>OY759191.1:3748789-4998386 GCA_963662085.1 Eupithecia inturbata | reverse complement strand
AGAACGAAGTGACTGCTATGCCAGTTATAAATAATTTGTAGGAGTGGGTTCAAAGTCTATGTTGAAGTTTGTAACTTCGATTAACATAATTATAAATTTTTTGTTTTGTTGATTTATTCAAATGATTGATTTGGTGTTGATATTATAAAAAATAATTTAAATGGAAATAAAACTAATTTCGGAACTGCTGTTTTAATTTAATAATTTGTAGATGTAAAATTGCAAAACATGTGATGTCACTCTAGGTCTCACAAATGTGACCAAATGTGACAAGGACGGGGAGGGCAAAAAATCACGAAATTAGTGTGACGTACTTTATGGAAGACCCCTAATCGTACATGCACTCAGCAGACTAAATGAATATTAGTACGATTAATGCAACAGTCAATTTAATTTCTTTGTTATTACGAATATTATTATACATAAAGTCAGTAAGTATTTACACTGTCCAAGAAGCTTAGTATTTACATAAGTAATTCTACTGAAAATGAGGACGAGATATTTTTCAACTATGAACATTTAAATTACTCGGTTGCAAAGGTGTAGCGCATTTTTTCATCAGATGCGGTTTCAAGTCCCTTCAAAATCGGAGGACTTTTTGCCTGTTTAAGTTTTACGTTTTTTTTTCTTTTGTATTTACTTGGTTAAAAAAATCCTGTCAATGCTACTTCTGATAAATGTAGAGATATATTGTCGATATGTTCCACCGGAATCATTGCTTCACAAAATTGTCCTACATTTTATTTACAGTCTTTGTTTTGAATTATATTGTATAAAATACTTATATTCCATTATAACTTCCTTGTATCGTTTTGTTCTTCTTCGATGTCTTTGAGAATATCAAGATTATCAGCCCGGAACCTGTAAAAATTTGGATATTGAAGGTATATAAATGCTGCTAC
This sequence comes from Eupithecia inturbata, assembly GCA_963662085.1. Lineage (NCBI taxonomy): Eukaryota > Metazoa > Arthropoda > Insecta > Lepidoptera > Geometridae > Eupithecia > Eupithecia inturbata. Next base: position 4,997,484 of record OY759191.1, on the reverse strand, counting down.
CTAGGTACCTTCTTAATTTTGTGTAACACTAATGTAAAGTGAATAAAATTCTCAATTTGTTTTTTACTGTTGGGGTGAACTGCTTTGTTTGTTAACTTGGCTATTTAGTTCCAAAAGATATGTCTGATCCAAATTATGCATTCAGGCTACAATTTTTTTACAGGTGTTTGATGTAATTTAAATAACATGTCGATGTTTCCTGAAACGTTACTAGCCTTGAAAAATTCAGAAATACAAGGAAAACTTACTTGGATCGTTTTTTTCTTCTTACTGTGTCGACAGGCGTCGCTTCGACGCACAAAACTATCAGCTTACTGCTACAGGAATACCTGCACAATAATAAACATAATTTTATTGATTGAAAAAATATAAAGAACAGCAAAACTATGTTTTGCTGAGTAACCTGCTCTAACTGGGTCAATATTGCAACATCAATTCGACAAATCAAATAAAGTAACAAAAACAAAATAGAACTGCGTATCAAAATAAGAGCGTTTCGCTTTTCAATACTTTTAAAAGGATTTTTACTCTCGCGTTTTTAATCTTGGAAAATGGATACAAAAAATAATAAATCACTCACGTTTCTTGTGAATGCGGTGAAAAGTAAAGAAACTTTTTGTCTTGTGTAAGAACTTAGGACAAGCAGGTCTTTTTGCTACTAAAAATACAGAAATACAGTTAACACTTTTAAAATGGTAAAATATTTGTATCTTTTACCATTTTGAAAGTGAAAATTTGCAGTGTTCAATTGTTTCTGCGTTCTGCAAGGAATTGAACTAATGACTGAGAATGATTTAAGAAATTTCGATTTAGTGCTATTTTTGGAGTAATTTATTACTAAAAAAAAATCAACATTACCAAAAGTATATCATACTTTATAGGGTTCATAGAAAATGGTCTACGATTTATGGAAAATTGCTTTTCTGGTAGTTCAGTTCCTTGCATAACGCAGAAAATATTAAAAACTGCTAAAATATATTATTTAAATGTAGCGCGTATCTGAGTCAGATTTTGTGTCGATGACTCGATAGCGGAGTCTGAATAGCTCTGCTGGTCAGCTGCATAAAAAATGGTAAAATGCCAAAATACATGTTTTTCCTAACACCTAAAAATATACTGAACGTGTAAAGACATTCCCGCTCAGGAGCTGGGATCGTGAACCTGTAAGGAGGAAAAGAAAATAAATACTTACGTCTCTTGGTCCAAAAGTTTGTTTGAACGTAGAGAAGACGCTAGGCCGAACTTATCCGGACTACTGCTATGCCAGGCGTCGCAGTAGGCGTCCATTGCTGGCTCGCCGTTCGGATTAGCGCCGTGCCACACTGCTTTTGTTGGCCTGCCAGGAAGTATTATATTGAAGTGCAAAAGATAAAAACGAGAGCAGATTTAGGTGATGTAGTGCAACAGAGTTGAAGCCTTTTGTTTATACTATACTGTGCCGATATAATATTTGTGATGCTAGCATAGTAATTTATATGAAATAACAAAAGACTGTTGTGCCAGCTTTGATTAACTGAGATGTACTTCGTTATTTCGTGGTCTAGCGCAGCGCCTTGCTGCCCTTAGGAAATCTCAAAACAGCAGAATTTTTTGTAAATAAATAAATAATAAATAATGCTGAACAATCCGCACAGCAAAATACACGATGCACGTGATTTCAGGTGTTAAAAGGGCGCAATGTGCGCTATTTTGTGTAAAGGATTTCGCGTTCATAGGAGCGCCGTTCGAAAAACGTATGCTCTGTGCATACGTTTTTGGAACGGCGTAAGCGCAATAATCATGTTTTTTTTTAAAAAAAAAAAGAAAACTACACAACTTGTGAAGAAACTGGTTCAAGGAACTAAATAATTAACCTACGAATCAAAACATAAGTCATTTTAATAAACTGTAGGGTTCCTGATATCTCTCCCAATTTACATATGTGCGAAGCAGTGCACTTTCATGATTTTTTTTACTGAATACTGATATTTGAAGGGAGCGAATAATGATAATTGTGACGTTAGTGTGCATGTATAAATTAACACTGTACTTATACTGTTCACATTACGCGAGCTCTGAAGATCTTAAAACATAGCTATGATATAAACATTTTCGATGAAATCACCTTACCAACAAAAAAAAATCTATACATATTGGTTCATCCGTTTGAAAGCTAAGTTGCCACAGACAGACACTCTTTGTGTCTGTCTGTGGCAACTTAGCTTTCATTATTACAAATGTCAAACTTATGTATAATAAAATAATCAAACCATCGGAGGTGAATAATAATTGTAAAACTAGAAGTGATTTCATTAGCTCCTGACAAACTGTCATGATATTGGGACATATTGGATCCAAGCTCCCTAAACAATGCTTAAGGAGACAAATAAAGTTTAATCTGGTTTAGTCTTTTTTTATCGGCAATGGCCTTTATAAACAAAGAAAATTACAATCAAATAATAAAAACAAATTAGAACTAGTATTTACAATTGAAACAATTAAGCAATTAAACAATCAAGTTTAGTCGTTGTTTACGGACAAACTTTATTTAGACTAAAGCAATACAAATTTTGATGTTGCAAATAATTTTCGCTACAAAATTACCCTTTCAAGTTTAGACCCGAAGCCGTCAACGAGATCAAAAGATTTTGTTTTATAAATTGACCTTTTAATTTTTGCGGAGGATAAAACAATATTTTGTTCTTTTGAATTTGATATCTCTGATACTTCAGCTGGTGTAAAGTGAAAATGCTTATGGCTTTTCAAAATGTAGAAAAAGATTTCGAGAAGAATAAACTTTATTTTATTTTTATCTTATTAATAAATTATTGAAAAACGTTATTGGTAAAATAAAATAGTAATGCTATTCCCAGAATGTTCCTTTCCCGGAAAATACTATTCCCTGAAGAACTCTTCTCTTCACTGAACCTCTCTTCTGCTTCTGTTCCCTGAAATATCTAACCAACCAAGAATACAAAACACTTACCAAGCAGTATCAGTCAGTACATTCTGGCCACTGAAGCTGTATATCCTCGGCGCATGCGCAAACAATGCGCCTGAGCCGTCAAACATCTCTCCCCAAGAGTTGAAGACGACTTCCCCTCTCGTGTTCACGACAGGAATCTCCCTGTCCACCCAGCTTACGATAGAGTCTATAGTTTGGACCCTGTTGGAGGCAAATATTCCACAATAAACCGTATGCAACCGTGCTGAAATATAGAGGATCTGAGAACATTATAAACCACGGCAAATAGTTATAAGTGGTCTTATAAGCAAAGGTTAGTTGCCACGCGATTCTTTCTTTGTGTATGGAATAATCTTGAAGAGTCTGACGTTGGCTGCGTGATCGCAAAGATCAATCTGTCAATCTGTCATAGCCGATGCAAGCCATGACTCAACCAACATGTGTACCTAACAGCCAGTTGTTCGCACGCTGGTCATCTCTTTTAACTAACCAAGGGTCAAATCTCTTATGAACGTCAATTCGGCTAGTTAATAGAATATAAAGCTCTGCGCTCATTAATCTAATACCGCTACCACACAGCACAAAATCGTGTCAAATATGGGCCTAAGCTTTATTTCTTTAGATTCAGTGACAAAATGGCTTCCCGCTAGCTTAAACGAGTGGTTCGCGAGCTGTCTGTCATCTGATGCCGTCAATATAATAATAATAATAAAATAAATAATGCTGGACAATCCACACAGCATCATCTAGCCCCAATGTAAGCATTGATTAGTTAACCAGCTAACGAAAAACCAGCTGTAAGGATCGTATTTAAAACAGATTTTAGTCGCGATTGTTTCCTTATGCGGATCAAACCGTGTTTTGTTTATGTTGTGTTTTCTTCATTTTAGAATGCGACCGCTAAGAATAAGTATAGTAAGTTACCTATGTAATAAATAAGATACACTTTAATTGACCGTTCTATAACTCTTTCGCTTTAGAAGAATTCGTTTCATTCTTGACTGAACCAAATGGTTATTTCTCTTCACAAATAAAATAAAATAAAAATCCGGGACAGTGAGTAGTGACCTTGGATGACCGCAAAGTTTCTGTCTTCCCCTTCCCAATTCTACATGCTAGGTAGGAGTGCACCAGGCCTGACACCAGGCCCTGCTTCTGATATTCTCCCACCCACTTCCACTCCACTGAATACGTAGTCTTACCTAGAAGATAAGAAGGCACGGAAGGTGCCATCCATGCTTGCTCTCTGAGCTTGCCGCCTGCACTCGTAGTTCAGGCTGCTGACTCCATGCATATCACCCGTCTTTGGCTCGTTCAGTGCTGCTAGCCGGAGCTGTGGTGAGAAGAAAATCTTGAGAAAAGAGTCCCGAGTTCGGTAGCTCGATAGTACGTCTCGACGACGAGACTTGCCATTTTTGTATAGGATTTGGTACAGCGTAGCATCTCTGCCCTGCAGACATGTATGTAACTACGCAAAACCCATAAAAAACGTCTCTTCGTCAAGACGAAGTATCGTCTCTACGACAAGACGTTGAATTTTTGTTCGATAGTATATCTGTCTATCCAAAAATTTTATAACAACTTGGATGATGTCGGTAACCGATTTTCAATCTCTCTTCAATGTTCGTGAGGTTTTCCTATTAAAAACAGCAATCCGCCATGAATGGCAACTACCCGTCATCTGAGCAAAATGACGTCACAGCTTGGTAATGTATTTTTTGGTTTTAAAATTGGCGGCAATGTAATGAAAATTTAAGAAGTGACATCCCAAACCAATTTTACCCAAAATTAATCCCAAGCACAGACGTCATAAACTGGTGATCAGACGGGAATTTCTTTACTATTAGTCCAGGGGATTCTGTTACGACACAGAATATTTAATGATTTAAGGACAAACCCATCATTTTAGCTTTATCATAAAATAATTATATTCTGATTCCATCGTAACCAACAACTAATTTATGTGTTCCCAACGTAAACAGTTCTTAATTACAGCTGTAAATTGAGAGCAGCTAGTTGTATTATTATAACGAAGCTTTGAAACACACACTACCCGGTTGTGAGCATAGGTAAATTATATTGTTGTATGAATTTTATCCAAATACAGACTTATTCGTGGAATTTATTACTAAGTACCCCCCAAACAAGCAAATTACAAGCAACTTTGTATTTTCCTACAGAAATTTGGATAATTACTCCGCCTATTGTATTGAAATATTCCGAAATTCCAATACCTTCTGAATTACTTTTTTCACTTTCTAAATAATATGTATTAGGTACCTAGTTAAGTGATGATGGTAAAAACCCCCCTGGATTGGAGGAGACACGTTCAGCAATGGATGAATGGTGGCTGAGGAGAAGGGCCTAGGTAGGCACCTGAATTTATTGTTTACCTATCTAAGTATCTAAGTGGGCCATCGTTTCCAACTAAAAAAGGAAATATATAGTTTTTGGGGTGAAAATTTAACTCACAGGATTGAACAGGTTTGCTGGAAGAGAACTCTTTATAGGGTTAAGCTCGCCATAACCTCTCTAGTTTTAAGTTTAACATGTATTTGTTTTATCAATAAAGAATTAAGAATTAATAAATGTTTTCCTTACCAGTTTTCCCAAACAAACTCTACCAAAAACTCGATAGTAATCGAGAAACTACAAATAGAAGTGATAGTTCATAGTTCATTTATTAATAACAATTATTTACAAATCACAAAATATAAACTACACTAATGGACCCATATCTTCAAAATAAAACACATTATAAACATAAATTAAATATTAGATACATTTTAAATACATAAATTCATTAATGACAAATACAGATTAAACTATCAGCCACTTCTTCAGCTTAAACTTGAAGGATGTTAAGGATTGTGCGCTGGTGATGTGACTGATGAAGTCGGAATACGGTTATACAGCCGTCCCCATCACGTGCAGCAATTTGGACGTCTTCGTTAGTCGTCGTGTAAGCGCTCTCAGCCGGTGTGAGTGCCTGGTGTTGTAACTGTGACCGTCTCCAAGCCCTGCACATTCCTCCAAGTTCTCACGCACATACAACGCGAACTGGTATATGACAAGGGCAGGCACGGTCAAGATCCCCAAGGATTCAAAATGCGGCTGCACGGACTCATCCTGTGGAATTCGCAATATTGCTCTTTTGGAGTCTGAAGGCGCGCTCCCAATCGGATGCAAGCCCCCAAAGCTCCAAACCGTATTGAAGGAGCGAATGGATGTTGGTAAAATGAATAGTAAGTTGCAAAGAAAAAAATTGATAGTTTGCAAAGGTCGTTTAACAAATAATTTTGCCTAATACAAAAGCCTAAGGTCCATAACCTTTTAAAAGACAAAACGTATCTTCGCCTATTGAAACGAGAAAGGGTTAGATATTGACTTACCTTACCCAGAGGCATCATCCCTAAATTATTGTGATCTCGGATAAAATTTCACGAAAATCCTTGTGAAATATATACTTCATATTTATATACGGTTCTCAGAATGCTTGTTTTGAAGGTCATTGTTTGGAACACTTCCAGTATTGGTAAGAATGCTATTGTCATGTCAAATAGATTTAAAGATTTAAACTGCTCCATTTAAATTAAATAGCTAAAGTTGGGAGTGGATTTGGCCTAAATATGAAAAACTACCTGGAAGGAACTACATCACAAGTCTCTGACTTAGTGTGTTGAACAAAACTCTAAGTATCAAGCTAGTCTGTCTTTGTTTGTAATTACTACTGTGATTATGCTTGTCTTTTGCTCAAAAAACATGTTTCTTTTTATTATTCATTAAATTTCATGTTCAGTTAGTGTATTGCCATATCTGTGGCCATTAACTTTCATGAATCTGAAGAATGAAGATGAATAATTGAAGGTACCCAAGGACGCTTGAATTCGAGTTGGTAATTTAGAGTACATCTGACCCGAGACCACGACCGCTGTAACGCGGCGGACACGTAGGGAAATAATAACTTAGGTATGCGATTAATACAAGAATAAAGGCCTGTCCAGACTTACGTGGTATTCGCTACCCAGAGGGCAGAAAAATCTGAGTGAGTAAGTATGCGATAACACTGTCATTAAAATAGGTACTCGACGCAATACTGCTGACCGCGCAAAACCCATGCTCGGTTTTGCACGGTAAAAAAAACCGAAGCGAAACTTACTAATTACTACTGATCAACTAAACTAAAAATTGCACGTGACTAATCACCAAGAGGCTGGTCTGACATTGTGAAAATATCACGGGATTCCCAGTGACCACTGTTCTCAGATAAACCGACGATAAGAAGGCGTGGGAGCAGCTGCTCAACTCCTTTTCAAAGCAGACACGGCTTTCAGTATTGAAGAACACGATGAAAAAGAACAGATATTTTCAACTAAACCCTTACGTATAGGTACGTTTACCTTGTTAACGTCAAGCCTTAACTTACAATTAGACAGGCTGATCAATCGAAATGTTGGCATTTGTATTCCTAACTTCGTAGGCGGATCGGATAGTTGAAGTTCTATATTGGAAATAGTTATTAGCTTGATATTGGTTTTGATATTGAACTGGAAATTAATGATGCTAATGCTAAGGTTCTTAATTACGTAGGTAAAGTACAGACGGTAGCCTCAGTAGTTATAAAATAGAAAAAAGCTAGCCCAATTCATAATGATTAGTGAACTTAAAACAGTTGCTATGCAGTGTTATTTCTCTGACTTAGGACATAACATAACTATCTTTAATTAAGACTTATTACCATATATTAATCTAGTTATTATTGTATGGTGGCTAGTCATGTACCTTGCTTCATAGCGAGGTGAACCACGGCCGTAGCTATCATAATCTGCCACGTAGTGAGGCAGGAAATGTATGCCATTCCACTAAATGACACATACTAGTCGTTTGTTCTCACAAGTTCGATTCATTAGTTCAAGCATCGAACTAGTGAGATTTTTTTTCTAATATATGAGAACGTTGAACTTCGTTACTCGATCATACTATTTTTGCCGCTCATTGTTTATTTTTCTGAGTTTCAAGAATACAACTAACGCGTGGCGAAAAACAGATAAGTAAATCGCTGATACTTGAATTCTTGAACCACGCTGCGTGACATCAATCGATACGAATCGTGATTTCCTAGCTCCCAGTAGGTAAAAATTGGTAAGTGTCTCAAAAGGTCGTCTCTTCAACCTCCTTACTTATGTTCCTACATAAAACCTCATATAATTTTGAATATAAAACTTACCACCGGTCCTTCAACAGCTGGATTCTTGTGATGGACTAAACTGGAAGTTTCTAGAATATTTTGCTGAGGTGTTCTCGTTGGACCATTTGATGGTGCTGTGTGGATGGGTAGCAATGAACCCATCTGAGGACAAAACAATGTTGGTTAAGTTTAGTCTCAAATGTTTGTTATTGTGTACTTACAGCACACAGTCAGTGTGTGACGGACCTGTGAGGGACTTTAGGTACCTCGTAGTTTCAGTTGAAAGTGGAACAAGTCATCAAAATACCACGAACGAATAGGCATAAAGTTTTATGTGTGAGCCAAACGTGCGAAAATGGTCGTTTCTGCCTTTGAACAAAGTAACTTTATTCGAATGTTTGCATGTCATTACAAGGGTAGAGACGTAAACTATTCAAAGAAAATAAAAAGCTAAGTAGTCACAAAGCTATAAGACTAAATATAGAAAATACCATGAACATGTGAAAACCAGTTTTCTTCAAATCAGGTCACGATAATCCGATTTGTATAATATGTTTTGTCACCTTGTACTCTAAACAGCTGGATGGATTTCGAGAAAATAGGGCTGAAGTGGAAATATATTGGCCCATATCATGCACTTAACTCTTTTATAGAAATTTATAGATTTATTTATTCAAACAACTTTACAGGACACACCACTTAAGTCTACACATCTTGCCCAACTTAACTTAGATATTTAGATAGATATTTATTTCAAAGAACAAAAGAACATAGTTCGCATAAAGAGAAAAGTTATAACATTTGTACTTAAATTATACCAATTGTATAGCAGTAATAATTTTGTATATTTAACTCAGTAATAAATTGATTTAACTTATAAAATAAAATTATTATTTTAATTATTGTAATAAATTAATTTAACTTAAAGTTAAAATTATTTTTCAACACACTTGCTCATAAAATGGCTCTATGGTCACCGCAATTAGGCACAGAATGACACCCATAATCAAACTGTGACTTTTTCATTGCTATAACTCACTAGTGAGTTATAGATTTTTTTTTTTATTTTATTGGTTGAGGTGCTTTGTTCTTAAACAAGTTTTTATTCAAAATCAAATGATCGTGTTCAATAGAACAAATAAATTAATGTTCCTATTGCTTGCTCATTTCATGCAACTTCTTAATTAAATAGATAATTTTAACTCGTACTTGTTTAATAAATAAAACTTTCACTTAGATATAACTTTTGTTTTCTCTGTAATAAAATAAAACTAAATTCCCCATTTTGTACGTGGCAAAATAGGCGCAAACCCTGTGCGCGGAAAATAAAAAAAAAACCTCATCCCTTTAGTCTGTGGCTGATAGCAATGCGCGCGCATTAGGAAAACTGATTAATTTTTCCCGCCATAGCGAAACATTTTTCACAACTCGTTTTCACCGTTGAAATTATAGTTATTTATTAATTAAAATGTCTACAAGTACTAGTTACGAAGAAAATTATTTATGTTGTACACCGCCCGGTATAAGATGTGAAGCCCTTAACGTTATGGAAAGTTTACAACCTGAAAACTCCAAGGAAAAATATCTATTATCTACTAAATAAAATGAGTTTTTATTGTTATTTTATTCACAAGTGTGTTGAAAAACGTCATATGATACACGTGTGTATTGATGATTACCGTCCTCGGCTCTCTTAAGACCCTCGCCTATGGCTCGGGTCTCAATGGCGCCTCAGCGGTAATCACCAACATTACACACTTGTACCATCATGTACCTATTATTATTAGAGAATACAACTACTACCGATGCTAATGCTCGCGCCGGTGACTGCGGAGAACTCAACAGGAGTGGCGATGGCTCACATCGCACAAACATCCTCATTGTCTCGATGGAAAAATCAAAAGTATCGGTTAATATCTCGTATTTACTCATAAAAATTGCATAGGATCAATATCTCGTATTGATTTGAAGCTAATTAAATAATTCTACGGCCTAATATCACGTATTTGATCAGAGAAATTGCCATTTGCATACAGCGGCCGTTATGTTGTAGGTTAAGTACACTAACCTTCACAAGAAAAAAGACATCACTTTTCCGTGATATCTTTCCTTGGTATTTCCGTATCTTTTGACGCCACTTTTCTTCTTTATCACTGTTTTTCCTTTGCATCATGGTTTTGAAACTTTGGAATAGCTAATAAAATAATTTTAATGTTTCACTACGTGCGGTATTCATGAGCGCGCAAAAACGCAGTGAAGCCAGAGGCAGGCTGTGGCGCCTCCTTGGGATATAGTGCTATCTCTTTCTTTCTTATGGAGCTATACTATGTGCGAGTGGAATGAAGCGTAGCAGAGGCTACTTACTAGTGAATTTCAAATCTCGAAGCCGAAGACAGGACAATTTATATACAAGACCTTAACTTAACTTAGATAAAACAGGGTACCTAGCTTTTTGAAATGGGAGTAGATAGCCAAATCTAAAACCATCAGAGATAGAGAATAGTCGAGTCATGGGCTCAATTTATGAGAAAACAAAAACTGTATAAGTATATACTTTTTTATGTTTTTTTTTATTTTATAAAATTTATTTCGAATCGATGTTTTACCTGCGATAAACCCTAAAATACAGGCTATGGCGGCGTTCTAATTGGCTAACAATCGTACGAGCGAACGAAACGATTCCATCGCTCGACGGGATTAAACATACACATTTATTTAGGTACGCTTTATATAAAAGTGTATGTTTAATCTAGTAATTGGTCACGCGTCATCGCGCGATAGTTAGCCACATATAATTAATACTATATAAGGTACTCAAATTGCAGGAGTTCCTTAAGGAATTATATGGGTAAACATAATATGTTGATAATTATTATTTCATCCTTATAAACTCTGAAATTTAATTTTAAGTAATCTTCATAATGTATCCTGGCTACTTAACTTGGCGGCAAGTACACCAGTGTTGTTCGAAATTTATTACATAAAATTTTGTCATTTATGCTTGGTAAGGGGAGATTTGAAACTAAAATCCTAAAAAAAATTAATTTCCTATCATTATCAATCATGCAAATTCATCTTTATCAGCAACCAAATCCATTGGTGCAAAAACACAGATAGTAATTTTTTTTTATTAATCGCTTCGCTTTACATCCAAAGTTAGAAATAAAAATATAGGTAAGCTGAATATTGCAGATTGTGTTTTCTTATAAATTGAGGTCATGACTCCTTTCACAACTTTTCACCTACTCCCATGGTTCCGGATTTAGCCATCCACTCCCATCTCAAAAACCACCCTGTCTAATTATACAGTCCTACAGTTAATGCTTTTTACTCACGAGGTGAGGGTTCTGTTTTTCGAGCGTGTCTATGTGACCGACGGACATTCCTTAATAAGCTGCCTCAAAGTATCAAAACGGCTAAAAGTTTTAGTAAAAAAATACTCTCGTAATTGGTTTTTAGAAAGTCTCTCCAAACCTTTATGAACTACGCGGCTTTCTTTCAAGTGCCACTTGAAGTCATGAATATTAAAATCTAAACCCATTTCAGCAAACAGCAGTTTATTACTTAATCAGCAATTCAACATTTTTTCCAAATCCTATCACCAAGACGATCTTGATTCAAGATATTAAATATGAACTTTACAACTACGAGCTAAAACACAATTTACCTCTCAACAAATCTTACCGATTTACAAATTATGCAGTCTTACTTTTACAATTCATAAGTCTGGAAATATGGTGAATATCCTAAAATGAGCTTTATTTCTTTTAAATTATAGCACAGTTCCCCTCGTGCAGATAACTTTTTACGAATATTTCGTTGCTCCTGAAGGTATAAGTTCAAATTAATTATCTAAGAAGTAATGAAGAAGCGATTCCCTGTAGAGCTTTAGGAAACGCTTCAAAGTGATTTATCATAAAAACAATTTTTTGAAATTCAGTTAATATCGTCTTATTAAAATAATTCTTACTTGCTACCATTACCTAATATAATAAAAATAATACATCTTAATAAAGACCGATTAAAGTTACGCGTCTCCTGGATCGGAATGGGAGCGTACGCAGTGTTCGCGGCGTTGGTAGTTACAATATGCCGAAAGCAGTAGACGCAAACTGTCTACTGCTTTCGGATTTTGTATCGGCAATATAGATATTTTTACAGCAACCGAATTCGCCTGTGCGCGTGTATTCGCATTATGGAGGATGGTGATGGGGACATTCACTGCGGATGTCGTAATCGGCAGTAATATCGGTCTCTGGCTTCGGTATCGGCAGTATACAGATCCAGTGAACGGTACAGCCATAGAAATCAGTACAAAGCAATAAATCCTTACGTTTCGTACGCTCCGGTTCCGATCCAGTGGAAGCTTAACATAAGACTAAGAAATCAACGTCATGTTCTGTCATCACAGGTTTTAATAGAAACTGTCACAGTTAAAGTTGACATTTTAAATTATTTTATTAAGTGGTTATTTTTAATTGTGTTCCTGAACTGATGAATGCTAAAAATTTTAAGTTAAACTCTAAAAGACTAATAAAGTTAGACAAAAGTTTTTACTATGTTAAAAAAAGTGAAATGTACACTCACCGCCACATATTGCCATCCATTGTTGACCCTCACAAGCAACGCTTGTTCTTGTATGACGTACGCGAGCGTACCCAGTGGACTGTTCGTGCCAAGCTGTGGAATATAATAAATATTATATAATAAGGTAGGCTTTATTAGCAAAAAAAATGAAAAGCAACGAATTAAATCAAAATGAGAACTCTAGTATTTACAATTGAAACAATTGAGCTAACTGCAGAGTGTTGCAAACAATCTAGAGGTGACTCAACTGATCCATATCAATAATATTAATAATAATGTTGGACAATTCACACAGCATTATCTAGCCTCAAGCTAAGCAGAGCTTGTGTTATGGGTATTCGATAACGATATACCTACTTAATTTGTCAGCCTAACCTAACTGCAGAATTGCAGTTAGGTAAAAACAATTTCGAGAAGGAGGCCACAAGAGTAGGATTCAGCTAGACTGGGCGGCGTTCGGGAAGCTACGTCGATTCTTATCGTCATTTATATCGCAATGCTAAAAAACGAAAGTTTTCAACCAGTACGTCCTACCCGTTATGACCTACGGAGCTGAGACGTGGACACTTACGGTAGGGCCGGTCCACCAGTTCAAAGTCGTTCAGCGAGCTATGGAAAGAGCTATGCTCGGAGTTTCTCTGAAGGATAGGATCTCTGTCAAACAACTCTGACAAAATTTATCGATATAGCTCAAATAATTAATCAAGCTGAAGGGGCAGTGGGCTGAGGGGCCATATCTCGCGAAGAACCGACTACCGTTGGGGTAAACGTGTTCTCGAGTGGGGACCGCGACTCGGCAAACGTAGCCTCCGCCCTCCGGCCAGGTGGGATGATGATCTGCGAAAGACTGCAGGCAGATGCTGGATGCGCCCGCCATAGGGGAGGCCTATGTCCAGCAGTGGACTAAGATAGGTTGATTATGATGATGATATACTTAATACAATATGCTAAATAGATATATTTTTATTACACATAAAAACATCCAGAACACTCGGAACAAGTATCATATCAATACCAATCGGATGCGGCCTCAAGACGCTGGCTGCATTGCCTCATTGTATGGCAATGCTGAAGCGATCCGCCAGATACTCACCAGCTTATTAGAGTCGGATCTCTTGGATCGCGCGTCGAAGCGACGCGTGATCCAAGAGATCCGACTCTAATAAATTTTTAAAAACTTGGATAGCCTCAGATGAGATTGTTATGCTAAGTCTCTGCTTGAGGCAGCCTCGAATTGAGGTGCTTCTAGCTATAGGTACCTCTAGCTATAGGTTCTTGTCTTTTATTTACACTTCGCTCTATCCAACGCAGTCTTTACAAACACCGCAATCTATTTTGTAACTGTACTACTGTACTATACTGGTGTGTGTGTGAACTGTACTGGATATAGTAGACATAATAAAACCACGGACACTAACCCAACCTACAAGCAAGGTTCTGACGCACGCAAGTATACCCAGTGGGCTGTTTGGCCGAGCTGCGGGACATAATCAACATTTGTAATTACGTGTACAATGGCAGCGAAATTGCTTCTACGAAACGCTTTTATACTGGACGATCTCTAGGCTCAGTGAAGGATGTCTTGATAGCTCCACTGAACTGCGAGGAGATTGATCGTATTAAGTAAGTGGAAGTAATAACTAAAGTGTTCGAGCCACGAATGGTTTGTAACAGAAAGTACTGGACGATCTCTAGGCTCAGTCAAGGATGTCTTTTATACTGGACAATCTCTAGGCTCAGTGAAGGATGTCTTGATAGCTCCACTGAACTGCGAGGAGATTGATCGTATTAAGTAAGTGGAAGTAATAACTAAAGTGTTCGAGCCACGAATTGTTTGTAACAGAAAGTACTGGACGATCTCTAGGCTCAGTCAAGGATGTCTTTTATACTGGACAATCTCTAGGCTCAGTGAAGGATGTCTTGATAGCTCCACTGAACTGCGAGGAGATTGATCGTATTAGGTAAAAGGAAGTAATAACTAAAGTGTTCGAGCCACGAATGGTTTGTAACAGAAAATACTGGACGATCTCTAGGCTCAGTCAAGGATGTCTTTTATACTGGACAATCTCTAGGCTTAGTCAAAGATGTCTTTTTACTGAATGATCTCTAGGCTCAGTCAAGGATGTTTATGCTGGACGATCTCTAGGCTCAGTGAAGGACGTCCTTATACTGCATTTTCTCTAGGCTCAGTTAAGCATGGCTTGTGATAGCTCCTCTGAACTGCGAGGGATATTTGATCATATTAGGTAAGCGCTGTTTTTAGACACATAATAACACAAATAAGGGCCGCACAACGGAGTTAGCGGGCCAGTTTTGTTTTATCTTGAACTCCGTTTTAGAATGCAACTAATTGAGAAACCACTCTACAGTTTAGTTTTCTAGAAATTATTCAAAACGAAGAGTCAAAAATGTAGATTTATGTAGTTGACTTACCCTTCGCAAAGAGTCTGTAGTTTTGAATAAAATTGTACCAACGATCGCTCTACCATCTTCATCATCTTCAAAGTCAGTATTTTCATTGAGAGGGTCCAAAGGATCCCGGTATCCTAAAATATAACAATTTGTCAAAAAGTATCTTAAAATGACATCATCAAAAATCTACTACTTTTTTCTTAGAAAAGCAGCCAAAAATCGAATTAAACTTACCGTAAAGTTCTTGTCGGTACTGTACTAGTTGGTTTAGATTTCTCAGAACAGCCATAGGGTCTCGGTGTTTACCTAAAAAAAAGTAAAATAATCAGTAAAACTTTTATATAAATCTTAATTATCTACCTACTAATATTAAACTCTTGGCTGGCTTAAGAGCTTGTCGGCCATTTTGGTGCCGCTGGTTGCTACCAGCGCAGGGTGCTCCCTATCGTAGCGGATGAAAAAACCAGTTGGTTACCTACTCCGTGATCATGGCATATGTATATGTGCCTAAAAGTAGGATAATTCATAACACCACCAATTATGGTAAATATCCCGTTAAATTTTTTTAACAAAATAATTTATCCTATTTTAAATGAAAACTAAGTTCATTAGTGAAATAATATACTAAGAATCGGATTGAGCCAAGCTATAAGCTTTTTTGCGGAAATATATTTGCAAATCCGGTTCTGTGATGAAAATACAAACCAAATGGAACTGTGGACGGACTTGCTATAAAAGTCAATAAACAAAAGTCATTATCGCTCCACCAAACTCATTCAGTCCAGAAACCGCAGGATCCTATTAACTTCGTCCACATCAAAATATCAAAGGAACTGTTCAAATTAAAGCTGAAAACACACAAGAACCACGCACTCGACCTATAATTAAGAACAACCTACAAGCAGGGAGACACTTAAACGAAGCGTGAATAAACGACATAAAAAAAAGGTTTGTTTTAAATAATGTGGCTAAAAAATTGCCCACATGACGTGCGCTAAAAAATTGCCCAAACTGGTCTTGGCGAGTGGTGTAAACGTGGAAGAAGTATTGCGTTGTGTTTTCTTTTCAATATTACTTCTCATACCTCCAATGAACTTATGCTTGCCTAGTACTTTTTCAACTATGGTACCTAACATTTTGTACCAACAATGTTGTTTCTGATTGTAATTAGGCGTCGGACAAGTAGGGAAAGAGACGGAATAAACCACAACACGAGATAAGGAGACTGACTAGTTGCAGAAAGTGACGTCATAGGAAAGTGACGCGATAAAGGTTAAGGGATTTTTTAGGGATGGTTTTATCTCTGACTGTACCTTTCCACACTTTTTGTTCACTTAGGCTCTTTTATAAATTTGTGGGTTGAAACGAAAATCTTAAAAACAGCCGGTGAGAAACGAAACAATTATTAATACTTGTAGCTTGTGGTGCGAACAATTTGGTGCGAAACAGCGCTACACCAATTAATATAATTAGATTGTTTTGAAAAAACGAAAAACTGACTTCAAATTCCATAATACGTACTTTAAGTTTTGCGGGACAAATACCTACTAATCCCACGGGAACAAAAATTGTATGGGACCATCTTGAGATTATTCTCTATACAAGAATCATCAAAATCGGTCCATGACGGAATAAAAAAATTTGTAGTCGGTCATAAATGTATACGTACGTATGTGGAGTATACATTTATGACCGCACATAAAAGAATGATTTTGTCATAGTCAAAGTCGTAAAAAAAATATGTTGATATTGAAACATTTGACTACTACAATCTCGTTGTACTGCTGGTAGGTACTACTTTTTTTCTCTGTGTACACGTTTCTAACATACCGACATATGAAAAAAAGTAGAGTAAGAGTAGTATACTTTTTATGTTGATATGTAACGAAAGTGTGCATAATTGTATCCTTATCTCAACTCACCTGAGCCCTCTCTCCGAACGCCCGGGATATCGGTCAATGTATCAGCCGTCACTTCATTACCGTACCCGGGCGATCCCGGAGGCCCAGGCGGTCCTGGGGGCCCGGGTACTGAGATGTATTGTACTGTGCTTGAAGGGGACGCTGAGGGGCCGGGGGGGCCTCGAGGGCCGTCTTTACCGGGCACGCCAGGGGTACCGTCGAAACCTCGATCGCCTTTTTCGCCTTTTACCTAAAGGAAATTTTGTTAGTAAATTAACGATGATTATTATTTTGTATGCGTAAACTTTCTTGAGTATGGATACCGCTGTGAATATAATTAAATTAGAATTCGTATTTACAATTGAAACAATCGAGCAGACTGTTGCAGACTGTTACAAACAATCTACAGGTAGCTTAACTGATCCATATCAATACCAGTCAGAAGCGTCAAGTGATTGTTTTGTAAAAACCGACTTCGAAATCAATTGAAATATTTTTCAAGTTTTGTGGAACACGAAGTAATCCGTCGGGAATGTTTTTTATGGTACCACATATTGATCATTCTCTATTTAAAAACAAAGGAATCATCAAAATCATTCTGCAATTTTAATAGACGGAGAAGTCGGTAATCATACGATAAAATAAAATAAGATCCGTAAAGTGCAAGCGTGACTCGTGCGCCGCCGAGAGTTTCAAAAGATGGTCAAGTATACCAATATGTACACTATTTAATTAATCTTCAATTTTTATACATTCAGATGGATCGGTTTCGGAGTATAGAGGGTAATGGTAAAATTTTCGACCTTTTCAAAATATTTCGAAAAGTATGTAACTTACAGGAATTTCCAAAACTGTTTTCAGTTGTACGAACCGATACCTTATATTTGATACACCACTCGGTGAGGTAGCCCCCCTCCCCCCCGCCATTTGAAAATTATCCCCCCCTTTTACCATTTTTCAAAAAGTGTTCTACTTACAGACTTCTCTATATTTTTCCTGTAAAATAGAGATCCATATCTACACATGCGACATACATTTTAGATGGATCGCTTTGCGAACTTCGGAGATAGCTGGGAATGGGTAATTTTTCGACTTTTTTCAAAATATTTATAAAAGTATGGAACTTACAGAAATGGCGAAAAATGTTTTGAAATGTACAAATCTTTCATTTGATGCACCACTTGAACATGAAGGTCTCTTTTAAAATTTACCAACCAAGCCAATTTGATGACAACAATATACATACATATATGTAGTAGGTATTGAGTATTGAGAATGTCGACATCACAATTTGTACTGAAAAATTTCGTTTAAGTTCTTTTTAATTTTTTTTTAAATCTGTACCAGCGCACTATTTGTATTATTATTATTTTGAATTTCAAGTTATTTGCTGTTGTAGTTGCTGAGATAATTAAAGAAAAAAGGACAGAAAAAGCGAGACCATATACAACATACATACATCCAAACAAAGATCCTCCTCCTTATTTAGATGTGTTTTAAAAAGACTCATTCATAGGTAGGTTCTAAATAGCGGAAATTGAGTTATTTCAAGAAAGCTTTCATAAAACGATGACCTACCTAGTTAAGAAACACTGGTGATTAAACTATTAAAATTCAATTGCTGCGGTTATTTTTTATAGCCACTTGGATCGAGCTCTGATATTTATTTTCTTCAGTACTTATATACCGCATTTATAGCTTAATCGTAAGGAATAACGAATAAAAGACTCTTTCATTCGGTTTTTTAAATACCTAAGCATTTATCGAAATCTGTATTTACAATTAAACTGAGTTGCGCTGCTCAGAATTAGCAGAAACCATTAACTTAAAGTTATGGTGCTTAAAATTTGTTTGCCCACTTCATTAAAAGGCTTTGAAATACCAATAAGTTCTTAATAATGAAGAAAATAACAATAGGAAATAATTACAAATGATGATAGAAAAAACCCAGTCAACACATTCCTGCCACCTTGGTTGCCTAAAAGAAATTGCTATAAGTGGCCTGTAAGTGCCTTAAACGGAGACAACAAGGGTACTGAGGTTTTGCGAGAGTGATGAATGAATGGATGCATGCTTGTTTTGTTTATATTATTTTGGTTTTGTACTTCTTATCTATTTAATGTGAAAATCTAATTTATTTACACAATCAATTTATTTTGCCTCAATTGCGGAAGGTTGATTTATTTCTAAGTATTTTTGGGCATGATATTTTTTTAATTTTTTCTTTTTTAATTATGTAATTGTTAAATGTTTTGTTCTTATGTATCTAATGCAATTGGTTGTAAATAATCGTGTTAGTGACAAATAAAAAAAAAAAAAAAAACAAACGCTGAACAATTTTCTCCCCGGCCAGGTTAACAAAAATACAGTAAAACAAAACATAGTAGACATAGATAAGCAAAACAAAGGATAGAAGATACACGTTAAACGCGAGAACCTTACAAAGCGGGTTAATTAAGCGCCCGACTAGACAATGTTTGAACAAACACTGAAGCAGGCATAGAGTTGGTACTGTCGGGTGTAAATTGTTAAGTAAGAAGGCTTAAAAATTAGTTTTAGGTCTTGTTAGACCTTCGAATTTGAATTCAAGAACTAATTGAGACTAGATATACATGTATGTTATTTTGTTTACTTCTTTGTATGTTTTATTTCGTAATTACATTTAAAAATAGAAATGAATGAATGACTTCAGCGTGTGGAGGCATAGGCCGTATAAATTTTAGGATATTTCCAAAAACCTTTTGATCCTGTTAAAAATCCAATTAAAAAGCTATATTTCCTGAAGTCCAACCACATTAAATAAATTAGTAAACCGTTTTCATAATCAGTTTCAAACATTCTGCCGCTGGCAGTACAAAGGTATAGAAAACTGTACCCACGGGCCAGCGTTGCGGATAGCTCATTACCTGCTTTTGTTCTATAAACCCTTGTTTGGTGTAACGTGGACTAGCGTGCACTTTGCATTGCAATGAGATATTGCAATGAGATTCTCAATTGCTATTAGCACTCTATTGTGGTCTATAAACTGCAGTGTTTTGGTCTCCTGAAACTTTAATGGTTCTTTCGCACGTTAGCCGAATCATGGCGAAACTAGGTGTTTTTTTTGTCACCACAATGGACGTTTATGATGGCTTGATAGATATAGATGATGATTGTCTAATTGATGGTCTTACTGGCAATCATTTTATCCATCATCATTTATGCTTAAGCTGAATATATCACCAATAAGCTTCAAATTGACAGTTGGTCTACTTTAATAGTGTTTTTGTTTAACCTGATTTGTGTTTCGTCAACTAAATGTGACATGTTATTTGGGAAATTGTACTTGATCATTCAACAACAATTTTTTATTGTATGCAGCGTTGTTTTTTTAGAGGTTGCCTTTTTAAGGTAAAATAAACAAGCCTAAAACTGGCACATTATCCCTTTTAAATTCATCCTCCTCCGTCGCCTCATTTTAAGCATATTTTCCATATAACATAAGAAATTACCTTATCCAGGTCAAGGGACCCAAGGCCAGGGTCCCCTTTTTCACCTTTCTGCCCCTGGGGCCCGGACGTACCCGCCGCTCCTGGTGGGCCCTGAAATTTATTGTGAGAATAATATATCTTGCCGTATTTTTTTGTAGGGATCGTCCCGAACTTGCAATGTTTATGAAGCATGAGGTTTTATGGAATTTTATTTTATATAGATAAGTTCAGGTGGAGCATGAATTAATTGCATGGAAATTGTAAAGGTCGTCCTTCATGATTATTTCTGCCGATGCAGTTGTGATATTGGACCACCTTGTACAATTTGTGCGATATTAATGTCAGTGTAGCAAATATAGCAAAACACAATATCTATAGTCTCGATGCACCGTCCTATATAGTCCTAAAAATGTACGATTTCATGTATGTTTCATGTTATAGAAAATTACCCTGACAATGTGGAGATAGGTTGTGAAACCTCTAAATATTCAACAGAGAAAGGGATTCCCTTTGCAAAGCAAAGCTTTGATTTGTGTTCTTCCATACATACCCAATTACTCCAACCATTGAGGCTTTGTGATATTATCCTGTTGAAAAATTCCGGAATATTCTCGTGTAGTATGTAAATGACCCTTGGCCCCACTACGTGTTCAGTATCGCTTTTCCGGTATGACATAATTAGGTTTGATCACATTACATAATGGCATCCTCAATTGCATTAGTAATTGGTAAACAGTGGCGTAATGCAATCTCACATTATGCCACAATGCGTAGGCTATCATGTGATTTACATTGTTTGTCTAAATTCATGCGTTTATCAAATAATT
Source organism: Eupithecia inturbata (assembly GCA_963662085.1). Taxonomy (NCBI): domain Eukaryota; kingdom Metazoa; phylum Arthropoda; class Insecta; order Lepidoptera; family Geometridae; genus Eupithecia; species Eupithecia inturbata. Next base: position 4,976,155 of record OY759191.1, on the reverse strand, counting down.
ACTGATTGATCGATGCCATCATCATCATCTCAACCAATAGGCGTCCACTGCTGGATATAGGCCTACCCTTAAGATTGTCCTATACCGAAACTCCTTCTCAAATGTAAAGTCCTTTCAATCATGATGAATTTGAACATATATTCAAAAAAAATACATTGTATCATGAAAGCAAATCAAATGATTAATTTTTAATCAGATTATTTCCAAACAAATTGTATGGAAATAATCAAGAGAATTTTACCGTGTTAAATTACGTTAAAATTATCAAGGTTAAATGACACAATGGCAATTACCATTATTATTTATTATTTAATTAATTGAGGACTATTGCATTAGTGATTGGTAAACAGTGGGGTGTTAATTTGTTCTATTTTTCTTTATCTTGGTGAGCAATAAAGAGTATTTATATTGTATTGTTATATGCCACATTGTTCCCAGTAAATCCCTTAGGAAAATTGTTTATCATACCGTCCATCCTGGTAATCCTATATCACCCGAGGGTCCATTCGTGCCGGGTGTCCCAGGAGGTCCTGGTAGGCCAGGGGGTCCCCTTGGGCCTGGTGGGCCGGGATGGCCACGTTTACCACGCGGACCGGACTCGCCTTTGTCACCCTGTTAAAACAAATTATATTTATTGTAAGTACGTATTATATAAACATATTTGTATAGTTTTTCTGTTATCTGGGTTATGGGTTCTTCTGTCTGCATTGTTGAATTTAAATCTAAAGGCCTGTTCAGATCTACGTGGTATTCGCTACCCAGAGCGGCAGCAGGATTCGCTCGGGGTTTCGTGCAGTCCGCGGTTTTCCGCCGAGTATTTTAGTGACTGTTAAGCCTTTTTCACATGCATACTGTCACAGCACGGTCGCCGTGCCGTATTAAGGGGCCCCTAACTGGTGTGGTTGCCAAACTAGACCTAGATCTCAGCACTCGCGGGATCCCCGTGGAAAAAACTCAAATAACATAAAATTAATATTTTTTTTATTGGTTCCTTGAATGTTAGAACATGATATAGAAAAAAAATACGATAAAAAAACATGAAAGTGCACTGTTTCAGATCTCAGGAACCCTGCGGTCTATTGAAGTTACCTATGATTCGTAGGTTATTACTAATTATTTGGATCTTTAACCCAGATTCTTCACAAGTTGCGTAGTTTTCTTGTAAATAAACAATAACCTGATTTTTGCGCTTACGCCGCCGTTCCAAAAACGTATATTTTGTCCCGCTCCCATGAACACGAAATCCTATGCCTAAATCCGTTGCCCCAATTTGACTTAGAGGCAAAATACCATGGGAAAATAAGAAAAATCATGACACTGTTTTTTTTTTTTGGAAATTTGGTTTAAATTGTTGCATATATCCTGGTTTTCATTCACGTGATGATCTTAAATTTAGTATTGCTTGTTTTCTTTAAATAACAATTAATTATTTTGATGTGAGAAGTATAGTTACCTAAATTTATGAAAGTACTTATTTTATAATTATTTTAGCCGAAAATAGAGAAAACCCGCATTATTTGATAAAAGTTATCACCTAATCAAATAAAAAAACAAAATATTGCGGTTTTCGAACCGCGAAATGCGGAAACCAATATGTTATCAATTACTGTAACTATAAAAAGGACTCCGGTTTCAAACATAAATTCAATTGTTATTTTCGTGCAAACGAAGTGTATTAAAAAAAATAAAATGTGTGAATTTATTGTCTCAAAACGCGAATTACGTTCGTTTTGAATCGATAACGAAGCCACTTCGGAAAACATTCTAAAGTATTTGTAAGAAAACTATAACTAAACTCCAAAAAGTTGTCAAAAACATACAACAAAATATCTCACAAAAATTCCGTGATCGTTGTTAAAAAGCTAGAAGAACCAAATCTCGATTCTTGGAACAAAACAGATAGATAGCGAGTTCAAAGTTGTGTTCGATGATGGAGAATCGTGTCCTACACCAGAAACATCTACGGGTCGTGGTCGACCAACAAAAACATACGAAGACCTGTCAGACAAAAGCAAGAAACGAAAGAACATGGAATTAGTCCAAGAATATGGACTCGAATTTTTACATAACGCTTATGTACAGGGACTTCGATCACAAGGGGAATCAGAAGAAGCTTTCCTTATATCTATGCTAAGGCCACTAAGCAGAGATGAGAAGAAAACGATACGAAGGCCAATACTCCATGAAACACCAACCGTAAGTGCGTATTCTACCTCCCCGAAGCCTTAAGTTTATACATTGATTTAAATTTAACGAAGTCGCAATACGCATATTTAAGAGCTGTTCTCGCTGAAAATAATTGCTCAGATTTTCCATCATACAATCTGTTAAAGAATGCAAAACTATCTTGCTACCCACCTGTAAGAAGTATTGAGATAACTGATGTCGGTGCCAAAGTAAAATTACAGGATTTATTAGATCATACTGTGGCTCGTATTTTGAAGATTTAATCTAAAAATAAATCTGGATTACAAAGTCTGAAACTATTTACTAAATGGGGATGTGCCGGTTCTTCGGGACAAAGCGAATATAAACAAATATTAAAAGGTGAAAGTAAATTAATATCAGACGCTAACTTATTCATAGCTTCGTTAGTTCCAATAAAACTAACTAACTTGAGCTCTAATGAAATTATATGGCAAAATAAAACTTGCTCATCTCCGAGGTATTGTAGACCTATTTTAATGGAATATTCAAAAGAAACTCCAGAGAAAACTAGAGCTGTTGTTAATGATATAAAATCACAAATATAAACTTTACAGACTTCAAAATGATGAAATGATTGAAATAAATCATGAATTGTTTTTGACAATGATTGATGGAAAAGTAGCTCAAGTATTAACTGATACTAGTTCTGGAGCAGTGTGTACTATTTGTGGTGCTAGACCAACATAAATGAACGATTTTACTATAAGGTTGCATCCAAGAATAAAAATCAAGATTGGAGCATTCCAGAAAATGCTCTAGGTCAGCTCCAAATGAGGACGTTTTTAATTCGTTACTTTATACATCTGATCCGTATATCTCTAGCCTAAGGAGACCAAGCTAAAGTGTTTCGAAAGAACTGTGGCAGGAAGCTATTAATCTTTTAGATATATAAGCTACAAAACCTTGCATTTACTTTTTTACGATTATTATTATTTTGATTACATATATTATTTTATTTTATATTTTTATAATAATTACTTCTGTTATAGTAATTATTTATTGTTTTAATTAAGTCTATGAGATTATTTAAAATCCGCGAAAACCTAAAAAAATATGATTTTTTAAGTTTAGTGGCAATTTTTTCTTATTAATAAAGGTGTTTTGTTTATTTTTTGTTCGTTTCATTTAAAGTCCATACCTACATATATCTAAAATTATAATTGCGAAAGATTCATGATATTTTGAAAACTGAGAAAGTTACAGATTTTTGATATGATAATTGCGCTCCCGACCCATAGTGCGTCGTCGGCGCGGCGTTTGTGGTACGTGTGCTTGCTACAACGTACTTCAGTGGATGTATTGACTACAAGACAATGCCCTCGTGTTTGTTCATGATAATTATTGCATAAGATTGGAAGTGTAACTGTGAGCGAGAGTTTGCGTGTAGTTGTAACATTGGCCAGTAGTTAACAAGCGCTAGGAGAACGTACCATATCTACAGATTTTATTTAGATCTATGCCATAATCCTGTGTTTTTAACTTATTATCTAACAGTCTACCAACAGCTCGTACAAAAAAAAACTTGGGTATGCACGAAATAAACGATTATCAACTCTAACTTCATCAACATAAGCCTATACTAGTCCACAGCTGGACATAGGCCTCGCTTTATGGGTGCCATAGCGCTAGTCTTCAGTTTATGGATCCAGCCTCTGGCAACTCTAACTTATCAAATAGAAAAGCAAGTTTTTACTTTCTCACCTTAGTCAGCAACAATCCTTCTTCTCGAGAAATCGCTACAGGGCCCGGAGGTCCCGGATCGCCTCGGTCTCCCTTCGGCCCATTCAGGCCTGATGGGCCTTGGGTCCCCGGTAGACCAGATGGCCCGATATCACCTCGTTCCCCCGATTTCCCGTCGTTGCCTGGGAAACCTTGTTGGCCGTCCAACCCGCGTCCACCCTTTTCACCCTGTATAAAATCGAAAAGACTTATGACAAAGCACAAAAGGATGACCCTTATAATAGAATTTGGGTCCCTTTGATATCAAATGCAAAAAAACACCAATATCATAGGTAATATAATTGAACTTTGGTATTCCACGAAGTACGATTCGTTTTTAACAGTAATGTTCGTTCATTTTGATCGTGCATTATTCATAAGATGATCAGAATAGTTTTACTATACCGGGTGCGGCGATTAAACTGTCCGTCTCTATCTAACTGTTTTAAAATTTTAACCACTGAATCGAACGCCGCCAAAATTTCAAATGTTGGTCTTTGACATATTCTTTATCATCATTTGAAGTGATTTTGTTGTGAGAAAAACATATACGAATGAATTTAATTAATTAATTTAACAATGAATTTAAAACGAAATTCAGTGATTGCTCTTCATTTGGGGGGAAAATCGAATATTGAAATACATCGAGCGCTGCCAAATCTTCAATTGAACGAGAAATTTGTGCATCGCACTATTCAACGATATAATGAGACTGGTAGCGTTAAGAAACACTACGGTGGCGGACGACGCTGTACTGCAACAGGGCCAGCAGTTGTTGAAAAGGTGCGTCATCGATTAGACAGAAATCCAGCGCGCTCAGCAAACCAGCTCGCGAAGGATCTCAAGGTGAGCGACCGCAGCGTTCGTCGCATATTAAAGGAAAAACTTAAAGTCAAACCATTAAAAAAAAACCTTTCTCAGGAACTCACTGCTTTACAGCGTAGCAAACGGTTGGATCGATCGAAAGAGCTGATTCGCTTGCTCGACTCTGGCGAGCTTCCCAACTTGGTGTTTTCAGATGAGAAACTTTTTGCGTTGAACAGTTTTTAAACAAACAAAATGACCGTGTTTGGTTGAAGGGACGTGTCAGCGACCATTCAGACGAATTGCAAGTCACTCGACGCCAAGGAGCCGACCAAATCATGGTCTGGGCGGCGGTGTCTGAAAAAGGCCGTTCTCCGCTTGTTTTTCTTCCAATGGGTCGCAACCAAGTCAAAATAAATCAACAAATCTATCAAGATAAAGTCTTGCGACCAGGTCTGATACCGTGGGCACGCAACACATTCGGTTCTGAGCGTTGGACTTTCCAGCAAGACTCGGCACCATCGCACAGAGCAATTGGAACGCAAAATTGGTTAAAAGCAAACGTTCCAGTGCTGATCTACCGAGATATGTGGCCGTCGTCATCACCCGACTTCCGGCATCCGTTGGACTTTCGTAATTGGGGTGTTTTACAGGCCAGGGCCTGTGCTAAAAAACACACTTCGCTGGAAGCGCTCAAAGTTACTCTTACGCGAGAATGGAATTGTTTGAGTGACGATGTCATTCGATCAGCCTGCGCTTCTTTCAGAAAGAGACTTTAGCTTGTAGTAAAGGCTAAAGGCGGTTTTATTCCTTCGAAATAAGTGATAATAAAACTTTGAACTTTCTATTTTCACATGCCAAAAGTGTAAAAATAAATATTGAAAATTAACAGAAATATTTCATTTTCACATACGGACAGTTCAATCGCCGCACCCGGTAGTTGTTTTACTAATTCATTACGGATGTAAGCGGGTTAACTACAAACCTTATTTGTGTTATAATTTTCTAAATAATAAAAAAATATCAGTCGGGTAGAAAGTGCACAGCTTGGGTAGCATTAAAAAAATTGTAAGTAAGTATAGATACTTAATCAAAAACATAAATGTGAAAACTAGCCAAGTTAATTTAGATAGAGGCTTCACCGATAAAAGAGCTGATATCATAGATAGGTGCCAAGTTTCATAGCAGTTCATAATCTTAATTTGTTATGTTATTTCATGATATTTATGATATTTCGTTCATGCTTTTATTGAAAACCGGGGATCGTTTACACGATCGCTTACATAATATATTTTCAACGATAACTCCGAAACTAATAATTAATATGATTTGGCAGTTTTGTTGCCGAAGTTGTGTTCTTTTACTTGAAACTAAACTTGACTATTTGGCCGATTTTATTTTTCCTACGCCACTTTTTGGTGTATGAGAGGGTTTCTTATTTTTCATGAATTATTTAACTTTGAATATTTTCTAGTTTAGGGCCATTATTATGCACCTGTGTGTGAAATTTTAAAACAATAAGTCTATAATTTAATGAGATATTCACAAATAACCTCAAGAAAATCAATATTAGCCCGATATTGATATACATATGTACCACAAAATATAAAATTTTTGTTTTTCGATCTGTTAACATATTAAAGATTATTTATCGTGTATTTATCGCGTACCTTTTGTTTTATTTTCCCCTACGTTTCCATCACGTTGCAGCGATCGTGGTCACGGCGCGACATAGGGGAAAATAAAACAAAACGTACGCGATAAATACCCGATAAAATAATCTTTAATACATCTACTTATATAATATACCAAACTTCAACTTCCTATCTAGAAATGGTTTAGGTTTTCGATTAGTCTGTTGTTAAATTGGGACTGTTCGGACCTCAATAGCTCAAGAACCTTATAATATTTATTTTTAAAATTTTGTATTCCTACTCTATTCATGGATCTTACTAGACATGCAAAATTGCATGTCTAGTGTAAAGATACTTACTGCTATTATTGCGTCGCCCGTTTCTTTCCTAACTTGGCTGGGCGCTCTAGCGCGCGCCTCAATACTCACTATAGTAAGATCCACCCACTAAGACATCTAGACCAAAAGTTACGTTACAATATTCCGTAAAATTATTGCCTACAATATTCAATGGAATTGTTTGCTACAAACACGTCCTACAAATCAATACAAACAATACACCGTAGAGGTCAATCTCGTCAACAGTATTACAACTAAGCCTGGTTGCAAAGCAATCAATCAACCATCTATTGAATTGAGCAAACTATTTAACAGACAACCGGTATGGCTAAAGCCACGGCTGCACTGCAAGATGGTAGGTAGGCGGCTAGATTTTCGGGTTGCTATAATAGAATGTGAATTCGATAGTTAGGTTGAATAGAAAGTGAATTAGATAGCAAAATTGCGCATCCACTGCATCGGAATCGGAGCGTACGGAGCGTAAGGCGTAAGCGTTTGTTGCTTTGTACAGCGTGTAGTGGATCGGCGTTTCTGCCGATAACGATGCCCAAGACCGGTATTTCTGCCCATGATGTCATCCGCAACTATATCTTCGTCATTACGAAAATACCTATATTGGCGATACAAAATCTGAAAACAGTAGACGCACCCTACCTAGATTGTATATACCGACGCCTCATACGCTGCGTACGCGCGATATTTACCTTTTCACCAGGGTCTCCTTGATCTCCTTTTTTCTCCTTCATCAGTGCTGTTTCTGCAATAAAAAAATACATTATGATTTGCTTTGTCGTTTACAAGTTATTAATCGAACAGACAGAGTAAGTTTGGTATTTATACTGTACAGAAGTAAGTATGTCAGTTAGAATTATTGATATCGATGTATTTGTATGGTAGCCTTCAGCTACAAAGTAACATAAACTAAAGTGCGGCTTCAGGCTGACAATGATACAGAACTCAATGTCAAGGCCATCAGCCATATTTGTCGAAGTTAATACCACTTCTTTAAATTCTGCCAAAGCGACTTTGTGATATGAAAATATTATTGCACGAGAGAAACTTTCAGGATAAAATAAAACTCTTCTTCGAACTTGAAGAGACTTGTTTGTGGCAAAGTTTTGGAAACAGTAGCTTTGTGGTTCTAAAACTTTTATTTACGATCGTAGGTTTAGCTTTATTTTTTTAGAGTTTAGTTTTCTTATTAAGCTTGTGTGTAACTAGTAAATTTTTTTTCTCAACTGTAGAATCTATTGTAGGTACTATAAAAATGTTCCCTTGTGATAATTTTTACTGGCCTATTACAGTAGACCTGTGACGGATAGACAGAGACAAACAGAAAACGTAGGCTTAGTTATAGATTCCCAACTGCAGTTAATTCTGCAGGTCAGCAGTGGGCTTGAGTATGCTAACGAGGTAAGATTATAATAATGCTTAGTCATGCATGACTCAAAGCTGACACATTTTTAACAGACAAGGGAAAATCATAAAGGTTGGTACCGACCGGCGTTACGGGGGGAAACGTAACGTATCACACAGCGAGCATTTATACAGTCAGTACGGGGAAGGAAGGTTTGCAACGAGCAATGAGACAGATTTATGACGTTTCATTGACGTTTCATGCTCGCTGCGAAGGTACATTACGTCCCGTAATGCCGGTTAGTACCCACCTTTACATTTTACATAGCGAGCGTTCATGCAATCAGTACAGGGAGAGAAGGCGCTCGCAACGAGCAACGAGACGGATTTTAGCACACGGCGTAACGTATCATGCTCGCTGCGAATTGTACATTACGCCCCCGTAACACCGCTCAGTAACACCATTAGGTATAGCTTACCTGTCCTAGAGACATCACTCAGCACTGAATTTGTAACTAAAGCTGTACTTGGCAAAGCAGGTCCAGGTGGCCCGGGTGATCCTTGGGCACCTAAAAAAAACAATTTTATTAAAACTAGCTCCTGTCCTGCCTTGCTCGCGGTTTATACTAAATCTAGAATTAAACTATAGTAAGAGCGTAGTAAAATTTCAGCCCAATTTTTTCAGTACTTATTGCGATATTGTTTGCGCACAAACTCACATATTGTAATAGTTTTGCAGATTATTGTGTAGTTGTTCTAAGGTACTTAAACAAAATCATTTTCTATTAAACGCCATTCGATTTACCTCTTTTGTTCATAAAATCAGTATAAGATAATTTACAATAGAGATTTACAAATATTTCAAGCGCGCAACGACAAGAGAAGCCAAGCAAATTATGTTATTCGGATCAATAACTTTTGGCAATGATCAAAAACTTCCAGGAAACTTTGATAATAAGATATTTTCTCATTCCGGAAGCAAGATAATAATTTTACCTAACCAATAAAGATATAAAAAATCCCCAACTCGATCATAAAACGGAAGAGCGTTAATAAATAAGGCGCATGAGGAACCCTGAGGGTCCGAGAAATAAAGTTTTTCCAAATCGTTGCTATGGAACCCTAAAAATCTTGCAAACGTGTTCCGAGAGAATAAATATGGGCCATAGTGTTACATAAAATAAAATTTGATCGTTGAACTGCTCGTAGAATTAGTTTAGTCCGGGCTGCAGGCAATTTTGCGAGGTCAGTAGGAGTAAATTAGAAAGTCTTTGGTAGCAAAACTTTACGAGTGCTGTGGGGTTTAAGCCCACGCTTCTTTATCAAAACTGCAATCTGAAGGAACTAGGGGTTAGGGTAGACGAACCACTTATGATGGTAGCTTAAGATTTTAGCCTAGTATTGTTAAAGGTTTTTTTTTAAAGGATTACCAAATGCTGATTGATGTAAAGCTAACAACAAGGACGGACAAGGAAGGAGGAGGTAACAACAAGGTCAAGTGCTAGAACAAGAATCTGATAGCTAGCCAATAAAATTAGTTTTTTACTGGTCCTATAAATATATAATCCTGGACAATCAAACAGCATCATATATAGCTTGCATAGCTTGTATGGATATTGATAATATCAATACTAATTACAATACATTATGGAGACAGATATTTTTTTATATAAAGAAAATACCTAAAATACCCAGAACAAATATTTGCAGATCGTACAAACATTTGTCCCAAGGCGGAAATCGAACCCGCAACTACCTTCGTTGCAGGTGGAACTTCGCCCGCCGCACCACAGCGGTCGTCCTTTATGCAAAATATTTTGTCATTAATAAAGAGCGGGGTACTGCGCGGCTCAAAGTCAAAGTCAAAGTCAACATTTGTTTCACTTCGATTCCTTAATTCAGTAAATTCATAAATTCAATTTATTCAACATTATTTTAATATTATTATTGTCAAATAATAAATATTACAGTGCAAATTATAATAATAAATATAACCCTAATTATTGTAATTTATGATATTATAATAATAATGATGATAAGGAGGAGGTAGCAACAAGGTCAAGTGCTAGGGCATGAATGTGATAGCTAGCCAATAAAATTGAATTAGTTTTTTATGATGATAAGTATGTATAACAATATGCAATACCCATTATGATATGAATCAAATAGTAGAAAATTAACAATTGAGACGAAAGACTGTAAAAAGGATAACTTTCTAGAAAAGTTCATAATTTTTGTTTGTTCTCGAGAAATACCTTCAGGTAAATCGTCGGGTTCAATTTCGAAAAATGAAAATGAACATTTAATACACATTACCCAATCATTCACGTCTACAATTATTCAATCATTTCACATTTTTACGAGATAAACTTACATACCCTACAATCATAATTTACAAGCTTACCTTTCTCTCCTTTTTCCGCTGGCCGTCCGTTAGCGCCGGGCAGGCCTGGCAGCCCGTCTCGTCCCGCCGGGCCCCTCTCTCCTTTTGCACCATGTGGCCCTCGCAGGCCCACGTAACCCTGTTACAAAGTCATATTATGTCAGTTCATACATACAACACTATAGCTTAGTCCTTCGTTTTTGTTATATTTATATCAGATAGGAGAATGGCTTTGCTTAAGAGCGTTTACGCTTTCCATGCGCAGTTTGGCTCAAAAACAGTACTTTTCAAACCCGTTAATATCATGAACCACTATACACTATATTAATGAAAAATAATTTTAGGAAATATCGTTGTCCAAAGATTTTGTTAAGAAAATATTTATGAAATATGTACGCGTTCTATCAAGATAACTTGTTAGAGGTTTTCTTAATTTCCCTTTCAGCATCAGTTTTGAAGCTCAAGATATTATGAAAATACTGATGTATCTAATTTACAAAAAATACTAATCAATCAATAAGATCCTGGGAAAAATAGTTAGCTAAAAAGATATTTGGTTTTGGTATCTTACTATGAGAAATAAAAATTCTAAAATTTGAATTATTACGAAATATAAATAATTTTTTCACCTTATTTAATTTAATATAACAACAGCTTAAAGGTAATAGAGCTAAAAGGTTGGTATATTTACGTTTTTATGTTATACTAGCTTCAACCCACGGCTTCGCCAACGTTAGATCCATATTTTCCTTTCCTTAGACATGTACTTTACTGATAATATTTTTTTTTTATAATATAAACTAAAAATTGTTTGAGAAGAGGTGGAGAGAGTTACTGTACTTCAGGCAGAAAGCACACTTTGGCTTGAATTACGACGGTGCGGTGCTGTCTTGTTACAGCATCATCTTTTGGCAGTGTGTAAAAAAAGGGCAAAACATAAGTTCCGCCCCACTAGTAAAGAGCCATTTATACTCTTATTCACTGGACAATATTAAAATTATAAGGCACGGAAAAGTCAATGAGGCAACTGCAATTCGGCAACTTGAAGAACAATTAAATAAAAGTATACATAAATGTGAGGAAAACAGAAGTGTTCATTGATGAACACTTCTTTTTTCTGGGAGCTTCACCCGATGGTATTTTTGATAAAGGAATTGTTGATGTAAAATGTCCGATTTCAGCGTTCGGAATGAATGCAGATGATGCTAAAATATTAAAGAAAATGAAGTTTTGGAATTCTAACGGGTCTGTCAACCGTCGACACAATTCAACGACAGTTAGGTACATAATATGTACCTAACTGTCGTGATATTATCACAAAGAAGAACTTATGTTAGTTGGCTATCTGGACAGGTAACGAATTTCCCTTGAAAATTGAAAAAAATCACTCGAGACGATGGGTTTTGGCGTAACCAAATGGAAACCAGACTTATACATTATTATAAGAAGTGTCTGCTTCCCGAAATTGTAGTCCCACGAAAACCTAGGTCAATGCCGCTGAGAACCACGACAAATTAATTTTATATAATAAAAAAAATTAAAAATAATGTAAAATAAACTCGACTTCATCCGTACCAACTGTTTTATTTGTACCTACTCGTAACTTAGTCATCTGTTTAAGTTGAAATTGAAATTAAATAATTGCTATAACAAGTTCACTCGAATGGATCAAAGTGGGTAAATTTGACTATAACATAATAGAACGCGCCAGCGCTACTCACACTGTCACGCTCGCTTCAAACCTACACAGGGTTTGAATTACCTAATGCTTTAGGGCTATTGTAGTCCAGTCAATGAGTACTCAAAGAGGGGTTGTGTGGCAAAGTCTAAAGCAGAAAGTTTGACTTTGAACTTAGTTAGGGCAAACATACTAAAAGTTCCTATTCCTGTGAGGTGAGCCCTAGGAGTGGAGGCAAGAGGAAGATCCCGTCCTTCTTTGTGCCCCTCCCCCTCCCCCTAAAAATCCTCACCTCTGTGAGGTGAGCCTTCTTCTAGGGCTCACCTCACAGAGGTGAGGATTTTTAGTATGATATGGATAAGTTTGGATGTGTTTATGTTCTTTCCTCAATATTTATAATGATCGGTGTAATAATGATATGTATTTTTTTTTCATGAAACGATACAGTACCTAGACCTCCTTTTAAAATGACAAAAGTTACAAATCATTAAGAAAAACACTAGCGCGCGGCTATTTAAAAAAAAAAAAACAAAATGGTAACCTTCCATACAAACATCTTCAAACCCCTTTCTTACATATAGAATGGAGGCGTGTGTGGGTACTATAACTTCACATTAGTTTAAATGCCAAATACTGATAACTTCATTATGACAATGCCAAAGACCAAGATCCGCGCAGGCCTCTATAACTTTATTACTCGGGTTCTGCGTAACAAGGGTCAAGACGCTTATTGCGTTGGCGAAGTTTGCTCTTACCTACATAGTGAAGGGTTTGATTTAGCGAGTTACTTGAAGTTATGGTGATGGTTTATATGAGCTGAAAGGATTTCTTGTGGAGCACTTTGAATACCTTTTATTATATTTGGTGGACAAAAACTTTCTACTGTTGTTATACCAAGTACCTAGTTTAGTTTTTTTACGTATTATTTAGTTTTTGATTTTTGTACTTTACATAGATAGATAGATCATTTATACAATAAAAATTCGTTACAAAAATTGGTTAGCAACGCCTTTAAGCCTATGTTAGGTTTGTCTAAGCACCGGGTTCTCTTTATTTTACGAATTTATTATTACCTACTACTGTGGTTTAACGCGTCGCTTAGTTATATAAATAATCCTAAATCTTAAACAAAACATAGCGTAGGTCTGTTCGTGATGTCATTTGTACGGGTCCTAACGGAAGATCAGCTCTGGCTAGGTCTCCTACAGGAGCTTAGCCAGCATTATGCTGAGTTAGGATCCTTTTATAACAGCTTTTATATATGTACCTATCTTATAAGTGTGTCTTGTCTTTTTAACTGTTCATATTGTTGTTGTTATAAATAAATGTCTTTCTATTCTATCCTATTTTACCTTTTATACTGTAAACTATCCAACATATTGATATCCGTGATTCTCCTTCTTTCTGAGTATTATTTTTTATCGTTTAAAAATAAATAATAATCATAGAAGCTGAATAGTTATTATGAAAAAATGATCGAAAGATTTATCATTGTTTGCCACAACTTGGCACCACAGTAAAATCCGATGATTTAATCACGAAATATAAATATATAGGATTACCTACAAAAATATGTAACTGCATTCGCTACAACAGGCAGCGTAGCATGGATTTCAAGATAAATTTAATTTATTATAGTGAAACCGTTTCACGAACTCGTTGTGATTTTATTTTCACAGGTGTAATTAGCGAAAAACGCGGTTAAATATGGTCACGGAAAAGCAGACGAGGAAAATCGTGAATACGTAGACCAGATTTAATAAAACCTTTTTCATTAAAACCTTTTTAATCTATTATCAATATTGGTGATACTTTTGGAGTAATATTATATAAAGGTATTCAAGTAATATTCAATTTGTATGCAAAATTTGTTTGCATATTCACAAACGAATGACATGCATGCAATATTAATTTTCATGATCCAAATCTAACGCTTGAAAAAATATTGAAATAAACACGATTCGCTGACAAAAACGATTAAAATATTCCGGAAATTGTTTTGTCGACCAACCAACGGTTACTTTTGTAACCGTTTGAAACCTCGTTGATTGGTTTCGCGCGTTTCTTGGATTCACATCTAAGATAACGAACTAGCATCTAACCGCGGCTTCGCTTACATCTAGAATAAAAAAAGTGCTTTTATGTTACTCAAGGTCTATATCAGACATCAGTCGCATCATTCCCGTAGTTGTGTTGAAAAAAAGGTTAGAAACGATCTATATTTCAGAAGTAGAAAGTTTTATTTTTAATAATCGATAGATCTTCGTTTGACCACAATTACACCGGATGGTAAGTTACAGTTTGGCCGACTATGTATCACGAAGGTTTAAAATACATCTACTTATTCACTCTTGTTTTCAAAAAAAGTGTTATTTTTTGTATGAGGAACATGCAGGTAAAATGCTAACGAAACAAATTTTTTGTGCTCTGCTGACTTTACCGTCATAAAATAGAATTATAACTAGAATCAACTTTTACCAAACATCATCAATAACAATTATAATGACTACTCACCCGTTCACCTTTATCGCCTTTAGGTCCATGTAATCCCCTCTCTCCTTTGCTGCCCTGGTACCCGCGCTCACCTTGCGGACCAGGGGATCCCATAGGACCCCGCTCTCCTAGAACCCCGGGATTACTGGACCCGTATAATCCTGATGATTCCTGTAATACACTATGATTAATCATTTTGTAAGCGGAAATGTGAAACTATAGGGTAAACTTGTAAGGATGATGTTGGTAACACTGGGGTAAATAAGGAGGATTTGCGGTTACAAATGGTTGGTTACTGATAAGAACTATAAATTCTGTATTTCTTTTGGTTTATTTTAAGCTCAAACCCGAGTTTCATTCGCTTTCCTGAATTTTAATCATAAATTCCGCATTTTTACTAAAGCTCCAACAAAAGCAGAATTTTCCATACGCACTTACTTCAAAAAAATACATTTACCTATAATAGGTACCATTCCCTACCCAAATTAATTAAAATTAAATCCTAAGTCCATGTACCAAGTTTGAATTTACCAAGTTCTTACCCACACTGAATGAAGTAACCATAGAGTTACAAATACTATAGAGGTCTTGCGTGACTCGTTTCCCTAGTTCTTCCGTTCTGGCATGTCGTGTTTGCAGTTGAAATTTACGGGTTGAATGGCAAAATAAAAGAATTTAAAACGATAGATGTTATACACCCTGGTGGTAGTGATAGAAATGTAGGAAGGAATGTAAACCAATGGCCGGCGATGCAATAAATTAGTCTAGCAACACGCGTATGTATTTTTATCGCGAAAAGACAATGTTTGAAATGGAAAGTTTAATAGCTTTGTATTTCGAAAACAATTTACGAATACGTTAACGACATGACGAGAAGTGTGTCAATGACAACACTTATATCTTTTTTTTCTCATTACAAACAAAAATTACCGACTTACCTACTTATTATTGTCAACGCATACTCATCAACGCATACCTCACAATTCTCAACTTTAAACGGTCAAAACATAATAAGACATTGCGCACTTGCGTGTGACATAAAAGATTATTTTAAAAATAAAACTCGTAAATTATTCTAAAATACTCCACCTATCTCTTCCATAAATTTGTATAGACCCAAAAAATTTATGATCCATATCATAGGGCACCGTACACGTACCTGTTTAAAGTTCAATTTCGCGCTCAATTTTCATGAGACTATAAATATTTCAGCGCGGTACTTAGCGGGATTACCTGTGGCGTTGAACTGATAATAAAACTAAATGCCAGCCTAATGACAAAAATCACGTCATACCTTTTTTCATAACGAGCACTTGTAATTTTGTTTTATCATAGTTGGCATGCGATTCTGAACCTTTTGAAGTGATGAATGCTGATGTTGTAGACTTTGCTTTATTCATTAACTTTATAATCTCAGGCTTTCTAGAGTTCATAGTACCATACTAAATTTAGAATCTACTAGAAGAACACATAATTTTCAACTGAGTAATTTGCAATATTAACCGACGCGATCCTTGAAAAGTTAACCAGTAATTGATTTAGTAACCTAATCCAGTTAGCGTGCAAAGCTAACTGGATCCAGTATTCGCTAAAAGTAGTTACATTCTAATAACGAGGTCATAACGCGTTCTGCAAGCTTGAACTGTGTGCCAGGTTCTATACCTACTTCAGCCAAATTCTATGTGAAGATGCCTACCTAAAATTCACTTTCATTCTGTGATTTTTTTTATTAATTTATTAGTTTTATTTGGGAAATATACAATATATTATACTTACATTTAGGAACGTAAGATTAACACAACCCAAAGGAATACCTACGCAACTTAACATTAATTGTCGATTTAATTCAATAAATAATGGAGTAATAATGTGCCAGAACGCTATCTATACACAAGCATTACGCGTGGGACACCGCGCTATCGAAGTGACTATGAGTACAGAACTCCAATCATGCTGAACATTATTTTGGGTCGGATTGGCATGTTTTTGGAATGAAAGGCACGTTGATTTTAACAATTTGGAACGCTACATTGAATTGTACCGGTGCACTTTAGGATCATGCCAATTCTTAACGTGGAATGCCACGTTACTCGTGGTATAAACGGCTCAGGGCCTGTATTCACCGAGGGGTGAATACAGGCCCTGAGCCGTTTATACCATTGGATGATTGATTCTAGTGGCTTTAGTTTATTTATAGGTATCCATGTTAGTGCTAACTGTATATGCGAAGCAATTATGGTAATTAATTTCCATTGCCTTTACCCTATATTAAGTATATAATGATGAAACACGTGTGTTGATATGTACGAAGTTATTAGCGAACGTTTTAACAATTGTTTTAAAACAACGATGAGAATTTGTTGATAAAAAAAACTTAAGCTGTGCAATAACTTCATTCATCTTCAGAAGTTATTCAATTTGATTTCAATAACAAGATCTATAGAGCAAAACGTATATTATTTGCCAAAATATTTCAAGCGCAATATAACATACCTTATTATATTGATCTATTCAACCTTATCCAGCCTTAACATACAATATTATTTTGTAAAGAGTAAACCTATTTATCTTGGTGCTTATGTTGACCCATTCTTTGTTGTGCGTGGGCCTCATAAGCCTAGATTTCACAATGAAATTGTCTAGTAATATTATCAGTAAGCAAGCAGCAAGTGATTATAGCTTATGACATACGTAATATTAAAGGTGTGTTTCTATAATTTCAGATTATGAAAAAGAGTTCTTAGTATGAGTAGTGTTTATACATTAAACTTACAAGTTTAAGGTGTAGATACGAGGCTACCTACTTAAGTGTCTAAAGTTATAACTAGATGTCGCCGGTAAAAGTGGACGTGGGCTGAATCGCACTGACGAGAACGCACGGGTTTGGATCCCATCTGTTTGCAATTTTTCAAACTAACTTCTACTGAGACGGTCGTTTCATTACGTACCTAAACCTATCCTCTAATTCGATAATCGGAGTTGGTATAGTTTACGTAATCTGTAAACGTTTTCGTTTCCTCCCATACATTTAGTGCCTTGCAGCACACTTGACATTTTATAAAATTTTGTTTTTGAAGAAATGTCTCATTCGTTATTCAATTGTCTGAACACAATGATATCAAATAAAAGTTACATACATAACAATAAACGATCGAAAAATAAAAACGCCAAAAATAAACCAAAGGTCGTTAAAAGTAACAGCAGTTACGTAGCAAAAAGAGTTATTATATTTAATTATTTACGAGTAAACCTACGCTATCAGACTTCACAGCGTTATATCAAGATATTTTTTTCTCTACGTATATTTTCCCGTTCGTTATTAGTCTGAAGAAGGTCATGTGTTTACAAGATGGAGGTTTCGCACCAAATATGTATTTATTGATTGATATAAATTGCTATGGTAAATGATTGATTTGTTTTACTTTAAAAATAAGTTATATATAAAGGATACAAAGAACTTAACGCTTTTATCTTTTGTTCCTCAAAGTGTTTTACTGAACAAAATATGTATGTATGTACCTACGAGTACGTTTAGGTACGGCGGCCTCTAAATAGAAAGAACAAATTTCCCGATGTTAATTTATAACTATTTTAATTTTATTTAACTTTGAAATTCGTAAAGCCAGACCTACCGGCGGTACTTACCGTAATGTAATGTGTCGCACAACGAAAGTTCGTGCAGTCTGTGCGGGGAAAGAAAGACTCGCGACGAGCAACGAGACAGATTTTAGCACATGACGTAACGTTTCATGCTCGCTGCGAATGGTACATTACGTCTCTCAACACCAGTCGGTACCCGGCTTTAGGGAGCTGATACAGCTTAAGATTTTAACCACGCCTTAGTTTTTGCCAAGATAAGCACTTCTATTTAGGGGCTGCCGCCACCGTCATTGAGCAGTGGCGCGCATCGCTGAAGTTGGGCAGTGAATGCGTTAATCATCCTAAGCAACAGCTTATAAAACTTCATATCGATAAAAACTATGGTAGTTTGATGAATTCATTACGGATGTAAAAGGGGTAACGGATGGGTAAGCTGGGTCGTTAAGGGATGAAACGTCATCCCTCACTTCACATCTCACTTCACGTCTTCCAACACAAATTATGTTCATAGTAAACCCGCTTACACCCGTAGTGAAGCTATATCTTATATGTAATAAACAACTAACAAACTCACCATAAGCGCAGTGGATCCAACCGCCGCCGGTCCTGGGGGCCCCGGGGGACCCTGCAGTCCAGGAGTCCCATCTAGCCCTGGCTCCCCTTTTGAACCAGGCTGCCCATCAGGGCCTGACGCACCCTGTTCTCCTCTCTCGCCCCGTTCTCCTTTAGGCCCTAATGGGCCAAGTGGACCAGCCTCGCCTATTTGACCCTGAACGAATAAGTATTTTATGAATCCGTTGAGTAATAGCAGCAATATAAATAAATATAAGGCTTATAGACTGCTTAGAGCCCCTGGGTCCGTGGGGTACCGAGGCTCTCCGGGTTTTTAAAAAGTTATCTGAGCGTCTGGTCGACGCGACGCGTGACCCGAGAGCTGGCGGATATCTGGCGCAGCGCATCAGCATTGCCATACAGCGGGAAATGCAGCCAGCGTCTTGGGGACGCTTCCGACTGGTATTGATATGGATTATTTGAGCTACCTGTAGATTGTTTGCAACAGTCTGCAGTTAGCTTAATTGTTGCAATTGTAAATACTAGTTCTATTTTGTTTTTATTATTGAATTGTAATTTTCTTTGTCAATAAGGCTTATAAAACTAATTATCCAAAACACCAAATCATATTATGCCTTTAATTTAATAATATTAATTAATGGAATTTATTTTGAAATACCTTGACTTCACCAGTAGTGTGTAAAGTCGGGCCGTGGATGATGACAAGATACGAATACGGAAGCATTTGCAAAACTCGAAATAAAAATAAAAATCTCTTAGAACTTAAATTAAATCTCGAATTTGATGCCTAAGCAGTTGATTCCAGTTACAGCTTCTTAAATCTATTTATTTGTAGTATCTTTGTTTTGATAAAAAATATATAAATTAATTTTTTTCGGTAATCTCACACTATTTCTATAAAACAATATTAAATACCTTAGCTTCTTCCTAAACAAGCCCAAATAGAGTAAAATAAAGTAAAATATTATCTTATCCAATTTATCCAATTCCAATAAACTTCCAAAACGGTTTCTAACAAGCTTTAACGATAAAACGGTGAAAATTCTAAGCAAGCTTCACATAAATACGCCTTGACTGAAGACTATTACAGTCATAAAATATTTATAGCCTCTTCAACAGTAATGGCACCTTTTTCCTCTTTTTGAAGGTAAAATTAGTTGTTCGGCTCGGTTATGATTTCCCCTGATAGCATCGACACAGCTTTTTTAAACAGTTGGTCAAATCCAATTGAAAAAAAAAGTTTATTGAATTATCATAGCCTGACAAAGAACGTCTACGATTGCGTAAGAGCTTACAAAATTGGTAACAACCCCGACTAATCGTAATAACGTGTACGATTCGTAGCATCATCTATAGGTCGTAGCATCCTCTACGAGTCGTAGCAACGTCTACGAAAATAGTTTGATTTTATTCTGAGTTGAGATTGAGGGATGATTGCTAAAATAAATACATACTTGTTATTTAAGGTTTTTTAAAATGCGAGAGAGCGATTTTTTCAATGGCACATTTATCACCACGCGCTATGTTATCAAACGTCAAACTTGCCTCAAACTTCGGCGTAACTGGTGACTGCCAAAACACATAAAGACGAATTGAGAACCTCCTTCCATTTTTGAAGTAGGTTAAAAAAAGAATATCGCTTGCCAAACGAATGCAGTCTCACAAATTTTATCCCAATCATAATGTTACTCCATTAAGATTGGGGTGTTGGGATACAGTGTTTCTTTATACCGGGACAATATGGGAGCACCCAAAATCAGATGGGGTACAGGGAAAATGAGCTCTTTTTAGGTGAAACTCATTTTCGCATAAAGATATTTTGGTCAAACGTGAGTTGCGCCTTAAAACAAGTCTCCCCAGCACACATGGTACGTCCACTGCTGAATATAGCAAAATAACCACACCAAAATAGAGCTGATGTTTCCACAGAAAGATTCCCTGTACCTCCTCTAAAAATGGGTGCTCCCATACCATTTTAATTTTAATTTATTTATGCAGGACATATTATGTAATTCCACCATTTGGTTTTTGGTGGAATTACATAATGTGCTTATTCTATGCGTTTTTAAATGTACATCCAATCACATTATCCACAGATTACTACAAAAGTTATAATTACTACATAGTTGGCTGTTGTTTATAGGTACCTAGGTGTTTTCTTTATATATTTTAGAGCGCTAATTATAAGAGTAGTTAATTTTTTACATATTGTTATGAAAGAGATAGAAAAAGGAAAAGGGTTGAATTTTAATTATTATAAATTTGTAAGAGTTATAGAATATTTTTCATGAAACTAAGTTCAGATAGTAGAAACAGATGAATTTCTTGTAAATATCAACGATGCGGTGCAGAGGCAAACGCAGGCCAGCATTGGTACGACCGTTAGGCAAGTGGAAGAGGCATTGCCTGCGCACCGCACTTCATCGCAGTACAGAGCGAGGAACTACGTAACTCAATTTGCTAACGAGCTCTGGACAATCTAGTTTAACATGACATAGACCATGCAGGAGCATGGCCTGAAGAAGAACACGACTAGATTTAAGAGTTAGTATTTTATATTTACGTAGTATATTTTCATATAATAGACGCATTATTTTGCACCCACCCCAGCAAAAACACACTGTTTACAACTATACCGTAATTAATGACAAAGCCTGAGCTTAAATAATTAAGAATTAAGAAGTTTATCGCAAATAGTTTTGACTAAAGTGTCCTAGCTATTTCTTCACCACAGCGATTCAATACCATGGACTTATGAGTTGTTGTGTTTGTCAAGGATTTAATTAATCTCGCCTTGCTTTCCCTAGAGCAGTTCTGTTTGTCAGACGGTGATATTGGAGACTATGCAGCTTTTATTCACTACTGTTTGTTTGCTTTTATATTGATGCTTGTAGTATTTAACCGACTTTAAAAAGGAGGAGGTTCTCAATTCATCTGTATGTTTTTTTTCAATGTATGTTACTTGATATCTCCGCCAATTGTTATTAGATTTTGATAATTATTTCGTTGTTGTAATTAGATTAATTTTGAGGTGGTTCCCTATAAGTTTAATTTTCGTGAGACTGCTATATGCGCTGTAAAACTTAGGGTTGTAAAACATCATCACAACCTTGATATATTTCTGTGATCACAATATGATATCTCACTATTACCTAATGGTTTCTACGGCAACAGGCGTCAACAGTTTCATCCATGTGTCATCAAACTAAATTAGATTAGATGTCGCCAGTTATAGGGAATATCGCGCTATCAAAGTATAAACAATTTTTTTTGCACGTGAACATAGATCAGGGAAAGTAAGGGAGGGGTGATTTCGTTCGTCCGAGAAATAGATGAATACTATTTTACCGGAATTAAAGTCGGTTTAAAGTTTGTTAAAACACGCCAAACTATTTTGAAATAAAGAAATGTCACGGCAATTGTTTCATAGTGTTGCGTTACTCTATACAAGAGGTCTACAATGCCTACGGGCCGCATGCGGCCCGCGACTCCTTCCCTTATAAAGTCTTATAAACATACATTGAATAATTCACCCGCAGTTAATCAATGGTGGTTGACAGTTAACTACAACTTATTTTTGCCACTTACCAACCTTTTGATTCCTGGCTCGCCTAAATGATTAATCTCGCTTTCTGTCACTATATGCCAACTTCCATAAACAATAAAAGTTTGAAGATCATTTATTTCTTACGTTCTATACCTGATTGGAGTATTTTGGATTTCTACCACAAAATAGGTTAATTTTCTTACCGTTTTCCCAGGCGCGCCCGTAGTGCCGTCGGGGCCGGTCATGCCCTGAGGACCAGGTGGACCCTTTAGCTCGGGCATCACCTCCAGGATCTGCGATATGTCAGTGAGGCTACATCTGCATACACCCACCTGGTGGGAGAAAAAAGATGTAAATAAAAAACAACAAACTTTCTTTCTCTTATTTAATAAGAACTATGAAAATTTTATAAACAAGGACCACAAAGCATGAGCTTTTCTAGAATACATTATAATATGTGATAATATGTAATCTGTTATGTCTGATATAGGAGAGACCGACCTTCCAAACACAAGTATTTATACATTAATGAACGTCTCCGCTACGGTAAATAATTATTTTAAAACTGTTGCAGAAATAAATTATATTTTATTAATTTAATTATTATATTCGATGGCCTTAGCCAGTTGGCGCATTGAGCATTATGTGTTTTGCAATTGTATATGTTCATTATTTTTGTACCTCTATATGTATGAAACACCCTTCTCGAGAGTGACGAAGTAAAATTTGGCATCCTTATATTATTTGACCTTAGCAGCTGTCTGAACCTTTTTACCCATTGAGACATAAACCTATAACTTTATAGGTACTCGAACCTTCAGATATAGGTTTGAAAAGCCTAAAGACTACGTTAAAGACGATATGAAGGGTGCTAAGATTTTATCGCTCCTATCAGACAATCTAGACATGTATTCAGATAGCAGCCTTCAAAAGGTTAATCTAAACTTGACTTGAAGCGTTCTCGAGGTTCAGAATATCGATTTTAGTCCAAAAAATATTCTGATAACATAGAACGATCGTTTCATATCGTTTTTAGACAAAATGAAAACTCGACAAACGCTTGAGCAGGTGATCGGGAGCACATGTCGAAATCTATTCTGACTTTATTTGGGAGGTACAGGAAATTACAACTGGTATAACTAGCAGTATTACCACCTACTACATAGAAACCGAAGAGTTGTTGTAGGTTCCCATATCTACATCTACCTAGGTTAAGTTTACAGTACGAGTATGTTTATGGTAAAAAACTTGGGACGGTTTATATTATGAGCTTTGTTTTTAGTATTTTAGTTTTTATTTATAATTTATTCTGATAATTTGCAGCTTGAATTAAATTGTTGGGAATCTTAGTTAAAGTTTTTTATAGTTTACTTAAGTTGGGACCATTTATATGCTAATTTGTAGAAAATTTTATAGAGAATCCAAATGTATATGTATATATATATTACTAGGTATGCCTACAAAAATATCAAGAAATCGGTGAAAAATGCTGCATGCGCATGCTGCGTGCCTCATGCGCGTTCTGCATATGTCAGTTGAATGGGCGTTTTGCCAGATGAGAAGATAATATGAGCTTTGTTTTTAGTCTTTATTTTCGAACTTGTATGTTAATTTGAAGCATAAATATGTTTTCCTAGATTCTATGTTAATTTTATAAGTTTTTTTTAACGTACCTTTATTTGATTTATAGTTATAGTCATTTCGTTTTAAATTTTACAAAAAGTAAATCCTGTATTGGCCGTATGTTTAGTAAATAAGTCTGTCAATTGCCCGCGGCTTCGCACGCCCTTCGCTGGGATAAAAAGTAGCCTATGTCCGTCCTTGGGATACCGTATACCTCCCGTCCAGCCGTTTAGGCATGAAAACTAACAGATAGACAAATAGAGTTACTTTCGAATTTATAATATTAGTATGGATAGCTGTGGATTTTACATAATAAATAAATTAATTAATTAGGTTAAACCTAGTTAAGGTTTAACAGGTTTAACACTTTCATGGCTTGACATGGTCTTAGCATGTTAAAAGTTAGCTGAGCGTCTGGTCGGAGCGACGCGTGACCCGAGAGCTGGTGGGTATTTGGCGCAGTGCATCAGCATTGACATACAGCGGGGCAATTCAGCCAGTGTCTTGGGGACGCTTCCGACTGGTATTGATATGGATCAGTTAGCTACCTGTTGACTGTTTGCAACAGTCTGCAGTTAGCTTAATTGTTTCAATTGTAAATAGGTCGTTTAGTAATAGGTCGTTAGCTCTAATTTGTTTTTATTATTTGCTTGTAATTTTCTTTGTTAATAAATTTGTCTTAGCATGATATTTAAGTGTTAAATTCATAAAAAGGTATCAATACTTTTGGTTACGTATTTCAACTTTACACGTAAACTTTTGTTCTACTCTGGCTTTAACAGCAACCGAACTTTTAACTCATGCATGATGATTGACATCCTCGCTTTGTGGACGCTCTTAAGTTTCTACTTTTGACAGCATACATTTTGTAGCTTTTGTACATGCTCAAGTGGATCCGTTTTCTATTGAAGGTTAGATCACAGCAGAGATGCTCCGGTACTTCAAGGAATTGGGTTGGTTAGAGCCTGGTTAGGCTGGTTAGGCAGGAAGACAATGCGCAATACACTCCCATACGAGATATTAGTGCAGATCCCAGTTCCTTTACTAAAAAATTGAATTAGAATCACAGTAGCGATGCACGTTCAAGTCTCGACAGCAAAACTTGTGATGAGCATTTCATGTAAAGTTCTTCCAAAGTGATTGAATGAGAGATTAAAACATTAGATATTTTGAAAGAGATCTATAACGACTTTAAAAATTCGAGTTTAAAAATTCGAGGCTCCTTTTATAAGCAACTTATTTGTTTTTCTATAGCACCTATTTACCTTCCTGAATCCGGATGGTCGCTCATTTTCTAAACCTTTTGGGAGCAAAGGACAAACTGATGAGGTTCCCGTGACTCCGAAACTCAACTCTGAGTAGTCGAGATAAGAAAGGTTATTGATCAAGATGAAATAGGGATCCTGTGATCACGACGCGTGATTTTCTTTTTATCTTACGAATCAGATGATACCTACTTATATCTAGGTGGGCTTTTTGAGTCGCTTAACGTGATCGACTAATGTTTACTTTTAAGTCTCCAATAAATTTAGGTTAAGTGCTCCACATCTTCAGTGCTGGGCAACAGATAGGCTTAAAAACCTATTATTTGGGAATCTTACCTAGCCAAGACCTATTTCTATCAGAAAAACAGAATGACTACTCCGAGAACAACAAACTCAAACCCATCCCATCTCCAGAGCCAAACACCACCGTTACTTTCGTGGCACATATGATACCAATGGAACATCATCCCTTTTAAAACAATCTGAGTGACATAAATTATAAAATATATCCTGTCGCTTCAAAAGTAGTGATCCAACAACTAACAGCTGAAAACTTAAGTAAACTAAAGACAGAACTTGAGTGAGATGGGAACCCTTTTAGGGTCTTTTCTTTGAAATTCCACTCGAGTAACCCCACCTTGTGGGAAGTATGCGGTGCCCTTAGTAACTGACCCTGTTTAGAAATAGTCAGTTAATGTTAAATAAAGTTATCCCTTCCGGTTACCTCGATTTCCTTCAGGTTTGTATTTTGTATAGGTGCGTGAGAATATTAAAACTTAATGAATAAATAACGAAGATGGTATATAAATTTGTTGTTAAAGTTGAGTTGGCTTGTTTGAATTACTAATTTATATGATGGAAGTTAACGTTTTGGAAACTTAGTGATATTTATTTATTTAGAAACTTAGGTTTTCTTTTTAGCCCTAAGGCGATGCTAAATCTAGGTACCTTATGTTTATTAATCTAAGGTAACAAATACTTTAAGAACAACACATTTATACATTTAGTTTCAATGACGACCTGTGCCAGTTCTAAGAAAATGAATATTCTAACAGAACAATTTCCAAATAAAGACCTGCAAAAAAAATAAGGCATAATATTACCACAAAAAAAATACCAACATAAACTCGTGATACCCAGAGTTTATAATTATTGCGGCAAACGTACTAATAGATAAATAATACCTAACTTGATTAATGAAATCCCTTTAAAATAATTTATTATTAACGACGAAACTATAAATTAAAAATTTAAAAATACTACTACGATTATTACAACAAACGTTATAATTTGAAATTAATATTATCCCCGCAAACCTTATTAGAACTAACTAAAATATAACGTAAAACGAAAACGAATACAAAATTAAATTCGAAAAATTAACGATCATAACTTCATTTTAGAAATAGCCCTGTATAACGTTATCAGTTCCCTCCATTCGCTGACGAACGCGCATATTGTAATACCGCTCGTACACCGAACAGCCGATCATTGTACCCCGCTTGTCTTTCTTGGCTTCCAGTGCTATCCACAACCATTTATATGTAACTAGGTACCTACATTCAGTTCCTGACCTGCGTTGCGGTGGGTGCATATTGTATTTATTAGCCTATGATAAGTGTACGAGTTGTTGTATTCATTGGATACTATACTTACCATAGAGACTGAGGCTGACGGACAAACCGATCAACGGTTTATGTTAGCTGTAGCATATGTAAATAATGTTAAAAATAATTAAAAAAAAAAGTTTCTGCAGGTTATGGTAAAATATGTCACGCTGTTTTCAATATGTGTGTGTTGATATGGATTTTACTAAATAACTAACTCCATACTATTTTCGGTGAGTAGCAGGTACCTGGCCTGATGTTGGGAATTTGCCCAACATGCTACCTATTCGTATTAGGAAAACATGCTAATGTTGGGCAATTTACTTGTTGTTAGTGTAGCGTGCTTTGTTATCGCTACTCGACGATAGTGTTAACAATAAAAATCTTTATATCTTTAATTAAAAACTATTAATAAGACCTACAAAAATAATGGTATTCGAACAGCAGTGCTATCGTCAGGAAATTTTTGTGTCTGCCTCAATCAAGAGAGATTTTGGCACGATCGGCAGGCGGTTCGGTGATCGCAGTGGAAGTGTTAAAACCCACGGAAGTTCCCTTGGTTGATTCTCATCATCTACGGGCTGAGTTTAAGGGGTCGATTCTGACGACGTGACCGTCACAAGTTCACAACTATTTTTTATGTCTACCGCCAATAATTTATTATGTATAGTTAGTAGGTACCTACGTCTTTAGTTATTCCAAAAATCGAAATTTCCTAAGATGCCCACCAAAAATGTTTCAACTGAAGAGCTTTTAATTACCGTACAGCGGTAGAACATGATAGATATTGGAGCTTACACACCAAAGTCGCTGGGCCGGTGACAAGTTGGCAAAACACTGTTGGCTGCCTACAATATTCATAAACTGAAATGTCGCACCAACAACCCGCCGCCGCGCCGCGCCGGGCTGTGTCACCGACTTTGGTGTGTAGATTGCTCGACAATTATTCACACAGCATCATCTAGCCCCAAAGTAAGCAGAGCTTGTGTTATGAGATATTATAAATGCGAAAGTTCGTGTGAATGTTTGTTACCACGGATCTCCGTAACTACATAACATTTTTAGATGAAATTTGGTATGTAGATAGTTTAAGTTATAGAATAACAAAGGCTAATTTTAATTTTTAAAATCAACCTCTGAGGGGGTTAAAAAGGGTGGTAAATTTTCTATAGAAAATAATTATTCCTTGGTTGAATTCACATAAGACTCGGTATAATCTCTATATATTAAAGAAAGTCGTGTTAGTTACACTGTTTATAACTCAAGAACGGCTGAACGGATCTCGGTGAAATTTGGCAGCGAGGTAGATGGTATCCCGGGGCCGGACATAGGCTACTTCTTATTCCTATTCCGGAAAAAGCGTGCGGAGCCGCCAGCTGCAGCTAGTAAAGTATAAAGTAAATAATGATACATGTATTTTTTTACAAAACGACCCCTAGGGTGTGTGCAGTCAAGTTCCACGCGGGCGAAGCCGCGAGGCGCAGCTACATAACCTAATATAATACATATATAGATATATATTTTTACTATACTAAAACCCAGAACACCCGGAACAAATACCTACAGATCGTCCAAACATTTGTCCTGAGGTCCTGAACCCGCAACCTACTGCGTCGCAGGCGGACCTTCGCCCGCAGCGCCATTGCGAAACTTAAATTTCAGAAAGATTTCACAAACATATTTTCGAGACTTTATCCATCTTTGCTCCATCCCTCAGACGATAAATCGAGAGGCTCAATTCTAAGAATCCGCATAGAATTTCCCTCCATACATATCGAATGCGGACGTGATTAGGTTGACGAGTGGAAATCATGATATTGTACGGGGTGGGATCTATGACCTAGTTACGGATCATTTGTCTCACTTGAGGGTACTTTCCTTATCACACTGGCGATTTGCGAGCGAGTTCAAAGCTAAGCGAGTGCGCAGCGAGCTCGCCGCGATTAACAATCGCAGCTCGCTGTGCACTCGTCTTGAAATCGCCCTCAAATCGCCAGTGTGATAAAACTCCACGTTTGTGTCGTACACTCTACCTATATATGAATAAGTAGGTAGTGTCTACTTGTTTATGTAAAGTCTGTCACTGTCAGGCACTTAATGTAAATTATTAAGATGAATACAGGCTCGTTTAATATGGGCACCGGATTAGGATCCTGGAAGCTTAACAAAGACAATTGCTACCGCTGGCTACTGCTTCCGCTGTCTAAGTACCTACCAAAAACTTACATCAAAAGAAAATTTTACCAATTCTATGTATGAATATGTGAATGAGATCGTCCGCGAGCGAGTTGTCCACTTCATTTTTGAGTAGGGGTATGTCTTGTCCGAATCTAAAGTCTTTTGGTTTTTGATTCGGACGAGTTGTATCCCTATCCAAAAGTGATGCGGACAACTCGTCCGCGAGAAGATCGTTGTTACTTTTCAATGGTTCTGTATCGAACTGTTTTATATAAACATCCATCCGCAAATGCTGACAAATTTCTAAAGGTGCCTACTCGTTGAGGGGGTCTACATTTTTGCTGACAGCTGTCAAACTTCAAATCATGATACCTCGGAAACTGATGCAGATTAATATAGTAGGTAGGTTACTTACCTACCATAAGTATTGCGTTGTGGACGAATCTCATTATCATCTGTGTTGATAATGATGATTCCCTCTCAGCCGAATTTTGGCCACGGCGCCCAGTCTCAACGGAGACTAGCCAGGTACGCAGGACATACCTATTACAGTGCACAGGTGCACTCTCTTTTCCCTCACTCTCATATTCCGATGGGACGGCAGACCAACACGACCAGGGAGAAGTTAGGCACAGGACCAGCAGCTTAACGTGCTTTCCGAGGCACGAGGCTGTAACACCGCCAACTTCCTGACTCCAAGCTGCTTCTGTGTATTTTTCTTGCTAGGAAAATCCCAATATCCAAAATCTGTGCCCGACCCGGGATATGAACCCAGGAGCTCATTATCAGCGGCTAAATTTGCGACCGCGGCATCTGTGTTAAGCATCATCATAATCCACACAAAAAATTTAATTCTTGTAATGTTAAAACGGGCTTTAAGTGGTAGTTAGCACTACACCGCACTGCGGCCCCGCTCTACCCCCGGGTCTACCCCTTAGAGTATGCTGGAACTAAACCTTACTACCATAGTGCGGTCCTAGTACCATTTTCCATCACAGATTTATATAACTACTAGGCTAGCATAAACGTGAAGAAACTACGAAAAGTCGAGTAATCGTAGACCGCTATTTGTGGCATCGTAGAGTGGAGCCTATGCCCAGCAGTGGAAGTTTGTGGGTGTATCACACAACACAACATAAACTGTTATTCATGATGTAAAGAATGAAATGAGCGGTGTCCTTTCATCTCTCACGATTGCCATAATCGTTTAGATCAGCGTCTGCCTACATCGGTAGGGTAACTTTCTTGTCACGTCCTTCCAACTGGCTAAAACTCGGATTGTCCGGAAACTTGGTAATCCAACTTAGAGACGTGGGTAAGGATAGGTGCTGCCCACTTTGATGAAACTGTTTTTTATGACAACTTTCTACAACTTTCTTTATAGAAGAAAGTTGTATAGCTTTACGTGGGTGGTACTTGAATCGTCGAAATAAGAAAGTACATTGGGAAGTACTTATTTTGATTGTTGGTTGTTATGTTCATAAATATGATTGGAATGGATGTTCAGTCTATTGATATCACAGTCGCACACACTGCAACTCAATTCAGTCACTAATGCTCAGCGCTCATACATCTACCGCTACCACGCAGCACAAAAACGTGCATTCAAATATGGACTTAAACTCGTTATCTTGAGATGCATTTTACAGTGACAAAATGGCTTCAAGAAGCTTTTATTACACCGCAACCTGTCTGTCATCTGATGTCGTCGATATACCATTATCATCATGTCATCTTAATGTTACGAGTTAAAGCCTATATTGGAATACGCATTTATGTGCTATGCTGCAGCGATGATTTTTAGGTGTGCGACAAGCTTAAGTATTTAATAGAACAAAGCTTTATTTACGTCATTAAAAAAACATGTTCTGATCACCCTAAAATATAAAATTCTGACAGTCACAGAAATTACGTCTGATCACGGTCCTTAGATTCCTGTGTCCAATTCAACGGCCTTACATGCCTTCCACTCAAGTGCCAAAACAAACACTACATACGAGTAAACCATCCTTCGTGGATGTAAAAGCCATATAATGTTTAATGTAAGTTTTAATAATTTTAACCATAAATTATCTTAGTGGGCACTACCGCTCAGGACCAATCTCCTCAGGTAATTTGTTGGCGCGAGAACGAGATTTGTGTTTCGTACTTACTCGGCTAAGTTCGGGTAATTTCGCTGTTTATTGCCCAGGTAAATGTCGTTGGTACCGTTTTGTACCGCTTGGGCAGAGAATATTATATAATAATGGTTTTGGTTTGTACTTTCAGCCAAGCATGCTAAAGATTGAGTGCTCAGTCGACAATATTAACTTAATGGGATTTTCACGTTTAAAAAAAGAGTAGTAAGTTTAATGCCGTAAAATGCGGTGTAAAATTTACTGCTTTCATTTTAGTAGAACTTTTTAGTTAGAAATTTCAAATTTTACGCTGCAGATATTGAAGATAGAGAATTCGGAAAACTTTAGAAAACTTGAATACTCTTCTTCTTAAATTCTATTACCTATTTTTGCATATTTAAAACAAGACAAGATCAGTTTAAGGCTGGCCTATGCCCCAACGGCCTTGAGAACACAAAATAATTATCTGCAGCCGTATAAATAATTTGTTTTATTCGTGAAACGTACCATTTGTGTACAACAGTTTGACAAATATTTGAGTGAAAGAAAAATACTGAAAATCAACAGCATTTAGAAGAAATATCCAATAATCAAATATTTTTTTAAAATTCTAATTTTGGATATATTTTCTAAACGCTATTGAGTTTGAGTATTTTTCTTTCACTCAAATATGAAAGTAATTTACACAAATGGTACGTTTTACGAATAAAACAAATTATTTATACGGCTACAGATCATTATAATGTGCTATCAAGGCCGTTGGGGCATAGGCTAGACTTAAGCAATACTTACATTATCTCCTTTATCGCCAACTAGAACTGAAAACAAAAACTTTATTTAAAAACTCGTTTTAATGAAAATGTACTCCAGAAACAAGACGGTACTTCATCTAAGCAATGGCAATGAAAAAGTACGCCAGAAACAAGACGGTACTTCATCTAAGCAATGGCAATGAAAAAGTACGCCATAAACAAGACGGTACTTCCTCTAAGCAATAACAACACAGAGCTAATTCAAACAGATTATGAATAATACAACACAGTGGCTGGTAGCCTTTGGAACAAAGTTTTATCGAGTTCTCGGCCTCCAAACATTATTCAGCTGCTCATAAAACCTAAAGTAAATACGTCCTCGTACCCACATTACTTCAGTTAGGGCTCTTGCAAACTACTGCTTCGGTAGTAAGGAATTGCAAGATAAAACTATATTTTCGTGACGAGAGTGCTAACAGAAAACTTATCAGTAATAAGACCTGGATAACTCCCAAAGTAGTATCGATTTAATTTAGAAGTTAATTTTAGAAATTTGTCTATTTTAATCTGAACCTATAATCGAGCTTAGAGTTAGCTGCAAATTACGAGTATGTCAACAAATCCGAACATAAAAATGTATATTTACATGCTCAAGTCGAGATAAATTTATTGAAGAAAGGATCTCAAATCGACAAGTACTTTAAATTGTGTTCAAAATTAACGACATGATTTTAGGAGTTTTAAGTAACGTACTACTTTTAATTAAGAAAATATTAATCATATGTATTAAAAGAATAGAATTTTAGGTTACGTACGCTGGGATTATTTATTATTTTTGCAGATAGTTACTAAATCAAGTACTTTCTGATAAAACTTTGGCTGGAATGTTTAGAAATCAAACGAAATAGATTTATTGCTCGATTTCGTTTATATTTAGGATGGTACTACCTACATAAATAGACTAACAATAAAACATTACTTAGGTATGGATACTGGATTTTAAAACTGATTTCTAGAGTAGCTCTCTGGAATACAGTTCCAAAATCCAGTAGAAGACTAATTTCTATTCAGATTAAACCAACACCAACAGGAACGTGCGTTGGCAGCTCGCTAGTTGTATGTAAGGGCCTTGAATGACTAAAGATCTTAGCAGGCTTCGAATGCCGATGGGTGGGCCTCACGGAAATGTGTCAAGCGTGATTGATGTACCCTGTGTACTTACACGGGGAAGAATGCGACACGACTGGAAGACGGTTTTCTTCAGGATTTACCTGGAACGGAAAAGTGGCGTAAGATTTATAGTAAGGTTGGGTAGCCTTCTTTTAGAATATGCAGGGGATTTTCATGGTCAGTTTGAAAATCGGTTGTTTTCTGGGTCCCACAGCAGATATTATTAAATAACAAAATGGGCGCCTATAATGCCGCCTTGAAAATATATTATGATTATGCTCCAGCTATTTTCGATGTAAAATGTTTGAGAACAAACTACGTCAACAAAATATATATAAACTTAATTGCATATGCTTGGCGTTGAGTTTCATACATAATTGTTAGCTTTATTTGTTCACGACCGATGGGACGCGGCGGGCGAAGGTCCGCCTGCGACGCAGCAGGTTGCGGTTTCGATTCCCTCCTCGGGACAAATGTTTGTATGATCTATTATAGTTCAGGGTGTTCTGAGTGTTTTGATAAAAATTAAACTGTTTATGTAGTATAATGTATGTTATATTATCAGTTATCCAGTACCCGTAACACCAGCTCTACTTAGCTTGGGGCTAGATTATGCTGAGTGAATCTTTCATCATGAAAACTTGTTGTCCACTCATAGGAATATCAATCGGTTCCCTAAAAATAGCGACATACATAATTTATATACTAGAAATAATAATAAACTCGCTGTGCCCACAACTAGGCTACACAAGATTAATGTATCTTATAAAGGACAATGTATACGCTTCTACAACAAAATACCAAATGAGTTGAAAAAATTATTAATATAAATTCAAGCAAATTGTCATACAACTTGCTTGAATTTATTTACTACAAAGCTTACTAAAAAATATCAGATTATATAAAGGATAAAAAAGTTTGGGACAAGTTTTGCTATAACTCGAAAAGTAACAACCTAACAAGGTAATGGTTTCTTGTTCGCTCCTTTGCTTTACCTTAAAAATATTTAAGTGAGCAAAAATCAAAGTGATCACTTTATTTTCTAGTTTTACTTATGTCATTTGTATTTTGTGACGTGTCCAAGAGTCCTGTAAAGTCTAAAGGAAATAAAACACTTTGAATATTGAATTTAATTTTTTGTATTTTAAGCAATAATTATTATGATCAGTACAAAATGTTAACCGACTGTTTTCTAGGTCCTTAAGTAGAAAATAAAATGGGCACCTATAATGCCGCCTTGACAAATATTATGACTAGATAGGGGCTGTGTGACTGGTAAATAGCTTACAGTTCAGGTACTTACATAACGTAAAACAAAATGGACGCCAATAATGCCGCCTTGGAAAATACTATAACGAGGCGTAGGTAACCTACAATGCGTCTAAGTCACACAGGACGTAGGCTACCACCTTATTGTTGTTTATTGTTGATTTTCGTGGATTTTCATCTGTCGAAAATAGCTTTCGCCACGCCAAGTTTGGTTTAAACTTGCTGCACGACTGAAGACTGAAATTAAACTTACGACCTTTGTCAGAGCGGATGACATTGTCTCACTGTAAGGAGGGACAGTAACGCTCTTTCTCAATACAAGTGGTATCATCATCATCAGCCTATATTAGTCCTCTGCTGGACATAGGCGTCCCCTAATGAGCGCCATAGCGCTCTGTCTTCAGCTTGCCGCATCCAGCATCTGCATGCAGACTTTCGCAGATCGTCATCCCACCTGGCTGGAGGGTGTCCTACACTAAGTTTGCCGTTTAGTACACTACGTTTAATATTAGGGGTAAAAGTATGAAATTGCCGATTTGTACTGAAAAATTTATATTATCTTTTTTTTTTTAATATAACATATCCATATTTATTTAATCAAAATAAATACCTTTAATAAATATCTATACATTGCTGCCATCTAATAGGAAGGAAATATATGCCTTTGCGATAGAACTCTGGTGATCTGGGTTCGACAAACTGTGTGAAAGCCTTTTGTACTGCCTCCTGGGAAGAAAACTTTTTATCACGTAGAAAATTGTCCAAATCACGAAAAAAATGGTAGTCCATTGGAGCAAGGTCTGGCGTATACGGAGGGTGACGAATGGTTTGTATCATTTTTCGGAGTTCGGCACAGTAGACATCTGCCGTTATTTCTTGACCAGATCGGAGAAAGCCATAGTGAATAACACCATGCTGAGACCACCAAACAGTTACCATTACCTTTTTATGGGTAAGCATTGCTTTAGGACACTGTTGCAGCGTTTGACCTGGGGTCAGCCATTGCATTTTCGCTTACGGTTATCGTAAAGAATTCACCTTTCATCACATGTCACAATTCGATCCAATATTCCTTCATTTCTGTATCGATTCAACAAGGCAACACAAGTTTCAACACGCGTTTCTTTCTGTAGATCAGTCAAATCATGAGGCACCCATTTTTCATATTTTTTTATTTTATTTATTTGACGCAAATGAGTTTATATTGTTGGTAAGGTAACGTTAAAGCATGCCGCTAATTCCTGGGTAGTTTGGCTCGGATCGGCTTCTACCATCTCTTTCAATTCATTGTTATTCACCTGTGTGGGCGGTTTTTCACGTGGTTCGTTCTTCAAATCAAAGTTTCCATCACGAAAGCGTTTAAACCAAAATCGCACGGTGCGATCATTAGCAGTCCCCTTTTCAAACGCAACATTGATATTGCGAGCTGTTTCTGCCGCGTTAGTTCCGCGTCGGAACTCGTATTTAAAAATCACTCGAATTTTGGAAGTATCATTCTTTTGTCTAAGCTGAATAAGAAAAACAACTGAAAGTCGATAATCGAATGTTGCACATTTTTTAAAAGAAGAACCTCATAGGTACCACGTGAATAAACTTTTGCTCAAATATTTAAAACCATGAAGGTTCTATGTCAATTCGAAGTACCTATTACAATAAAACGGCAATTTCATACTTTAACCCCTATTATCTTACGTTGTGTCTAGGTAAACCTTATTTAGGATTTAAAACACTACTAACCAGAAAACATGTAATCTTTTTGACAAAAATCGTTATCTGTCTTTGCCCAAGCTACGCTTGTCCAATTTTAAAAACTGGTTCTTAAGTGTTTCTGTTCTTTAATTGTAGTTTTCATTGTTAATAAAGATTATATCTTTCTTGCCAAAGTTACGAATACCAAATAATAAACATTTCGAATACCGTTTACGTTTTTCTTTAATACTGCCATATCTTTCTATGCCCCACTGTTAGTGACTTACAATGTTTTCAGTCACGACACTCGCTCATTACCTGTCGATTGCCGCGATACAGATTTGATTGGATTTGAGCACCGACTAATTGTGATTTATGATTGATGGTAATCGGATAATCGTTCTTTAGCTACCTGTCTCTGAGATTTGTTTACATCACGCCCCAATTTCATGCCTGTAGTTACTAAACAAATTTATTGATAGGTTTATTGTTATCAGTCTGTATCTACCCGCTGATGGGAGTAAGTAAAACCCATGTTAAGTGCACAGATTAGAAGGGACCAATCTGTGTACTTACCTATTCTGGGTTTTATTTTAAGGACAGAGCACACACACCCAACACTGCAAATAGAAGGTACACCCAAGCACTTAGTTTGCCAAAAATAAAACTGCTGTAAGTTATCGCATCGCATTGTTGTCATGTATTTATTTATATATTATTTAAAAATAATTTTAATGTTTAAATCTTCATGAATGCTACTTGCTTCAAAATTACAATAAGACATAACTAAGTATCTACACATTGTCTTGCAAGTCGTTTTGCTCGCTCTCGATCAGGTTTTGGCTGAAAACTAGTGTTTTTGGTTTTAGGCATAAAAGTTTCTCTGAGCGTTTTGTCGTGCAACGTGCGTTGTTCGTAGAATTTAAAGCACTTATCCTCCAAGTGGCATGGCCGGGGTCTGTATATCGTCGTTTAATGTGAGAATATAAAAGTACTCTCCTTTTAAGTTCATTATAAAAAGAGCTTTCGATCTCAGCGAAAATAAATTTACATTTTATTAATTACTCCATATTTGTTCTGGGTCCGTGATCATGAATTATAAGGTAGGTTTACCGTCGATGCTCGTTCCGGGGCTTTTTCCCGAATCATTTTGTGTTTTACTGAGCCAATAAATTCTGAGATATGCTTTTATTGCTTCTAGAGGTCGTGGGGAAATTGTCTGAATAATAATGTTGTTTTGCACTGTTTTCTTCTGCTTTTTTGACGTAAGACAATGTACCTACTTTATTTACAAAAAAAATACAGTTAAAGACTTTATTTCAGATTTCAATAGCTTTATTTCTTCAGTATTATAAAATAAGCACTTGTCTTAGTGCTTATTTTGTCAAATTTTATACTATACATTATTATCAAATAAGAAATAAGGTGTTATTGAATTTTCTCATTAGGGACCTACTTAATTTTTTTGTCCACTAGTGGAAGAAGTGAATAAGAAACGAATAGTACATTTATATACTAGTAATAGATGTACTAGTATGTATATACCACTTTTGTGTCTAATACGTGTTTGTTTTACCTATCTAAATCTAAATATAATGCGATTTAGATCATAGATACAGCGTGACTGGAACTCAACCTTCATAGCGAATTCGCCAATAGAGGAGGTTATTTATTATTGGTATTATTTAACAAGTATTTATCGATTTTTTTACTTGTTTTTCCAGAAGTTTCAACAGGTTTTCACACTGTCGTGGTCACGGGATGAATGGAGTACTGGAGATATCGCCTCTGCGAAGCGGGGCCAGCATTTTTTGAAACTATCCTCACTTGGTTTTCAAAACTAGTCATGTCCATCTGCACACTCGGACAACACACAACACTAACAGTGTCCGCGACGCACTGAAAAACCAGTCTACGACGAGTACACTTGGCTTTAACTGGATTCCACGAGGCAGAGAGTCTGAAACCGTCTTCACGATTGAAATTAAGATGTTTCTTAATTTCAATCGCTTCCCGAACCATTATCTTGTAGTTCCTTTATTTACAGACGACTTGCGGTTTGTGTAATTCAATCCAGTGATTGGGTCCTGAATCTACTACGTGCTCGACTATTGCCGACTTGCTTATTTGTCGATTTTTGACCGCTGCTATGTGTTCCTTAACACGTTCCGCGACCTAGCGTTTAGTCTGGTCTATGTAGGAACGCCCGCAGCTGCAATCAATCTTGTAGACTCCAGTAATCTTCAGGAGTCTTGATGGCAATTTCTTTTTATATCAAGGGCAACATTACCCTCAGATAGACGGTGTAGCTATGGGTAGTCCTGTAGCACCTGTACTTGTCGATATCTGGATGGAATATTTTGAATCCAGGATAGACCTAACAGCTTTTGGTATAAAATTGTGGAAGAGATATGTCGACGATGTGTTTTGTATAATCAACGGAAGTAACCAGGAGGTTAATCAGCTGACAGAGCATTGAACTACATACACCTTTAGATTAGGAGTACGCACGAAATGGAGGACAACGCGATGAATACCCGGTTAATAATACTAATAAAGAAATTAAAATATCCCTGTCTGACACACAAAAGCATGATGCATTTATTTATTCCACCGTAGGTACACATGTTACACTTGATGACGTTACACTTTTTAAATAATTTATATTGTAACAATCTCGCATAAATTTTTAACAAAGGAAACACCATAAGGGTTGTTCATAGAAAATAAAAAACAGACAGTTAAGGACTCTTCCACAAAGTAAATTAAATAAAATTGGTCAAACTAAAATTAATAATAAATAACTTAAAAGGTATGTCGAAGTATGCTGCTGTACAAGGGCATTGTCAAATTATACTAAGAATAATGTACAAAATTGCATAAAACAAAAAAAATTATGAAAGGATGTCAGATTATCTCTCTCTCACGATGTAGATTCGAAAGTTTTGATGGATGGATTAATAGATGGATGTATGAATGTATGTTACAGCCTCACGACAAAACTAGGTACTCAACGGATCAGGCTGAAACTGCGCATTAATGTAGGTGTGGATATCATATGATATACATATGCTACTTTTTATGCCATAAAACAGTTTCCATAGGATAGAAACTAACCTTATAGAGTGTCTATAGAACAATGATTAAATCTTTGTTGACTTTGAATAACGTATTTTTAAGCAACTTTTTATGCTGAAAACAACGCGTGCGAAGCCAAGAGGAGAAAAAAGTTGTTCAACAAACAGTTATATTACCATGTATGCCATTTGCATTTAATTCTGAAAACTTCTCTTAAAACATTTACTGAGTTGAGGTTTCTAATTTACAACCACTGTGGGGTAACTGAGTATCACCATAATTATAGGCAAAACCAAATAAATCCATGGAAAATATCAAACACTTTCTCATTAATAATACAATCCGAATAATGGCTATACTAATATAAAACTATTAAAATAATTGACATTTTAAGGGCATGAAAGTCACCTTGTACAAAAGTTTATTGACTTTTCACCTAAAATTCTACTTTAATTCACTAAACTTTTGTGGTTCTAAAGAAAAAGTATTACTTCATTTAAATATTGGCGCGCTCTTGACTAACTTACCCTTGACTTCTCTTGTTGGCATTAGGAATGACAGTTGATTGATAAGTTACTTGATAGTGACAGTTCAGAAACAAGGTATGAGAGCTTTGGGGTATTTGTGAGAAAATTACGAGGAGAAAGACTTCACCATCCGTGAAAAATTCCACACACATCAACCACCACTAAGTATAGACGCACTAGTAAATACCACCCATACCTGGTCGTGATAAACTGCAGTGTTCCCGTGGGACAATCAAATATGTAATTTAACTACAAACTTATATATTCATCGCGAGTAACACAGCAGGGCCCAGCTTATTTTCCTATAAATCATATACTATATTATATACTGGCAATGACCTTTATTAAAAGATAAAATTACAATCAAATAATTAAAACAAAATAGAAGTAGTATTCACAATTAAAACAATTAAGCTTATTGCAGACTGTCGCAAACAATCTACAGGTAGCTCAACTGATCAATATCAGTCGGTAGCGTCCCCAAGACGCTGGCAGCATTGCGCCGCTGTATGGCAATGCTGATTCGCTGCGCTAGATACCCTCCAGCTCTCGGGTCACGCGTCGCTTCGACCAGACGCTCAAATAACTTTTTAAAAACCCGGAGAGCCTCGGTACCCCACGGACCTAGCTTAACGACCCCAAAGAGAGCATACGTGTAGGCTCTGTGGCTCCGAGAGCTGCATATTCGTGCCTCTTGAAATCCTCGGCCAAATCTGCCGCCACACCAGCCCCCACGGATGTCCTCGGTAAATGGGAAGGCGCAAGTGTGTCGACGCATGTAGCGTCCTACACAACAGGCCGCCTCTACTACCATGGGACTAGTGTCATGCCGTCGGGCCTCTTAAATCGTCACGCAACATACAATTCGGTTCAAGAATAGCTGGAACGTTATAGCGGCGACAAAGGCCTGCCGAATGATAACGTTAAGGCTGCCATGGCGAGATATCCGAGATGTCCCTAGTAATAATCCGTGATGATCAAGCTGTTCGAAAGCAGTACCGCATTGGCATTGATGAGGCGCGCAACACCTTGCACCCAACCGATGATACGTGTACGTTGCGATTCGAAATGTTACGGGATCCAATAAAGTGACAGTGTTAATTGTAGGAAATGCTTGCAACCAAAGTTCTGACTACCATTTAGAAACGGCCAGGAGACGGGAACGATACGCACATCTGGAGCACGTTTGTAACAAACAATTCCGTGTATATACTTACTATGTACTATACTATACTATCATACTTATATTATAAATTCGAAAGTTCGTGTGAATGTTTGTTACCACGTATACTAATTAACCTATTTAGATGAAATTTGGCATGTAGATAGACAAAAATAAACCTCTGTGTGGGTTAAAAAAAAGTGGTAAAATGTCTATAGAAAATGATTATGCCGTGATTCAACTCACTCATAACTCGGTAAAAATAAACTATAAAGTAAATAATGATAGATATATGTACTATTTATTTTACAAAACTACCCCTAGGGGGTGATTTCCACACGAGCGAAGCCGCAAGGCGCAGCTAGTAAATAATAAACGAAAAGGAAGGAGGCACTACTTACAACTTCTCTTCAGCCCAGAAGCTTAAGTAAAAAAAGTTAAAAAGTATTTTTACTCAAACATAGCACGTAATCTGCTGATTATTTCGACAATCTTTTTCGACAACAAAGTCGACCTTTCGGGCCTACGCGAACAGGCGGACAGTAATATTATTACTGTCCGCTCTATGCGGTCCGTAATGTATTTCGAAATTAGAATTCTATTTTGTTTTGATAATAGTAGGTGCATAAAGGCTTTATGCACAAGATACCGAGCAGTACAAGTTTCACTGGCTGGGAATAAAAAAAGAAAACGCGGGAAACTGACAAATGAGCATCGCGGTGAACATTTTTGCATGATACGTTCTAATCAATTTTCGTGAACAAATTGTGAAAATAAACTCCAAGCGACTAATCCTCCAATTGAATGACTTTTAAATTACTCGCATTGTTTGGGTAAATCATTAAACAAGCCTCGGTACGCAATGACTGCCCTGCTGGCCACGATAAGTTGGCCTCAAGGTAATCTTGCGATGGTCTCGGCCTTTAAGCTTGGTCATCATTGCAGCCCTTGCTGTCCGCGCTATTAGGCTTCATTTCAGCTTGGCCATCAAGGGCTGTAATGCTGACCGTGCTGTGATGGCCTGAACCTGCGCTACGCTTCGCTTTCAGCCATCTTCAACCGCGGCCAGCAACCCACCCATTACAGACCTTGGACGTAATGTACTAGTCCAATAGAGTTTTCGATTTGGTTAGAAAATAATTTCTCGACTCATTTGTATTCGACCAATAAGCCTCAATAAGCTTTATGCAATAAGCTTTAACAAATTAATGAACAAATTTGTTCTAAAATTGTGTAAATTAGCATAGGTGTTGAATAGGGCCAGAAATATAACAAAATGGATTATTAATTCTTCGTTTCACATTTTTAGGGTTTTCTAGCTAAAAAATTAGGTTTTGCTTCTTTGGTTTTTATTAAGTACCTACCTAATATAATATTAACATTCATTCTTGTCTTAGTTTTTTATCTTTGGCCTTTGGTCTTTAAAAACTACTTACTACTACTTTTACTAAACTAACCTTAAGGTTATAATGATTTTCCGCCCCTGTTGCCAACCTCTGCAAGGTTCTGGTGCTCATGAGGTCCGGTACACACATGCATCACACACACACACCCAGCACACAGACATACACTCTAGGTACACTATACATTCAACACAACTTTATGAACCCACTGGCTTTCATGGTTAGACTTTAAATTTCGCATGTTACTTTT
The DNA here is from genome assembly GCA_963662085.1 of Eupithecia inturbata. NCBI lineage: Eukaryota > Metazoa > Arthropoda > Insecta > Lepidoptera > Geometridae > Eupithecia > Eupithecia inturbata. Next base: position 4,933,732 of record OY759191.1, on the reverse strand, counting down.
AATCGATTACACGCTTATTTAAAAATAAAAATTAAATTGCTAAAATTATGTTATTAAAATTTTATGTATTTATACATATGTATATGTATGCACATCTTCCAGTGTTCTGAATTCATATTGTGAAACGCACTCATGGATCTCAAGATACAAGCATTCTTGCTTAGTTTGAGTTCCACTGGCACTGCACTGTATTATTATTGCATGTATTTTAGGTAAATAAATGATTATAATAATTTTTTTTTGGAATGATGCACCCAAAGGTCCCGTTGGCACGAAATCGAAATAAACCTTCCTCGTTTGTTTTTCTGTCAGTTCTCTCTGTTTCTGTAGCCATCATTATGTATAACCAGACTCATTTTTCGCATACTGCATGTTCAAATCACAACTACCCTAATAATAATATAAATGAAGTGTCAAAATCTCCATACCTACATAATATTAACAACAAAAAAGACTTCCTATTATCTCAAGGAGCGCTTTGAATTTCTTTCTAACTCTCACTTTCTATCTTTGCGTTCCTTTGAAACCCTTATCTTAAAAGTCCCTGCCCACACTACCACTTTCTACGACAAATCTTTCACTGTACAAGCTACCCGTCTATGGAATGCTCTGCCCCTGGACATCAGATGTGCCAAATCACTCCCTATCTTTAAAAAACTGCTTCACCAGCATTATTTATCCTTGTAAAAATTAGAATTTTTGGTTTGTAGGTACCTACCTATTATAGTATGTAGTTTAACTACTATTGTTTTTCTTTTATTCTTTGAGTGCCACCGTCTATTTTGTTCTTACATGTCCAGGCCATCCCAAGGTTGCCTGGAAGAGATCGCTCATAGCGATAAGGCCGCCTTTGTACTTCGTCTACTCTTAGCATCTATTTCTGTATTGTTTTCTTTCTTTGTGTGGTACAATAAAGAATTATCTATCTATCTATCTAAGAGACAGAATTAAAATAAATTAATTATTTTATGATGTGGTACGGAACCCTGAGTGCGTGAGCTTGGTTCGGACTTGGTGAGTTTATTAGCATTGTGGGTGTGACCAGTTGACCTGTAGACCTTCATTAGCCAAAAACAGAGGCAAATTGCCACAATGATTAGAAAGTTTCAGAATATTTCAACCTTCGCGTGATAACAAAGAAATAATTGAAAAAGTAGCCACTGAAGAATCAAGCCTACAATTTACAGGAAAATAAACACAATAACAAATTAACGGTAACATAACATTTGTATAATTGTCGAATAGCGTGATGGAAGAGGAAATTAGTTAATTTTCCGCATTGATTGTGTTTATACGAAATTCGCTGGTCTTAATTTATACTCATAATTATTACATTATTTTGTTTGTTAGCCTAACAAATTCGAAAGTAACTCTGTCTGTCCTTTTCGCGCCTAAACGGCTGAACGGATATGTCAATGGAATTTGGCAGGGAAGTAAATGGTATCCCGGGGACGGACTTAGGCTACTTAAAAAGCGCGTGCGAAGCTGCGGGCAGCAGCTAGTATTTCTATAAAATCCGACTATTATATTATAAATGTGAAACTTTATGCGAATGTTTGTTACCACGTATCTCCGTATAACTACCAAACCTATTTAGATGGAATTTGTTATGTAGATAGTTTAGGTTCTAAAATAACACGTAGGCTAATAAAATTTTCACAAATTATCCTCTGAGGGGTTTAAAAACGGTGGTTAAGTTTCTATAGAAAACTATTATTCATTGGTTCGATTCACTCAAAATTCGGTATAAATATACTGTAAAGTTTAATTTTCACAAAACTGTGATGGGCAATAAATTTCTGAAATTTTACTCATATATTTACACGCTGGCGAACCCGCGGGGCGCAGCTAGTTATAAAATAAATATCTTACAAAAATTTACAAAATCTTTGAAAGGTAATTTGTAATTATTAAATGGAGGCGGCTCAGGACCGCTATTCGTGGCCTCGTTTGGGAAAGGCCTAGTCCAGCAGTGGTCGGAGATGATGAAAATGGATACTTTTTTTTTGCTTTTGATGGCTTTTGTGTCACTGCGGCCATGATAGGCCTATTGTGATCGCCACTTTGTGCGTTCAGCCTCAAAGCTGTGGCATTCATTATTCGCCACTAACCCTTGCAGCTGCTAGGAACGTAGCATTATCTTCGGGATGATGTCTCTTAGCTCGTCTGGGGTGCAGGTGCTTGCCCAGATGGATGCTATGTTTTTGCATCAGTGCTCCGCACTCTCCTAGCAGATGGAGAGGTGTTTCGTTCTCACAGAATCTGCAGGATTGTGTGTCGCTTAGCCCCAGTTTGAACATGTATTTGTTAAGACGACAGTGTCGAGGGCTCTTGTCATGATAAAAAATTAATCCAAACTAATATTATAAATTTGAAAGTAACTGTGTCTGTCTATCTGTCACCTTTTCACGCCTACACGGCTGAACGGATCATAATGAAATTTGGCATGGGGATAGATGGTATCCTGGGGACGGACATAGGTTATTTATTTTCTCGGAAAAGAGCGTGCCGCGGGCATCAGCTAGTATGTCTAACAAACCTATAGTTTTAGGCGAGCACATATTACGGGAGACTACTTGAAATATGTCAATAAATTTCATCTGTTTAAATAATGAATTTGCAAACGAAACTGATTAATTAATATCAAATAATGATAATAACGTTAATTATGATGAGCCAGATTCTAATTTAGACATGCATGTTCATTGGTACCTACGCATTCAATAAACTTTTAGCATACCTACTCGTCTGATTAGATTAGGTACCCATCTAATTGGAAAGATTAATTAGTTTTCGGGCAATGTTAAACGGTTTTAATCAGTTTATAGATAAGTTACAAATTCTAGTCGCTTTTGAAAGTTTATAATCAAACTTTCATAATGTAAATAATTTGAGGGGTTGCGTGACTCAGTCTGACAGCATTAGGTTTGATATTTGTGACCCTGGATGCTGTAACGTGAATTAGATTTAAGCGGAAGTTGAAAACTGTCAAAGTTTTGACATTTAGTAGAAACCTTGGGTTTTCAAGGAAAATCTGTCAACTCTCGACATGAGTGCTATTTACGAGTATGTGGGTTAGGCGAAATCTACCTCTCTCTCTGTCTGTTACCTTTTACGCCTAAACGGCTGAAGGAATTTTAATAAAATTTGGCAAGGAGGTATATGTTATCCCGGGAAAGGACCTTTGCCGTTTTTATTTCAGAATAACTTGTAAAATATTTTGTGTATCTATTTGTTACTGTATTTCGTTTTTCAAATCTATACCCTCAAAAACTCAATAAGTATTGAGTTGTTTCCCATGTATCTATGAATTATTTATAGCTACTCGTCCCTCAAACGATCCAATGGCTGAACATTCGTGGAGCGTGACACGACTTGGCCATATTTACATAGAAAGTAGATTCCTGACGCTACCGGAACCTGTAAGCGTAAGCATGTTCAAAAGTAGTGTCTTTAAAAAATACAGTGAACCAAAATTTAAATTGTTTTTCTTGAATTTGTCTAGAGCATTAGTAAAAGAGTATCAGTACATTGTCCTGTAGGAGAATGATTTCACTGATAGTTATTTTCTTGTTCCGGTGGTAGGAGTAAAGTCTGGATAGATGGCCCAACTTGGGCCATACAGACAAGACAGACAGACAAGACAGACAGACTTTACTCGACTCGACTTTACAGACTTGGAGCATGTACCCCTTGAAGGGGTACATGCTTCAAGTTAAAAAATAACAACTTCTGATGGGATATTTTGCCTAAAAATGCAGGTTGATATTCAACCTACATATCAAAACCTTTTGCAAGTTGCATCAGTTTGTTTTTTTTGAAGCTACCAGCATAAACCCTGAGACAATTTATTTAAGTTCCACGTGAGTGAAATCGCGTGCGTAAGCAAGTTACATTGAAAAGCGATTTTGGAAAGTCCAACGGGTGCATTTAAAAGGATTTGATGACAAATAGACTTAACTTATGTATATATACGATTTTCCAACAAACCAAGACTTTAGATAATTGAAAACTATAATGAACCCTAACTTTGTCCTTGCTTTTTCACATTTTTCGCCAGACGAGATGGCGAAAGTCTCCAAAATTAAGCTAAAACTATATGAGTATTTTGATACCTCATTTATCAAAATCGCTACACACGTTTTGTTGCTTGGAGGTAATAACGAGTGTCCGCCAACTACATAGAAACATTCGAAAAACATAACCCACACGTCGCGGATAAAAAATTTACCTAATTGACAATTTCATGAAACAGAAAGTATTGCACTTCGGTCGATAATTGCTATAAAATACTCGTTATTCAAATCCGTCACCTTGCCCAATCTAGAACACGTCCATCGTAAAACACACTGTCAGGGTTTTCCAACGAAAATTTAAATTCCTTTATGTTTTATGTTAATTAAAATTTGCTTTTATTCGACCGGGCTGGACCAGATTGCGGTCAGCATACGAAATTTCGACTTTAGGGTTCTGTTTGACTAGTTGGATTATGTCCATGAAAATTTACAAAGGTTGCTTGGGAGATATCGCTTTCAGAAATAAGGCTGTCTATTTTATCAGTATAATATTATTCAGTCCAAAGTTTGAGAATATTGTTTGGGCCAAAACTACTGAATTAATCTAGCACCTTCTATCTGAAACTTTGGATAGTTCTAGATCTGAAATAACATTATGAGGCTTTTAGCAAAATTGGCATTCACTGATCAATCTTAGAATTATTATTTTATTATGAATTATTATAATGAATTAGAATTATTATGATAATTATTACAATCCTTATTCCATTGAGTACCAGAAATAAGAACTGATAAGTCTTAGATGGATCGTTCCTCTGGTGTAATAACAAAAAACACCTCGGGCCACAGAACTGAACTCGAGGTTAATCAAAAAGTTCTTAATATCATAATATTGATTACCTAAACTCAAAGTCTAAACTTCTCATAGGGAGCATCGAACACAATATAATACAACCGAAGCGGCGTGGCGGGCAAAAGTCCGCCTGCGATGCAGGAGTTTCGATTCCCGCCTTGGGACAAAACTTTGTACGACCTGCAAATATTTGTTCCGGGTGTTCTGGGTATTATCTTTGTAAAATAAAAATATCAATCTATGTAATGCAATCTATTGTATGGACATAGGCCTCCCCTAATGAGCGCCAAAGCGCCCTATCTTCAGCTTGCCGCATCCAGCATCTGCCTGGAGTCTTTCGCAGATCGTCATCCCACCTGGCCGGAGGGCGCCCTACACTACGTTTGCCGAGTCGCGGTCTCCACTCGAGAACACTTTTACCCCAGCGGTTGTCGGTTTTTCGCGTGATATGGTCGCCACTGCCACTTCAGCTTGCAAAGCTATGCTCTGCGTAGCTTGGGGCTAGATGAAGCTGTGCGGATTGTCCAACATTATTTATTTATTTATTTTTCTACATTCGACACATACCTCCTACGTAAGCTATATTAGTCATTTGTTTTCTTCTGTACAGTCTTGTCAAAATAATAAAACGCTGCTTAGCTATTAACAAATTTTTATACGTTAGGGGTAATTTCGCTAGCAGAACCCGTAATAAAGAAGCCCAATCGCGCTTCCCCGTTTTTATTTAAGTGTGAAAACACGGGACGAGCTTGTTTCATTATCGTTATCTGCTTTTGCAATCTGTATGTTCTTATTACCTACTTTTGAATTTGCTTTGCAAGGGTTCTTGGGTCAACGGTGCAAAGTTGGCTGAGGCCTAGAATAGAATGGCGTTGGAGTTCTAAATAAGGAACGAAGGTACTGATGAAGAGGCATGTTGTTTAAAATATGTTTTGCCCAATGATCATCAGCATTATCAGCAGCCGGATTTTATACTGCGGTTTTATCATAGGCTTCCCGAAATTTGTGAAACAAACGATAATATAGTCGTTACGCTATTATCAGACCTTATGGAGATCTAGTCCAAACTCTATGTAGTCTTATCGCGATGTGGTCATATCGATATTTAGCCAGAAAGCGATTGAGTCTTATCTGATATATAGTCAAATCAAGATGTAGTCTTAAAGCTTCCATCCCGAGTGATCCACCACCGTGGTGGATCACTCGGGATGTGCTAGCCGCCTGCATGGACGCCCTGTGGCGCATCCTATGTTGTCAATCCAACTTGCTACTGGTCGCCCAACGCTTTTTTTGCCCATTCTTGGCCACTACCGTTTCACGGTTGTATCCGATAAAGGATATTAAATCTAATTAGGGCTGTTTTGCACCAAGGTGGATAGGAGGTTTCATACATCTTTCTTAGGGTTCCGTACCCGAAGGGTGAAAACGGATCCCTATTACTAAGCCTCCGCTGACCGTCCGTCCCTCTGTCACAGGGCTCTGTCTCATGAACCGTAAGAGGTAAACAGTTGAAATTTTCTGAGAATGTGAGAAGCAACATAATATTTTTAGAGAATCCAATTGTTAATAGATTTTGATGATTCTTTCGTTGTTGTATAAAAATTGATTTTGAGGTCGTCTCCTATAAGTTTTATTCTCGAGTAATTGCTATGAGTGCCGTAAAACGTAGGTTTGTAAAAATTCTTAAGAATACGATAATTTCATTATCACCTAATTAATGGTTTCCACGGCAACGGGCGTCAACAGTTTTATCCATGTGTCATCAAACTAAATTAGACTTGAATTGTAACTAGATGTCACCCGTGTAAACTCAATTTTTTGTACGTGAACATAGACCTTCGGTCAGGGCAAGTAAGGGAGATGAGATTACCGTCCGAGACACAGACGAATATTATCTAGGTACCGGAATTTAAAGTCGGTTTATCGTTTTTTAAACACGTCAAGATATAAAGGTACGGGACCCTTCGTGTGCGAGTCGACACGCAGTTGGCAGTTTACTTTTGTTAAAACTGGGCGAGTAAAAGCAGGTAATGATCAAAACATTCCAGAGTGTCAAGGTGGGCATTCAAGGAAGCACTCAAATAATAATAGTAATTGGCGAATATTTTACGTTGAATTTAAATAATTGTTTAAAAATACCGTGAAATTTCTTTGAACAAAATTTGGGTATTTGAAAAGGTATTTGAGTAGGAAGCAAATTGTGTCATTAACTCTATGTATTTTAAGCTGCTTAGCTTGGGGCTTGATAAAGATGTGTGAATTGTAAAGCATTATTTGTTAATTACTAGTTTCTACCCGCGACTTTGCACGCGTTGTTTCCATGGAAACATTAAAAGGCTAAAGGTTATTAATTTCTATCCCATGGGAACTGATTTATGGTATAGCCCTACATCTATGCATAATTCCCGCTTGATCCGTTCGGTAGTTTTGGAGCGAAGAAGCAACAAACATCCATCCATCCATCAATCTATCCATACATCCATCCAAACTTTCGCATTTATAATATTAGTGTAATGCCCTAATAATTTAAATACTTACAGCTCTATGCGTCACAAAAGAAGTCCTCCCTTGCAACCGAGCGCTGATCTTGGCTGGAGTATCCTCATCTTCCCTTTTCGGATCGAACCAGCCGAAAGCAGCTCCCACCACCAGGACAGCCCCAAGAATCATCAGGGCTAGGAAACCCCCAATGGCGGCCTTCGTCGCTTGAGAAATAACCATCGCCATATTGAACCACTTATCACATCACTACACAATCACTGAATTTACGGGCGAGTCCGGTTTGCTGGTTTTGGGCACATAACTTTTTATCTGAAACAAAAACGTTTGATGTTACACTTTGTTCTAATTTCATAAGTAGTCTACTACAATTGTAGTACGGCTGGAGTTGAAAACATTGATCACATATTTTTCTCCTATTGCTTTACTTCTCCAAGGCAAATGAAAATGTTTTTGCCTGAGACCATCGCTCTATTTGCTTGTAATGTCATTGCAGTGCAAAAATTCAATTCTAACCAATTATGAGATATTTTCTATGATTTGTGTGATTTTAAGTTTTACATACCTATTTATTTCAGCACAGTTTTAGTATTTAGAATTTCTTGATTTTAACAGGACTAAGAAAACACTGTAACACAAATGCACTTGAAGAGTTGCATGCGCCACGAGCACTGAATAACTCAGAATAATAATAATTTGTTTTATTAAAGATAAATGCTTTAAATTCTATTTTATTTTCAATTACCTTTTCAACTACCTACTACCAATTCAATTAACTTTAAAATCGAATAGTTACCAACTATTCGATTTTAAAGTTTGTTTATTTAATCAAATGTGATTTACCTACTTAACTCCGTACCTTATAAAAAACATAATAGTTTATCACAAAATAAAAAAAAACATATGATATTTAACGAAGTAAAACAAATCTTCATAATTTGATGAATGAATTGACGAAAATTAATAGCTGATCAAATGAACTTGTGAGGATCGGATTATTATTTGAGTCAATTCATTCGAAAATTATAGGAACCCAACGCACCCTATTAAAACATAGTCAAGTACTTTGTTTTAGGCCCAATAGGAAGCTTTGTTTCTAAAAATACTCTAAAAGAATGAGACAACCTCTGGATGGATAAGAGTAGGGTAAATATACCGTTGCAACTCAATGGTTTTAATCGAGTGAAATCTTTGAAAATGTGGAAACAGTTGCATGTAAACTAAAGAAACTACCTGGTTATTATATTTTCGAATGAATTGACTCAATTAATAATAATCGAACTTCACAAATAAATTTGATCAGCTATAATTAATGACTTGACATTAGTGATTAACCATGATCGTTTTAAAATACAGCCCCCTTATTCATAATGGTCCGCTAACTTAAAACAGTTGCTAAGCAGCGTTATTTCTCACTCAGACTTATGTAGACGTATGTGTGTGAGATAACAATGCTCTAAGTTAACACCTTCACACAAAAACTATACATTGTGTCTATTGTATCTACATCCAAAAATCTAGTTCTTGGTCTATAATTAAATAATTTCAATACCTATAAAATACAATATTAAACTATGCGTTCATACTAACTTCAAAAGCAAAATTGTCATAAATGATCACCCCGTATCTCTACGTGACCAACAAAATCTCGGAAAATACGGAAAACATTCGCGTTTTTGTTTTTAGTGCAAAATGCCCCACGAGTTTATCACACAACACAAAATTAATGGCAGCCAATATGCAACCGTAGCTTAAACCATTGCAGTCTGGCTTTTTATTTGAGTTTCGAAGTGGATTCAATTGTAGAAAAATTATAGACATTTTGTAAAAATCTGGTTATTATTAGTAGCACTGAATTTAATGAATATAGTGTTATGGACATAGTTTAAGTGGCAGGGGGTACTTTGATACTTGGATGAAGCGCGTGAAGAAGAGACTACCAGAAGCGAAAAAAGTCTTATACAAGTAGGTATAACGAATAAGTCTCATCATGACGTGATTCCACAGGCTGATAGGAATGCCTATGACAATTTAATACGAAGAAGAAGAATATATTAAAAATTCGTTTCAACAGTCAAACAGTATTCCTTATTTAGTATAGGCACCGCATTCGTGGACTATTCAAAAGGTGACGCCAAAGTCATGCATATTACAACAACAAAAGATACAGAATAGAAAAGCACATTCGTGCCTTGTTGAAATAAAATCCGGCAAATGGCGAAAATACTTTTAGTAAGCACTTTACAGGGAGAAATCAGAGAAGCTCTGGCCAAAATCCGTGCCATGGTACATGAAAAGAGAATAAAAGGTTAGGTGTTTCCAGAAAAGCCAAAAATAACCTCTTGTTTATTTTCGGGTACCTAAGCAGCTTTGAATGTAGCTTGCAAGAATTTACTTAAAACCTACCAAATACGCCTGGGACGTAGGTAATGTCAAGTTTATCATAATACCTACTCAATTTCTACAATAGTTTAGTTACGGAGCCTCTAAGAATTTCCACAAAATCTATTTTGAATAATGTATTTGTATTTATTAATTTTTACAACTTATTCTAATTTTACTTATTGACATTCTTTAAACCTTCAGGCTTTTTGCAGAATGATACATTCCTCGGGTTAGATACAATTATGAAGAAAATTACAATCAAATAATAAAAACAAATTAGAACTAGTATATACAATTAAAACAACTAAGCTAACTGCAGACTGTTACAATCTACAGGTATATCAACTGATCCATATCAATACCAGTCGGAAGCATCCCCAAGACGCTGGCTACAGCGGGGCAATGCGCCCCGCTGTATGGCAATGTTGATGCGCTGCGCCAGATACCCACCAACTCTCGGGTCACGCGTCGCTTCGACCGGCCGCACAGTTAACTTTTTAAAAACCCGGAGAGCCTCGGTACCCCACGAGTATCGACCCCAAAGGGAGCAAAGGTGTAGGCTCTGTCGAGACCTGCATATTTGCGCCTCTTTAGATCCTCGGCCAAATCTGCCGCCGCAGCAGCCCTCACGGATGTCCTCGGAAGATAGGATGGTACAAGTGTGTCGACGCATGTAACGTTCCACACAAAGAGCCTTCTATAGGACTAGTGTCATGCCGTCGGGCCTCTTACCATCGTCACGTAACAGACCATTCGGCTCGAAAATAGCTGGTACGTTAGCCAGGTGACAAAGCCCAGCCGGATGATGTCGTTAAGGCTGGCATGGCGAGATGTCCGACTGTCGACCCTAGTACACGATAATCCGTGATGACCAAGCTGTTCGACATTAATGAGACGGGCAACACCTTGCACCCAACCGAAGATATGTTGCGATACGATTATGAAGTGTAAATACGTTACGTAGTGCAAATTCTAACTTCTAACTATTACACTTGTTTTAAAAAAATATTATAGGTATGTACGTACTTTAACATTACACAATGTTACCTACCTACCAATTACCTAGGTTCAAAATTATAGGAATAGAAAAAAAAAACGATCTTAGTATCGTATAAACTTGATTTATACGGTTATAGATTTTTGGCGATTGTAGAATCTTTTAATAGACAATATTATACCTAAAGTTGTTAGTATTCTTGCAGAAAGTAATACTTTTTCGGGTGATATTGCACAATACTTATGACAAGTCACGGTCCCGTCAGGTGTCTTTTATGTGTCACATCATAATAAGAACGTATCCTATCCGACCCTACTGTCCCCTTCAGTAAAGGACGACGTTTAAGAATAATCACTCACGTTAACTCGTTCTAAATTGTACAAAATAAAGTAAAATATCATAGATATATCTATACTACCCTATTTAACGCTTCAGAAAAAAAAGAGGTTTACTATTTTCTAGGTTCTACAACTAATTTAGATAGCTGATAAGAAGTTTAACGCAAATTGTAAGACATTTGCTATGAACCTTTGCTAAAAATAAACTTTGAAGCAATTGTAGTTTTGGAGTCTTATCGACATAATGTTAATTTTAGTAATAAATCTCTTAATGTCAATAGACTCCAAAACGACAGTTCATTCGTAGTTTTTCCTAGCGTGGGTTCGTAGGAAATGGCTAACAATGTCAGCAAAACTTCTTATCTGTTATATAATATTATGTTACTTGTAGAACCCAGAAAAAAGAAAATATACCGTTTTTTTTACCAATTAGTATAAGAACATATGCGTCGATTGTTGGAAGAAAGTATTAAGCCACTATTGAAGCCAGATATTGTAGCACATTTATATAAAATTTCATTATAATAATATAATAATAGTGCTGGATAATCTACACACCATAGTGTAAATAGCCCCAAACTATCCCAAACTAAGCAGAGCTTGTGTTATGGGTACTAGATTATCAGAATGTATGTATTTTTAAAATCGATATACCTTCGTTTGAGTACATCACCTGGTGGAAAATGACGACGTAACCGACGATGTATCACGAATAATTAATGTTTTCATATGTCAAAACGTTCGTAAACAAAAAACACCCTCGATGCTTTGCATAAACCGCTCGAATTTGCACGCATCGGTGTCCAATATTCCCTCAATGACAACACGTAGGAACATATAACTTCCCTATGCAAATCATAATGATATATAATATCGAATGTTCATAATATTCAATGATGTTTGCATACAAAGGCAAGGAGACGGCATTGTGACGATACGATAACCTAGATTCTAACATTGAATGGTGGGTAGGTAAAGTAGAAAAGAAGGTCCGTGACTATGGGTTATAACCACGTAGGTTGTGTAGCAAACTTGGTTAAAAGCTGTGGGGGAAATGCGACAGTGTTAATTACAAATGACTTTTATATAAAGCTGTTGTATTTTGTGAGTTCGTTTAAATGGCATAATATCAATTTAATGATGCATGCGTTGACACTTTTGCGTCTTCTCATCTTCCGAGAGAAGAGAGTGAGGGTTGGTACGGTGGAAGATTTGGCCGAGGATTTCAAGAGGCGCAAATATGCAGGTATATGTTCCCCTTGGAGTCGAGACCCGAGGTCCGTGGGGTAGCGAGGCTCTTCGGCTTATAAAAATATCTAAGCCTCTGGTCCAAGCGACACGTGACCCGAGAGCTGGTAAATATCTGGCGTAGTGCATTGCCATACAGCGAGGCATTACAAAAAAAAAATACAAAAATATTTATTTCACTAACAAAATATTACATACTTTGTTCCGTGCTCGGAACCTCCTTTTAATCCTTTTTATTAAATACCTGTATTAGGAGGCAACGCTCTTCCTTATCATACGTTATTATTAAATATTTGTTTGTTACAAAAAACATTTTACATAGGTGCGTAAAACCAAAAGAAGAATGAAATGTTAAACAGTTTTTTACAAATTAGTGGAGTGTTTAAGTAAACTTTAGTCGAAGTAAATGTTATGTGGTACAAGTGCAAGCGACTGCGAGTAAAGTAGTGCGTGTTTGTGTAGTGAATGTGTGTTTTGTTGCTCCCGAGGACACCGATCTCATAAGAGTTTAAGTACATGAGCTTCCTACTTAGTGTGTAAGTGATGTGTGTTTGTGTAATGCATGTATAAGTATGTTGAAGTTTTAGCGTGTTATGTGAGTGTTCTTTATAAAAATAAAAAAAACATTTTACTCAACACCTATTTTATTGTTTATCTACCTATAAATATTTTTATACTTTTAACTTTTAACTAAATTTATCTGTCTTATTCTAGAATTGTTCAGTTTTATAATAGTTTAGATTTAGTATATATTTAGTTAGGGTAGTTTTATATTAGAATTCATTCATTGAATAAATGTTTAAAGTTTTGTTTAATTTATTGTACATATGCGCTGATTTAGATACGTTTTGACGAGCAGCAAAGGTTAATTTAGTCTGTATTTTATTTATAATGTTCTTATTTTTCTTTCTAATTTTTATGATATACGGGTCGTAAATGATAGTTTTGTGTAGTTTAATCACTGAATGCAGTATACATATATAATTTTCTAACAGATAGTATTCTTTAATGAGTGTAACGTTTCAGTCGAGAACCTATATGGTTTAAAAAACATAACTCTCAGTGGGGATCTCTGTGCTCTTTCTAGATTTATAAATGTTGTTTTGGTAGCTCGCAACGAACAACGATACGGTTTAGCACACGGCGGCTAACGTATAATGCTCGTTGCGAAAGGCACATAAATAGCGCTTTGTAACACCGCTCAGTACCCATCTTTATAGTGCACAAGTATGTGCGCAATCACAGGTACACTCTCTGTTCGAGGGAAACGAGAGTGCAGTCCCGGAACGGATTATGAGAGTGAGGACTCTCATAATCCGATGAGACGGCAGACCGAAATCAATTTAATATTATGCGTCTCTAATTGTATGCCCGCCCAATCACCTTTCTAAAAAAATTCCCACATATACTGTAAAGTTTGGTTTGGTATGGTTAAAGCTTGTTAATATAAACCAATTTACGGAGTGCACGCACTTCCAGTGGATTTTCGATTACACGTAAAAGGGTAAAATAATCAGCAAAAAGCTGTACAGAATTGTGAATTTATAAATGGGGTAAAGTAAAACCGTTGCCAACGTAAATACCAAACGTGAGTATGTACGAAGTAAATCGTACCTAATAATGTAGGGTAAAGAATGGATAGTCGTCTCAGTGGTGATACGTAGGTACGAAGATACAATATCGTTAACTATGTGAAATCTAGATACACTTTACACATTTTTATGTGTTTTTATTACATGTATAAGAGCTTAGTTTAAGTTTTAAGATGAAATAAATGACTTTAACGTGCCGTGCCCTACTGCCAAAAAACGTAACTTCTGAAAATCACAATCAAGCATTTATTAGTTCAAAATTTATCTTGTTTTCTAGCTTATCAAAACATGATTGCAATAATCGTAAGTTGGATTTGTTTGAGTATTGTACGAATTCCTCCTGGGGCATCTATCCGGACTACACCCGTTCACCGTAAAACGTACACAATAATGGACGTTTCAGATTATTTAACGAACTTTGCAATTACGTTTACGTTGGTAAAGTAAATTTAAATACCATCTGGATTTTGTATTCACCTTATAACAATTGTATATTGAATTTTAGGGAAAAAAAAAGTTTATTTATTTATTTCGGAAATGTCGTAAACTAATTATTATTTTCTGAGTTAAAGTAAAGTACATAGGTAGTAAAATGCCTACATAGGTGCATCACGCCATTTGATGAAAAAAATTGGATATAATTTTAACTATCCATATTTTTCTGTAATTGTTCTCTTTAGTTTTTAAATACAATGTTGTTTGTTGGTGCTCCTGCTGCACGGACTATCATGAGCCCGGTGTCCTCAGTAGTACTACCTAAGCTAACATATACACGCAAGCTACACAAACACTACCAACACACACAAACACCTCGGGACCACCAAACTGAACACACAGTTTTTAAACAAATACACTACAAAACAACATCATGTCCAAGTACAGAATTAAATATATTATTTATTTATTTTTGTATTTCTTTTAAATAATTTCTGGAACGAACCTAACGATAAGGAAGACCGGGGTACTCAAACACAAGCATGCATAAAAGAGAACCCTAACCTTTTATTGAAGCCCTAGCTCGTGTTATTGTAACTTACCTATGCACAGAAATAAACATTTTTCATTTTCATTTTCACAATGTATTTTTGAAGCAATCCATAAAGTATTAGACTTATATGTATATTGAGTAAATACCTTCACTTGAATAAAATATCTTACCCACAAACGCAATGAATGCGCTAAGTATCGTGTTGGCGATGTACCACGAAGTTTTAGAGGAATGTCACTATTGTGACATTATCCGTTATTTATTTATTTAAAATTGTTCAGTAAATAAAATGGTACCTTATGAAATTTAATTTTAACACGAGTACCCAAAAGTCTATAAGGATTATAAAACTTGTGGAACTCGCAATTAATTTAAGTGGGTCACAAGGGTTACCTGGCTTATTTTGTACAACTGCTAATGGCAGGCTAATTCCATGCAAAATCATTGCGAAGTTAAAGGACATTTTCCAAATTGTTCCTCTTTATTTGAAAGGGCGGGGATATATTTCGACAACAATTTAATTAGACGATATTTTGGATGCAGAGAAGTTAGGCAAGTGCTTTTGACACTCTAAGACGATTCATTTATAGAATACATTTAATTTCTTTGTATATTAACCGTTTATATGTCAGTTGAGTTAACTCTAGATTATTTGCAAGAGTCTATATTTAGCTTAACTGTTTCAATTGTTTTTTGGATACAAAGAAGTTAGGCAAGTGCTTTGACACTAGACGATTCATTATAATGATTACTTTGTTTGTTTATTAACCGTTTATATGTCAGTGACAAAGAAAACTACAATTCAATAATAAAAACAAATTAGAACTAGTATATACAATTGAAACAATTAAGCTAACTGCAGACTGTTGCAAACAAACCACAGGTAGCTCAACTGATCCATATCAGTTGAATTAACTTTGGATTGTTCGCAAGAGTCAACAGTTAGCTCAACTGCTTTAATTGTAAATTAGTTTGAATTTTTTCTATTCCTTTATTGATATTTTCTTTGTAACCTACTAATTTGTTTGATATCTATAATGTATTGTAAAATGAGCTCCTGCTGCATGTAGGCACTTTTCCGAATTAAAAAGTAGCTTTTGTGTTATTCCAGGCTTACAAAAACTTGCATGAAAAATTATATTAATAGTGTTAGTGAGAGCAGGTTCCTTTCAAAATCGAAAGGAACCTATTTGTATGGAATGTTTTCGCTTTAGACATATTTTTTTGGTAAATAGCAGATTCAGGGGTTATTTTACGAAAATCCATAGTAAAATACTAACTGAGGGCGATGCACGCAATTGCATTTTGTTGAATCTCATCAGAGAAAGTTATGCGCGGAAATTGTTACAAAATATTTTTTGTGCTAGTATTCTTTGGGAGAACAAACAATTTTTTATTAAGGCACAATATACTCTTTTCAAAATTCATGCCTGTGTAGAAAAAAGCAAACTCCGAATAGTGCAATTGCATGCTCCGAATTGTGCATGTTTCATACGATTTGTTTGACCTTTCCACTTTTCTAGGATACCGTATTGTTTTAACCCCTTACCGGCTTAGGGCTATTTGACCCAATCCATAATCGACCCAAAATCTATTAACGAATCGACTTCCTACTAATTTAGAAAGTAGAAAGTTGGTTGATTTAGGGTCTGCTAATAATACGCTCTACTAAATTATATTATTTATAGAACTAACGACCACCCCAGGAGGCCTAGCACGGGCATTGTTGTCTAGGGTAGAATGGAAAATGACGTCATTTTGTCATCGATTGCGTAAATTATTTGAAATTATTTCCTTCAACTTCAATAATGTACTCAATGTATGACGATGCGCTGTCACTATTGTCTATTCTACCCTAGAGAACAATTCCCGTGCTTGGCCTACAGAACGCGGAATACTCAAACGTAAATAAGATTTGAGCAGATCTCAAATGACAATTTCTTGACAGATTTTCCGGTTTTCTAGAAACCTACCTATAAACCGAAGTACTGAGTCGTCGAGCGACTCAGGAATCCAACACACTACTACATTTAAAATTGTTTTAAATTGATTTGATGTCTGCTCAAAACTGATTTGCAATCGAGTATAATAAGGCGTTCTCATTATGTAAAAAAATAGTTCGACCAGACTGAAAAGAGACCCTGCACAGTCAACACATGACATCAATCATTAATTTACGCTGGCAATATATACATAAATATATATATATACGTATAAAAGGCAATACACATAAAAGTGCTTGGAACATAAATCAGTACATATAATTAAAATAGCCTTACCTTGTTATTTTAATTATAAGTACTGATAAGATAAATTCCTTACATGTAAACCGCCTGGTTTACATGTAAGGAATTTATCTTACTTAATTATATCGCCTGTTAGCTCAATACCCCTTATTCCTTACCATGCGTTAAGCTCAGTTAGCGCAAACACGCTATTTATAGACCCAGTGATATAGCTATACAGCCTGTGAACTTTGCCAAAAAAGTATTTCGACCGAATAGACGTATAAGCGACCGATGTGGCGCGGCGGGCGAAGGTCCGCTTGCGACGCCGGAGGTTGCGGTGTCGATTCCCACCTTGAGACAAATGATTGTACGATCTGCAATTGTTAGTTCTGGGTGTTCTGGGTATTTTCTTTGTATAATAAAAAATATCTATCTATGTATGTAATATATTGTATTAAGTATGTAGGTATGTCAGTCATATTGTACCCATAACACAAGCTCTGCTTAGCTTGGGGCTAGATGATGCTGTGTGGATTGTTTAGCATTATTTATTTATTTAGGGCCTGTGTCTACATAACCCAGTAAAGGAAGATTTAATGAATTTTTAGAATTTATTGAAACAGCTTTCTGTAAAGCAGGGCTTTTGTTTAATAGGTAGGTACCTCCATTGGATAATCATGAAGTAATTTTTTTATAAGAAATAATTTGTATATTATTATAATTTAATTATAATAATATACAAATTATATATTATTTTAATTATATATTAGTATATATTAATTATATATTAGTATATTATTATAATTAAATTTTAATCTCCCAGGGTCGGCACAGTTAGCAATCTATAGACGACCTCCGTGACGCAGGGCAAAGGTCAACAATCAACTCAAAAGATTGTGGATTCACGCAGTAAGACAAATGTTATTATGATTGCAATTTTTCTAAAACATATGTTTTGCATGTTTTGGATGCACGCTCCTACACAGGAGAAAAGAAGAAAAAACATAAGAACTCAAATAATATCCCAAAAATGTTTTGACTTCGATGGGACTACGTCACTTGACCTCGTTGTGTAGTTGGTTAGCACGTTCCTGTACTGAAAGAAAGACGCAGGTTCAAGTCCCGTCGAAGTCGAAAAATGTTTGGGATATTATTTGATTTCTTATAAATTAACCCAGTGTGAGGCTTACGCACTATAATAATAAAAACCTAAGAAAAAACATGTTGTACCGACCCACCTGGAGTGAAACAGAAGAAAGAAGAAGACTATGGCGGTAGATGATTCTGTGTAAAAAGTCCAATATTTTTTAAAATTAGGTAATTTTTTTAACGTTTGCACTGATCAAGCCGTCAGCCTATTTATGCAATAACAAGAGGCCTTATTACGTAACGCGCAACTGCCACTAATTGCGTAACAGTTTGTCAAAGCGCACGTCGCGTCAGTTCGTAGGTGCGCTGTAATTACGAGTACGTTCGCTGTGGGCGCTCTTTGCATTTCAATTACGTGTTTCAAGCATAACCTGATAGATAGTGCTTGTGTATATGTTGCCAGCACCCATACTAACCACCGAGACAGGACTTTGGTGATTGACAGCTTCGTTTCAGCTTTTCTGTGGGTGTTGAGGGGTTGATGCCTCAATGAGACTCTTCAATCTCATCCTTTGTCTGGCCTCTTCTGTGGACTTGCAATATACCACAACGTGTTCCAGTCTCTTTTTTCTGGAAGCAACCACAAGACAGGCTGCTGTCTGTGGCTCTAGTCTTGAGAAGATTATAGCGGCCAACGTGTAGAAATCTACTTGGTGTACGTTGGTAGTTGGCGACGAACACTCGCCGGCCAACCAAACAGCGTTGGTTTTCCGTACACACATCAAAGGATCTTGGCGCGCTCCGCAAACAGTGTTTACATGTTGGCATCATAGTCAGATTATTGTTCTATTCTGATGAATAACGACCATCCACCATACTCTTTTGCGCCTTTTCTTTTTGGTCACTCTACTTTGGTTTTACTCATTTAAGTAAAAATTAAACGTACTGTATAAATAAATCACCGCAGCTACAAGAGATTCCACATCTATCATTATCAAAACGCCAATGCATAATGAGCAATACGCCAATGTGTACACAAAATCCAATATTTTCGTCCAACCTGCTAGCACAGCACCATAGCCCAATGTGTACAGCGGCCTTTAAATTCGTGGACCAGTGTAGTGCGTGTGCGTCCAATCTATTTTGGAACGAAAAGGGAAAATTACCCTGATTTCATCAATCCGGCCGGATCCGGCCGCATTGAAAATGTCACCGGATTGCAATCCCTAAGCACAAGGCCTATAGTCTCTTCCTTGGCGTAAACAGTATGCGATTGGCGGAAAGAGAAGAAATTGGACAAACCAATAAAAAAAAACACTCCTTTGGGGTTTACTTTGAACTAGGTATCGTATCGTTTGAAAAGTTTTAACAACTTTCAACCAAAGTTCTTGATAAAGTAAATTTCAAATTAATAAAAAAAAAAACTATATTATTATCAGTACATCCGTTTAGGCTACGTCGCCACTGATATATGTACACATGTCAAATTTTGAACAAATCTCATATCGAGGGTTACAGAAACATTGGCATCTTTAGAGCAGCCTAACGAAAAATAAATGACGCTCGAAGACGCACATTTTGTTATTCGTATGCTGCCAGCCAGTATTTTTAAACTCAACGCCTTCATAATACAGGCATTGGAGGCTAGCTCTGTTTTAGTTTAGTTTAGTCATCGCTACATCCATGCCATAAATTAGCATAAAATTACGGATACGTAATTGATTCGAATTTTTCCCTTATTTTTCAAGCAAATCGGGCTATTTGTGAGGCTAGTTTTTTACTTCTATTGTGAATGAATAATGTATTTAGGTCTTTGTTGTTTATGTAGTACAGTTAGATATTAGCGCAAAGTTTAGTAGCACGATCGATCCTTATTATGGCCAATTTCCAAGTCAAGGAGGAGTCACAAGCCGTAACGTCACGTAACTGTGTAAAGGTAGCTATAAAAGTGTCTTAAAGGTCACTCCAATCCCATTTAAATATTATAGGGGCAATTGAAGTTCCTCAATCAAAGTGGATTGAAACTATAGCGCCCAGCTACTGAAAATGGGGTGGCTACAGCGTATACTTACCTCCTAACACTTATACTACCTACCTACAACAACTACTACATTACATTTGGTAAAAACTTTATGTATGAGTCGCATTCACTGTAGGTATCGTACATTTCTGTATAAACGAAGTATACAAAACACAACTTATACAAATATTTCTGATAAAAGTACACAGCTGTAAAGGAACAATTCACGTTCACACCGAGACAATGTTTCTTCTAGTTTTTTGTAAGAATTATCAGCTTGGACCTCACGACACGGGCTCGGTCTAGTGTGAGATCCATCGGTAAAATTTTAGTCTCTAAGCTCTCGGCAAGACGCGTTGGAAGATTTTTAAGAAGCTGGACTGGAAAAGGAAGGGCATTAACATAAACGGCGATTACATCTCGCACCTACGCTTCGCTGATGACATAGTCTTAATGGCGGAGTCGCCAGGGGAGCTGAACCAGATGCTGGATGGCCTAGCCACAGCCTCGCAAAGCATCGGTCTTGGCATGATTTGGATAAAACCAAATCATGATCAATGGCCATATTGATCCAGGACCGGTCGTCGTACATAACCAACTTCTCGAAATTATTTCCGAGTACACTTATCTCGGGCAGATTCTGCAGTTAGGTAAGAACAATTTCGAGAAGGAGGCCAAGAGGAGGATTCAGCTAGGCTGGGCAGCGTTCGGGAAACTACGTCGAGTCTTTTCGTAACGAATACATCCGACAGAGAACCAAAGTTATCGACATAGCTCCGAGAATTAGCAAGCTGAAGTGGCAGAGGGCTGGCCATATCTCGCGAAGAACCGACAACAGCTGGGGTCAACGTGTTCTCGAGTGGAGACCGCGACTCGGCAAACGTACTGTAGGACGCTGTCCGGCCTAGGAATTACGATCTGCGATAGACTGCAGGCAGATGCTGGATGCGGCAAACTGAAGACAGGGCGCCATGGCGCTCATTGGGAAAGGCCTATGTCCAGCAGTGGACTAAGATAGGTTCATGATGATGATGATGATGAAGCCCTCAGCAATAACTTGTATAACAGCTTTATAATTGGTGCCTATTAAGCTGTAATATGATTGTTTTTGCTGCAAATAAATATATTTTATGTAATTTGTACGTCAAAAATCAGTTCTTAAAATACGACTCTTGTTTTATATTTTCTAAAGCAGAAGTAGAGTTTGTTTCTCACGTCACCACAAACATTGCCCTTTTATCTTTCTGAAACCAAATTCCACAGACCATAAGCTTGTAAGAAGTTTTATTATGCAAAACAAAACCACGAGATTTATAGAATCCGTATTTCATAGTGCACGAAAGACTTTTACCACCGCCTAATAGCGTCTAGACATTTTGATAGATTGCTTGAAGGGAGCTGCGGTTGAACTATTTAGCTTCTGGATGTTGATTTGCAAAAAATATAAAAAAATAAATACCCGTAGGTAATAGGTAGGTACGGATAGCTAATAATGTTTGTTATTCTTGAAATCTGATAATGGGTACATAAACGCATGAGTTTTGGTTTTGATTTTGATTATTTGGCAACGATTTACAAAAAAATAACATGTGTAAGGTGATTTCCTGAAAGTTTTATTTGCTTACTTTCATAGATATTGTTTAGTTTAATTAAAATATAAATCATTGTTTGATTAGCAGAAATTACAAAATGGAGTTTTTGGTGGTAACTTCGCATTTGATCTTTAGTTTCCTTTAAAAAAAACTATATTATGTCCGCAATTTTGCTGCCATGGTAACTGGATGCAAAAAAGCATTCGACGCCTAAAAATAATTTAACTAACTGGGTTAGGTATTGCTGCGTTGGTTAGAAACGATTCTAGACTGGACTTCAGGAAGTCGCTCGTAGTCTAGTCACTTTATCGTCCTAGATATAAGTAAAGAAGAACTATAGCTTCAAAAGTGAGAGGCGTAAACACGTGAGCACCCTTTAGTGCGTCGGCATTGGGATGTCAATACCTTTATTGTCTGGGTTTTTGTATGCTTGAGGAATATTTAACAAATATTATGTTCATTTGAGCTTCGCGAAATGTTAGTATCAAAACAAACGATTTGCTTGTAATATAAAACGGCTCTTTTTGAAGTAAACATATAATGATAAGGAACAGCCAACATGTAAGTAGGATTTGATTTAATATTGGTAGGAATAATTGCAGGTATTTATACAAATGTTTTCTCTTAAACCACCGTGGATATAATGTCACCTATTATAATTACAGGGATATAATTTACCCTTTGGATTTTGCACAGTTTATTCACCTAGCAAAGCCCTAATAAAAACAAATTGTAAAAAACATTCATCGACTTTATTTTCGCAAACACAACCCTACTCTGAAATTCTTCCTAGCTTATTGGCATTCACTTCCCAAAAAAGTTATTTTGTTTTGTCCCTCAAAAATAACTTCGCTGTTTCCAAGTGATTCAACTCAGATCTTTGTATCTGCCCGCAAATAAATCAGTAAGGGTCAAACCCTGGGTCGGGGTTACAGTTAAAAATTGATGAGCAATATATTTGGATAGCGAAGATGCAAGATTATCGCCGCAATCCGATAGACGGTTGTCCTTCAACTGAAGTGACTTTGATCAAATAAAATCTATGTAGGTACACAAATATAGACGCAATTATAAAATATGTGGAGGAGGATTTTAGCTCTGTTCGTCATCTATAAATCAAAATTAATATGGTACTCCCCGAGCAAGGTCGTAGGTTGAATACCAACCAATCTCAAGTCAAGCTCCAACCTTCAACCAATGTCAAGAGTACCAACCAACTACCACCCAATGCCAAGTCCAGCTCCAAGCTTCAACCAATGTCAGGAGTACCAAGCAACTACCACCCAATGCCGAGTCAAGCTCCAAGCTTCAACCAATGTCAAGAGTACCAACAAGCTACCGACCAAAGCCAAGTCAAGCTCTACCAATAGCTTTTTTAATCTGCTAGCACCGGGCCACTTAACATTTTTTTTTCATCTGGCTCGGTACCTTGACCTATGATGATGATGATGGTATTTTAATTCTCCAAAATATGCAATCTATTTTTTAGTTTTTTTTTGTGTAAATTGGTACCTACTCTATTTCGGTGTATAACATTACATAGTACACCATTTGGCCGAAACGAAGCACGAAATTTTGTTTTCTAAGTTTAAAATAGGCGTCCTAGTCATTGATAGGGCGAAAAACGTCCCGCTAGTCATTGGTGCTGCGTGGTGCCAGTAAAGAATTTGCACCACCCCAACTATCCCCGCGGGTGCCGTAAGAGGTGACTAAGGGATATCCACCGGGGCCGGGAGCGGGCAGCAGCGCCCCCTGCAGAATAATTCAACTACCGAACTGCGATCCCCAACCTGCATGCCCAGCGTGGGGATTATGGGCATTACCCCCGTGAGATAAAAACCAAGAAGGCGCTTATCAGAGGGAGGGCTAGGTCCAGCAGTGCACCAATAGGCTGTGGAGGTAGAGGAGTCATTGGGCGAAAAAAGATTATCACCTATCTAAAATTTTAATAATGCACATTGTTTTATTGTATATATGCATAATGCTTTTATACTTTATACTTAATCTAAAGCATTATGTATGAGGACTGTTTCCAAAGATCACCCAGTAGATCATAAACATAATAATCTTGGCTAAACGTACTAGAATGCCATCTGCAAACACTGCCACAAATTCCAGCAGTTAAAACATCACTCGCAGTATCACGTTAGCTTCAAAGCTTTGACTCCTCAGCTCGCGTTTTGTTCCTAAAAGGCATACCAAATGCAGCTAGCTCGTCTAGTTGACACGAGAATATGTGAATGAAGCGAGGTCAAAGGCCGGAATTATTCCATAAATGATTTTTTTTTCAGGCTACACTCACCCACTACACAGGGAAGCCTGAGATCTTAGTATGAGGTTTGCATAGTTTCTAGTTTTCGTTTCCATACATAAATTTCGCTACTTACCCGTGGACCTCAGAAAAATATATTTTAACAGTTAAATATATTTTACTACCGAACAAAAGGCAGTGGTCCAGTCAACGGGACTACGGACAAGAAGCGCATACACTTAGCGCCTTGCAGAGCCCCCAACAGCACTGCAAGGCACTGGAGACGCTGAGAGGAACTACTTATCAGAGCAAGAGGGCAATCCAATAGTTTGATAAGAAATCGATCATAGTTTTCGAATGATTTTGAGTGATTTAATGCATTTTGGCAGTAAGAATATCACAACTTTTACAAGTCAGCGGTAGTAAACTATCGCATTTTCGAAAACTTTTTACGTTTTATAAGAATAATAATAAGAATAAGAAGTATTTATTTGTTTCATTAAAGTTTAAACTCAATCGTAACTTAACTACTTAGTACGTACACAAATACCATAAAAACTTTGTTTTATTAAAACATATTCCTAACTTAATATAAGGTTTTGGTATTTTGAAAAGTCATACTGTCCTCTGGACTTAGAGCTCTTCTAGTTTAGAAGCTACAAAATCGTTGTGTGTTTGCGCTATTGCAGCAATGGATAAAAAAATGGAGTCTAATTTTACACACCGAAGTTGCCGACCTGCCAACACGGCCTGACGGGATCGTCGTGTATGAGCTAGAAGAGCGCATGTCATAGAGGCAGTAAAGGCATAAATCACTTAGCTCTAGATTTCCACACAACTTCAATAACCGTCACATTGACACTAAAAGCATTTTACTGGGAAACTAAATATGACTATCATACATTTTTATTTTATTTTTCGACATGTTCATCTTCAGCTGACATTAATTAATTAACTATTTTATTTTAAATTAAATTTCATAATTTAGCATTGATTAGAAGTGATAATATTGGAAATAAATTATAAAATTGCATGCTTTTAAGTCAAATAAAAACGTATTGGATTGTTAGTAAGTTTTCACATGTGTAATGAAATGTTTGTACGCCTAAGCGGCTGAATTCAGTGATCTAAAATAAGTCTTATGTATCGACTGTAAAATTACCTGATTCACAAACAATAAATGAATTATGAATTATGTATAATTATCAAATATTAAGCTAATTATAGCGGGGATTGTTATGAAGTTGCTTGCATCTTCGGGTGCTAATTTACTAATTTTATTAAATAAAATAAATATTTGCGTGTTAAATGTCGACGAGTTATATTGAAAGAGAAAGAATGATGAATGAATGGAACGAACACAATAATGAATGAATGGTGTTACAGATCAAAATATAATTAATGTTTTAACACTTCCATTACAAATTTAATTTAATATATTAAAAAAAGGTTCACCAACCACATATCTCCATATTAAACACCTAAAACGAACTTGGGTTAGGTCCGAACAAACATGATTTTAGATCGGACTTATGCACAGCCCAACCGTAGCTAAATTCGATCCAAAATTGAGATACCAAAAGTTCTTCCGAGTTACAGGAACATAACATTCTAATCTAATGTACTAGTCATACAACATGCAAGATCTCGGGATCAATATTGCTTGTAGTTTGGTACTTGAAACTTTATTATTATTTATTACCCATCATAAACTCGAAGGATGAGTACCTTAAGTATATTAAGTAACGAAAAAAAAATCGAGCATATTAAGTTAATATAGTGCGATATGTCTATTGTTACAGATCCATATTTTTTTTGCTAAAAAGTAATATAATTACTAGTTTTTTTTAATTTCATTTATTACTAGCTGCAGCCCGCGACTTCGCACGCTTTTTTCCGGAATAAAATGTAGCCTATGTCCGGCCCCGGGATACCATCTACCTCGCTGCCAAATTTCACGTATCCGTTTAGCCGTTCTTGAGTTATAAATAGTGTAACTAACACGACTTTCTTTTATATATATAGATAGATATAAGATATATTTCTGCTATGTATGTACCAACTAAGTTGATTGTAATCTTGTGGGTTATCTGTTTGTTTTGTGCACACTTTTTATGTACCGTATCTAATAATCTTCTTGTACATGGTCCCTAAAGTCAAGATACAAATCTGTTCTTAACTCTATCTGACCACTACATGGATTCGTTACATCCTCAATAAATGGCACATCCTTATCACACTGCGAATAAATAAACTTCATCATCATCATCAACCTATATTAATCCACTGCTGGATATAGGCCTCCCTTATGAGCGCCACAGCACCATGTATTTAGCTTGCCTCATCCAGCATTTGCATGCAGTCTAGCTAGATGACTAGCTTTACCTAGTATTCGTCCACTTACACTCGACACATGTATCCTGGCTCTAACGAGGTCACACAATGTCGGAAATTCATGAAAACCGAGACACGCGATCGGTTTGTTGTGATTAAGAACCGATAAAACGATGTAGGTACGTCAACAGCAATTCAGTACAACGGGATTTAATATTTACGACCATGGCGCTACACGAAGGTAACACCGTAGCGATAACAATACTATTGATTCCCGCGCCCGTGGAGGTGATCCTTCAGCTAGGAAATTTCCCTCACAATTCCCAATTTCTGTAATTGTGTTTCTGTACTCTATCCAAAGGTCCAAAGTATTCACTCAGCAGCTTGGCAGGAGCCATCTGCCGAAAATTAAAACGCACGACGGGAGGACCGTATTGTGGAAGCCAGAGATATCCGCCGAGATAGAGGATTTTTACGGTACGCTGCGCATGCCCCTCTTTCCCGACAAGACGTCCACGATTCCAGAGCCGCCCTGACACGCCACTATACCGACGAACTGCCTGATCTTATATCAGACGAGATAGTGTTAGCTCTGAGGCAGATTAAATATGCAAAAGCTCCCGGTGAGGACGGAATTACATCAGAGCTTCAGAAAGCCGGAGGAGCCTCTGTAATACAGAACCTCTTTAACACTGTCCTTCACAGTGGGAGAACTCCTAAGGCATGGATCGGGAATTTGGTGGTGCTCTTTTTTTAAAAAGGAGATAAAACCCTCCTTAAAAACTACAGACCCATCACATTCCTGAGCCACGTCTATAAGCTGTTCTCGCGAGTGTTCACGAATCGTCTCGCCAGGAGAATTGACGAGTTCCAGCCACCGGAACAGGCCGAGTTCCGAGGAGGATGTGGCATCACATTCACACAGTAAGGCAGATTATACAGAAGTCACTCTCACTTTAATCTCACTTTAGTGAAATGAGAAGGCCTTCGACTCCGTCGAAACCTGGGCTGTTCTGGAATCCTAACAGCTATGCCAAGTAGACTATCGTTATATCGAGGTGCTAAGATGTCTCTAAGACGCGGCCACCATGAGTGTCCAAGTACAGCTGTCTAAACCCATCCAATTGAGCAGAAGAGTAAGACAGGGGGACGTCATATCCCGAAACTGTTCACGAGTGCATTGGAAGATATTTTTAAGACGCTGGACTGGAAAAGGAAGGGCATTAACATAAAACGCGATTACATCTCGCACCTACGATTTACTGATGACATAGTCTTAATGGCGGAGTCGCTAGAGGAGCTGAACCGGATGCTGGATGGTCTAGCCACAGCCTCGAACTCTGCAGTTAGGTAAGAACAATTTCAATAAGGTGGCCAAGAGGAGGATTCACCTAGGCTGGGCAGCGTTCGGGAAACTAAGTCGAGTCTTCTCGTCATCCATACCCATACCGCAATGCTTGAAAACGAAAGTTTTCGACAGTGCGTCCTGCCCGTTATGACCTACAAAGCTGAGACGTGGACACTCACGGTAGGGCTAGTCCACCAGTTCAAAGTCGCTCAGCGAGCTGTGGAAAGAGCTATGCTCGGAGTTTCTTTGAAGGATAGGATTCGTAACGAATACATCCGACAGAGAACCAAAGTTATCGACATAGCTCAGAGAATTAGCAAGCTGAAGTGGCAGTGGGCTGGCCATATCTCGCGAAGAACCGACAACCTCTGGGGTAAACGTGTTCTCGAGTGGAGACCGTGACTCGGCGAACGTAGTGTAAGACGCCCTCCGGCCAGGTGGGATGACGATCTGCGAAAGACTGCAGCCAGATGCTGGATGCGGCAAGCTGAAGGCAGGGCGCCATGGCGCTCATTGGGGCAGGCCTATGTCCAGCAGTGGACTAATACATATATGTTGATGATGATGATGACCTATATTTCAACTAAAGAGAGGAACAATTGTTTGTTTGTTTGTCAAGAGTTATAAGGTTTCGGAACATCATTTTAACGTGTTACAGACTTACCCAAGGTAACATGAAATGAAAGTAATTGCCGTTCACACGAGTATCATCACGAATTGTATCATGCAATGTAAGCCAATTCTATAGTGTTGACGCCTTGCGATCACGAACAGAGCATTTCACAAGCACGCTACGAACATTTAAATTCGCGCTCAGCGCGATCCGTGATTTGTCGGTTGTTCGCACGAACATAAAAGCGCGCAGTGTGCTCAAAGCGCCAGTGTGGACAGGTTGTGTTGAGACGAGCGCGAACACGAACAAGCCAGGTACCTACTGTCGCTACGTTAGCGAGCACGCCGGAAACAGATGCGTGTAGGTACCTTCAAGTTCGTTTCGTGCGCGCTGTTTGTCCACATTGATGAAATGGTCTTTCATATTACATAGCATGGTACGTTATTTAAGTCTGTACGCAACAGATGATCAAATCCGCAGACACTAGCTAGTTTTTTTTAATAATTTGGTTAACCAGCTTAGTACTACGGCATAGAACGTGCGTAGCAAGTAAATTGGAGATTTTTGACAGTATATTTAGATAGGTACACAACATAAAAAAAGTTAATACTGATTATGTGTGTTGACATTATAAGGGGTGTAAATTACCGAGTTTAATATTATTACAAAACGAAACGTCTTTGTAAGATTTCGAACCGAATTCTTAGAAATAATTTTTTACTTCAGTAGCTTGCAAAACATCGAGATTTTCATTCCGTTCCGTTTCCGAATAAGAATCTAAAGCAATTTCAGTGATCACAGTTCTGGCATACCATTTTCTGAATACCTACTATTTACTTTGTAAAAGAAACATTCCCAAGGCAAAAAGGCTGCACAGTACTTTTAGACACAAAATAGGTATACACTCAGTAGGGATACTAACATACAACCAACTCAAAAAGCGAACAAAAACATCACCCTGGCTGGCTCTTTCTCATTCCCTTGTTAACGCGGTTTAAAATTTAATCTATACAAACGTCAAAAAATACTAAGAAACGCTTGCACAAGGATATTATGAATAAGGATAATATTATTTAAATTTGACGTTTTTGTATGGTTTGACCACTCATTAGTGCGTGGTCAAACCATACAAAAACGTTATAAGCATATAAAACATATTAAGCCATTTAAATATTCATTGTGCAAGCGGCGTCAGTTTATAAAGACAAAGGGAGATCTTTTGATATCATGCATTAAAAATTCAAGAAGTAAGCTCACACTTGTAGATGTAGATAAGCTCATATTTCTCGTCGTTACTAGGTCTCATAGGTTTATTTGACCGCTGAAGAACTTTTTACATAATATAAACATAGTTATCTTGATTCTCGTACAGCCTGCGCGGGCACGTTTTTGTATGCAATTCGTGAATCATCCTGGCCGACCAACTGTTAAAAAGATTAAACCTAAATTTACTATAAAAAAATATCGTAGTTTTTCGCACTTACCCTAAAGAAGTGCCTCATTAAGGGATAAAACGTTGGTGTTCTTCCAACAAAAATAAGGTTCGTAATTAACCCGCTTACATCCGTTATGAAACCTAAATTTACCCCGTCACTACTGCTTAGCGTAAGTTATATTGTGGCACTTACTAAAAAATTCCACAAGGGTGTGTTTGCCATGTCAGAGGTCCATTCTAATGGCATAGAAAACGTTATTAAGAAAACTGCTTTAATTTTATATCAGCCAATTTACAAGAAAATTACGTTTGAGATCCTAATAGAACTACTTCGACATTACTTAGATTAGATTTTCTTTCGCAATGTAAGTTGAACTTACTCTGAAGTCAGATTTAGAGTTTGATCTTACTTCAGTCAGTGGAAAAGTGGAATCTATATTTTATTACTAGTCATAAGTCTTTTCTCAGAAATCCTATACAAACCGGCAAAATTGGGACTTTGAATGGCTAACTCTACCTAGTTTTCTCAGTAGGTACCTACCTAATCTGAACCGGTTGAGTGTGAGCGTGAGTTCGGTTTGACCATTGTAGTATCCGTACTCATACTCATAGGAACTCATTTATTCGACGTAGGAGCATAAGGCACACTTGGATACCGAGGCGTCATCGTGACGTCTCGGTATATGCGTAGATCTAGGTCTAGGCCGCACCAAATCCCATACAAAAAATAGACGTCACGATTTTATCGTCAAACCGAACTCATGGCTCACGTCAAGATATTGTCAGAATCAGAAACTTTTAAGGTAGGTACTGACCGGCTTTACAGGGCGTAATGTAACGTGTGAAGCCTTGTTCTTTTGATCACGACTCTGTACGCTGCGAACTGCGTACCTACTCCCCCTTACCGCTGACGCAGACTTTGACGGAACAAAATACCACTCTAGACGTTTTTCATGCAATTATGTGTCCGGCACAATACGTACGCATACGTACCTTGTAACAGCACAGATCTCAATCTGGCTGTTATTTGCAAATATAAAATTAATCAGATAGTCATAAACTTTATAGGGTGAAGGATTGGAGATGGAGTTGACAGATTCGGTCCCTTAATAGGGCTGGTTAGGTATCGGTCAACAATTTAGATTCGGCATTCACAGGATGGAAGCAATTCGTCTGCGTTAAAATAAAAAAACTACCGAAGACTTGAAAAGATTGCTACATATCTAAAGCGGATCTTTTCTCCATAATAAAATGACCGGATTTATGACAATTTTTTACAGTCATAGGGATTCAACACTAAAAGTTTTTGCTATCAATAATATGAGAGGTTGGTAATAGATTAGTCGAGACGCCTTCATAGAAACACTCGTCTAAATATTAAATATTTCACCAGAACGTGGTAATGGAACGAGCGTTATCCAAAAACCAAGCCAGTTCATGGGAGAATTATCGATGTTTGAACAAGTTCTAGGAATTTGCCGTATTAAACAATCTAATTTATGAGAGAAGTTTTTTACAGCCATTGAAATACAGCACAAAAGTTGGGTTGTTGGACACTCGAAATATTAATCTATGTGTTAAAGACATGAATAACGAGTTTCTTGGTTTAATTCGAGTGTTCGTGGCGCCTAAAGGTTTTTTACGTTGAAAGCCTGGCGTGCAATCCGTGGGAACGGTTTCATACTGAAAATTGGTGTTAATTTGAACCTTAAAGATAGGATACGCGTCGTTCAGGGGTGTTTAGTGAGAGGTGATATATATAGCTGTTGGGGTAGGCTGGAGGAAGTTCACGGCTGGCTACGAATTGAGACCGTTCTCTAATGAAAGTCAGGATCGCGGCGCGAGCTTTAGCGGAGATTAATAATTAAAATCTATTGTTGAAGTATGTGTTAATAATAAAGAAATTGAATATCATTAGTAAGATCAGTGTTGAAAATTAATGTTAAAAGTTAAATAACGTGTTGGTAATAAAATTTGTTTATTAAGGATAGATTCAGTGTTGCGGTCCATGGCGCTAGCCCGTGGAACCTACAGAGTGTACAACTAAAGTCAGTGTTACAGGGTACGAGAGCTGACCTGTTTCCAGACAAGCTAAGTGGCATGAATTTTATTATGCTTGCTTACTGGGTATCGTTCATGTACTGAATTTCATTGTGTCGAATCTTTAGGAAACTTTCATCGGTCCGCTCCAGAGTCAGGAGACTAATTAATCCATATAATATTGATATATTACATTGTGTTTGCTTTATACTGATTGTCGTAATACCTCCTAGAAATAGAGCTGTGCGAAACTGTATCTCACTGTGTTTTCCCTTAAAATTATAGGAAAATTTCCATTACAGAGTCTAAAGATTGACTAATTTACCAAAGGTTGTAAAAAGCCTAATTGAATAATTACTAAAGCCGTTTGAAGCTCGCATAGTGGGTTATTTTGGTTTCAGGTATCTTTATAATCTAATGTTTACAGTACTAATTTAACTGTATTCTTGGTATCTCCAGTAGCGAGATTATTTATATTCTGATAAATCTAACCATAGCTTGGTGCGGATGTCACCCTGGATATACCTCTGGTAATGAGAGAGTCCTTTATAAGCTATGAGAAGTAATCTCGGTTGGATAAATAAAAGCCTAATTGAATAATTACTAAAGCCGTTTGAAGCTTGCATAGTGGGTTATTTTTGGTTTCAGGTATCTTTATAATCTAATGTTTACAGTACTAATTTAACTGTATTCTTGGTATCTCCAGTAGCGAGATTATTTATATTCTGATAAATCTAACCATAGCTTGGTGCGGATGTCACCCTGGATATACCTCTGGTAATGAGAGAGTCCTTTATAAGCTATGAGAAGTAATCTCGGTTGGATAAATAAAAGCCTAATTGAATAATTACTAAAGCCGTTTGAAGCTTGCATAGTGGGTTATTTTTGGTTTCAGGTATCATTATGATCTAATGTTTACAGTGCTTATTTAACTGTATTCTTCCTTCATCTCCAGTAGAGATATTAATTATATTCTGATAAATCTAACTATAGCTTGGTGCGAATGTCACCCTGGATATACCTCTGGTAATGAGAGAGTCCTTTGTGAGCTATGAGAAGTAATCTCGGTTGGATAAATCATTATATCTCATTATCATAAACTTATGTTTTACAAACTAATCTGAATATTGGAAATACCCTACTATTAAAAGCTCTTGGATTCATAAATTTAAACTCCCATGAGAGGAGGTGTCTATTACTATGAAAAGCTGAAGTCTTTTCGGGCAAAACTCTTAATAAGAGGCCTAATAAATTATATCTAACAATAGCTTGGTGCGAATGCCACCCTGGATATGCCTCTGGTAACGAGAGAGTCCTTTATAAGCTATGAGAAGTAATCTCGGTTGAATAAATCATTATATCTCATTATAATAAACTTATGTTTTACAAATTAATCTGAAAATTGGAATTACCCTACTATTAAAAGCTCTTGAATTCTTAAATTTAAACTCCCACGAGAGGAGGTGTTTATTACTATGAAAAGCTGAAGTCTTTTCGGGCAAAACTCTTGATAAGAGGCCTAATAAATTATATCTAACTATAGCTTGGTGCGAATGCCACCCTGGATATGCCTCTGGTAACGAGAGAGTCCTTTATAAGCTATGAGAAGTAATCTCGGATGAATGAATTATTATATCTCATTATTATGAGATTGTGTTTTACAGACTAATCTGAAAATTGGAAGTTGTTGAATTCTTAAGTTTAAACTCCCATGAGAGGAGGTGTTTATTACTATGAAAAGCTGTGGTCTTTTCGGGCAAAACTCTTAATACAGAGGCCCAGTAATTTATAGGAAATAATTCCTATAGGACTTAAGTCCATTATCAATTCTATAACGAATTGGGGCACTAGTCTTGAAATAGCCGATAGATAGGCTGTGGATAGAACTTTTGTATGCACTCCGAGTGCACAAATTAGGGACCCTTCGGTGCTGAGCGGGGTTTGCTTAGCAGAGTTGGGTTCCGCAGAGAATTAGAGAACTGATTACTTAATGTGAAAGATGATGGAATGATTGTTTGAATTAAATGTCACAAAGTAATATTGCCCATGAATGCTATTAAATTTCAACTGACTATGACTGGACTTAGGAATTTTGATAAAAGATAATGTCCTCTTGTCCCCTACTGACGGCCTGACCTTACGACTATGACTATTTGTGACATGTCCCCTTGTCTCATATTGGTAGATTAGCCTGTCAATATGTAGACCTTACGAGGGAGGTTATCCTGTCTGGGTCGAGAACCACCGGCAACAGCGGAGGAGGGGCTGTTGCCCTATGTCGTATTAAATTCAGTAAATCAGAACGAAGAATGCTTATCTCGCTATCTACAAAACTATTAAGCTACTAATATCCTAGGCTCCGAAATTAAAGAAAACTACCTGTCTGAACATCACAGTTACTCCATGTTTATCGTATAATCTTAGTACATAAATACTTCAAGCCTGCGAAACTTTAGGTATGATAATAAATTAATAGGTACTATAAATGTAAGGAATTAAGTTATCGGTTAGATTAGTTCGTTTGTCCTTATCACCTAAAAGAATCGAGTTACTACTATAACACAACGTATGAGTCCTACCACTACCTAGACGATCAGTTGGCCAAACTAATCATTAACATTACGTTAGGAATTAAAATGAATGCGTCGCTCACGCAACTAATTACTAGGCGGAGGAAAATACAAAAAAAAGAGAGGCGAGTTCGGGGGGGCGTTACAATTTAATGTGCCGTAATCCAGGATATAGATATTAATTAGACTTATAATAGAAACATATCCAGCTTAACATAAACAAAAGTTTCATTAGATTGGTATTCTTTTAAAATAAGTACTTATGTTAGTTACATTTGTAAGAGAACTAGATTTATGCTGAGAGAAAGGGGGTCGCTAAGAACTTTATAGTATAGCATATAAATAATCTAAGAAAACTATTACTTTTAGTGAGGTTAGAGTAGATTTAGTTATAAAGCGCGGGTTTAAATCCGTTCAATTTAATGTAGCGTAACCACGAATAAACATATGTACATATAAGATAGGCAAATTGATTAATTAATTTTAGCTTAAGACCTAGATTTAGTAACCTAGTTTAGAAGAATGGGGGTCGTATAGAACGAGAAATATTAAGGTAGAGTAGAAATAAACTAGATAATATTATTGTAGATTTAATTATATTAGGTAGAATTAAGCTAGGTAATCTAAAGTGCGAATTTTTCGCACAATTTGTTGCATGTGAAATGGAGGGTGTATAAAAGGACAAACAAATAATATATTACTTCAATGTAAATAGTGTTAGTATTAATCGCGAGACCAACGTTTGACGAACATGTGGCACGACGGGTTAGGCGTCGCGGTACCTGGGTTGAGGGTTCGATTCCTGCCTGGTGACGGGTGTCTGTGCGAGCTGCGAATGGTTGTTTCGAGTGTTATTGGTGTTTTTTTATGTATCGTAAGACTGCGTAATGTTATTGAGAATATCAGTTGCCCGTAGCGCGGGTTCTGCTTGGCTTGGGGTTTGGATGATAATTTTTTGTAAGCATTTCAACATGATTTATTATGATTTATATAACTTAGGAAACAGAAAGCTCTATTGAGATTATGTTTCTCAAAACAGATTCTGTTGTAGGTAATAGGTATTATTATTATGAAAGTAACATTGCCTAATCTGTGGTATTATGTATAACAGGTAGCTGGTAACTAATACATAGCCTTAGCTTACTTTGGGGTCGGTTTTAAGAGTACGAAGTTCTGGGGTCGGGGTATTAAATTTTTAACGTTAAAATAGTTAAATACATAAGGAATTGCAGAAACGTGAGTTCGATACTTATGTGATTTGATTACTTATAGGAACCATTCAGAATGGGCGTATCAATGAGGAAGAAGAAGACAGTGACTAGAAATAAAAGAGAGGCGGAACAAGTTAGAAAGGAATTAATGATCAAGGAACCCTAAAAAAAGGCTGAAGCTGCAAGCCGTGTGGTGCCGGCTTAGAATTGCACAACCCCAACTCTCCCCGTGGGTGTCGTAAGAGGCGACTAAGGGATATCTACTAGGGGTGGGCAGCAGCGCCCCTGTAGAACAAACCGCATACCTAGCGTGAGGATTAAGGACTTCAGCTGGCGATGGACCGATGTAGGCCGTGGGAGTGGAAGTACAGTGGAGAAAATATTATAAAGAAACTAACCAATTGGAATAAAAATGTACCGTTATAAAAGAATAAGCTATAATGTAAGAAATATCAACAATGAAAGGTCGAAATTTGGGGATAGACTGAAATTAACTCAGTGACGTTCCTGGAAGATCTGGAAAATTATTTGAAGAAAATGGCATGCCATGGTTACGAAATGGACATTATACAGGACTGCTTGGTAGGGGATGCAAGGGAATGGGCAAGGATTTATAAGGGAAGATGGAAGGTGTTGCAAGATTTTAAAGTGGATTTCTTAGCTACCTTTTCGGGTGAAAAGGAACAAAATGAATTAAGAAAATTGGGACCGAGTGGAAACTCCAACATGTTGGGACACTACTTGTAATTGATAGGAAAAGCACAAATGCTCAACTTTAAATTCCCAGAAAAGCGGTTATTGACCGATATAATTAGACATTACCCAAACTATGTGCAACGAGGCTGGTATACTTCTAAATATGAGAGATTAATAGGAATGGCGGAGTACTTAAGAAACATGGACGATATAAACCAGCAAGGAACGAGAATATCGACGACCTAACTATCAAAATTGGTCAAGACCTTACGGAAAACAGAAGGTTTAGGAGGGACAACAGCATCGGCACCGATTAATGGAGTAGAAGTAGTTCCGTAGTTAACAGTAGATTTAAACTAGAAAGGGCTGATAAATGTGTTTCCATATCAGCTTTAACTTCGGGCGTTAGATATAATGAATAAGATGGGATGGAAACCAGGTCAAAAATTAGAAAAAAAAAAAAAAAAATTAATGGAATTAGAATTCCTATAAATGATAGGGCTAATGAACGGAAGCGAAGGGAGAGATTAGGATATAAAGTAGGGGAGTAAAAAAAAAAAAAAAAAAAAAATTCCATTTGTTAGAGCAAATTATAGAAGTTCTAAAATTAAAATTAGAGCAGAATCAGATGTATCAATTATCAGCGAGGTCGGTTTTTAAAGAGGGAATAGAGGAGGAAGGGTTGAAGGATTTTAGTTCAGAAATTAAGTTACAAATATTTGAACACGAGATTATCGGATTATTAGACACAGGATGTGATATAACTAGTATATCTGAAGAATGCTGGAATACAATCAAACAAAGCCGAGGTAGTGATATCCCGTCCATGCCGATAAAAGCGTTCCAAATTAAAACTGCAGTAGGTCACAAAAGTGTGGAAATCCGGAAAATGGTCTTGTTACCGTTACAGATAAATTCTTATAAGAAAGACACAGGCTTTATAGTTGTACCGGGGCTAGTCTGTCCGATTATATTAGGGTTTGATTGGTTGAAAATGAACAAGTGCGACGATTAATATGGGTCAACATGAAAGAGGATTAGTCTTACAGTATGAAGGAAGAGGACAAATTGTTATGAACATGAAATTAAAATGAACACCCGAGAACCAATAGTCAAGAAAAGTTATCCGGTACCGTACACGTATAGAGGAAAATTTGAGGAGAAATTGAGAGAGATGAAAGAACAAGGGATTATCAGTAGATCAGCTACACCTTATTGCAGTCCATCAACATTCACATTAAAGCGAGATAATTCGATAAGGGTACTATTAGACGCCAGGGAAATTAATAAATGCATGATTGCGGGAACGGAAAAACCACCGTTACAAATAGATATCATGAATTCATTCCATGGGGCTAATTACATCAGTGTAGTTGATTTAAACAATGCGTATTTCCAAATACCGATTACGGAAAACAGTAAAAAGTATACGGGGTTCACATTCAATGGAAAATCCTATGTTTACAATGTAGTATTACCACAAGGATTGAAGACGTCAGTAGGAAGTTTCAGCCGGACTATGGATGTAATATTGGGACATGAAACTAGAGATTATTGTGTAAATTATTTGGATGATCTAGCAATAATAACTACGGGGTCTTTTCAAGAACATTTAGAACATTTGGACATAGTTTTGGGAAAATTATCTAAGGCAGGATTAACTTGCAATTTGTTAAAATGTGAATTCTTTTGCAAGGAAGTAAAAATGTTAGGATATATTATTTCGACAGAAGGATTACAAACAGATCCTAGCAAAGTAAAATCCATACAGGAATTCCCAGTACCGAAGAAAGTAAAGCAGGTTCGAGCCTTTTTAGGCTTATGCAATTTTTATAGGAAGTTTATCTCGGATTATAGTCGCCATGCTCAACCATTGTATGATTTGTTAAAGAAAGGAGTGAATTGGAAATGGAGTGAAGAAGAACAGAAAGCATTTGTAAGGATAAAACAACTATTTATTCAAACAATTCAACTCTATCATCCAAACTTTAAAAAACCATATTATTTACAAACAGACAGTTCAGGAATAGGTATAGCGGGAGTATTGTACCAAATAGATGATAATAAGGAAATCAAGGTGATAGGATTTCATAGCAAAGGATTAAAAGGAGCTCAATTAAATTGGACGGTGACAGAGCAAGAGTTCTACTCAGTAATATGTTGCTTGGAAAAATTCGAAACCTACTTAAGGGGAACTAAAGTAATTATCAGAACGGATCATAAAGCTTTAACTTTTGTAAAAACTTGGAAATTGTACAACGCCAGAGTAACTAGGTGGATAAGTTATTTGGAAAATTTTCAGTATGAGGTGGAACATGTGAAAGGTAGGGATAACATAGTCGCGGACATTCTCTCTAGATATCCACCTGAAAGTGAATTGTTGCAAGAAGAAAAGGTCCGATTACCGGGAATTTTGTACATGGAAACTAGGCAGAATAAGGAATTATTGGCTAGATTAAGAAAAATATCAGAGTTACAAAGGGCCGACACAGAAATTCGAAATCTAATAGACAAATTAAATAAGAAAAATAAAACAGGAAAGGTAGGAGGGATTGTCAATAGATGTGAATTAATTAATGAAGTCTTATATATCCAGCTGGGGGAAGACATGGGAAAAGTAGTGTATCTACCGCAGGTATTGAGAGAAGACGTCGTTAAGCAGGTACATTTAGAAATGGGACATCAAGGAGCATATAAAGTTATAAAATATGTGAGAGATCGGTTTTATTGGAAAGGATTAACTCGGCAGGTAAAACAGTTAGTAAGAATTTGCCACGAATGTCAGGTCACCAAACATGCCAACAGAACATATGTAGGACCATGTTGTTCAATCATCACAAAAGAAATAGGAGAAATGGTGATGGTAGATTTGTATGGACCACTCCCCGCAGGGACAGGTGGAATGAAATATATACTAGTATTACAAGATACCTTTAGCAAATTCGTAAAGTTTTATGACTTAAGGAAAGCCACGGCTAGGGCGGTTGTGGGAAAAACCAAAAGATTTTTTGAAATCGTTAAACCCAAAGCCATTATGTCCGATAATGGGACACAATTTTCGAGTACTTTATGGAAAGACTGTATGAACTCTTTGAATGTGAAAGTGGTTCATACTACGGTAAGAAACCCACGTCCAAACACTGTAGAACGAGTAAATAGGGAATTAGGAAGGTTGTTTAGGACTTATAATAGGTCAAATCATAAAGGGTGGGTTAAGGTTTTGCCAAGATTAGAGGAATTATATAACAATACTTACCATGGGAGCACGGGATTCACGCCTTGTGAAGTAATGTATGGGAAATCCACAAAATTATCATTTGATAATCTATTAAACTACAACAAAGACCAATTAGATACAAAATTAATTAGAGAATCAGTTTGGAATAACTTACACAAGGCAGGAGTTGAGCGTAGAGCAAAATTTAATGAGAAATATCGCATAATTCAATACCAAATAGGAGATTTAGTAAAGATAAGAAAATTAAACAAATCAAATGCCCAGCAGAAAGTAACTAAGAAATTTGAGGCTTTATACGAAGGTCCTTATGTAATAGCAGGTAGTCCATATCAAAATGTTTATATCTTGATGGAACCTAAAAGTAAAATGATCAGAGGAAAATTCAATGCAATACATTTGTCTAAATATTATACATGACTGAAAAATGAGAAAAAAGAAAAAAAAAAAGAAAAAAAAAACGAACAAACCTGAGGTTGGAGCTGAAATCTGAATTAGGTTAAAATTTAGAATAGTTGTTTGTTTTAGTTAATTGGTAATAATAGTAGTTGATTAGAATGTAAGATAAATGAAAAAAAAATTTTTACTTGTAAGTTAGTTAACTCCCTTGTATTAATGTCATTAAGTATAAATATAAGTTACTTTAAAACCAAGTTTCTTACGACTAACTAGTAAATAAGTTACCTGCATTGTTACTTAGCTATTCTTATTGTCTTGGATACCTACATGTATGTTAATTACATAAGTTGAATAAATTAGGCAGTAACTGCTTTTTTATACTCACATTGCAGAGAAAATTCATGAGGAAATTAAGAATAGAGCACAGTAAAAGCTTGATTGGACTATAAAAGGAAGAAAATGTTAAATTCATAAAATTGATTGCTAATTGTAGACCGATTTTTGTCACATTTACTATAAATAAGTTAATATTATATACATTAATTACAAAAATAAAAAACTAAAATTAAATGAGCTGATTTTATACTCACATTGCAGAAAAAATTCATGAGGAATTTAAGAATAGAGCACAGTAAAAGCTTAATTGGACTATAAAAGGAAGAGAATGTTAAGTTCATAAAATTGTTCGCTAATTGTAGACCGATTTTTGTCACGTTTACTATAGATAAGTTAATATTATATACATTAATTACAAAAATAAAACTAAAATTAAATGGTG
The DNA here is from genome assembly GCA_963662085.1 of Eupithecia inturbata. Lineage (NCBI taxonomy): Eukaryota > Metazoa > Arthropoda > Insecta > Lepidoptera > Geometridae > Eupithecia > Eupithecia inturbata. The sequence goes on along the minus strand of OY759191.1, from coordinate 4,892,977 downwards.
GCTTGGGGAAGGGCACATTTGGAAGCACAGGACTCCGTTAGCTTCTAATTAACTAATTTGAACTGCACAGATGCTAAATCTGAATAAAATAATGATTAATTGAATAAAATGTACACTCGTAGAAGCAAATCTCTTATGATTCCAAATGTAGGGGTTGGAAATGGCGGCCTTTCCAAATAAATAAATAAAATTCCCTTTTCTTCGCAAACTTTCGATTAGAGAAAATAAATAAGAAACTTTAGACATCATCTTCGTTATAAAGGCGTTAAAGTGAATTCACTACTATAAAAATCACAAGGACCGCACCGTCCCTAAGCAATAGAGAATAAGGCTAAATAGGATCTAGAAGAGGTAGTGGACTTTATCTAAGATATAGGTGTATTAACAACTCGTACTTGGAGTAATTACGCTTTTCAGATTTATTTGGGAAAATATTGGATGCAAATTTCGTATAAGAGTCAGTGGTGAAAATGGGGAAAAACGAAAGAAAAATTCTTGTCGGGTAAATATTCTAATAAGATTGTTGTGGGATAACAGATAAGAAAACTTTCCATAAATATTTTGAGATAACTTGGATTGTAAATCGTTTAAGCTCTGTGTCACTGGTTAGAATAGTGTGCTAATTCATTTGGGAGCATGAGTGAATTGATAGAGGGATTTGATTGTAAATAATGAGAGATTATTAGGCATAGTTTAAGCTGGTGTGAGAGAAGTGAGCGAACAACTTGTATGAATGGTTGGTAGATAACCTTTAGAATCAGACTGGATAGCCCATGTGAGTTATCACATTTCAGAACCTGGGACAATCTGATGAAGATTGAATCATACATGCACTTCAAATAAATTTTATGAAGGAATAATTTTGGTGCTAGGTTAAGAGATCATATCAGATAATTTTAGTGAATCTGAGATCTAAATTGCAGCTCGGTCTGACTTCATGAAATTTCATACTATACAAAGATAGGTTCGAACTGAACACACTATACACATATTCCAGATTTAAAATGATTGGTTTCTGTTAAATCAAAATTGAGTTATCAGTCGAATTGAGATATAGATAACGGACAGTTGTGCAGGAGTTATCGAGCATTTCGTGCGTAAACATAATGTAAGTTCACAAAGAAATCGTTCGGTAACTATTCACTAGGAGTGATCTCGACTCACAACCGAGGTACCGAAATCAATTGTACTTATTCTATCAAGGAGCTTGCCAACCACATATCTCCATATTAAACACCTAAAACGAACTTGGGTTAGGTCCGAACAAACATGATTTTAGATCGGACTTATGCACAGCCCAACCGTAGCTAAATTCGATCCAAAATTGAGATACCAAAAGTTCTTCCGAGTTACAGGAACATAACATTCTAATCTAATGTACTAGTCATACAACATGCAAGATCTCGGGATCAATATTGCTTGTAGTTTGGTACTTGAAACTTTATTATTATTTATTACCCATCATAAACTCGAAGGATGAGTACCTTAAGTATATTAAGTAACGAAAAAAAAATCGAGCATATTAAGTTAATATAGTGCGATATGTCTATTGTTACAGATCCATATTTTTTTTGCTAAAAAGTAATATAATTACTAGTTTTTTTTAATTTCATTTATTACTAGCTGCAGCCCGCGACTTCGCACGCTTTTTTCCGGAATAAAATGTAGCCTATGTCCGGCCCCGGGATACCATCTACCTCGCTGCCAAATTTCACGTATCCGTTTAGCCGTTCTTGAGTTATAAATAGTGTAACTAACACGACTTTCTTTTATATATATAGATAGATATAAGATATATTTCTGCTATGTATGTACCAACTAAGTTGATTGTAATCTTGTGGGTTATCTGTTTGTTTTGTGCACACTTTTTATGTACCGTATCTAATAATCTTCTTGTACATGGTCCCTAAAGTCAAGATACAAATCTGTTCTTAACTCTATCTGACCACTACATGGATTCGTTACATCCTCAATAAATGGCACATCCTTATCACACTGCGAATAAATAAACTTCATCATCATCATCAACCTATATTAATCCACTGCTGGATATAGGCCTCCCTTATGAGCGCCACAGCACCATGTATTTAGCTTGCCTCATCCAGCATTTGCATGCAGTCTAGCTAGATGACTAGCTTTACCTAGTATTCGTCCACTTACACTCGACACATGTATCCTGGCTCTAACGAGGTCACACAATGTCGGAAATTCATGAAAACCGAGACACGCGATCGGTTTGTTGTGATTAAGAACCGATAAAACGATGTAGGTACGTCAACAGCAATTCAGTACAACGGGATTTAATATTTACGACCATGGCGCTACACGAAGGTAACACCGTAGCGATAACAATACTATTGATTCCCGCGCCCGTGGAGGTGATCCTTCAGCTAGGAAATTTCCCTCACAATTCCCAATTTCTGTAATTGTGTTTCTGTACTCTATCCAAAGGTCCAAAGTATTCACTCAGCAGCTTGGCAGGAGCCATCTGCCGAAAATTAAAACGCACGACGGGAGGACCGTATTGTGGAAGCCAGAGATATCCGCCGAGATAGAGGATTTTTACGGTACGCTGCGCATGCCCCTCTTTCCCGACAAGACGTCCACGATTCCAGAGCCGCCCTGACACGCCACTATACCGACGAACTGCCTGATCTTATATCAGACGAGATAGTGTTAGCTCTGAGGCAGATTAAATATGCAAAAGCTCCCGGTGAGGACGGAATTACATCAGAGCTTCAGAAAGCCGGAGGAGCCTCTGTAATACAGAACCTCTTTAACACTGTCCTTCACAGTGGGAGAACTCCTAAGGCATGGATCGGGAATTTGGTGGTGCTCTTTTTTTAAAAAGGAGATAAAACCCTCCTTAAAAACTACAGACCCATCACATTCCTGAGCCACGTCTATAAGCTGTTCTCGCGAGTGTTCACGAATCGTCTCGCCAGGAGAATTGACGAGTTCCAGCCACCGGAACAGGCCGAGTTCCGAGGAGGATGTGGCATCACATTCACACAGTAAGGCAGATTATACAGAAGTCACTCTCACTTTAATCTCACTTTAGTGAAATGAGAAGGCCTTCGACTCCGTCGAAACCTGGGCTGTTCTGGAATCCTAACAGCTATGCCAAGTAGACTATCGTTATATCGAGGTGCTAAGATGTCTCTAAGACGCGGCCACCATGAGTGTCCAAGTACAGCTGTCTAAACCCATCCAATTGAGCAGAAGAGTAAGACAGGGGGACGTCATATCCCGAAACTGTTCACGAGTGCATTGGAAGATATTTTTAAGACGCTGGACTGGAAAAGGAAGGGCATTAACATAAAACGCGATTACATCTCGCACCTACGATTTACTGATGACATAGTCTTAATGGCGGAGTCGCTAGAGGAGCTGAACCGGATGCTGGATGGTCTAGCCACAGCCTCGAACTCTGCAGTTAGGTAAGAACAATTTCAATAAGGTGGCCAAGAGGAGGATTCACCTAGGCTGGGCAGCGTTCGGGAAACTAAGTCGAGTCTTCTCGTCATCCATACCCATACCGCAATGCTTGAAAACGAAAGTTTTCGACAGTGCGTCCTGCCCGTTATGACCTACAAAGCTGAGACGTGGACACTCACGGTAGGGCTAGTCCACCAGTTCAAAGTCGCTCAGCGAGCTGTGGAAAGAGCTATGCTCGGAGTTTCTTTGAAGGATAGGATTCGTAACGAATACATCCGACAGAGAACCAAAGTTATCGACATAGCTCAGAGAATTAGCAAGCTGAAGTGGCAGTGGGCTGGCCATATCTCGCGAAGAACCGACAACCTCTGGGGTAAACGTGTTCTCGAGTGGAGACCGTGACTCGGCGAACGTAGTGTAAGACGCCCTCCGGCCAGGTGGGATGACGATCTGCGAAAGACTGCAGCCAGATGCTGGATGCGGCAAGCTGAAGGCAGGGCGCCATGGCGCTCATTGGGGCAGGCCTATGTCCAGCAGTGGACTAATACATATATGTTGATGATGATGATGACCTATATTTCAACTAAAGAGAGGAACAATTGTTTGTTTGTTTGTCAAGAGTTATAAGGTTTCGGAACATCATTTTAACGTGTTACAGACTTACCCAAGGTAACATGAAATGAAAGTAATTGCCGTTCACACGAGTATCATCACGAATTGTATCATGCAATGTAAGCCAATTCTATAGTGTTGACGCCTTGCGATCACGAACAGAGCATTTCACAAGCACGCTACGAACATTTAAATTCGCGCTCAGCGCGATCCGTGATTTGTCGGTTGTTCGCACGAACATAAAAGCGCGCAGTGTGCTCAAAGCGCCAGTGTGGACAGGTTGTGTTGAGACGTGCGCGAACACGAACAAGCCAGGTACCTACTGTCGCTACGTTAGCGAGCACGCCGGAAACAGATGCGTGTAGGTACCTTCAAGTTCGTTTCGTGCGCGCTGTTTGTCCACATTGATGAAATGGTCTTTCATATTACATAGCATGGTACGTTATTTAAGTCTGTACGCAACAGATGATCAAATCCGCAGACACTAGCTAGTTTTTTTTAATAATTTGGTTAACCAGCTTAGTACTACGGCATAGAACGTGCGTAGCAAGTAAATTGGAGATTTTTGACAGTATATTTAGATAGGTACACAACATAAAAAAAGTTAATACTGATTATGTGTGTTGACATTATAAGGGGTGTAAATTACCGAGTTTAATATTATTACAAAACGAAACGTCTTTGTAAGATTTCGAACCGAATTCTTAGAAATAATTTTTTACTTCAGTAGCTTGCAAAACATCGAGATTTTCATTCCGTTCCGTTTCCGAATAAGAATCTAAAGCAATTTCAGTGATCACAGTTCTGGCATACCATTTTCTGAATACCTACTATTTACTTTGTAAAAGAAACATTCCCAAGGCAAAAAGGCTGCACAGTACTTTTAGACACAAAATAGGTATACACTCAGTAGGGATACTAACATACAACCAACTCAAAAAGCGAACAAAAACATCACCCTGGCTGGCTCTTTCTCATTCCCTTGTTAACGCGGTTTAAAATTTAATCTATACAAACGTCAAAAAATACTAAGAAACGCTTGCACAAGGATATTATGAATAAGGATAATATTATTTAAATTTGACGTTTTTGTATGGTTTGACCACTCATTAGTGCGTGGTCAAACCATACAAAAACGTTATAAGCATATAAAACATATTAAGCCATTTAAATATTCATTGTGCAAGCGGCGTCAGTTTATAAAGACAAAGGGAGATCTTTTGATATCATGCATTAAAAATTCAAGAAGTAAGCTCACACTTGTAGATGTAGATAAGCTCATATTTCTCGTCGTTACTAGGTCTCATAGGTTTATTTGACCGCTGAAGAACTTTTTACATAATATAAACATAGTTATCTTGATTCTCGTACAGCCTGCGCGGGCACGTTTTTGTATGCAATTCGTGAATCATCCTGGCCGACCAACTGTTAAAAAGATTAAACCTAAATTTACTATAAAAAAATATCGTAGTTTTTCGCACTTACCCTAAAGAAGTGCCTCATTAAGGGATAAAACGTTGGTGTTCTTCCAACAAAAATAAGGTTCGTAATTAACCCGCTTACATCCGTTATGAAACCTAAATTTACCCCGTCACTACTGCTTAGCGTAAGTTATATTGTGGCACTTACTAAAAAATTCCACAAGGGTGTGTTTGCCATGTCAGAGGTCCATTCTAATGGCATAGAAAACGTTATTAAGAAAACTGCTTTAATTTTATATCAGCCAATTTACAAGAAAATTACGTTTGAGATCCTAATAGAACTACTTCGACATTACTTAGATTAGATTTTCTTTCGCAATGTAAGTTGAACTTACTCTGAAGTCAGATTTAGAGTTTGATCTTACTTCAGTCAGTGGAAAAGTGGAATCTATATTTTATTACTAGTCATAAGTCTTTTCTCAGAAATCCTATACAAACCGGCAAAATTGGGACTTTGAATGGCTAACTCTACCTAGTTTTCTCAGTAGGTACCTACCTAATCTGAACCGGTTGAGTGTGAGCGTGAGTTCGGTTTGACCATTGTAGTATCCGTACTCATACTCATAGGAACTCATTTATTCGACGTAGGAGCATAAGGCACACTTGGATACCGAGGCGTCATCGTGACGTCTCGGTATATGCGTAGATCTAGGTCTAGGCCGCACCAAATCCCATACAAAAAATAGACGTCACGATTTTATCGTCAAACCGAACTCATGGCTCACGTCAAGATATTGTCAGAATCAGAAACTTTTAAGGTAGGTACTGACCGGCTTTACAGGGCGTAATGTAACGTGTGAAGCCTTGTTCTTTTGATCACGACTCTGTACGCTGCGAACTGCGTACCTACTCCCCCTTACCGCTGACGCAGACTTTGACGGAACAAAATACCACTCTAGACGTTTTTCATGCAATTATGTGTCCGGCACAATACGTACGCATACGTACCTTGTAACAGCACAGATCTCAATCTGGCTGTTATTTGCAAATATAAAATTAATCAGATAGTCATAAACTTTATAGGGTGAAGGATTGGAGATGGAGTTGACAGATTCGGTCCCTTAATAGGGCTGGTTAGGTATCGGTCAACAATTTAGATTCGGCATTCACAGGATGGAAGCAATTCGTCTGCGTTAAAATAAAAAAACTACCGAAGACTTGAAAAGATTGCTACATATCTAAAGCGGATCTTTTCTCCATAATAAAATGACCGGATTTATGACAATTTTTTACAGTCATAGGGATTCAACACTAAAAGTTTTTGCTATCAATAATATGAGAGGTTGGTAATAGATTAGTCGAGACGCCTTCATAGAAACACTCGTCTAAATATTAAATATTTCACCAGAACGTGGTAATGGAACGAGCGTTATCCAAAAACCAAGCCAGTTCATGGGAGAATTATCGATGTTTGAACAAGTTCTAGGAATTTGCCGTATTAAACAATCTAATTTATGAGAGAAGTTTTTTACAGCCATTGAAATACAGCACAAAAGTTGGGTTGTTGGACACTCGAAATATTAATCTATGTGTTAAAGACATGAATAACGAGTTTCTTGGTTTAATTCGAGTGTTCGTGGCGCCTAAAGGTTTTTTACGTTGAAAGCCTGGCGTGCAATCCGTGGGAACGGTTTCATACTGAAAATTGGTGTTAATTTGAACCTTAAAGATAGGATACGCGTCGTTCAGGGGTGTTTAGTGAGAGGTGATATATATAGCTGTTGGGGTAGGCTGGAGGAAGTTCACGGCTGGCTACGAATTGAGACCGTTCTCTAATGAAAGTCAGGATCGCGGCGCGAGCTTTAGCGGAGATTAATAATTAAAATCTATTGTTGAAGTATGTGTTAATAATAAAGAAATTGAATATCATTAGTAAGATCAGTGTTGAAAATTAATGTTAAAAGTTAAATAACGTGTTGGTAATAAAATTTGTTTATTAAGGATAGATTCAGTGTTGCGGTCCATGGCGCTAGCCCGTGGAACCTACAGAGTGTACAACTAAAGTCAGTGTTACAGGGTACGAGAGCTGACCTGTTTCCAGACAAGCTAAGTGGCATGAATTTTATTATGCTTGCTTACTGGGTATCGTTCATGTACTGAATTTCATTGTGTCGAATCTTTAGGAAACTTTCATCGGTCCGCTCCAGAGTCAGGAGACTAATTAATCCATATAATATTGATATATTACATTGTGTTTGCTTTATACTGATTGTCGTAATACCTCCTAGAAATAGAGCTGTGCGAAACTGTATCTCACTGTGTTTTCCCTTAAAATTATAGGAAAATTTCCATTACAGAGTCTAAAGATTGACTAATTTACCAAAGGTTGTAAAAAGCCTAATTGAATAATTACTAAAGCCGTTTGAAGCTCGCATAGTGGGTTATTTTGGTTTCAGGTATCTTTATAATCTAATGTTTACAGTACTAATTTAACTGTATTCTTGGTATCTCCAGTAGCGAGATTATTTATATTCTGATAAATCTAACCATAGCTTGGTGCGGATGTCACCCTGGATATACCTCTGGTAATGAGAGAGTCCTTTATAAGCTATGAGAAGTAATCTCGGTTGGATAAATAAAAGCCTAATTGAATAATTACTAAAGCCGTTTGAAGCTTGCATAGTGGGTTATTTTTGGTTTCAGGTATCTTTATAATCTAATGTTTACAGTACTAATTTAACTGTATTCTTGGTATCTCCAGTAGCGAGATTATTTATATTCTGATAAATCTAACCATAGCTTGGTGCGGATGTCACCCTGGATATACCTCTGGTAATGAGAGAGTCCTTTATAAGCTATGAGAAGTAATCTCGGTTGGATAAATAAAAGCCTAATTGAATAATTACTAAAGCCGTTTGAAGCTTGCATAGTGGGTTATTTTTGGTTTCAGGTATCATTATGATCTAATGTTTACAGTGCTTATTTAACTGTATTCTTCCTTCATCTCCAGTAGAGATATTAATTATATTCTGATAAATCTAACTATAGCTTGGTGCGAATGTCACCCTGGATATACCTCTGGTAATGAGAGAGTCCTTTGTGAGCTATGAGAAGTAATCTCGGTTGGATAAATCATTATATCTCATTATCATAAACTTATGTTTTACAAACTAATCTGAATATTGGAAATACCCTACTATTAAAAGCTCTTGGATTCATAAATTTAAACTCCCATGAGAGGAGGTGTCTATTACTATGAAAAGCTGAAGTCTTTTCGGGCAAAACTCTTAATAAGAGGCCTAATAAATTATATCTAACAATAGCTTGGTGCGAATGCCACCCTGGATATGCCTCTGGTAACGAGAGAGTCCTTTATAAGCTATGAGAAGTAATCTCGGTTGAATAAATCATTATATCTCATTATAATAAACTTATGTTTTACAAATTAATCTGAAAATTGGAATTACCCTACTATTAAAAGCTCTTGAATTCTTAAATTTAAACTCCCACGAGAGGAGGTGTTTATTACTATGAAAAGCTGAAGTCTTTTCGGGCAAAACTCTTGATAAGAGGCCTAATAAATTATATCTAACTATAGCTTGGTGCGAATGCCACCCTGGATATGCCTCTGGTAACGAGAGAGTCCTTTATAAGCTATGAGAAGTAATCTCGGATGAATGAATTATTATATCTCATTATTATGAGATTGTGTTTTACAGACTAATCTGAAAATTGGAAGTTGTTGAATTCTTAAGTTTAAACTCCCATGAGAGGAGGTGTCTATTACTATGAAAAGCTGAAGTCTTTTCGGGCAAAACTCTTAATAAGAGGCCTAATAAATTATATCTAACAATAGCTTGGTGCGAATGCCACCCTGGATATGCCTCTGGTAACGAGAGAGTCCTTTATAAGCTATGAGAAGTAATCTCGGTTGAATAAATCATTATATCTCATTATAATAAACTTATGTTTTACAAATTAATCTGAAAATTGGAATTACCCTACTATTAAAAGCTCTTGAATTCTTAAATTTAAACTCCCACGAGAGGAGGTGTTTATTACTATGAAAAGCTGAAGTCTTTTCGGGCAAAACTCTTGATAAGAGGCCTAATAAATTATATCTAACTATAGCTTGGTGCGAATGCCATCCTGGATATGCCTCTGGTAACGAGAGAGTCCTTTATAAGCTATGAGAAGTAATCTCGGATGAATGAATTATTATATCTCATTATTATGAGATTGTGTTTTACAGACTAATCTGAAAATTGGAAGTTGTTGAATTCTTAAGTTTAAACTCCCATGAGAGGAGGTGTTTATTACTATGAAAAGCTGTGGTCTTTTCGGGCAAAACTCTTAATACAGAGGCCCAGTAATTTATAGGAAATAATTCCTATAGGACTTAAGTCCATTATCAATTCTATAACGAATTGGGGCACTAGTCTTGAAATAGCCGATAGATAGGCTGTGGATAGAACTTTTGTATGCACTCCGAGTGCACAAATTAGGGACCCTTCGGTGCTGAGCGGGGTTTGCTTAGCAGAGTTGGGTTCCGCAGAGAATTAGAGAACTGATTACTTAATGTGAAAGATGATGGAATGATTGTTTGAATTAAATGTCACAAAGTAATATTGCCCATGAATGCTATTAAATTTCAACTGACTATGACTGGACTTAGGAATTTTGATAAAAGATAATGTCCTCTTGTCCCCTACTGACGGCCTGACCTTACGACTATGACTATTTGTGACATGTCCCCTTGTCTCATATTGGTAGATTAGCCTGTCAATATGTAGACCTTACGAGGGAGGTTATCCTGTCTGGGTCGAGAACCACCGGCAACAGCGGAGGAGGGGCTGTTGCCCTATGTCGTATTAAATTCAGTAAATCAGAACGAAGAATGCTTATCTCGCTATCTACAAAACTATTAAGCTACTAATATCCTAGGCTCCGAAATTAAAGAAAACTACCTGTCTGAACATCACAGTTACTCCATGTTTATCGTATAATCTTAGTACATAAATACTTCAAGCCTGCGAAACTTTAGGTATGATAATAAATTAATAGGTACTATAAATGTAAGGAATTAAGTTATCGGTTAGATTAGTTCGTTTGTCCTTATCACCTAAAAGAATCGAGTTACTACTATAACACAACGTATGAGTCCTACCACTACCTAGACGATCAGTTGGCCAAACTAATCATTAACATTACGTTAGGAATTAAAATGAATGCGTCGCTCACGCAACTAATTACTAGGCGGAGGAAAATACAAAAAAAAGAGAGGCGAGTTCGGGGGGGCGTTACAACCTACGTACTCCGTGGTGATCAAGAGACTTACCGCTTTATTACATATTTTTTATTTTGCATTTTATTATTATATTACATTATTATTTTTAATTAAGTAAAATTTAATGTCAACTAGCACTAGACTAGGCAAGTACATGTATATATGTATTTAAATTTATTGCGGTAGGTTAAATTATATCTTATTTGTCTAATTTACCTGTACTTTTAATAATTCTATAAGTTGTATTTTGTTTGTTGTGTTTTGTTTATGTTAGACTGTCGGTATTTTGTAAGTTTATTTTGTATAATGTAAATCTCTCATTGGCCGTAAGTTAGGTTATTAAGGTTAGAACTGTTTAGATATAAGGGCTGTTGATTTTGTTAAACAATAAAAATAAAAATAAAATAAAACAAAAATATAATTCATAATAGTCTGCTAACATAGAGCATTGCTATCTCTCACTTTGTCTTCTTCTATTGACATAAGTCAAAGTGAGAAATAACGCTGCTTAGCCAATACAATATAAAATTCTTTATTGTACACCACATAATTAAATTAAAAACATAAACATTAACATAAAATAAAATAGAAACGTACAATGGCGGCTTTATCGCATAGAAGCGATTTCTTCCCGGCAACTGTTTATAGTTAGCGGACCATTATGAATAAAGGGGCAAGCCTTTACACAGCGAGGTTTCGGGAAAAAAAGGCGCTTGCAACGACCAACTGCACGGATTTTGACGTTTTATTGACGTTTCGTGCTCCCTGCGAATGGTGCATTACGCCGACGAGTAGGCCTACCCGGCCTTGGGCCGGGGTTAGGAGTAGGTACACGACGTACCTACTTGAAACACCAGAGTTTAGTTAATTGATATGGATTACTTGCTCCGTATCTACCATCCACCGAAGAACCGACAAAGAGTTTTGGGAGGCATTCCATCGGAATAGGATTCTTTCGTGAAACCAACATGAGCGATTTCGAAGACTTTTTATCTCCGCAACATGCTTTTGTAAAAGACTATGAGCGCAATCGATGAAGCATTCCATTGTTTTAGAGTGGCTAGTACCTAGATACCTATCAGTTTGCTAAATTCCAAAACTGAAAAGTTTTCGAAAACGTGATAACTTACTTCTGCTGTCTTGTCAAAGTTGTCAAAATTGCACTGCCAAACTATTCAATCGTCGTCATACTACAAAAAGTTGTTTTTCTGCCGCTGCAAGGCACTTTACGTATGGAAAGAAACGAAACCTTTATAGTTTTCGTAAACTATGCAAAGCTAATCTTCGGGATCAGGGTCTCTCGGCATTATTGTACGCAAGTTTATAAAATCTAGGTATTAAATAAACATGCTAAAGGTGTACATTATTTTCGGTAAGCATTCGTGAGCACAGTTCCCTTTCATGCGTAAGTAAGAACCTACTTTCATGGCAAAAGTACACCTCCACCCTACAAACGCGCAAGTATATCGCAACATTTCAATCGAGCAGGAAGATGGCAATATTTGTACGGACAGAAAGAACATTTTCTTTTTTATGAAACCCACTTACAGCAAGTTTTGCTTGTTTTATTGCGAGCCCGGTCGTATGTTTCCCGTCTCTATTTTATTCTTTCATACATTGTCGTGTCGGGCATCTCAGAATACTTCAATGTAAAATGACCTTTATTGCTGGCGCTAAAAATTTAATCTTGGACAACAATGCTTTACCAAGTTGCTAGGCGTAAAACAACTCGTCTTGAGAATTTGGCTCAGTTTCTTTTGATGTCTGATCTTGACTTTTCTCATGTCGACACTAGAGGTATATTTGGATTTTTGTTGTCTCCAACAGACCTTGTAGTAGTCTTCAGCGCCTGTATTTAAAAGCTTTTATTTGTGTAAAGCAATGGGTTTGTTTTAAACAAATACAAGGTTTTAAATACAATAAAATTAAAAATTTACTGTCATCAGTAGGTTCCTTCTTTAACTGGCCCCTAAAATCGAAATATTAAATTCTAATATTTTAATCCTACCTAGCTTAAATTTTTCGTGGTTTTGCGGTTTTGAACGAATTCGTTTCACTATCTGTAAATATTGGATTAAAATTTTAATTTAACCACATCATGATTATTTGCAATTATTTGTGGAATATAATAATAATAATAATAATAAATCGTTTATTTACCAAAAACACATGCAATAAGTAGAGTGCCAGTGGAACTCAAACTAAGCAAGAATGCTTGTATCTTGAGATCCATGAGTGCGTTTGACAGATACGATTTCAGAACACTGGAAAATGTAGTACATACTTATAAATATTTTTTTTTTTTTAATAAGATTGTAATTGATTAAAATTAACATGCAAAATTTATAATTTAATTAATTAAATTGACCATTCTGGTATGAACATGAGAGCCAGTGAGTTTGTAAAATTGTGTTAGGTGTATAGTGTACCTAGAATGTATGTTTGTGTGTTGTGTGTGTTTGTGTGATGCATGTGTGTACTGGACCTCGTGAGGCACCAGAGCCTCACTGAGGTTGGGCGACAGGGGGCGGGTGTGTGAGTCATGAGGGAATGTGTAGTGTGTGTGAGTGTGAGTGTTGGGTCTGCGAATGCTAAGTCAAATGAGGTTTTCTGTTTCGGAATAGGTAAGTTCTAAAAGTTTGTTTTTAACAAGTGATTTACACAAGAATAGGGATGTATCTTTTAAGTCGCAAAGCTTACATAATTTATTATATGTGTGGGGCAGGGAAAAGGCTGGGCTACGAGTAGCTATGAGTGAGTGCGTCTGTGGTGTAGGAATTCTGTACACACGTTTCTTAATAATGTCGTCGTAGTTTGGGAGGGCTTTGATGCTTCTATGCGTCTTAATAACTGCACTTAAGACGAAGAGCTGTCGTACCCGAAGTACTTTAAAATATCTGTACAGGTCGTCTGTTGGGAAACGGAAGGGCTTTTTCAGAGTGACCTTGATTAGTGCCCTTTGGGCTCTCTCTAAATTCATGAAGAGTGTTTTACCAGCACTGCCCCACACTGAGATACAGTACTGTATTATCGACTGACACAGTGATACATAGACAGTTTTCAGAACATCTCTAGGGGTGCAGTCGCGTAGTCGTTTCATAACAAATATTAGTTTTCTAACTCGGGCAGCCATTTCTGCGATGTGAGCTTTGTACGTAAGGTTTTCATCCAGTACAACGCCCAAATATTTTATATTAGTGGCACGGACGATAGCAGTGCTATTATAAATATCATTAATACCCATGGATCCATCGGGGACACTAATAGTTAGAGAGGCAGGGGGATTGGCTACTACAGTTTTTGAAAAGGCTAAGTATTTAGTTTTTTTAACATTAATTGTAAGTAGGTTACTATTAAGAGCCGTCACTGTCGACAACAGCCCCTTTTCCGCGTCTGAGTAAGCGTTCTCCCAGCTATCACCATGAAACAAAATCGCCGTATCGTCCGCGTATGCAACAAGTTCGGCATTTTTTAGTTTTTGTTGCAGAATATCGTTTAAGTAAAGGTTAAAAAGAGTAGGTCCCAAGACGCTACCCTGGGGTACACCGTATTTAATTGGGAGCTCTGAGCTTAGCTGATTTGATATTTTTACACATTGCCTACGATTTGACAAGTAACTCTTGAACCAGTTGTGTGCGACTCCCCGTATTCCGGCTGATTCCAGCTTCTTTAAAAGCAGCCCGATCGACACGGTGTCGAATGCCTTCGCCAGGTCGATAAAAACACCTAAACAACACCTACCACTATCAACATGAGAAGACACTAAGTTAGTGAGCAGCGCAACCGCATCTTCGGTCGATTTACCTCTTCTGAAACCATATTGCCTTTCGGATATGAGGTTCTGCGATTCTAAAAATGGCACCAAGCGCCTACTAACAATTTTCTCCAGGACCTTTGATAGGATACTCAGGAGAGCTATCGGCCTATAGTTGTCGGGAGAACTCTTCAAGCCGCATTTGTAAATAGGCGAGATGACTGCAGTCTTCCAGACGTCTGGGAATACGCCACTCTCCAAACTTAGGTTAAAGATATGAGCTAGAGGAGCAGCTATTGCGGACAGAGACCCTCTCAACAGTGGAACAGTTAGATTGTCTAAGCCAGGAGCGCTTTCTTGATTAAGTTTCAGTATTATTGCAGTTACTTCAGATGGATCGGTTGGGTACATAAACAAAGAGTGAGCACTAGCCACACATGGCCTGTAAGAATCTATTAGAGATTGTTCTGTCTCCTGTAGCCTAGTCAGGATAGATTCGGCATACTTGCTTCCCACTGAGACAAAGTGGCTATTGGAGTTGTTAAGTGACGCCTTCGCGTTGTCACCAGATTTTAGCAACTCTTCAGCATCATTAGTGCGAATTGATGGTTGGCAGATATTCTTAATTGATTTCCAAAGTTTCTTCGGATTGTCTTTGCTGTCGGTTATAAGTCGTCTATTATAATCCACTTTTATTTTCCGTAGGAGGTTATAACAGAAGTTTCTGTACCTAGTGTAGATCTTTCGGCAGACAGTATCTTTAGGTGATGCCTTGCAGTCCTGATGAAGTTTATCACGCTGTCTAATACATCTGATAAGGCCTGCCGTCATCCAGGGCTTTAAATTTACCTTTTTGCGGCTTATCTTAACGTTTTTAGTGTGCTTTGTAATACTGTTGTTTATTATTTTATAGAAAGATGAAATTGATCTATTAATGTTTGAGCCACTAGTAACCTCCGACCAGTCTATTTTAGTTAACTCTGAAGCTGCGGCGTTAACATCTGTTTTAAGTCGCCAACGAGAAGTGAATTTACTATTATGTTTTGAAAGCAGAAAACCTGCTAGAACAGGGTAGTGATCCGTGATAGACGCTACGCATACTATTCCTACTGACTTTATATGGGATTTTATGAAGATATGGTCCAGACAAGCTAGGCCTCTAGTCGGCTTAGAGATGGCGGGAAGAAGACCATGGGATGCCATAAGACACATATAATCGGGTAGTTGATTGTTAGAGGGGTCGCAGAGGTCAATGTTCATATCGCCGGCAACTACTAGATTGGAGGTGTGTTTCAACTCCAGTAATGATATGTCAAGGGAATTTAAGAATCTATCCAGAGACGGTACAGATGGAGATCGGTAAATTCCCAGCACCGTTACTATGTTATTTACGGTAACAACTATGCAGTCTGCGTCATCAAGTTTTATATCTAACTTTGTACATGAATATGAATCTTTTACGTAAATGACGACTCCACCGCTTTTGTTTAGCTGTGACGAAGAGCGGTAAGAATTGTACCCGGGTAGTTTATCTATAATACTCGCCTCAGCCAACCAGCATTCTGTTAAAATAACAACATCAATATCTGAGTCCAGGCGTTTTAGTGCGACAGTAAAATCATCGAAGTTACGTTGTAGACTTCTAATGTTCATACATAAGAATTTAAAATTATATGGCGCAGACATCCAGAATTGCTTGCATAATTCCAAACTACAATGTGAATGACAATCAATAGATATGGTTTCGTCAATTTCTTGTGTAAGGCTAGATAAAACCATATTGATAAAGTAAAAGTTGAGAAAAATAATTATTATGGATGGTATTTGTCATTTTTCCATTAAGTCGACGATGTGTAGTTATGCACAATGTGGTGTGTATGTTTGTGTGTGTGGCAGTGTTTGTGTGTACAAAACAAAACAAATTGTATTGCAAAATAAAATAAAATTTAACCTCTTGGTAAAAATTGTTGCAATGTACAGGTCCCTTAGTAGTTATAAGAAGTGTGGTTTGAATAAAATATAAATAAATTGATTCAGTTCTATGAAGATCATATAAAATGAGGGTGGTACATGCAGTAGTATAAACTAAAATTTTCCTATGTAATTGATTTGGCAATATAAAATGTAAAATTGATTTTAACTCCTTCTGATAATAATAAATGTTACAATATACAGTAGTTAATAAAGTTAAAATACGAATAAATGGTTCGGTTCTATACAAATAATTTCTACTGAGGCAACTATAGGTAGCCCTCGCCGTGTTATTTACTAGAATTTTCCAAAAAAACTTAGCAAAGCTCATCAAAGTAGCGCAGTAGGTCTTCCATAGATTTGATCGAGATAGCCGGGCTTCCGTCTTGCTTCCGGATGTGGACGGTACCATTTTTCGTCCAGCAATACTTGTGGCCAGTTCCTTTGCAGCGAAGACGGGCTGTACGAAATAACTGCCGGTTTTCTTGAGTCAGACGCTCGTTGAAATAGATAACACGTTGAGCGCCGGCTACCTCGATGTCGGTACTGTTCAGATTGCGTTTGGTTTTAGCGATTTTTAGGAAGTTGTCACGTTGATGACGACGCAGAAATCGCACGACTAACGGCCGCGGCTGGTTTGACGTACCACCATCTGACGAGGAGGGCTCCTTGTTTCGACGGTAGGGCCCCACGCGAGTCACGTAGTCTAAATCCTTGTCGTCAATAGGGACGCCGATTTTCTGAGCTATGACTAGTGCTATGTGTATCGGGTTTTCATTGCTATTCTCGTTGATACCTGAGATCTCGATTTCGTTTTTTAAAGATGCTTGCGCCAAAGATCGCTGCTGTTCACGTAGTATGCATATGGTATTTTCCAAGGACATAATGGCAGTAGATCTATCCTCGAGAGAATGCAATCGGTCTTCTGTAGTAATCATTCTTTTCTCACACTCATCGAGTCGGGAGTTACATTGAGTAATGTGGTCGGTTAGCGACGTCATTTGTGTTTTGATTTCGTAGACATCTGCCCGAAGCAGTCTGATCTCTTGTGCCAGGGCGCTGAACGAGTCTGTGTCTGTGGCGATCATGGGGGAGCTCTCTTTGACTTTACGGGACACGTCTCGCTGCGTTATGTTACTCGCACCGTCGTCGTCGGAGCGGGGGGCAAACGCCACCGCCGCCACAGCTCGCACCGGCGTATTTGTATTATCTCTACGAGGCACTTTAGTTTGACATGTTGGGCAAATAAAGCGAAGTCTGGTCTCTTCTGTTAGCTTTTTAGCATCAGGCAGATTTACGCATAAAAGATGATAAGAACTCGGACATGACGTGCATTTTATTTGTTGATTGGATTTTAAAACCTTCGCACAGGCAGCGCAGTTAACCATTGTGTGGGTATCTAGTTTACCTTAGTACCCTCGAGGTAGTGGTCGAAAATGAACAATTTGCAATCAAATCTTCGTATACGAGGTGCTATTGTGCTCACGCCAGTACCTGTGGCCACCACTCAGTTCCTAGCATATGTTAGAGAGCGACGAATTATGAGCCCGTCTTGCTCACACAAGAAGTATGCGGGGGACGTTACCGCGCGCGAAGCAGCAGTACATAGAAATAGAGTCACTTTTTAATAATTATTGCCGATTTCAGTTGCACTCCACTGTCCGCTTAACACTTTAATAGATAAAGGCGATAATTCCGTACTATTTGAATCGGATTTTTAGGAGCGAGCGATACGTGTTCTCCTCAGTAGCTTCTAGCGCGCACTCCCCCTTAATACTTCCCCATACTTACCTCTAGGTAATGTAAATAGATTATTATCATCATCATCATCAACAACCCATTTTAGTCCACTGCAGTACATAGGCCTTCACTAATGAGCACCATAGCAGCCTGTCTTCAGCTTACCGCATCCAAATTCAAAGGGCTTTATTTCCTATAGAGCTTACAGGACTCTTGGACACGTCACAAAATTCAAATTACGTAAAACTAGGAAATAAAGTGATAACTTTGATTTTTGTTCACTTCAATATTTTTAAGGTAAAGTAATGAAGCGAACAAGAAACCCTTGTTAGATTGTTAGATTTTGAGTTCGAGCAAAACTTGTCCCAAGTTTTTTTATCCTCTAGATAATCTGATATTTTGTAGTAAGCCTTTTCCAGCATCTGCCCACAGTCTTTCGCATCCCACCTGGCCGGAGGGCGTCCTACATTACGTTTGCCGAGTCACGGTCTCAACTCGAGAACCGTTTACCCCAGCGGTTGTCGGTTCTTAGCGAGATATGACCGCTCACTGCCACTTTAGCTTGCTAATTCTTTGAGCTATGTCGATAACTTTAGTTCTCTGTCGGATATATTCGTTACAGAAGGTGGCCATGTACGACGACCGGTCCTGGTTCAATGTGGTCATTGAACCAGGACCGGACGTTGGTTTTATCCAAATTCATGCCAAGACCGATGCTCTAGCGACTGCGATATGTAATCACCGTTTATGTTAATGCCCTTACATTTCCAATCCAGCGCATCTTAAAAATATCTTCATGTTCAGTTCATGTGGCTGGAACACGTCAAGTCTCCTGGCGAGAAGATTCGTGACCACTCGCAAAAACATCTTATAGACGTGGCTCAGGAGTTTCTATAGTTTTTAAGAAGGATTTTATATCCCTACTTAAAAAGTAGCACTACCAAACTCCCGCTCCACACCTTTGGAGTTCTCCCACTGTGAAAGAGGTTTTGTAGCTCTTTTATTACGGGGCTCCTCTGGCTTTCAGATCAGATCCGGTATTGAACCTGTTGATCACTGAGACAACTCTGAATATGTGCTTGCTATCCATCATGATGAAGTCGATCTCATTTTTTGTCACACTGTCGGGCCTTGGTCATGTCCACTTCCTTTGGGGCCGTTTCTTAAAGAAGGAGTTCATTAAAAACAGCCATTCTTTCTCAAGGAAGTTGCCTAGCATTTGCCCCATGTGATTCCCAACTTCATAACCATGCGGGCCTATTTGAGATTCGTTGCCCATTTGGATTCCTACCTTGCTTTAAAGTCCCCCATAACAAAGTTGAAGTGAGCCTTAGTGAAAGGTTTTAGATATGTCTTCGTACATATCCTCCACTTTATCATCCGAGTGTGCCGAGGTCGGTGCGTAGACCTGAACGATCTTCATGCTACATGGCTTGGATAGCCAAAAGATCAGGTACGCTACCCTGGTCGACATATTGGAGATTTCTTGGACGTTATTAGAGAGGGCCTTATTGACGAGGAAATTTACGCCACCCTAGGATGTTTTATCACCCTCGCGAAAGCAGAGAAGACGGCCCGAGTCTAGGGTTACGGTGTCCTCCCCCTCTGTACGGACTTGGCATAACCCTAGAACGTGCCATTTTGGTTCTCAAACTCCACTTTTAACTGCGCTAAATGATGGTCAAGCCTCAGAGTGCGTCAGTTAAACGTTGCCGGACAGTTTTTAAGGGAATTGTGGCAGCCTGGGGTAACCCGGTGATTCCTAGCCCCCCTGCCCCGCCGTTACCACGGCCGCTACCATAGCCAGGAATAGCGAGGCGGCCGGGAACTGGGGGTCATTTCTTATTCCTGCTTGTCATTGGGGGTAATGCCCATAATACCCACGCTGGGCATGCGGGTTAGGGATCGCAGTTTGTTGGTGGAGTTGTTCTGCAGGGGGCGCTGCTGCTCGTCTCCCGGTATATGTCCCTTAGTTGCCTCTTAAGACACCCATGGGGAGAGGTGGGGTGGTGAATTCTAAGCCGGCACCACATGACATAAACACACGATGTAAATAAATAACGTTTATTAAAAAATATTAAAGATTTCTTTGAAAGATGAAAATATTTATTTGAACTTAAAAATAATACATCGTTGATCCCCCTACGATAAACCTGTATCTTGGGAAAGTAACGTTATATAAGTAAAGTGTCATCTATAAAGCTTTTCCTATCATTTGCATCAGTCCATCCCATCTTAGGCTGAAAGTATAACATATCCAAATGTAGAAATCGGATTGCGAGTCAGCAGATCGGTCGACCGACAAGAAACTAAATTATTGCTCCGTGTTGACCGAAACGGCCGCGCGTGCCGATGTGTCCCACTGATCGAGTCGGGATTCGATTCGGGTTCTCTCGGTAAGTTCGAAAATTTCTTACAATTCTGTGTCATCAAGTCACAGAGGCCAATGAAATATACACTTTCAATAAATCCAATGAATGCGATCCCAGTCGCATTCATTGGATTCATTGAAAGTGTGGTTCTTCCAGAAAAAAGTTATGATTTAAGCCAAATATAAGCCTCCGTGTCAGTAGTACTACTAAGAAATACAAATGACACACCTTTGTATCTCTAGTACTACCAGTAGTACTAACATTACAAACTGTAAGTACTAAAACACAAACTTTCTATATTTTCTGCAACTCAGCAGTTCTATCTGAACTATGTTTTTATTAGTTGTAATTTTCTTTGTAAAAAAGTATTTAGTCAAACCTTGTTTTTCTTTTGATATAAATTTACAAGTGCTCAAATATTTTAGCTTACGAATCAATGCGGTCTCTAATCGGAGATCTGGTTCATGCGAAAATCTGATACGTTTTGTTTGACGAAATCTTTTTGGGAGGAGGAAAATTGTATTGGACGTAATTGGTTTTCAGGACTCCTGCAATGTACAATGATGCGACAGAATTCTAACAGGCTTTACTGTTTTGACTCGTCGAAATTGGTTTGGTCCATTGGAGTATCAATCACTTCGAAAGTAAGTCTAAAGGGTACAGCATCGAAACAGTCGCATTGCAGCATCGTATTTTCGAAACACGCTACTGAATCGCCACATAAAGTCGTGAATGGTCCTTTTTTAAACCGATTGCAAGAAAGGAGAAGCTTCTCGATGGTAATCGATATTTTCGATAATTCATAAATGATTCTTACGCTACTGTCAAAATGATCCCGAGGTGGTCTTATAAAAGTTTTTATATGAGCATTTTCTTTTTGTTCTGTAAAACAGAAAAAATCTTTTAATATTCATAAATTCAGATGAAGTTTTTGTAAAAAATGTAAGAACTTTCAAATTATAATTAATTAGGTATCGATTGTCAATTGGCATCACTAACAAAAAGTGTGGTATATGTATTGTGAGAACAAAAGTTAGTTGTTTTCCACAAGTCTTTCGTGTCGTTTAGAAGATCTACAGCGCTGCGGTTGTTTCTCCGTCGCAGAGCCTTTAAACCACTAAGTACCTTGTCCTTGAGGAGTGTTGTTTCCTGTCTAAAGTAAAATAAATAATGCTTTCTTCCATCAAGCTCTCAACGTGATAATATTAATTATCTGCCAACTTGTTTCAGTCTCTACGGAAGGTGGATTTAGGAATTTAATTTTAAACCCTATTTATGTTGAAATAGCTTGCATTTTTAAGGTGTCTACTTACCTGTGTTAATTTGATCTTAACTTAGTTAATCTTAAATTTAATATAATTACACATTAAGCGTAGGAACTTATTTTCACTTGTTTCGTTTATATATTGATAATGCCATTGATAAGTTTCATTAAAATATAAAAAGGTGAATAAGATAATTAAAATTATTATATTAGAAAATGGATTTTGCCCTAAGATACTTTAACCTACTAGTATACAGGGTGTGTCAAGACTACTACTGAAAAATGGGGGAAGCAATCAGACCACGATTTTGAAAATATGTACCAAAAAAAAACCTCAAAAAAAATGTTGACCTATCAAAGTCCTTCTTAATTTTTATCTAGGTATATACCCATAGTACAACTATAAGAACACATCGTCCTAATTATCTAATTTAATTAAGCAAAAAACAAACAAAACTAAAAAAACAGCAATGTATGAAATCAAAACACAACAAAACTCGCGAGTAGTCGCGAGTGCGGGCGCTCTCGCTGTCCACAGCTGAAATCCGCGGCCACAGTCATCCCCCGACCCGAGACTACAAACTTATCTTTACATAAATAATTAGTACCTACCTACGATTTAACTCGCGGCCATGACCTTGAAAGCATGCCAATAATTGATTAAAAAACGACACGAAAAAGAAACTTAAAAATTTCAAACACATTTAATTTGTCTAAAATAAGTACCCACGTTTTTGTTAAGAACAGCTGACACATCCGCGGTTATTTTCAGAGGTCATCGTCCTAGAGAGTCCTAGAGCGTACGCTCGTGAAAAGACTGACATTGCCGACAAAATTTTTGCAAAGGAAACTGAATCTTATGTCTATTACTTTACAATAGGACAATAGGATACATACAATACAATAGGACTTTACTCATAGGATGTCAGTCGGCGCGGCGGCGGCGGCGCGGCGAAGAAATTTTCGGCTTTTATATTGCCGCTATTTACCTAAATTCACTAATGTTTTAATTATTTGATTTAGTACGTGTTCATTAATCGGTCTGAATACTTGCGCGGTGCATAAACGTACCTACTAACCGTTTCGTGATTTTCTTTTGTTGTTATTTATTAGTAGGCAGTTTAGTTTACTTGATATTAAGTTTTCAGTTAGTTATTGGTGTGTGTTTTATGGAGTGTGTGTGTGTTAAGTAATAGTTATCCTTACGACTTAAGCGCGAGAAGCGCCGAGGATCCTAGGTACATTTCTGGATCGTGTTCGTCAGTCAACTGGTTCGACCGAGGCTGTAGCGGAATTAAGTAAGTACCTATATACCTACAACCTACGTTATTTGGAATCTGCACTTACGTTTACATTAATCATCATCATCATCAACCTATCTTAGTCCACTGCTGGACATAGGCATAGCGCCCTGTCTTCAGCTTGCCGCATCCAGCATCTGCCTGCAGTCTTTCGCAGATCGTCATCCCATCTGGCTGGAGGGCGTCCTACACTACGTTTGACGAGTCGCGGTCTCCACTCGAAAACACGTTTACCCCAGCGGTTGTTGGTTCTTCGCGAGATATCCCCGAGCCCACTGTCACTTCAGCTTGCTAATTCTCTGAGCTATGTAACTTTGGTTATTGTGTACATTGCTGGCTAGCAAAACTAACAAAAATCTTAAAAAATTAATATCTCCGGCTACAATTTTTTTTCGGATTGAGGTTTTTTTTATTGGGTTTGTTTTGGGGAGGCGCATCACCGCCCTTTGTTTTCGGTAGTCGTCTTGACACACCCTGTATATAACCTTCAAAAAAGAAAGTACCTATTTGAGTGCAAAGATCACTCAAAGTTTAAATGACATTCTCCGCGAGGTTTCAAATTCAAGACCATTACGAAGAAATCACCTTTCCATCATCAAGACATTTGAGTCTTGTACTTAGAGAAGTAATACTCAAATGTTTTGAATTTATACAAGGCACCAATAACATACGAAACCAATTTGTCTGTCAGTACTTGGATCTTGGAAACTCATGACTGCTCCAAATTGCAATTTCGATAACAAGACAATTCAAAGGAAAATACTGAGAAATATAAGAAAACACACGTAACGTGACTCTGTCGCTGCAAATAAACGTTATTATCTCAAGAGATGCTGGCTGCTGGCCGAATTTACAATGAAAACTGGCCTGAAAAACTGATGGTTAAGCTGGCTTAAATACTAACCTGGTTTTATCCGAGCAGACAGGTACTACATATTTACAACTTTATTCCAGCCGAAGATTTAAAAGGTATTACCACATACTTTCTAGCATGAAAACTCTAACATAACAACGTTGAATGTGACTAACTAAAATTATGTTGCCTCTAGCACTGATTTATACTACGCACGCCGGAGGCCTATTGGTCGTCCGAGGTAACAATGGAGTGACGAAGTTGAGAAAGACCTAATAGAATTTCGTGTCGTCGACTGGACTGAAACGGCAAGGGATCAACGGGACAACTGGCGATCCGAGGTAGATCTTCTTCTTGGCTCTAGACACTAGAGGTGTCGGAGGCTAAGATTTACTTCGGGTCTTTGTGCCACGCCAGTAAGTAAATTAGGTACCTAACTTCCTCCATGGTTGCACCTTTGCCACGAAAAAACTAGGTAAATAAGTGGATGAATATAAGTTAAAAGCATAAGCTGTGTAAAGTTTACTACCAGCTTTACATACATACGTCTAAAAGCGGTCGTCAAAAACACAATTACTTACAGAATTTCCAGACAAACGGTGAGAGCAAAATTGCCAATTTACCCACCCCGTGTAATACCGCATTGTTACGTTTGAAGTTCAAATATCAAGAAATTTTAGTTATAATGGTTACTTCTAGTAAAGGGGTGTATTCGATTTATAAAACTTTGTCAAGATATTAGCTACGCTTTAGTTTTCAAAGTAGATCCTTTTTCAATTGGACATTCGTGTAGGTCTCAATTTTGACAATCACAATTTGATACCTAGTGTAGGTTTGACCTATGAACGATGTAACTTTATAGTAATTTTTTAGACATTTACTGTAGACATTTATTGTAGTTTATTTTACAATTGTCGTTGAACAAAGATAAAAAGGTTTTTTGATTTAATTCTCAATTATTGTTATATGAGTACCACAAAAACTACCTACACATTTTTTTATAAACAAAGTAAACCCAGAACATGTTTTTGCTGATAATACAAAATTTATCCCAAGCTCTGCTTACTGTGGGTTTAGCTAGATGAAGCTGTTTGCTGATTTTTAGCTGTACGGATAACCTAACAAGAAAGTTAAGCCGAGGTTTTAAGTATCTAACACAGACATTACCCGTATTATCTGTTAGTTTTTTTTTTAAATTAATTAAATATCGATTAACAAAGAAGAGCTAACTGCAGACTGTTGCAACACAGCTGATCCATATCAATACCAATCGGAAGCATCCCCAAGACGGTGGCTGTTAGTCAGTAGTAGTGTAGTGTAGTAGTTAGTGCAGTAGTGTGTAGATATACCTATAAGGGGCGAACCTAACGGGTTTGGTTGTCAAACTAGGCCTAGATCTACTCACGGGATCCCCGTGGTAAGAAACTCGAATTACATAAAATTCTAAATGTTTTCTTTGGTGCCTTGAAAACACGATTGAGAAAAAAAAATACAAATAAATAAATCATGAAAGTTTCGCACATAATTTGGTCAAGATCTCAAGAACCCAGCGGTCTAATAAACATTAAAATTCTATGTTTTGATTCGTAGGTTATTACTAATTATTTGGCTCCTTCAACTGATTCAAGGAGGGTTCTATAAAAGTTGTGTAGTTTTCTTGTAAATAAGCAAAAACTTGATTTTTGCGATTAAGCCTTTCCAAAAACGTATGCTCTGTCCCGCTCCTATGCACGCGAAATCCTATGCCTATCCTATTCACAAAATGGCGCGCATTGCGCCCTCTTAAGTCCTTTAGAAAAATCCTTTAAAAAAATAACCAGACGAGTTTACCGATTAATACTACTAAGTACCCGATAATGATAACTAATTACCATAGTTTCGCAAAAAAAAACCTCTTCATTGGTCTGCACGCAAACATCAAACTTTTCAGCCAAAAGAAAAACATTTTATTGAATGACATTACTCGAATCAGATTTTCACTCGAAATCCTACTTGTAAACTAAGTCATAAAACTTGTAAATTAGAAGAGTCCATCGAAAATATTACTAGCTCGTTATAAAGGAACATCCACGTAAAATATAATAAATGCACAAACCTTTACTTTCCTCTCTTTCACATCACCACTCCAGCAACTCGTTCTTTTATCAACGGCCATCAACTACACACCTATGAAAATTTTGAATTCAAATTTATACACGAGAAGTGTGAAGCTGTACAATCTCTGCATTTTCCGCCTCTGTGGCCACGAGCCCGCATTGCTCAATGAATTCGTTCTTATTGTTGTCGCTCTGGATGTTGTCAGGCAGAATTCATCATGAGAAATTCAATTTGCAATCATTTTATCCAATTATTATATATTATCCAATTTTTTTATCCAATTATTATATATTAGGTAATGATAGTATACGAAATCTGCGTAAATTTTACGTTAAAACGTATTCCTATTTTAAAGCTACTGAGAAATTAATAAAACTATAAATGGCTTTGACATACTCCATATTAAATGAAGTTTGGAAATCAAAAAATTAAAATCTATCCATATTTTGCAGAATAACCTACTTTTACACTCACACCTTGAAGTCTAAGCGTATGAATTGGCTTGGAGTATAAGCTTGAAATTGTAAATGTTTCTAGAGAATCTTGAACAAAAATTGCACCGTTAAAAATTCACTAAAAACAAAATTTGAATTTTTGAATTAGGAATTTATAAATGCAGCTCCGAAACCCATTGCAGAGCTCCGCCGTATATGCGGAGCTTGGACTGGAATACCGGAACAGACAAATTTACACTTTACATATTGAAATTTAACCCCCAAAAGCTTAAAAGTTACTGAAACACTGAATCGAAGTTTTTTTTTTAAATCGTTATTTTTGTTTGTATGATAGTATTAAATCATGGTTAAATCATATAGAAAAGAACATATCATTTTATTTATACTTCACTAAAATTTCCTTGGACAGTAAATAGGTACCATCAACGGTTAATAAGAGTTGTGATGCCTATCGCAAGGGCGAGTTTAAAACGCTAATAACTTGCGTTCCGCGAAAGCCTTCCGTTATCTTAACAGACCATTAGTTTCCAGCCGAACGTAACGAATAAACCAGCAAAAAATCCAAAGTAGGTACTCCAATATTTTCCCTGTATAGATTTACCTGATTTTGATTTAACACACTTAACACAACACAGTCACAAAAACGCGTTACTAGCGTATCGCTATTGCTACGTAGTGATACGTGAAACTCGCGTTCGCTTTGCGTCAGATTGCGTAGCGACGTAGTGGCGTACTCGACCGACCTGCTACGAAGTCGCGGCGACACTGGCTACGACTACGCGGCTACGCGGGCGCTCCACCAGTTCAGATTACTTGAAGCACAGATTCCACAATCAATAGCATTATGTATAGTTAGGGAATAACAATTTAATCAATTATAGTACATACCTTAGACATTTCTGAGAAGTATTGGGAAAGGTGTTTTAAACTTTAGCTAAAGGCTCTATTTTATGGAGCGTAGTTGATTTTTGTTGTGCTTCTGAATACAGAATGCTGGATGATTTTTTTCTTAGTTAAATAAATGTATTTATGAATTACATAACAAAAAGAAAGATTTCGTAAGTCTCTTTTTGAAAGTCTCAATTTTGTAATTTTGTAAATCGTGGGTTTTCATAGAATTTTTTTACGTTTTTTGAATTTCTCTGCAAAAATCTTGCAAAAGTGTACTAGCGGCTAACGCCAAAAAAAAATGTTGTGGTCGGATTATTGGATTAAGCCTCTTAAACCTCTCCGCTGTGGTGACTCACCAATTGCATTATTATTTTTTTTCTGCCCTCGGCTTCGCACGCGTTGTATATGAAACATTGGATAAGAAATAAAGTTCTATCAATAGATTTAGAATATGGACACATTGCTTGAGAATCAATTTATAAAAATGTATATTCAGAGTTACTTAAATTGAACATTAGTGGGCCTCTGTACCATTGTTAAAATTTCGTAACACCGTCGGCGGTTGAACCATGTCCAATCGTGATAGTATATTATGTGTTTTATGGTGTAGCTAAACCGCTAAGTCGGGCCATCGCAAATAACACAAGAGCTCTGGTCCAGAGAGGTTTTCCGGTGATGAAATGGGTGGTCCAGTTGCCACCCATTTCAGTTCCGAGAACAATTAGTGCCGCTAAATACGAAGCAGCTACATCAAACTTTCAACGTTCTCAAGTTGCAAGTTGCACGGCCCCAAATTGTTTTCCATTTGCTATTTTTAGTGGGCTCGTTCGGGGGAACTTTAAATTGGCAGAGCTTGGGGTAAATGAGCGTTATTTAAGTTGCAAGGAAGCGTTCCTTCTTACGCAGATTGTAGGCGGAAGGTGCTTATATCAAAAAGAGCTTTCCAGAGTTTTCGAGATCATGAAAATTCGTTCACGCGCGCCTATTTTCCATTCTGGTGATAAAATCAAAATGTTTTTGTCAACGACATAAACTTGCTATTGACAATTTTTTTAAACTGCTTGAATTAGAATCTAATTTATTTTTATTGCTTTCAGCACGATTTAAATATTTGAATACCTAGGACTACAGTGCCTGAACGTTGCCCTTGTTCAGTGTTTTTTTTCGTTAGTTGTTTTCTGTTTTGTAAGTCACACTAACACACTAATAATCACACAATCACACTGATATTAAATATGCGAAAGTTTGGATGTTGTAATGTTTGGATGTTTGTAACTTCTTCTCACCAAAATCATTGAATGGTTCGGACTGAAACTTTAACCGTGAATAACACATGGGATACTTTTTAACCGACTTCAATAAGGAGGAGGTTCCCAGTTCTACTGTATGTTTTTTTTTATGTATGTATGTTACTTGATATCTCCGCCTATAGTTATAGTTAATCGATTTTACTGATTCTTTCACTATTATATAGAGAATGATCCCGAGGTGGTCCCATAAAAATGATTCTTTCGTTGTTGTATAAAAATTTATTTTGAGGTGGTCTCCTATTTTGTATTTGTGTTTGTATTTATTCATTTCGTAACTAATACGATTATTTACAACCAATTACATTAGATACAAAAAATTAAAAACATTAAATTATAACAACTACATATAAATATTAAAAAAAATATATTATTCGCAAATACTTTTTCACATTAATATGAGAAGAAATACAAAAACAAAATAATATAAACAAAACATAAGCATAATGCTATAAGTTTTATTCTCGAGGAATTGCTATGTGCGCCGTAAAACGTAGGTTTGTAAAAATTCTTCAGAATATGATAAAATAATTTGATTCACCTTGCTAATGGTCTCCATGGCAACGGGCGTCAACAGTTTCATCCATGTGTCATCAAACAAAATTAGACTTGATTTATAACTAGATGTCGTCAGTGTAAACTCAATTTTTTGCACGTGAAAGACCTTCGGTCAGGGAAAGTAAGGGAAATATTATATAATATTCATCTATATCCGAGACATAGATGAATATTATCTAGGTACCATAATTTAAAGTCGGTTCATCGTTTTTTAAAACACGCCAAATTATTATCCCTTAGGTCAGTCAGTAAATAAACTGTGAACGTTTCCAAAGAAACAACGTATGTAAAGCCGCGGGAAAAAACTAGTTTTTCGTAATTATCGATTTAAAAAGGACACGATACAAAATCTGTTTCATTAACCATTCCTTCAAGCACAACACAGGAAGTGTTGGGCTCTCCTCGATTTATGAAGGTTTTATTAGACCACAATAGTATTTCTGATTCTAACCCGATCTAGTTGCGGTGACTAAATGAATTTGAATGTAATATTGCAACAACAAAATGCGTAGGTATGCGTATAAGTATTTGGCATATTAAAGTCCCAATCGAATAAAATCTTTACGTTTACAAAGAAAGATTAAAGTTCCCCTGAAGAAATATCGATGTCGAAAGTGGTATTAGGAAGGAACCTATATCAGTTTTATTTTATTTTTGATGTTTTTGTTGCAGGCATGCACTAATAGCAGTTATGTAGAGGGAAATAAAATTGCACTTAGATCTAGATAGATCTAAGTGCAATTTTATTTCAATGTTAAGGTGCAAATGTTAAGGTGGAAATAGTTTTCAACAACTATTTCCACCTTAACAAGTTGTCTAATATGGTTATCTGGGTAAAACTTTTGATTTTGTCACATCATGTCATTATTATCACGGCTATCCCTGTAACATGAATCAAGCTGTAATATGAATAACGAATTGCATTAGACTTGATTCTCTACTTCATAAATAAAATAAAATAAAATTAAGTATTGCGCTTTGTTCATACGAAAACATTAGGCATTTTGAAGACCGTGCTTTAAGCGTTCTGAATAAAATCTGAAGTGTGCTTGGTAACATTGCCTACGGCAATGAAAGTGCTAGGACTGCTAGATGCACATGTGCGTCGTGACGCACATTTAGCAATCCCACTAGCTGCAGGCCATTGCGGGTTGCGCTGTAGAGGCTGGACAGGAAAGAGATATAAATATAACTAAATCGCCTAATGTCTAATCATAGTCTAACAGGAAATGCATGGAACGGCGATAACACATCCCGAGTTAGGTAATAATGAATTGATCGAGACCACGACTCGCAATTACTGGTTGATCGCTTGAATAATTTAGCGCAGAGGTGAAATTTTGCTAACAAGCTTTAGAAAATTGCGATATGGAATAAATTAAAATACTTATAGGAAATTTTCATTACGTAACAACTAGGATATTGAAGGCCTAAACCCAGCAGTGGGTAATCTCAGGGTAGAATGATGATGATGATGAATGAAACAATGAGTTGTTTGAATGATGTATGATGATGGTTTGTGTGAATCACCGTTACTGGTTTTACTATTCAGCCCCCTTATTTAATACAAATAAAATATAAAAGAAGTTTGTTTATCACACAATCAGGTATTATTTATGTTAGAAATCAGCCTTAAATCTTATTAGTATAGATACAAAGTCTCAAAATCTTAAATCTTATTAGAGCGGTTAGACCGTGGACGGCGGTCGTCACGGGAAAAGTGGAGGGAAAGAGACCGAGAGTATGGAGCCCAATGCACTGGTCTGACCAGATCCGCATCACATTTGACATCAACATGTCTGAAGCAAGTCGCTGAGAGCCATGGATCTCGGAGATCGTACGGAGAAGATGCTTCCGTGATAGAGTCATAACTCAGTATAATTTCTTGGAACATTATTGACAGTCCATTACAGATCAAAACGAGTCGCTTCGCCTTTGCGTGCCGAACAATTATGTTCGCGTCAGAAGTCACAGGCTTCTCGCTCTACCACCTTGCCGCACTGTAGGGCACCATCAGTCGCCGCTGCCTCACGCTCTCGACGCTCTCAACTGTTTGCTTAAGGCTTTTCCAGACGTGACATATTTGCGGACGAATTAATGGACCTAATGTCTGGTTGTCTGCTCTATTGTGAGAGGAATGAATGACCGACTTCTTTTATTAAAATAATAATTAACTATTTAACAATTTATAATTTTACTTTGACATATTTATTTAAACATTATCATTTTAATTTTTGAGTTATTGTTTTTGTATATAAATTAAAATTAATTAGTAAGTGTTATTGGCAATCGCCGTACTGATTAATAAATAAATAAAATACTAAAAATAAATTACTATTGGGGTAACGACGCAAGGAGAAGGAGACCGTTGACAGACCGTCAACGAGCCATCAATATTCTGAACCGGCCATCTTTTGAATAATAGATTACGACGGACGTACTGAAAGACGACCTTAATCATTTATTAGCAAAGCCATGGAAAGTGGAAAAAATGGGGACTACCTATGTTTTTGTGCACTGCTCCGAACATCATTCAATAAGAAATCTATAAATAAAGCATTAACAAATAGTATTGTACTAAGCTAGTTACAAACCAACACCTAAAACATATTAGGGTAATGTTACTTGACCGAACGACGTAGCTTTTTACAAATTAGCTGATATGAGCTTATAAATCCAACAAAAAATTAAACAAACGACTACCGTTCCATTTTTGTGCAAGTATATTATGTAAGTAGTCATAGCATTGGGTCAACCCTTTAAATTATTCTGCTCAGGTAAGTTCCTTATACTACCAAATTCCTGCAGAAAGGAACACGAAGGAAACAATTTATGGACATCGGTAAAACATAATAGTTTCAAGCTAAGGAAGGGAAGAATTTTAACAAGACCCGTAGGATTGAATTTACCTCTAATATCGCCAGAAATAACAAGTTCGCTTTTTTTTTGGTTAAATATGTATAGACTTTATAATTTAACAATTGACGTTATTTAGTAGTATGCCAACACAAGCTCTGCTTAGCTTAGGGCTAAATGATGCTGTGTGGATTGTTTAGTATAATTTATTTATTTCATTTATTTATTTATCGCCTTTGATTTTCCGCATGGCATTTTGAAGTTTCAGCATAGTTACACGCTGCCGTCAATGTCTAACTAACCTCAAGCAATGACTGCAGTTACTAGAGCTACCTAACGTACCTTCTTCTGAGGAATAAACTAGTTAAATAAAATAAACTCAAGGTTTACACACAATTCGTCTTCATTATTAATTTAAATAATTATTAACTAATACTTCATCCACCTAATCCCTACGGGAGCCCTTTCCAATTAACGTTCAAGGTAGGTAGGTACTCGTCATATTACTAATTGTCCTACTATGTATCATACTAATAGTAAAAAGCCGAACGTTTGTATGGATGTTTGTTACTTTTACTAAAAGTGTCTAGCTGACGTTTTGCATAGATGTGACCTTAATAAACCGTCAAGTGCGAGTCGACTCGCACACGAAGTGTTGCACATGAAGTACCGTAAAAATAAGGCAACTTTTTCGAAGAACATCTAATTTTCACTAGTTTGGAGACCCCTTTAAATTTTCAATTTTGTTTAATTTTTAGTATTTGTTATTATTACAGTTGAAGTGTTACTTATTTATAGAAAGATTCATGTTTCTACCTATTAATAAGCTTTGTGTAGTTTTTTGTGTTTATGATTTAAATATTGTGTTATGGATTTTTATCTGAAAAAACTAATAATAATAAACAACATTCATTAAAAAGCTATTATTTTTACACGACAAACATACGCTATCAATTTATTTTTCTTTCTAAATTTTTTAATAATATATTTTAATAATACTGGAAGCTGTATTCAAATAGAGTCACTACAAAAAAATTTTGAAAAAACTCATTATTAAAAATTGGAATAAATTAAAATTGGAACCTTTGTATTGAATGTAGGGCGTGGGATAAACTCAATAAAATAAACCGCCGCTAACTCAGTAAAAAACAGGCAAATAAACAGGTAATTATTAATATAAAACAATCAAAATATAGTTGTTAAATAAATTGATTATTTAATATAATTATTAAATAATCAAAATGTTTGCTAAATGAAAGTGTAAGCTCTACATATTACAATATATTTTTTTAATATCTATGTCTGTCGTCTACCTGTCTGTCTGTTTTTGCAGCTAATATTCAAAATAGCTAGATCTTTTTTGACGAGACTTCACTGGCAGATAGCTGATGTTATAAGCAGTAACTAAGGCAACTTTTATTTTAGATA
The DNA here is from genome assembly GCA_963662085.1 of Eupithecia inturbata. Lineage (NCBI taxonomy): Eukaryota > Metazoa > Arthropoda > Insecta > Lepidoptera > Geometridae > Eupithecia > Eupithecia inturbata. The sequence goes on along the minus strand of OY759191.1, from coordinate 4,859,372 downwards.
CAATAGATTTTGTGATCAAAATAATAAAATCAATTCAATCACCACGGACAAGATTATTAAAAAAAATTAAGGAACAGCAAGTAACAAAAGAAATACCTACATAAAAATATGGATAAATTCTACTTTGGTTTTCGGCGCTTATATTATTTTAGCTAATGGTTCTGCCAATCAATTTACTTGTACAGATGTAGGTCCGTTTCCATGAATTGGAAACTAAGGCAAAAACTTGAGCTTTTGATATTCATATAACATAAAGACTGTTGCAAAAAATTATATACTAAGATACCCGTTTGCCCCGAACCACTTCAAATTCATTCTAGTACAAAAAGTTCCTTCACACAAAAAGAAATACGAGTTCGGGCGTCGAATTCGGGCACTTAGAACAAATTTAATAAGACGGCTCTAAAAGAGGATTTCTTTAAATATTTCAGTTAAATATGCAAATGACTGAAGGGAAGTTATAATCTTTCGTTGAATAATGAAATTTTAATTAATTCGTCGTTCGATAAGGAAAAAGTGAGCTGATTTTGTTCGTTCGGTAATGTTTTCCGAAGGTATTCGCTGTAAAGGCATTTAGTATGTCGATTTATTCCGGTCACGTGGCAAAAGCCACGATACGTACAAAAAAAAATATTTTTACATAGCTCTTTGCAATAAAGTTTACATTGATTTTTCAAACCCATGTCCAAAAGACTGAAAAAACTTAAAAGGTTATTTAAATTATTCCGTTTTGCTGTTTTGTTTAAAATAAACCACCAAGTGCGAGTCGACTCGCACACGTTGGGTTCCGTACCGTAAAAATCAGGCAATTTTTTCAAAGAATATAAAGTTTTCACTTGTTTGGAGACCCCTTTAAAATTCAATTTTATTTTATTTTTAGTATATGTTATTATTACAGTTGAAGTATTACTTATTTATAGAAAGTTTCATGTACCTACAGCCTTGACAAATTAAGAGCAAAATAGGCAAAAAGATCTGATTTTTTATATGGGAGCCCCTTAATTTTGAGAGTTTTTTTTTTTGTTCTATTGGCAAGACACATTCTCTGAAAACTTCAATTGTTTACCTCTTATGGTTTATGAGATACACGCACGGACGCACGGACGGACAGCGGAGGCTTAGTAATAGGGTTCCGTTTTCACCCTTCGGGTACGGAACCCTATAAAAGATTGTAGGTCAATCAAACTGGTAGGATCACCTCTCCTACGTAGTATTGTTTCGTGTAGTGATCTCATTTTAGTATTAAGTACCTAGAATCAAATAAAAAGAACTAACCCTAACTATAAGTTGGCTCTGCTTTTATTTACTTTCAAATTAACGATCTATTTGTTATCCGAAATATAATATTTTTATTTTCATAAAAGTGTGAGTAAATTAAAAAAAATATTTCATGAATGGTCTATGATCAAACTTAAGATTCTTCGACTGAGACACTAAGATTTCAAACCGAGAAATTGTAAACGAAAACAGTAAGATGAGTTATGATCTCAACATAATATAGATAACCACAAAGCCTTTGTTATCGACTTCCTGCATCCCTTTCCCCACATCAGCTTGAACCAGACAATATAATTACAATAGGAACAAAACATGACCTCATATTCTATAGTAATTTATTAACCCTTATGTACCTTTATAATAATACCAAACCTAAACGAAGGCAACAGGCAGGCTACAAACTAAGGTAAATTTTAATTGAAACTTAAATTATTTTTTTTGGGTTGTTTTGGCGGCTTATTTGACCGATGATATCAAGAGGTGTAAATATGCAGGTCTCAACAGAGCCTACACATTTACTCCCCATGGAGTCGAGACCCTAGGTCCGTGGGGTAAAGAGGCTCTCCTGGTTTTAAAAAAAATATCTGAGCGTCTGGTTGAAGCGACGCGTGACCCGAGAGCTGGTGAGTATCTGGCGCAACGCATCAGCCTTGACATACAGCGGGGCAAGGCAGGCAGCGTCTTGGGGACGCTTCCGACTGGTATTGTTAAGGATCAGTTGAGCTATCTATAGATTGTTTGCAACAGTCTGCAGTTAGCTCAATTATTTCAATTGTAAATACTAGTTCTAATTTGTTTCTATTATTTTGTTGTAATTTTCTTTATTTTTTTCAGACAACACACAGGGTGTTTTGGACGTTTTCTATGTATGAAAAAAAAAACTATCTATGAATGTAATTATGTGTATCATTGCAGTAACCCATAAGACAAGCTCTGCTTATTTTGAGGCTAGGTGCTGTGTGTGTAATTAATGATTGCACATTATTATTATTATTATTATAATATCCATTATAGGTACCTTAGTTAATTCATAAGCTACATTAGATTTTATTTAATTATAAGGCCTGTAAATTAATATCGAGATGTGTAGGTGGCTATGCATGAATCCATCAAATTCAGCTATTGCTGTAAGTATGATGTTGGAACTTCCGTGTACTAGCAGTAAGGCTGCCTCATCGTGACTAATACCATTGTTTTTCAATTTGTAATTTCTAGTAATTGTTAAGCAATGCATCTTTACTTCGCTAATTTTGAACGAAAATCCCTAATTTCGAAAGGGACAAGGTCAATAAAACCGAACTCGAAACAAAATTATTTTTCGATTATTGAATCATGTAACCTGAATTCGAAATGGACCTTCCTCTATAAAACACGCTCGGTCGACTTCCCACAGTCAGTTTTATGGACTTAATATTATATAATATACACTCGTGAGCAAAAAAATCGACTCAGGACGCACGCCCGCGGTTAAAAAACTCTGGCAAAAAATCTGAAGCTTTCATTCTATTTCTGATTTTAACATCTCAAAGCTGTTAGTTTTAACCTTAAAATGAGTGGTCTACCTTGTTATTTACATTTTTATTTTGGTAATGAAAAAATATAGAATGAGAAGGAGTCTTATGCAATGAAAAAGGGTGATAATTAACAGTAAAGAAAATACCAGCTTAAATTCGTCAAAATATTAATTTATTAGAAATTAAACTATCAATATTTAGTGTTGCCCCCCCTGGCCCTAATAACAGCTTCCAATCGCTTCTTCATGGATCGAATAAGTTTCTTTACTCGATCTTGTTCGATGCTATCCCATTCTTCAATGAGCGCCGCTTTGAGGTCCGATTTCGTGGCTGGTGCAGGATTTCTAGCCCGAACTTTTCGTTTCAGTTGGTCCCACATATGCTCGATAGGATTTAAGTCCGGGCTACGCGCTGGCCAGTCCATAGCGGCAATTTCGACCTCCTGTAAATACTGCCGGACGGAACCTGCAGTATGTGGACGGGCATTGTCGTGCATTAAGATGAAGTTTTCGCCTATGAAACCGGCGTAGGGAACGACGTGATCCCCTAAAATCTCTTCGATGTATCGGTTCGCCGTCAATCCTCCCACTCGACCACCAGTTTCAATAAAAACCAACTCGGTTTTTGCCTCCATTGAAATGCCCGCCCACACCATCCAGGAACCTCCTCCAAAAGCCACATTTTCTTTGATGCAGCACTGCGCGAATCTTTCTCCAGATCTTCTGTAGACTCGTCCTCTTCTATCGCTACCATGCAAGCACACTCTGCTTTCGTCTGAGAAGAGGACGGAGCTCCATTGTTCGTCAGTCCAATCAACGTGTTCTCTGGCAAATCGTAGGCGGGCTGCTCGGTGGGCTGGGGTTAATTTGGGGCCAGTAGCTGGCCTTTTTGGCTCAAGGCTAGCTGCCTTAAGTCGTCTTCTGACTGTCCAGCCACTAACAGCCACTCCTCGCGTTTCTCTGAGCTCTTGTTGGACTTGAACGCCAGTGAGGGCCCGATTTCTCAGCGATGTACTGACAATGAAACGGTCATCTCTCTCCGATGTGCACCTTTTTCTTCCGGAACCGCGTCTTCGATTAAAGTTACCAGTCTCCTGGTAACGACGGTAAACTCTGGAAACAGCAGACTGGCTCATGTTCAACGCACGTGCCACTTCACGCTGACTCTGGCCTTGTCGCAATAGGGTGACCGCTTGAGCAGCTTCATCACTTGTTGTGTCCATTTTCAGGTAGAATTCTTGTTTGTTGATAACGGAGATGTGTATCGGTTGACGTTTGACGGCTAACTGATAAGGGTGGGTCAGGTAGATAACCTTTTATATGGGTAAGTAACCCTTAATTAGCACTATTGTAAACAAGCGCAAAAAGGGTGGTTACTGATCACAACATGTTGTTGGGTTGTGTGAGCAAGAAACATTACAATATTTTATATCATTTTGAAGCTTATAATAGCAGCTTTATGATTTTACTATGAAAAAAATATTAACACGATCAGTTTTTTTGCCAGTGACTTTCGACTGCAGGTGTGTCGCCTGAGTCGATTTTTTTGCTCACGAGTTTATATTATTTTATCTGCACCCCATTCATCTCTTCCAACTCAAGTAACGGATATTAATGGAGATTTTTTGGCGGAAAAATAACGTTCGGTCATTAGGCCTTATGATGGAAATTTTTCATTCAAAACTTGTCGGCAAAAGTTTGCGGACGAAAATTTTATGATGATTATTTCGGTTTTATTTGATTTGGGGCTATAAAAGTCTTATTCAAAAAAAATATCACATTGATATAGCTTTAAATCGATTGCTACTATAGTTTCCTTTCATTTTACAAAAGTTTACAAACTATCTTCAATTTGCTATCCAATAGAACCAAGCTATTATTAAGTTTAGGTACCTACTATTAAATCCAATATCTTCTAATTGCTGTGAAAGATAACAGTTTAAAGTTGTTGCCAAAGTTGGTTGCGGTATTCGTCCCTCAGTGGTTTTTAAGAAAATTCCATAACAGTTACATTTAAAAACTGAAAATATGTCTCGTGAGAGCTAAAAGTTTGACGTTGTTTGGGTAAGGAGCTTGAACTTTTTTCATCTATCTTTATTTGATGTGTTGTAGAACGTAATTGAATTTATGATTTATAAAAACCTTTTGTGTAGTGCTATTGTAGAATTTCAGCTTTTAATGGGCCATGATTTTCGTAATTTGAATGACTCAAATTCTAATCTGCAAAGGATTAATGCGTCTCATAGCTCCAGTCTGAAATGTGATGTATTAAGCACGTAATAAGACTGCGATGTATGAAATAAGATAATCTTGTTTATCTCACTAATAAAGCGAAATTGTGTGTTTGCTTTTGGGACTTTGTAACTAGCTCATCAATTCCGAGTCACTTGCAAATCTTGCTCCATCTCATCTTATAAGTACGAAACATAAGTAATTTGTTTCTGAAGATGAGTTCGTTTAATGTTATGATTGCAAATTTAGGTTGGGGTTACACGCACTGATACATGACAGCAATCAAAAAACATATAAGTACGCCGCCATCACTATATAACCAAGCAGCTTAATTATTTTAGAGCAATTTAGTTTTTGTCAACTAAATGACACTAACTACTTGATGTTATGATTTTTAATCTCTATACAACATTTAAAAGCCTTTGACCGATTTGGTTCAGCAAAATCTTTAGAATTGTCTAACATGTGGATCGGATCAGTAGTTCGTAAGTTAAGCCGGAACAAACACACATTCAAAGCAAAAATACTAATCCTAAGTTATTATTGAGATTTTTGCTAAATTTGCATAAATTCACTTTAACCTGCTTCACTCCCTTTACCTATATACCCCGTTATTCGACAGCACTTATCTTAGGATCAGCACCTTATCCTCAAAACATGCACTAGAGTGTTAGCGTTTATTCCCTGAAAGAAATCAATCATAACAAACCGAGTGGTTTAGGCTCCATTAATAATTGAAGGGAAAATCCCCGGCTGATAGGCTGAAGGCAACTTTTAAAAGACTTGTCAGCCGATAGCGTGACAATGATTGATGCCTCGAATGAACAAAGTGAAAATGTCACGTTATTGTTGTCTACACTACAAGCCGTCGATGTGCAAACAGCTATGTGTATCGCTGGGGCGTTTGATCCAATTTTGAATGTATGGGTGTACAGTTTTTGATTCTTTTTCAGGGAGTCTTAAAAACTGTACCATATGAGATCACTCTCCGATCTCTCGTCCTGCGTAGGTCGGTTAGTTACGTAACAAACAATAAAAGTATAAAGAAAGAAAGAAAGATAATCAATTTATTGGCTCACACATTAAATACACAATAATAAACAAGATCCGTCAAGTGCGAGTGTGACTCGCGCGCCGAGGGTTTCGAACGATTGTATTTACTTTACTAGGTACTGGTTAGAGACTTTGCTATTTGATGAATACCAAAAAATTAAAGGTACATACATTTCAGATGTATATATATAGGGTAATAGTAAAATTTTCGTCTTTTTTCAAAATGTATGAAATCTACAGAAATTTCAAAAACTGTTTTGAGATGTACATACTGATAACTTTAATTTGATAACCCGCTAGATGAGGTAGTCCCCCTTTTAAAAATTATGCCCCATTTTTAACCATTTTTTAAAAAGGGAATGGGTACGTTTTCGACTTTTTTCAAATATTTCAAAAAGTATGAAACTTACAGAAATTTCAAAAACTGTTTTGAAATGTACACTCTGATACCTTTCATTTGATACCCCATTTGACATTGTAGGTCTCTTTTAAAATTACGACATCACAATTTGAACTGAAAATTTACATTTTTCATTTATTTTTCTTTTAATCTGTACAAGCGCACGAAATGTATTAATATTTAAAATTTCACGTTATTTGCTCCTGTACTTGCTGAGATATTAAAGATGGAAAAAAAGACATAAAAAGCGATGCCATAAGGGTTTCGAAACCGATCTCCGATCTTCGAAACCCTAAAAATGGGTAATTCTATGTGAACCAAAAAGGTCCTGCCTCAGGTTAATGTTGCTCAACAGCAAGTTGAGTTGTTCTGGCAGTAAAGGGGTTTTGGACCGTTATAAATTATTTTTAGTTTAATTACAAACTAGATAGAAACTACTACTATTGTAGAAAATAAAAATACTCATATCCAAACTAATAGTGCATTTCCTTGTTGGCTGAGTCATGCCTTGGTTTGCAGACTTGTACTGTACAATCTGTCAAAGCAAACAATACAAACGATGTCTGTGATGACGCGACGCGACCAACATGTGAACTGAAATTTGGCCGAAAATATTAATATTATGGTCCCTCTTAATTGATCTTTACGACGAAACGTTGATTTAGTTCGTTTTTACGCTCCAATTCACCCTGTCAAACTACATGTACCAGGTAGGCCTTGCTTTCTGGAGCCAGAACTCGAAACTGATACTAATCCAATAGGCATCCGAACAGCGCGTTGATTGAGAGCCTAATTGCCTGAATTGCAACTTGCTTTCAAAAACAAGTCAGCTACGATTCTGTTTTTCATCAGTACCTTGATTGTGAAGTTTGGTAACCGATGATTTCAGCGGTGAAGGACCATTAATAATAATCACTATACCACCCCCTCATTTAAAAAATCTGTCAAATTAAAAGTTGCTTAGCAGTTTTTTCTCATTCGGACTCTTCTGTTGACGAAGAAAACAAACAAATCTTAGCTATCGCATATATGTGGGTGCTTTTGCCAATCAAAGGTACCTACTTAGATTTATTTGTATCTTATATTTATAAAGGGATTTTAGCCTATTAATCTTGTGTTTTGAGAAATTATACTTTTCTTTTATCAGATGAACCAATAATTTTGTTTTATATTTTGTACATAGCCTATTGTTACTGTACCGACATCACTATAATAATATATATTAATATATAATTGAAGCTATGAGAACAAAAAGAGGTTTACGTTCATTAGTTTTAATGTGGTCCTAGCCCAAGAAGCTTATATCTTGTTAGAACACACTTTAAGCTTCTTGTCCTAGCCTAACCTAGTGCTCTATTATCTGTGGTCCAGTTATGGTCTCCATTACATGTACAAGCTGGCATCAGTTCAAGATTGTGGTCAGATTAGCGTCAGATTTATTGATGGATACAAACTGATGGCTTTCCATTTCTATATGCCTATACATTCGACGCTTTATTTTCAGGATTTAATAATGCTGGACAATCCACACAATTTACTCAGTATCATCTAGCCCCAAGGTAAACAGGGTTTTAAGGTCCTGTTTATAAACAAATAGGCTTCTGGCTGACTAATTTAGAAAATAAACTGTATAAGTACCAAGCCATGCATTTTTAAGAACATTTAAATCATTTTGACTATGCATATAAACAAATGTATTACTATATCATCGTCATCAGCTCATAATAGTTCACACCAGGACAAAGGCCTCCATAATGAGTCCCAAAGCTCTGTTTTCAGCTTACTGCATCCGGCATCTGTCAAGCAGTCTTTCGCAGGTCGTCATCTCACCTGGCTGGAGGGCGTCCTATACTACATTTATTGAGTCGAATTCTCCACTGAAGAACACGTTTATTAAGTCCCACCGGAATTCGGGAGATATATGATTCCACCAAAGAAATAATGAAACATTTCCGTTAAAAGTGCTCTTGGTATTTCAAAATGATTCATCCATCACTGTACCACAGATTTTATAGTACTAATACAGTACCATTTAAAAAATGTACGTACCTACTTACCTAGGTAAGTACTCACTTTACGGCTGAAATACAAGCACATATACAAATAACAAAGAAAGGGCCACGTAAAATAAAACGTAAGACAAAAAGTACATATAATAACGGTTATGATTATAGCGAAGGAAAAAAATTGCAAGATCGTGCTGATAAAAACTGAGCTTGAGTGATGCTATATAAAAATATATGATTCATATTTTGTGTCTTTCATTTTTATTATCCAATGTTATGGGGTATTTTTACTACATAAAAATAAATAAAATGTAAAAAGCAGCGATATGGGTGGTCCTTCTCATAATAAAACTTTATAACTGATTAAAAAACAAGATCCATCAAGTGCGAGTGTGACTCGCGCGCCGAGGGTTTCTAACGGTTGTCAAGTACCAATATGTACTATAGGTACTGGTTAGAGACTTTGCTATTTGATGAATACCTCAAAATTAAAGGTATGTATCGGTTTGCAAACTTCGGAGTATAGAGAGTAATAGTAAAATTTTCCAGTTTTCTTAAAATATTTCAAAAAGTGTTTTGAGATGAACGAACTGATACCTTATATTTGATACCCCCCACTCAGATGGATCACTCAGCAAACTACGGAGATAGGGGGGGGGGGGGAATGGGTAATTTTTTGTCTTTTTTCAAAATATTTCTTAAAGTATGAAACCTACAGAAATTTCAAAAACTGTATTGAGATGAAAAAACTGATACCTTTCATTTGATACCCTACTCCCTGTGGTAGCCCCCCCTTTTGAAAATGATCCCCCCTTTTTGACCCTTTTTCAAAAAGTGGTCAGCTTACAGACTTCTCTATATTTTTCCTGTAAAATACAGCTCCATATCTACAAACGCTAGATACATTTCAGATGGATCGCTCTGCAAACTTCGGAGAATGGGGGGGGGGTAGGGGGTAATGGGTATTTTTTCGACTATTTTCAAATTATTTCAAAAATTATGAAACCTACAAAAATTTAAAAAACTGTTTTCTTTCATTTGATACCCCACTAGACATTGTAGGTCTTTTTAAAATTTCGGGTTAACAATTTGTGATGAAAATTTTCATTTTCTTTTTTCATTTTTTTTTCTTTTAATCTGTAGAGGCGCACGAAATGTATTATTATTTCAAATTTTACGTTATTTGCTGCTGTAGTTGCTGAGATATTAAAGACGGAAAAAAAGACAAAAAAGCGAGACCATTATGGGTTTCGAAATCGATCTCCAATCTTCGAACCCTAAAAACATAGTTTGATTCAAAAGTCAAATTTAGTTCAGCGAGCGTTGGCTTATAAAGAATAAAAAAGCCTTTGTTTTTATATCTCCCTAGAGATAGTTTTGACAACAACCCAATTTTATAGGTCACTAGCTTGTGCCCGCGGCTTTACGCGCACTTTTCAAGTACCATATTACCGTTCCCGGGATACCGTTTACCTTCTACCAAATTTCATTAAGATCCGTTCAGCCGTTTAGGCGTGAAAAGGAATAGAGAGACTCAAAAATTACTTTCACTTGTATAATTATTTGAGTATAAATTATTGAATTTTGACGATTGTTCTAGTTTTTAAATGTTTAACACAGGATATTATTTTTATTTTTCGTATACTGTACCGATAGATTTGTAACGTTTGCGTTAGCCGTAACAGCCTGGAGTCAGAAAGTGGGCGGTGTTAAGCCCCCGTGCCTCGGAAAGCACGTTGGTCCTGCACCTGACCTCTCCCCGATTGTGTCGGTCTGCTATCCCATCGGATTATGAGAGGGAGGGAGTAGAGAGTGCACGTGTATGTGCGCACATTTGTGCACTACAACATGTCTTGCGCACGTGGCTACTCTCAATTGAGATTGGCTGCCGTGGTCGAAATACGGCTAGGAGGACATCGTCAACGTTAGCGTCGGCACGACTATATAGAAAATCATAAAAGTAAGAAACGTTCGTGCCAGCTTTAATTAACCTACCTATAACTTATTTTCTGCTGTAGATGGCCACTAGTTTATATCACGAGAACTCAGTTGACGGAACTATTGATTTGGTTTTTGCTATTTACGAGTTCAGCGTTCGAGTTCAACTGTCAAGTCAACAGATTTAGTTCTGGTACAAGCTTGACGTACTTTCTGCCTCATGTTTGGAAAAGTAACAAGCCAACGTTGCGTATTCCTTTTCCGAGCAGCTGTAGTTAAATAGAAATAATCTTAAAACGTTTACATAGAATAATAATTACTTAGATCTAATCTGTGTTAGCTTAGATTGGAATAACGTATCTTTAAGCTACTTTTCATCCCGGAAAAAAACTCTTTTGAAGCCGTGGTTAGAAACTAGTTCGGTACAAAAGCAGCTTAAGACTTTCAGCCAGAACTGAGGGTAACTCGTCATCAATCATCTAAAAATCTGGGTAGGCTTCTACTATACCAAATCAGGTTATATGACATGTGTTTCTTTCGTAGCGTAACCATGCAAGTTGGAATAGGCTGGTCATACTTCCCGCAGAACCGTCAACTGCTGAGATAAACGTGTTCTTAAGTGGAGACGCGACTGGATAAACGTAGAGTAGGACGCCCTCCGGCCAGGAGGAATGACGATCTGCGAAAGAATGCAGGCAGATGCTGGATGCGTCAAGCTGAAGATAGGTCGCTATGGCACTAATTAAGGCTGGTGTATGGCCCAACGGCTTTGAAAACACAAAATAATTATCTGTAGCCGTATAAATAATATCTTTTATTCGTGAAATAAAAAATACTCAAAATCCACAGCGTTTAGAAGAAATGTCCAAATTTAAAATATATTTTTTTTTATTCTAAATTTTTATAGTTCGTCTAAACGCCACACAAATATTTGTCAAAATATTTTACAGAAATTGAACATTTCACGAATAAAACTAATTAAAATTATTTCATGTTCACAAGGCCATTGGGCCATAGACGTATCCAGCAGGAGACTATGTAGGCGGATGATGATGATAGCGTATACATGCAATAAGCTCCTAGTAAATATGCCTACCTTGAACCTCAAACTAGTTAGATACCGTGCACAAGGCAGTGAGCCTCGTCTAATTAGCAAACTTTCTATCTGGCACAGGCACAAAGTGAATGAGAAATTTAAGGAACGTGCAACGGGAGTGTCCGTCGAAAGTTCACGCTGACGACGCAGCCTTTCTTAGTGCTGTGATGAATTAATTATTGAAGCGTGCAATGCGATCTTATTGGGTTTTTTTGGTAAAGTCTCTTTGCATATCTTTATAAAGTTTCTTTGAATATCTTATACAAAGAGGAATCAGGCCTTTTTGCAGCAGTGGGATCCAGCAGGTTAATTATATTATATCAGTTTTTTATTTACATACAAATACAAAGATATATATATAAGTTATAAGTACATAACATCGCTGTAGGGCAAAAAACTCGTATGGCTCTGTAATAAATAATTGTTTCTAAATTATACGACTCAAAGATAAAAAACAATGTAGAAACAAATGCTGAGAATCGCGTTATATATCATGTCATTATATATATTATATATCATGTCGTTATATATCAAGGTCATGAAAGAGCTACTACCATACTCAATCATTAGCATCGTCATCGGCCTTGATATAGTCAAATAGTAGGTCGTGCATGTCGCGTATATATGTAGGTCGTGCATGTCGTGACGACACTACCTACAAATGTCTCTAACCATACTAAATGTATGAAACGGATATGCTTCTGGCGCGTCACGACTTGCCACGACACTTAAGTATGTTCCCCATTTAAGCCTGTGGTTTGGTTTTTTGCTTGAGTTGAAATTTCTTGGTGTGGCTGTGCAGCCTTATGCGCGGACGCACCAAGTGACGGCGACGAAATTGTGCAGGTGTACCATTCTCAATACCTCCCTAGGATATAAACATCAAGGGTTCCTGAAAAAAATCGCTCCTAAGCGATAAGGCCCATCGTATCTTCCTATTTTATTTTAATGTCTATGTTGTACATTATATTTTATTTTGTAGTGTACAGTAAAGATATGTACTTATGTTACCTATGTATATTGTATTGTATCATTGCCATAAATCTAGGTACTTTTCTATAGCTCTACCTACCTATTCTGGAGTTTCATAAAACACTGACACCTAGTTTTTACTACTTCTGACAACACATACTCTAGGATTCACACGGTTTCCGCGAAGCCGCGAAAACTTGTACTCGTACATCGTTTTAGCTACATTTTTTGATATCGATTGGAAAAGTTATAAGTGAAATTAGCTAAAGTAACTTAGCTTTGCCTGCTTTATCTTAGTCAATATACTGCCACCGCCGAAAATCGATGAACAGGTGAAGACCCCGAAACCCCTTGTATACACAAAGCAGATAACGCTAAGCTACTCCATTTTTAAGGGCCGGTACAGGAGAATGACGCTGAAATTCTAATTATTTTTTAGTCTCTGAATTTTTTTCAGTTAATGTCTATAAAGATAAACTGTGTTTAAACCCAGTCCAATTGACCAAACAAAAAAGGTACGAGCAAATAGTGGTTCTTCTTTCATTTCACCATCGTCTTATATTTTACGTCGTATTTGTACAGCGCCTTCTGGAGGTAAGCGGGTTTAGCAACTTTAAGAATGGTGATGTTTAGCGGTTTCCGTTGCTTTATGTGTACATTTTAAAGTTTTCGTAATTCTGAATGCTTTTTGGCAGTGACTATATAGCAAGAATTACGTTTGAGGAACCTAAGTGAAACGCTTCGTGAGTGTTTAAAGGATCTCTCATTTGAACTATTTCCTCTTTGAAGTATTACTGTTATATGCCAGTAGATACTGGCATTTATTAAAAAAAAAAAATAAAAAAAAAAATGTTTGCTGAAATCTTTTAGCTTTAACGCAGTGCAATTCTTAACTGGTGGCCCGTGGATCACTGGTGGCCCCTGGAAGCATCCGCAGTGGTCCACGAAGCACTCGGAGTGGTCCGCGGCGCCATCCTTAAATAGTAAAATGAAATGCCATGAAATGTATCATGGCACACATCGCTCCATGCTTTTTTTCGGGGTATTTTTAATAGCTACTGTTAACTTCTATCACATTGATTATGGTCTTCAACCGTGACAAAAAAATTGCGGCAGATATTATTAATATTTTGTGTACTATTGTTGAATTGACTATTGTGTTCAATTCAACCCGAATGCTACATGGTATTTTCCCGTGGTGTGGCACGGGCCGTTTCAGTCAGATTTGATAAATGTTTGTCAACCACCGAAAAAAATATACACAAAATTGTGGTCAAAACAGATTTTATCGAAGCTCACTCGGCTCGCCGAGTGAGCTTCAAAAAAAACTGAAAAATCTATTGTAGTCTTGTCTTATACTATACAATATATTGTTCTACTATACATATTAGAACTAGTATTTATAATTTGTAACAGTTGAGCTATCTGCAGACAGTTGCAAACAATCTAGAGGTAGCTCAACCCACGAAAGCATTGCCATCTTAGCCTATTTATGTAAATAAACCGCCCTTCGTGTGCGAGTCGACTCGCACACGAAGGATTCCGTACCGTAAAAATCAGGCATCTTTTTCAAAGAACATCAAATTTTCACCCGTTGGGAAACTCCTTAAAAGTTTCAACTTTATTATATTTTTAGTATTTGGTGTTATTATAATTAAAATGTTTCTTATTTTTAGAAAGTTTCATGTGTCTACCTATTGTGGTTCAAGAGAAAAAACAAAGAGCAAAACTAGCCAAAAAAAATACGTTTTTTGTCCCTTTAATTTGGGTATTTATTTTAATTTTTTGAAAAATACACATATTTTGAAAATTTCAAATCTACCTCTTACGGTTCATAAGATAGAGCCCTGTGACAGACAGACAGCGGAGGCTTAGTAATAGGGTTCCGTTTTCACCCTTCGGGTACGGAACCCTAAAAAGAGATGGTCTAGGATTATCATTATCAAATTGCCCATATTTTATTAATAATACCTACATAATAAGACTTGGCTTTTAGACGAGAGTTTGACAATAGTTAAAAGGTTCTATACTTAGAAAGTTAGGTTCAAAAGCTAATTCATCCTAACTAATGTTAGTAAAGCATAATGTAAGCTTTATCAACATTCAAATAAAGACGAAAATCGGACGCTCTGTTCTAACACGAAATAGCCATAGCGGCATTACGGTAAAGGAGACCATACTACCTAGAGTTTAATACTTCGTTCATAAAAGGGTATTTTGCGGACATTGTGGTTAAACCTCTTTAAAATGTCGCATAAACTTCTTCTCTATAGGTACGAACCATTTTTATCTTACTAGATTTAAGATTAGATGAGATAGAACAGTGATTGAAAATTCAATTTTGGTCACGATCCTATAAATAAACATGCAATAATCATCATTACTTTTCAGATCTGACTTTTCTGCCGGTTGGCATCCACTGCAGAGTGCCAACGGGCTAAAAATTTATGACGATACCTCCTTTTGTAGACGTTTTTAATCTATGGCATCTGCATCTCACTGCTTGGTTTGGATATTGTATCTATAATCTTTTCAATGTCATGATTTAAGTATTTACCATCTTTGTTGTATTTAGGTATTTATTTATCGCTTGAGTTTATGTAATAAACTAACACCTAATATAATGATAATAATGATAATAAGTACTGTACCGTCACTCCAAGGGCCCTGAAAACCAGCGCAGTATGGGCAAATGCCTAATACTGCAAAATGCTGAGTTAGAGACCCATTTTACCCTAAACCTTAATCTTTAAACATAAAAGAAAGTCGTGTTAGTTACACTATTTATAACTCAAAAACGACTGAACGGATCTCGGTGAAATTTGGCAGCGAGGTAGATGGTATCCCGGGGCCGGACATAGGCTACCTTTTAACCCGGAAAAAAGCGTGCGAAGCCGCGGGCTGCAGCTAGTTGTTAGATAATATAAGGATTAGTCTTACTTCATATTATTTACTGTACGCACTTTTTTCTTGTATAAGTTCTGTTGTTTCTTTGGGTAAAATAAATGTATTCTATTCTATTTTACTTTTGTACGTGACAGCTAAATCGTTCATGTTGCGAGCCCCAGCCCAAATCTTCCGGCCGATCATCTGGCATCTTGAGGATGCTTCTCTTTTTCGGGGTTCCACACTATAACCGCCATGGTCCAGCGTCTATTTATCCATCCACCAATACACAATATTGTACCATATTCAAGAAAAAAAGCAGATTTGATATTTATTTAGATGCACTTTCTAAGCTTTTCAGAATTATCAAAAGTATTCAAAAGCTATTTTGAAAATTATAGTGTCTAATTTTACTCTATACACGTTTATTCTGCTCTTTAACCATTATCTACCAAAAACAGTCAGTAAAAAGAGAATTGCGTTCGATTTCATAGACGCACTAAAATATTGAAAAAATAGCTTTTGCACAGAGTCCGGTGAAAGTTCTATTTCATTATTTTTGCTCACCTGGCTAGTCTCTGTTGAGGCTGGGGCCTCCGTGGTCGAAATTCGGCTATAGGAGGACATGATCATTACGTTTTAGTTTTACCAATAGTTATGTACCTAGGTTTTAATTACTTCCAAGTTTTTTAAGGTCTTGCAGCCATTTAATATCTCCTCAGCTGGCAGAGCTAACGCGGCGGTTTTTCCGCGCGATGGCAAGTCACAAACGCGCGTTTACCGCGCGTCTGCCGTTGCCGCATTTTTCGCCGATTTCTTGATCTTTTTGCAGGAATACCTGGTAATATCTATATATATCTAGATTCTCCATGAAATTTCCTACAAATAAGCATGTAAATATTCTGTAGTTGAAAAATTATGCATAAAACAGCTTATTGAATTTAATTTATATCTACGTAATATAGTTACAGAATCTATATTTCGCTTGGTCACGGCATCACGAACAGTGAACAGCTGGACCGATTTTGCTAGTTCTTTTTTTGTTGTGTTTGTTATTATCAAGAAAAGGTTCTTATGAAAGAAAAACTAAGAAAAATGCGCGGAAAAATGGGAATTTTCAATATTCATAGTTATTATAGGACAACGTCTGTCGGGTCAGCTAATCTGCAATAAAATGTTTTTAGGTAACTACGATTATCAGCGAATTATTATTGTTATTTAAAATCTAAAATCACTCTAGATATTATTGAAATAAGTATATGAATAATATATATTTATTTTATAAACAGATTTAAACATACACAACACATACGTAATAATACAAACAAAACTTAATTAAAGAGGAAAAAAATAAAAATAACTAATGATGTCGATGAAATGATGATGATTTACAAAATTGGCTCTGGCTCAGCATGTGTTGGATTACTAGCAAGCTAGCATCCAACGCTGGTCTTCCGCCAGAGCCACTTGTTGGCGTTACGGATACGGATAATTCACAAAAATAATATAACATAATAAAATCAAACCAAAACACACTAATAAAAAGCAATAATATAGAAATAGATAGAGATATAGAGCCATTTATAATACACTTGTGTCGTGCCTCAGAGCTTCCTGCTCCTTCTGGTGATCAAATATAAATTTCTTAATTTTGTTCTAAATCCATGTAAGCTTTGCAGGTTCCTTATCGGCGGCGGGATATTGTTCCAGCACTTGGAAGCTGCATAGCGGAAGCTGCCTCTAAAGCAGGCAGAGCTGTGCCGCTGGGTCACGAGCTGCTTCGAGCACTGGCGAGAGCCACATGATCTGGAGTTAGACAACCATGACAAGTTCTCGTAGAGATAAGACGGTGATTTGTATTTCATAACACCGAACATAAGACATGCAAGGTGAAATTTACGACGATGCTTCATTTTCAAGATAAAATGTTTATTTAATATACAATTAAATAAACATTTGTTGATATGACCTCTAAATGGAACATCGAAACAAAAACGGGCGCAGGCATTTTGGACTCGCTGAACTAATCTTTGCGTTCTTGACAGCAATCGGGTCCAATTACCAAGTCTCCATAATTCAGCTTTAATAACACAAAAAAAAAAAAAAATCCTGTAAAAACCATATGGTTTTGGTCGGCAGGTAGAAAATGCCTCGGCATTAAGCCCACCCTTTGTACCTTAAAGTGCAATAAAGTGTTAAAATAAATAAATAACACAATAGACTCTACAAGCCGGATGCGCAGGTCAGGACTAAGGAAATAACATCTAAGCGTCACTTCATACAGCTAGGACCGAGTATCAGGCTCAATTCACACCGAAATGGCAGTGGTCAGCGACGTGACGACGCGAAGCGGCGGCGGCGCGGCGCTGCGGACTGGACCACCTCGGACAAGAAGCGTGCGGCCGCGCGATCTTTTCGAGCTTTATAAGGTCTTTTAAAAGTATATATTTATTTTTGTAGGCCTTTACTGTCAATAAAAATTACAATCAACTAATAAAAACAAATTAGAACTAGAGTTTACAATTGAAACAACTAAGCTTACTGCAGACTGTTACAAACAATCTACAGGTAGCTCAACTGATCCATATCAATACCAGTCGGAAGCGTCCCCGACGCTGGCTGCATTGCCCCGCTGTATGGTAATGCTGATGCGCTGCGCCAGATACCAACCAGCTCTCGGGTCACGCTTCGCTTCGACGCTCAGATAACTTTTTAAAAACCTGGAGAGCCTAATTTTAAAAACATTTGACAGCAGTTTGACACCGAAAGTGCTTGCCGCGTCGCGTCGTCGCTGCCATTCCGGTGTGACTTGAGCCTTAGTGGCATGCCAGGATCTAAATTTACAAATGGCCAAATGCTTTTTAGTTTTTCAGTGCAACCGAAGTCTGTAGTTTCGGTAGATAATGGCTCAGGTTGTAAATCTTTTGTAATGGCGAAAATAAACACAGAAACACTCATTCGATTGTTGTTTTAAATGTTTTCGCGTTTTGAGAGCAGCTTATAATCCCGTTTGAATTTAATGTTCTGTAATGGTACTTATCTAGTCATTTTTACGTTTATTTCTTTAGATATTTTTGGTAAAATTATACCTTAACTTTTACTTAAAGAAATTTTGTAAGTAATATGATTGTTTTGTTGCGCAGATTGGTACTTGCACATAGTTCGCAGTTAACTTCTGCGAAAAATTAAATAAGTAGTTAAATCATAGTAAGCTAGAAAGTGTACATCAGAATCTATACTATATATACTATAAATATCTATCTATGTAATGTATTGTATTAAGTTTATCAGTCATCTAGTACCCATAACACAAGCTCTGCTTAGCTTGGGGCTAGATGATGCTGTGTGGATTGTCCAGGATTATTTATTTATTAATTTATTTATATTGCCTCTCAATTGGCGGCGCTCGCACGACGTTTTTACTTAAGGTGGCGAACCGCGTACGCTTGGTTGCCGCGCGCTTGCAGCTTGCTTGCAGCTTCCGCATTTTCTTAATCTTTTTGTAGGAATACCTAGTAATATCTATAAATATCTAGATTCTCCATGAAATTTCCTACAAATTAGCATGTAAATATGCTGTAGTTGAATAAAAACAAATAAATGAGAACCACGTAAAGTAAGAGGATTTGTAAAATCGCGGCGAAAGTTAGTAAAGTAGGTATAATTTTTCTTTTTTCCAAGTTTGAAGTACTAAATGTGTTTTAATCGCAAGTTAGATAGTCTATTGTTACATTACAAGCAAAAACCAGCACGTGCCCATACAATTTGTTTACACAAAGAGCTCGTAAAACCACTCGTAAAATTGCGACGCGGCGGGAAAAAAACCGCCTCGTGCCAAAAGGGATTTATGACGAATTCTTAGCATTAGGGTAGTGATCTTTGTGTTAGTAATCAGCTTGGGTCGTTAGCTACCTGTATTAAATCTTTTGACAGTGTATCTTTTTTCGTTTCCGAGTAAGGACCAAAGAGGCCGATAGCAAAAACGAAGTTTGAATTTGCCGCCCTCGCGGCACTTTTCATTAATTTGCTTTTTCAACGAATTTTTCGACGGTTTTCGACTCAAATCTATCTATTTTCACGTAGTACGTACATTTTACCATAGATTACATACATAAAACAATCTACTTGTCATCCAAGATCAATTAGAAAAACGGTTTATCCATAGACTGGCAGACATCGAAACTTGGTCGCCGATCGACCGACTTTGGGACGCTTGCCAGTCAAAAGATTTTTTTTACACTTTTGTTGATTTTAGGCTTGATATGACCTCTATTTCGTCTAGAATCGATGGTATCGGTTTCAAATCGATCGTGCCGACCGTTTAGACGCATTTTTCATTCAAAAAAAGAGCGAGCAAGCGACCCAGCTCGGGTCGCTTGCCACTACCGCCACATATAGGAGCGACCCAAATTGGGTCGCTCGCCAATGGACAAGCCTCTTATGAACCAGAGGCATTTTTTGTAATTCTCTCGATTGGTGGTTATTTGGTCAGTGATGTGGAGTGATTCTTTTCTTCGGTCACATCGTGCAAGGATCTCAATAAAATGAACTAACATACAATGGAAGAAATCATTAATATACGTAGGTATATTAAGTGCCTACTTACTAAGTTTACATCTATTTTAATATTGGCCAGATGAATTTGGAGCTAGTCAGAATAATTTAGAGTAACCAGGACCGACTTCTGGTTACTTTAAATTATTCTCACTGGCTCCAAATGCATCTGGCCAATATTAGAATAGATCCAAACTTCTGAAGCGTTCCACTCAACTCACTCAAAACAAGCGTCTATTCAAAATACGACCGAAATCACTTTAATACCAACTCATAAAAACATTCCGCCGGACGAAGTTGGTCATAGAACTCATTATTCCATGAGTCTCATCCGAGCTCCGAAGTTTTTCCTTTTGAAACCGCAGGGACCAGCTGCAGCTTCTTGCCAAGTAATTATACGTATTTCGAAGCATAAGCCTTTGAATTTGAAAAAGGTTGGACCACTTGGATCTGATTTGGTATGTAAGTACCTAAATGCTTGAGGTACTCGCAATAAAAACCGTAAATGCGTTGCACACGTTCCTCCTACTTATATTAATGATCCTATGAATGGTAAGGTACCTTACCTGTGTCTTTATTTATTTTAGACCAAAGTAAATTATATGAGCTGAAGATGCTACTCTTTTATTATTATTATTAACTCATTTAATTCAGATAATACATACATCCATAAAATAGGATTTGCCTTTTAAGTGCTATGTAGTATGTGCATACTCTTTATTACCTCGATGCATCATAACGGCTTAGCTATTTTGATAATTGGGATATCAGCTCGTCTGTAGCCGGTCTGTCCGTCTGTCACCTATATGATTCTCAGCTAGATTTTGTAGACCTTTGCCCCCTCAAGTTGCGAAAAAAAGTTAAAAAGCAGGGACCGAGTCGAGCTTTCATAGGTGTCAATTAATAACTTGTTTGTTAGCCTAGTTGATGTCTAAATAATTGTAAAACAAAAACGAATGCAATTATTGAAAATTTATTCAATATCGCAATAAAATTATCTTATCGTGTAGCTCTAGTATTTTAATATGCAAAACAGATTGCCTATTCGAACTCTGAATTGCCTATTAGGACACTAAATAAGAGCTATAAACATAATTGACTTTAAAATTGTAGCAATTGTAGATCTGATAGTCTTATCATCGTAATTTGTAGCTAGTTTACGTAAATACTGATTAGTATTTATTGAAACTAATAAAGGTAGTATTCAAAAGATAGCATGAATGAATGGTGCTATATTGCAGCGTTATAAAGATTCAATAGCAATTTAAACTTTGAGAGCATTTTGAAAACATGTATTTTAATTGTTTTAAAAGTGCGTTTTTAATGTCATTGTCAAGTACCAATCAAACGAGCCCAAACTCGATGTGGCTGTGACGTTTTATTACAGAGTTCCCAAGGCAACCTTCTGACTCTATCATCATATCAGCGAGATCAGCTCCATAGCATCACAATATTGTCATCATCATCATCATTAACCTATACCAACACCACATCATGTCCACTGATGGGCATGGGCCTTCCCTAATGAGCGCCATAGCATTCAGCATCTGCATGCAGTATTTCACAGTTCGTCATCCCAACTGGTCGGAGGGCATTACGGAAAACATTACCATTTCCGAGTCGCGGGCTCCACTCAAGAACACGTACAATATTGTATTGTCATTAAATTTACATACGCACGCCGAATTTCTGCACAATATAAAACCGGTAATATTTAACTTGCAAGATTTTATATACAGACACCGTACAAGTGAAAGCCTGTAAAAATGACCAACATAAATAATTAAATCCAAAAAAATTGCTCATTAATACCGTTCATCCAAAGAAAAATTAAGGAAAACAGAACAACGTTAATAAAGGTTAGGTACAATTTATTGCCACCATTATCAGACCAATTCTTGCATTTGTACGAATCTGATAAGGAATCCCTAGGCTCTTTGGGACGACAATTGCCGATGTGTAACGGAGATATCCGAACGCAATAATCACGTGTTCAGATGGAGCGATAGGAAAGAAATTACCAGAAGCAATCTGCTAATGGAATGGAGGGATGTACGTAGAGCTTTGTCGGTGTAGTGATTGTCATGACAGCTGCAGGGTTAATATTGACTTGGTAAGTAGCCATACTAAATGTGTAATCCTTGGTCTTGGTTAGCTTCTTCAGACTGGAATTAAGAAATCAAGTTAAGAGAAAACTCTTCTAGCTAGAACGCCATGCGTCATTTTCGCCCTTCTTTAATTTTCTAAAGATTATTCTAATGCTTATGTTAATGCAATATGGTGACGTTTTTTTGTTTCTAGAAGAAACAGTTAAACTGTGTATAATATTATAAACTCTGTAGTAGTTGGTAGTTTTTGGTTTTCTGTTTGTACAATTTTCAATAATAAATATTGTCTCTAAAAGATTAATCCACGTTGCTTAAGTTGGCAGATCCATAACCAGTCTTGCCTCGCTTAGGCTTACCTACACACCATCGATCTAAGAAAAAAAAGGATTTTACTTGGATCTATTCTACACACTGTCAAATATTTGGAAATAACTTTTTCAACACTCTAGCTCGAAAACAGTGCTCCCCAAAAACAGTGAGCAAAATCGGGTTTTGTTCACATGTGAATTATGTAATATTATTCAACTTGTTGAGAAAAGAAATTTGAACTAAATTTCGATGGTGGATTATGTTATGGGTACTCTATGGTCAACGCCGAAAAAAGAAAACACAACGCGATCTAAACCAGGGGAGATAAACTTTCGCACTGAAAGCATCGCCATTTTTATCTGTACCTTGACAACTTGCCTTGTGAAGACCATTCTTCTAGGCGGACAGCGCCATAATTAAATAATCTACCAAACAACAGGTTCGGAATTTATATGAGATTTGCAGCTCTGTGAGCTACACTCATTTTAGCTTATCGAAGGGAAGGGGTTAGACAGTATTCAACCTTCACATAATTTCGTTCGTTCATGGTTTGAAATAGGTTAGGCATTCCTACCCTCCATGGTTGTTGACCACAATAAGTTTTTGACATTCGACCTCCTTTATATATTACAAAATATTTTCTCGCTAGTCGTGGTGAAAAGTTGTACTCGTATTACACGTTCAAGTTATTTACTCGTAAAAATAACTAAGTTACATGTCAAAACAAAAAAATAATGCTTTACACGTAAAATATAAATTTTAAAATAAATTATGTAAAGTAATCAAAAATTTAAAACATAAAATTCACTTAAACCAAATAAAAATGGTAGACAATTAAACATTTAAACTAGTAAGTATCTTAAATTTAAATAATTGTTTAAGAAAAAGACAATTACAATTCAATAATAAAAACAAATAAGAACTAGTATTTACAATTGAATCAATTAAGCTAACTGCAGACTGTTGCAAACAATCTACAGGTAGCTCAACTGATCCATATCAATACTAGTCGGAAGCGTCCCCAAGACGCTGGCTGCATTGCCCGGCTGTTTGGCAACGCTGATGCGCTGATACCCACCAGCTCTCGGGTCACGTCACATGAAAATAAAATTGGTTATGTAAATTATATAATTTTACGCATATTAACGTGCCAGGAACTCATCCAACGTATAAAAAACATTGTTTTATTACATCCCACTCCTACACTCCTGCCTAGTTAGTCACAGACAATTCTGTTGCACACCGCTAATAGCAGAATTTCCTCACCAAAGCTTGCATACTACGAGATGCAGCTAGTCTAGTCAGTTGTCACGTAACCTAGACAGAGCTCTTAGTTTGAAAGGAAATTGACCCCCGGTCCCAGCACGTGCTTAGAATGCTGACACGGAGTATAATAGCTGGAGTAATTCGGAATGTGATTGACGTGAGGAATCAGGGTGGAATGAAGTGCAGTGATTACACGTTTTAATGTTTCTGTGGATGTGTGCATTTTTTGGCTGGTTTTCCCTAATTGTGTGGGAATTGAGTGAGGCTGGTAGGTGTAGCTTGAGTTAGTAATATGTCTTGCCCAGCTTTGTCTGGTCTAGGACTGTAAAAAACTCGTGAGAAATCACATCATATAATTTCTATCTAACATCAGGTTTTCTGTTTTCACGGACACAGTTGATCAAATCGCTGTTCTTTCTGTGAAAAAAGTGAAAAAAAGTTTAAATCATGATATAGGCGAATTATCTTGTCGGATTTGATAGCCAGGCCCTCTCCAGGGCCAGGTCCACAGTAGTCCTGGAGGGTTAGGTACATGTGCTGTGCTATGTTCGCAGCCTTGCATACCATTGTTGCTTGCACCCAGATTTAGGGATTTAGTTCTAAGCTTAGATGTGGAACGGCTTAGAAACTTGATACAAATAAAAAAACATGGCCTTTAAATAATTTACTTGATACTCGTAAAACAAAAACAACAAAAATATTGCACAAGCAAGTACACGCTACCATGTTGATAACAATGCGTATAAAATAGGCTGGAATAATACATAGACTACCGAAATAAAGCTAGCGAATCCGAGCGGAAAATAAAAGGTATTTCTATTCTAACATCACTCTAGCGTTTACGTCCGAAATATAGCGTAGGTATTTATAGGCTAACATCGACCTAGCATTAACGTCTAGTACTTCTAGTATGAGTTTGCAAAATACCAAAACGGAGTACTTTTCGCGATCGTGACATTTTACCACCTCTTAGGTACTTGTTCAAACTCGTACAGCCAAGATGCAATAAATCACTCAAAATCATCCAAAAACTATAATCGAGTTGATAAGGAACAATTGAATCGCCGTCATACAAAGAAAAGCAGTTCCTCTCAGTATTTAGCAGGGACGCTGCAAAGCGCTATATTTGAAAAGAAAGGAAAACTTTTATAGTTTCTTAAACTATGCACAACTCATTACAAGCCCTCAGGGTCTACCCGAATGTGTGTCAGGCAACAAGCTGGTATGCTGAGTAGCAAATGACTTTCATCTTTGGAAGGACTGTGCTATTATGCAATCGTGAAAATCTCATTTCATCTCATTTTGACGTTTGAGTGAGTATGGAACGCGTCTGTGAGATTCTGCGAAATTGCAGGCACGTCGCTTCGTAGCATTTTCGTAGCATTGTAGAACCGCTACGACACGTAGCACTTGCTACGAGACATGAAAGGACTGTAATAATAGTGACTTTGTAAATATCAACCTGTTGACATGAGCATAGACCGAGCTTTGGGAAATGGCATACCAACCTACGTACCTACTAAAGGAATAGCTAGCTCGCATTTTTTTGGAGCAAATGGTATAATGGTTGAAATGTCTGCGTAAGGTAGAAAATAAAAAAATAAACAGGAAAAAATTATAAAACTGTTTTGCAAGTGCTTAAAGAATGTGTTGTGTAGAATTCTGAAAATGCATGCTGCAAACATTTATATATAAAAATACCAGTATATCACTAGGGATCAAAACAGTATATCATATAGGAAGGAAGCCTATATAAACCAACTTTGTAATAAAATACTGCTTATTTATAAATCCAGGGAAATGCAAAACAAATAACCGCAGGTCGGCAATCAAAGTTGCGTTTTAAGGAAACATCTCATTTCAGCAATAACGTTCTAAATGCCGGCAAATTGCCTATTTCGAATTTCTGGATAAGCATCCATAATTACAGGTTTACAAGACCTGTGATTTAAGTTTTGCTCGTTTGTAATAAAAAAGAATTAGTTAAAGTTTTAAATTAGATTATTTTTTCCGAGGGTAACGAGTCTCCTGGTTTTGAAAAAAAATATCTGTACGTGAAGCGGCGCGTGCTGGAGATACTCACCAGCTCTCGGGTCACGCGCTGCTTCAGCTTTACGATACAGCGGGGCAAAGCAGCTAGCGTCTTGGGGACGCTTCCGACTGGTATTGATATGGATCAGTTTAGCCACCTGTAGATTGTTTGCAAGAGTCTACAGTTAGCTCAATAGTTTCAATTGTAAATACTAGATCTAATTTGTTTTTATAATTTGATATTTAATTTCCTTTGTTAATAAAGGTTATTTCCCTGATTTTTAAATGGTGGTATTGCTACCACCATTTAAAAATCAGGGAAATAACCTTATATGTAATAAAGGCCTCCCTCAAATCCACACAATGCCTTCATTTAATAAATAGCCTAGCTCAAACTAAATTTCTTTATACAAGCGAAAACAAAAGCTGTACAAAATATTTGCAAACTTTCGTGATAAAAAGTTGTAAAACTCGTTTTTAAAAGAATACTCTAAACGGTTCTCACTCAAAAGATAATTTCTCAAACAGCTTTTTGAAACTTACATTATTTGCGGTGAATTCTTTCCAAGTGCCTTTTCATTTCATTTCTTGTACTTTGTACATACTTGGCAGAAGAAAAAGAATTATCATTAGGCAAGTATAGAATTATAAAATCTGTGGCACAGGTAAACTCTACCAAAGCTCTTAAACGCGAAAAGCTAATAAAAACAAAGTTTTATGTTCCAGACACATCCTGGATCATAAAATCATACTTCTCACTCTAGTTTATATGATGTTAGACCCCTAATCAGTACATTTACCTACCAAGAGAGAAGGAGAAGGTGCTATATGCAATAACATCAACTGGCCAAAGGCGCAAAACAGTTTCAGATCATAGAGGTCTTTTTGATTTTTCCTTTTCTGTGGTAATACAATTTTTCTCTGAAGCCCATCTTTATCTAAGTTAAAATAACGTCTCTCTCAAAGGAAGCTGAGTGACTGAACTTACGGAAACAAGTAAAACACCCTCGGAGGGCCCTTTGTAAAATAACTATTCAAAACGCTATTCCGAATCCAATCCACTTTACATTTCATACGACAGTCCGTCTAGAAGTTGGAACTAATTTTGCGGTTCAACGGTGCCATTTGCGCACCGCTAACTTCACCGCAAACTGATTTTCTTAGAACGAGTACTCGTAACAGTTTGGTAGCGAGCTACGTGACCCCTCTACATAGTCTGCAGCGCGAGCGCGAAACGAAACGAAACTTGAGTTTACGTTTCGTTTTCGATAAACATCAACGAAAAGGAGTTCCAAATAATATAATTCCTTCAGAGTGCGAATTTTATGGGTGGCGGTAAAACAAGAATTTTAGGTATGGTCAGTTGTACTACGTACGTTTACCATGTCCCTGGTAGTGGTAATTGCTTTGAAAGCTCAAAATTCTGCACAATATTCCGCTCGAGCTGTATTGACTCTCACACAAATTATTATGGAGGGACTTCGTGTTTTTTTTTTTTTGCTTAAGCTCTCTAGTTGCAGTCATCGACTAAAATGACTGTATTTGAAAGAGACGCAACGCATATTTCGTAACGCGTATTTCGTTATATGGTATGGTCGTTTATATGGTGCAGTTCAGACTAAACCACTATGGGTGGATTAAAAAGATATTGATAACATTCGCTGTTGTGGTTATTGCAGCTAGTTTTGCTAATAGTTTCGAGTAATCGAATCTAGCTCTGTGCTACAGTGGATTTTGAACAAAATTACATTGCGGTTCGTAGAAATTGGTATTCTGTTTGTAGTTTTGTTTCAAGTGGTTTTTGTGATAACGAAACGATTGGGAACACAGTGATTTCGTTTGTTGGTGCTGAAAATTATATAAGAGAATAATGTTGGTTATTCTATCGACCGATACCCGTTAACTATCGATGCAACGAAAATTTTAAGATTCGTGGTAAAGGTCCAGTCTATTCCGTGATGATTGCTTTCGCATTTTCTCGTCACGGTGACTTTCTTTAGTTCAATTTTCGTTAAGAAGTGTTGTAGACGATATATTATATAGCAAAAGTATGAAGTGACAGGATTTACCATAACAATTAAAATGTTAGCACGTAGATAAAATTAGATAATTATGCATTTCTTATTTCATAAATTTATTCTTAGTTTTGCCTCTCCGATCGGAAGTTTTTAACAACATTTTCATCCAAAAAGAATCCTGCAAAAATACTGCGCTACAAATTAGCCGAAGTAAATTTTACGAGCTTTGAAGGTTTACGGTGTTTTAACTCTGTAAAAATCATTCAGCCCGGGAAGGGAACGATAGCATTTCTCTTTTACAACGCCTTTTATAAGTTTGTTTGAACATCATTATAGGCAGAGATTAGCCCTTTACGATATGAATAACTTATAACAGGGAAGGATGGGCTATTTTAGAGGAGTTGTCTTTGATTTAACATTCGGTATTGAGTTCGAAACAATTCGTGCACCAATACATTTGTCTGATAGAATGTGAGGCTGATTGGTGATTACCATTTGTATTAATAATAGAAAAAGGTGAAGTTTGTAATAGTTTGTATTTTGTTATTTATTTATTTATCATTACAGGTTTCTTTAACCCTAAGGCGATGCTAGATCTACGTAGGTACTTAACTTATAAATAAATACAATTATTATACTAATCTAAAATACATTTCGTTTCTATCACAAGCTGTGCCATTTCCATGTCTTTCAGCAGGTTTTGATGAAATATATCCACGCTTTTTTCGAATAGGATATTGAGTAAAAAGATAACGAGTGACATGGGGGCAAACTTTAGTAGGTTAGTCCTACAGTTAGGTTATTATTTAGGGTTTTCCGGATTTAAAAGTAGCGGTAGAGTCCAATTCAAAAATTATTTTGCTGAGTGCCTATGGGACGCGTTTTGTCATTGTGTACGTACAAACATTATTTTCTTATAATGACACGTCGTTTCAATACAAGACTGATATCTACAAACCAAGCATCATTTTCTGTTAACCCCTGCACAATATAGCTTATATATACCCAAGTCATTTAAAATATTATTAACTCCACTATTCATTGATACAGAATCCGGATTTTATCAGACCGCAATCTAAATGGACCGTCCGGGGGCACGTATATTATTCAACTGACGTTTTTTCGAAACTATGTTGCATTTGTATAGGAAACAGGTTGATTGCAACCAGCTACAAATTCGTTGATGTAAGTTTAGCTAAAATGTCTGATTGGAACAACTTTATAGACTCCTTTTAGTATCACTAAATAGGATACTCTTGCAGAGTAGGTACAATTATGTATATAATGTAGATTGTTTTGTAGGTCTAGGGAATCTTGATTCCACACTGGCACTACCTTCGGGTCTTGCACAAAGGCAGATAGGATTTTTGTTGTGGGATAACAATTTGTCGCCTATTGGTAGATTTTATAGCAAATGTCGGCCGCGTCACATAGCGTCCCAGGTGAGAGACAAACGTGACGCGATGCGATGCGAAGACGTCCACTTTGCTCCACTTTTAGTAACTCTCTAACTCCATACTTGCGCGCGGCACGCGAGAAACCGCGAACCATAAGTGTGAATTCACGCCGATTTTGCGCTCAAGTGTGGATGGGGCATACGGAACAGGCCTCTATACGGATGGACTACAAAATCGACGCATGTTATTTCGACAAAAAAACATAGAGTGAACGTAATCGCGACGCACGGAATTTCGACAAATGGTAATGCGTCTCTAGAAAATATTTGTTAGTATTATCGTATATTTCAGATGCAGAAAGCAGATGTCAAAACAGCAGATAAACATGTCGGAGTCATGATCTCGCTTTCGGTGTGATAGCAGGTCATCGTGATGAAAGCGTCCAGCCTATAATCCTCACCCATTAAGCACTCATTGTGGAAGCGATCCCGAGGCTCTTTTTACGAAAATAATTTCTCGTAATTAAACATTCTGTTTTCGGATTATTGGATAACGAGGAGCGAGTGTTTTGTGAGTCGATTCTTTTTATTTATTGACACGGAAATCATTTATTAATACGCCAAGCAATCCTTTTGTCAGCGATGGCAGACTGTCCGAACGAACATTGTCTGGTTGGATGAGATATTCCATTATGGATTTTCTATACTGCTTGACCTCAATATAGTATATTCAACAATAAGTACATACGTACATCATACTTCTATACCTTATAAGATAACTTATAACGGTTAATTGTTGAATGATTTTTATCTAAGTAGGTAACCCATAGCTTATTTCCAGAGCCTTGGACATAATCTTAAAATTTTGTATATAGATAGCAACGGCTATATATACATTAAATACTTCTGAAAGCTATATTTTAACGTGGCAAAGTCGTAGCAACTTAATAGCAATGTAAGCAATACATTTTTGTGCTTTTAGGTGCTTTTTATTTATAACAATGATAGTTTGAAAAGTTATCGATATTAGCTTGATTTTACGCTGATTTACCTGCTAATCTACTCTAGGTAGGTACTCTAATCTATCTAGCTGCTATAAAGTCTTCCAATTCAGGTATACCTAATTCAGAAACAGTACAAGCTACTAAATCGGCCGAATCATGATCATAGATAATGGTGAATCCCGAACTCGCGGAATCACAGTCTAATTTAGATCCATCAATTTCTATTGCTGGCTTTATCGGTCCCGATTTACGATTCATGCCGAATCTGTAGCAATAAAGCTCTGCTTTGCTCGCGGTAAAACCGCATTGGAGCGCCTACTTTTGTAATGATGCTTGAATTTTTATTAGAGTAGAGAGAGGATTACTGTATGGCAAATACCTATACTTAAAATACCAGTATTACAAGAATAGGTACTTGCCTTATGGTATTTGGATTTCTATTTTAAATATTGGTTATGGTTTACATATTGGTTATTTTGAATCACCATTTATACTTTTTACTTTAGAAACAAGAATATTACAATTAAAGAAAAAATTAGAATTAGAAATTTAAAAATTATTACAATTATAATAGTTGAGCTAACTGCAGACTGTTGAGAGAGGTTGCTCAACTAAACTATTTTATTGCATCAAGATATGATAAGTTTCCGGCTTGACTTCCCGGTATCTCTCTTAGATAGGTATAGTTTTTTAAAATTATTTTTGTCGTGGTAAACTGAGAAAAAATTCTAAACGGAGCGACAATATTCCCTTAACTAATGGGAACCGTCAAGGGCCTCAAAGCCCGCGTCTAAGGATTTTTGAACACTCCAACAAAGGAAACATACACGCAATATATTGTCACCTCGTACAAGCGCTTTAAACTTTCACTTTGTGATATAATGAGTAAAGCATCGATAACTTTGTCTTTTCGTATAGGGTTTATTAAACAGTATGTTGTTACTTTATTGTCACATCGACAATGTACCTCTATCACTCTATTCGGTGCAATTGTGCCTTCTCTCCATGTCTAAGGAAATATGTCCCTATTACAAAGGTGCATTGTCTCCTTGTCTAAGGTGCATTGTCACTTCGACAACGTACCTCAGTCGCTTCGTTTGGTGCAGTTGTGCTTTAATCTAAGGTAATATGTGCCTATCACAAAGCTACATTGGCTCTTCGACAATATACCTTTGTCCCTACGTCTAAGGTGCATTGTCTAGGCTCGAAGGCCAAACTTTATAGAGGTTGGACTTGAAAAAAATACGAGTTAAATAATATTACGGTTAGTGCAGAGTTTTGGATATGGGCTTGTGTCAGACGAAGGAACAGACAGACGGCGAAGACCTAGTAACAAGTCCTCGTTGACACTCTTTGGGTACAAAACCCTAATGATTTACTCAACATCTGTTTAAAGCAGAGTTATGAATAATAACAGCAATTGAACAATGTTCAAAATAGGCCAACAGCATACTCTTTTAAGCAGCGACAGACTTGAAAAAGCAATCTTACGACCCCGAAACAAAAGATACTTTTCATTGCAGCCCCTTACACGACTTAAACAATGCTTCTTTGTTCTTCTCCGAGATTATTAACAAGAAAAATAATAAAGCTTCGGATAACACGTTGAAGGTCAGTGTTCATCAACTAGCGAGAGGGCGCATTAGTGCAGGAAAAGGAAAACAAACTACATGCTGTGAAGCATTACGTTCATATTAGATTAAATTGAAATGCAGAAAAAAAACATCTTGTTAAAACATACTGTTTTTAAGGTTTGAGATTATTATTTTTCTCGAATTAACAAATACACTTATAAATAAATTATTTAACAGTAAAGTAAGTACTTTGCAAATATAAATAGGTACATAGTCTAGGGTATAGGAACTGATACAAATACGTTTTAGGCAGAATAATGATGAACGGGGGAGGCATATCGTACGTGCTCGTTCGGCTGTGATGACTGCTGATGATAGCTATGTGAGGCTACTGATTGATTAGATTACTTTACTGATTACAAATTCTTGCGTGCGCGGCCGCGCCGGGGCGTCACAGGCAATTGCACCCCGCAACCCGCACCGCACCTCCGCGCGCGCCCCGCCTCTGCGTCTCCCGCGCAGTCACTCATATTATAATAAATTAGAAACTCACAAATAATAACAATATCACAAACACAATCCAAATAAAAAGCTAAACAAACAAGGTAGGTAGGTAGGTACCTACTCAAACATAATTAAAGATGACCCCTAGCGTTGCCTACACATAGTGAAACGAATGGTATTGCAATTGTAATTACTAAATACTAATAACTAATTCGATTGTAGGGTCGAAGTAGTACTTGTTTTTCTAACAAATTCCTCTTTGTTCCTTTCTGTTATTTTTGTTCTGTGGCTGGAATCGAATCTGCAACCATTCGCGTCACACACCCACTACGATATACCAAAGTACCTAGCAAATACCTAATAGCTTATATCAATTTAAGGAACAAAATCAGATTTAATTAATTAGGTTCTCAGTGTTAAATTCATTTGTTTCCATCTTACTAATATTATAAAGCCGAAAGTTTGTGAATTTTATTTTGTTACGTGATCTTGAAAACTACTGAACAGATCAAGATTAAATTTGAAGTACATTTAGAATATAGATAATAGGCTACTTACTATACCGAAAAAACGCGTGCGAAGCCGTAGGCAAAAGCTAGTTATTCATATAGGAGCAATTTCATGGGTTCTTTCGCTCTAAATTTTTTCCTGTGACCATTTCATAATGGTCACAATGACTAAAATGAAATGAATAAAATTCATAATGGCGTTGAAGTACGAGTAGGTAGGTGCTTGGTACATGTAGAATATATGTAGAAAGGGTTCTTTACTTTTCTATGTTTAGAAATTTAAGAGCACGTATTGGGCTTTCAAATGTGCTTACTAAATCTACGATACTTTGTTGATTAAGTTTGTTTTTTTTTTGTGCTATTTTTGAACGTGATTCAAATAAATGTTTATCTATCAAAATCCACTTAACCCTATTCACGGAGACCACTCAAACTTCTATCACCGAAAAAATACTACTACTTTCCTACTTTAAATAATCTAAATATTTCAGAAATAAGAACTAGCACATTAAAACGACCGGACAGAGAAGAATGTTTATTAAAAATGGTCGTGAAAAATGAAAATGCAGCAAAAATGGACGCAAAAACTGAATGAAACTCTGCATAAATCAAACTCGCAAATGAGAAGAAACGGAATCAGCCATTAAGCCAGTGGGTCGGAAGATCAAGAACACGTTGATTCATGGTGCGCATTTGTTTCTACTGAACCTCATCATCATCATTTACAATCTAACTTCACTTACTGCCAACGCATGGCTATATCATTTCATTAATTCGCAAACAATATATAGATTGTGTCGGAATTTTTCTTAAATTATTTGTTATAATGTACACATAGTTACATACAATCGATAAGACTTAGAGTACATATAAAATAAAAACATTAAAATAGTTAAATAGGTATTAAATAAATTGTATACAAAAATAAAACAATTTTATGGAATGTAAAACATGAAATAAAATTATTGCACAATAAGCAGAATGTCAAAAATATAGAATATGTAAAATGCCAAAAATAAAACTTTAAAATGTTGAATTACTTGATAATTGACAAAACTAAAAGTAAATGTTAAATGTCAATTATTACTAACTATCACAAATGATCAGTGTTATAGACATAAGCTACTTCTAAAATATATTAGGTCCTTACATATGAAATTGGCGTTTTTCGTACTGGCCACTTTAATCACAAATTTCTCCTCTTTGGTAAGGAATTCCAAATTCAAATTTGTACAGCTATAGACTCATGTATTTGTGCTTCGATGATCGTCATTCATTTGTTTTTTTTTCTTCTGTTTTTTTCTGTTTGCGTCACTCATTTTACAAAATGGAAAACTTAAAATATCGCATTATTTACGAGTACGAGTTCCGCCGTGGCACTAGTGCTGCGGAAACAACTCGAAGGGTGAATGATGTGTATGGCGGTCGTGTTGCAAAAGAAAACACAGTTCGTTTTTGGTTCCAACGTTTTCGTTCTGGAAATTTTGACCTGCAGAACAAGCCCCGTGGACGGCCTGAGACTCAAGTTGATAATGAAGAGTTGAAGGCTATTGTGGAAGCGGATCCATCGCAAACCACGTCCGAGTTAGCTGCAGGCTGCGATGTTAGTGATAAAACTGTTTTAATTCACTTGAAGCAAATTGGGAAGATTAAAAAGCTTGAAAGGTGGGTACCTCACGAATTGACTGAAGCAAACCGGCAAACGCGCGTCGACTGCTGCGTTACATTACTAAACCGGCACAATAATGAAGGTATTTTAAACCGAATCATTACCTGTGATGAAAAATGGGTTCTTTACGATAATCGGAAGCGCTCAGCGCAATGGTTGGATCCTGGCCAGCCAGCCAAATCCTGCCCCAAGCGAAAATTAACCCCAAAAAAGTTACTTGTAAGCGTTTGGTGGACTAGTGCCGGTATTGTTCATTACAGTTTTCTCAAATCTGGCCAGACTATTACGGCTGATGTCTATTGTCAGCAATTGCAAACCATGATGGAAAAGCTAGCGGCTAAACAACCTAGGCTGGTCAATCGCTCCACGCCACTGCTGCTTCACGACAACGCTAGACCACACACTGCGCAACAGACGGCTACTAAATTAGAAGAGCTTCAATTGGAAAGTCTAAGACATCCTCCGTACTCCCCGGACCTTGCTCCAACAGATTACCATTTTTTTCGAAATTTGGATAACTTCTTGCAAGGGAAAAAATTCATCTCCGATGGGGCAGTCCAAATCGCCTTCAAAGATTTTATTGATTCCCGTCCGACTGGTTTTTTTAGTAAAGGGATCAATGAACTACCTATAAGATGGCAAAAGTGCATAGAAAATAATGGTTCATACTTTGATTAATTAAATATATTATATTAAAAAATATTCGACTTTTTGTTCCTCCCATACAAAACGCCAATTTCATATGTAAGGACCTAATATATCATTTGATATCATTTGATGTAATTTTTGTCTATTAACTAGACAACAATCGCTGTGCTTTGCCTAGTTACAGCTGAGAGTTCAAATACTTATGCCACTCCTAGGCCACCACTGAAGCTTGCAATGTTAATAACATGTTAATAACATTGCAAGCTTCACTGGGTGCCACAAGTATTTGGAGTCCCAACTGCAAGTAGGCAAAGCACAGCTATTTTTGTCGGAGATAGGGGGGGAATGGGTAATTTTTCAACATTTTTCAAAATATTTCTATGATATCTCTTTTTTATTATAAAACTGTTTCGAAGTGTGCAAACTGATACCTATCATTTGATACCCCATTTGCCCTCTTTTAAAATTTATTTTACTCTTTTAAAATTTTGAAATCACAATTTGTCCTTACTGTAAGTTTTCATTTAATATTTTTTTTATTCTGTACAGGCACACGAAACGAATTAGTATTTTAAATTCCAAGTTATTTGATGCTGTAGTTGCTGAGATATTAAAGAAGGAAAAAAGGATACTAAAAGCGTGACCATAAGGGTTTCGAAACTCTGAAAACTACATAATATAGTTGGATCTCTACCTGTTTTCAAAGCTCGCGTCAAAAATTTATATTCGTCAGAAAAGTGACTATTTGTACTATTTATTTTGTTTTTGATATTTAATATGTTATTGTTTATTTCATATATTTTCTACTTTATGTATAATAATATTTTATTTTATATTTATTTATGTATCAATCTTGTATACACCCCTGCCTTTCTTAAATTTTCAATTTTCTATCCATTCAAACGTTGCCTGAAAAAAATCGCTTTTAGTCGATTAGGCCGCCTATTGTACCTTATGTTACCTATTTTATGTTAATGTCTATATTTTTATCTTATTTCGTAGTGTACAATCAAGTGTATATTGTATTGTAATATTTTTGAAGAATCACGACTAGCTACAACAAATTTGGTGATATCTGCGCCAATTGTCAATAGATTTTGTTGAATCTTTCGTTGTGATATAAACATTGATTTTGAGATGTTCCCTATATGTTTGATTCTCGAGGGATTACTATGTGCGCCGTAAAACGTAGGTTCGTAAAACATATCACATGATAATTTCCCTATGATCGAATGGTTTCTATGGCAACAGGCTTCAACATTTTCATCATTCTCAATCTAAATTAGACTTGAATTATAACTAAGGAAAATTAGACCGCGGCGCTACAGATTTTATAAAAGTACTACTATACTAGACCGCGTTATCGATATGTAACCCCAATTTTTTGCACGTGCTAAAGGAAAGAAGGGGTGATTTCGTTCGTCCGTGATGTAGATGAATAAGCTTATTCCCAGAGATCCGAAATTTTAAGTCGGTTAGAAGTTTTTTTTAAACACGCCAAATTATTTTAATCAGTATACAGGACATGACAGAACTAGATGGCGACTTCTTCTGTCGGAGGCCAACATCTATGTAAACTTGTGATAGCGACCCAAAGTACTTTGTACTTGGTAAGGTTTGTACAGGTGCAAAAAATTGGGTTTACACTTCCATAGCGCAGACTAATTATCCTTAGATAAAAATAAAGTCTAACTTAGTTTGATGACAAAGATTTCAAAAGCCAATGCTGTAAAAATCCTCTTTGTCGTTAACTACCTCTATAAAAGTTTACAATTTTAAATCATATTTTTTATTAATTAAAGTCCTAATTTACCCAACATTCATTACAAGGGCAATGAGGCCAATCGGCAACAGAAGTTCGCAAACTTACCTTAATATTTCTCTCCGACATGAGACTGTATTTTTTGTAATTACCGAAGTAAGAACAATTAAAACTTTTATAATTGTCGAGATGGGGGAATGGTAAAATTTAAATGTTAACTAAACGGTTGGATAAGTTCAGACCAGTTTGTATTTTTTAGTCATGAATTTTTAGTTACATGATGCATAAAAATATAACGAAGCCTAATGTTGAAGGCTGGCTAAGCCAATTTTTATAGGAATAGCAAGAATTCTAGAAACCTAGAAAAACCTGTATTTTGATACTCTTGTACAACTACACGATTAGGTATTTACAATGGCCATCTTCTGCTAAGATTCTTTAAACGCATATATTATTTTAAGCAATTGCTCGATTTCTAGTAACGCGACGCGTATTAAAATATAAGCTTGTAAATATTTTAGAGGTAGAGTGGTCAATTGGAATGACCATTGGAAACCGTGTATGCGTGGTTTTCTTTACTTTGAACAATGGCCACCCGCCGGAGACAATAAAAAAGGTAACTTCCAAACTTTCCCAATTAGAAGTAAACCTTGTTAGGTTTCTGGTTCGATGCATCAAAAAACAGTCAAATAAAATAGTAAAATAGTCTCATTGCTTGTAATGAAACTCGGCATTTTTCATTGTTCGCCTTATTCACGTTATGTTCAGTGATTAGAAAAATGGCACTGAAAGTAATTGACCGTCTGTTATGCGTTTAAAAAAAAAAATACAACTTTCGACGACGCATTGTTTTTTTTTATTTTTTTTCGAATGGACTACAATGCTGTTCACCACAGATGGCCATGACAGCGTTACCGGACTTTTGGCGGGCGCAGAGGGCGCCTCGCCGCGGCGCGGCGCCCTCTGCTCCCGGCTAGATAATTTTTCTGTGCCCGGCCGGATAACTTTACCGGCGCCGGCGCCCCGGTAAAGTTATGTAGGGGCAACACGCACAAGGTCCACCACTTAGGTACGAACCTCGGCTTGGGCTGTTGCAAGATGCTATAAGAGGGAATGGAGGTTTCGCCTAGGTGCACGAATACACCTATTGAAGCGGGGAATTCTTCGACCCCGCATCCGGCTGGGTCGGTTTTTGGTCGGGTGTTTAGTGTGTGGAAGCGAATCGGGACTTGTTGCCGTCACCTCCGGGTTAGCGGCGGTGATTGGGTCAACGGGGTCACCGAGAACATGTCTCGGTCGTAGGTGACTGTTTATATAATATTTGTTGTAGGTATCCCTATATATTGCCAGAACCAAAAAAGTTTGAAATTTCCCTTGTAAATCAAAAGGTACCTACTGAGGTTAGGTAAGATATGAATACCTTTGCATGTCTCTTTTGGCTATAGAAAGCAAGAAGGCACAAAGGTTATTAAAAGTGTACCTTACCATTATGAACACAAAATAAAATACAAAAATAAAAAATACCCCTTCTTCTTCAAACTCCCTACATTCAAAGCTATAGGACTAATTGAAAATCACCGGCCAGTTTCAATCCAACTGTAGACTATTAAGCTCTACAGAAGCTCTACAGATTTATGAAGAATTAGAATGGCTACATTGGCTACGTGACTTTGGTTCAGGTCCAATGCGAAGATTCGAAAGGTAAACTTATTGATATTGGCTACAAGAAAGTACATAAACAGATGGATATTAGTTTATGTTTGGAATACTTACGTATACTCACTATCATGAAGTGGAAATAAAAGTGCATTTCAATTTAACTTAATATATAAAAGAACAAGCGCTTTCTGGTAACAACGCCCAGCCCAAACCGCTGAAGCTAGAAAGCTGAAATTTGAAAAACAGGTACGTGTTACTACGCAATTTCCCGCTAAGAAGGGATTTTTGGAAATTCCACCCCTAAGGGGTTGAAGTTTTTTGGGTGTTTTTTGTAACTCTTTAACCAGTGGCCCAATTAGCTTTAAACTTACAGAGATTACTAAAAATATAAAATTATTGGACACACGTTTCAGGATTTTTCAAAATTTTCCTGAAAATGGGGTAAATCGGGTTTTAAAAGTTTGTGATTCGTAATTTGGCTCCGTACTGAAATGTCTGTAGCTTGAAAATAAAAAGTTGAAACACGTATTTTAGGAATTTTCAAAAAACCCTTACAGAATGGTAAAAGGATGGTTGAAGTTATTGAGGTTTTTTTTTCTAACTCTTTAACCAGTTGGCCAATTACCTTGAAACTTACAGAGAATACTAAGAATACAAAACTATTGAACATATACTTCAGGATTTTTCAAAATTTTCCTGAAAATGGAGAAACTCGGGTTATTAAAGTGTGTGATTTGTAATAAACTATAATGTAAATAATGGTACACGTATTTTTTATTTTTACATAACTACCCCTAGGGGGTGTGCAATCTATTTTCACGCGGGCGAAGCCGCGTGGCGCAGTTAGTATTGCATAAAGACTGAACTGAAAAAAAAAACTTAAAAATATATATGATTTTTAATCTATCATTCTACCTCTACTATCAGTTTTCACAGGCATAGCCAATAAATAAGCCGTAAGTAATGAAAATTAGGTACTTAAATTTCGTTTTCTTCAATTCCAATGTAAATTATTTTCCTTAGTTTCTATTAGGAGTGTTTCCTTCAACTATGTTGGCTGTATTGTAGGTATACGCTGTTGGCGTTCTTTTATTAGTAACTAGCCCGCGGCTTCGCACGCTTTTTTCCGGAATAAAAGGTAGTCTATGTCCGGCCCCGGGATACCATCTATTTCGCTGCCAAATTTCACCAGGATCCGTTCAGCCGTTCTTGAGTTATAAATATTGTAACTAACACGACTTTCTTTTATATATTACTAGCTGCTGCCCGCGGCTTCCCACGCTTTTTTCCGGAATAAAAGGTAGCCTATGTCCACCCCGGGATACCATCTACCTCGCTGCCAAATTTCACCGAGATCCGTTCAGCCATTCTTGAGTTATAAATAGTGTAACTAACACGACTTTCTTTTTTAAATAAAGATTATAAAATACAGATTTAATATATAAACACATGACTTGGAATATAAATGGAACTTGTATTCTCGATTTGGAACTGAAGCCCTGAATGCATTTTTGGGTTTTCAACCGCTTCCAAACCGACTGTGCTTCGGGAGACCGTTTTCACAAATTATTGATCTGTCTGCTCTAAAGTTTGGAATATCTGTGTTGATTTTAGTAATTTTAGGGTTCTTATAGAGCAAGATGTTTTACTTAAAAATAGAAATTATACAATAATTATAATACAGTGTCGCTTTCTTTAGTTCCTAATAATAAGATAAAACGAATATTCTAGCTATTTGTTTTACTACTAACCGTTAATAGGTACCTACAATCTATTATATCTATTATTTATTTATTTTATTTTATATGTAACTGTATATGGATCATGTGTCTGAAATAAAAGCATATTATTATTATTATTATTCATACCAATCTTTTTTCTAAACGTTTCACTATAAATGACTTACTGAATTCTTAGAAATAATTAATCAAAGCACTAAGGAGTTTTTGTCTCACCAATAAAATCTTCAATAAAGGTGCGCTACTAATTTGTTTTATCTCACATTGTTTTGAAACAAAAGCTGTTGGTATTAATTAACTGGAAGACTAATAAGCTAAGAACCAGTGATTGGAGTGAAAGAACAGAAAGGTGAATACGAAAGGTAACTTAAGTACTTAAACAATACCTTTTAAGTTAGCATTGTCTATTTCATTAAATTAATTGTAGTATCTGAACGAGGCTATGAAATTTGATTGGAAAATAAAATAAGAAGGTATGTATGTATGTGAAGAAAACTCTAAATTGTTTTGTTTTACATTACCTTAGTTTAGTCACACTCAGGGTTTTTTTTTTATGTATTGTATGCCTGAAAATATTGGGATATATATAATATTATACTGATCTAAGATAGATAAACAGATCAAAGGAACCTCCATCAAAATATTTTTCATTAACGTATGTTTAAGTGTAGGTATTTTTTTTATTACTACACTAAGTTATTTTCTGAATTTCTTTAATGAACATATAACCGGGATTTATAAACGCTGCTAGCCTTTAGTTAACGAAAAGAGGATTTACGTTTAGAACTTTGTCATTTAAGCTATTGCCTGAAAGTGATCGCGCCCATTTTAATGAATTTTTATCATGTATTTGTTGGTGCACAATAAAGCGTTCTTGTTTTGTATTTCACAATACAAGGGAGTGTTGTTTTAAATTATTTGAAAGAGAGGTCGGTCGAATGGAACAAACAGAAAAATACCTCCGCTGGTATCTGCCTTTATTAAAAGTAGTTTTTGGCCGACTTTTTCAGAACTAAATGCATGCAAAACAGCTCGATCCGTTTAATAGAGGTAGTTTTGGCGTTGTCTGCGGCCAAAAGTTGTACATCTACACATACTTTCGCCTTCATAATATGGTGCGTCGTGCATCTTCATACAATGTTTTTATTCAGGCACTTAAATAAAAACATGACAATCCACAAAAGCTGGTAACAAACCAAGAAACGCGACATAACACCCAATCTAAGTAACAGTGTCTGCTCTTCAGTGGAGCACCCGTGAGGTCGCGTCGAGTCGCTTTCACGTTGCAGAAATGCAAGGCTATCAATAAAAGAGTGGCTTTGGTTTTGCAAGTCCTACATTCAACACTTCTGGCAACATTTTTCTGTAGTAGGTTGAGTAGAGAAACAAACATTGTACATAATAGACACATAAGTTCGATACGATGGTTTGGATGGTTTGATGATGGGTGCGTTTTATGCTTTGAGTTTATATTTGAATAAATTGCCTACCCAATTCCAGTTACCTACATGTTATTATAATATTTTTTTTCTGTAATCTTAATCAATTAATCACACATTATACCTACCTATTACCGCAATATTGACTCACTAATAGCACTCCCTTACAAACCTCTGTGGTTTTTAGGTGTTATTAGTTTTATAACGTAGTAATATTTTAGAAGATAAACAAAAAAAAAAAACGGTGATATTTAAGTGGTTTTTTTTTCACTTCTTCCACTACAGGACAAAAATTGAAGGGGAGAGAATCATGTAACACTTTTCTTACTAGAAATAGATTCATAACAATATATATTTCCTTTTTATGTTCCTGTTCATTCAAATATCGTATAACTAGTCTGTAATGTTTGTTGAAGTGCACAAGTATTTAAACTTAAAAAAATTCTCCGCTATGGTGTTAACAATTATTGTAACGCTGTTAGAGTAATAAAATTTATTTTATTTTAACTAGTTTCTGCCCGCGGCTTCGCACGCGTTGTTTCTATTGAAAAACGTTTAAAAGTTGCTTTTATTTCTATCCCATGGGAACTGATTTAAGGTATAAAACGTAGCCTTTGTTTTATTCCAGACCTAGAATTATGCAAAACATCAGCCCGATTCGTTCAGTAGTTTTAGCGTAAAGATGTAACAAACATCCATCCATCCATCTAAACATACAAATTTTCGCATTTATAATATTAGTTTGAAGTGTGATTTCGTAGTAATTTTGTTTAAATTTTTACTATCTTATTTTGAGATATAAACGTTATTGATTTCAGTTTTCTGAGTTCTTTTATTAAAGGATCAAAAGCTTTTCTTCTAGTAGAACCTACCAGAAAAGTAAAATTGGCCAGGATTTGCAAGTCCTAGATCAACAACCCTAGCTACAATCTCTATGCGAGATTAATTTTAACTAGAGAACTTAACATTAGATTAGAGTCAAGAGTGTAAAGATTTTACGACTACGGAAAAAACAACGTAATTTACCTGCTCTTCATATTCATCTACTTAGAAGAGAGATACATTTTAGGGTTCCGTACCCTAAAATGAGCCCTAAAATGAATGAAGAGCGATACATTTTAGGGTGTACGTAGGTTAAAATGGAACCCTACTCCACTGGCCGTCTGTCCGTCCGTCCGTCCGTCTGTCACGTGGCTAAATCTCATGAACCGTAAGAGATAGACAGGTGAAATTTTCATTTCATGTGTATTTTTCTTGCCGCTATAACAACAAATAATAAAAATAAAATAAATATCATAATAAAAGGAGGCTCCTATACAACAAACGTGATTTTTTGACTATTTTTGCTCTTAACTTGTCAAGGCTTTATCTCTTGAACTACAATAGGTACACACATGAAACTCTCTATAATTAAGTAAACCTTCAAATGCAATAATAACTTATACTAAAAACAAAATAAAGTTGAAAATATAAAGGGGTCTCCGAACAAGTGAAAATTTGATGTTCTTTGAAAAAGTTACCTGATTTTTACGGTACGGAACCCTTCGTGAGCGAGTTGACTCCACTTGGTATTTTATTTTTTGTGAATAGACCTTCATTTGACCACAATCTTACCTAATGGTAAGTGACGATGTTGCCGACGAGGTATCACGAAGGTCTAGAAGTCATCTATTCACTCCGTGTTTAAGAGACCCAGGTTGCAGTTTACCAAAATAGCAGTAAATATAAAATCGAAGAGATATTAAAATAAACTCAGCTTAAGCTGCTTTACAATTAACAAAGGTTAGTTTTTAGTTGGAAGACCAATTTACCTTATTGATTAGTCGCTTTCACATCTCCAAAGTTAATTTGAATGTTTGCGTAACCAAATTTACAT
Organism: Eupithecia inturbata; assembly: GCA_963662085.1. Taxonomy (NCBI): domain Eukaryota; kingdom Metazoa; phylum Arthropoda; class Insecta; order Lepidoptera; family Geometridae; genus Eupithecia; species Eupithecia inturbata. The sequence goes on along the minus strand of OY759191.1, from coordinate 4,815,933 downwards.
AATACGTCAAAATCTATGTACCTACTTATAATAAAACTGTGACAGGTCCAATTCTGTACGTTGAAGTTATTTTGATAATTTTTATCGATGCTGAAGCCAAAACTGTATTTTTTTTTATTTTTTCTGTCTGTCTGTCTGTACCTTGGCCGCGCATCATATCAAATTACTGAATCATTTCAAATAAAACTTTGCACGATTTAAGTTCTTACTACGAGGATACTTTTTATTCTACATAGGATACTTTTTATTCCGGAATTCAGTACGGATTTCCTGGGAAAGGGGATGAAAGTCAAATTCTTTGGCCGCGCGTCACGCCGAAACTGCTAAATGAATTCAAATGAAACTTGGCACGACTTGAGTGCACATACAAGGAAGGACATAAGGTAATTTTTATCCCGGAATTCAGTATGGTTCCTCTGGGAGAGGGGTTGAATGTCAAATTCTTATGCCACGCATCACGCCGAAACTACTGAATGATTTAATATGAAACTTAGCATGATTTGAGTTCATACTACGAGAAAGGACATAGGATACTTTTTATCCCGGAATTCAGTAGGTTCGTGAATGTGAAATCGTCCCCACGTTCCCACCACAAGTGGCAGAAGCGGAAGCACCCTGAGGGTTTTAATGGTGTTGGAGTCCCACATAATTGTACTGTCTTCCCGTGGCAGTACATAATGATATGCGTGCGCATTTCCCTCAGGATAATAAATTAAAGGTTAGGCAACCTATTTCAGGCAAAGTAAAACGTACAAATGGTCCATGCGATCTTCATTGAGGTGATGACCTGACAGGTGGTTCCGATCAGGTGGTCCAGTTGACTGTACCATCGAAAATTTATTTTTCCCGTACTAGGTACAGTTATCGTACCACCGAAGTTTCTTAATCCAGTTTTTTTTACTGTGATTTACAAAGGTTTACATACCCCATATTATTTTTTCGGTACCCTAGTACCGACGATTGCGGTGGTCCAGTCAACTGGACCAGGGGCCCAATTCTGCTATACAATTGCTTCACTATGACGATGTTATCGTAGCAGAATCGTCAAGCAGAATCCTTAGATTTATGAAACTCCAGATAGTGCGTAGGGTGCTATTTGCATGGAGAGATAATAGTTTCAAACTAGACACTTTGACGCGCTTCCTTCCATCTGTATGCATGATCATTTATTTCATCTAAGGCTACCAAAACGAGTCATTCTGTAACGACACCACCGTCATAGTGAAACGATTAATCTAGCAGAATAGGGCCCAGGCCAGGGCCCAGCTGAACGGAATCACGAGTAAGAAGCGAAACCAATCGTATTTTGTTTTCGCAATTATGGTTAAGACACTTATTGACACTGACACAGGTCGACTCAGGTGTAAATAAAGAATGGAATTAAATATGACAGCATGCTATCCCGCGTAGACCCTACACGTTTTATACACAATCTGGGTACCTAAACATAGGTACTTAAATTAAAAGTGTAACGGGTCCAATTCTGCGCATTGAAGTATTTTTGCACAGCGTTTCTTAATATGAGAGAAACTGTGGTCAAATGTGAATACCTAACTAGTCGGCAGGTATGGCAATCGCGAACGAAGTCGTGGGTATAGCTAGTATATGGAAACGTATCTACTCTGTGCCTGTAACTTACATGCATAGCTGCAAACACAACATACCGCTACTATGATAGTCTTATGGAAAATAAGATATATAGGTAAATTGGAATACAAGATACAACGTATAAAATGTATGCTAGTCAACATAAATTTCGCGCGTGCCCGATCGGGCCTTACGCTCTACTCTAGACGTAAAACATAAATTAAATCAGCCAAGTGCAGGTCAATTCGCACACGAAGGGTTCCGTACCATACTTGATATACTATCACAAATGAAACAAGAAAAACAGTTTTTTATGGATCGCTAAAATGCAAAAAGTCAAGGTTACGCGGTCACCCATCCAAGGTCGGCCGCGCCTAACGTTGCTTAACTTCGGTGATCGTTGTTCAACTTTGTACGGACGTTGCCCCCTTTAATCATTAAATACATTGTATTTTTATTATTTGTTGTTATAGCGGCAAGAGAAATACACACTTTATGCAAATTTTTACTGTATGTCATAAACGGTTCAAGAGATACACGACCTGCTGATGGACGGACAAACAGACAGCAGAGCCTTAGTAATTTTATTTATACCGTGGAAATAGGGTCCAGATTTCACCCTTCGAGTACGGAACCCTAACAACGAGGCCGATCAAAAGGGGATAGGTTAAAGCTATTATTTTAAAAATCTTTTGGAAACCTATGTTTTTATCATAGTCCAACATACATTTTTACAAAAAATCAAGGCATAACGCTCCAACCGGGTATCAAAGCGTTTCATTAAAAATTAAATGGGGAAACAACATTTCTCTTCGAGCTCAATCTCATTGTTTCTGATTGAAATCATTAGTATGTCCCGCTTTTTATTTGCAGCCGTTTTTGCATTCTAATTGAGTCAACGTAATACTTAATAATATAGCCGCTATTTCAAAAGTGTATTATACAATCCGACGTAAAACTAAACATGGACAAGAACTTGCTCTGCTTTGCTAAACTGCGATATCAAGGTCCTTTTATCTTATTTAGTTATGAAGCTCTTGGTTTTTCCAAATGAGAACCGCTGCATCTTCAGCGTTTCAGCCGCAGTGAATGAGCCACAGTAACACCGACCTTCATATAAAACACAAACCTATGCGCACTTAGATTATAATAATACATTTTATAGTATTTAATATTTGTGTGTAGGGATGTCGAACTTGCGGTAGCAAAAATACATTAGGTACCCACTTAATTTTCAAAACAAATTCAAAATTCTAACTTTTGTCCGTCTTACAAAATTTTTTCACTTAAGCATCAAAAACTCACACAATCGCAGACATTTCAGCGCCAGTATTAGCCTTTTTATCATTTAAAACCTTTTGTTGGAAACTTATTGACCTTTTTAAAAGAAAGTAATTCTGTATCGGAGAACTGCCTCTGGAGCGAAGAGGCGTTATAAGGAAAATGCTCGACATTGCTTCGCATTGAGATTTTAAAGACTCAGTATTGAAAGATATTGAACGACTTCACTTTGAAAAATACATGAAATCGCATCAAACACGATGCGATTTCATGTATTTTTCTGGACGTTCATTTGTTTTATAAGAAATAAATAGTTTCCTAGCTTGACTTTGCAGCCCTAGTCACCGGCCGCTTGTTGATTCACCGTTTTGATATATTTTTTACGGTAGAATAGTTTTGTAATGTTATATTTTTATAGTAAAAAAGTATTTAATAACGACATATAAATGAAGTGTGTAATATTAAAACTGCTGGACAATCCACACAGCATCATCTAGCCCCAAGCTAGCTTGTGTTATGGGTACTAGATGATAGGTATACTTAATACAATACATTACATAGTTTTCTTTTAATATACATAGAACATACCTACCAAGACCACCCAAAAAAATATTTTCAGATCGTACAAACTTTTTAACCAAGGCGGGAATCGAACGCGGTGGCGGGTTCGATTCCCGCCTTGCGTCGCAGAAGGACCTTCACCCGCCGCGCCACATCGGTCATCAAATAAGCCGAAAGGGTCTGTCAACTGCTTTCTATTTTGCATTGGCAAAACAGCGCTCGATTTGCCGATGACGTCATCTGCAACAATATCCTGGTACTACGAGGATATAATAATGATAATAAATAAATAAATCGTTTATATTTATCTCACAAATGTTAATGCGATGTATAAAAAAGTTTATGTATCGTGATAGACTTATTACCCTGCTTTGTGAGAGACTGGTGCCTGAAAAGGGTTTAGAAAACCAGTAGTAGGTAGTAGCTCTCGCCCCACGGATCTACAACAGTAAGTTTAAACCAACAATAAATGTTTACAATTTAAAGAGTATTCAATAAACCGCCAAGTGCGAGTCGACTCGCACACGAACGGCTCCGTACCGTAACAATTAGGCAACTTTTTCAAAGAACATCAAATTTTCACTTTGATTGGAGACCCCATAATATTTTCGACTTTATTTTATTTTTAGTATATTTTGTTATTACAGTTGAAGTGTTGCATATTTATGTAAAGTTTCATGTGCCTACCTATTGTAGTTCAAGAAATAAAGCCTTGACAAATTGAGAGCAAAAATAGCCAAAAGTTCACGTTTTTTCTATGGGAACCCCCTTTAATTTTGATATTTATTATATTTTTATTATTTGTTGTTATAGCGGAAAGAGAAATACACATTCTTTAAGAATTTCAACTGTCTACCTCTTACGGTTTATACCCTGTGACAGACGGACGGACGGACGGACGGACAGCGGAGGCTTAGCCATAGAAATCAATACAAAGCAACAAATCCTTACGCTGCTTACGCTCCGATTCCGATCCGGATGACCCACAGCTTATCTAAAATAGCAGGTCTAAAATTACCTTCTTTGACAGATTTTCAAGAATAACTGTCTGATTTGCGTTTCAGTATTCAGGGGTGGTTTTAGCAAAACGGTAATTAGCTAAAAGAAATGGGTGCCTATCTAAATGCTGTTTACCGCCCTCCTAGTCAAATGGATATTTCTAACTTTCTGCATTCACTTGACTCAATGCTTTCAAATTTAAGAAACTACCAAAACATAATGTGGTGACATAAATGTAGATATCGTTCCTCAAACGAAAGACAAGCGCTCGCATGAGGACCTTAACCTATTGGCTAGCCATGGCATTCTTCCGGGACACAATCTGCCGACACATGGCCGGACTTGTCTCGACCATCTTATGATAAAATCTAAAAACAAGGCAATATCGATTATACTTAATTTATCTATAACCGATCATGGGTGTTGCTATAGGGTTGAGTCGTTCAGTCAACACAGAATATGCCTATAAATCTTCCTATCGCACCGACCACGTAGATATTAATTAAACCATGCAAGAAACTAACTTTCAACCAATTCTCAACTGTAATGATGTAGACAGCGCCACAGACCTACTAGTTAGCTATCTTTCGACCGCCGCCGTTAGGGTTAACACAAAACAAGAGAGTATTCCCAAGCGAAAACGAATCAGCAAACCCTAGATAAACACTGGCCTGATTCCATGTGTTAAAAATATGGTTAACCTTTACAAAAAGCTCAATAAGGACCCAAAAAACGAGACACTCAAATTAATCTACAAGCTTTAAAGAAATTACTATAACACTCTTGTGAAAAAAGCTAAAAGGCCTTACGTAAGGAAACAGATAGAAGAAGCGAGAAATAGCAGAGTTCTGTGGAACGTTGTAAAAAATATAAGCAGCTTGCATAAGACTAAAGATAATTCGTCATGTCGTTTATTAGGTGAAGATGCCCAAAATAGTGTCAATACAGTTAACACTTTTTCTGCAGAAGTTGGAAAAAAACTTGCTCTGAAGATCAACTGTCTCACAAGCGAGCATAATCGAGTAGAGACAATCAACCATACACCAGTTAACTCGTTTTTAATGCTTCCTACGGGTGATGATGAAATCGCGAAACTAATCGTAGGACAAAGAGATAACTGCGCTGTAGGTATTGCCAAATATCTAGCAAGCTTCTTAAAAATAACGTTAATATACTTACTCCAGTTATTAGCCACATTTGGAACCTTTCAATATCTTCTGGAATCTTCCCACAATCTATCAAGTCAGCACTCATAAAGCAAATACATAAAGGTGGAAACAAAGACTGGGTAAACAACTACATACCCATATCTATACTTCCTGCACTTTCTAAAATATTGGAACGCTTATTGAACTCACGCCTTATTAAATACCTAGAATACCATAACCTCTTATCTCCCGCCCAATTTAGTTTTCGGCGAGATAAATCAACCAATGATGCAGTCCACGGCCTAATCAATTCCATTATGACCAACCTAGACGAAAAGAGAAAATGCTTAACCATTTTCCTTGACCTAGCAAAGGCATTTGTATCAATTCCACTCTTGTTGTCAAAGCTTGAAAAAAATGGCATCAGAGGTCTTCCACTGAGCTTATTTACCAGTTATCTTACCGTGAGAAAGCAACAGGTCATAACTAGCTAAGTAATGAAGAATCTGTGAAATACGGAGTGCCGCAGGGAAGTATATAGGTTTAAAGAACTTTATTATCATACAAACACAGGGTTTACTTAAAATGAGATACATAAGAAGATATACATCTAGGTTTTACAATATTTTAACTAACCTCTGGTACCTATAATAAATTATAACTAAATACTATCTATGTTTATTGGGTCCAACCTATTCCTTATATATTAATGATCTGTGTGATCTCCAGATAAATGGCGGTAAAATTTTTACCTTTGCCGACGATACTGTCATATTTTTCAGTGGACATAGCTGGGAAAATGTTTTTAAACTGGCTCAGGCTGGATTCGATAAGGTAAACCAATGGTTATATAATAATATACTCACGTTAAACGTAACTAAAACTAAATTCATGACTTTTGTCCTCAAATCTAATTACCTTCCTTCACCATCCTTTACCATCACTGCACATAACTGCTCAAATGCCCTTGCATCTTCATGTTCCTGCCCTTTTCTTCAGCGAGCTGCCAGCATTAAATACCTGGCAGTTATAATTGACCAAACCCTGACTTTCCAATCACATTTTGAGGCTCTTGTTCCAAGACTGCGTAAACTAATCTACGATTTCAATACTCTGAGACATGACGTGAGCCTAAAAGTTCTCAATATGTTCTACTTTGTGCTATGTCAATCTCTGCTGGAATACTGCACCATCTCTTGGGGAGGTGCCGCCAAAACCCACCTTAATGAAGTTGAGAGGGCGCAGCGTGCTATCCTTAAGATTGCTTTGGGTCTACCATTTCGCTATCCTACTTTATTATAGATGGGACGTACTTACAGTCAGGCAAACTTTTATAATACACACAGTCCTTAAAAAACATAGTGAATTGAAATACGATCCGAAATTGGTATGAAACAATAGGCGTAAGGGTAGTGTATGTAACAAAGACTCCTTTCATATTGGCCACACGCAAAAATTTTACTGCCTTTTAGGTAGTTATCTCTACAATAAATTTAATAGTATCTTAAACATATTCCCCTTTTGTAGAGTCAGCTGCAAGGAAATAATCTCCAAGTACCTCAAAACTCTGAATTACCAACAAACTGAGGACCTACTGATATCACAAAACTAATCTTATAAACGATAACGTACCCACTTACTTGCAATCCCTTATATTAAGCTCAAACACAATCGCAGTTGCAGATAGGTATTCAATTCACAAGCTCATCTCTCAAAATAAGATACGTGCTCACTTATGCACAAGTAGGTAGATACTATTCGATACATCACACACACACAATTTGAGCGCACCAATACCATCCACGGGGGTCTCCAGACCAGACTCTTAAGAGACTGGTATACAGCATAACACTCACATCTAACACAAACATAACACACTCACTCTACGACTGCCAGACGTACAGGTATATATTGTAATTATTTTTTTATGTTAATTTTGTGTAAAGTTGTAATCTAGATTTCTTTGATTGTTTAGCGCACTGAATGGAACTGGTGACCCGTAATACAGGTTCTTGTGAAACTAAAACAGGCACCAGTCTCTCACAATGTAAACTATAATATTATATTTAGCTACTTGCACTAATCTACCTAAGCAACTAAGCTTATATTGTGAGAGAAAAATAAATGTATCTGAATTGAGTTACATTTCAGCAACGCACCTGTGATGAATACAGAAAAGATTTCACCCAAGTCGATAAATCCCCAGCCCCTTTGTTGACAATTATGCAAAGTCCAACTTAAAGGCCGTATTGTCTATCGAGTTAAACTTAGGTTGAGATTGAAATAGTTTTGAAAACGCTCTATTTTATAAACGTCTGCAGTACTTTAACTCGGCTTGATTTGCATTTATTTTAAACCTACAGAGCGCTGCGCTTTTCGTGACATAAGAATCATGTGTCGACGACATTGTAGCGATAACACGGAGACGATGGATAGAGGCGGTGGCGTCGTCGTATGGGGGAGGATTATGTCCAGCAGTGGACTTTTATGGGCTGATATGATGATGAATTTAGTAGATAAATCAATAGCAATGTCATTTGCAGATATAAATAATACTCAAACTTATAACTATGTGAACCTGCTACAGAATTCCTTCTCTTTATGAGCAAACTTAGCTCTAACAAATATTACTCTGTTCCAATACCGTTTGGAATTCGAATTTGCTTTGTAGTTTTTCGTTTGTTTCCATTAAAATTCTTCAAGTTACGAGTTTCGATTTATTCGGCAGCGTGTTTCAAGTTTCAGCTGTCGAATCGCCGACAGTTCATTCGCAGTAGTAGAAGACACTTTTGAAATAATACACGAAATTTCTTATTTCACACAGCAAGTCACAAGACACATTGATATCATTACCCAAGAATCATGACGTAATAATAACTTGACTAAAAGATCCGACATGAGCCTTATAACTTCAGAAAATCTCAAATGATACTACGGCAATTTTGCTTGCAGACAAAAATGTATTGTAGTCTCCCGGAGCAAATATTATGACAGAGATTTCTCATTTTACTCGCTAAGAATAAAATACCTTATTGTGCGAATCTTTAATAACACGAAGCAAAAACTCAGGCCTCTTGTACTACTGTCTAGCAATGATAAAATTAAACATATGTTTGAAATGTTTTCACTAGCTAGAATCTAGCTAGAATCTTCCACATGTTTTGGCTAAATCGATTACGTTCTGTCTAGACACAAATCTCTTCAGAGTTAAGCTCATAAGTTTAGTATATAACATACAAATAAAGCTGACCCTCGCCACTCTTCATTATCTAAACAGAAATTGCAATTCAGATCAAATTCCAAAGCCTAGTGGTTCCTTAAGCAAATATTTTATTCATTACAGAATAGACCCCGAACAATATCTTTTGCTAATTACATTAACATTCGACTTTACAAGCAAACAGGCTCCAGACAGGACGGTTAATTGCGAGGCTGGACCAAAATAATGAGGGAGATTCGCTTTAAGAGCATTAACCTAGCCTAGTATCTCGCTTTGTAAGTGTGGTAAGGGGTTAATTTCAGATTACGTGAGTTTTTATAAAAATCTTGATAAGCTTTCAACAAGTTTAAGTTTAATCTTTTGCTTTATTTGGCACCGAAAATTTAATAAACGTGATTACTGGAATTTTTTGGGTAAACCTTTCGCATATCAGTGGGACAACGTAACTTAGTTAAAAAATCTAATTAAATTCTCGATACGTTTATAAAACAACGAGAATGTAAAATCAATATGAGACAGCATGAGGTTAATTTTTATAATACAATCAGGTAGCATGTACCAATTTCGTTCCCAACCAGTGAGCGTATTTTCCGCAAGCTAGATTCTCCTCACGTGCCCAATAAACCACTGGCAGCATTTAGCCAAACGCTCTCTGGGTCCAAACAGACGTTATAGACTGCATTTACGGTGGAAGCGGAAGCCGATTTTGGACAGCTTTCAAGGACTCTATGGATGGGTCAATGAAATAAGAGTAACACGTGGTAGACAGAGACTGCAGAGCAAACAACGAAGGACCGAGGCGAATTGCATAATCTGACGGAGGATCCTAATCCTAGCAAAGGATACAAAGAAAATCGAGCGCAGTTTCTTTCTTTTATTTATTTGCTGTCAGAAATTCGCTTCCTCTCCTGCTCCTGCTATACACCGAAAACTCAGCCTTAAGACGTTTTGTGGTCTAAACAGAGGTTATAAAAAGCTTTCTTGAAACATAATACTTATATGGTTTATCATTATGGTTGCAGGTTCTCTTGTGACTACAAAGGGCCTTCAAGACTAACTTCAAAATGACAGTAAATTTTATTATATTTTTTATTCTCAATTATTTAAGACAATTGGGATTGGTATGACCACAGATTTTATTATACTAGTAGAAGGTATGACTATGTCAGTCCGGCATTTTAGCAAACAAACTTCTGCTTAAAACTAACCTAAATAATTTTATTGCCGCATCACTCAGTGATGCGGCTAAAATAATTTGGATAACTCCAGTATTCATTAGGTTAACATCATACATGTCACTCAGTGCCGATTTTATAGACTTGCTCCACTCGCGCTCCACTTGAAGATGCTGTATCTTACGAGTATATATTTAAATAGGATGCCACATGTGTCACAATTGGGCAAGTTTGTGATTTTCATTAAACTGGATCATTGCTAAATTTTTAATAGATATCTATTAGCAGCGTACGAAAGATAGCATGTTCATAGTTCAATGAGCTCTTTAATGTGATAAGATATTAGTTTTTCTATAGCCATAAAATAGAACAGGTTGACCAACACATAATGAGCAAAAATAAAGCCAGTCTGCACCATACTGAATATTCGTGATCGTTTCTCCGTTTAAAAGATTGAACTGCCAGTAAATTTAAACAATAATTTCATTTCATTTATTAAAATTAAATGAAATAGTATTTATATGCTTAAATATAAGTTTGCAATGGTGATTTTACAACAGAGCTTCACTATATTTGCCATTTGAGTCGTGCAAATGTTAACTTAAAAATAACTTTAATTAGAGAATATTAGATTAAATAAAATTAAGTAAGTACTACATGTGTGTGTATTTTCACCATAGGTATTAGAAATACATTTGTTGTAGTTGTTTACTTAATTTAAATAGCACAATTACATTTAAAACACAAGTTATTATAACAAATTGAAAAATTAAGCACCTTATGGGATTGTACGCAGAAAGAAAAAAACGGACAGACAGTGATTCCTATAAGTAGGTACAATAAAATAAAAAGTTGACTGTAAAAGGGCCTAGTGTTTTTATGTGTTTAATTAAAAAAAAATATTAAAAATATCTGTCAGTTATGGTTAGTCAAATCGCATAGGAATTTCGAAATCGGTGAATCTAACTTTGTTATTTTTAAACAGCACTTTGTTTGATGGAATCCCTTAAACAACATTATCAAAACAAAAAAAAAACATACTACACTCACCACTGGTCAAGGTCCTAACAAATTCTCGTCCCAAAATATCCCTCGGTAACGATCTCCTAATATCTCCACTAAAGACTTGTTACGGCATCTGGCGTGACAATTCCGGCAGTCAACCGGACAAATGCCTCTCAAGAATGGCCGGGATATTTATGACCAACTATATGTTAACTCAGCGGGACAGGCGAGGAATGCTCCTGGACCAGGAGATAGTTTACCCATGGTCACGTCCGTTTATATGGTGGTAGGTTTTTATTTTATTATTTTTAGATAACATAAGTGCTTGCTAGGTGGGTTAGAGAACTTATTAGAAATGAGAAATACAGACAAGGTAATGTGTCTGTATTTGTAAGCTAACAAGAACGGTAAAATTTGCAAAATAAAGAGGTATCTCTTTATCATGGATAAATCCTTCGCTGGCCGTGCGGTCGCAGCGCGACGTAAGATCGAATTCTCCAACTCATGCCGTGAAAGTCGCAAGAGCCTACTAATAGAATCTAACAAAATGGAGGGGTAGCTTCCTTCCGTGTATTTTTAACAACCCCTCTGCGATCACCAAACTGCCTGCAAAGCTTGATTATGGCATGTTCCATGTTTTGGGAAGGAATGGACGTGTATAATAATTGTATAATGATTTAAATAAGCACTGGACTTGTATTGTAATGCTGTGTGGTGCCGGCTTAGAATTTGCACCACCCAAACTCTTCCCGCGGGTTTCGTAAGAGGTGACTAAGGGATATCCAACGGGGGTGGGCAGCAGCGCCCCCTGCAGTACAATTATACCACCGAACTGCGATCCCGAAACCGCATGCCCTTACGTGGGGATTATGAGCATTACCCCCCGTGAGATAAAAGCCAATAAGGCGTTTATCTGGGGGGAGGCTTGGGTCCAGCGGTGGACCAATATAGGCTGTGGAGTTGGAGGTTGTATTGTATAATAATGAGCAATCCTTCGTTTAACCACAATATCACGTAATGGTTACAATCTGGCCGATATTACTATCACTATTGTCTTGAAGATCCACGTAGACTTTCTTTCATTAAATTACTCAATAAAGGTAATCAAATTTTATTAGGTGCTCGATTTCGCTAGTTTTTATAATGAATTATTCACAGATATCCAACTCGCATAACGAAAGCAATTTCGCGACTAAGATTGCCTAAGAATTTTTCCACAGCTGAATTACAAAATTTTTTCGTGGCAAAAAGTTTAAATAGGTTCTTAATGCGTTAAGGTTCAAAGGAGGAATGTAAGAAAGATATTTTAAGTTTCAACACGTCGTTTTATGTCATGAATGAGGTACATATTTCTATTTAAAAATTAGATTTTAGAACTAGGGGATTTCACTCTAGGAGGAAAAGTACCTATATCTTCTATATCTATAAATATAAAAGAAAGTCGTGTAAGTTACACTATTTATAACTCAAGAATGGCTGAACGGATCTCGGTGAAATTTGGCAGCGAGGTAGATGGTATCCCGGGGCCGGACATAGGCTACCTTTAATTCCGGAATAAAGCGTGCGAAGCCGCGGGCAGCAGCTAGTTATTAATAATTCTATGTAGTTTTTGGGGTTTTATTTTAAGTAGCTACTTAAACCGGTTTATTTTACTAAAACCGGGTACTGACCGGTGTTACAGGGCGTAATGTATAATTTGCTGCGAGCATCATATGTTACGCCGTTTGCTAAAATCAGTCTCGTTGCTCGTTGTGAGTGTTTTCTATCCCCATACTGATTGCACGAACGCTCGCTGTGTAACATGTTACACGTAACGCCGTCGGTCGCACCCATCTTTAGGTTGCTAAATGTTGTTTAATAGGTCTTTAGAATAAATTTTTGACTATTTGTATTATTGTGCATGGATCATCCTGCTGCAAGGTAAAATCCTTATTTTACTTTCGGAAAGTAGAGCTTATATGAATAAAGAAGAAATTATTTAAAATACCTACTACTATCTGTTTTTTTTTTCAGTAATAATATTCAAACTACTTACTGATTTCATCCCGTTTCCGATTAGACTTTAGGTCTATCTGTACCCTGTGACGAGTGGCGCCATTTTGAATTCGAAGAAACTTTACGAGAGCCAGCTTGTAGCTCGCTCACACGTACAAAAAAAAATAAGACAAGACTAAAACCGAGTTCGTATGAAACTATTAAATCGCTGTCAAACTAGGAAAAATAGTTCCTTTCTATCCGGTAGAGGCGCCTTGCAGCAAAATGTATGGAAAGAGTCGAATCGAGCTCTCGAATACTTTTATTTAATGTTTTTGTATGCGCTGGTACTAAGGGTACAGACTATTTTCAAAGAAAGACCGCTAAGTACTTAAGCATTCCACAGAGATTTTTATTGTGGGATATCCCCAAAGTTTCATTCTTGTGCGGAATAAGAAATAAGTTAGGTTAGGGATAAGCAACAATGAATTGGTTTCAGTCTGATAGTTTGATAGGATTAAGAAGTTTTACATGGAGCCATTATACCGACACATTGCGGAGGTTCTTATCCGAATATTATATTCTGTGGGAATACTTTCGTACATGTTTTTGTTGATTCAATAGTATGTTATTACATTTTCTCTCCAAGGTTTTGAATGGTCTTATATTAGAAGATGTCTTCTTTCTAAACATAATTCAGAAGTACAAGTTCTAAAATTTTGATTGAATGCCTCATTTGCAAATTTAATGATTCTATGAAATAAAAAACAATCATAAATAATAATAAATACGTTCATTTTTATTTCGTCTCAAGTCCGTCGAGTTTCAGCGATGCTGGGGCGGAATGGTGCACGCAATGTCGTTGTACAGCGTTGGCGTCACTGGCACTCAACCTGTTAAAGTAGGTTCTTCTAGATGAGCTCGGTACAGGACTAGGCTAAGCTAGGTTTCTAAATATATTTTCAAGTAATGTTCTTGGTACATCACCGTTGTCATGCTTTGTATCAGCTTAGTATGAAGTAAACTGACCAAATCCAATTAAATACAGGGATAATCAACTCATATTTCTTGAAGAAACTTGAACTCTATTGCATTGAATTCAGTGGAAATAGAACACGAATTCCTAAATCACTCATCCGCTATCAAAGCGACAACTGATCCATCTGACACTTGCCTGCGGTCAGGGTGGGTTACTCGCGGTGCTCGTATACCGACCCATTCCGTTTTGACGCCAATTCTGACAATTCGAGTGCAAGATTTGATCCTGATTGGCGTGTTTATTTTAGAACTAAAGCAAAATCAAGTCTTCACATCGTACTGGATGACGGCGGAGCGGAACGGAAGCCCGACACGATGCCACCTAAGAAAGAAGCTGGATGCTGATCTAGGAAAGCCTGTATTATGAAAGCTTGCTCTGTCATCGATGTAACTCATGTGTAACTCTACCTTTCACCTACCTATTCAATTATACTTGTACTCACTTATGTTTATCTGATTACCACTTATGTCTGTGCTGTTCCTGTGAAGCCAAATAAATGTGTCTTATATTATCTTATCTTATCTTATCTATGCTAGAGTCACGCTTTTGTACTGCATACATTTTTCGAAAGCCAACACTCGCTGCTTGGTTGATGCGCTAGGAAGTAAATCACATTTCACACTCATTTTATTAATGCGTAAGTTTGTAGGATAGATAGATACCGGATGTTTGTTACTTCTTCACGAAAACTACAGAACAAATTGGCCCGAAATTTCACATGTGTAGCAGGTGTAGACCTCGAATAAAACATAGGCTTCTTTTTATCCCATAGATCAGTTCCCTTGGGATAGAAATAACCTTAAAACCTTACTACTTGTAGGTAGTTAAACCAAATCGGTTTTGTGGGAACATTTTGCTTCAGTTCAATTCGGCAAACTCTGCCTGGATCATTCATTATTGTTCAAAAATTTGAGTGAAATCGTGATTGGCTCTGCATTACAATTTATTTCAAGAGTACCCTCTTTTATACGCATTGCAGCGCCTGTGCCTGCTGATACGTCCGTCTGTTCGCATTACACTGACGCTGTCACACGGCAATTTGATTTACTGCTTGATGGTTACATGGGTTGATTAATTTGATAGGATTTAATCTTAGAAAGTGCGGAGTAAGCATGTAGAAAGGCTTACCAATCTTGACACCAGCTTGTGTTCATCTTTAATAATAATAACCTTGGTTGCCTGAAAGAAAACACAAAAGCGACAAGGTAGGCCAGCATAGCCATGGTGAAATATAATTGCTGAGTGGCATGACTTTATTATCATCATTATCAGTCCGTTGACGTCAGCTGCGGACCTAGGCCCTCCCCAAACGACACGAATGGCAGTCCTGAGTCATGTATAGCGTATTCTTATATTTGTACAAGTATCTACAACCAGGTGATATTGTATCAAATAAATAAATAGCCCGGGATATTGCACAAAGCACCATTCTTGAAAAAAAGTAAGTGGTTAAATTTCAACTTGCTCCATTAAATTGCAATTAATATAAGCTAATCACAATTCGTATTTACACTTATATCAATTTCCTAAAAATCTAAGCTGTCACCGAAAGCGGAATGCCCAGTACACTGCCAGCATTGCGACGTCGAATGTCAATGCTAATTTGTTTGTGCGTAAGGTAAGAAAAAAAAACATCTGAAAGTCTGGGAGTAGAACCTTTCGCTTATCGCTCCAACATCTGAAGTAAAATGCAGAAGCTGAAGAAGGCCTGATTAAAATTATGAGAAAAATCATCACTTTTATATGTTCATTATCTTCAAATATTTGGAATTAAAACAAATAGCTTAAAACAAGGAAATGAAGTGGTCATACTTTGTTTTCATTTAAGTAGTCAAATATGATCGTAAAATACATTTCCGGCGGTCAGGTATGATCCGACCCTCACAATTTTCGCTTTCCCGACGGTCGTAAAAGACAAAGAAGGGAGAAAGTAAAAATTATGAGATTATTTTTAAAATGCCAGTTCAGTTTCAGTGTTAAATGCTTCGAATAATTGGCACTAAATAAATTATATTTTTTCCTCAGGACTTTTATTTTATGGAGAAAGTGCAACTTTTCACATATTTTTAAGAGTTACTCGTGCCTAGGCAGGTAACATACTTAATTTCTTATGTTCTCTCACTTATCTCGTTTGCAGGAGGGTGGCAAATAAAACCGGGCAATTGCACTAAGCGTACCATCGTACAAAACTATGTATTTCGCAAAAGAAACCAAAAAACACGGATTTTTATGATGAATCAAAAAAAAAGGGAAAAGCCAACATGTCGCGGTAACCCATCTAAGTACTGCCCGCGCGTGACGTTGCTTTACTTCGGTGATCGGTACTCAACGTGGTATGGAATAAAGGGGGGCCAATCCCCTTTATTATCAAATTTATAATAATAATAATAATAAAAATGTTTTATTTCAGACAATAATAAACTAGTCCATACAAATTCGAGTATATAAAGTACACACATAAATGAACAAAATAAAAATAAAATAAAATATAATAGACACTGATAAGATGCGTGAGCCGAGAATGATCAACCAACGATATAGCTTCATTGATCACCCTCCGCACAAAACACTTCCAGAGTGCACTCTGCCACAAATCTTACGATGCTGTTGCAACTGTCTCAGGGACGCTGGCTTTTTGCGTATGATAACATTATATTTTTTTTTTTTTTTTATAGGGGTAATACACAACCTGTCCGTATGTCAACTGTCTACCTATTACGGTTTAAGAGTTACAGCCTTGACAAACATACAAAATGGCAAAAAAAACACACGTTTTTTGTATGGGAGCCCCCTTTAATTTTAATATGTTTTTATTATTTGTTGTTAGACACTGTGTGATTTCAACAGTCTACCTTCTACGGTTCATGAGATACAGCCCGCTGACAGACGGACGGACAGCAGAGGCTTATAGTAATAGTGTCCCATTTTCACCCTTCACTTACGGAACTCTAAAAAGTGATTATGTAAAAAATTCTAAGCAACCCGTTATAAAGAAAAGCATTTTACCTAGGCGCTTGTTATGGTGACCTACCAATTTAGCGACAGTGATATCAAACAAACAATATATCCATAACATTATCATAATGGACCATAATGAACTTTTACAATTTAGCTCACCCCAGCTTAGTTAAGGGGAGATTTTCATTTATTATTTCTCCGTTGTGGTCGAGTTTTAGGTACACGGTAAACAACGTCCAAACTCGGCCACGCTTTGCATAATTAGATAAACCGACCGTTTAGAGGCAATGAATTTATGGGGCATCAATGTTTATGAGTTTCAAGGGAATTTTGACCCCTCAACAAAAGTTTCGTTAGCTATGTATTTATAAGTTACTGTTATTTATAAAACTTTTCGTCAATTAAATGTACTGCAATTTCTTATTCTAACTTCCTTCCTACGCTTCTGCATGCAGCTTTGCTTGTATAAAAATAAACCGTCAAGTGCGAGTCGACTCGCACACGAAGGGTTCCGTACCGTAAAAATCAGTCAACTTTTTGATCATCAAATTTTAACTTGTTCAGAGATCCCTTTCAAATTTCAACTTTATTATATTGTTCGTATTTGTTGTGTTTACAGTTGAAGTGTTTTTTATTTATAGAAAGTTTAATATATCTACCTATTGTGACGGACAGACAGCGGAGGCTTAGAATTAGGGTTCCGTTTTCACCTTTCGGGTATGGAGCCCTAAAACTAACATCGTCTGGTACAATACAAGCTTGTTAATGACTTTTGTAAGCAATAATGACAAAAATAACTCTTTACTTCCTCAATACGTATCTTATCTACTTAGGTACATAGTTTTGCTTCGGTATATACTGATTTAGGTAAGAATAAACTCAAAGGTATTATGTACTATAATGTATTGTTTGGTCTCACTATTTTCAAAGCCATGCAATCAAAGCATGTCACGTTGATATGGGTAGAGCATCGAGTAGAGCAAGGCGAGGATATGTCAAAAACAGATAATAATGTTTTTGTTTCCGTCAATTATTTATAGATTAGTTCTTTGTACTATCAATGTATTTTTGTTGCTGAGACCTTTGTAATTACTTTTCTTTGTATCATATGCTTTTTTTTTCGATGAATTTGTTTCCTAAAACCTTGTTTTATTTGTAGATACCTAAAAAGTTAATAAATTATCGTGGTTGATCACGACAGTTTATTTACTAATAATTTTCATTAGTAACGCGTCTTTATTATCGATGGGTAGCGAAAGCGGATTTTTTTAAAGTCTTCAATGGTACATTTTGGCTCCACGAGAATTTAATTGAAAACTAACAAAAATACACAATTTCGCTGCCTATATTTCCACTGTCCGCTGAAAATTAGCCTTAGCACTATTGTCAGTCTCAGTCCTCATTTCTTGCAACAGTCTGCAATTAGCTCAACTATTTTCAATTGTAAGTATTGCTACTAATCTCTGTTTGTTTCTGTTCTTTTTTTTATTTTATTCTTTATTGAAAAAGAAAATTACAATTCAATAATAAAAACAAATTAGAACTAGTATCTACAATTAAAACAATTAACAATCTACAGGTAGCTCAACTGATCCATATCAATACCAGTCGGAAGCGTCCCCAAGACGCTGGCTACATTGCCCCACTGCTTGGCAATGCTGATGCGCTGCGCCAGATACCCACCAGCTCTCGGGTCACGCGTCGCGTCGACCAGACGCTCAAATAACTTTTTAAAAACCTTGAACCTTGTTACCCCACGGACCTAGGGTCTGGACCCCAAAGGGAGCAAATGTGTAGACTTTGTCGAGACCTGCATATTTGCGTCTCTTGAGATCCTCGGCCAAATCTGCCGGTGCACCAGCCCTCACGGATGTCCTCGTAAGATGGGAAGGCGAAAGTGTGTCGACGCATGTAGCGTCCCACACAATGGGCCTCCCCAACTCCCATGGGAGTAGTGTTATGCCGTCGAGCCTCTTACCTTCGTCACGCAGCAGACCATTCTTTTCTTTGATTGTTATTTTATTTGTTGATAAAGAGTATTTCCTAAGGAGTTGAAAGTGAAACTAGGAACGATTTTGCCGCATTAGATTTACTACGGAGTATATATCACTAACAAAGGAAATTAATTCAAAATCATAAACTTCGTAAAAGTAATCTTCAATAACGGCAAAACACTACAGCAAGCCATTATTCATATCCCTCGGGTAAATTGTTTGATACTGAAAATTTCCTCAAAACCTCCATTTAGAATTCCCGACTCACTTATCCGTTAATTTCCGGGCGGTACATCCCTAGTAGGTACATCCCTAGTTTATATTACGGACGACAATAACTCGTTGATGGGTAGGTACAAAGTTCCACTAGCAGCTTGGAATTGGACATGAAAACTGTAGTGGGTGGCAAATGTATGCTTAAATAGCGGACATTGTAATTCCACTGTAGGTACGTTCATCCGTTGTACGCTGTTGAAGTATGTGGCAGTCGTTACGGCTTTTTACTAAATAGAAAATAGAAATTTATTTATAAATTATAATAAAAAAATATCTTATCCATGGTTATTTACGAGTACATTATACATGCCGGTACAGATTAGCGCATGTGTGCTGAAGGCCAATATGAGGCCAGCTGCCTTCTCTTCAGGGTTATGTCTACTTGATGGCTCGGTAAGTAGAATGCGTTGGTATGGCCACGTGAAAAGAAAGGCTGAGGCGGTAAGAAATTTAAAACTAAAACTTAACATCCCAGGCAAATGTCCAAAGACAGTCCCAGGACAGGGTAGAAGCAACAGCGAAAAGGACCTAGGAGTGTCAAGCTTCCGAAAACGACGTCAAAGAAATATCTAAGTGGAGGAGATTAGAAAGCTGGTTCAACCACCACAGGTATGCAAAAGGTAGGAAGAAGAGCACTGGTTGAACATTATTTATGTATATTTCTGCGTTGGCTATGCATATTTTGTCTGCAGGATTGGGAAGCACAGATAATGATTGCATGACTAACTTCTTTACTTCTTGCTTATTATTTTATTGTATTTTTGCGTTAAATATGAACCCTTACATACGACCGCTGAATATGAATAAACCCTAATTGAACTTGGGTGAAAGTATAAATAAAACACGATAGTGCACTTTATGCCACACACGGAAGAATTATAAGCTCTCCGACGAAAAATATACGTGGAAAATTTTGGCAATTGAAACTATCTCTTTTGAATAATAGCAACGAATTTACGTGGGACCGGTGGCCATGCTTTTTTGGATAAAAAGCAGTTGTTGAGTTATTCCAGATTACCTGCAACAACCTACATGGTACCATAGCAAAACTTTATTTTAAGTCAGAATGAAATTTTTTAATTCAGTTTAATTGGATTTGAACAAGTTACACGTTTTCTATTCATTAATCTAAATAATCTAAATGGACAATTTTCGCATCGTTTTGCTAAATTTAATGTATTCTGTGACCTTCAGTTACATAAGTCAATACCTGGATATAAGCCCGGATTAATAATTTTCAAAAGATGAAAATTATTAATCCGGGCTCATTATGTTGTTGAATTTTTTGCCACGCAATATTAATAGTTTCAAAAACAAACCAAATTAAGACGGTTTGATACAAGTGTTGTTAAATTTTTAATTTATCTCTCTCTACCTACCCAAAGACCTTAGGTTTAGTAGCTCCCATTGGGCTAAGGAAGACTTGGGAAAGTTTTTCTCTGTATTTCTACAAAGTCCTTTCAGCTTTTGATGAACCTAAAATTGGTTTTTACAGCTGATTCTCTTCTTCTCATCTTCATTTTAAATTTTGAATTTTGAGTTTAGCTGTGGCGGTTGCGGCTTTAGAATCGACCTCTCTAACTCAGCCCGTGGATGTCGTAAGAGAAATTACCAGATGAATGGCAGCAGCTTCCTTCTGTGTATTCTTAACACCCCCATTGAGCTCAAAAATCCAAGCATGGCGATTGTGGCTTACCCCGTCTCGTTTGGGGGAGGCAAGTTCAGCAGTAAGGTAAGTTCATGTAATACTGTATGAGCTTTGATGAGAAACCTGTTAATGTCTGCGGTCGATAGAGTATTATTTACTCTAACGAGCGTCAAAAAGCGGCCGCTGATTCAAGAAGCAATCTCCGCAAGGCATTGCCCACCAAATTCAAAACAGCCCTTCTCAAGGGCTTTAAAATTCCGCGCAACATTTTGTTTGGAACACCCTATTTTGTTTCGAACACCCTCCCCAGTGCATCACAATCTTTACTACCAGACTGCCAGTTCGTTCTTTAATTTGTTCCGAATGTTTTATTACTTGGATTTACTGCTGAATATTTTAATTCGTTAATGTCCGTTTGTTTTTGTCTAGGTATTTGCGAAATCTTCCGGATTTCTTGGTAATTCATTTTATGGGGGTCGAGTTTTAATGATAGTTTTCTTTTTGTTTCTTACTTATTTTGTGTAAGGGCTGGCCATTTTTGTCTTTACAAGGCATCTTCTATATCTTCCGGCCATCCCCGTCATTGGCTTATCATTATCATCGTAATCAACTTGCTAATGCAACATTTATCAATTGCCAAAATACACAATACCGTAAAATGGGTACTGACCGGTGTTACGGGCGTAATATACCATTCGCGACGAGCATGATGTGTTATGCCATGTGCTAAAATCCGTCTCGTTGCGAGCGCTTTTTTCCCCGTACCTACTGACTGCACGAACGTTCGCTGTGTAACACGTTGCATTACGCCCCGTAACGCCGGTCAGTCCCACTTTAAAACTGTTTACCTACATACACCGACGTAGGTATTGTACATGTTAGCGAATTCTCATGACGTCACAGTAAGGTAAGGAACATAGTTAAATATCGTTTTGCGTCACGTCGTCCTAGATCCCGTCACGTGATTGTTACGTAGTTCAGAACACAATTTCATACGAAACTATTGAACGCCCACGCACCCTGTGGTGGTGTATTTGGATTACGTGTGCATGATATAGTTATGGCATATTTCTAGCTACATTACGGTACTGCCACGGTCTCGCTGACGTGGTACTTTGATAAAATATAGGACTTAAAATTATTTAAATAATATTGATTACGCTTTAGAGAACAATTTATAATAACCAAACATAAAAGGGGCAATTATTATCGGCGAAGAGCGATTGCTCCCAGAATATAAATATTAGGTCCTTACATATGAAATTGGCGTTTTGTATGGGAGGAACAAAAAGTCGAATATTTTTTAATATAATATATTTAATTAATCAAAGTATGAACCATTATTTTCTATGCACTTTTGCCATCTTATAGGTAGTTCATTGATCCCTTTACTAAAAAAACCAGTCGGACGGGAATCAATAAAATCTTTGAAGGCGATTTGGACTGCCCCATCGGAGTTGAACTTTTTCCCTTGCAAGAAGTTATCCAAATTTCGAAAAAAATGGTAATCTGTTGGAGCAAGGTCCGGGGAGTACGGAGGATGTCTTAGACTTTCCAATTGAAGCTCTTCTAATTTAGTAGCCGTCTGTTGCGCAGTGTGTGGTCTAGCGTTGTCGTGAAGCAGCAGTGGCGTGGAGCGATTGACCAGCCTAGGTTGTTTAGCCGCTAGCTTTTCCATCATGGTTTGCAATTGCTGACAATAGACATCAGCCGTAATAGTCTGGCCAGATTTGAGAAAACTGTAATGAACAATACCGGTACTAGTCCACCAAACGCTTACAAGTAACTTTTTTGGGGTTAATTTTCGCTTGGGGCAGGATTTGGCTGGCTGGCCAGGATCCAACCATTGCGCTGAGCGCTTCCGATTATCGTAAAGAACCCATTTTTCATCACAGGTAATGATTCGGTTTAAAATACATTCATTATTGTGCCGGTTTAGTAATGTAACGCAGTAGTCGACGCGCGTTTGCCGGTTTGCTTCAGTCAATTCGTGAGGTTTCAAGCTTTTGCTTGACCTTTCAAGCTTTTTAATCTTCCCAATTTGCTTCAAGTGAATTAAAACAGTTTTATCACTAACATCGCAGCCTGCAGCTAACTCGGACGTGGTTTGCGATGGATCCGCTTCCACAAAAGCCTTCAACTCTTCATTATCAACTTGAGTCTCAGGCCGTCCACGGGGCTTGTTCTGCAGGTCAAAATTTCCAGAACGAAAACGTTGGAACCAAAAACGAACTGTGTTTTCTTTTGCAACACGACCGCCATACACATCATTCACCCTTCGAGTTGTTTCCGCAGCACTAGTGCCACGGCGGAACTCGTACTCGTAAATAATGCGATATTTTAAGTTTTCCATTTTGTAAAATGAGTGACGCAAACAGAAAAAAACAGAAGAAAAAAAACAAATGAATGACGATCATCGAAGCACAAATACATGAGTCTATAGCTGTACAAATTTGAATTTGGAATTCCTTACCAAAGAGGAGAAATTTGTGATTAAAGTGGCCAGTACGAAAAACGCCAATTTCATATGTAAGGACCTAATATAAGGCATTTACGTTCTCTAAGAAAAAGATAAATTTTGTTAAACTTGCATCTTAACTATTTTTAACCGACTTTGAAAAAAGGAGGAGGATTCTTTTGCAATTGAACCGGATTATTTTGTAAAGGACCTCCCACCTCCCGTTAAAAATAGTAAATCCATTTGGGCTTTCAAAAAATCATTAAAAAAATATCTTATAGAATCGCAAAAAAATCACACCAACATGATAGGCAGCCGTTCTGGGCCTCAGTACAATAAATAATTTCTAAAACTCAAAAACTGAACTATAGTCTCGTAAGACATCATGTTTTAGACTTTATTTTATTTCAGCGTAAAGCAGGTCTATTTTTATTATATTTTTATTATTATGTCATTTAACTACTGTTACTATTATTATGTTTTTCTGATTTTTGTGCAATATGTTAAACATCGCGCGGCGACACACGCGCTTCGTTCTGGCTTGCACGGAAGACCAGCGCTACGGCAGGTTCTCCCTTCCATAGCATTCGCTGAGTGTTGGCCATTTTTGTTGTTATCGTAATTGATTGTTTCCTTTTTACTGTCTGAATTGTGCAACAAAATAAACACATTTTTACTTTTTTTACTTTACTTTACTTTTTATAGATAATGATCTCGAGGTAATCCCATAAAACCCATAAATACCGAGGGTATATTTTATTTATCCTGCAAAAGTAAAAATAGTTTTAAACTTAGGGATTCGAAGTCGGTTTTAATTTGATTATTTTAGAAAATAATCAAATTATATAGAAATCTATGTGCTTATATTACTTCCCAGTTCTATGGTGATTCCTTCACTTTGCAGGCCGCCAGACTCTAGAACGCCCTCCCTGTTTCTATCCGACAAGCTAAATCCCTTCCCATCTTCAGAAGTTTGGTTCATCAACTCTATCTGTCGACTCTAGATAAGCGTCCTGATGTTTGTCTGTTAAAATTATTTCGTTTATAATTTTTTTTATCTTCTCTCTTGTTCTGTTTTTGTATATACAAGTATACATACTTACTTAATTTTGTATTACCTATTATTTAATTCATTTGTATTTTTTCTTTACATTAATTTGCATTTTTGTATTCTTTTTATTTTAAATTTATGCACGCACTCAATGGTAAATGTTATGTACACAAATCTTGTCGTATGTATCAAAAAAATAACCATGTTACACTGTGTCAGTTATGATTAAATATGTACGATGTATGTGTACTTTAATAAATAAATAAATATATACATATATAACAGTTTCTGTTTTTATAAGTACTTTTACGTAGTAAAATATTTATATTTATTTTTAATTCGTCATGAGTTACGCCACCGTCCGTTTTTATACGTACCTACCGATCTTATCCATCCAAAGGTTGCCTGGAAGAAATCGCTATTAGCGATAAGGCCGCCGATTGTACCACACTAGATATAGTTAGTATTAAATTCTTGTTAAATCTTTTATGTATTGATAGTGCAATAAAGCAATAATCTATCTATCTATTAATAAAACTCAGAATATGCAGCTTAAATATTTCGCACTCCGTTACGCCACACGGCTCTACTCGTACCTACCTAAACTAATAAAGTCTACCCAAACAGAGCCCACTTAATCAATTTTCCAATAAAATAAATGATTTGTACCAGACATATCGAAAATAATAAAACTTTAGATTTGTAGCCTAAAGTTTTATTATTTTCGATAAAATAAAGCCCGAAACGATAACCCTGCTATAAAGTTATTTTATGTTAACGAACGGAAGGGGTTAGGTCCTTTGGTTTTTTAAGGTGCTGCTGAAATGTTCCGAATGACGGTGTTAATCTGCAAACTACTATATAAGTATATACTACATAGTAATGTTTTTGAGGGCGGTAGTTTTTTTAGGGTTATTCTCAACAGTTTACGTGAGACTAGTGCTAGCGACTTCGTTCGCAAAAGTAGAGTAAAGTCAAAACGGAATCAAAAGTAAGTATTTGAACCGGGGGCCATTCAAGTATTACGTTAGTATAATTGGAGTTGGTAAAAACACCGTGTTAATTTAAAATTAATAATTATCCACTTCCGTTCTTTATATCTTAACTCAAAAACACAGGATAAGAGCTAGTTATTTTGGACTGACTTACTACATATTTGTTTTTATATATTGTCTATCAATTTGCATATTGTCTAGCAATATTAGCATCAGCATTGCCATACAGCGGGGCAATGCAGCCAGCGTCTTGGGGACGCTTCCGACTGGTATTCATATGGAGCAGTTGAGCTACAGGTAGATTGTTTGCAACAGTCAGTCTGCAGATAGATTAATTGTTTCAATTGTAAACACTAGTTCTAATTTGTTTTTATTATAAAATTGTAATTTTCTTTGTCAATAACGACCTGTTAAAAAAGCAATATTAGTTATTTTGGACCATCTTTGACCATGTTTTTCGTTTTCGACCATAGACAAATACTTATCTAGTATTAAAACCAGCATCTACAAAATGCAGAATTTTAAATTATAAATATTCTTATCGACAAATTACAACTAGTATTTACACATAAAACAATTTCTTAAAAATCTAAGCCGTCATCAAAAGGCAATGTGCCCAGAATGCTGGCAGCATTGCCACTTTGAATTGCAATGCTAATTCGTTGACCAAAATAGAAGCCTGCATTCCGATCACCTGTGGACTCTATGAGAAGTTTGGTAAAATAATTTCCAAATGATATTAAATTATGGACGTGAGATGACGGACGACGCTTTCTTCGCACATCAGATATTTATAGAACGCTGTAACTAGTTTACTGTGTAATATTCAGTGGAGCGTATGATCAATAAGCAACGTGATTTTAGGGGGCCCTTTCGATCACTGATAAAAGGACCCCTTAAGTTGTACTTACTCATAGGTACAGTCACCGCCCAAAAGTGTTGAACACTAAAATACTTCCAAACCCCGTGCACGCTGTAGCGCCCCAACGGGGATTATGTTATGATCTCTGGCTTAAAAACTCGGTAGACACATGTAACAACTCAATAAATGATTACGCACAAAACCACAGATACTGCTAGACCAAGCCATTCCTACCCACCAACCACTAAGCCCGCTCGATCGACTCCAGAAGGCGCTGATCAAATACGATGAAACGGAGTACGGGGTTTTGGAGTCTTCATCTGTTCTCTTTTAGGCAGTGACTGTACCTACTAACTCGTAATATGCTGTAAGCATAAGCTGCAATACAAAGTTTCATTGTAATTGCCTTTATTAACAAAGAAAATTACAATCAAATAATAAAAACAAATTAGAACTTGTATTTATAATTGAAACAATTAGGCTAACTGCAAACTGTTGCAAACAATCTACAGGTAGCTCAACTGATACATTTCTTGTAATTTAACAAGAAACTAAAAAACAAAGTGCCTGGAGTGAATGGACTGTAGATTCTAAGTCGTCGATCAAGCCGCCAACATGGGGCTGTGTCATGTCGGTGGCGATTCCGACTTTGGTCAGTAGATTCTATAATGTTCTCTTTGCTTCAGTTTACATAATTCACAATGGCCAGGTTAGCCTGGCCATTATCTTAGGAGAATGGCATAAATTGGATTAAACACCATTCGTTATCCTGGAACCAATGGATTTAGTTTGCTACTAATGGATTAGCTACATCCTCCTTCATTTGCAATTACCAAATAGTGAATAATTGTATCGAGTTTTAGTTGATGATCGGCTTTATCTATTACAAATTTAACCTTATTTCTAAAAGCATAAAATTTAGAATCACAATCTAGAGCAGGGTCAATCTAAATTGAATCTAATAACTTTGATTTCAAAGTTGTGATTATCAAAGTGTTCATTAGTTTAATTGGTGTACGCGATACTCGTGATTTTCAAGTTACAACTTAGTAATTGGGACTTGGAACAGAATTAGTTGAAATTACTTTTACATAATACCAAATAAAATTACGTTTGACAAACTGCTGAACAGTTTGAGAGAAACTTTATAATGTCATGTACTTTTAATTTGCTGAATAGCAGCCCGCTTGATGCGGTGGGAAAAGTCGCACACGCCTCGACGGCGCAGTCCAAGCAATCTATGTTTTTCACTTCTCAATCACTTCCTGTTATGCGTTGTTAGAGTCACAAGAGTAATAGAACACCACAAAATCATCTACGAAAGGTTCTCTGGATAACATCGATCAATAGCGCTTGATAGGTACGTGATCGAACACGCGAAGCATCCCGAATGGCTAGCTATTTCATCGAGGTAGTAGGAGTGTAGCCGTGAGCGCACATCGCTGCTATCTTGGTTTCGCTCTCACTCAGGCGATTCATGCGTGGCTTCGCTAATGAAGAGTTTCTCGCTCACACCCCGACACGGGGTTTGTTTTCGACCAGTGTTTTGCGTAGAACAAGCGACTTGGACAAAAGTCATTGTTGAATTTCGCGGATTTTTTTACCTGCGCCCCTAACCAAAACCCCCACTGTTTCGATTCCGAGAATAGTTTTGCACTAATGTCAACCACTGATACAATGATAAGGTAAGTATAAAAAAAGGGTTAGAAAAATACTGATTAGTTGCATTTTTGCGTTTACCGTAGTAACACTTTAGGTAATGTCAGTGAGTTTTTATTTTTCAAAAAATATTTGTGATGGATCTTCAAGTTAAAGGTACTTATGTTCTTTTTAATTATAACTCAAGTTTAAAGTATTTTGTATATTTTGACGATTTTCAATACTTGGGCTAGAAATTATAAACGTCATAGACATTTCTGTTACCTTTCAAATGTTAATCATTTTAGCCTGCGCAATCAAGTATAACTTAGTTTTTTGTCTCTTTTTCAGAACACGAATTTTCCGTTTCAAGAATGGAGTTCATTGAAGAATGACAGAAACATCCCATAGAGAACCTTAATAGTAGAATTTAAGATTTTCTATCGATGAAATATGGTTTTGAAAATATTATCGATGCATCTGCGAGGCAAGTTAACATAACAATTAGAAGATCGTCATCCAAGTTGACAGAAAAATGGGAAAGTTCTGGGAAGCGCTGCGATCGCTTCCTGACGAAGAACTCTGATTGGTTGGCTGGATATATTAAGTTAAAAGTATTCCACGACTCAGAACCACCAACATCAACGACTCCTCTCTTGACTCCTGGGCGTCCATCAGTGGTCTTCAATGAAGCTAGGGAAAAAACAAAAAGGAGGCGCGTGGACGACCTTCTTCATTCAGCTGCCACTATCAATTGATTGACGTCCCGTCAATCAATCGATAGTGGCAGCTGAATTTTCGGCCCTAATGACCTTGGCTTCTGTGATTAAGGAAGCTAGTCACAGTACAGACAAAGTGCCAGTTGATGAAAAAAAGTCTAGGTGATCACGGAAAACATATGTTAAACACAAACAAATGTTTATCGAAAGATGAGGCTTTGGCATATTATGTAAATGCCAAATGTACAAGCCACTCATACAAACAAACAAGAAAGTGGAGCATCAAAGCGGACATCAGATATTTGCATCATTTTATAGTGTTAGGCAGGCAAAACTTGATTGTTACCCTTGATTTTTGTTAACGGAAGAGAAATTAATCTTCATGCGCTTTTAGATAAAACGGCTGAACGTCTTATTTCTTCACTGCAAGTACTCCACTTTCTTTTGTAGTAACTTGAACTCAATGGGGCTGGTCACACTTCTAGAACTCAACGGGGCTGGTCACACTTCTAGAATTTAGTTTATTTAAGGTTTCCTATAGTTAATATTTAAGTGTGATTAAGAGAAAGAGATAAGAGAGAGAGAGACTTCTAAGAAATAAAAATAAAATAAGACACGGACAAGTTTTTGTTTGTGTTCTCATTCGTACCGCTTCAGTTAGGTGACAAAAGTGGTAACGTTTTTTGGCAGAATACTCGACTATCTACTGTGTATTGTCGGCCGACTAAGTTTATTTTCTCCAAAGAAAGTACAGATTTTACTGTAAGAGAGACCAATAAAATTTTGGAGAAAATAAAGTAATTGGTACCAACAACAATATAGGTAATGTAGATGGTAATGAGGTATCTGTCAAACATGAATGTTCACGATGATTGACGGTAAAGTGTGCAACGCTATGACTGAAACTTCTTCAGCACATAAATGCTACATAATTTGTAAAGTCACTTATTGCCATGAATAGGGATTTACTGAATATGTTACTTATAACATCTGATCCTGTAGTTAATTAATAATTTGCGAACGGTTCGTGATTACGAAAAATCCTACATAACTAAAGTAAATCTATGATCTGGCTAAAACGGATTGAAAACTTTTCAAAAATCAGACTTGGTTTAACTTTTTTTAGAAATGATAGGGCGAAAGCCTGCTAAATGAGGAGACCAGATGAGTTGCTGATACCTCATTTATCAAAATCGCTTTATCCGTTTTCATGCTTTGAGCTTAGAAAATACCCGGAAATACTCGACAGTATACAAGGTTTCCGTGAGTTATTTTTTTTTCTGTAGACAGGAATTGAAATGCTACCAGCTCAGAGTTTCATAAGATTTCTGCTTATTCTTTACGTTCAAGACCCTAACAAATTTCTCTTTTGATGGCAATTTCTACGAGTACCTAAAGTTTTGCAAAGCTTACTGAAAGACTTACAAAAATTACCGCCCAACTAATTTCGAAGCCTATCAATCACAATAATCAATCAAGTCTCTCATAGGAGAAAAATAACCTAAGATTACCTGTACAATCAATCTTACTAGGTAAGGATGAGAGCAAACGGGCAACTGCCTATCTCTAACGTTGTGGCCACTTTATACCTCTCCATTTTTGTATAATACAAAACACGTCACACAAGTCACAAAGATGATTTCAAGTGATTTATGGCAATACTAATTCGATGCTAAAGAGTAGGTAACTTGCTACCGAAAATGAACTTGCTTCGTTACGTAATCTGTCGGCTCGATAAATATCGAAGTTTTCAATATTCCCGATATTTAACGTTATATTTGTATCACTATTATTAAAAAAAAACCTATGTATGTCTACGAAATATTGCATTATTTCCTTACAGCTTTCATTCACTTACCTGTCAACAAATAAGAGACTTTTTGTCCGTGCATGTGTCAAAAGTAAAATAAGCCAGTGAACCGAGTATAAGTTTTTAAAACGTTGACGCTTTAATTTAATTAGGAAGCGTTTAATACCCAAATAACTTTTACTCTGTAGTTTATATTGCTGCAGTAAATATTGTTGTAGTAATCTGTAGTAAATATTATTGGTAAAACAATGTTTTTACACATTGTACGAATTCTTCGCACGTAAATGTACGTAACTTTATTTGTAAAATTATTTGCTGATGTTATTTGTTACCCATTTACAATTATTTTCATTACTGACATTTCAATTTTAATTTTTACAATTTTATTTTAATTTATTTGTCGCGAATGTAAGCGATAATTATTTTTATGAATAGTTTTTTTTTTAATTGTATTTTACTTGTAAAATATTGATATATATTATTGTATATTCGGCATGTAACCCAATTTGTTAACAATAAAGAACTTGAAACTTGAATCTTTTTTACACAAAAATAAATTGAATTTAACTGCAACGTGTTGGTTTACCATGAATTGTTTCCTTCTTCACCAGTTACTCGTTCACTCGTACCCTAATCGTAAACTATGAAGCTCGGCTGTTCCGAACAATTTGCCGAGTGATATTTTTTATTGACAATAGAATTCATCAACTTATTTTCCTTGGGCTATTTTTATAATGATTGACAGACTGAAATGAAAGGGACTTTTGTGAGAGAGACTTTTTCGATTTTCTACAATTCTTTAAATTGTATGTAGGTAACATAGTACAATATTGCTGCTGGTTGTACCTACACATATTTATCGTAGACAGGACATTTGTGTAGGAGCTGCTTTCTCCCTTTTTTTATTGAAATAAAGATGCTGTAGGTAATCAATATTTTTAGGGTTCCGTAGGTACCTCAAAAGGAAAAAAAGGATACATTATAGGATCACTTTGTTGTCTCTCTGTCCGTTTGTAAACACTTTTTCTCAGCCAAAAACATCTAATTAATCAATGACACTAACATCAAATACTCTCTCTGTCACCTCTTGGAGCCGTGATAAAAATAAAACTTCTATTCTAAAGTCAACAGAATCAAAAGTTACAGCCGTTTATGTCCTAATATTTTGAAATTCCCAAGGGAATAACACGCACATAAAACCTGTAGAGTACTTCCCGTAGACCTGGAATCATAAAATTTGGCAAAAAAGTAAGCCTTCCTTTTAGGACAAGTAAAGGGAAAAATCCGAAAACCGTAACTTTGTAGTATACTCTTTAATAATTTGGCGTGTTTTAAGAAACGATAAACCGACTTCAAATTCCGGTTTATATGTAGATAAAATTCATCTAGGTCTCGGACAAACGAAATCACCCCTCCCTTACTTTGCCTAACCGAAGATTCACGTGCAAAATATTTAGTTGAACGCTGGCGATATCTAGTTATAATTCAAGTCTAATTTAGTTTGATGACACATGGATGAAACTGTTGACGCCCGTTGCCATGGAAACCATGAATT
The DNA here is from genome assembly GCA_963662085.1 of Eupithecia inturbata. Lineage (NCBI taxonomy): Eukaryota > Metazoa > Arthropoda > Insecta > Lepidoptera > Geometridae > Eupithecia > Eupithecia inturbata. The sequence continues at coordinate 4,783,980 of OY759191.1, read as the reverse complement.
AGGTGATAATGAAATTATCATATTCTGAAAAATCTTTACAAACTTAGGTTTTGTGGCGTACATAGCAATTCCTCTAGAATCAAACTTATAGGGGACCATCTTAAAATCTATTTTTATACAACAACGAAACAATCATCAAAATCCATTATTAATTGGCGCAGATTGTTGTAGCTAGTCGTGATTCTCCAAAAATATTATGTTGCTTAAGTTTAATAGGATAAATACTAATCGCTCGGTAACATTTTTATGGGAACACTTCAGGATCATTCTCTATACAATAGTGAAAGAGTCAGTAAAATCAGTTACCCATAGGCGGAGATATCAAGTAACATACATACATAAAAATAAAAAAATAAAAAACTTACAGGCGAACTGAGAACCTCCTTCTGTTTGAAGTCGGTTAAAAAAATACTTTTGATAATGGCCATGGACCAAAACCTATGGGGTACTTCCCATTAACCTAGAATCACAATTTGGGGAGAATCAAGGTCTTAGCACAAGTAAAGAAAAAAAACCGAAGACCGTAAATCAGTAGTTTATTCACAAAAAAAATATACTTTTGATTCTCGCTATGGACCAAAACCTATAGAGATTTTCCCGTTGACCTAGAATCATAAAATCTGGCAAGAAGCAAGGTCTTACAATTATACGGAACTCTTGTTGCGCGAGTCCGACTCACACTTGACATTTTATTTTTTAAATAAGCCGATACATATCTACTTTTATTAACTACGTAATATGTTTTTCATTTTACTTGATGATACCTAGGTTCTAAGTACCTATTTTACACTGCTCAAGAGTTGACATTTTCAAAATTAGAATAGTTACGCGAAAGTTTGAATTCTTTAAGCTAAAACCACTGAACTAGGCTAGGCCGTTGCTATGCTTTATACCTGGGAAATGCTCACGAAACCGCGGGCGGAAGCAAGTAAGTTATAAAAATTTTAGCAGTCTCTTGTCTCCCAAGTTTTGTAAGCTGAGCATGTTGAACATTATTGAATTTTTCATAAATTTTGTAATAATATCGCTCCCTTCGTTTCAATTTTATTTTCCTCCGTAGCGGAGCCCACGGGGAATACATCGGAAATATATTGTAAAACTACGGAGCTACTTATAAATTGTCCCACGTATTTTGTTCTAGTTTATGAAGTTTGCGATTCGTTGTATTTTATTTGCTGGTGGTACTGGGAAGACTTAAAATGTACTTTGATTTAGGAACTGAGTGGAAGTATTTCTACATTAGTGCGCGTTTGATAGATTCTAGTAGCTTACAGGGTCAAGGCACATTGGTTGGGAGTCAGAGTTTTTGAAGATTGTGATTGGATATTGAACCCTATCACCACAACGTAAGGCACACGACACTAAAGATATAAAAGTTTGAGTTCATACTACGAGGAAGGACATAGGATACTTTTTATCTAGGAATTCAGTACGGTTCCCCTGGAAGAGGGGATGAAAGTCAAATTATTTGGCCGCGCATCACGCCGAAACTACTGAACGAGCTAATATGAAAGCTGGCATGATTTGATTTCATACTAAGAGAAAGGTTTCAATTGTAAATACTAGTTCTAATTTGTTTTTATTATTGAATTGTATTTTTTTTTGTCAATAAATACAGCTCGACGAAAAAAAAAAGAGAAAGCACGTAATATAATACTTTTTACCCGGAATTCAGAACGGTTCCCCTGGGAGAGGGGATGAAAGTCAAATTATTTGGCCGCGCATCATGCCGAAACTACTGAATGATTTATTATGAAACCTGGCAAGATTTGAGTTCATACTACGACAAAGGACATAGCATACTTTTTATCCCGGAATTCAGTACGGTTCCCCTGGGAGAGGGGATGAAAGTCAAATTATTTGGCCGCGCATCACGCCGAAACTACTGAATGATTTATTATGAAACCGGGCAAGATTTGAGTTCATACTACGACAAAGGACATAGCATAATTTTTATCCCGGAATTCAGTACGGTTCCCCTGGGAGAGGGGATGAAAGTCAAATTATTTGGCCGCGCATCACGCCGAAACTACTGAATGATTTATTATGAAACCTGGCGAGATTTGAGTTCATACTACGACAAAGGACATAGCATACTTTTTATCCCGGAATTCAGTACGGTTCCCCTGGGAGAGGGGATGAAAGTCAAATTATTTGGCCGCGCATCACGCCGAAACTACTGAATGATTTATTATAAAACCGGGCAAGATTTGAGTTCATACTACGACAAAGGACAAAGCATACTTTTTATCCCGGAATTCAGTACGGTTCCCCTGGGAGAGGGGATGAAAGTCAAATTATTTGGCCGCGCATCATGCCGAAACTACTAAATGATTTATTATGAAACCGGGCAAGATTTGAGTTCATACTACGACAAAGGACATAGCATACTTTTTATCCCGGAATTCAGTACGGTTCCCCTGGGAGAGGGGATGAAAGTCAAATTATTTGGCCGCGCATCATGCCGAAACTACTAAATGATTTATTATGAAACCGGGCAAGATTTGAGTTCATACTACGACAAAGGACAAAGCATACTTTTTATCCCGGAATTCAGTACGGTTCCCCTGGTAGAGGGGATGAAAGTCAAATTATTTGGCCGCGCATCATGCCGAAACTACTGAATGATTTATTATGAAACCGGGCAAGATTTGAGTTCATACTACGACAAAGGACAAAGCATACTTTTTATCCCGGAATTCAGTACGGTTCCCCTGGGAGAGGGGATGAAAGTCAAATTATTTGGCCGCGCATCATGCCGAAACTACTAAATGATTTATTATGAAACCGGGCAAGATTTGAGTTCATACTACGACAAAGGACAAAGCATACTTTTTATCCCGGAATTCAGTACGGTTCCCCTGGTAGAGGGGATGAAAGTCAAATTATTTGGCCGCGCATCATGCCGAAACTACTGAATGATTTATTATGAAACCGGGCAAGATTTGAGTTCATACTACGACAAAGGACATAGCATACTTTTTATCCCGGAATTCAGTACGGTTCCCCTGGGAGAGGGGATGAAAGTCAAATTATTTGGCCGCGCATCACGCCGAAACTACTGAACGAGCTAATATGAAAGCTGGCATGATTTGATTTCATACTAAGAGAAAGGTTTCAATTGTAAATACTAGTTCTAATTTGTTTTTATTATTGAATTGTAATTTTTTTTGTCAATAAAGACAGCTCGACGGAAAAAAAAAAGAGAAAGCACATAATATAATACTTTTTACCCGGAATTCAGAACGGTTCCCCTGGGAGAGGGGATGAAAGTCAAATTATTTGGCCGCGCATCATGCCGAAACTACTGAATGATTTATTATGAAACCGGGCAAGATTTGAGTTCATACTACGACAAAGGACATAGCATACTTTTTATCCCGGAATTCAGTACGGTTCCCCTGGGAGAGGGGATGAAAGTCAAATTATTTGGCCGCGCATCATGCCGAAACTACTGAATGATTTATTATGAAACCGGGCAAAATTTGAGTTCATACTACGACAAAGGACATAGCATACTTTTTATCCCGGAATTCAGTACGGTTCCCCTGGGAGAGGGGATGAAAGTCAAATTATTTGGCCGCGCATCATGCCGAAACTACTGAATGATTTATTATGAAACCGGGCAAGATTTGAGTTCATACTACGACAAAGGACATAGCATACTTTTTATCCCGGAATTCAGTACGGTTCCCCTGGGAGAGGGGATGAAAGTCAAATTATTTGGCCGCGCATCACGCCGAAACTACTGAACGAGCTAATATGAAAGCTGGCATGATTTGATTTCATACTAAGAGAAAGGTTTCAATTGTAAATACTAGTTCTAATTTGTTTTTATTATTGAATTGTAATTTTTTTTGTCAATAAAGACAGCTCGACGGAAAAAAAAAGAGAAAGCACATAATATAATACTTTTTACCCGGAATTCAGAACGGTTCCCCTGGGAGAGGGGATGAAAGTCAAATTATTTGGTCGCGCATCATGCCGAAACTACTAAATGATTTATTATGAAACCTGGCAAGATTTGAGTTCATACTACGACAAAGGACATAGTATACTTTTTATCCCGGAATTCAGAGGTAGGAGAGAGGATGAAAGTCAAAATGTGTACTTACTTGTAATTCATTAACGCGTCGTCGTCCGATTTCATGTATAATTTTTTTTATACATAGATTAGAAGCAGTTGCAAAATCGAATTTGACTAAATCAGTAGATTGAAGAAAAAAACTGTTGTAGCTAAGTTCGTAGATCTATCATCTATTTCTTTTCTTCTGGAAGCACCCATTAGTTAGGAAGGTAGCTGGGCTGGTAGCTGGTCCAGTTGACTGTACCACCGACAAATTTATTTTTCCCGTACTAGGCACAATTTACTGTCCTATCATCAAAGTTATTTCATTTATAAAAAATATATTTACGGTAATATCAAATCTACTGAAAAAACAATTGCGGTGGTTTAGTCAACTGGACCAGGGACCCAATTCTGCTATACAATTGCTTCACTATGAAAATGGTATCGTTACAAAATCGTCATGTCGAATCCTTAGATTTATGAAACTCCAGATAGTGCGTGCAGTGCTATTTGCATGGAGAGATAAATTAATAATTGAACAAATTTGACCCTTTGACGCGCGTCCCTCCATCTGTATTCATAGTAATTTATTTCATCTAAGGTAGAAAACCAAAACGTATCATTCTGTTACGATACCACAGTTATAGTGAAGCGATAAGTTAGCAGAATAGGGCCCCAGCTGAAGGGAACCACGGGTAAGAAGCGAAACCAATCATATTCTGTTGTCGCAGTTTATGACAATTCTTGACACTGCCACAGGCCGACTCGTAGCTAAAAGTAGTGTAGATAAAGAATGGGATTAAAGATAACGGCATGATAGCATGCTATCCCGCGTAGACCCTACCCGATTTATGCACACTTTTATTATAGGTAATAGGTACTAATGTTAAAAGTGTAACGTGTCCAATTAGAATAGAATCGAAGACATTTATTTATAACAACAACAATATGAACAGTTAAAAATACAAGACACACTTATAGGATAGGTACATACATATATAGAGATGTTATAAAAAGGTCCTAACTCAGCATTATGTTGGCTAAGCTCCCAAGCTTCCAAGCTTCTTAATTCTGCAAATTAAGGTTTTTTTGCACAATGTTTCTTATTAAGAGTGAAACTGTAGTCAAATGTGAATACCTAATTAGTCAGCAGGCATGATAATCGCGAACGAAGTCGCGGGTACAGCTAAAAACAAACACAATATATAAATCTACAAAAAATATATTTCAGTTTGCCTGACCCACAGTGTAATGGATCATCCAGGGAAGCACTAAGTACTACCTTATGTTTTATTTTCAGCGAGTAGCATTGCTATGTTTTAGTTTGAAGGGTATAGAAAAAAGCCTTACGCTAAAAAGCAGTGCCCTACGGCTTGCGGTGTTTTTTATTCAATAATTTAGATATGACTGTAATATGTATCATATTACGCTGAAATAAACGTACTGAACTGAAATGACGTACCTAGTACCTATATTAGTTTAAGAAGATAATTTCCCGCGCCTTAATATAGTAAGTAAAAAATTTCAGAATAACTATGTATCATGTCAAAAGGTTGATTCTTCAGAGATGTCAGACGATAAGACAGCAAGAGTTTTGTAATAACAGGGCTAAAGGTCATAGTATATTTTTACGACATTGTCCTGCCTCTTTAGTTAAAATCACACTAGGAGACTGCATAAAACGTGCGGTACGGCAAGGCGTCACCATGAATCAATCTATTGAGTCTCCCGTGGTCACGCAGTTCATTAAACACAATACTGAATAGTGGCTGATTTTGTCATGCATTCGGAAAGTATATAGTTCATTTACCTAAACTCTATTAATACCTATTTACGATAATCAATAGATCGCCTTTAGTCCGCTGAAAAAAAACGGCGCGTTCTTCCTATCTTAATGTATGTACCATATTCATTTAATGTTTATTCTCTGTCGCGCTAGAGCGTTGTCGTGGTAATATGCTGCGACCAAACTTTAGTCTATGGTAATGCCTTACGCCATACATCACAAGTTTGCCTCCTTACGTGAGGTTTCCTGACCGGTGGCACTTTACTTCAATTTAACATTTTAGCATAAACATATTCGCTATCTATCTTGTTAAGCACGCTAAACACCCATAGAGACAAGTAACGTTAAATTTATGGCTGAAATTAGCTCACCGTGCTGCGATAAATTTACATATGAAACTCATAAGTTAAAACGATGCCCTTGGCATGTTACTTCACTGCTAGAATCGGTACCAGTCTGCAAAATAATAAAAAAGCTGAGTGTGTATGTTTCTGCTTTTATTTATTCAGAAAAAGTGCAAGGGCTTCTACGCAGACGCTAAGAGAACATAGATTTATAAAATACACTTAGACTTGCGGAAAAATGTTTGATTACTAATTAAGTTCAACCATAAAGTATTGAACACGTTTTACCCAGGCAGTTCAAATACATACATTACCTGCTAGTCAGTCAGTCTTTCAGTATATTTCCGTTTTAAATCTTGCTTGTATGTAAGCGTTTCAGTCTCTATGATATGTAGGTAGGTATAAATTAAACACAAACTTTAGAATATTTTTTTCACCATAATGATGGTGGGGAAATGTATTGAGGAAAGGGTATCGATGCTGTTTATAATTAACTAACAACCCAGTTCAGCTTCGCACGTGTAGAAAAACAGTATAATAGAGATTTTGTAGTTTACGCGGCGTACGCCAGCAAAGCTCCATGTCGCATTATTTATCCCACATCATCACATTTGCGATCATACGATCATAGTCCAATTTCAGGCAATTAACACCAAACAAAATCGGTAATTGTAGAGATCATTAAGGGAGACCTTTGCCCAGCAGAAGACGTCATTCGGCTTATATGTTGATGATGATGAACATAAAACTCTAATGAATTTTGGACATGAACCTTCCTCATGAATCACTCCGTCCATTGGTGAAAATTGAATCAAAATTCGTTGCGTTGTTTAGTAAGTTGATAAATAGACAAACATTTTGTTTGTAGGTACGATCTGCAAATATTTGTTATTGGTTTTTTCTATGTATATTGAAAAATATATATTTATGTAATGTATTCTACTATCAGTCATCAGAGAATATGTATTTCTCTTGCCGCTATAACAACAAATAATAAAAATAAAATATATATCCAAATTAAACAGGGCTTCCGCTTCCATACAAAAAATGTGTTTTTTTTTTGGCTATTTTTGGTCTTCGTTTGTCCGGGCTGTATCTCTTGTACCACAATAGGTAGACAAATTATACTTTCTGTAAATAAGTAACACTTCAATTGTTATAATAAAAAATACAAAAAAAATATAACAAAGTTAAAAATTTAAAGGGTTCTCCAAACCAGTGGAAATTTGATGTTCTTTGAAAAAGTTGCCTGATTTTTACGGTACGGAGCCATTCGTGTGCGAGTCGACACTCACTTGGCGGTTGATTTAAATGATGTATGTATCTATACATGGTAAAATATGTATACAGAAGATCCTCCGAATTCTTAGGCCTATCTAGGCGGCATAAACTTGTGTCGCCTGGACATAATCACGTTCTCACACTAGCAATATTGCTGTTTTGTTGTCACAGTACGTATTTTACCCACTCAGCGTTCATTAAAGCAAAGTAAATATAAGTATTTGCTAAAAGCCAGTTGTGTATTTACTTTTCTTTTAAACATAAATTGTCATTATTTTAATTTTAAAATATACAATTCAGAGTATTTGTTTTTTTCTCCTATGAAAAATATAAGTAAATAAACACATTCATTAGAATTAATAATAAAACTATCATTTTGAGCTTATGAACTCATCATAACTATAAAATGTTTGTTCGATAAGCCAACATTTTAGGCGACGTATAAAAATAGCATTGCCTGTAACCCCCTTAATCGAGTCTGGTAACCTGTCTGGTAAGTCATAGGGTACCTAGCAATCATTTGATTTCCAGACCGTTTAGATATTATCTATTAATCTACCTACCTGATCTATATTTGACTCATCCATCGTTATTGAGGACACTGACATTCGGGATTGTGGTTTCTTGGTCACTATTCTGATAAAACTGGTACTCCATCTTTTGTCTTCTGCCAAGTGCCCTGTCCATTAATTTGTTTATTGATGTCCATGGTTTTTAGAATTCAATTTAGGGATGATGAATTTTATTATCTATTTTGATGCTTCTGTTGTTTTTAACAGATCTTTCAAGTTCAAGTATCCTATGGCGACTCAATAAAAAAATATCAATGCGGTAATATCACCAGGTGGAGATATACTCATAAGAGTTTTACGTAAAATTTAATGGCAAGGACTCCCCCTTAAGTTGGCTCCTCTTTGTACAGGATCCTGCTTACCTAGAATAAGGGATAGCACCTTTCTTAAAAGGTTCAAAAGGGATTATATCGTGCACTTAGTCAAAGTTTTGTCGTAAACTGCTTTAACAATAAGATGATTATCCATGAAATTCTAACAAGAAGTAAATCGTTATAAGTTTTAAGCAGGCAATTTCCACAATACCTTTTACTTTATAAGTTATCCAAGACCTATATAAAGAAGAAGATAATAATTTTGAAAGCTATGATAAGGTTATCTTTACACGTGCCTAATTTATTTGAACTTCTGAGTCTTTTCTTGCGGGTGATATTTTTGAGGAAGCTTTTAAAGGTTTTTAAACAACTTCCTTCCTCAATATTATGCTTATAAAATAAGTAGGTATTAGTACCTTCCACTTTAAATTGTGCTTACCAAAAATATTTTGTTTGACATGGTGATCAAAAAGTGAAGTAAAATAACGTGAAATAAAATATATCATAAATTTATTTTTAGAAGCAATAAGTAGGAAGAATATTGCAATAAAAAATATATAAAAATTATAACTAGTATTTACAATTGAAACAGTTGAGGTAACTGCAGACTGTTGCAAATAATCTAGAGGTAGCTCAACTGATCCATATCATTACCGACCGGAATTGAAGCGTCCCGCAAGACACTGGCGGTATTGCCCCGCTGTATAGGAACGCTGATGCGCTTTACCAAATAGCTCTCGAGTCACGCGTCACTTCGGCCGCTTCAGCCAGACATTATGATAAATTTTCAAAAACCCGGCGAGGCTCGGTACCTTACGGACTCGACTCCAACCAAGGAGAGCAAATGCGTAGGCTCTTTCGAGACAGTGCATGTTTGCGCATCTTGATATGTGTACATGTCGACATGTAGATGATATAAGGAGGGTAACCAAATAAAAATCCTTTATTTTGTTTACCTATCGCGAGTAATGCAGGTATATCGATTATAAATCGTTTTTGTTGTGGGAGTATAGATAGGACCTATCTGTTTTATCCTTAGAGCATTAAACCAGAACGGAGAAGACACGCGCAACAATACATACCCAAAAAATTCTGCCGCTTTCAGCGGGGGGTGAGGTAACACACATAGACTTTTCAATCACGTCGCTATAAACGCACACAACATTATTATCGCACACAATCTTAAACTACACGCACACAATCGCATACTCACACAGTCGCACACGTAATGATGTCTGTCAGTATACAACACAATTGCAGCAATAATTAAATATGCTAGTGCTTGACATTATCGATATTCGACTATCGATGAATTCTAAAGTTACAACACTTGATTATTTTTACCCAATTGCCGAAAGAGCGGAGGGTTATAATTTCTGAATGTGTTTATGTATCATTAATTGGTTTCACCTGTAGTCTTAACGGCTGGACAGACTATAGTATATATAAGGAATCATTGGATTGCTCTTTATCTGTAGACTCTCGAAAGCCATAATATTTTACTAATAATTATGTATAGTAGAATTTAATTTCGTCATAAACAACCCATCAAGTAGGGTGTCAGAATAAAGGGTTTTATTAACAAATACACTACATGTATGTTTAAACGTAATTTTAAAAAGACCAATTGCAAAGTAAAATTCTGCAGTTAGGTTTTCTTTTTCCTAACGTATATTGTTATTTGACAGGGGCTAATTAACTACGTATACAAAATTACTGCTTGACATTCTTTAAGCAATCTACTACTTGATGCCTATTTTAGAAAAAACCTGAATATTGAGAAACCTGTAAAAATACAGTGTCAGACAATCAGACACTACTGGATGCAGCAGCGTTATACACATAAAGGACAACATGCTATTATTTGGTATTTTGTGGTCGAATAAAGTTTACCTTAATAGCTATTTATTTGTTCTCCTCGTTTTATAAAGCTTGCTTAGCTATTCTAAGATAACCTCTCATTAGATATTAAAATTAAAATTAATTAATATTAAAAGTAATATTAGGTCCTTACATATGAAATTGGCGTTTTGTATGGGAGGAACAAAAAGTCGAATATTTTTTAATATAATATATTTAATTAATCAAAGTATGAACCATTATTTTCTATGCACTTTTGCCATCTTATAGGTAGTTCATTGATCCCTTTACTAAAAAAACCAGTCGGACGGGAATCAATAAAATCTTTGAAGGCGATTTGGACTGCCCCATCGGAGTTGATTTTTTTCCCTTGCAAGAAGTTATCCAAATTTCGAAAAAAATGGTATTCTGTTGGAGCAAGGTCCGGGGAGTACGGAGGATGTCTTAGACTTTCCAATTGAAGCTCTTCTAATTTAGTAGCCGTCTGTTGCGCAGTGTGTGGTCTAGCGTTGTCGTGAAGCAGCAGTGGCGTGGAGCGATTGACCAGCCTAGGTTGTTTAGCCGCTAGCTTTTCCATCATGGTTTGCAATTGCTGACAATAGACATCAGCCGTAATAGTCTGGCCAGATTTGAGAAAACTGTAATGAACAATACCGGCACTAGTCCACCAAACGCTTACAAGTAACTTTTTTGGGGTTAATTTTCGCTTGGGGCAGGATTTGGCTGGCTGGCCAGGATCCAACCATTGCGCTGAGCGCTTCCGATTATCGTAAAGAACCCATTTTTCATCACAGGTAATGATTCGGTTTAAAATACCTTCATTATTGTGCCGGTTTAGTAATGTAACGCAGCAGTCGACGCGCGTTTGCCGGTTTGCTTCAGTCAATTCGTGAGGTACCCACCTTTCAAGCTTTTTAATCTTCCCAATTTGCTTCAAGTGAATTAAAACAGTTTTATCACTAACATCGCAGCCTGCAGCTAACTCGGACGTGGTTTGCGATGGATCCGCTTCCACAATAGCCTTCAACTCTTCATTATCAACTTGAGTCTCAGGCCGTCCACGGGGCTTGTTCTGCAGGTCAAAATTTCCAGAACGAAAACGTTGGAACCAAAAACGAACTGTGTTTTCTTTTGCAACACGACCGCCATACACATCATTCACCCTTCGAGTTGTTTCCGCAGCACTAGTGCCACGGCGGAACTCGTACTCGTAAATAATGCGATATTTTAAGTTTTCCATTTTGTAAAATGAGTGACGCAAACAGAAAAAAACAGAAGAAAAAAAACAAATGAATGACGATCATCGAAGCACAAATACATGAGTCTATAGCTGTACAAATTTGAATTTGGAATTCCTTACCAAAGAGGAGAAATTTGTGATTAAAGTGGCCAGTACGAAAAACGCCAATTTCATATGTAAGGACCTAATATATTAGCTATTAGAAGATTGTTAGGAATGCAAAGCAAACATAGAAACAAGATATATGGTTAAACAATTTTATTTGTCACGAAGTACATAAAATGTAAGGACTGTAGGATTGAACAGCCACCGTAAGAATAAGACTTTATGTCTACTTTTTGGCTTAAGATAAGTTTTTTTTTCCTTTTTGAACATAATTTACAACACATGTCAATGTCATAGACAAAAATTAAACTATCCTCATTTATATCACAATTTCTTGAGCCACAAGGAATGATTTAGCATAAAAAAAAGCTTAACCCACACAGATCGAAACCCAATATCCTTTGGAAATCTGTAAGTAAAAGAATAACTAAATTTTATAAGTGATTGATATTTTGTGGGATGATTGTACGAAACTGAACTACTTTGTCTGAAAGACATAGGTCATAATTTGATAATATAGGTGATAGTGTTTAGATCTCTCCTACCCTTACACAACTAATTTATCATGGTATGTCCAAAAATATTTGTCTTATTTTTACCTAAATTTCTTGGGGGAAGTTTCAATTTCATGGATAGATTCATTTCTCAAATTATCATCCACTAATTAAAATCACTCTGTATAAGAGAATGATATCGATATTCGCGATTGTGCTGTCCCAGCCCTTATTTTCGGTTTAATACTTTTTTACATAATATATAAAAAATTATAAATTAAAACAAAAAGAATATCGATATTTCTGATTGTGCAGTCCCATCACAAAATTTGTTGAGGTGCTGCCAGATTCTTTAAGTTGAAACTGATATTTTTTGGTAAAATGTCGACTGAAAATATAATTCAACTAGAAAGTAAAATAATAATCAAAAACATTGCATAATAAATTAACTAATAAAAGTATTTTCTAAAAATCTTTGCTATTTTGAAATGTACCCATATAAATGCGGAGATATTGCAGTATTTCCCTAAAAATCACACGAATCTATAATAATCATTATTGGTTCATTACAATAGGAAAATTTTAATAATGATTGTAAAATAAAATATTCAATTTTAGTGTTAACTCAACTACGAAACTTGCGCTAGAATATTACACTGTATAACTTACTGGCAACACCTTAGTACAGACGAATATTTTTCTATTTTGCTAAATAAGTGCATTATTTAATAGTATTTGGACAAAATAATACTTACAGATGAAATGTAATATTATTCTTTTGTAGGTTTGAAGTTTCTGACCTATTTTTGCACCAAAAAACACTGCAACTCGGCATTTTCACCGGAGCTTATTCTGCGCGCATTGCAATCCGACAACTGGCGGCCGACGCGCGGCAACTAGTTTTATATAACGGGTATGACCGCCGCTCTCGTACCTTTGGCAGAGGGGGTACGCCTATGAGTGTCGCCTCCGTTCTGGTTTAATGCTCTAAGGTTTTATCTAATACTCCAGTGAATTTTATAGGCTACCCACTGGGCCCGCCGACAAAGCTCGGCAAGTTGTTGCGACATTTCAGTGTATGTATATTATGGGCAGGTGCTCGATGTGGGCAGGCGACAGTGTTTTGTCAACCAGTCGGCGAGCCGTCGACTTTGGTGTGCAGACTTTTAAAAGCAGACGGATCTCTTCCAACTACTCCAACGCTGGACTTCGCAACTTAATCCTATGATTACACAATACCCTGTTCGATTTTTGTTAAACCTGAGGGAATTCGCGAACTTCGTACCGTGTGTGGTCAGATGTTATTTTTGTTTACTACAACTTAAAAAAAAAGAGGGAAAGAGTTGAACCTCTCTTAATGTTGAAGTTAGCCTCTATATGGACAGCCATTTCAAAGAAGATTATTTTGTGTTATTTCATTTTACATTCATTAATAATAGTAATTCATTTATATTTTACTCATTCTTAAACGTTATAAACTTTGGTACTACTGGGGTATAATTCCTTTTAAATCAATAGTCATTTTCGAGAAATCTGTCAGTGCTCTCCTTTATTGTAGGTACTTTGATATGCACCTGACCGAGCTTCCTTACCACGCTAGCCCCTATTAGTCGGTTATGCACAACCGAAATTAAGCCGACGGTTATAACCGCGAGACTTACAGCCGGTTGACTGTACGCTGATCATCTCTAGGTATTATCTAATAAATGATGTACTGGTAGCTCAACTGATCCATATCAATACCAGTCGGAAGCGTCCCAAAGGCGCTGGTTGCATTGCCCCGCTGCTGCGCTGTATGGCAATGTTGAATTGTTTCAATTGTAAATACTAGTTCTAATTTGTTTTTATTATTTGATTGTAATTTTCTTTGTTAATAAAGACCATTGCCATTAAAAATAATATTATATGGTACAGCGGGAGCGGAAGCGGCTTTTAAGCAGTTTTCTAGTTAATCCTCTCTCAATTCCCCGCCCCCAAAGACGGGGGGAGACCTCCAAGCACGAGGATGTTTGTTTAGGGTAGAATAGAGAAAAATTACGTCACTTTGTCATCGAGTGCGTAAATTATTTGAAATTAATTCCTTTAACTTCAATAATGTACGCAATGTATGATAATGCGATGTCATTATTGTCTGTTCTACCCTAACAATCCCCATGCTTGGCCTACTGGTTGAGCAGACTTGAAAAAAGTGTAAGTCAAGAGAACGCACACCAAGAAAGAAATTTCGACAATTCAGACAAGATCACGGGCTTGAATTTCAAAGTAAGGTGGCTAAGTGCCTTTAGCTTTATCTTGCTTTGTATCTCTCTTACTTCCAAAGATTTCTTCAATAATTTCCAGTTTCGGATCAACTTTGAGCCAAGTTTTACAGCACTTCAAACTTGAGCAGTGGCAATAAAACCAGCACTTACGAGTACCTAACTAATAGAATGCTTCCATTTGCGATTTAGCTTGAAATTTAAACGATTTTGATAGAAGGTGTCGTCCTCTTTTGCTCCCAGAAAAGTCTGTCAAAAATGGTAGTAAAATTTTTACTGTCCGATTATCATTTACGAGAACACAACCCCAAATCTAGCTTTGTACGTCAATATAGAGTAAAGTAGGGGTAAAGGTTGTCTCAGATCTGTACTGCACCACAACCACACAGCACAAATATGGCTAAGTATTCGAATATAGGCTTTAACTCGTAATATTTAAATGCGTTTTATATTGATGACATCAGTTAACAAACAGCTCGCGGGCCACTCGCTTGATACTTGCAATAAACCATTTTGTCACTGTAAAATATATCAAAATTATTTAACATCTAGCTTCTGAAAATTGCAATTAAGTATTGATATGAGAGGAATGCGGCCTGTGTGGTGCTGGCTTAGAATTTGCAACCTCAACTCTTCCAGCGGGGGTCGTAAGAGGCGACTAAGGGATATCCACCGTCGGTGGCCAACAGCGCCCCTTCAGAAAAGTTCTACCATCGAACTACGATTCCCAGCCCGCACGCCAAGCGTGGGGATTACGGGCATTATCCCTCATGCATGACTCATGAGACAAAAGTTAACAAGGCACTTGTCAGGGTGAGGCCTGCATCCAGCATTAGACCAATATAGGCTGTTGAGGATGAGGATGAGATAAATAATGTAGCCTAGTTCTATTATGATGAAAGTCATTATACTCCTCTTCACCGAAGTACAAAACACTAGAAGCTCAAGAATCCAGCTCCCATTGAATACAGTAACAAAAGAAGGATTTCCCTCGCAATAAACTTGTACTTACCCAGTAAATCCACGGGCTTGGTCAAGTTGCGAACTAGTAAAGTAACCACTATGGCTTATTCTCTGGCCGAAGGTAGTTGGGAAACTTTGTTTTTTGTTACTTAATTAACGCTAAAGACAATCACTCGCAAGAAGTTTCACTGTTCCTTTTACGGAAGGATAAGTTCCAAGTTTGTTTTGTATGGTAATGATTGATTTTGGATTAGGTACGAAAAATCTAATTTCTTATAAATTTCAGCAAAACTCGTTCATTGCATTGCAATGAACCCGTTGATCCAGTTTCGGAGTTGTTTCAATTAGTGTAAAAATACCTTTCACATGTAGATCCTTCTTTTAGTGAGGCCGCACACTGTCACCACATTGACCTGGACGCCACATTTACCTCGCCACATATACCGCGCCACATGCAGCGGACAAATGTACAAACTACACCCGCTATAAATGTGTATTTGATGTGTGCTTGCTTGCGCGCATATAAGCGGGGGCGATTAATATGGTGTGTTTCAAATGTGGCGCTACAATTGTCGTAATACATGCGTATGTATGTAAGTGTGCGGCCTCACTTATAATGAACTCATTTTAGCTTCTTTTTCTCAGAGACTTGCTAAAATTCAAACAAATCACAGAAGAAATCCATAAAACTGGACTCCACTAATATAATACCGTTAAAGAGGCTATTAGACTGTTCAATATTAACTTATCTGAAACTGATACGCTGTCTACCCTTAAATAAGTCATTACTTCCTAATTAAATCACGTGTGAGAAGTTGCACCGTTCTATCTAAAATAATTTTTAAATTATCCGATTTGTACTGTTTTTTGTGAAGCTTGCGCGATCGGAGATCTCTTTGGGCAACATTTTTACCTTCTCAAGCAATCGCTTGACCATCACTATTTCTACTTAAAGCAACATAACAATCTTTTAAAGTTTGTGAAGAATTTTTTGCTGCGTATTCAAAGTCGCATATAGTTATGGACATAATATTTTGTCCTAACTAAGGACATCCTCCATTCGAACTGCAGGGGAAATGATGCTTGTGAGAGCAACATAGCCACTGTATCCTAATGTCACCATTAAATACATAGGTATTGCTGTTTTGTGTTATATTATATTTCTGGTCTTATTTTTTTGTTTGTTTTTTTTTTGTATCACCGTTTTCAAACCAATCTAAGCTTTTGTTTACATTTCTACTCAATATACGTAATTATTTGTTGAGTGCACATAGTGTTTCGTGTAAAGCCAGTTCATATTTTCTTAGATTTTTGCGTTCTATTATTGTTATTGCTTGTTATGTGTTTTGTGTACCAAATAAAATAAAATAAAATAAAATTGCAGATTTGTGTTGGTCACAAGATAACGCCGAACGGATCGTGGTGAAATCTTGCCTGTAAGTAGTTCTGGACCAAGAAATAACTTAGCCAGTTATTTCTTTTTCATCCCGGAAAAACGCGTCCGCAGGCAGAAGAAGTTACAAATTATACACAATCGGGAATTAAACCCGCTACCTTCTGCGTTTCTGCGTGGCCACTAGACTTCAGAGTTGCTTAGTCAAAAACAGAAATGCGGTGACATCACAATAATTAGAAACCGCACTCAACCTGATGATGTCCCTCGTTATGGGGCGAACTGATAATGAGCGATTTGTTTGTCAGACTAGGCCTATAGATCTCAATACTCACGGGATGAAAATACAACCTTTTTTCTTTGGTTACTTCAACACAACGTGAAAACACGACTGAGAAAAAAAAATACGATCAAAAAAAAAAATAAAGGTGCACTGTTTCGCACATAATTTGGTCGAGATCTCAGGAACCCTGCGGTCTTTTGAAATTACTCGTACCTAAATATGTTTTGATTCGTAGGTTATTTCTAATTATTTGGTTCCTTGAACCAGTTTCTTCATAGGTTGCGTAGTTTTCATGTAAAAAACAATATACCTAACATGATTTTTGCGGCGTAACGTTCCAAAAAGTATGCTTTGTCTCGCTCTTATGAAGACGAAATCCTATGCCTATCCTTCTTATAAAATGGCGCGCATGGTGCCCTCAACGTTGGTGTTCTTCTACACAAACTTGATTCATAGTTAACCCGCTTTCATCACATCACACTTACATATATTACAAAACTGAAAATTTGGATGTTTGTTACCCCTTCACACCAAAACTACTGAACGGATCGGGCTGAAATTTTGCGTACAGGTAGTTATAGACCTCAAATAAAACATAAGCACTTTATCTCATAAATCAATTCTCATGGGATAGCAATAGCTTTTAAACGTTTTCATAGAAACAACAACGCATGCAAGCCGTGGGCATAAACTAGTTCATAATGGAGATAAACTCTTGAAACTCAATAGAGTTATTTCCACCTGAGTGAAAAGTCGGATGGTGTAAACAGCTGCAGGTACTAATAAGGTGCTTGTCTGGTGAAGTTGGTAGTCGTTCGTCTCAACTTGCAGGATATCGGCTAGTGACAAAGTTACGAGATTGGCTGAGGAGTGCAGTGAGGCTTGTGTGTAAGTTTTAATAAAATAGATAGGTAGTTCAGGCTGCCTTGCCGAGTGTGTAGCTCCAGCCAGCAATAATTTTGTTTCAAACAGTGTTGTTTCACGTCGAGTTATATTTAATAGTTAATTCCTATACGCAAGCAGGATATCGGAATACACGTCAGTCAGTCACATGACTAGTTACGGATCACGAAATATACAAAATGCTTAGAATTAATGCAATTGTATAAAAACCCGATTCAGACCATCGATCTAAGTAAAATAGGTGAGATGAGGTACCAGCCTCTCGAAAGTGGAAGGCTCAAATTAGGTACAATTAGGTCCACCCACATCAGTCATAGTCGGACCGGCGTCGCTGGCGTTCGTTTTTCGCGTGCTTATTGTTGTCTTGGTCGCACTTTGGTCTAGGTACGTCTTTTTATCTTTGTTGTTCATTATAATTATTGCACAAGATTGGAAATATAACTGTGAGCTAGTTTTTAGGTGTAGTTGTAACACAGGCTAGATGTTGAGTAAGCGTGCTGGGAGAACGTACCATATCTACAGACTTTACAGATTTTATTTTTGAGACATATTATTTTTATTAAAGTGGAAAAGGGTTTTCTGTACATAAAAGTATTTTAGTTCATTGTTAGCCTAAAACACTACAAATTTAAAAATACGTGATTTTTAGATTGACAAAGTTGCGTAAAAAGCCGTTCATTTATGTCTACTTTCTAAGAGCAGGGTTTTCACTTTTCAGTCACGGCTTCTTTGGGATTTGCACCACAAATACCCTCGCACGATAGCACAATAGTGAATAGGTGTTTTTTAGACCTTCGTGATACATCATCGGCTACACCGTCCCTTCTTATCAGGTGCGATTGTGGTCAAACCTTCAAAGTCAAAGTTAAAGTCAAAGTCAAAGTCAAAAACTCTTTATTTCCATCTAAACAATAAATGTACCAGTTAGAAAAGGTCAAATTCTTTATAATTAAAAACTGACACGGAAATAAGGTGATATTTTTGATTTCAGTCGCTTCGGTATGTAGACTAAAGTAAAGAAGCGACGAAGAAACCTTTAGCCTGTTAGTTGTTATTTTTCGAGTTGGAGCAAATCCCGTCCCAAGCTTTTTTATCCTCTAGATAATCTGATATTTTATAGTAGGCCTTTTTACACAAGAAGGTTTTGACAATTTGTTTGAATTTATTTACTGATAATTTTTGCAACTCACTAGGAGTTTTGTTGTAGAAGCGTATCATTTGATATTAAAAGTAAATGCTAGGCTGTAGGTATGTAAACTTTTGTATAGGTTCATCTCACGTGTGCCTTTTAAATTTAGGCCTAGACTTGCTTTTACACTACGTACTAAAGCCATGAAACACCGACCAGCGTACAGTGTAAATGAATTATTACTGAAGTTGTCTATCAAAAGCAGGTAAATTGACAGCATGTTGTTCTGCTTTTCTATACAGATACAATATATGAAATTTCTTTGTAGTTAGCTTAATCTGTCTAGCTGGCATTGGTGAGTGTTTCAAGCATTCAAATTCATTCAATGCACTGAAAATAAAGTTCTTTTTTTATTTCCGCCGCTCATTGTTTTTTATTTCTGTTGTTTTTAGATTTCCGTACCCGAAGGGTGAAAACGGAACCCTATTACTAAGATCCGCTTTCCGTCCGTCAGTCCGTCTGTCTCAGGGCTATATCTCATTCATGAACAGTAATAAGAGGTACTAGACAGTTGAAATCTTCAGAGAATGTGTATATTTCTTGCCGCTATAACAAAACATCATAAAAATAAAATAAAGGTCCAAATTGAAGGGGGCTTCTATACAAAAAATTTGATTTTTTGGGCTATTTTTGCTCTTATTAATACTGAAAATATAATAGTTAATAAGTTAAAACTAATTCAATTTAAGTTTAAAACTTGAAGGGATCTCCATACAAGTGAAAATATGATGTTCATTGAAAAAGTTTCCTGTTTTTTACGGTACGGAACCCTTCGTGTGCGAGTCTACTCGCACTTGGCGGTTTATTTATTTGTATTCATAATGCAGCCCGCAAAGATAAAGAATAGAATGCGTGATACTCTCACGAATGCATTTGAATGACCCTGATTTACAAGTCATATTCAGTCTATTCTGGACACCTGTATAAGAAATCATGATGATGCCACGGCGGCCAGTCTCAACGGAGACTAGCCAGGTGTGCTGGACATAATAAAGTACACAAGTGCAGTCTCTATTCCCTCACTCTCATAATCCGAAGGGACGGCAAACCGATACCGGATACGACTGTGGAAAGGTCTGGCGCGCAGTACCAACGGCGGTGCCGGTGTAACGCCTCAATGAGCACGCTATGAAAGCATAACAATTTAACACAATATAACATCATTTTCAATATGTTGCTTATAAAGAAAAAGTCTTTAGTAATCTGTTTTAATACGGCACAAATTTTTGCCTTACAAAGTTAGAAGGATTCTATCATTCGAATTACAAGTTGCCCATCGAGCCGTAAACGAAACACATGTTCAATCTTTCAATTAAATTGACCAAACTATATTAAACATTAACAATTCAGTCCAAATTGGACTCTAGAAATAGATGCAATTCATGTTGGCGACCAATTCAAACCGAGCAATATATCGCCAATTCAAGGTCTTAACAAACTTTGAAATATGGTCCTGTTGATGTGTCAGCTATTCGAGAGCACTTTGAGTAAGCCCATTGCGAACTCTATTGCTTAGGAATAGAGATTAAGGAATTCTATTCAGGTTTTAGTACAGGAGACGTTGAATGAATCACCCAATGACCGTTTACTACGCGGAGCTAAAAGAGTACAGTGGATTGGATATGGTATGATAAGGAAGTATTTAAAAAATTTTTTTGTGTTCCAAGTTGAATTAGCAAATCGTTCAATCTTATTTTGTCAATTTGTCAGCGTCTTTTCCAAGCGACGCGTGACCCGAGAGCTGGTGAGTATCTAGCGCAGCGCAAAGCAAATGACGCTGGCTGAGCAATACAGACAGCGTCTTGTCCAAGCGACGCGTGACCTGAGAGCTGGTGAGTATCTAGCGCAGCGCAAAGCAAATGACGCTGGCTGAGCAATACAGACAGCTTCTTGTCCAAGCGACGCGTGACCTGAGAGCTGGTGAGTATCTAGCGCAGCGCAAAGCAAATGACGCTGGCTGAGCAATACAGACAGCGTCTTGTCCAAGCGACGCGTGACCCGAGAGCTGGTGAGTATCTAGCGCAGCGCAAAGCAAATGACGCTGGCTGAGCAATACAGACAGCGTCTTGTCCAAGCGACGCGTGACCCGAGAGCTGGTGAGTATCTAGCACAGCGCAAAGCAAATGACGCTGGCTGAGCAATACAGACAGCGTCTTGTCCAAGCGACGCGTGACCCGAGAGCTGGTGAGTATCTAGCGCAGCGCAAAGCAAATGACGCTGGCTGAGCAATACAGACAGCGTCTTGTCCAAGCGACGCGTGACCCGAGAGCTGGTGAGTATCTAGCGCAGCGCAAAGCAAATGACGCTAGCTGAGCAATACAGACAGCGTCTTGTCCAAGCGACGCGTGACCCGAGAGCTGGTGAGTATCTAGCGCAGCGCAAAGCAAATGACGCTAGCTGAGCAATACAGACAGCGTCTTGTCCAAGCGACGCGTGACCCGAGAGCTGGTGAGTATCTAGCGCAGCGCAAAGCAAATGACGCTAGCTGAGCAATACAGACAGCGTTTTGGGGACGCTTCCGACTTGTATTGATATGGATCAGTTGAGTTACCTCTAGATTAATTGCAACAGTCTGCAGTTAGCTCAATTGTTTCAATTTTAAATACTATGTAAGTAGTTCTAATTTGTTTCTATTATTTGATTGTAATTTTCTTACACAATTTGTCAATCTGCTGGTGTTACAGGGTGACAATACTTAGGCACTATTTCGGTCCAAACATTACCCAAGGGACATAATACCAGACGGTTGAAATAATCTCTTTCAAAGGAAGGAAATAGATAAGTATCATATCAATCCGCAGTCCAATAGACCAAGTTCAAACTATTTCTAAAATCCTCATCATCATCATCATCAGCCCTTGTCGACCCACTGCTGGGCATAGGCCTCTTTATGTTTATGCCATTTGAATCAGTTCTGTTAAAAAAAATATATTTAAGAATAAGAATAAGAGAATCTTTATTTGTAGCAACTACACACTACATATACTTAATACATTAATGAAACTTAAAGCTACAAAATGGCGTCCGACTCAGCATATGTTGTAATAGCCGCAGGCTACCACAACGCTGGTCTTCCGTCGGAACCATGTTGCGGACGTCACGTACGAGACGAGACACAACATTAAAAAACATGAAGTACATTAACAAATATAAAATAACTAATAAAACCTACGATATATAGTTGAACAAACAACAGAAATTTTATAATAAAATTGTATATACAATTTTATGAACCACCTCCATACAAGACTATTCGGTGTTCTTCCTACAATTACCCCGTTATTCACTGAACATATGTTTATTATTTAATGATAGCCGAAAATTGGGTTATTAACGCTTCATCGACTGTATTCATTGACATGGTTTGCTATTTCGAGGTCACTTTTTGATGTTGTCGGCTCAGTGACACACATTCTGTGGTTATGATGTACGACTGGTTTCGGTTTCCGGAATTTGAAGAAACGTTGAATGTATTTCGGAAAGCATGATTATGATTTATAGGGTAACGAACTTTTATTGGTGGTTGTCTGAGAACATGAATCGAAAAGCGTGAATCAACATAATAATCTTACAAGCGATGTGTGTGATACGAAACGAAAAACAGTAACTCCGGGTTGGATTGTCATCATACAATACACTCCTCCAAGTCATCAGCTAATTTAAGGTGACGAAAGGAACAATTAAATACATGTCTTTCAACGACCATGAGCTCTGATGATAGATTTGCTTATTTGAGATGGTGATAGATTGAACTAACGATGAGTGATATTAGCCGGGACCTTTGACCAGGTATCCACCTTGATCGATTGCCGAGCCAGAATAAATATTTGGACTTCGGATGAACTTTCAAAGTACATTTTTAGGGTTCCGTACCGAAAGAGTGCTAACTGGACCCTATTATTAAGCCTCCACTATGTATCTGTTAGTCCATCCGTCTGTCAGCGGGCTGTATTCATTACAAGTAGATAGTGAAATTTTCATAGAGTGCCGCTCTATCCACAAATAATAAAAAACTGAAAAAAAAAAATGTATTAATGTGCCATTCAAAAAACGTGTTTTTAATCGGTGGGCAAAGTCGATGTCCAATGATTTAGATGCTATCTGGATTCAAAACTAAACGGCAATGGCCTTTATTAATAAAGAAAATATCAATAAAATAATAAAAACAAATTAGAACTAGTATTTACAATTGAAACAATTAAGCTAACTGCAGACTGTTGCAAACAATCTACAGGTAGCGCAACTGATCCATATCAATACCAGTTGGAAGCGTCCCCAAGACGCTGGCTGTATTGCCTCGCTGTAGGTATGGCAATGCTGAATGCGCTGCGCCTGATACCCACCAGCTCTCGGATCACGCGTCGCTTCGACCAGACGATCAGATAACTTTTTAAAAACCCGGAGAGACTCGATACCCCACGGACCTGGGGTCTCGACCCCAAATGCTCGACCCCATTTGCTCCCGCAAATGTTTAGGCTCTGTCGAGAGATATTTGCGCCTCTTGAGATCCTCGGCCAAATTTGCCGCCGCACCAGCCCTCAAAGTTTATTTAGAGGTTTAAGATTATCGAGAGAGATCCTTTAGGTCTGCCTGTTTATTATAAAAAGCTATTTTTTAATATGGATTCAGTATAGTATACCTAAACCTTCACTGCCCAACTGGTGCAACCTACAGGGGCGCGACTTTGCACCACGAGGTCTGCCATGACGTAATGCATTAGGTCATTGGCTTTTGTGTCAAATTCAGGTTTATTGATTTATTGATTGATCAGCATCAAGTGTAAACTAAAACTAGCTTAGAGTTACCTTTTTAAAAATCATGTCAAATGGGATTTGTAGAATGCATTCATACTAAAAATTATTATTTTACTAATAATAAAGCCGGCTTTTGACTATGGGATGATTTAATATATGTATATTAAATCTTGAGCTATATATTACATCCCGCGATTGCTGTTCACACTGTAAGATATAGAGGTATATTTTGGAAGAGTTCAGCTTCGGTCACCACTGCGTCATCATAACATAACGTTCTTTATCGAAACAGTTGAATGCTGCAATGGATGTTAAGGTGATTGTTTAGCTTGATTAATAGAAAAGGTAAAATATACACCTTCAAATCTAAATATCGCTCAGTCTCGTCGCGTCGGTCGAAAAAATATTTATAGTTTGGGATGTAATATTTATTATAGCACAGTGTGAACGGTCTCGTACAAAATGTATGACGATTGACAAAATATTATATCTCAAGATGAAATACATATTATGTAATATATATTATATTACATCTCATAGTCAAAAACCAGCTTTAAAGTTTGGGTAAATTAATAGATTTATTTATTTATCCAATCTTTCGTCAAAATAAAATATAATTTATATCTGTAACAGTTTTACAATTTGTTACCGTAGTGGAGACCTTCATTTATGTAAAAACTAGCTGAGCCCCGCGGCTTCGCCCGCGTGGAAATTGATTGCTTATCCCGGGGTAGCTATGTAAAAATAAAAAAAATACATGAATCATTATTTACTTTATAGTTTTTTTCTACCGACTTTTGAGTGAATTGAGCCAAAGAATAACAATTTTCGGTATAAAATTTACCACCCTTTTTAAACCCCTCAGAGGTTATTTTTTGAAAATTAGATTAACATATGTGTTATTCTAGAACTTAAACTATCTACATATATACTAAATTTCATCTGAACAGGTTAAGTAGTTACGGAGATAACGTGGTAACAAACATTCATACGAACATGAACATTCGCATGTATAATATTAATATTATAAATAAATAATATATGTATGATATGATACTTGTGTTAGAAGGTCTTCTTTATCAAACATTACAAATTAGGTACTTATTTGATCTAATGAATGAACAGAAACATAAAAAGGAAAAAGATAGTTATGAATCTACTTCTAGTACCTATAGCTTCGAATCTAATTAAGTCTAGTTTATACTAAGAAAATTTTTATGAAATGTGCGATTTTGCAGTAGTGATGTTACTGGTCCCCTGAGAACACCAGTCTCATGACATGAGAGTCTGGTAACATTGAACCCAGACTTAATAACATAGTGAAAGTAAAATATGTTTTGAGTACAATATTATTATGGATGATTAGATGTTTGCTACCTCTTAACGCCAAAAAAAAATGAACGGATAGGACTTTAAATTTGTAATAGAGTTAGCGCAACGCCTGTATTAAATAAATAAATAAAACGTATTCAAAGAAACGTAAATAGACAATACATTCGTGCACTAAACGAATAAATATAGCTAAGTATAACAATTTAGCCTGTACTAGGTAATCCTGTGTTTCCGGCGACAGTAGTGCTGTGTGTCTACCATGAGTTGTCACAGTTAGATCGCCTGACGTTACTGCAGTAGTTACGTGAATAATAGTTTTGCGCATTTTAGTACCCAACTATCCGCTAGAGGCGCTGTTCAAGTTTTCATACATTTTTTTACTACAGTCGCTAGCGAGTATAAATAAAATAAATAAATAAATAAATAAATAATGCTGGACAATCCACACAGCATCATCTAGCCCCAAGCTAAGCTGAGCTTGTGTTATGGGTACTAGATGACTGATAAACTTAATACAATACATAACATAGATAGATATTTTTTATTGTATATAGAAAATACCCAGAACTCCCGGAACAAATATTTGCAGATCGTACAAACATTTGTCCCAAGGCGGGAATCGAACCCGCAACCTTCTGCGTCGCAGGCGGACCTTCGCCCGCCGCATAGCATAGTATAGTATAGTAGAGGTAGTTTGTTAAAACTCATGGTAGACACACAGATCACCACTTGATGTGATTGACACAAGGCAAAGTAAACTTGTCGAATTATATTATGATCTGCAATATACTTTCAATTGCGGGACATAAGCATTGAGTTTTGTTTGAGCTATAACAATGATGTGCGTATATTTTAGAGTTAGAGATAGTTGTCAGTTTGCGCATCAAAAACTTAGTATAATTGGTCTTCTCAGCATTTAATGTTAGTAGGTTGTACTGTAGCCATTTGTTAACAACATTGAATCCATTTTACGCAAACTCGAAGACTTCTTTAAAAAGGAGGGCAGTGTCATCAGCGTATGATATCATTATGCCGTGGTCTAGTTTTAAGTTACACAGATCGTTAATGTAGATTAAAAATAGGGTTTGATCCAATGTATGTACTTCCCTGAGGAGCCCCGAAGGACGAATTTTCCTGTTCATCGCTCAGGACACTTCCAATTCTCGCGGATTGAGTGCGGTGTTCCAGGTAGCTTGTAAAGAGCTTTAACCGTGTCTCTGATTCCTAGAAGTTCCAGCTTGCGCAAAATAATAGGTATAGAAAGTGTGTCAAAAGCTTTAGCAAGGTCGAGGAAAATTCCTATTGTGTGTTTTCCTTTATCGAGTTCTTGAACGAGAGAGGTCAGGTGATGTACAGCATCGGCAGTGGAATTTTTTTGTCTAAAACCAAATTGAGTCTAAGATAAAATCAATTTATCCTCCAAGTAATTCACCAACCTTGTATTGATATTTTTTTCTAATATTTTAGTTAAAGAAGGCAGTAAAGAAATAGGTCTATAATTTGTGACTTGGCCCTTACTGCCCGATTTGTACACTGGGTCAACTATGGCATAAAGGTTACTTTTTATCCTGAAATAATACGTGCGAAGCCGCGGACTGAAGCAAGTTGTCAATAAACTGTACGCTACGGGGCGGCGTCCCATAAGTGTGAAAACATGTACATAGTCATAGGACGCTTTAGTGTACTATTAAGCCCTCATTTGATTTTCACGCAGGATGCAATTCTTTTGTATAAATAAATAAACAACTATGTTGAGAAGCATGTTTTGATAAATTCAGGCGTTATTCGAAATTTTAAATTATACCTACTAGTAGGTTTAAATAGCATTTGGCAGAATTTAAACGTGTTAATTACTTCTGCATCCATTTCGAGAATCGAGTAATATGAAAGAAGGCAGACAGTTACGCTTTGATTAAGCTTAATAAGTGTTAACTATTTTAATCAAGACATCTTGGAGCTAAATGAGCGTCAACTCTTTTGACTGAACGTTTTAATTTAGCTTTTTAGATTCCATACATTTTTGGTGTGCAAATTTGTCATGATTTAATTTTAATCCCTAGTTATTTTCTAATTCTCTGCTGGAATAACTGATGTGTTATCCTGTATGAGGCGTTTTCCAAAACATAAAAAACTGACGGACCTAAACTCAAAAAGATGGGGATCTTTTTAGCCTGGTCGAACTATTTTTGGCATTAAGTGCCTAAACCCATAGCGCGGCATGCGCGTGTGACCTGCCGAGTGTTGTCGCGCGTGGTGTTGTTTTCTATGTAGGTGTATGGCACAAAACCCATTATTACCGCAGCGCGATTGCGCGCGGTTCCGCCATTTGAACGAGAAAACGCCTGTCGCGTAGGTGGGTTTTGACTCTAAGAAAATGCCTTATTGATCACGACAGCGAGCCGGCACGGACCGTAAATACGCGAACAAAGTTATCAGCATAATTAATAAAAACCTGGGAGTTGAACCATTTTGAAAACCAAAAGCACAGGGTATAAATGACCTATCGCATTGACCAAGCGAGTTACGACCTCAGTGAGACAGCGGGTGAAGATCCGCCTGCGACGCAGCAGTTGGCTGACGCGATTCCCGCCGCGGGACAAATATTTGTACGATATGCAGATATTTTGCATATATTTTTCAGGTCTGGGTGTTTTATATACATATAACGGGTAGCGCAAAAGTAATGTCATAATGTGAAAGTACTTTAATTTTTGCAAACTGCGTCAAATGTCACTGTGCTTTGCCATCTATGTAGACATATAGAGAATTGATTTTCAACAAGCCAAGGAGCGATAAACATCTAAAGAACCACCAATTTCTGAAGAGACCATTTTCTAGGCCGAGTGATTTCTCGTTTTGGAGTTTTGAACTGGCCGTCCAGATCACCAGATATAACGGCGCCACCACCGAGTTTTCTTTTTTTTTGCTTTGAAATCTCGTATTAACCACAACAAACCAACAACCTTGCAAGAGTTGCAAGTCTTGAAAGCTAACATTGAAGAAGAAATCGCCAATTTGGAGGCAGATGACTTGCAAAGTTCGTGGTTTGCCGTGGAAAACGCGAGTTTTCAAAAAGCCCCAAAGCATCGCTCCATGGTTTATTGACAACCAATCTATCTGTCTACAACATATGTAGTTATCAAAGCAAACAGCGTCATATGTCACTACATGTGCCATTGGCAAAAAATCAAGCATATTCACATTATGACATTACTTTTGTGCCACCCTATATGATAAAAATCATATGTATTTTTGTATTAAGTATATCAATTTTCTAGTACTTACCCAATAAACAAGATCTACTTGCCTTGGGGCTGGACGATGCTGTGTGGATATTCCAGTATTATTTATTGATAAAAAAACAATAAATAATTCCCGTTAGGTCATCTACATAAACTATAACAAACCAACTCAGACATAACAGCAAAGGTAGTGCACAGACCAGACAAACAAAACAAATAAACGCTAAACACCCAATTAGAATCGGTTTCAACCAGCCCCGAACACAATCGCCATTGTCCATCTCGGCTGACCTAAGTACCTGCCATTCCATTCCAAGTTAGAAGTGATGTTGCTTGTTAGGATAGCACGGTCACTACTGTTCGTTAAACAAACACCATTAAGAAAACATGAATAGACACAGAAACAATGGGTGATGTTATTTTTGAAATTTGAAGCGTTTGACATTTTCTGTAATGATTGATATTTTTAGTGTTCCGTACCCGAAGGGTGAAAACGGGTCCCTATTACTAAGGCTCCGCTGTCCGTCCGTCCATCCGTTTGTCACAGGGCTCTATCTCATGAACCGTAAGAGGTAGACAGTTGAAATTTTCATGTGTATTTCTCTTGCTGCTACCTCTATAACAGCATATAATAAAAATAAAATAAATATCCAAATTAACAGGGGCTTTCATACTTACAACGTAAATTTTTTAGGCTATTTTGCTCTTCGTTTTTAAAGGTTATATCACTTAGTAACACTTCAACAGTAATAACAAAAAAATATAATAAAGTAAAAAATTGAAAGGGGTCTCCGAACTAGTAAAAATTTTATGTTCCTTGGAAAAGTTTCCTGATCTTTACGTTTCGGAACCCTTCGTGTGCGAGTCGACTCGCACTTGGCGGTTTATATTATTTTTCATTTGCGTCATTTGCTGTCACTTTTGACAGTAACTGTCTGTTATGAAGTGATAAGATACGTACAAATTGGCTAGTATTAGTAGAAGTAGCGTAGTGATAAGAAGCAATGTATGATCCGGCTCACACGTATAACCGGACTTCTAAGCCATAAAAGTCTCAGAGGTCCAGATAACTGAATTAGTAACCGGACTCCTGGTGCTACACTACACCATCCGCGCGCGATCATTATGGGATAGAACCATTTGGAAATTACACAAGAGCAACCGCACAATTACGTAAGCACTTTTACAAGGTTCAGCCCCGTTTTGACAATGCCATCAGACAGACTGACAAGGTTTCATCTCACTCTATCACACGACGAAAAGCGGCATAACTGTTGACGGACATAATTCAAGAAAAAAATAATTCTGAGATACATAGTAAACGGCCTTATCACTACTACTAATCATGCGTTGCCTGCATCTAGCGGTTTCCTGCGATCTGAAAAGGTCTTCAAGCTATCTGGGTCTCTTTTCCAGTACCTGATCGCCGCCAGAAATCCTCCAAAAGGCACTTTTATGAATTTGTCAACTTCTTTATTAAGGAAGAATGAGAAGACCTTGAAGACTGAGGGGATCTACTCTCTCCGCACAATTTGCACAACAACCAAATCAAGACACCCAGTAGAGCGTCAGCCAAGCTCAGAAAAGAAATCAGTGATGCACCAGCGTATGTTCCATTTACTGGCAAATAATTTAGCGTGAAACTCAACAGCTGGGCGTAATTAAGCTGTGGCACTGCGTTAGCAACGGGACCTACCGGAACCACCTAGTACACCCGGATCGGTGAATTAGCATAACCTATAAAACTTTATGCGAAACACCACGAAATGGTACGAGGAATCCGGTGAACGGAGAATAGCTCGTATTGGGCTAAATGGGCCCATTGGGAATTATAGTGGACGGTGCCAAGTGCCAATGCAACCATAATACTTTAGGTAGTTGAATCGGTTTTTACCAAAAAGCTGTTAATTTCCTCAGACGTAGTTAACCGTGTGACTTCCAAGCTTTTTGATTAATCACTACCCTTCGTAGCGTAAAATATATTGATAGTCTATTGACTCTGGAAAAAAACCAAGAAGAAGATTAATTCGTGCTGTACCTATTATTTATCAAACAAAGTCTATGTTGTTTGTATAAATAAAAATTCAAGTCTGTTCTACCCCATTTACAAACCTGCGAGTGTTCGCTACGTATGTTAGGTATTTTAGGTAATGCATACAGATCCTGGCCAGGTGGGAAAATAGGAAATTAAAGCTGGTAACATACGGTTAGAAATTATGAGTTATTTGTGTTTAATATTGCCTGTGAGCTCGCGCTTTGTGAATTTAAGTTACCCGAAATGGATATCACAATGAATTTTAATGTTAAAACTATTTTTGAACTTGTAGTTTTTGTTTGAGCTTTGTGCTCGCCAGAGAGCTTTGTCACCTTTTTCGGTATGTGAGCGTCGAGATGGTGAATATTAAATACCTACTGACCGCCTAGAAAAAAACAAAGGTAAGTAATTGATATCTTCAAGAGGACATTTCCTTTTCATAT
Source organism: Eupithecia inturbata (assembly GCA_963662085.1). NCBI lineage: Eukaryota > Metazoa > Arthropoda > Insecta > Lepidoptera > Geometridae > Eupithecia > Eupithecia inturbata. Next base: position 4,753,119 of record OY759191.1, on the reverse strand, counting down.
GGCGCGGCGGTAGAAACAGCCAGTATATTCTCCTCCTCTAGCCGCTTGCATACAATTAAAACAGCGGCGATGCGTCAAACCAGCCCTCGTGCAAGGAGTTTAAGCTATAAGCAAATTATTTTTGATGACGGAAAACCAAAGCTATGGCATGATCTGCTGTGCCAACAGATACTAGGTGATGGCCAATTATGTTTTCTTCGCAAACATTTTTTCAATATCAATTACGTGGATTTGTTAGAGAACCAGTTGCGTAATTTTCACCGTAACAATCCAATTTTATGGAATTTTTGGTTAAATTGCCTTTTCGCAATTTTCTACATCATTTTTATTTCCTAACTCGAATTTTCCATTCTTCCTAGAAGAACTATTTTTGAAAGTTTTATCGACAGGTAAAGTTAACAGAATCATAAACCTCGTCAACAAATAATAAAACAAAATTTCTAGTATGTTTCTATCTCAGCTTGACCTACTTTAATCCTATTTTAATAACCAGTCCCTGTCAATCATTAAAATGAACTGTCAAAATGTTTGCGGGGTCTACCACATGTTTTCATTTAGCAATGCCATAATGTCATAATTAGCTTGTTTTTTTTTGCATCTCTGCTTTTTGCGGCTATAATTACAAGACAGCTCTGTTTATATTCAGTAGGTCATTCATTATTCATGTATTGCAAATATTGGTAGGTCATCATCACCACCATCATGCACAACCGGAATTTACCTACGGCTGGTAATATGCTTCACTTTATCCCCATTTCATTATTCAAATTTGTGTCATTATTGGTCAAAGTTTTATTGGGATTTTTCTTGCAGGAAAAATAAACAGTAACAGCCCGAAGTCAGGAAGTTGGCGGTGTTACACGCCCGTGCCTCGGAAAGCACGTAAAGCTGTTGGTCCTGTGCCCTGACCTCTCCCCGGTCGTGTCGGTCTGCCGTCCCATTGGTTTATGAAAGCACACTGGGGCACTATAATATGTCCTGCGCACCTGTCTAGTCTCCGTTGAGACTGGCCGCTGTGACCGAAGACTCGATTAGAGGACATCATTATTTATAGTCAGTACTTTTAATAGTAAAATATAGACATATTTTACTCTAAAAACTTTCCTGAGATGACGAATTAATTATGACTGTAAGCGGGTTAACAACAAACCTAGTTTGTGTTGGAAGATCACCACTGCTCAAGTATATTTTTTCTAGGATAATTATTTTTGTAGCGTTAGGTATTCGTTAGAAATAAAAGGTTGGCATAAATAAAATTATTTGATCAACTGCATGTAATTTATTTGACTGAAAATTATTTTAAATTATCCCAAAACAAGGCTTTAAAATATTTTAAAATATCGCAAATACCTTTGAATTGCGTTGTTTATAAAATTACTATGTGTGATGTACGTACATGTCCTTTGTACAGAAATATGTAAATTTACCTACATTATTACTAACCGCAACTTAAGCATCATTCGTGACTTTATTTTAAAATAACTTGACGTGAATCAACACGGGATTATCCACCGGGGATGGGCAACAGCGCCCCCTGCAGAACAATTCTACCACCGAACTGCGATCCCCAACCCGCATGCCCAGCGTGAGGATTATGTTATTATATTATTACCCTCCAAGAGATAAAAGCCAACAAGGCGCTTATCAGGGGGAGGCCTGGATCGAGCAAAGGACCAATATAGGCTGTGGAGGAGGAACTATTAACACGAACGAAGGGAAACATGAAATTGAGGAGGTAAGTCCGAGATATTATAATTCAAGCATAGATAGGAAAGGCCTTTACCCAAAAGTGGGAAATACAGACTAATAAAACAACGTACGGAGCCCTTCGTGTGCGAGTCGACTCGCACACGAAGGGCTCCGTACCTTAAAAATCAGGCAACATTTCAAAGAACATAAAATTTTCACTTGTTTGGAGACACCTTTAAATTTTGAACTTTACTATATTTTTAGTATTTGTCGTTATTTTAGTTGAAGTTTCATGTGTCTACCTATTGTGGTTCAAGAGACACAGCCTTGACAAACGAAAAGCAAAAATATAAATAATAAAAATATAAAAAAAAACACGTTTTTGTATGGAAGCGCCCTTTAATTTAGAAAAATACTTTGTTTTTATTATATTTTGTTATAGCGACAAGAGAAATACGAATTCTCTGAAAATTTTTACTATCACCTCTTACGGTTCATGAGATAGAGCCCAATGACAGACGGACGGACAGCGGAGGCTTAGTAATAGGTTTCTCTTTTCACCCTTAGGGTACGGAACCCTAAAAAGTCCTACGTCCGGTCAGAAATAGACAAAATACTAGTAAGCATTGTTGGACTAATGTAAGGTACTAACCTATAACATTACTTGAACATCTGCTTTACCTGCTCACTTAGAAGTTGCCATCATTATGATACTTCAACGGGAGAAGATTATTATGAAGCACAGATTTGTAGGTACCAAATATCTTAATTTTATATAACTTGAACCGGTTTGCTTGCGGTTAGTGTAGTGTGGTCATTGCCAGCTTACTAATAGCCATAGTCATTAAAGCTTTATCACTTCCACTACGCTGAAACTTACTGCACCATTTTGTGCGAATCATTTACATTGTTACGTAACGTGGGCGTAATGAGATAATACTTAGTACCTATTCTTTATTTTGCTGTGTGGTGCCGGCTTAGAATTTGCGCCACCCAACTCTTCCCGCGGGTGTCGTAAGAGGCGACTAAGGGATATCCACCGGGGCGTGCAGCAGCGCCCCCTGCAGAAGAATTCTACCACCGAATTGCGATCCCCAACCCGCGTGCCCGGCGTGGGGATTGTCGGCATTACCCCGTGAGATAAAAACCAATAAGGCGCTTACCAGGAGGAGGCTTGGGTCCAGCAGTGGACCAATATATGCTGTGGAGACGGAGACCTATATCTATACTCCATAGGTAAAGTAATTTTCTTGCTAGAAAAATCCTAACGTGAATTTCAATATCTCAGAAGTAGTCCGGAGTAAGCCGGAAGTAGGCGGTGTTACACGTGCCTCGGACAGCACGTTACAGGGTTACAAACCCTAACGGGTTTGGTTATCAAGCTAGACCTAGATTTCAGTACTCACAGAACCCTCGTGGTAAAATACTCGAATTACATAAAATTCTACATTTTTTCTTAAATTCATTGAATGTGAAAAAACGATTGAGAAAAAAAATTACGATTAAACAAAATCATGAAAGTGCAATTGTTGTTGTTTCGCACATAATTTGATCGAGATCTCAGGAAACCTGCCATGTATTGAAATGACTTATGTTATTATTCGTAGGTTATTACTAATTATTTGGTTCCTTGAACCAGTTTCTTTATAAGTTGCGTAGTTTTCTTGTAAATAAATAATAACTTGATTTTTGAGCTTACGCCCGCCGCCGCCGTTCCAAAAACGTATGCTTTGTCCCGCTGTTATGAACGCAAAATTCTATGCTTATCTTTTTCAAAATGGCACGCATGGCGCCGTCATAAGCCGTTGGTACTGCGCCTGAACTCCCACCGGTCGTGTCGGTTACCTTAGTAACTTCAATACTTCATAGCTCTGCCGTTTCATCAGATTATGAGAGTGATAGAATAGATAGTGCACCTGTGTTTGCGCACGCACTTGTGCTTTTAATAATGTCACGCGCTCATGGCTAGTCTCCGTTGAAACGGGCCGCGCCGTGGCCGAAAATTTGGCTAAGACGACATTATCATAAAGATATTAATTATCATAATTATTTAGTTATGTTTGATTAATGTAAGTGGCTGTTGTGACCGTTGTTCTAATTGAAAAATTAATTGAATTCAACCCTCAATTTTCGGCGAAAAATATATAAAATAACACATTTTATATATTTTTCGATTTTCGACAAATAATATTGTTTATTTTCTAGTGTAACACAAAAGATTTTACGAACATTTTATTGTTATAAAAATATTATAACCCCCACTACAACTACCTACCTTGTTTGTTCCCTTTCGATTTCATACAAAATAAAAAAAAAAAAAAACAAACAACTAGCACCTCCTTCCCGTTAAAACACAAATCGCCTCTGATTAATTAAGGACTAAAAGTTAACCGTGCGAAAACTCCGAGCGGGGCGGCGCCAATATGCTAGCTGTAAAGTTTGCTTAGAATTTTAAATAAGGTGAGAAACGCTTTCGATTTTGTGGCAATGTGTTTTGAGCGGTCATGACATGTATCTAATAAATACTTCAACTAAACATTTAATTTAGTATAGATATTAATATTAATAACGTAATAATTATGATTTGTGACACAAATTTGTCACAAATCATATAACTAATTAATACATTATATATTATATACAAACTGTGAATACAGAGGGTATTAGATATTATTATATTGATAACCGAATAGTATAAAATATCGCTAAACCTGCCCCAGTGTGCCCTATGTGTGTTGACCATTATGTGTGTGACTCCCAAATAGCCAATCATCCAGCTGGATCACGGAGATATCGGATGTTCCGATTTGTCGGTTGTGTTGCCTGCAGCAGCTAGTACAAAGTAGGTAGTGTTTTGTTTCCTCAACATCAGCAGAATAGTTGTACCTATCTTCACCATTCTTTAAACTTTATACATGTACTCAGGTTCTCAAAAAACCAGAACCTTTCAACGCTAGGTTGCAAATTATTCAAAGATTGTTAATATCACATAGGTACTGTATAAGTGGTAGGCTTAAATATTTGGATTAAGAAAATAAGGTTCAAATAAGCTCGGAAAAATTTAATTTCAGGGACCAAAATACTTGCTTGTACGGCTCGTAAGGATAAATCGTACGATAATATTATTTCATAAAATAAATCTTCTGTATCCTGTTGCCTTTTTAGGAAATAAAGGAAATTGTATAGTCTTTTGTAATTCTTTCTTTGTAGTTTTTCCGCAATCTCTTATGATTGGCATTACGGAAATAAGAAAGATTCATATTACGTTTTCTGATTTTATAGACTTTTCTACCCCAGCCCCCCCTGTGTAATGATAAACACAGTAGTGTTTATCATTACACAGGGGGGACTTCAATTTATAGATTTATTTATTCAAACAACTTTACAGGACACACCTCTTAAGTCTACACATCTTGCCCAACTTAACTTAGATATTTAGATAGATATTTATTTCAAAGAACAAAAGAACATACATAGTTCACATAAGGAGAAAAGTTATAACATTTGTACTTAAATTATATAAATTTTATAGCAGGAATAATTTGTAAAATTTAACTCTGTAATAAATTAATTTAACTTATAGTTAAAATAGGAATTAGGATTGTAATACACAATAGGATTATCATTCAAGACATTCAAAGAAAAAAAAGAAAAAAAAATGAAAAATGTTTATTTCTGTACATAAGTTACATTGTCATGGGTTGGGATTCTCTTTTAAGCATAATATGCTTGTGTTAGAGTACCCCGCTCTTCCTTATCGTGTTCGTTCGATAAATAAATCTGTTTAAAAAAATACTGTGTATTCTGTTTGGTAGACCTGAGGACACCGGTCTCACACGAGTCCGGGCAACAGGAGCTACCAAACAAAAGTGAGTACGTACATGTCATACACGCTGAGTGGTAACCATTTTTGTCACGTGATCACGTCTCTTAATTTTATTTTTAAATGTTATACTATGTATTTTATGTGACAAAATAAATATTTTTTACTTTTACTTTACTTTACTATCCATACATACAAACTTTCGTATAACACTAATTTTATAAACGCGAAAGTTTGGATGTTTAGATGTATGGATGGATGGATATTTGTTACCTCTTTACGCCTTATCGACTAAACCGAAATTTTGCATAGATTTAGCTCAAACACGCCTGGAAGCAAACATAGGCTAGTTTTTATCCCATAAAACTGTTCCCATGGGATAGAAATAACCAAATGACGCGTGCGAAGCCGCAGGCAGAAACTAGTTTATAATATAACTGTGATTAGTGGATTCTGAGAAAGGAGTCCATATAACTTTACGTAAGCAGGTTCGTATTGCATGCGGAACAAACACAGGGTGTCAAACTTAACAACAGTCGGCGTCGAATAAACACAGTCATATTCAAAGTAAAATACTTCCCCTGGATCTGTTAGAAAAGGACAGCATAACATATACTCAGAGGAGTGAAAGAGAACACTGCACGCGCGACACCTGCCTGCGGTAAGTTCCAGAACAAACTGATTTAAACAAACCAAGCTGGGACCTTATTCGCTAGCAAAGTCCGTAACCGGTCACACAACGACGTTGGCGTCTTTAAGTGCAAGCGCGACAATACTAAGTTAATAAGAGAAAAATATTTTACTACAATTCTTCAAGTGTATTTATGTATATGTTCATGATTAAAGCATTATTTACTAGGTTCTGCCCGCGGTGGCGCTTTCGTTTTCCTGTAGTACCTTACCTATGCATTCAACTTTCCAGAACTACGTATACGCAAAGTTACAAGCAGTTTTATTCAGTGGTTTTGGAGTGAAGAAGTATAAAAGCATAACAAACTTCTCTCAAATTTGTCATTGGTAAGATTCTTGTTATACCAGCTTTGCCCTCGGCTTCTGACCCATTTTTCGAAAAAAAAAAAAAGGTCATTGACTATGCAATGTTTCAGCCCGATCCGTGATGCAGTTTTAGCGTGAAGAAGTAACAAACATCCAAAGTGTGATGTGATGTGATAGATAGATAGATATTGTTTACTGTCATGTTTTTGGCTAGTAGTGTCTTAAATCCTATGTTAGGGTTATCTAGACACAAGGGTTCTCTCACAAAAATAGCAATAAGTATAGATGAACTTGTAAACAATGCAGGCAGTTACGCACCCAACAAACACAGCCGTGTCACCGACCGTCCTGTTTTCGTATAGCTGTAAGCCGCGGTGTGAAGTTGTACTCACGTGATCCACCAATCACGCGCATCAGGTCAGCGACCAAGCGAGCGCTTGAGCTTAGCTATAGGAAGCTCTTTTCCATGGCAAAGGTAAAAAAAAAAAAAAAACAAACAATGTATTTAACATTTTAGGGAAATTACTAAATAGTGTAGCTTGACAGTTAAAATAAGTTAAGTTACGATTGGAATTGTTATGTCCACTCCAATCTTATCTGGAAGCGATACAATACCTGAAACAAATTGGCTTGAAAAAATATGTACGGAGAGCAGCATCATTTGGTTAACCCCTTTAACGTTTACACTTCTACCGCTAGAGGGTTACCAGTTGATGATGCTGTATTTGCCTAACTGAACAATAACGTATCCCGCCGCGTTACGTGCGTCCTTGGTCAGGAATAAGTGCCTTGGCCGTAATAACAAAGGTTAGTTCTGTGTGCAGTTGTAATTTTACTAGGAACTGAGCTTTTCTAGAATTTGCGACGCGAACATGTTGGAAACTCTATTTTCTGAGTCAGGTTAATATGGGAGCTTTTACTCCCATACTTTTTAATATTATACAGAAGTGACCGAGGCGAATAAAATAATAGAATAGAGAGATATTTATTTCAATACAAAACCATAATCGTAACAGTACAAAACTTACATAAATGGCTCTAGCGTAGATAATAAAACATTTTCAAAATTATTTGGCTTTTTATGGAGCTGTAAGACTAAAAAACTCTATAGGCCAAATATTTTTTGAGTTATGATGAGTCTTAAGAGTGTAAGTCGTGTAAATTGAGTCGCTTCATACAAAAGTCTTGTTTGAGCCACAAGATGATTTCTGTTGCAAATAAGGATACTCACAACTAAAAAAAAACTCATTTGGTCTCAGTGTCAAATATACCATGTACGCGTAAAATAATGTTGTTTTTCACCCTCATTAAATTATCAGTACCTACTCTTACCCTAAGCGTGCCACGCGCTTTTATTGATCGATGCGACGACGAGTCGATAACGTTAGCTGATTTGTGCTCAAGCTACAATAAACTCTTTCCTATCCGTTCAAAGGAATTTAATAATGAAATTGATTTCGGGTTGAGAGCGTTACATAGCCGAATATGTTATTGTTATTTACATAAAATCTGCTTTTTACGGATAACAACCTACTCCAATTTTATGATGGCGTTTTACGGACCAACGTGTAAGTTCGGTTAATAACAGGTTAAACGAACTTAAGAGAAAAGCCGACTATAGAGTTGTATCTATAGATTTTTAAGGCGATATTTAAGTAAATTGTTAACAGATTTTGATGATTATTTCTTTAAAGAGCGATCCCAAGGTTTTATTTCCGAGGAATTACTATTTGTCCCGTTAAAGTAAATAAGAAAAAATAGTAACCGTAAATATTTAGGATTCTGAAGTCGGGTTGGTTTTTGTAAAATCATTAAATTACTATTCATGATTATCCATTTAAGTATATGGAATAAATCGAGCCACCCAATGTAAGAAAGAAAGGTGACACAGCAAAAAAACATTCAGTCGTACATTCAATTTCTAATGTGCTCTAAGTTATACTCATTGAATGCTAATCCTTATCCAGATAAGGACGAAGCAAGCCGAGGGAAGCAGCCTAACATTGATCTGGATCAATGTTAGGCTGCTAACCAACTGTATCGATTTGAAAACTATCAGTTCTAAATGATAAACTATGAATATGCGTAACATAACATAACTTCAATAACTTGATATTGTTTGTAATCTGTAGTCTAAAGTCATGTACAACGGCCATTTTGGCATCATTTGAGTTTTGAGCTTAGTGACTTTAGTGTTAATAACCATGATGGATTTAAAAGATTTAAATGTTGACATAAATGGGAGGATGACTGAACGTAGAGTTTTTGTTCTAATTATTTTTAATGAAAGCTAATTATTACTGAATATAGAACGTTCTTAAAGTTCTTTAGACCTAGAACCTAGAACGTTCTTAAAGTTCTTTAGAGGTTATCTTCCAATTCTGACTTAGGTCTCAATAAAGCTAAGAAAAAGTATATATTTTTTTAATATCGTTGCTAATGAACATTTATGTTATAGGTACCTAGATGAAAATATCTGAGACTAGATGAAAATTGTTGAATCCATCACAGATGTAAGCAGGCCAACGATAATGATGTTGAATGTTTCGTCGTCTCGCCAGTAAGCGCGTGCGTGACCGTTAGCCTGAGTTGTCTGAGACCTTTAGCCATAAAATTTAATACAGGACACTATTAATTAAAACTGCCTAGGTTGCCTATTCAAGTTGAACCTTACAATGGTAATAAAGCGTGGGCAAGAGGGCCTGTTTCTAGCCGAGAATCAAGGTAGGAAGGTAGGTACCTACATACTTATAGTGATGCAATCAACCTAAGGTATTTACTGCCTTTGCTGGCATTCGTTAGGTAGGTTAGGTGGCAGGGAACCATTCGAAGCGTTGAAGTTCCAGAGAGCTTCAATGTTATCTTGGTCTAATCTTTTAATTAAAAGTATCTCTCACTATTTTTGTATACTTAGTTGTTATTATTTTGGTCATACAGCTATTATTCTGGCTGTGAAAACACTAACTGTAATATTTAAAAACATCAATTTGATTGAGCTCATACCCGCTAAGAACAAAACAACGTCTCTTTTTGTAATAATTCTTTACAATCGAATTGTAAAGTGCAATAGGTAGATCAATGAGTAAAGTGCTTAGTAGGTATCAGTAGGTATTTAAATATACTGAGTCCGCAACACTAAATGAATCGCCATTCGTGGATGTTACAGGCCGATGACGGCGGGTAGGTAGGTAAGTACGTGTACGTGTTGATAGCAGATGGAAGTATGGATGGTAATCAATGTTATTACAAATTATTTGAAACCTTGACAAGTTTCTTTATTAGTTGAGCAATTTTCTTGTACATATGCAAAAATTTGATTTTTCCGCTTACACCACCCCGCCCCAGAAACGTATGCTCTGTCCCGCTTCTATGAACGCGAAATCCTATGCCTATCCTTTTCACAAAATGGTGTGCATTTGCGCCCTTATAATAATATTCGTTTGACCTGACTTTCCTTAACCTTATAGCATATTAGAACCTACTCAGAAAGTAGGTAAGCGATATTGGCAAAGCTTACGGTCAAGTTAGCATAATAATTCATAGTAATGACTTCTTTAGAACTAGACTTCTTTAATACATGCAAATTTCCTTCGGTCACGGCTTAATTTATGCTGAGGTTGCGATTTGAACTTTGAGTCAGTGAATAAATAATTTATTTACATTTAATTAAGATTCCCTATCTTAATAGGTAGCTTTATCTCTTTAACTTAAAATTATTGTATGATATTAGGAACATAGGCATTGTATTTTATATATAGAAATAGGTATCATAGACATAGTGTAGTAATAATATGTAGGAGTCTATTAATTAAGTAGTGAAGGATTAAACCACTTTCTTTTCCTGTATGAATGTTGTGCATACGTAGATACCCACATAACCTTGTCTCTCTCTCTCTCTCCCAATAAGGTTTGCTGGAAGAGAACTCTTTTTAGGGTTAAGCTCGCCTTTGCCATTCCTTCTCTAGTTTTATGTATTTTAATGTATGTTTTATTTAGTGCCATAAAGAATTCAATAAAAAATAAATACCTTTTTTTTAATATATTATTTAATGAGGTAGGTACCTACTAAATGAATAAGCTGCGCGCAAAGGTCGGGTCACAACGCGGGTTTGACCCGGCTACGTTGTCTAGCAAATCTAGTAATTTGCGAAATCTACTTAGTTTTAGCGTAACTGATATTTAGCGTGTAAATCAAAAAACCTCCACACTAATACTAAAAATTCGAACGTAACTCTGTCGGTCTTTATGTCTGTCTGTTACCTTTTTTCGAATAAACGGCTAAACGGATCTTAATGAAATTTGGCAGAGAGGTGAATGGCCCATCCCGGGTACGGACATAAGCTTCTTAGAAAGCGCGTAGTAAATAAAAAGGTGCTGGAGCATCATCTAGCCCAGAAGTAAGCGGAGCCTGTGTTATGCGTACCTACCTACTAATAATAATTATAATAAATATAATAATATAATATATATAATATAATATATATAATATAATAATAAATATAATAATAATAATAATAATATTATCATTACGTGCATTAAAAACCAATAAAAATGCTATAATAACGAATGATAACAAGAGCACGAGCTAGGGCGGCAACAAAAGCGCTCCCCAGAAGACCATCGCAGCCCGCCTCGGCTAGCTCCCCATCCTCGTCTTCAGATGAAGAGGTATTTAGAACACCACCTGAGACGAGTGATGTGTTGAGCAGCGAAGACGAGCTGTCGCCGTCGCCTCGACCGTCGCGACCACCTGTGCGGCGAGGCCGACCCCCGCTGTCAGCTGGCTTGGGACCTGCAGGGCGCACAGCCCCGCGACCGGCCCCCGCCGCTGATGGAAGAGTGCGGCGCATGAAGTGGACCCAACAGATAAACGAAAATGTCATGCGCGCATATTATAGGGCTACAGAGGGAGGAATTAACTTGACCGCGTACCGTTCTAGGATGATGCCGTTGTTTCAGGCCCTTGAACCGACAGTCGACGTTAATGTGCAACGACTATCTGATCAGGTACGGGTCATCCAACGCTCAAAATTGTTGGATGACAATGCACTTGATCAACTCCGACATGAAATCCTTAGTGCTCAAATGGTGGACCACCCGCAGTGTAACCGGGCTGTTACGTCGCCACCGCGACAAATCACACAAACACTAGTGATTCCCCAGCCTGATTACGCTATGGAAGAGGTCAGTCACGAGAGCATTGAGGTAAGTACCCAAAATAATGAGCAATTGAGAAGGGCTTTGGAAGATGCGATTCTAAATTATAGACATTCGAATGAAAGACCATGTCTGCCTCGCTTCCCCACCCATAGACGTGGTTTAGCTATAGTGGGGGCCTTGAACCCACTACTAGTCCCATATCTACTGACTAGTAGTGATATTACTGATACGCACTCTATTCTCTACTGTGGGGCTATTGCGGCTTGCCACGTTGCGCGGGTAAAGTTTCCTGACTATGACCGTGCTCCGCGCCAGGCTAGCAGTACTCCTACTTGGCAGCAGAGAATAGAGAGGCGTATCAGTAGGTTCAGGACTCTCATAGCTAAGCTAATTTGCTTTAGGGAGGGCAACCATAGACCGAGGGTTATGCGCTTTGTGACACAGGCTTTTGACGGAACTGAAACTCAACCTCGGGACTATTTAGCCTGCGTCACAGAGCGCATAGACTACCTAAAGCAAAAAGTCTATACGTGGGCAAGTCGAATAAGGAGGTATAAAAAGCGAGTTGACAGATTTTGGCAGAATCGCATATTTCAAAGTGACCAAAGGAAAGTTTACCGCGACTGGGAGAAACCCGATCTACGTGTGTCCGACGGTCTGGTACCCGATGCCGAAACCGGAAAAATTTTTTGACAAAGCATCTGGTCCATGCCAGTCGAGCACACGGAAGCGGACTGGATGAATGCGGTAAGTGCTGAGTGTGAAAACATCGAAACTATGGAAGCTATCAACATCTCTCCATTAGATGTAAGTAATGCAATCCGCTCGGCCCAAAACTGGAAAAGTCCTGGCCCGGACGGATTGCATAACTTTTGGCTAAAATGGTTTCGATGCTCACACTCGGTTCTGGCCGCACAATTCCAAGAAGCAATTGAGATCGGGTCCCTCCCACATTTTATGACGAAAGGTGTAACTTTCCTGCTCCATAAGTCTGGTAGTACTGCGGAACCAAAGAATTATAGACCCATAACATGCTTACCCACCATCTACAAGCTGCTTACATCCATTCTGACCACAAAAATTAACACGCATATTGTTACAAACAAAATTTTGGCACCTACTCAGAATGGATGCAGGGTTGGGTCCCGTGGTACAAAGGAACTCCTCCTCATTGACATGGCCATTAGTCAACAGGTCAAACGTGGCAGAGGGAACTTGTCGGCTGCATGGATAGACTATAAGAAGGCTTATGATTCGGTGCCTCATACTTGGCTTGAGAGGGTCTTAGAGTTGTATAAAGTATACTACTCTAAGATCATTCTTGGGATCATGTATGAGGCAGTGGACCACTGTTCTTCGTCATCCAGGGAGCCGATTGGATCCAACAACCACCAATGATCTGATAAGAATAAAGAGGGGTATATTCCAGGGCGACAGTCTGAGTCCCTTGTGGTTTTGCCTAGCTCTGAATCCACTCAGTACTCTACTGAAAGATTCAGGAATAGGCTATCACCTTCGGAGAGATGGTGAGGTCATTTCTCACTTGTTGTATATGGATGACCTCAAACTATTTGCGTCGAATAAAACACAGTTAATGGCGCTTCTGAATATCACACAGATATTCAGTAGTGCTATTAACATGGAGTTCGGCGTTGATAAATGTGCGGTCATACAAATACAGCGAGGGAAAGTTGTGAATTCTAATAATTTACAACTTTCAGAGAGAATGTCCCTCAAATATCTCTTAGAGGGTGAAACCTACAAATATCTTGGTATGCCAGAAGCGTTGGGTATAGTAGACGGGGACATAAAGCAGTCGGTGAAAGAGCGCTTCTTTTGTCGCCTCACAAAAGTGCTAAATAGCCTTTTGTCAGGTGGCAACAAGGTGCGTGCCTTCAACGGCTGGGTAATGCCATTACTCATTTATACCTTTGGCATACTAAGATGGACTCAGACTGAACTAGACGCCTTGGACTGTAAGGTTCGTCAATTTTTAACCACTCATCGCATGCGACACCCCCGAGCTTCGGTAATGAGATTGTATATCCCGCGGAAATGTGGTGGTCGAGGCTTTTTAAACGCCAAAACCCTACACAACCGTGAGGTATGCAATCTCAGAAATCATTTTCATCAAGCCGAATACCAGATACATCGTGATGTGGTTGCAGTTGATAAGAACCTTACTCCTCTCTCCTTAGCTAACGAGAACTGGCGCAAACTTAAGGTGATGAGCATTCAGGACAGGAAGGCTATATGGGAGAGCAAAGAGCTGCATGGGAGATTCTACAAGGTCTTCACAGGACCTGATGTAGATCTCCTAAGCTCCGTAAACTGGCTACGCTTCGGTGACCTCTTTGGGGAAACCGAAGGTTTTGTCTGTGCAATTATGGATGAGGTGGTAAAGACGAACAATTACCGAAAGTATATAATGAAAGATGGCACGATCGATATTTGTCGAGCGTGTCATCTTCCTGGGGAGACCCTTCGTCATATACTTTCGGGTTGTTCGCACCTTGCTAACTCTCAGTACTTGCACAGACACAACCAAGTAGCCAAAATTATACACCAGCAACTTGCTCTCCGATATGGCCTTACTGGCCCTGAAGTTCCGTACTATAAGTACACACCGGCGCCAGTTCTCGAAAATGGCCGTGCCACGCTCTATTGGGACCGATCTATCATTACAGACAGGACTGTTCTTGCGAATAAGCCTGATATTGTACTGATAGATCGGTTAGAACGGAGGGCGGTGCTCGCTGATGTCACCATACCACATGATGTTAACCTCGTTAAAGCTGAGAAAGATAAACTTAGCAAATATCTTGACTTGGCCAACGAGGTTGTCAGCATGTGGGATGTTGATTCAGCAACCGTCGTCCCGATAGTCGTTTCAGTTAACGGCGTAATAGCGAAGAGCCTCGATCAACATCTCAAGAGACTCTCGCTAGGAAGTTGGATCAAGGGTCAGATTCAAAAGGCGGTACTCCTGGACTCGGCGCGCATCGTCAGGAAGTTCCTCTCTCTGCAGCCCTAGTCACCGGCCGCTTAAGGCTAGCTTCGTTGCCGGTGATTCACCGTTTTGATATATTTTTTACTGTAGAATAGTTTTATAATATTTTATTTTCTATAGTAAAAAATGTATTTTATAACGAGATTAAAAATAAATGAAGTGAATAATAATACATTTTATATAGACATAAAAACTAGTGTAACAGACAATAAGGGTCCATAGGCTCCTGAACTAATAGATAACATTTTATACTTAGGTACTTTTTATTATTATTTTACACGTGAAACACTCGTGCCCAATACAATTAACAGTAACTAGGAAAGTGTTAACAAAAACACTGGTAATTTTTTAACAGATATTTATTTATTTTATTTTTATTTTTATTTGGTTTATTCGGAGAACAAACAGTTGTAAATAAACTTACTTAAGAATAACTCATAATCATTTATGTGTACTCGCATGTAGAATATTATCTATTTGCTAGCTCTACTTCTACGTTCATGTCATTAATCAAAAATACCTGAGCAAACACCATTTTTGGAAAATAACTCGTTCAAGCAAACACGGATTGACGCCCCGAATCAAACAAACGACGCGACGCCCTAAGACGTCTTATCAGTTGATTTTATCATTAATCAAATTGTTGATTCGGTAATCACGATTAGCAAAATCATTGGCCCGGCCTACATAGTAAATCGCATGGCCGCCGGCCAAAATAAATATTTCTGATTTTGGCGAGGAATTGCGTAGCTTCTTCACTTTGAAAACAAATACACACTGTATTTTTGGAAGTATAAAATGGTTTTTCGGGGTTTGTGAACTATTAGATACATGCACATTTATTATCCATACTAATTTTATAAATTCAAAAGTAACTCTAGTCAGAGTCAGAAACAGACAGTCGCCTGTCTGTTACATTTTCACGCCTAAACGGCTGAACGGATCGTAATGAAATTTGCAATGGAAATAGATGGTATCCCAGGGACGGACATAGACTACTTTCTAACTCGCAAAAGAGCGTGTGAAGCCGCGGGCAGCAGCTAGTTACTTATGTTTTTATAGTTAACTAGCTTCTATCCGCGGCTTTGCATGTGCTTTTTAAGTAGCCTATGTCTGTCCCTGGGACACCATATACCTCCCTGCCAAATTTCATTGATTTCCGTTCAGCCGTTTAGGCGTGAAAAGGTAACAGATAGACAGAGTTACATTCCATTTTATAATATTATTATGGATTAGACCTTCTTTTGACCTTGTTGTTATAATTGGATGGATTATTCTCATCTGATGGAAAGCGACGATGTGTTACTGCTGAAGTAAATTAAAACCTCATTCGTTTTTATATTATTATTATGGTGTGTAAGCCCACACGCCTAACGGCGTAGTCCTGTCGAAGCCCCGTCGAAGTCGAAATAATTTTGGGATTTAATAGATTTCTCGTTCGTAAAAATAAAGACATAATTCCCTATTCTATCCTTACACCCTTTAGCTAGTTAACACAAGGAAATCACTTTTCTGATAGCGAGCGTGCGTGATGGCGAATTGGATGTAGGGGCAACTGCCTACACTGAGATTAAATTGTATGCGTTTAATTAGACGTAGAGGGCCCGTTAACACAATTTTGTTACAAAAGCGCTTACGTTATTTTGAAATTATGATAATTGATCGTAGTTATCATCAGTCATGTACCTTTCCTTACATATAGTAGGTACTACATAATAATAACAGGTAGTTAAAAGTAATGAAAGTACTTGAAGGGTTAAATTTAATTTTTTAACCGATCCGCCTCAGATTCCCACAAATTTCATACATAATATCGAGCCCGCGCGGGCCGTTCGCGATTTAAGCTATTTCTCGCTTTATAACTATTCTGCTAACAACGAAATTTTTCAAATGATCCTGATAGCCAATCGAAATCTGATCAATCATAATATAAATTGTTACACCTATCCTCATCAAAAAAAGCTTAGAACACTTTCAATAAGACACCTACCAATAAAATAATAAAAACTAAATGACAATAATTCATCTAATTTGGAACTAAAATACCAATAAGCCACATACCGATACAAAAAAACCTCAATTTGCGTCATGGGTAAAAAAATATGCTAACGCGCTTCAGACTCAAAATTAATAATAAGTACTCGTATTAAGAAGTCAACAGCCAAATTGTGCATTTTTAACACGACAAATTCTGCGGAGCATATCGCATGAATTTTTAAAATAAAAATAATATACTACATTAAAATTCCTGCAATGGCGTGTGAGTGGCAGAATGAGTGACGGGGGCGGTCTTTGGCCTAAAAGATAAACGACTTTTGTAAACACAGGTTTACACTTTCAACTTTTGAATCTTTTGCACTCGTAAACCAATTAAACAAATATTATAATAATAGAAGTTAAATTTGCTAAGGAGATGTTCATACATAACACAGAACGGGCACTTTGAATTTGACTGTAGTAGACCATTTTAAACGGGTTGATTACAAAATTTACATTTTTGCAGCTAACCCGCTCACACATATAATAAATTTGTCAAACTACGGCCGTTTTACAATAAAATTGAGTTTTTTGTTCTAAATGTAAACTGATAAACAAACAAGGTTTAAATTAACTTAACTACATCAATGAAAACGACTTAATAGAAAATATTACAGTAAGTCATAAAAAAGGCATTTTAATTAAATGTTACCATATTTGGCGTAAAATGCACCATAACAAGGTAGTTATTCGAAACAAAGGTTTTATCAAGAATCTTGCAAAAGATTCCGTCATGCGAGACATCAAAACATCATTATTATGAAGTCATAAAATAAATTACACAACCTTACATAGTTAATTTTCCCATCCCTCAATTGACATCTGGACAATTATTATTTTTAATACTTCATCAATTACACCACCGTCAGCTTCAATACGTACTGATGTCCAACATTACATTACAAATAATAATTGTAATTTCAGCTAGTAATTTAGGTTTAATTTTAATTTGAATCACTGTATTTTAATTTTAATTCTCATGTGAAGGCTTTTATTATCTGAATTAAATGAATACAATACAATTACAAGTGAATATTTACATGAATAGTCCTATAAAGTATGAAGATCAAATGATCAACATTACATTTCAAGTGAATATTTATTGACTGCTGCTTCTTGTAATGTTCATCAAAAGATCAACATTACAAGAAGCAGCAACATAATGTGTGCAGCAGCATTTTAAATGTGATGTTTTAACATAATTAAGCTTTTTCTTTTCTACAGTCCGAGAATGTGATTCCGAGCATAGCGGCACTTTTATTTAGGTATTTTAGAATCCGAGCAAAGCGGGACTCGTGCATAGCGGAACTAACCCTCCTATCCATCCAAAGGTTGCCTGGAAGAGATCGCTGTTAACGATAAGGCCACCGATTGTGCCACATTAGATATAATTAGTATTAAGTTCTTGTTTTATAAGTGTATTGATGGTGCAATAAAGTTATAATCTATCTATCTATCTATCTGGTCGATTTAGGTGTATTCACGAGTGTTGCACATTATACCATTCTTGCCGCTCACCGGCTGCTTTTCGAATAAGATAAAAAACAAAAAAAAAAACCGTTAAGCTGCGTAAATAGTATGAACGAAACACTTGCGTATACATACGTCTATATCTACCTGTTAATATGCAGGGCTATTTAGTGCTCCCAAAGCAACACTTAATCGAAATTTGTTAGAACATGGGTACATAGAAAATGTTTTAGTATTGGAAAACTATGTACTTTTCTTGTGGTTTAGTTCCTTGCAAAGCGCAGAAATATTAAAAACCGCTGAAATTTTTGAATTTCGCGCGATGCTGTGTCAGATTTCATGTTATGTCTCGGTAGCGGAGAGTCTGCATAGCCCTGCTGAAACCTAAAGAGGTATTATGCATATTTTACGAAACCGGTGTAAAAATGATAAAATTATTAGGCTTAATTTCCTTCCAATACATTTAGCACCTTGCAGCTCCCCTACCGAATACTGAGAGTAACTACATACTTAAGTCAGCTGT
The DNA here is from genome assembly GCA_963662085.1 of Eupithecia inturbata. Lineage (NCBI taxonomy): Eukaryota > Metazoa > Arthropoda > Insecta > Lepidoptera > Geometridae > Eupithecia > Eupithecia inturbata. The sequence continues at coordinate 4,734,411 of OY759191.1, read as the reverse complement.
AGTAAACGAAATTTTTTACTGTTTTGGTACTCTGATAGCCACAGAAATCTGAATAATTTATCATTCAGATTTCTGTGCTGATAGGATAGTGCAAAAATCTAATGAAGTGTTGTCAAACTGACAAGTCCCTCATAAAAGATTGCAAACAATTAAAAATATAATAATTGGGTCATGGAAAGTCGGTCCTCTTTTAATGATTATGAAGGTCGCGAAATTTATAACTTTAATTAAAGCTTGTCGAATCGGTGGGATGGTCTGTCATTATTTATTTGTGTCGTTTCAGTTTCGGTAGCTTCTTTATTTGCTGTGTTTGACCTGGTTTAATAATTACTGTGTGATATTTTGTCATGTTTTTCATTCCATTTTCTTTCATTTATTTTAACCTTAGGGCTACAATGGAACATTTACCCCGATTATTCAAACGCAACTCAGCTTTAAGCATGTCTCAAGTTTTAATGATGAAATTTTGACAGATTTTCATAGAAAACTCACAAAAATTCGCAACTTGAGACGTGATTAAACCTGAGTTGCAATTGAATATTCGGGAGTTAGCTCTGTCAGATGCTTAACATTTCACGTAGATATTTTAAATTAATTTTACGTATAAATTCAGTAAAACAAATAAATTTTATATATAATTTTACTTACCTCCTCAGCACACAAGCGTCCACTGCTGAACGTGGAGTTTTGCCATAATTTTACAAAACAAACAATCACCTTCCGGTCCTTATCCCACGCTAGGTGGGGTCGGCATAACATGTATTTTTCTTTCAATCACCTCTATCAGCTGTCATCTCTGTACTTACACCTTACATAACCCACACAATCCATCCATCTTTTCCTTGGTCTTCCTCTCCCCTTATACATTCAAACCTAACACTCTTCCCTCGCGTAACACGCCTATACCACGCTAACCTGTTACTCCTCATATTTTCCGTCACTAGCGCCATGCCCCTTTCATACTTCCTCCTTTTACAAACCTAACAAAAATTATTTGATAATATTTTAGTTGGCTCATTTATGAAACGCCTTTAACAATGAAACCACGTTCATGGCACGATTGCCGTGAACGTGTTAATATCGATCAGGTGGTCAAAATCAGATGTATTTATGAGCGTATGACTCATACTATTGTCGCCGCTCATTGGTTAATTTTCTTATTAATTTTATTCGTTATCAAAATGCAGACAAGGAGCGGCGAAAATAGTTTATTATGAAAATGAGTGATACACTCATACATCTGAATTGACCAGCTAAAAAACTAAAACCCAAGGAACAAAACTACATTTTAACACATCGTACAAATTGAATAATGTGACACACTAAATAACTAATTTGTTCCCGATTATTAAACACAATGAGTGACTTCAAACGTAATGATGCGGCACCAATGAGCATTGATGTGACAAATAAAATTAATGGCAGCGTTGCTTTCAGCAGATGTGATAGTGTTAATAGAGCATGAATTAAATAAAGTTTATTTTTGTACCAAGGGCACGCATTGTTATTTAAAAATGCTACATCCAAGATCAAGTTTAAGTTCTTTATTCGTAACAATAATTCGGTTACATGTCAAAAAATATAATAATAATTAATATTTTCCACGGAAAATACAATTTTTAAATTAAATACATTAAAATAATCAAAAATATACAAGATAAAATTCACTTTAAATATGGAATTGAACCGAGCGCTGAATTTGGTTTGATAGTACTGAGACGTCGATCGTGACGTCTCATTAGATTTTATGTACTAGCGGACATGGAATTACACAAATCCCATGCAAAAAAATACGATGACGACTCGATATCATCAAACCTCGCTCTGATTAAAAGTTATGAAACGAAAAATGTTAGTAAAACATATTTACTAGAATATAATAAATATTAAAGTTAAGAAAGAAATTAACATCTCCAAAATTTGGTTAGCAAATCCCACCACTTTTTGTTCAACATCTTATATATTCTCAATTTAATCAAATTAGTTTTCTGCTTCGCGATAAAGAGGTAAACAATTGTACCGACTTCCGAAATCTATAACTAGACGTCTACGTCTCTGAATTTCATCAATTTTATTTAAAAATTCCTCGCTCAATTCACCTAATAATAATTATCATAAAAAACGACTCGTTATTGGCGTTGGCGTCTAAAAGATCGGTCTATTCCCGTGACTCCAATTGTAATAAATTGTAATCACGCAACTTTGTGTTTATTTAAAAATTTAATGTCGTGTGCTGACAGAGGTGATGTGGCGACCAAAATAAACATACTTCGATCCATGACGGTATTGATGTATTTCTAGGAACTTTATGAAACAAATGATCTTTAAACGAACTATTGTTCTAGGTCTATGCTCCCTCCCATTAACAATTTTAGCTAAGCATACGATCCCCTAAAAAAGATTAGAGATGAAAATGGTAGAAAATAATTTTAACCAACTCCAAACATTAAATTTGGGGTTGGTTAATAATTAAGTGTTTTTCTAGACCTTTGTGATACATAGTCGGCCACATCATGATTTACCATCAGGTGAGATTTTGGTCAAACGAAGGTATAGTGACCATAAAAAAAATGCCGCTCTGGCAACAATTTAGGTACGTAACAATAATTGGTACTTTATTATTAGGCAATGACAAAAATATTTTTTTTAATTATTGCAAGTTTGCTAACAAGGTTATTTTCTTTTACAGGATATAGAAGGCCATTAATCGTTTTTCTGGTTAATTTTAATGTCACGTTGGGCTTAAAATTACACATGTCGTAATGTGTCTTTGGAATGACCCTGTTAATGAATTAGATTGAATGACGCGTACTCTCAAGCAATGAAATAATTGTTTCATTCTTTCTGCATAATAAAACAATAACAAACCTCCGAGGAAGCTTTTTTATTATTGCAATTCAGATAAGCTTGACAAAGACAATTCGCGAATTTCGCGAGACCGGCCGGCAGTCGTTGATCTGCTGTCACCGTGCGCACACGCACCCGACACCCTGTATAATACGCGATGTGTACGGTGCTTACGTGATTTTGAATTGTGTATGTGTTTATGATATTGTGTTGTGATTTGTTTTAGAATAATAAAAGGAAAGATGAAGGTCATTTTGTGAGTATTTTTGATTTTTTGGTTAATACCAGTGAGCGCTTGAGCTTATTCTGGATTATTTTGGGTGTTACGTAGCTTATATTTTGTCTTATGAATAATTAATCATAAATCATTTAGTTCAGACAGCTTAGAACAGTAATGTATCATAAATAACTTATTTTACGGTCCATAGTAATATATACCTTAAAACTAACATGTACATAAAAATTTAAATACTGAATTTATAACATTATTAACGAAAATTATTATCGCGGCGTCGGTCGTGTAAATGAGTAATAACGTAACAATAAGTGTATTTTATGCCGACCAGTGATTAGTACGTATTTTAAATAGACCTAAAATTATTTCATCAATTTATAATTATATAGGTAGGTTCAAATAAATAATAACAATAATCACATTCAATATTCGTTACCAACCTGCTTGTTCTAATAATATCACATTTGTTTATGTTATGACATGACTATACATAGGGGATCAACAGAAGTGTCTGAATCATCATACCTTAGGTTATATTAGGTTATTCATTTAAATACCTTCCATTGATTTAGTTTATGAAAAAACCTGTTCACTCTTTGGTATGTTAAGAAATAAAATGAAATAACTTTAAGAATTTTCACTCACTAGATTTATCTAAATCATGACTCTTTGTGTCTCTCCATATCTACAGGAAAAGGTCAATACCTATAGGTATTCTATGATTCAGTCTATGCAATGTGATAATGCCAAGCACAATTTATTGAGAATCGATACGGCGCGGCGCCACTGACGCCGACGTTTGATATTTGTTTTCATGTCAATAAGAATCTACTAGGAATCTACCTAAGATCAAACAGCCTACGTTCCGTCTACTATCTCTTAGGAATCTACCCACATCAACAGCGTTCACCAGTTAGACATAGCAATCTTCTGATAAACACCTTACTGGCTCATAATCAAGGGGTAACGCTATAATCCTCACGCTGGGCATGTGGGTTCAGGATTGCTGTTCGGTGGTGGATCTGTTCTGCAGGGGCGCTGCTGCCCGTTTCAGTCGATATCTTTTCGTCGCCTCTTACGACAACCGCGGGAAGAGTTGGGACAATTTTCAGGATTAAAAATCTGAGAAGTCGATAGGCTGGCGAGTTGTGGCTGTGTGTGGGCAGGTCAGAACCAGCCACAACTCGCCAGCCCATCGACTTCTCAGATTTTTAATCCTGAAAATTGTCCCAACTCTTCCCGCGGTTGTCGTAAGCGGCGACGAAAATATATCATTAGGGTAGATTCTGCGAAGCCGTGGCTTAGCCACTAAGCCACGGCTTCGCAGAATCTACCCTAAGGTCATAATTAGTAAAATTAAAATCTCTCCAAATCGATAAAGACGAAGTAGACCGGGTGTGGTGTAGATACCCTACGAATGGCCTCCGACACAAGACTTCTTCTCATCTCGGTTCTGACCTGGGCAGGTCAGAACCACCCACAACTCGCCAGCCCATCGACTTCTCAGATTTTTAATCCTGAAAATTGTATTGTGAGTTAGAGAATTAGTTTCATTGTAATTGAAGTATGCTTGGAAGTATTGGCCTCCGAGTTGGAACTACTGAGTTCCAACTCTGGGCGGAATCTAGCCAAGAGACTTTTAGACTATTATGATAAACACAATAAGCGTTTTGAAACGCGCGCCTTGGTAACGCACTTTTTTAAAACCTTATATTTTTCTATTCAAGCGCGCGTCAGATTTTGTTCAGAAAGTTCTGGTTAGCGCTCACTTCAAATCCTGTGGCCTAATAAGTAACCTACTTACTCTTAGGTTTAAGAAATGCCAACCAAATATAATTCAAGAGTGCCAAATTCTACAAATCGAGTTAAGATTTGTTTAAATTGTCTGTTTTTATAGAGAGAGACTTTCACTATGTCTTGGGTATCATATTTTTTTTATCTTGTCATTTCTTCTGGCGAATGCCTCCCTCAAAACCTTGTACTCATTACGGGAGGGATCTGACAACGAATATGAATATCATGTAAAAATGGATTTGTCGGTTTATCGTGTTTTTACACACACAATGCAGTATTTGCCCAATGTTAGGTGTAAATGGACTGATAACAATAAAACACCTGATGTGATAGATCTACAATAAATAAAATACATTGCAGTAGCATTTTATGGAACTTTTTGATGATGTTTCCCTCTTATTTTTTACATTTAACACATTGAATTGAATTTGAAAGATGGTATACTAAGAATTAAATAATCATTTGACTAATCTTTAAGAGCAAAAGGATTTTTTTTTCTTTATTATATACAATCATCTTTTTCAACAATCAATAACGTTTATTTCATAAGGCTTACAAAATAAGCATAAAGAAAAATCTAACCTAATAGTTAGTTAGTTAATCCTAGTTGATCCTAGTTTAATCTAATTTAAACTTAAAAAAAATAAGAAATTAAGTTTTAAGTAATTGAATCAATTCAAATCAAAATCTTTATTTCCAGACAAAAAAGGTCTATAAAAAAAACCTATACAATAGAGTCGTGGACCTCTGGGAATAAGCCAAATTTTTGTCCATTAGCGGAAGAGGAAACTCTACATAAATGAAAAATCGTAATGTTCAGACTGACCAATGGGCTAGAAACTTAAACCTAGAAATCATACACAAATTTACTTTGCAAAAGCTCAACATTACGTAGTTCTGAATGGTCCCGAGGTCAGTGAACTAAAGGATATTTGCAAGAATTGCGCCACACACCTAAAGTATAGAAAGGACACATTACCATTGGAGGCTCATGCTTATTTTCTTAGAAATAATATTACTTCATCATCAAAAGGCGATCAAACATGTTTGTTTGACGAGTCATCACAACCATCGTTTGTTTTCTTTTATTTGACAGCCTGTAAAAGCAAGTCAAGGTGACTCTTCTTTGAAGAAATGTTCGGAAAATTAAATTTATTTTCTTGAAACTTGAATGTAATGGAATGTTCTCACCAAAGTCACTAACACAGCCTGGCGTATTGCTGTGACATTTTAGAACATGCATATCGTAGGCAGCTGACGGTTATTTTGGTGTGTAGACTCCTTAACAGATTATGACTGAAACATAAAAAGGTCTTTTTAAAAAGCTCTCCCGAGACCGTTCAATCGTCCCTATTTCTTTCAACCAGTTCAACCTATGTCTGTTTTCGAAAGGTAAGAAGCCTTTGAGACAATGAGGCTGGATCCTTTAGGGCTGGAGTACACGGTCAAATTAATACATTGCCCTATGGTAGACTATGTATATTTTGGTTGACACGTCTTCAAGTCGTAAAAAAGAAATAGGCTACAATTATTTAAAGACCTAGACAATAATAATATGATACCTCCTCACTGTTCACTTTATGCTATCCCATTAAAATGAGTCATCAAAACAGAGTATCTTGTTCCTTTCCTCTTCAATGCCAAGAATTTGCAACTTGCTTAGTATTATTCAAATTTTGAACCTAGTGCTCATAAACAGACATCAAGAACCTACTTACGACGAAAATACCCTTCTCAAATAATATTTACTTTGTGCAAAATTTTCTCACCAACATAACCCATCTTACTCATAAACGTTTGTGATATACTAAACATATTCGAATTTACGTGACGACATGCCAAATATACAGTTAACTTAAGTTTTAAGAGGTTTACGGACGAGAAAATTTTAAAGCACAGTTGCGTTTGTTTGTTATGGGGCAAAGCATGCTCTGGGTTTGTATATTAATTTATTATGTTATGTATGATATTTTAGTTCTATTTTGAAATACAGCACCATTTTCAACTGGACCTCGAAAACAACATAAAAGCTCTTGCCAGTGTTTTGTCCCCGGGAAAGTATGACACCAAATCAGATAATTTGTAAAAATTAACAAAAAATTTATACACATTCTGTATTTTGCACAAAAATAAATATTTTACTTCATAAAAGTAGAATCAATGAATACTTACCGAATCAATAGAAAGATTACAGCATCAATGACTTTCAATAGAGCAAATAACTGGACACATACGAAACCGGTCATGTTATGACATTTTGTGTTAATTTATGCGGAATCAACAGATATTGTACCGAGGTTTCTGTAAATACAGAGGTAAACCTCGAAACAAATTTGTAAACACTGGTCGTTTATACTGTCAAATAAATTAGACGGATTTCGTCGATAATACGATTGAGTATGGATTTAAATAGTTTGGGAGTTCTTCACCTGTTTTCTGGACATATTGTTTATTAAACTAATCCGTCATGTAAGCACAAAGGTATAATATAAGTACAACTAACTGTGGTCTATGAAGTATAACAAGATTAGCCATAATCCCCGAAAATGTACTATAGTTGTGACCTATTTTCAGGGCAAATTATGTATCATGTTTCTTTCCAATTCGCTAAAAAACTTATAAAAATCTGTCTATATATTATCTAAAAAAATATCAACCAAAAATTTGCCATATTCACCAGCAATGTGTCTTAAAATGATAGCTCCATGTTTTTCAATCCAAGCTACCAAAATTTTTCAATATAACGTGTAGTTGGCCCAGTCGGATGTATGTTATTGGCGCAGAACGTGACTCTCGCTGAATCTGTTGCGAGTAGAAATTGTTCATGTTACTCATACTTCACGTCACAGGTTCTAGCACCTCTAGGAAAACAGTTTAGTCACTGAGTTAAGCGGGGATTCCAAATTTCGTGCTGAGCAAATTTGCGCAAGCCATGTTGAATATTGTTAATCTTTGTCGATATGGCACGAGATCAAAAATTATAAGAGTAAAATGGGAAATGTAAACAAGGAAGGATTATGCCCGGGGGATCAGTAAGATGACAGATAGGTTGCTCCTAGTACCAGTCCTAGTAGTAGCAGTGCTAGTAGGCTAGTAGTAGTGCTAGTAGTAGTAGTCCTAGTAGTTGCCCTTTAAATAGTTATCATAAGAAAACCAGCTTAGCACTGTGTGTGACCATGTAATGTAATATGGTCACAGTGATAAGCTTTTTCACCGTAAAATAGTATGATTAGGAATTCAATTCCTCATTATGAGTCACAACACAACTCAAAATAAAACTTATTAAAGGTCCTTAACCTTAATAACTGAAAAAGCTCCCACTGTAGAGTTCCTCATAAGTTTATCGCTTTTTGGGGTTCCGGACCCGAAGGGTAAGAAACGGGATCCTATGACTAAGCCTCCGCTGTCAGTCCGTCTGTCCGTCTGTCAGAGGGCTGTACCTCATGAGCCGTAAGTAAATGGTAGACTGTTGAAATTTTCACAAAGTTTGTATTTCTTATATAACACCAAAAAATAAAATAAATATTACAATTAGGGGTAATTTTAATACTTATTTTATTTTTTGCTGCATACAAAACAAATTATTTGGCTATTATAGCTCTAAGTTTGTTAAGGCTTCATATTACACCGTAATAGGTTAATGAATAGCGATATATTTTAATAATTTATTACTATTGCCGCTATAACAACAAAATTCTTATTTTTTATTATTTAAGAACGTCAACGTCCATTACATACCATGTTTAGTAACTATCACCGAAGTTAAGCAACGTAGGGCGCGGTCAGTACTTGGATGGGTGACCGGCTGACCGCAGCATGTTGACATTTCGCTTTATTTTGGATTCATCAAAAGCATCTAGGGTTTCTTTTGCGAAAAAGTTTTACACGAAGGTACGGAACCCTAGTATATTTACTGGCACTTGGCCGTTTAATTTTAATATTTTATCAGCATTTTAGACCACCAGAGTCGAAGTATTTGTTAAATACCAACTATTGTTATTGACAATCGTTTCTGTAAGGAAACAATATTAATGTATTAATTTTTATCTTAAACAATAACATCATTATTTTCATTATTAGCATCTCCTTTATTCAATATCTTATCACTTGCCAAGACAATTTTATTGCAACCTTATTTATTTCCCTTTATATTGTTATCATTCAGATGTCTGGATATGGATTCCTACAAATAATTCCTTTTTTAGCTGTCTACTGTATATTTACACAACTAACCAAAAAATAAGTGTTATGTTTTCAAAGTAAATGTATGTATGTATGTATGTTAATTTATATATTACACCTAACTATTAAATGCCGGAAGAGATCAAGATGTATGGGGTATCGTATCCTTAAGTATAGGCCATCGATCTAAGTAAAAAAGGGGAGATAAGGTAGTAGCGTCTCGAAAGTGGAAGGCTCAAATTAGGCGCAATTAGGTCCATCCACCTCAGGTATAGTTGGACCGGGGCGTTCGTGTTACGCGTGCTTACTACGATATAGGACGATAGTGTGATTTATTGACTAAAAGACTACAGCAATGCCCTCGTGTTTCTTCATTATTACAAAAGATTGGAAATGTAGTTACATTTCCAATCTTTTGTTGTTTTTGTTGTTCACAGTTGTGAACAAGTGTTTGCGTGTCGTTGTAACACAGGCCAGTTTTTGAGTAAGGCGATCAACACACTGCCACGCTCCACGCTGCATGTTGCGTGAATGTGTGTTCTAACGTTGCTTGTAAGTATCTCCGTTTTTATAGAAAACACGCGCAGTCCAACACACAGAAAATTTATCCACGCGCGTTCAAGCAGATCACGCGCTCAAGCGCGGAAAAACATGCGCGTAGGTGCGGGGCAAGACGCAAGGTATGGCATGGCACACCGAGTCCCGCAGTGCCTTGCGTGATTTTGGAAGGGATTGCCGTGTGTTTGAAAATGGATCTCGATATCGATCGATTTATATTTGAAATCGAAATTCTCTTCATATTTTCTCAAAAGAGTTTCTCTTCATATTTTCTCAAGCCCCAGTAATTTTTAACAAATGACAACGATCTTGTTTGTAAATATGGATGTACCTAGTATCTTCTATAGGCACGATTTCTATTAATTTGACTGCACGTTAACAAAACAGTCACTATAACTTCAGCATCCTGAATGAGTTCCACACTAATAACTATTTTTAATAAAAAAAACTGACACGACGCTCTGCACTGCACTAGCGAACAGCTTTGAATGAAATGAGTCAGAGCCGCCGTGAATCCACAAAACGCAACTATGCGCGTGAGTGAATAAGAAACCCGCACGTTGATGCATATCTGCACTCCCGCAAGTACGCGCGTAGGTGCGTCGACACGCAACATGCAAAGTGGTGCGGATAACGTACCATATCTACAGATTTTACTAGATCGATGGTACAGGCTATATTTTTTTGAAGCTTTTGTCCTGAGTCTTGTTTTTTTTATAAAATTCATATATTACCTACCATTTTTTTTCCGAATTCATTGTTATAATCATGATTCGCACTCCCTTATTTTATATTATCGTTTTTAAATGATCCATTAGATTATGTTACCTTTTTATCGCATCTTTGGGGTCAATGATTTGTATCTAATTGACCGATAAGAAAACAACGTCATTCTCTACGTATCATTATCGCGATAAATGTTTCCGCGAATTTGATAACGATAACTTAAACATTATACCTACTATATAACATTTAAAAATATACTATACTAATATATGCAAAGTTGTTAGTAGGGATAAAGTAGTAGTCTACTTTAAATAACCTATTAAATGTGTGTATTAAGCATTGTTTCAAATTATTGTATAAATTACTAGCTGCTGTCCGTGGTTTTCCACGCGCTTTTTAAGTAGTCTATGCCCATCCCCGGGGTACCATTGACATCTCTGCCGAATTTCATTCAGATCCGTTCAGCCTGTTAGGCGTGAAAAGGTAACAGACAGACAGACAGAGTTACTTTCGAATTTATAATATTAGTATGGATTATCACACCTGGTAACAATTCCACATTCAAAATATTAAATACATAACTAAGTTTAGTTTAGTAGGAATTAATGAAGCACTAAGAATACAAATATACTGTAGTCCATCCAACCATCAACCGACGGTACTGACTGTCTATTTGATATTGGAGTGTACATAATTACTTGAGCTATATGAATCATGGACCAAGAAATATTTATGTAGTTGCTTGTAATTATAAAAAAATCTGATTATTGTAATATATATTTTGGCTACTCCCCTCTCGGAAGAAGCCCTAAAGAATTTAAAATTTGTTTAATTGGGAATTAAGCATAGATACTTAGACAATATCAAGGGTGGCATAATCATGTTGATTACACCCTCTGTAATTTAATAAGGATAAAAAAATATATAAATCTAAAATGGACAATCTGATGCATACATAATATGTATCTTATGTGGGCCTTCATAAACTATCGTGAACTCTTGACCCGTTGGATAATAACATTTGGTTACGAGTTGTCACTCTTGCCACAAAACGAGTTCGTTAAATGGCTTGAATGTCAAGTGATATTAAAATTAATGATACATTATTCTACCGGAGTAATAAATATTGCTATAATATTAATCGAAAAATTCTAGTGTTAGTGAATAGACGTTTGGCAACTGATTTTATTGTTATAAGGACCACTTTTTAATTTAGAGATAAATCAGTTTTAAGACTTACAGTACTGTATATTTCACTTTGGTTAAAATTATAAGAATTTTCGCCTTTCGGCCATAACTCTCATTATTCCTTTAGTTGTCTAGACTAGGTTAAGTTTTGTAAAAATATATTCTAACAAAACGTTTCATACGCACGATGTTTCACTGTTCATACCCAACTATACCTACTCTCTCTGTTTCTCTCTCTCTCTGTTCGTACTGTTCGTGGATAATATTAATAATAAAACTTTTTAAACTTTCGCGATCTGTTAACATATTAAAGATTATTTATCGGGTATTATCAAAAGGTAAATAAATAAAAAAGCGCGATAAATACCTGATAAATAATCCATAATATTAATAATAGATGTAATGAAAAATGGCATGCTATAGTCTAGTCTTTTCTCTCTGGACAAAGTCACAAAAATTGTGTATGGCCGATATCTTAGGTATATCAGAAGGCGTCTAGCAACTTAATAGGCAGGCACATAATATAAACCAGAAGTGATATGGGTAATGTTAGTAAACAAACCGCCAAGTGCGAGTCAACTCGCACACGAAGGGTTCCGTACCGTAAAAATCAGGCAACTTTTCAAAGAACATAAAATTTTCACTTGTTCGGGACCCGTCAAATTTAGAACTTTATTTAATTTTTTGTATTTGTTATTATTACAGTTAAAGTCACTTAATAATATAAAATTTCATGCGTCTACCTACTGTAGTTCAAGAGATACAGCCTTGACAAATTCAAAGCAAAAATAGCCGAAAAAATCACGTTTGTTGTATGGGAGCTTGGGAGCCCCCTTTAATTTTGATATTTATTTAATTTTTATTATTTGTTGTTATAGCGGCAAGAGAAATACACATTATCTGAAAATTTCCACTATCTTTTTGATACATATTTTTCGTTTTTAAATATTAAGTTCCTGTTTCATAACTAGTTGATACCCTTAATTAAGTTGGTAAAAATACTTTTTAAAAGTTGAGTTGCAGATACCTCTGCCAGTATGCGAACGGCAAGATTGGAGAGAAAGTAAACAAAAATACTGGCAGCTTTCGCAGCCTGAAGCAACAGCCCCAATGCACCGCACGCTGAGCACGCTGTGCTCGCTGCTGCAGGTTGCGGCTTTAGCCCGTGGCTCACAGTGAGCACAGCGAGTGCCGAAGTGAGCCAGCGGCATTACTAAAACAAAACACTCGTCTCTATTCGTCATTTTAATGTTTGTTAACGAAGAATTTCTTTTTTTAATTTTTTTTTTATTTCGTCTTGTCCTCGCCACGTGCTTACACATGGCTATCTATCTATCTACTTATCTAACAGCTAGCACTTGTGCCAGTAGATAGATGCCTACAGTATATTTCGAAGGTATGTATAAAAACATCGTGTAGAGATTTTCCGTCACAATGATAACAATTCATATTACGCTTGGACCTTATTATTATCAACACGAAACCACGCGCGGCACGTAGTTACTTTGTTCGCGCCAGTTGGTGCCCACAAACAAAAAGTATTTGTTCCAAACGTGATACTAATATCGGATTTATTTAAATCATCTTGATCTAAGAAATATCAAGCTTTTTAAAATATTTATTTTTTGAAAAGCTGGCGCCATCCCCTTTTGTTTTTCGTATACCGGCCTGAATTTGTGACGTTATTATGGATAATTGTATAAAAAACAGAAGACAATGTTACCAGCTTATGAGGTTTTTCGTACGCTCTATAATTTATTAATTTACTAATTAATGACCAAACCTCTTCAACGTCAACGTCAATTTGGCTAGAGAACTAACTATTTGACAAGAGTTTTGAATATACTACCGACTACAAGAAGAATTTTACATTCAAACTTGCCGTTCTCTACTGTCAATATATAGTTGTAAACTCATTCCAATACCTAGACTCCGTCCACGCATTTATTTACTTTAACATGATGAAATAATAAAAAAACATACACACTTCATCTGTGATATCAATAAAAGTAGAAGTTCTCGTTAGTCCCGATATTTTTCAAGCCGATAGATTTACATCACTATTCTTTAAATTAATCTGAGCCTATGAAATATTGCATTCTTTTATAATGTCATGCGTGGACGAAGCATAAGTCCACTCTCGCCAAACAAGCGTAAAAAGATTTCAGAATTTTGCAAGGTTACTGACATTTGGCAGGTAATGTAAACATTTTGTCTTAAGGTATAAGTTACTGAAAGCTGGCGCGAGTGTCTTTGTTTCTTCAAACAATTAACCACGCTGACGACACAAATTTGTCGATTCTGGAAGCCTACTCTAGTTCTTATCATCCGCAGTTGCGAAGTACGGCCGCAAAACTCAACGTGTAGCTTCTCACGCTTACTTACAAAAGGGGTTCTCTGAAGTTTTAATACATTGTTACATGATACCATTCTAAAGACAGAATTTAGGTATCAAATAGAATGAAAAATATAGTGTCATCATTCCGAAATGAAAAATCAGCTCCACTTCTTACGTAATTTCAGTTTTCGTTCGATTAAAGTACCTACCGATCGAACGAAACCAAACGAAATTTCGTATTGAATTAGGCCTCTAGTATACGAAAACGCGCCAGCTTTCAGTCCCTGACCTAGCTATATCACAGAATAACTAGGTAGGTGTATAGTACGTAATATTTGCAGAACTCATTCGCCTCCAGTCAATCAATCTTTCGACGCGTTACAACACAAACATTTGTTTTGGGTGGTCTACCGTTGTCAAATATAGATGTAGTTCTAACAGATACGAAAAAAATGCATTATTTTGAAGTTTACAAGGGTTTTGTCAGGTCTCGTATTAGAATCGAATAAAGTAATTTCGGGTCTACCTTCCTATGAGTTACATATTTAATTTAGATTTAGGTACCAATCATATTGAAGTATACTTTGAAATAGGAAATACAGAATTTATTTATAAAGCCGATTTACTGTCAATAACTTTTTATAAGTAGACAAAGCGTATACAAGTTCTTAAATAATTTGAATTACACACAGAAATAATACAGAATTTGTAATTAAATAAATATTAATATATTATTAAAAAGTCAAACAAGGTACATAAAATAATAAAACATTTGTGGCCTACGGTAGGTATCCTGGCCGGGTCCTAACGGTGGATTTTTGAACAAAACCGCAGACTGCACATAACGTTGTATTATAGAACGAGAGAAGCGGAAGACGTACAGGTAGTGTAGGAAGTAGTTGTAGACGCGATAGAATACAATGCAAGTCGTAGAAGTGAAAGAAGATGATGGAGAGAATGATGAGATGGATGATCTAGAGGTAGGTATTGATTTAGGATCGATTTGAGTTGTAAAGTGAGTGTAGTTCACCTATAGAATAGAAATTCTGCTCGATAAGCCAACGTTTCAGACGTAACTTGAAGCTAGAGAGAGCTAGGTAGTAGGTATTATTAAGATTAAGATACACAAAACAAATATGAATAGTTATAAGTGATATTGAAACGTGCTATTAGTTTCATTTTCACGTCTTTTCGCTAAGACTAAAAAATGAGAACACATTCCTAGGTATTTAAAAAAAAATCGGTGCAGACGTTAAATGTCATTAGTCCAGTCATTTTAGCCAAAAAATAGGGTCAACTTCGGAATGCCGAGATAACCAGCTGGAAACTCGTATACGCCTTCATTTTGGCGTATTAAAGGTAATATTGTATCAAAAATCAAATAAAATTTGGATTCGTAAGTTATTCAAGGTCAAATGTCATAAATCGCTCTCACCTCACAATAACAGCGCTGTATCTCAATAACAGTTGAGCTTATTAAAAAATGTCTTGAACAAAATGTGTAGCCACAAATATATAAATAGAATTCCGAGGTGAAACCTTTATATGACTGGATTAGGTTTAAAGTAAAATCTGCAGGGTTTTTCGATTTATTAGAAAATAAGCTCGTCTAAAAAGTACTACATGGCTTCTCAATCTATTTCTGCTAGGGTTCATTTATCATCGTCTGCTTGTGTAATGTCAAGTGATAATCAATTATCAACTGAGCAATATTTATGATATTTGCTGAGCGCCGGAAACACGGTGGTTAGTGTGTGTCGAGTCAAGTACCGATATGAAATAAAATAATGCTGGACATTTCACACAGCATCATCTAGCTCCAAGCTAAGCAGAGCTGTGTTATGGGTACTAGATAACTGATATACTTATTACAATACTGTACATAGATAGTTTTTTATCATTATATAGAAAATACCCAGAACACCCGAAACGTATATAATATTTGTCCAAATGCGGGAATCGAAACCGAAACCTCCTGCGTTGCAGGCGGACCTTCGCTCACTGCGCCACAGAGGTCGTCACTGTGTAATAAAATAAATAATAAATGAAATTTTTCATAATCAATATTAGAGAAATAAAAAAAAACTTGACAAAACGAAAACCATGCGCACCAAGGAATGCTATTAAATAAAAACTATTTTTATACCTACTGCATTACTGTCGCGTCTAGTGAGTAGGTAAGTAGATTTGTGTTCCAATAAAAAAAGAATGAATGCGAGAATTGCCAAAAAGCTGTCAAAAGAATTACCTGAACTCACCAATTTAGTCATGATATGCACGCTATTATCCTACGTTAATAGCGATAAATAAATTACTAAATTTATTTTTAAATTTAGACTAAATTTTCGATAAAACATCTCTGTCTGCGTCTAAAATGAAAATATACCTCGAAAGCATTCGAGTCCACATTCCATCTAATATAATTCACGCATAACGGATTATTTCCACGCCTCTTTGAAGAATCTGCTTTAATTCTTACCCTCTCGCAAAACATTGATAAAGATCGATAAATTCCTTCAGACAAGCCCAGTGAATGCTAAATATTCGCGTATTTTCCGATGACCATTCAATTTAACGGTAAGTATAACAGTTTAGCAAGTTAATTCACATTGGTTACAATTCTGGTTCCCAAGCTTTGCCTCTACCTATTTATAGGTACAGGAAAAGATTAGGATATGATTAGGTTATAGTTTCTGAAATGAAATGAATGAAAATGAAATCAAATGCTTTATTAAAAAAGATCGGTTGTTGTCAAGTACATAAGTAAGTAGGTATAGATTAGAAATAAGAAGCACAGAAATAATTATAGTTATGGTCACATATATACATGTCTAAAAGGGACAAGCTGCAAACGTGTAGTCGTTATTTAACAATCCTAGGCGCAAATAGGCAGGTCTCGACAGAGCTTACACATTTGCTCCCCTTGGAGTCGAGACCCTAGGTCCGAGAGGTACCGAGGCTCTCCGGGTTAAAAAAAATATCTGAGCGTCGTCGGTCGAAGCGACCCGTGACCCGGGAGCTGGTGGGTATCTGGCGCAGCACATCAGCATTGCCATACAGCGGGGCAATGCAGCAGCAGGGACGCTTGCGACTGGTATTGTTATGGATCAGTTGAGCTACCTGTACATTGTTTGCAACAGTCTGCAGTAAGCTTAATTCATTCAATTGTAAATACTAGTTCTAATTTATTTTTATTATTGAATTGTAATTTTCTTTGTCAATAAAGTTGTGACCCATATACATTTATTTAATCAATATTATAGATTTATTGTCCTTCATGAAAAGCATTGATATAATATTCAGAAGACGCTTTTTATAAAGGGGTTATAATGATATATGAAATCTTATTATATTTTAAACATTGTATATTAAATAAAAAGAAGGTAAACTAAAACTAAAATGTATTTACAAACGTACGTAATAATAACCACAAGAAATTTAATACTACCACAACTTTATTTATGACGATCATCATCAACCTACTATATTCCATATAGTCAACATATAGTCCACTGCTGCACATAGGCCCCCGGTCTTCAGCTTGCCGCATCCAGCATCTGCCTGCAGTCTTTCGCCGGTCGTCGTCCCACCTGGCTGGAGGACGTCCTACACTACGTTTGCCGAGTCGCGGTCTCCATTCAAGAACACGTTTACCCCAGCGGTTCTCGGTTCTTCGCGAGATATGGCCGGCCCACTGCCACTTCAGCTTGCTAATTCTTTGAGCAATGTCGATAACTTTGGTTCTCTGTCAGATGTATTCGTTACGAGTCCTATCCTTCAGAAAAACTCCGAGCATAGCTCTTTCCATAGCTCACTGAACGACCTTGAACTGGTGGACCAGCCCTACCGTGCGTGTCCACGTCTCAGCTCCGTAGGTCATAACGGGTAGGACGCACTGATTGAAAACTTTCGTTTTCAAGCATTGCGGTATGGATGACGAGAAGACTCGACGTAGTTTTCCAAACGCTGCCCAGCCTAGCTGGATCCTCCTCTTGGCTTCCTTCTCGAAGTTGTTTTTACCCAACTGCATAATCTGCCCAAGGTAAGTATACTCGGAAACAGTTTCGAGAAGGTAGCCATGTACGACCACCGGTCTTGGATCAACATGGCTATTAATCATGACTGGTATTATCCAAATTCATGCCAAGACACATCGGGAGACTTTATTTATATATATAGTAAATTCGTAATAAATCTAAAACCTGCCTCGGCATAAAGCTTTTTCTTACGTTAAGTGTCTAATATCTAGATTCTTGATCGCAACCAGAGATGCTAGAACTTTCGCAATACTTGTTGATGTTTTTAAAGAACACCTCCAGCTACAGCCGACCTTATAATCTCAAAGAAATGCATCCTTGAAAAAGTACATTTAATCAAAGTAGCTACGTTAAATAATTTTTTTTAATCTTTTTCTCATAGACGGAACTGCCCTATCCTACATAATCGAAGCGGCTCTATAGCAACTAAATCTGCAAACTTTCGCAAAAAAATAATTATTATATTCCGTAATAATTTAAGGTAGGTGAGGCTAGTTGAATAATGTGGAAAGTTAATAGTAAGCCTATGTAAAGTCAACAATTAAGGTAATTTGGCAGAAATCATATAAGACGTAGCACGTAAGACCTCGTCATATAAAAGACAAATATAATTTAAAAATTTAACAAAATAGTGAAACGTACCTCGATCTTATGGCTATGGCGCTCATTAGAGGAGGCCTATATCCAGCAGTAGACTAAGGTAGGTTGTTGATGATGATGACCTTTATCTTGGATTTTGATCCATTTCACAAATACCACTTAAAAACTATGTACCTAATTCCGAGAATTCACCGTCTCAAAACAATGCATATATAAGTTACTGATATGGCGAGCGCAACGTAATTATGTATGTGTTAACTTCAGGGGTCAAAAATTATTTGATTATTAGGTAAAATGGGTGGGTAGTCCCGCTTGTTTATCGGTTAATCGTTAAAGGTAGTTGAATACCCTTGTAGTTTACAATATTTTTTTTTGCATTTTGATCTAAGACGGTACCACTGTCCAGGGGGCAGGCAGCTGCGTCTCCAGCAGAACAATTCTACTATCGAACTACTGCGATCCCCAATCCAGATGCCCAGAGTGGAAACCACCCCCATGATGATTCAAGCCAAAAAGGCGGTTATTCAGAATCATTAATCCTTTTTCTTCTATCATGTAGTGAAAACATGTCTTTTAAGATGTTATCAGTGGCAAAACGCGTTTTAACATATTTAACGACTGGATTAGCCGACTGTAAATCGCTACTTATAAGAACATAAAATTAACACAATTCAATTTTAATGAAACGCATGTTAATCTATTCCCTACTACCTACCTATGTAATATTATTAGACAACTCGTTCAAAGCTAAGTCACATTCTGCTATTATGCGAGCGGTAAGTTCAGAAGCATACAAAATTACTGACAGTTTTCGAATAAACCGCCAAGTGCGAGTCGAATTGCACACGAAGGGTTCGTAAAAATTAGGCAACTTGTTCACGACATCAAATTTTCAACTTTATTATATTTTTAGTATACATATGTATATTGTTATTACTGTTGAAGTGTTACATATTTATAAAAAGTTTCATGCGTTTACCTTTTGTGGATCAAGCGCCTTGACAAACGAAGAGCAAAAATTGGCAAAAAAATCACGTTTTTTGTATGGAAGCTTCTTTAAATTTGGGTATTTCTTTTACTATTATTATTTGCTGTTAGCGGCAAGAGAAACACATATTCTCTGAAAATTACAACTGTCTACCTCTTACAGTTCATGAGAGTCCTGTGACAGACGGACGGACAGCGGAGGCTTAGTAATAGTTCGTTAATAGTCCGTTCTCACCCTTCAGGTACGGAACCATAACAACGAAATGTACATTTTCGAGTGTGCATTTTTAGCTGCGGAAGCAGCCATTATTGTTTTCCTCCGCCCTTCTCTCGCCACTCACATTCCATTTATAGCTAGGAAGTGACAAGCCCTTGTTTTAGAAGTTAGTCATTTACCGCGTACTATAATCAACAATACTAGTTTTCCCAGTGCTTTTAGCCGAACCCAGTGATGTCAATTTAGTTCATTCAATGTATTTTCAGTCGTGACTTTATGATATAAATCGAAATACTAGGAGTGCTTCGAGATTTATCGATAACATCTGGCGTTAAATGTTCTTTTTCTACATTTAGAAACGTAATTGAATGGAAATAATATTTATTTTGCCGTCGGGATAATCTTTAAATCTCTGGATTGAATCTCCAAATTCTTCAATAGATATTCCAAGAATGTTTGAGAATTATTTTACCCGATTCGATAAATTTATAACAAAATTATCTTCAGCTTGTTTTGTTAACTATATCCGTCCCCGGGATACCATATACATATATACCACTCGGCCAAATTTCATTAAGCCGTTCAGCCGTTTAGGCGTGAAAAGGTAACATACAGACAGACAGAGTTACCTACTTTCGCATTCATAATATTAGTATGAATTTGATAATAATCTTGTTTAAAATATGACTTGTCTGTGAGCTTATTTTGTAAATTTTTGTAAGCCCAAGTTATTTGTTTTTATTGTCTAAGTAAGTCTCTTTTTAAGGTATTTTCCTGGTGTGCAATAAAGCATTTTTGTATTGTATTGTAAAGTTGTAGCAATGCCCGTAAAAAATAACCCATTTTTAACTATTGAAGCCCTAGTCCGCTCAAAGTAAAGGTGTCGCTGATATTAACGTTATAATCAGGCTATACCTATGCTGTTCCCATCAGTATGCTAAACACGATCGCTGGTGACTCAGTAATCTATGTAAACTATCGATTTTAATCCGATATCTTGTACGAAACAACTTTGAGAGTACAAAGTTGTTATAAGATATTTTATTGCTTATTTTGCTCAATAATTGTCTTTTTGTAATGAAGTGACACTGAATTTATGTTTGTGAGCAACAGAGTATTTTTGTATTGTATTATTTAGAAACATAGAATGGTCCTATACATAAAAGAGTTTGAACCTGGTTATAACCAGGTAACTATATTCTATTAAATCTATAGATTTAAAATATTTACCTTTTCACTCCTCCAGTAAAGCTCAAACAACAACCGTGACCGCCAATCTTTATAGAAAGAAAAAAAAATATTTGACTTTTCGCTAAGTTTATCAAATTAATATTACCAAAAATTTAATTCATTATCGTTATCCATACTAATCCATACTATATGTACAACTAATAATATAAATTCGAAAGTATTTTTGTCTGTCTATTACTGCTAGTATATATTACTATAGGTATATATTATCCATACTAATGTTTGAAATAGACGATGTCCCGGGGACGGACATAGGCGACATGAAAAGCGCGTGCGAAGCCGCGGGCAGCAAACAATTTTAAATTTTACTCCCAAACTAGTTTGAATAAATCATTTATTTAATAAAAAAATAATAAGTATGTAAAACGTTAACCTTAATCGTAACTCATTTTTTAAAATGAATTTTAGTAATTATTATTATTTTAGTTATTACCCTTATTCGTATTTTTAAAATTACCGCGATGATTTATCTAGTCCATTACACATCCTTGTAGCAATGATGCGCTTCGTAAATCACACACAAACCTGGCAGCGCGAATCTACCAGAAATAAATCGACCTTGGCAATATTTTTTGACCGTCACTGAGTGTTAGAGCTGTCACAAAACGTTGTAAAATTAATTGGGTTTACGACAAGATAAATGGAAGTGCACATCACAAGGCATTGTGACTTTAGAAATAGACTGCAATTTTTTTTTTTTTTTGGAAAAATTTTAAATTGCATGCTAATAGAAATATTTAACTACCAATGGGAATGCATCTAAGAAAATTAAGATTGTAGCTGGCTGGCAGGTATCCCTGCCTGAGACAGATGAGTCTTTAATAACTTCTACCGTTATACTTTACCTAAATGTTCACATTTCTCCAAACATTACCCAAAATTCCGGGAAATTCATCAAATTTCCAGCTTAAATTGATAACAGTGTGACTTCATCCGAGCAGAGCGGAGTCAATGCGATAATTACATACGATAGGCGTGCAGTCGTTATGCTAATGCCCGTGGGGTGGCCATATTCGTCGAATTTCCCACAAATTTGGGGATATTTTGTAAAGCTTAAGGTACGTGACATAGCTGACAGTTGATCTTGATTCTGTGTTCTGACTCCGGGAAACAAATTCGACGTAATGCGGAAAGATAGCCATGAAAATTTAAGGTATATTTAGGTACTAACCAGTGTTATGATATATTTATTATATCCAAAACTATCGTTCTAACCTTTTATTTTCTAACTCAGATTCGCTTCCAATAATGATTTTTTAAATTTCGTACATCTCCTTAACCTAAACCTAGATGTACAAATAATTCAATAAGATACAAGATTTAATAAACGCTAGTATTCCCTTTTCCCCGTGTCGTTAATAAAGACAGGTAATTGTTCAAAGCTCTACAAAAGCTCCAACTTGGAACTCCGCACAGCTGGTAACCCTAGCTGCTACTAGAGACTCATTGAGGCAAAATTGAAGGAGCTCATATCTCAGCACGGCTGGCATCATTAAGTGGTGCCACTCGTCTTGTCTTTGAGCCTGTGATTTGTACCGTGTAAGACAGTGCCACAAACTTATCTCTTCGCTTGACAGCAGCGGATTCAACGAGAACCAGAGGAAACTTTTGAAGTAACAGCCTAGTTCTAGTTTCCTCCAACTGAATAGCTAAGTTTGTGGCATATTACCGTGTACAAATTACAATGTTACCAGTTGTAATTACTAAGTTTCAAGTTACTGCAGTGTTGCAATTTTCATAAGTAATCGCGCGCAATTTGTTTGTGTTCTAAATTCAATTTATGGTTTTCTGTATGGGCTGCTAAATGGGTTAAGGATTTTAGTTGTTAGATACTTGTTCAGATTTATTATTAATTTTCTGTACAACAAAATGCCATGGTATTTTAGTAATAAAGGTTTACAGCTACGAGTAGGTGTCCAACGGAACTGAATCGGAGCGTACGCATTTAATTTAAATTTTATTTATTCAGGAAAAAGATGACGGCTACCAAATATATATGTAGTTATAAGATTAGGTACACGTAATATTATAATCTTAGATAATAATGCAGCCCACAACGCTATTCACAGATTGCTGTATGTGGTAGTAACAAAAAGTTCCGCTAAAGTTTATAAACAAACAGAACAAACGTTGAAATAAATAGATGTTAGTAAATAAGATAAATTTGAAAAATTAATTACTTAGTTGGAAATAAAAAAAACGTGTAAATACAAAGAATTAAAACAAATCTAAACTGATACAGAGGTTGTGTAAGAAAATCTTTTTAAATTGACTCTCACTGCACAAAAATATATCAATGTCTAGAAAATAATATGTTATATGACTCTAGCATTATTCTAATTGGTGTACGCAATCCTGAGTTTGTGCAATACGTGCTGTATTAAGTGTAAAGCAAGCATATGTTGCTTTGGATTGATTTCTATGGTACAGCGAGCACTGTATCGGCATATCTGCTGATACCGATGCCAAGCATATTGTAAATACCGACGACACCGCGTACGGTGCCTACGCTCCAATTCAGATCCGATACCTCTCGAGAAAACCATACCTAGTCATGCCAAAAGTTCATTCCTCTAGCTAGTCTGTTTGTTATTTTGGACGTGAACGTTGCTCACCTTGATGTCTGCCGTCTGTCTCACTGTCTGACACATGTCTCAAACCTGAAAATGGGTCAACAGTCACACCTAAAAGAGCTTGGCAGCAATGACACTTAGTTTAGTGACCTCGAGCTTTTTGGCAAGGCCATTATTTATCTACACAAAAAGAATTACTAAAACATATTTTTTTAGTTTCATTACAATAATACTTTTAAAGATTTTTTTTCGATATCCGGGATATCGGAATACGTACAATTACTTGTTTGGTGCTTACTCAAGAATTTCTACGTGGACTATTTGAAGTGACCCTACGAAACGCAATCTTTTAATGGCAGGGGTTTTAAGCTTTTGGCCTGTTAAGTGTATTTTTTTTTCATATCACTGAAAAGAAACGTTGTTGAATAAGTATTCTCTCAGTTAAGCGAATTTGACCTGGCTTAGGTATATGACACCGAAACCTATACTTCAATTTAGAACGGACCCTATACGATTTGACTTTTATAGCTCAGATACTGGAATGAACACCTGACACAAGTGTCGTACATCAAGGTATTTGTTTCTTCCGTCTCCAAGTCGCATAAAAATATGCTCACGACCCGTAAAATATTTCACTTGACTACCCCTGGCTGCGCATTGAAAGAGTCTATTGTCATATCTTCCATCCAAGACTAATGTTTTTCCGATACCCGTATATTTCTAAGTGCATTTTCATTCCAGTCTAAGAAACAAGATTATTTTTACATCTGATTCGTATTGTACGTATTTCTATTCGTTATTGTTCATTATTCATTTTGATGGAGTAGATATGGTATGGTATTGTGTAAATCAAGAAAGCATCGATGTTATTATTCAGTAAAACAATAGAGCTGTAATACAATAAGAATTATGCTAAGTATTCATTATTCAGGTCATAATAGGGCTTCTAAAATATGAGCATGAATAAGTATTATGAGTATCTTGTGCAAAATGGTAGGCTTGTACCATCGAGCACTTACTTGTACCTACTATTTATTTATTTATTTATCACACAAAACACATTACAATGTCAACTAAAAAATGAAAATACAACAAAAATTGTTTTAATCTACATTGTAGCGTAAACTTTTGTGTGTACAGCTAAGTATGTATATATATACAGTGGTGGACACATAATTAGAGACACCCCCTAATTGATCACAATAAATATGATTTTGGCACAACCATTAGCCAAAGTAGGTATTAAATTGAATGTAATTGTTACTAAATCATACATGACGTTGTATTCTTAAAAATGGAAGACAAAAAAGTTGTGTTGCTTGGTATTTTAGACACTGCTCACTATCCGAATCTAATACAAACTTTTTTAACGTACCTGTAGCTGGCCAGCTAATTAAAGACAGTGAACGCTATGTTCTGAATATACAAAAAGAAACAGAACTACATTCGGTTTTTCATTGTTTTGCCGCGTATTTGCATGAAACATCGACATTAATTATAACATTTTATTTTTTGTATTCAAATTAATTCGTTTTATACCAATCGATATGGGAAAAAACAAGAGTTGCGATTCGTGCACTAGAAAGATAATCTTGAACTTTCATAGCAAAGGTTGGTATACGAGGATCATTGAAATGGAGGATACCTTTAAGTTCTCTAATAAAATGGTTAAATCTAGGATTAAAAATGTCAAATTCAATATGTTTTATAGATAGCTCATTGTACTGACGCGCCATTCTAGTGCGTGGATTGTAATAAGAAATATTATTCTTATTAGTACGTAACGCAAAAAGATTGAAAGAAGAGAACTATACTATATAAACTTCAATGAATGCTGCGTAAATAAGTACGTACCTTTTTACGTAATCAAAGTAAAGGTACAAAAACAAAAGCAGTCATGTTCTATTTTCAAATAGTTCCATCTCATTCTGATTGCGTGCGGTCTAAGCCAGGACCACACTTTGGTGGTGTGGTTTGTAGAGGTATGTTGTGATGTGTCAGATGTTTGTCGTTTTCATACATATAGTTTAGTTGGAAACAGAGTTGTGGTGTATTATGTCGCTTTAAAAAAGTGTATCTTATTAAAATATGCTTCTGACTTTATACGTTCTAGCTTTATACGTACCTACGTGTACTTTACGTGTTGTTATTCACACAGCATTCGTACAACACACCACACCGCAAAATTGTGTTTCTAGTTAAGTCCGCGCGCAATCAAAATGGGATGGAATGGAACCACAGCTACAACATGTGTAAATCAGAAAGAATTGCGTTCCATCTGTTAGTAGCAGTTTCACGAGAAGCCTAGCATAAAAGTATGTAGTTACGCCTCTTGTGTTAGTTGTTTGAATAATATTTGCTGTTCTCTCAGTAAGTACCTACATATGTTTAAATTTCTTAATATGAACCTCTAAATAATGCGAATTACTTTAAAATAAAAACCCATATAAAGTACATTATGTAGTGATGTATTTTTAGTGCGCGCTAGATTAAAATTTTATATGGTAACTACAATTTTAAATGTAAAAAATACAAAATAATAAATAAATGTAAATTACTTGTCCTATACACTATAGGACAAGTAATTTACCAATAATTATAAACTATTTTATATTAAACCATGTTGCCATAAACTTGGATTTAATGGCAGGTGCTTTTGTAGCATTTGGGAAAATAATGTTGATTTTTTGATTTTGCTTAAGCGGTTTAAAGATTTTTGTATGAGGAGTGGCCTTAACATTAGATTTTTTTTTTAACTTCGGTCCAAGAGTTATATATTTCAAAGAAGAAAACTCAAACAGATAAAAAATGTCGTATATAAATTAATGAAAAAAAGCAGAAAAAATCTAGATAATTTCATATGTGAATATCTCAGAAACCTGACGACTTAGGACATTATTTTATGAGACTTTTTTTTAATGTCTTTTTTCCAAATTTATCAATTTTATTGAGCGCGGCGATTTGAAAAATGAAAAACAAAACTTTGACTGATGTTTGGTCCAAATCTTCAAACTTTTTAATTTTTGATTCACAAATTTTCATCGACGTCGATGAAAAATGTGAGTCAAACACTAGCTACTTATAAACGGACAGCTGACTGTTCATAATGTTACGCAAAATGAACCCTTATAGCTTATACATTACTTTCCCTGATCGAAGAGTCCATCCATTCCGGTCGCGCAAGCTAGGTTTTTTCAATTTTCCCCCTGAAGAAAAACCCCCAAAGCTGGAAAACTGGAATTAAAAAAAATATTTTAGTTTTCCCCGATACCCCTTAAGGGGAAAAACTGGAATTGAAAAAGCTATACATACACGAAAACACACAATGCTATAGACATTTATCTATACTAATCATAAAAGATTATAATAATTAAATCCATAGAGAAGGTATGATTCAAATTCAAATGTACTTATTTACAATGACACTCAATATTGTGGAAGAGCCAAGCATTATTTTAGACTCGCAACATAAATATTGAACATTGTCGTCATTTTATTTTTTATATTATTTTTTATTTTTATTGTTTAACAAAATCAACAGCCCTTATGTCATGATACAATTAAATAAAACCCAGAAGCCTTGCTTATGTTGACTGTACTAAAATTATGTGGATGTGAGTGGGAATATTTTTTTATATAATAATTGCTGTTGGATGTGTTTGGGAATCTTTTTTGGATGTGATGGGAATAAGCCATAAATAAGTACCTCGCCTAATGAACCTCAATTAGAACTTGAGAAATCGCGCTATAACGACTGTTTAACATCAAAGTTATTTTGATTAATTGAACTCAAATGCAGTTTCCTTTCACATCTCATAACATATCGATATTCATTAGGTACTAGTTTCTGCCCGCGGCTTCGCACAAGTTGTTTCTATGGAAACGTTCAAAATTATTTATATCTCATGGGAATTGGTGATATATTAATAAAGTGAATAAATATGCGATAAAAAGAAATCACAAGTTTGTCGCCTGGCGCCTTTAAGACTTTAGAACCTTACCATGAGTTTTTTTCTGTATTCATACTTTGGAAATTAATCTAATAACAATATTTCTAACTCTCTTACTAAAACTGATAAGGGGCCATTTATAGACAAACTAGCTTCAACTCCTGGCTTTGTACGCTATTCTTTTTTTCCCTATTACTATGCAATAAAAAATGCAGATAACTTACAAATATCTTTACTATCAAAGAAAATTACAATCAAATAATGTAAGCAAATTAAAACTAGTATTTACAATTGAAACAATTAAGCTAACTGCAGACTGTTGCAAACAATTTACAGGTGGATCAACTGATCCATATCAATACCAGTCGGAAGCGTCCCCAAGACGCTGGCTGCATTGCCCCGCTCTGTATGGCAATGCTGATGCGTTGCGCCAGATACCCAACAGATGTCGGTGCACGCGTAATAAGTAGTACGTTCAGTAGTTTTAGCTTGCAGAAGTAACAAACATCCTGGATATCCAAACTTTCGAATCTTTATTAATGGTGTGATGTGTTGTAATATGCCAGAGATCCGGTAACTGATTGAATAAATGAAAGGGCAAGCGCTAGTCAATCAACCAGTTAATAATTCACGTTTGACCAAGTCTATGGCGACAGTTTAATACGCATTTATGGCGATAATTTTTAAACCGTTACTAAGGGTTTACGAGTATAGATATCGAGTTTTGTTTTTATGAAGAGGTATTTTACTCTATTTGTTGACGATTTATAAAGAAATCATATGTGAAAAAGAAATTATTCTGTAGATAACTTCTGAAATAAATCAAAATCTAAATAAAATCGGATCTCAGTAAAAAATATATTTGTTTGTTACCTGCTCGTTTAAAGGTGAGTATAGACTTGAGCATTTACTAGTAACAGAACATCAAGCATTCGCTGATTTTAAATTTACTCGAACCACACTTGACGCCCGATGTTTTGTTACAACCTGATTTTAAAAAACAACGAGCGTTTAGGTGTAAATTTTTATCGAGCAAAAGCACGAGCGCGGGTGACGGGGGACAACGGGGAGTGAGGTGCACGGGTCTAGGAAATATGTACCTACGCAAGGTACAAATAAATGTTACAGGTAAATGCTTACTCGCCTTGAGCATTACGTCGAACTCAGCATTGAGAATTCGCAAACGTTACATTACATGGTAATGCTTTAGGAGACTGAGCATTTATCTGTATTGTACCATTCATACTAGAAATAAGAAAAAACTCGCTGTGCCCCCAACTAGGCTACACAAGATTAATGTATCTTTTAAAGGGCAATGTATACGCTTCTACAACAAAATACCAAATGAGTTGAAAAAATTATCAATAAATAAATTCAAACAAATTGTTAAACATATCCTTTGTAAAAAGGCTTACTACAAAATATCAGATTATCTAGAGAATAAAAAAGCTTGGGACAAGTTTTCCTCCAACTCGAAAATTAACAACCTAACAAGGTTTCTTGTTCGCTTCTTTGCTTTACCTTAAAAATATTGAAGTGAGAAAAAATCAAAGTGATCACTTTATTTTCTAGTTTTACTTATGTAATTTGAATTTTGTGACGTGTCCAAGATTCCTGTAAGGTCTAAAGGAAATAAAGTACTTTAAATTTTGAATTTTGATTCGTAAGAACGTTAGATTACATTGTAATGCTCTATTAAATGCTCTAGCTAGTCTATTACTCAGATTAGGCTGAGTTTGACCACAGGTTTGACCACAGGTTTGACCACAGGTTTGACCACAGGTTTGACTTTTACAGCGTTTATTTGTCTATAAACGGTCCCCTGATAAGTGTTAATTGGAACAATTACGGTCAAAACATGAATATATTTATTTTCAAGTGTGCATGTAAAAAACTTCATAGTAAGGCTTCATGTCTCAAAGGCGCCAGTCATAAGAAGCTTGTTACAAGGTGTTATTATGGTAGATTACGCGTTAAAACTGTATTTAAATACATAAGTACTCAAATAGCAGGTTTCGTTTGAGGAAATTGACAGCGAGGTATTTTTCACACGTTATATGAATAAAGAATTACTTTATTACACTTGAAACATAGCAAAAATAAAAACCTTGTATCTAAATTTAAAACATAAGCAGTACAATAGGCGGCCTTATCGCTGAGAGCGATTTCTTTCAGGCAACCTAGGGATGGAGAAAAATATATAAGTTATTTTGTTACATAAGTAAGTCAAATTGTTTATTTCTTTTTCTATACATTTTATTTTAGGAACTATAATCATACCTACTTCGTTAACAAAGATATTTACAATCGAAGAATAGAAACAAATTAAAACTAGTATTTACAATTAAAACAATTGAGCTAATTGCAGACTGTTGCAAACAATCTACAGGTAGCTCAACTATACTTACTAGTATTTTATATCTACTTATACTTTTAAAAAAATCCCAGTTAGTGGAAAAGTTGGGTTTTGTTAAAAATAAAAAACTGCTTATGAAAATTTACACTTATTCGTTAAGCACGTACTAAACTCTTAAATTTTATGGTACTGGTTTTTACTCAGAGAAAATACGTAATTAAACTTAGAAAACACCTTGTTATACACAGAAAATACAATAAGTACACATAGAAAATACCTCATCAATATTGTGATTTTTCAAATCAGTCGAAAAATTTTGAAATTTAACTTTGTGTTAATTTTGTTACCTCCCTCTGCACCTTCACAGCCTATATTGGTCCACTGCTGGACGCAGGCCTCCCCCTGATAATCGCCTTATCGGCTTTTATATCACGGGGGTAATAATTCCCACGCTCGGCATGCGGGTTAGTGATCGCAGTTCGGTACTAAAATAAAATTTTTAGTAAATTTGGTACGTACCAAGCAATTCAGGAAATATCCACTAAATAGTGGAAAGTCTTGGGCATTCTTAGATAGTTTTAGAATACTGCTGATAATTATAATTCTACCCGCGACGTGTTGGTTATGTTTATCGAGTGTTCCTACATCGTTGGCGGGCACTCTTTATTACCTCAAAAAGTCTACAGCGATTTTGGGAAATGAGGTAGGTATCAAAACATTCCAATGTTCTTAGATACATTTTGAATGTCTTTGCCATTTGCATTAGGTTCTCGCAGATCAGAGGCGCACTGTTACCGCACAGCATAAGAATGTGCTTTCAAATATGAGCTTTCACTCGTTACATTTAGATGCATTTTATATTGACGGCATAACATGGCAGAAAACTCACGGGCCACACAGGGACGTTTTAAGCAAGCCATTTTATGTGCTTATGTGCTTTATGTAGTGGGAAGCCATTTTATCATTGTAAAATGTATGTAAAGCTAACGAGTTTAAGCCCATATTTGAGTGCACATTTTTGCGTTGTGCAGTAGCGGCGTTGGATTAATGCGCGTAGAGCTTTATTATGCAAAAAAGCGGGAACCGAGTCGGGGTATTCAATTAATGTAAAATAAATATTTTTGAATTCTTATTTCACTGGTTTATTTTAGTTTAGGATGTGGCGGTTTCTGTTTGTTTTGGCATGGCAATTATAACAAGTTCAATAATTATATTTATAACCTTGACATACCTACATATATATTCTATAATAGTAAAAAAGGTTTACAAACTCGTTTATTAGATAAAGCGATTCACAAAGATATATCAAAACAAGATTTCGACGTCTTTCGTGTTACCGACAGAGTTTATGGAGGTAAACAGCTTAGTAGAGTAAAAAGTACCAGAGTGGCTAAAATGGGTTCGCACAGTACCAAAACGAAAAATTCTTTCGTTTACTACCGCCGACATGTCAAAATTGTAATGCTAAAATTCTACGAATCACTCAAAATCATTCGCAAACTACAATCGCATTCGCAGAATAATGGCAAATAGTCGCAACAGCCACAAAACAACGAAAAACATGAGTTCGTATGAAACTATTGGATCGCTGTCATACTGAGAAAAGTAGTTCCTCTCTATCTGTTATATTTTAACACCTCCACTGCAATCCAGGCCGCTAGCCAAGCGTGGTGATTATGGCACCCTCATCTTTTGTTTAGGTTAGGTACGTTCAGTGGACGATTGGTGCTGATGGGAAGAATGTATCTTTAGCTAAATCCTTTATCAGTTATCTGCTTCACGGGCTTTCACTGCCCACCAGTGAGTAGGTGCACAGTGTGCGTCGCTGGCACTCAAAGTGCTATACAATGCCACTTTATAAGTGCAGTAAGCCGAAAGGTGATTCTGGACCCTTATAGATACCCGATTATTGTACAGAAACGCTTTTATGCTACGGGCGGTGTTTTGAATTTCGAATACGTATTTCATTTCTTTTTGTATCCGTAGTTTGCATTTTTAATTAATAAGCAAACTAGGACAACAAGTTTGCCTGGAAGAGATCGCTCATAGCGATAAGGCCGCCTTTGTACTTCGTCTACTCTTAGCATCTATTTCTGTATTGTTTTCTGTCTTTGTGTGGTACAATAAAGAATTATCTATCTATCTATCTAGTTTCTGTATCGACCTAAGCAACCTAACTTATTAATTTTGGTATTTTTGGTATTTATTTAAAATGTGTTTTCGTGCTTACCCCCTGTTGAGGGGAAGCACGTTCAGCAGTAGATGCTATGAGTGCTGATGAGGCGAGTGCTTTCGTGTTCATACTGTTTTAAAGTTTAAACTCTATTTCGGTCTACATCTCATTTTTCTACTCTGACACAAACCTCATTATAGAAACTTGATACAAACATGCCATATAAGGTGTTTTATAACATGAGACCTTTAATCTCACTGTGACAAGGCGTAATAGGGTACAGCTATTGATCAATTTACGTTTTGAAACGTCAATTTGTATTAATGTTTTGCTTTAGAGAACTGAATGGTTAAGCTTTAATTATCTGTCTATTTATAAGAGCTTGAGCGACACGAGTTCAAATAGGTCAGTATATTGATAACTAGCTACTGGCCCATCTTTACACGGGCCCGGTTGTAGAGCAGTTGTATACGCACTGAGCAATTTTACATCTTTTTAGGAAGAACAATTCTGTAATACATTGTTCTCATTAAACTCTACTTACTTGTTTAGGCGGCGTACGCAATCAAAGCTTCTCAGTCGGCATGCTTTTTTCGGACATCTTCAACAATCGTCGTCAAATATCAACCAATTTACACAAAATCATGAATTAACTAAATAAATAATAAGAACGCAAATATAGGTTTATTAGAGACACTTAGTCAAAAGAAAATAAAAGTAATACTTACCTGAAAGTTTTTATTAATATAACCAGGCAAGTGGGAGTGGGATTTACGCATTATGGTCTCCATACCACTTTAATAAACGTCAATTTATTATTTACTAGATCTGCCCGATCCGTTCAGTACTTTTAACGTAATTAACAAAAATAGTCAATGAGTGCTCACAAGGGGAGGGGGTTATGTAGACTAGTACGGTGACAAAAATACTAAAAGTCCCCACCCCTCTGAGGTGAGCCTTAGGGGTGGGGACATAAAGAAGGTACAGTTTCTTAAGCAAGAAACTGAACCTTCTTTATGTCCCCACCCCATCTCGTAAACGATCCGTCATAGGAAATTAATATACAACATAATGGAAGCTGATAAAATTGTCTACTACTTTAGTTCAATACATTTTTTACCTATTCCCAATCGTTGTACTTGATGGACCGTTTTTCAGAGCAATGAGCTCCGAAAAACGGTCTATAAAAACTTTGTAATCTGTATATTTGTATAAATGTGAAATATTAGAATGGTTATAAATATAACATTTCTAGAATTTGAGATAAACAAAACCTAAAAAATAGGATCCCGGTGGCATAATGTGGGTACGCTACAAGGAACCCCATAAAAGCTCGTCTAAAAATTAAACTATTCAGCCAGCACAAAGTCGGGCACTCGACAAACGCTGACAGAGGAATAGTATTCTGGGTCGCGAATGAAACTGACCTACTTAAAATGATTTGATTTTACGTAATATTTGTTGGAAAATTATAGCCATTGAACAATATAATGACTGATTGAATGAACGCTGTGCACATTACAAAAGGAATTATGTACCTACTTACCTAATCGGAAAAACTTGGTGTCTGAATAACGACACTTATCCTTCAGTTTAAATTAAATAAATCTACAGAAGGCCATATCGGTACAGGCGATTTCTCCAAGGCAACCTATGAGGACAAGGTTTTATGTTAAATACAGAATTCTGACAAAATTTTGAACCGGCACATAGAGCTATTCATAGATAAAATAGATTTATAGACAAACTTAACCTGCTTCATCGTGTACTAGGGCCTCCGGCGCCCACCGCTAACGTACCAGCTATTCTCGAAGTGAATGGTCTGTTGCGTGACGATGGTAAGAGGCCCGACGGTATGACACTAGTCCCCCCAGGGGAGGCCGATTGTGTGGGACGCTACATGCAACGACACACTTGCGCTTTCATATCTTCCGAGAACATCCGTGAGGGCTGGTGCGGCGGCAGATATGGCCGAGGATCTCAAGAGGCGAAAATAAGCAGGTTTTAAACGAGCCTACACATTTGCTCACCATGGAGTCGAGACCCTAGGTCCGTGGAGTAAAGAGGATCACCGGGTTTTAAAAAAAAATCTGAGCAACTTGTCGAAGCAACGCGTGACTCGAGAGCTGGTAAGTATCTGGCGCAGCGCATCAGCATTGCCATACAGGCGGGGCAATGCAGCCAGCCGTATTGGGGACGCTTCCGACTGGTATTGATATGGATCAGTTGAGCTACCAGTAGATTGTTTGCAACAGTCTGCAGTTAGCTCAATTGTTTCATTTGTAAATACTAGTTCTAATTTGTTTTTATTTAATTGTAATTTTCTTTATTAACACAGAGAATTTTACTTCATGTAGGTTCACAATGAGTAGGTAGTTTGAGATACTACTGACTGTGTTGTTTGGAAGACAATCCAGTACTTTCGTTCAGTAGGTACTTATTCTTAAGAAAAAACAACCTTTTTAAATGGAAATTATCTATATTTTTAATTTTGGTTTTCCAATCTATACACTAGCCAAGCTCAATGTGGAATATTTGTAATCCAACTGCCCATACTTAACCTAAAATTCACTATGTTGCCGTGTCTTTTTATACACAATTCATATTACTTGTCGATTTGAGATCCCTCCTTCAATAAATATTGCATACAAAAAAAAAAAAAAATTAAAAAAATCAAATATTGCATATCAAATATTGCATATTTATGTAATGTATTGTATTAAATTTATATTATATTTTATGTGGCCGAGGATCTCAAGAGACGCAAATATGCAGGTCTCGACAGAGCCTACACATTTGCTCCCTTTGGGGTCGAGACCCTGGGTCCGTGGGGTACCGAGGCTCTCCGGGTTTTCAAAAAGTTATCTGAGCGTCTGGTCGACGCGACGCGTGACCCGAGAGCGGGCGGGTATCTGGCGCAGCGCATCAGCATTGCCATACAGCGGGGCAATGCAGCCAGCGTCTTGGGGACGCTTCCGACTGGTATTGATATGGATCAGTTGAGCTACCTGTAGATTGTCTGCAGTTAGCTTAATTGTTTCAATTGTAATTAATACTAGTTCTAATATGTTTTTATTTTTGAATTGTAATTTTCCTTGTCAATAAAGAAACCAATATTAAGTTTATCATAGTCATCTAGTACCCAAAACACAAGCTCTGTTTAGCTTGGGGCTAGACGATGATATGTGTTTAGTATTATTAATTAAAAATATATAAAATATAACAGAAACTCGACGCCAAGCAAGTGAGTTTTAGTTTTATGTGTCGTAGTTTGTTTACAGACATTTCACATAGAGTTTGGCAAATGTATAGGTAGGTACTTGGTAGTCTTACACCCTTATTCAAGAACAATACTATGAGGTATCACAGTGCACACGAACGCATAAGGCCGGTCAATCCGATTCATAAACAATACTTATGTGCTATGTAACGCGATGCGTTCATTTGGGACGACTCTTACGTAAAGTAGCTAGACAGCTATTTTAACCAACGCATAGTGTAGTTATGTCACCTTTATGACTAGTATGTCACAAATGTTTGGTTATGTTCTGTCAGTTATGCTTTGCTTTGAGATTTTGTTTGTATTCATATTCAGTTTCTATGGAAACAAAGTGTTTTATTATGTTTGTGCAGGTTTATATCTATTCTATAATCTATATATATAAAAGAAAGTCGTGTTAGTTACACTATTTATAAGTCAAGAACGGCTGAACGAATCTCGGTGAAATTTGGCAGCGAGGTAGATGGTATCCCCGGGCCGGACGTTATACCGGCTACCATTTACACCATTTTAAAGCATGCGAAGCCGCGGGCTGCAGCTAATAGGTTATATTAATATCATCCGCAAATCTGCCAAACATTAAAGAGAACTTAGCAACAGAAATGGACCAATCACAGATCTGTAATCGGTGCAGTGCGTTCGCATAGTAAAGTGTCGCTTGAGTGTTGTTTGTGAATGAAATGGCCTACCATAACGAACGCAGAGAGAAATGCCTTATATTATGCCATAAGTATTGTTCTTGAATTCGGGTGTTAGAGCCAAATAACTCGAAATGTTTTTAGAACTTGCGGCGATCAGAAACATATGGCCCAGCTGAATTAGTTACTTAAAATCTAGGTGCATGTTTATTTACACTACACTGCCGTCATCAGTAACAGTTAATCTAGACTCTAGGCTTAAGTTAAAAATAGATCTCGTAAAGATCGACCTATATTTTTATGACTTCTTAGAACTGTAGTGTTTACAGAAACCATACCATAGAAATCTATTTTTTTTATAGCTGCTACTCTTAAGATGGGTACTGACTGGCGTTGTGGGGCGTAATGTACCATTCGCAGCGAGCATGAAACTTCAAAATCCGTCTCGCTGCTCGTTGCGAGCGCCCTTTCCCCGTACTGACTGCACGAACGCTCGCTGTGTTACAAGTTTCGTTACGCCCTGTAACGCCGGTCAATACATTACCCACCATAATTTGTCATACAATTTTTTTTATTGCTGCCATGCGACAGTGATACGAGTTGTCCATTTATAGAAGGATACCGCAAAGTAACGTAAAAAGTATTTTTGTGGATAATAAATTTACACAATTTCATGAGGAATCGTCTGATGAAATACAAAAGCTCGCAGTAAACAATGGTAACATGAAACGATCGCACGCACCTCAAATTAATGCCCGCCCTTCACACCAAAGCTCACGAATATCTAATTTAATTTAACATGAAAGCAATTTCATGTATGAGTAAATTATAAACACGACGTGATGCTGTTATGTAATTAGGAGGAGACACACGGTGCGATGCGATACGAAGTGTTGCGGAAATTAAACTGATGTTGCACTTGATTGTACGCAGCGATGAAGAATCAATTAGGCTGAGTGTCCACTGGAGCGGATAGGAGAGGAGCAGAGCGGGGCTGCGCGTATTAACGAATTGCATACAATCTCCGCTCTGCTTCCTCGCTCCGCGTCAATGGATAGGCAGCCTTAATATGGACAAAAATGAAATATTATCAAGAAAAATATCTAACGAACATTATTTTTAACATATTTTTCTTTTAAAACCTATTTAGTTTAAGAATTCAATGTAAATCTTCAATAATTTTTTTTGTAGAAACATACATTCTTCGAAAATATCGATTTTCAAAAATACATTACAGTAACATTATAACCCAAAAAATAATAAATTACATTAGACATTGTTAGATGAGTTTGTTTTTGCTCATAAATTTAAAAAAAACGCATCGTGTGTCACCAGTTGGTTACAGATTTGTCTCAAGAATATTCAACTGATTGTAGACACAGACAGTTCTAGGATTCTTAAGTGTTTCAATTCCGAAACATTTATTGATGTAGAGCACTAAAACAATTAGGTAGGTCCATATAATGTTCCTAATAATAATTTTTATTAAAATTAATCAATCATATTTCTTTTAAACATGAAAATAACAAGACAAATATTCCTTTTATAGCTTATCAATAAGAAATTACATAGGTCACATAAACAAAGTTGAATTATATGTACCTGTTTATAATTATATGTGCATGTACTTAGACGAATACGCCGCGAATGATGACGAACCAATCACAACCAATGCTTCAGATGTAATGAAAAAAAAAAGTCCAACGTCATTATCAACGTCATTATTTAGGCAGTCGTTTTACTAAAAGCAATCACATATAGATAATCTAACAAGTCAGTGGAAGAGTTTTGCATAGTTTACAAAAACTATAAAAGCTATTGTTTCCTTCCAAACATTTAGCGCCTTGCAGTAGTTGCAGTGGATACCAACTAAAAGAATAACTACTTTTCATCATGACAGCGATCCGATAGTTTCATACGAAATCTTGGACGAAGGAAATCACCTTACTTGCCCTGATCGAAGTATGAAATCGATTACAGATTTCGAATGATTTTGAGTGATATATTGCATTTTGGCAGTATGATTTTAAAGTTTAAAAGTGGCGTCACGCCAGTGACGGAAAAGATGACATGTTAGCGTGGTACGGGAATGATAGGCAGAGGAAAGAATGTCATGTGACAAAAAGAGTGTTAGGTTTGAATGGAGGAATATGAAGAGAGAGGATACTAACATGCATAAGTAAGGTGTAAGTACAGAGATGACGGCTGATAGAGGAGAGTAAAAGAAAAATATTTTGCCAACCCCACCTAGCGTAAAAAAAAATTTTACATGTCATTGGTAGTTAACGAAAACTTGTTCCGATTTGCTATTATGCAAACTCATACTAGGTACTCAGGTAAACTCCTACCAACAATAATAATGTTAAGCCCTTAAGAAACAACCAAACCAAGCGTAGTACATCTTCCAAGAATTAATGAAAACAAATAAATCAAAGGGATATGTGTTGCGTATCCTAAAATGAAATTATTGTTCTCGAAAACACATTAGTCTGCATCTAGACCCTTCCCTAACGCGTTACGCACCAACTGTGCCGTTTTAGATTTAGGCCATTTGAGGCCATGATCTTGCTCGTCCTTGACTCGGAGTCATATTTGATGAGCTGTGGAGATAGAAAGTTTAGGCCTAGATTTTTCCCTTTTTGGCTGTCTTTTTTCATTTCTAGCCACTTATTTCAGTTGGTTAATTCAGGTGTATTCGTGTACTCACACTATTTTGGCCGCTCTTTGAATAGAAAAATAGGATAGAATAGAAAAAAACATTTATGTAGACACAGGTACAAAAAAGAAGTATAAAAAACAGTATAACTTTGGTTCGGTTTCTATTGTTTTTATCGATCTGAGTTGACTAGACAATTCACAGAGCCCCAAGCTAAGCAGAGCTTGTGTTATAGGTACTAGATAACTGATGTAGTTAGGTAGGCAAGATTAAGTATTCATTTTTCCTTTTTCTGGCTAACTTTTTCCCCCATTTTTAGACACGTATTTCAGCTGTTTAATTCAGGTGTATTCGTTAGTACTCATACTCATATTATTTTCGCCGCTCGTTGGATCATTTTCTTTTGTTTTTTATTCGTAATCAAAATGCAGCAATGTGTGACGAAAATAGTAAAATTGATACACTCACGAATACATCTGAATTGACCTGATGTCTAGTGAGTGATATCTCCTGCTTATGAACTACCTATGTAAGACAAACCTATACTTACTCGGATCTAGAATCCATGATATTTTCTGTAAACTAAAATATTTATGTATGAAGCCTTAACAATATCAGGTAACAACAAGGTAGCAGCAATGCCAAAACAAAAATTTCAACGCATAATTGAACACACGCAACGAAAACAGTGCGAATTCAAAAACGGACGGTGAATATAATCTGTCAAAACCAAAAATTGTTTCAAATTTGTGCAATTTGCTCCGAAGACACATTATCATTAAAAAATCCCAGCAATACTTTTTGGTTTAGTAACCCCTTTGTTTACAGACAATATCTAGGATTCTAGAACCGAGTACCTATACTTAGTTTGAAATAAGATACCAGCACAGAAATCTGCGTAGGTATTGTTTTTTGTTTTACCTTTTACATCATTGGATTAAAATTCCTTTTTGGTATTTTCCCTAAATAAGATTGAGTAGGGTCCACTCTGGAAAAGTCACACGTATTCTAAGATTAGTTAAAATTAACTTAAAAATATCTCAATTTCTGTTTGTGTAACAGTTTTTCCGTATGGAAAATCTAATTTCATGTGTTATGTTATATTCCACGACATGAATGCCTACGACATAGGTTAGTGCTTGTACTGTACAACCATCATAGCTTGACATAATATTTTAATTATTTAAATATTCATATCAAATTATATCGCTTGTTTGCGACAACGATGGCATTACTCAAAAAACACGATTTTACAGCAGAGCATTTTTAAGGTTTGAAAAATTATATTTCGTTAATTATGGCTTTTTGAAAGTAACTTCCTAAAAGTAAAATATTGCCTGATTCAATACTTATTAAAATATATCAGCAAATATTATGCACGATTATCTCCTAAAATTTTAACCGTATTTTTATGGAATAAGGTAGAAAATGTGTCATTCTTACAGAAAAACTAACATATTTTTTTGTATTATTTTGACTTAGGACATTACTGACAATATGTCATTTAAATTTTAGTTTTTGATTTACTTACATAAAACAAAAAGTGACATTATAGAAAAATCTTTTATTAGAATTTACAACAAAATTAACCGAAACATAGACACATCTAAATTCTAAATCTGTTTCGGTCATTAAAAACGTTAGCTAAAACTATAAAAGTCAACGATTTTAGCTAACAACTAATCAGTCTTCATTACATTTCCAAGGAAATTAGCTTAAATACCTTATTATAACTTACTTAGATTAATCAGACTATTATTCATTAGTACAAACTTATAACAAAATCAGAAAAAAAAATTATAAACGTAAAGATTATAATGCAATCAATATAAGGCAAAGTCCGTTATGGTTCTTACAAAGCATTATGAAATGGGCGTAGAACCCTGGGATTAAATTTTTATTGCTTAAATTCAACAAATCAGGTTTCTTTCGCTCCGTTACATCCGGTTTTCTATGATACGCCTTCTTGACGTCTATTTCTCTATCATTGTTTTCTTTTTTATAAGAACTGCCCTCTTGAATTCTTCTTCAGCATAAGATGTCTTGTAGAACATGGTAGGAGGGCTGTTTATTTGAACTGTGAGTATTTTAACATCAGCTATCTTTACAGAGTTTCCTTCTTCGTTCTTCTTAATATTCACCCCCATTTTAGAACAAGCATCCGTCCAATCAAAAAAGTTTTATGTATGCATTAGATTAGTTTATATATTAACTAATCTAATTATCTATTAGTTTTTTCTATTAGTTTATCTATTAGTTTAGATAGATTAGTCGATGAAACCTGTTACAGGTACTTATAAACACAAGTTCCGAGGTCTATTGGCGCCCTATCCCCATCTCTCTAACTCCGGTGGTAACTCATCGAAATCGGGTGATATCTGAATAGGTTTAACGAACGCAGGTGGAGCCTGGATTTGTTGTCTTTCATAGCCTAGAAAATTAAAATACAACAAACAAATACTTTTTTTAATCAATAGAGCGATAATTAATATCAGTAGAATTTTTAAGGTAGTTACTAGGTAGAACACTATACTACTTTTATCCAATGTAGGATCTTCATCGGTTGCTTCATTCCTGCCAATATTTTTTTGCTCCTTGAACTCCATGATTGTGCCATTGTAGCGAATCGACTGCAAATCAATAATTTAACGTCGGTCACTAAATGTATGTTATATTTTACCTAAAACGTTTTAACTAAAGATAGTTCTCAATAAATACAAAAACAACCTAAAAAATTTCAGCAGGAGTGACCTTTTTTGACTAAATTTTTAACTAAAATCTGTCATTTGTGTTTTGTTTACAATCAATTACGTCATATTTTATTATAATACTTTTACTGTTCCTACTTTTTTCTGCTAAACTGACATACCACAAAATAAATACACACATTATTACCTAATTATTTTGAGCAAAAATTACACATTTTGTTTAAATACACTATTTTCGAAACCAATTTATAAAATATTAAACAAAACTTTTCACGTAGAACGTCAAAACCAAAACGATGTCGTCCTTGAAGAGAACATGCACAACTCTTCGCGAACACAATTGCACCACTACTGAGTAATGACCTTCTTGTCGCAAACCAATACACAGGATGAGACAGCGCAATACTGTCATATATTTTGTCCTGCTCTAACCTTACCCCTTAGAGAAATGTCGTTTTGCAGGAAAAAACTAGATTTTTTTCTGAACTTAGCTGTATACTTAACTCCAAAATGGTGTTTTTTGAGTAATGTCATCGTTGTCGCAAACAAGCGATATGTAAAGACTATAGCGGCTAAAGCCTCGGTATTAAGCCCCTTTGCACCTAGGTGCAATAAAGTTTTAAATAAATAAATAAACAAGGCTACGTTTGCATACAAAGGCCCCATAAAAACCTTAGATCGAAATTAGTTCGCTATTTTGGATTTTCACTATCAAGCTAA
This sequence comes from Eupithecia inturbata, assembly GCA_963662085.1. NCBI lineage: Eukaryota > Metazoa > Arthropoda > Insecta > Lepidoptera > Geometridae > Eupithecia > Eupithecia inturbata. The sequence goes on along the minus strand of OY759191.1, from coordinate 4,692,397 downwards.
CACGAAATTACCTACCTACTACCTACTCCCCGGCCGTAACTATGTTAATAATCAAGATAAGCAAGGTAATATTTTATTCCCATGCGGGCAAACCCGTGAGTGGAAGCTGGTTAACTCATAAATATATCGAGTCGCGATAAAAACATGCTCGAATAGGAATAGGCTCTCATTCAACGTTAACCCTTACCACCAAACTTGACAGTTGTAGAACTCGTGATCCCAAAAGGAAAGAAAAATGGCGAATGGAACTTTTGAAATTGGAATAGTTTGCGCTAGTTGCGATGGCCATTTCTAACGCTCTACGTCATAAATATCAACCTTCACTGATCTAAGGAGTTTGTATTTAAAATGTTTGAAAACTGTCAGCCACATAGATTACTTTTTTTTATGATCTCATTTACATGAAATATGTCTAGGATAGCAGAGAGTTTAGGGAACTTCACACGCGTAATATGCAATATTTTTTTCTGAGAAAACTTATAACGTAAATATTGAAAAATTTTCTTTAGAAAACCTATCTCGAAAGCTTACCGCAATTTACTACTAGTATTAATTTAATCATAATGTATAATTTATTTCCTAAGCTTATTAAATTATGAATGGTTCGTAAGAAGTTTCCAAGATTTAATCAGATGTAAATGGGCTTATTTCGATAAGCTTGTTGTAATTTAGAGCTGGTACCTACCGCTAAGCATTATAATGAGCTGTGGTAAGGGAGGTTTTGATTTGACGACCCGCTTATGTCTACGGCTTTGTTCACATAACGACGACATGCCTTGCCACTGCTGCTAATAAACGTTTAGATATGAAATCTCGTATGGCATAATATAACTCACTATGCCTAGGTACTTATCGATTACAGGCTCTGTTACTGAAAATTTAAAACAAATTGTTATTAACCCTTAATTTAAAAGGAAATATTTTATTCAAGCCACTCAGATTAATTAAAAGATAAGTAATTTTATTACTGTTTTTTTTTGTTTCAGATATTTAGCAGTTATGTTTACAATATTTACAAGGACTAGACAATTGTCAAGTAAGTAAAACAGTAAAAGTAAGAAAAGCGCCAAGCATGGTGATTTTGGCAAAACCCCCCTTGTTTGAGGGAGGCACGTTAAGCTGTAGACATTATTTGTACTGAGGAGGAAAACAGTGAAATTTCCCAACAATATTAGGAAAAAACGTTACTGATTTTTTTTAACCAAAGAATTCTGCTCTTCTTTCGCAATAAGCGCGGCCAAAGAGTGGAATGGGCTTCCTGCGTCTGTTATACCGTTAGAGCACAGTCTTAGAGTCTTCAAAGAGGATGAATCCAGGGTGAATCCTTCTGGGACAGCGTGCTCCATCTAAGGCCACATCTTCACTTACATAAGTGAGATTCAAGTCTTCCATAGCAACACCCTAAATGGGTACATACTGCCTTACATATAATCATAACTTAAACTCACCTAATCCCTAAGACCTGATTGTATGAATGCAATAAATAAAATACTAAAATGGTGGCCAAACGCTTGACCATAAAAAACCACCATAAAAAGAAAACAAGTCTGATCGGTTTTAAAAGAAAAGATAAATGTTACAGGCTCATTATTTCGTTATATTTTAGTAGGCGTTTAATTTTCAAAGCTACCGTGACCGTCGTCATTAAATACTCGATCAAGATTAAAGCTGCTACCACTAAAATAAGGTGCGTCTTTGTGCTTTGTTCACACTCTCTGTTAATAGTCAATGTCAGCTAATTTCGGAGCAAGTAATTAAAACTTTTCGTTGAGCTTATGACCAAAACTTTCTTTATAGTATTTTAGGATTTAATTTAATCTTAACAGAACTTTTTTATTTAATGGTTAAAACTCGCCATTGCAATTGCTTTAATTTTTCATATTGCCACATCACCACGATCAGAAACCCGTCTTGACCAACTGGTAAAATTGGGGTTTGATGTTTGGTAGCTTTATCATGCAGTGGTTGGATATGGCATCGAAACTCTTGTATCACCTGGGTCTCTTCAAGACAAGAGTGAGTAGGTAGCTTCTAGACCTTCGAGATACATCGTAGGCCACATTGTCACTTCCCACCGGGTGAGATTGCAGTTAAACGAAGGTCAAAGGATTATAAAAAACCTCCTTACACTACTAGGTCACTTTGTTAAAGCAATACACAAACACAAACGAGGCATTACGATCTGATGGGGTGCCAGTAATTCAGCAATTCTTTAGCTTCTACTTTGACAAATGGCTTCAGATAAGAAATTCGTGTTAATGGAGATGTTTGTGTTTAAAAAGTATACCTTGATTAAGTTTTTACGATGTTTATTTTTGTAGAACAACTAGAATCTGGTAGTAAATATTTACGTTGCTTTTGTAGAATTACTAAAAATACCCCAGACAAACGGACCATTTTATAAAAATTATTACCACGATTTGTTTCAGGTGGATACAATATGATGCCATATGAGCTAATGGACGGCATTCCAAATGAAGATCACGCTGACTCAATAGTCCTCGACTTCAGAAATGATTACAGAAGCATACCAATCAAAGGCCTCGAAATTAGCAACATAACTGTCACTAGTCCGTTCATCATACAACTTAGCTACAAACTCTACAAATATAGTCCTAGCTTTATGTTTTCTCTAGAAGATAACAATAATCGACCTCTGCTGGCGTTGAAAATCTCAGAAGTTCCTGAGGACCCTAGTGCAGTCAGAACTACTTTGTTTAGAAAAAAAACCGATCGTCCAATAGATTTCTTCAGTGACAAACCAGATGATTATGTCAATGTTCTGTTTTTTGTGAAAGATGATATGGTGGAGATGTGCTTGGAATGCCAGTGCATAGACTCCCAACCAGCGGATCCAACTACAATATTCTTTGATGAAAATTCTAACTTTATTATAGGAAAAGCTAAAGCATACGATGTGGATCACAGTTTCCCGGTAAGTACCTTACTTACTCCTAACTACCTACCCCTTGGCTCAGTGACCCGAAGTGTGTCTTGGCCTCCGATAAGAGAAGTCGCTATTTTTCACTTTTAGATATATTGTTATTTAAATCACACGCGAAGCTATCGCGCGCGGCGCTCAGAATAGATACCCACACATAGGCCTTTTTGCGCAAAACTACCGCCAAGGACGATGGGCTACGCTTGTAGCTTACGTAGGTCCGCTTCCACCACATCTTTCCAGCGGTACCGCGGACGTCCCAAGGGGTGTTGGCCGACGTCCCACGGGTTGTTGGCCGACGTCCCACGGGTTGTTGGCCGACGTGGCAGCCGAGATACGCGTTTTAGACGTTCCGGTCCTCCCCCATCCTCTCTAAGCATAAAAAGGCGTGGCTCAGTTTAGTTACCTAGGCTGCACTGTCACTGGTTCCTACACGAGGCAGGAAGCAATTGCCATTCGCATACAAAATGCTCTTAGATGCAGTGCAGCACTTCACAAAGTGTTGTTGTCCTAGATTCTAACCAGAAATACCAAGATTCGGATCGAAGTACCCATCAGTTAATAAATTAATTTAGCGAAGACATTTGATAAGAGCCATAAGGTACACCAAAAGGCTCTTGTCAATTATTTATTATACAGAGTTTCTGAGATTAAGTCTTCGGGAAATAGTAAACAAACCGGCTGTTTATATTTATTTAATTTTTATAATTTTTTGATAAAGCGGCAAAAGAAAAACACATTCTCCGAAAATTTCAACTGTCTACCTCTTACGGTTCAAGAGAAAAAGCCCTGTGACAGACGAACGGACAGACGGACAGCGGAGGCTTAGTAATAGGGTTCCGTTTTCACCCTTCGGGTACGGAACCCTAATAAAGTTACTTCTTTAATGGTTCGATATGAAAATGCACTTTTAGGATTAATGGAATTTTTAAGGTTCCGTACCCGAAGGGTCAAAACGTAACCCTATTACTAAGCCTCCGCTGTCCGTCCGTCCGTCTGTCACTTTTACCATACTGTTTTAAATTTATGTTCTCTGAATAAAGTATTGTCTACCATTGTATATGTAAGGGTTAAGTAACACTTAAACGTAAGTAACTGTAATAATAACAATTACTAAATATAAAATAAAGTTGAAAATTTAAAAGGGTCTCCGAACAAGTGAAAATTTGATGTTCTTTGAAAAAGTTGCCTGATTTTTACGGCCCTTCGTGTGCGAGTTGACTCGCACTTGGCGGTTTATTTTATTCAATCATGTTTTATCATTAATATAAATTCGTTGACGAAAACCTACACTTGGAAATTGTAACGATACGTAACTTTTATTTTTAATTTCGCCATAAAACAGATACAAATGCTCCACAAAAACACATCACGTTATTCGTTGAAAGAAATACATTAGCTGGATATTGCAAAAGTTTGCGGCTTCTACAAAAACGATCAGCTTAAATATCAACAATAGATTTTGTAAAACTTATAATGCGATCTGTCGAAGGGTCAAACCAAATTTAGGTTCATTGAGATCTTTGACAAAAACTAATTTGAGTATAAAATAAAATGTGAAATAAGCTCCTTTATAATAATTCGTTTTCATTTATTTTTTAACATTGATATGAACTTTTTAGCCCCAGAACACGGAGGGACATTTTATTTAACTGTGTGTATGAGTTATTACAACTTTATTAATTTCACAAGCTATCTCCAATTCGTGCAGGGTATTTCAGTGCTGGTTTTATTTTGGGATGGAAATGCTTTGGTACAGAATAATGATGAGTATCATTTTAAGATAAGTATAACAGATTCAGGCGTTACTTTGCGGAAATCCATTGTAAATATAAGGACGAAAGATATTTAGTAACAATTTCGCGAAAAAAACATTCTCCAATAAGATCTAACAAAAAGTAGTCCGTGTAGAAGACCACACCAACCACAAAATTGGTCTCTCCACGAGACATCATCAGGACACCACCACTCGACCTTGACATTGAGAGCACCAACCAACACCGGAAGAGTCCCGAGAGAGAGAGTTATGGATTGTCTCCGAATTCGGGATTCGTACAACCATTGTCAAAAACATAACCCTCCTTTTTGCGCAGTCGGGTAATGAACCGAACTTTGTTAAATTTCCGTCAATTATTGATAGGATAGTTATGTAGCCAAAGCAGGCTTTCTTTAACCCGTCATTAAGTCATTTATTTTATTATTAATTAGAACGGCGATTGCCAATTACACTAATTAATTACTTATAATTTATATAAAAAGAATTTAACACATAAAACTAACATAAAATAAATTAAAAATGATAATGTTTCAATAAAAATGCCCCGTATACTGTTCAGTCAAGGAGTTATTCTTGCCCTGACCAGCCTATGCCTTCTTCAAGTTCTTCACAAATTTTCGAGTGTCTGTGTATTTTTTCAATAGTTTTACAACAAAATTTCACTGTTGTTTGTTGATAATCGATAGATAATATTTTCATGAGTGAAATAAGGTAACTTAAGTTCCATTGACACTAATACTTGAAGAGATATGGCGAATGAAGTACGAGCATACCCACTCATTAAACGCAAAATTTAAAATGGCTGCCATTTTTTGAGGAAGAGGTTCTGGCCACTTCGAATATCTGCACACCCCAAAGTGGGTAGCAGTTGTACCCACTTTGGGGTGTGCAGATCACAAAGCAACCACTTTGAAAGTTAGGTCTCCACGTCTAGTACACCTACATAATTTCATGCTCTGGCTTCACACCAAAGTAACAATGTAGCAATTTTTAGCTCCCTCAAGAACAATGACAGTGTCTGTTCTGGATCTTATTATTGCTGTTGGCATGTTGTTAACGATATAATGTTAGTACCACGTGTTTTTCTTATTTTGTTACAAGCTGAGTCATTCTAAGAAAGGAAGTTATTTTGGTGTCACTGTAATTTATTTATTTTTAATAAAATTTAATGTTACATTCGCTTCCATTTGCCAGGATAAAATTATACATTATTATAATAATTATATTTGCATAGAACAACGTGCAAACAACCTAGGAGAAAAGACAATATATGACAATAACAATCAAAATGACAATAATTGTCATTTATATTTTTTTCTTTATTTTGATAATATGTAGATACCGGACCTCCATGGTGTGTGTTATTACAAGAAGACCCTGCCACTTTTAGATACATTGCACATCATATATGTAGATATTAAGTCAATCTGATAACAGGACGTACGTAGCATAATATGGTCGGATAGTTATTTAGTCCTAACGCGATGTAGTCATATAGAGATTCAGTCATAAAGCGATCTAGTCGTACCCGCTATCTAGTCAAATCGAGATGTAGTCCTAACGTTTCTAACCCAAAGAAGGATGTTCAAATACAACTTGCTATAATGCTGTACCTTCCTATCAAAAATACGCAGTTGGCATTTTTTTTTTAATACAATAAACGCTGATAAGATAAGTGTTTCTAAGTGGTCGATTGTAATTTTAATATTCAAACTTCTAATGTCCATTCAGAAGTCAAGTCAAATTATAAATTGAAAAAATAAATGCGAACCTTTGAATGTTTGATTTTGAATCTTTGAATGTTTTTGAATGTTTGTTTGATGTGTGGATGGAAATTTTGCATAGTAGTTCTAGACCTGGAATATAATAAAGGTTACTTTTTATCCCGGCAATATGCGTGCGAAACCGAGAGCAAAAGCTAGTTATCGATAAATTAATAAAGATAATTGGCGCTTCCGTGGAAAAATCCACAAACCTATCAAAGATAGGAAATTAGCAGAGAAAAATAATATTTTATGTACGTTACTCCTTAATCTATAGGCCCATGTATCATAATTATGTTAGCACGAACTTTCTCGTTAGGAATGATGAGTCAGAGTTATTTACGAAACATAATTATTGTGATGCGATTCAGCCTCGACCTCAGTGGCAAGCGCGGTTGTGATAAAATAAACTAAAATTTTTGTAAATTAACAATGTCCAACTGAATTTAAGATCCGACTACTAGCTTTTATGTATCAAAAGGCATCACCTCCACGGGCTAACATATCACTGAAGACAATTTAGCTCTATTAAAAAAAAGTCAATATTATTGTCGAAAATAACTCAAATTAAAATACTATCAAATATCAGTTTGAGCGATTTGACAATTTTTTAATTTGTATACGATGTCCTCGTATAAAAATTAAAACTACAGTAGCCAAAAAAACTTTTTATAAATATTTTTTATCGACTTTCAACCCGCGCATTTATCGCACCCTCTCGTACCCCTATTAGTTGTTATCATCACAACACAACAAGACTCTCAGACGTATGATACCTCGTTAGCACTACGACTAGACGTGTCTGCGTTCGTGGCTTACGAGTGCTATTGCCTCGAGCCTTTACTAGAGCTTCTGATTTGTCTACGTTGAGAATGTGGAATTGTTCATGTTTAATGCATTCACTGCGCGGCCACGGCTTCGAGGAGGCGCAGTAGGCATGTGCGCCATGGGCAATAGCAGTGTTAATAAATACGCTATAATGAGATATTTATAGTTCGTGCGCGATAAGACTGGGAGCCTTGTCAAATCATAAATTAATGATTAAAATTAAATATGAATCTTTATCAAAAAACTATCTAAGCCAGAAACTAGATCAACATGTTACCTATCTTAAACAATAAATCCCAAGTTGATATTCATAGTAGTTATCAAAATATTTCGATTTTAAATTCTAAAACGTATCATTTTGAAAAAAATATTTTTATCGAGTAAAGTTTCTGATATTATGTTTTCGGCTTAGCCAGAATCTAGGTAGGAACCTGAAGTAATATATATATATATAAAAATTGGAGACGTGGTTTGTTGAGAAGTATTATTTTTTTCTACATGAAAAAGAGCAATCGTCGACATGCAGCGCCTTAATATTTTACAGCACATTTCGCATACACACTCACACGGCGGCGGGACGAGTTAGATGTGCACCTTCCAGACTGGCCCTTGGCATCTGGATGGAGACAAGAAAAGCAGGAAGAAATGGTCCACCATTTCTTCCAGCTTTTTTTGTCCCCTTCTTTCTTGGCATTTGCCCTGCAGTGAGACAATACAGGCTTAAATAATAAGATAATTATAATAATTTCTCATACACACAAATACCGCTTTTGTTTTAGTCCGAAATCTTTCCATCCCATTCTGTATAAAGTAAAAGTAAAGAAAAGTAAACGTTTATTTCAAAAATAAAAAAGGGCACTATTTAATGTTAAGGGTTACAATTAATTAATTATAAGATATATACGTTTTAGTATATACATGCTTCTCTCTTATGTGTTGTTACCCGTGGTCGAGTGACTGTCCTCTGTACTAGTTAAAACTGTAGTATGGTAGGAAGTCTTACTCTCCCCCAAATGATAAGCGTTAATATAAGGTATAGGGTAATTCCGGGGTAGATGGCCCTACTAACTTGGAGAACCTAAATATGGTATAAACATAATGATTTAAACCACCAATTTGATTGAAAACAAAACTTTAATTATCCATCTTACTATATTATTAATATAATCAGTCTCAAAATCAACAAATATGGAACCATTTCACTTTAAAAAAAAATTACGTTTGGCCATCTCTCCCAGAGTGTCCGGGAGTGATAGCCATAGGGCTTTGGGGGAGATGGCCAGTTGTTTTCTTGCCCTTTCCTTTGCCCTTAGGGTATTTTTCTTCATTTTTTTCGTTTTTACCGCAGTAAGAACACATGCCTTCATATTCGGTGCAATTTTCGTGCACCCAGAGCAAACATTTCTTACATTGCAGTCAGTCTGCAACGAGTTGAGTTCTGTAGTAATTTTCACCACAACCTCTACAGTTATCTTCCTCTCTGTCTTCATTTCCACTTTCAGAAGTATTACACAAACCCATGGAAATTTCTTCGCAACTACAGTTTGAAAAAAAAAAAACAGAATATTTTTTGTAATGTCGGTCTTGAAATAACTTCATATTTTATGGCCATCTTCCCCAGAAACAAAATGGCAATCTTTCCCGATTGCATGGGGGAGATGGCCATACCTATTTCTAAATCTATTGCATCACCCTCATAGTTCATTTTGAGGTTAGAAAATGAGAAAACTTATATACCTTACAATAAAACAACAAAAACAAGGATATTTCTAAAAACTTTTCTGTGACGACATAATATATCGACCCCTTACCTTATATCACATAGGTGTTGAAAAAACAAAGTGATTTTACACATTAAAAATAATTTTTCGCGCAAAAATCACTCGAACACTTTGTTACCGGGAGGAAGGCGAAGCGAACTAAACTATCATCAACACCATCTACCTGTCTCTAATTGGACTTTTTTCGATTGGCCGTCTCTCCCTTACGGCCATCTACCCCGGAATTACCCTGGTGTAAACTTAAAAATATAGTGCGACTAAATTATTTAGGTACATTAGTATACAAAAAAAGAAAAAGTTAAGGAACATACATTAGATTAATATTAAAGAAAAGTACATACAACATAAAAATAAGTAAGTAGGTACGCGCGAGTTATACCATGAATTGTAGTGTTTTAAGTTGCATCTGCCATGATTACTGAAGGCACTTGCTTGTAGGTTGTTAATAACATCTATTCTCATTTTTCATTTTGTACAAACGTAAGTTTTTGCAAATTCCAACAAAAACAACTTAAAATAACAACAAATAAATAATGTTTTTAGAGGCTTTCTGACGGTTTATTTATTGCTTGCAGCGGTCTCACTAACGCCATATTTGATATCTATGCTAGTGCCTAGTGATGCTTACATTCTATCTCCATCTATACATATGTGTAATGTAGTCGTTTGTTATTCCATAAATGAAATAAATAAATAATCTACAAATTAAATAGGTATGATAATGAAAATAAAAATATGTATTTCGTTTGTATTAACAATCTTATAGTTTTCCTGTATCAACCAGTACCGTATTGTAGGGATTTACTACGATCTCTTCATTAAACTGTTCTTATTTGCACGTGTTCCTTTATTTAACGCTGTTTGTAATTCACTGGTGATTATCGCCTTGTATTTCGCGTAATAAAAGTGAATTACAATACTGTGAATTAATGACACAACATTAAAACGTAATAACAGGAATTTATTGATCACAAAGTAATAAAATATTTTGGAACACCTAAAGAACTCAAATTGGCACGTATTACGTATACTTATAGATAGGTAATACATCCGACAGAGAACCAAAGTTATCGACATAGCTCAGAGAATTAGCAAGCTGAAGTGGCAGTGGGCTGGCCATATCTCGCGAAGAACCGACAACCGCTGGGGTAAACGTATTCTCGAGTGGACACTGCGACTTGGCAAACGTAGTGTAGGACGCCCTCCAGCCAGGTGGGATGACGATCTGCGGAAGACTGCAGGCAGATGCTGGATGCGGCAATCTGCTTTATAAGGTTGTCCATTGCTGTTCCCTACATTATATTTAATGAGTACTATCTGTTTTATAAGGTGATGAATAAAGCATTATCTATCTATCTATCTGAAGACAGGGCGCTATGACGCTCATTGGGGGAGGCCTATGTCCAGCAGTGGACTAAGATAGGTTGATGATGATGATAATGATAGATAGGTATGTAGATTTGACCCTATGTCTAGAAAAACAGCTCTGACAGCGTTTGCAGCTAGAACCAACTAAAGTGTAACTTTTATCTGTAAAACAAAAATACCCAACACCAATTAAATGAAATTCCCTCTGCCTGAGCACAAGTTACGAAAAATAATGAGCAATTTGAGAAATTTGAAACTTTCGAAGATATCAACTTTTATAATATTTTAGCAGCCTCGCCAACGCTAAAAACCAAAACTAAACAATTTTACTCAATTATTTTCGCAAAATTTTAATTGCTATCGTAACCTTTGAGTAAATTTGACCGCATGTTTCATTATAATGTTTCTGAAAAAATAAAAGATAATTATTTTCGATAATTGGATTCTCTAATCGCACGTTGATTTGAATGAGCAAGCTTTTGTTGTTTTTTTAACCTATCCAACTAATATTATAGAGGCGAAAGTTTGAAAGTTTGCCGTTGTGAAGATGTGGTCAAACATCTTCACAACGCCCAAAAAACTAAAAAAAATCGGGCTGTAATTTTGTACACATAAAGATCTGGACCTAGATTAACATATAGGCATGTTTTAATCCGAAAAACTCATGCGAAACCGCGGTAGAAGCTAGTTTTTTTATAATACTAAACTTTGCTCTGTAGAAGGAACTTATAGATGTGTGAACATAATTTAATATGGAAGAAATCTACGTGAGCTCAGCTTAGCGCCTGGCACGTCGCGATAAGTATGTAATTTAAGTTATTTGCTGAAGACCTTATTTTTGCATTCATACTTGATTGCATTTGTAATGCATATTTTTAAGCTGGAATTTATTATGTTTAAATGAGCATTGAAAAGTTGCCATTTCGTTGAAAGTTTAAACATTTTACCTCGAGTTTTGGTTTGCATTCATTCTACATGTCTTGTGTTACCAAAACATTTAAAATATATTTTGCACACAAATAAGCACATGTAGAACGTAAAATTAAGTATCAGTTTATTTATTACTAGCCTCCATAACGAGAGCAAAAGAGCTCTACTTATTTTTTACCTATTATAAAATTGTATTTTAACAAATCATACTTCCTATTCCTAACTATTTCAATATCGTTAATGAAAACTGTTCCAGAAACGAGGTTATAGGAGCGTCTCCCTACCCTGGGTATATATGTCAGTACAATTAGAAAACAACTAGAAACATGCACCAAGCTCTCTCTTATTGCGTTTCCTCAAAGAAAATCCAATTTTCCTGTGCCAAGATCCGTTCCTTATTTGTGGCTTGCGATTTTCAATGGGACGATATTACATACAATCTGGACTCAGCGTTCAATGGGAAGACTTGATATTGAACTCGATCTCCCAGGGTTTTCTTTTAAAACGTTTTGTTTATTTTATGATTTATTTTTATTCCTTTATCATAAAAAATATGGGTCATCCGTTTGTACCGTCAATTTTTGGTTTAAAAAATATACTGGTGAAGATGCCATGAAGAGCTTAAATTATTTTAATGCCTAAAAAGCTTAAATAAACAACAATAGTAACAATTGGAAGAATTAGGGTTAGGGTTTAGTAAAAAGTAGGTTGTTATTCTCAGGGAAATTCGCGTAATATTTATTAGCATAATAACATTAACGTTATATTATATTTATTGCTATTATATACGAGTACATACAGGATGTCCTACATCCATGGGAAATGGATGGCAAGTTCAACTAAGACTAGCACAGGACATTATTAAACTGCACAAGAGTGTGCGCAAACTCTGGTGCACTGTCTATTTGGTCACTCTCATAATCCGATTGGACAGCAGTTCGAAACGACCAGCCCGAAGAGAAACCAAACAAAAGGGAGGCGTCGCTCGGGCCAGTGCCTGACGTATGTTGTAGCTGGTGTAAGACTGCCATAAAGGGCTTAGTCTCCCCAGTTCTTGGCAGATTTCATGCTGTTCCTATAATTTGATGGGATGGGGGGGGCCCGAGCTGGGGTGGAGCAGCCCGGCAATGAAGTCTGTGATGTGATGTGGCATGCCCCAGAAGGGGGAGAGTGTTCGGGACATAGTGCGTAGGTTTTGTAGAGTCTGGAGTCACCCGAGTGACTCTTTTCTCACAGATTCGGTCCGTATAACCGCAAGGTTGGCAGGACCATGGGAAGGTGGAGGGAATGTTCCTATAATTTAATGTGCAATGTTAACAGACAGATTTTATTCTTATAATTTACTTTACCGATCGCGGCCATAAAAATACAGGTTGATATATTTTTGGATTTTAGTGGGTTCGATTATCGAATAAATCAAGTAATATTTCAAAATTCTGTGAATGCAGTTGAACTTACCTTTAAAAATAAAGCAATGTTTCCTTTCAGTAAAACTTCCTATCAATATTTCTGGTACTTGCCATCCATGTCGCATGGCCGTGGGACATTCTGTATATTATTCTAATAATGACAACAAAGTAGTTTTGGTGTTTTAAATAACCTATTACAAACTAACATTAATACCTCTTCTGTAGAATATTAATATTAAACTATTCAAAGGGATTATCCCTTATCTTAACTTTAGAAGGGTAATAAATTGGAGTCCCTTGTCGCTCTCACGTACACAGACAGAAAAACTTGGTCCTTACCTGTCTCAACTGAGGTACATAACTGGAAAGTTTCACATGCTTTAGATGTTTATGTTACAGAAGTAAGCGAATTAATTGGTATTTCTTCTTCATATTTAATTGGTATTATACCATACGCCAGGTTTCCACTGCGAGCGGAGCGGACCCATAGTCGAGCGGAAAGGACAGAGCGAGCATAAGGCTGCCTGTCCATTGATGCGGAGCGAGGTAGCGGAGCGGAGTTTTATGCAATATTAACCAATGGAATTGCATAAAATCTTCGCTCTGTTTCAGTGAACCAATAGAGCATAAAAACTCCGCTCCGCTACCTCGCTCCGCATCAATGGACAGGCAGCCTAAAGCGTTAAAATTAACTCCGCCAACTCATCTCTAATTTCCTGCTCATTACTCTTTCGCGGTGGAAAACCGCGAAAGAGCGTTGCCAGAGCGCTTGTCAGAGCGTTCGTGGTCATGTTCATTCTTATTGGGGTCTTGTGATTCACCTCACGATGGCTCGCCATTTTTCTCAATGTTTGTTCTTTCTTGATGAAGTTCTCTTAGCCGTATTTCGGTTACGGTGGCCAGTCTCAACGAAGACTAATGTGCGCAAGTGTGAACCCGACTTTAAATTACTTAGTATTTGTTGGCGACACCTACGAAAAAATTGTACCGACACAAAAAACCTATCCATATCTTTTTTCATGTGCACTGCATAAGTCAAACTTTGTTGTGATTTAAATACTAAGAAATGACACGCAAAAACATGCCATCTTCATTTGTTTTGTTGATGTTTCGTTTTTCTGGTCACCTCAGAGAGTAATACTGAAAATCAGTATTTGCCCAACTCTGCTGCGTGAATATGGCAACTTTGAGATATTCATGTTTTTTGATCCTATTTGCGCGCTATGCGCTATGCGCTGAGATATTACCTTTTTGTCAGGCTGCAGCACACACATACTCACATCACTGAGAATCCGAACTGTTTTTAATGTATTTTAAGTATATGAACCGACTATTTTTTAAGTCTTTTTTGATGTTCCGATATACCTACCTTTTTGTTGTGTTTTACATACCTCTGTATTGTGTGTTGCAGTTGCAAATAAATGTTCTATCTATCTTATAAATTTTGTGGGACAAATAAAAAATGTATTCGCGAGGGATACATTTGTTTTGGGACCATATTGGGATCGTTCTCTATACAATACGAAAGAATCATCAAAATCGAACATACTTAAAAAACATAGAACCTCCTCCTTTTTTCGAAGTCGGTTGAAAATGATTTGATGTTCATCCCATCTCGCATCCCGCCATAGGCTGCGGTAACTGCCTCCCATCAGGCAAGCCCCACATGCTTGTTTGCCACCTTACTGATATAAATATATTAAAAAATACCCTGCCCACAGGTTCCAAACTTCCCTTGGGTAGAGATAATGGCATTGGTAGGTTAACGGTTAAAATTTATGTAATTTTTTTTATGACGTCACTGTTTGGTCCACCTCTATCTATGTACCTACCCTCACTTTAAATAATTATTTGTACTTTTACGTTTAAATTTTAGTTTTTATGCATAAGTCTACTTTTGTATTATTTGTTTTTTTTTATTGTAAGGACTTGTACCCAAAAAACAGTTATTGCATTCTTACCGATACCTACCTATTTTATTATTTATGTTTGATTTTGTTTTGTGCTGTCTATGTTTGTGAACCAAATAAATCATCTATCTATGCACCTATTTCATCTATCTATGAACCTCGCAATATAGTTCAAAGGTAAATTGTGTTTTTTCTTTTTTTGAAAAACGCTTCAATGTTGAGTTATCCTGACTAACCGGACAGTTATACAGGGTTCCACAGAAAGGGTGTACTAAGCCGAATGGGGTGATTCCGGACCCCGAGGGGAAGAACTTGTGAAACTAATTTTTGATTACTTATCGACTTTTTTTTTGTAAAATAATAGAGTATTGTTTTCTTCCTATTCTTGTTCTTTGCGCACTCTTGCATTATTAAACATTACACAATATTTCAATTATTTATATGAAAATAATTCTATATTAAATTTTTTTACAAAAATTTTATGTAAATCCTTTAAAATTTTAAAACAATAATAACAATGGAAGAATACACGTAAAAGAACACGAATATGAAAAAAAACGTTTCCTATTTTTTTTTAAAGTGAAATATCCGAAACTCATTAAATCGTAGAACAAACGTTGACCGCCTTTTCGGCCCTTTCCGTGGCACCCTGTATAGTTTGGATAGCGATTGGATTCGTTCTACAATGAGACCCTAAGTTAAAGTTCCCTATAACTTGTACCAAACGCCGAGAACAAACGGTGGTCGCGGTTGTCTTTGCAGAGGATTTGAACAAGGTTCCGCTGAGGTCTATCTCGTATAGTTGAAAGTTCTTTATAAGAGCTTTTAGACGGAAACAATAATAATTGATTTTGTGGACTTCCTCGTAAATAATAAATGAACTAAGCTAGGAACACTTACTTGACTAGGGTTGGATTGGTTGATTGTAAGGACAGCAAATACATTAAAGGGCATAGATCTAAGTAAAATCTGTAGATATGGTACGTTCTCCCAGCGCTTACACAACAAATGGCCTGAGTTACTACAAGCAAACACTCGCTCACAGTTACATTTCCAATCTTGTGCAATAATTATAATGAACAAACACGAGGGCATTGCTGTAGTATTTTAGTCAATAAACTAGACTAAAGTACGTCGTCGTAGCAAACCTGCATAACACGAACTCCGTCTATGACTGAGGTGGGTGGATCTAATTGCACCTAATTTGAGCCTTTCACTTTCGAGAAGCTACTACCTCATCTCCCCTTTTTTACTTAGATCGATGTTACAGGGTAGCTACATATTTGAGACCATACACTCCCAGTATGGTCAAGTCCCTAACTATGAGAATGAGAGAAAAGTGTATGAAAAGAGAGATAAGAGAAAAGTCGTGTATAATAATATGCGCTATTTATCAGAAAACCAAATATTAATATTTTTATCTGCTGCTCGAGCGGGAAATAGATATTTTCATTTTTAATTTTACGTCAACAGATTTGGTTATTAAATAACGGAATGTAATATTATAGAATGTTAAAGGTTTTTTTTTTACAATTTTACTTTGAATACTCTTCTACCAATCACGGCATAGCATTTTTTAAAATACAGTGATCCTTGATCTTGACTGATCTTTGATTGTTTTGGTTGCCTGGAAGAAATCGCTCTAAGCGATAAGGCCGCCTGTTCCATTGCTGTTCCCTGTAATATCATATTACATGGAAAAATATATAAATCAGATAGTAATAATTAAACATATTACTAATATGTTTAATTAGTACTATCTGTTTTATAAGGTGACGAATAAAAGTATTATAATAACTATCTATTCTCTCCCCGTTGTTGGTTTGGTGGTAAACTTAGAAGTTTTACTAATCTCTCTTCTAGAAACGTAAAACTTAACGTAACTTTTCCCGGTGAGTTTCTTTACAAAATGCTCTGTTCACTTTGAAAACTAGGTTTTCCATAACCTTAAAAAATACTATACTATGTCGAAGGACCGAAGTGACTCACTGTTTTATTCACATATACCAAGATATCCCTGTCTAGCAGTAGATCGCTTCTACGATAAGTTACATTGCCTTCTGCAATCTGGACCTGTCTGGCAGTGTCAGGCTTATAGGAAAGACATAAGGTTGCTTTTTAAACAGAAACCAGGGTGCAGCAAGAGACAAAGTCTGAATTGTTTTCACTTCTATTGTCACAGAGATACGGGTTGCCTAAGAATCCTGTGATTAAAATATTTAGAATGTATTTATTCTTAGACCAACGAAAAATCAGGTTGCAAGAGACAAAGTCTGAATCATAATCATTTCTAGTGCCACCCAGATACAAATCGCTTATGAATCCTATGTATAAAATGTTGAACATGAATTTACTCTTAAACAACGTGAATAATATACCCAACGCTAGGTATTCGTAACACACTCAGTACTTTATTGACAAACAATATAGTCGTTGGATGTTTCGAAAATGGTTATCGGTTTGACTTCCAGGTCACAACTACTCTAAAAGTAACTTAGGTTGATTTTATAATATTTTACTTTAAGTGCCGTACTCAAATTTTACTTTAGGTATCTAATTTTTGAAATCGGTATACCTACCCAGTCATTCTATCACTAATACCTGATTCATGAACATATAATCTAATAATTTGTAGAAAAGTAAAACCTGCTTTTTGTAATAAATCAGTTTCAAAGAAAAACCGGTTACAGGAATCAAGACAATAGACTTCCTATTTAATGAAAACATGTTCTTTTACATATTGTTACAGTAGTATTTATTAACATAAACTATGTACATAGATGTGTAAAGATAACAGACGTCTTGTCTTGTTCTCGCTCGTGAAGATGTTTTTATTCACTGTCAAAGAACCTTACGTGTAACCCCCATAATATAACACACAAGCTGCGCCATTGTGTTCATCCAAAGATATAAGTTGTCCCAGTACCAGATTTCATACAAATCCGTTCAGCAGTTTAAGCGTATAGGATTAACCAACATACACAAACACACATTCATACGTACATGCAAACTATTTACTTTAGAATTACAGGCGATATTTATTTTACTCTTTTGAAGAAATAAAGTAAACGATTTGTGCTCGGCCATTTTGGAACTCAGGACCTGTTGTTCAAAACGGGATACCTTGTAGGTAGATGACCTGGAGCAACGATGTCCAAGATATTTTATGAAAAGATAAGTACCTGTACCTATAGGAAGGTATAACGTTTGCCGTATTTCTGGCCAATGACGTCTGCTGATGATGTCAAGGCCAATATAACAAAAATCAGCTATCAGAAATCCAAAACTTTTATTTAAAGCTTACAAAATAAGCTGATAGAAAAGAGAAATTTTTAACGAAATTAATATAGAATAAAAATATTTTATCGATTCTCATGGCTTACATTTTTGACAACCATAATGTTGGCACCAAATTTTATTTGTCGGCATCGCGGGAGACCTAGACTTAGATGGTGGAATGAGCATGATATTTTTCAAATGAATTGCTAGAAGCAACAATTCGTGAATTGTGGGAGTGGATTAAGAAGGTCTCTGCCCTCCTGGCTATAATCAATTTAAGTTCCTTTATTATGCATCCATATCCATACCAATTATGTGAAAGTCACTTTGTCCATTTGATGGTCTGTTACCGTTTCAATACTTAACGGCTGAACGTACCTTAATGTAACACTTTATAAAGGTGTCTTGGATTCACACCTTAACATCGGGCATCGGCTGCGTAGTTCCTGTACAAAAACCAAAGATGTCGCGGTTGGAAATTTTTGGCAATGGAATGCCAGATTTGGTCACGTAAGCGGATAAGGGCTGCTTGAAGCCGCTGGTAAATTCTAAAATCTATCTAATAGACAGGTATCAAGTTATGGTTGTCTTGTGATGCATTTAACACATGCACCTTTGTACCAGTTAATCTGCACGTGTTAAAAACTATGACAGCACCGACAACGTGATCTCATTTAGGAAGATGGAGTGCCACCACTTTATCAGTTCAAGAGGACAAAATTTGAATTATGGATCACCGTGGACGAGTTGCTGCGAGATAATTG
The DNA here is from genome assembly GCA_963662085.1 of Eupithecia inturbata. NCBI lineage: Eukaryota > Metazoa > Arthropoda > Insecta > Lepidoptera > Geometridae > Eupithecia > Eupithecia inturbata. The sequence goes on along the minus strand of OY759191.1, from coordinate 4,673,647 downwards.
AAATAATTGGACGGTCATCGTCTTATAATTTTGATTGTGTATAAAAACTTCTGTCAACACGTCAATTATAATGCAATATTATAAAAGAACACCAAATTTAGACACTGACCAACATTACTCAGTGCGACTTATATTTTATCCTTCCTGTCAAGTGAACAGATAAGTTGGCAGCACTCGCTTCAAAGCTTCTTGGCGATTAGCATCATGAAATATTGTCTAGACTCGCGAGTTATAAATATAAGTCATAGTCACACTCACACATGATGTATGCTAATGTACTTTTATAATTGTGCTGGCGCCATAACATACGGATTTTGTTGCTAGGTTTTGGTATTCTTGGTATTTTGTGAACACATGTTTGAAAACTAAAGTTCGACGTTTCACTTTCGACATTAAACGCGGAACAAAACTGTGACTCGGAGACTCACTGAGAGACGTTAGTTAAGCGTATTTGAGAGTATTTATTAAATAGGTAATATTCGGCCAATTTTGCGACTATAGTTCTCGAGAAGGATCGTTATGCACTGATTTTATCTCTGGTGTAGATAGGAACAGCTCGTTCTAACCGAATTAAATTGACACCATTGACAAAGTCAGTGCTTATCGATCCTTTTCGAGAACCGTAATCGCGATTTAAATAAATACAGTTACATTCTTTATTTAAAAATAAATAACTGTGCTGAACAATTCACACATCATCATTAAGCCCCAAACTAAGCAGAGCTTGTGTTATGTGTCTTGATATATTAATAGGTACATTATAATACATAGATATTGTATATTATAAATAGAAAGCACCCAGAACACTCAATAATGCAGGTCCCACAAACATTTATCCCGAGGCGGATATCGAACCCGCAGCCTACATACGTCGCAGGCGGACCTTCACCCGCTGCGCTACAGATGTCGTCAACAAAAAACGAACAATCCTAATCAAAATCATAATCAAAATCACCCACTCTATTTCCGAATCACGTAACAATACCATTCGATAGGCACATCCTAAAGGTGAGTATAGACTAGAGCATTTACTAGTAACAGAACGTTGAGCATTCGCTGTTTTTACATTTACTTGAACATGACGCTCGATATTTTGTTACAATCTGATTATGACCAACGATCGTTTTGGTGTAACATTTATCGAGCAAAGGCACGAGCGCGGGTGATGTGGGACGGCGGGAAGTGAGGTGCGCGGGCCCAGGGAAAATGTACGCAAGGTAAAAATAAATGCCACAGGTAAATGCTCACTTACCGTGAGCATTACGTCAAACACAGTGTTGAGCATTACTTGGAAATAGATAGATAGATAAGGTTTTTTATTAAGTTCACACACACACAGCACAGGAAAACATAACAAATCAACAAAACAGTATTTAGGTACCTAAGTATGTATACATACGGAAAAAAAATTAATTAAAGCAAAAGTAAAACAACCAAAAATGCACACAATACCTAAAATAGACACCTACCTACCACCAGTGCACAAGCCCTAATAACGAGTAGGCAGTCACCGCCCACCCTGGGCGGGGGCTCCTCACCCGTTCCTGCGCTGCGCCATAGAGAACCCAAAAGGGCCAGAGAAATGCTATAGAAAACTGAGCATTTCTTTGTATTGTACCATTCGTAAGAAAGTTACATTACATTGTACTGCAAATTCTTTAGTCTATACGCACCCTATATCTAGCACCTATCTGTAACCTCCTGAAATTTGCCTCAGTTCTCAGGCGGAAAATCCTATGATTTACTGAGCTAAAGCCTTATCATAATCTTGCACGTCCCTCATATTTCACGGCGAGTTAGTGAGCAACTGGATCGCAATTCACTATTTTCCACTACGTACCTATTCAAAGCTTCGGGTTCCTGGAGGATTGTGATAGGAAGAAACTTAATTTTGTTTCTTGCGCATGCTAGAGCTTTCTCCTATAGGCGAGTATTAAAAATTTATTCATTATATTGTATACAACATCATTAAAGACATACATATTTCACCAAAAACTGCCGAAAGTCTTAGAAATGGCACAGGTCGTCATTGAATCTAAATGTACGCATAAAATGTGTAGTCACTGTGGTACTGAACTACATTTTTTTACAGTTTTTTTAGCCCTAAGGCGATGATATGTGTAGTATAGAGGTATAATGATATGTGTAGTACTTATAGTATTTTTACCTAAGCTTATTTAAAACCTAGATTTAGCATCGCCTTAGGGCTAAAAAAACTGTGAAAAAAATTTAGTTCAGTACCACAGTGACTACACATTTTATACATACATTTAGTTTCAATGACGACCTGTGCCATTTCTAAGAATTTCGGCAGGTTGTGGTAAAATATGACCAAGCTGTTTTCGGACAGGATATTAAGCAAAATAAATTAAAAAAGAAATGAAAATTGATAGGGAATTGAGAGTAAAGAAAAGTAAAGAAAAGAAAAAGAGTAAAGAAAATTGAGAGTAACGGAAACAAAAAAACTACGGAACAGTTAAGTTCACTTTATTATTGATAAAGTAAGCCAAATTCTTAAAATGTTTAAAACATTCTAAAAGAAAAAGATGCGTTAAGTTTTACAAAGAAATATTTGAAGCGCCTTTGGTCTTGTTTTCTTTTTGCTACATTAAAATACGTATTTATTCAACAACTATTTATTTAGCAAAAGCTTCAAAAACCTACTTGAAATGTAGCAAATTGGATTAATAATTGATTGAATGCTATATATACATTCTGTAAGTTAGTTAACGCCGAAACAAAAACCGTTCAAAAAGTCAAAATATCGTCCAAATGGCTTTTTTCCCATCAGTGAAGCTGAAAAATTCATAACAACAAACAGACACCAATTTTTATTTTTAAATGGTTGCATGTTTTAAAAATGGCTTTTCCGCGTGACATCCATTAATAATAGTTTGGAAAATAGCTTGAATACGAGTAGATGGATATAGATGGTGTATGGAAGGTGTTATGATGAATTTAAAATTTTAGAAGACTACAATGGACTTAAATATCAATGGAAAGCAATTCAATTGGCGTATGTTTTTTGACGTCCAGTTGTTCTTGTTGTGTTTGTTACACGCAGAGTCTTTTTATAAATTTTGTCGCTCACGTCGAATACAAAGTTTATAGTTTAATTTCAGTTCGCTTCAACCAGTGTGTGCAACGCGCCATGCTACAGCTATATTTTAATCATGAGAAACATACATATATAGATACATCATACAACACATAATACAAAAACCTTTATTAGGAACTGAACACAATGATTGGGTACAATTGTGGGCTGACTACCGTTAAAGTTAAAAACTGTGTAGCAGAGTCAGCGCCCTCCTCCGCAAACAAAATTATTATGTTCCATCTTAATACATAAAAAATTACTAATATAGTTTAAACATAACTTATTTTAGTTTATAGTGTGTATGTGAGTGAGTACGTGAGGGTGTTTGTGTGTGAGAGAGAATATAAATTTCACAAGGTCATTTTTGATGCTATAAAATTTCTTCAGTATTTTCGTAAAAGATTGATAAAAGCCAATCAGTACTTATACATTTACACTTAAAAGCTGTGAGTGGGTAAATGTTAATTATTTTGTTAATTTTGTTGTATAAACGACTACTAATACATAGGATTTAAGACACTACTAACCAAAAACATGTAATCTCTTTGACAATAAATTATAACTTTCTATCTAATATCTAATGTAGTGGTAATGACGACCTGCCACTGTGACATAGTTTTGCAGACAATGTCTCACCGAAAGTCGATCTCCGTCATTTTACTGTTGCCAGGTTGGGGTCAAATACGGTTTGTGAGTGCTTGCGCAAGATAGTGAAAAGTGTCAATAGTTTTCGAACAGAAAGGACTTTGCAGATTAAATATAGACTTGAGGTATAAAAGTCTCTTGGCTTAGAGGTCACGACTCCAAGAACCGCTCTTTGCGCCCTCTCAACTATGAGTATGAGGGTCTTGATGGAAACGCCCCATGCAGCGATGCAATACGAGAGATCCGCTTGAGCCAGGGCAAAGTATAGAATTTTCATGCAAGGTAGGTCAGCACTACCTCTAAAAATGTATATTAATTTTCCCACTCTTGAGAGAGTGCTGTCAACATGAGGTTTCCAAGACATGGTGTTGTCCAACCAGGCCCTTAGATATTTTACGCAGGGAGCTCGGATAATACTTTAAATTTAAAAAACGAATAATTATGGAGTAAGTGACCGTTGGCGGTCTTATTGCTCAAGAGCGATCTCTCCCAGACAGACAACCTTGGCCTTGGAAGCTGAAGCAGATTTCCATCGGTATGTGACCACATAGTAATTTGTACGCAACATTCGTCAACTTTAGACTCTTCACGGCATCAAAGATTTCAAAAGTACGTGTTAATTACCACAGCTTTTTTAGCCGTAACAAATCCCTAAGCAAAATATCAATTTTCATATAATCGCAAGGTGCATAAAAGGCCCAGCGAAGCGCGCCGTCGAGCCGACGCGACGCGACGCGGTTAGTGGTGACGGCTAATTTGCAAGTGCACTTTCCCGTAAATTTTCACGCGTGGAAGTATTAGGAGTAAAAATTTACTAGCACGCATTTATTTTCTATTAAAGAAAATTACAATCAGATAATAAAAGCAAGTTAAAACTATTATAGTTATTACAATTGAAACAATTTAGCTTACTGCAGACTGTGTAACATTTTCTATTTGACTTCAGCACAAGAACAAATCTTGTTCTTAACACCCCTTTTACCAGAATCAGTAACGAGTATAGTTTATTATCGCAGAAATTAGCAGTTCTTGATCCATCTTGAGTCCCTATTGCCTATCTTTAAAAATAAACTTAGGATTATTTCTTCTGTTTCTCATAATATCCCTCAGTCCACCGACCGAGGGACACTTTTGTACAGACAAGTTGTTTTTAGTTAAAGTAGCTAAGTACAAGGTTTTTTTTATTACCTACCTTTAATGCTACAGTAACTCCTTCAGAGTATTAATTTTAGCTGTTGTTTGTGCACTTTTAGTAAATGTTGTACACGCCTGTTAGAAGCAAGCATTTTATACTGAGAAACTACAAAATTGAACCGGTGACTTCTAAACCCCCACATGGGTTTTAGAAATCACCGTTTCTTCTACGGACATAATCATCAGCCAGGAATACTACTCATAATTGCATACAAAAACCCATGATAAAGCTCTACTTTATGGCTTGATGATGCAGTGTGAAAAGTGTATTTTACATCAAAACATGGTGGCATGGGATGAACCCACCCCGTTACAGAATGATTTTAGGATATTTCCGTACCCTTTGTACCCTTCCCTTCATGACATCTTTTATCAATGCAAAACTCTACGATGATTGATTGACACATAGCATACTTTAGAAAGAGTCCACATTAGATAGATAGATAGATAGATTATAACTTTATTGCACCATCAATATTTTTATAAAACAAGAACTTAATACTAATTATATATAATGTGGCACAATCGGCGGCCTTATCGCTAACAGCATTATGGCCTATCTTTACTACAGTCACCGAATAACTAGTGCTTACTACGTACGTGTGTTAAAGAGAGCTTATAGTAAAACGGTTAAAGGGACCGTTCTGCAGTATATTGTTAAGCAGGGTATTGACAGACAAAAAGGGGCGTAATTTAACGTGTTATAGTGCGTGTTACAGTGCGAGCGTTCGTGCAGTCAGTACGGGGAAGAATGCGCTCGAGACGGATTTTGGCACATGACGTAATGTATCATGCTCGTTGCGCATGGTAAATTACGCACCGTAACACCGGTCAGTACCCGGCTTTAAACGTTTTGTAAAATGGGTGAACTGTGTGACAGCACTCCTATTTTATTAGCTTCACCCAGATGTTATTTCTTTACTCGATTTGTCTGCTCTACATTATATTGTTACTCTACTCAACCGGTGCAAACTTTTGCAAAAAGTAAGGCAATATATTTTAGAGATACATCACCGACTGTGACATTTGAATACCTCGTTTCTCAAGTGTTACCATCCTACACTTTATACAATTCGTTGGAGCATTTAGAAAAATGCCTTTTTGTTTTGACAACTTTTTATGTAAAGTCCGTTTAATATTTTGCGTCGCTTACGGAAGCGAAAAACTTCTGTGAAGGAGTTTTTTGTCCTAACATTATTTTGCTAGCTTAAACTTTTTTTTGGAAATCGTCTTTTTTGTGCATAAATGTATTAATTTTTATACAATGGGTCAAAATAAAATTTAAATGATTATTTTATGTATTTTGTGTATAAAGATGTATTCTGTAGTTTTAGAAAAATTGAAGCCTAAGATTATAAACCTCTGTTTTCATACGATTAAATAATAATAAGAAAATAATGGAGCCATTATTTCTTATTTATTAACGACCTAGAAAGAATTCAACATAAGTTTATAAAACATATTAATTATAGAAAACATTATAAACCCGTAAGCTATAAGGATTCGTGCGACTTTCATTCCCTTACAAGCCTTCGTGACCGACGCACCTTAATGGACATGTCATTCCTACATGGCCTATGTAATGGGTACATAGACAGCCCCGAACTAACAGATAGGATTCTTCGTTTATGGGCCCCTAAACGACGCACAAGACATACCAATACAAAACTCTTCGCCACTACAAAATTTTCGACTAACTATGCTCATTACTCTATTGTTAACAGGCTACAAGGACTCTATAATATTCAATTTCACACCACTGACATATTTCATGTCGGTAAGATGGCATTTAAAAGAGATGTTTTAAAAGTTCTGCGGGAGGACTCTGTATAGATTTGAATAATAGTTTTAGTAATTGTTTTTCTTTTTCTTTAAATATTTATATAAGTAGGTATTGTTGGTATATAATTAAGTAAAATTTAATGTCAACTAGCACTAGACTAGGCAAGTACATATATATATGTATTTAAATTTATTGCGGTAGGTTAAATTATATCTTATTTGTCTAATTTACCTGTACTTTTAATAATTCTATAAGTTGTATTTTGTTTGTTGTGTTTTGTTTATGTTAGACTGTCGGTATTTTGTAAGTTTATTTTGTATAATGTAAATCTCTCATTGGCCGTAAGTTAGGTCATTAAGGTTAGAACTGTTTAGATATAAGGGCTGTTGATTTTGTTAAACAATAAAAAATAAAAAAATAAAAATAAAATAAAGCTAATAAATAAGCCCTAAACTAGGCAATCTCATGGTAAGGGTCCCAACATCTCACCTGTCCACGCGTGGTCTCATTTTATTATTTCCTTTAAAAGTGTGTACCTCGAAAACTTCAAATCGTTAGTAAGCTTGTTAGTCGACGGTGATCATTAACTTGGTGCTGATATTTAACAACATATCTATTTTTAAAGGGGTTCCCACAAGTTGTCAACATTTCAAATTTTCATTTAAAATTTTGTTTTTGACTATATTTTAAGAGCTCTCCAGACTACATCATGTCGTTTTACTTGCTGTCGGGACATTGCTAAAAAATAGACCAGCCTTTCAGTGCTTAACAACAACGCGGTCTGATTCTCAAATTAGTAGGTATTTTATAACCAAAACAGCGCAGTTAGCGCAGCGTAGTTTATCTATAAAAAAATACTAAGAAATACTAGTTGAAAAGTTGAAAACTATCACTTTCCACTCGGCTGGTTTATCTGATAAGATAATTTCTAATTTCTATTTTCGTGGCGAAAACCAGCCACGGAAATTAATATCAAATAACGTATTTTAAATAGTGAATTGAACAATAGATTAGTTGCTACGTAAGTATTTTGACCACGTCCGAAATGCATAGTGATATGATATGATGCGATATTATAGTAGAAGTATTTTACTTCAGACAACCTTTATAAATAATCATCAGAACACACTATTAAAGAAAATAATTCGTTAGGCAGGACCGGTACCATTGTGCTCTATAAAAATCAGTGGTGCCTGACGAAAGGGTTTTACATTTTTTATTTGAAATCTTTAATGATGTTAATACCTACTTACCTACCTCCATACCAGGGTAAGTTAAGATAGATAAACTATAGATGAATACATCTAATGTAACTGAATACACCAAAACTCGTGAGGTTCTGCCAGTAATATCCGTTACGTCATAACTTTGCAGCTGTTTCGGATCCACTTCCGTCGTCACGTGGATTCAGGAAGATATTTATAGATATGGTGAGACATATGAACATAAACTCTAAAACTATGAAGGATATAATTAAAAACTAATCAGTTAAATTGTAAGAACACAATTTGGTCCTACTACACCTGCCAAGCGTGAGGATCATGGCAAAATCCCCCCCATGTTTGGGGGAGGTGTGTTGACTTGTGTAGTGTATGCTGATGAGGAAGTTAAGTAAAAACGAAAGGGATTGCTGTTATCATTCAACTCATTTAATTTAATTAATGTGTTTTTTTTTTACTATTTGTCAATTGTTTTTGTTCAAAAAAAAATAATTAAAAAAATACAGTAGTAAGTAAATACTTACAGCTAAGTGTTTCTGTGATTTCATCACCCAGGGACATGATCATGCGCCATTGTTCAGAAGTCAAACTGATTCCTTTCTTACCGGGCAGTAATTCGCCATTTTTCTCATCTCTCTATTACATAATAATAAATATTTTATATCTATTATTATGTATTGATTTACTGGAAATACCTCCTTAGTTTTACGAAGATAATCTTTAAGTTTAAATCTAATGCAAACAAAAATACTATAAAAGTTGTGATAGGAAGTCGTAACATTTTTATTGTTTTTTGATAGCCTTTGGTTCCTTTCAGAAAGTGCTAAGTGCCAACAGTAATACCAGTTTGGCATTCAATACCTAATGTGAGCTCATCTGGTAAAATATTCACGTTCCTAGTTCTTTGTATATACATTTTGATTTAGCCATGCATTTTAAATGTTAATATGCTGATTAATTTGCAACGTATTGTTTAGAAGAATGACTATAAATCAAGTTGAGCTTTTTATAAAACGTAAAGAGTGTGTGTGGAGTTCGAACAAGTAAGGTTCTGCAGCGTAGGCATAGAGGTACAAGTTCAATGTTTAAACATTTTATTTGATTTATCTACTTATAAAACAACTTACGATGAAATCAGTAGTTTTAAAGTTGGTTATGGCCTTTATTAACAATGACAATAACAATTAAATAATAGAAACAAATTAGAACTAGTATTTAAAATTGAAACAATTAAGGTAACTGCAGACTGTTGCAAACAATCTACAGGTAGCTCAACTGATCCATATCAATACCAGTCGGAATCGTCCCCAAGACGCTGGCTGCATTGCCCCGCTGTATGGCAATGCTGATGCGCCGCGCCAGATACCCAGGTTAGAGGTTAAGATAACTGAGAGCAAAAAAGTTTGTTTGATAGGGACAATTGACGTTGATTGTTAACAGTAGCGATATTTATGGATGCGGAACCCTGAATAAGTATTTTATCACATAATTATGCAGGAATTTTGAATTGGTATATTATCTTTATTGTCTTTTAAACATTTTGCTGATAGCTTTTTAAGTATATCTTAAAACGACAGAAAAATGTATTTAAAACGTTATATTCGAGAAAAACCTATATGATCATCGATAATATACCTCCAAAAACAAAAAATAATAATAATAGGAATTTATTTAACACTAGAACAGAATAAGGTTTTACTAAAAATCGGTCTTCATACTAAGTGTGTCACGCCAAAATTTATCATCTCCCACTTTATCGCTGAGACAAATAGTCTTGTTTGATTACGCGATCGAGTGGGATATAGAGTGCACTTTAGTAACTATAATACTTGGTTAGCTCTACCCCGCTCTGCTCGTAAATTCAAAGTAAGAAACATTCCACCGAGGAGTAGGTCCTCAGCTTGAAATCAAAAACGAATGAAAACTACTAATAAGCTGACTCCATATTATTAAACCCTTTGTAAATTCATAGTAACAGCCTATCGAGGAGTAAGTACTCAGCTGAACGCCAAATGAGGCGTTTATTTTTTTAAAGTTAGCAAATAATTCGTCTAGACCATAACAAGATATAAGCTTCTTGGTCTAGACTAAAAAAAGTCGCTATAGCGTGGCGGCGCTTTACATAGTCTATGCACGGTTTAAGCGTTTTAAACACTGACATGCATTATTTCAGTAAAGTGGTTTTAAATGTCTACACTTGGCCGTGCATAGATGATAAGCTTCAAAAAATCCTTGTTTAGCTAAGAACTCAACAGAAGGTGCATAGTAGGTACTATGCACCTTCTGTTGATTTCTTAGCTAAACAAGGTTTTTTTAAATACCCCTCTTTGTAATTTAAACTACTAATGAGCTGTGTCCATACTATGCAGCCCTTCGTAAATTCACAGTAACATCCTATCGAGCAGTAGGAACTCAGCTTGAAATCAAGCTGCGGTGGCACCGGTAGAACTAGTTAGCACTGAGTTGCTAGTTGGCTAATGAATTTAGTCATGTCTGTTGCAGCCTTTTTTATTTATAAATAGTACCTATTAATTAATCATTTATTCAATAAGCTGTCTCCATACTATGAAACGCTTCGTAAATTCACATAACATCCTATCGAGGAGGGATGGAACTCAACTTGAAATCAAACTGCGGTGGCACCGGTAGAACTGTTTAGCACTGAGTTGCCAGTTGGCTAATGTATTTAGCCATGTCTGCTGCAAGCTGCGACTGCCGACATAAATATAGGTGCTCTAAAGTTGAAATTACATTGAAAGCTTGCTGCTTTTCCTGCTAAGCTTCTATTACTGCCATTTAAACTTTTTGGAACTACTTAAATAGAGATGTTTGATTGGTAAAAAGAATTTTTGTTTTGTTTTTCAAAAAAAGTATTGCTTACGACGCGCATTTGGCGACTTTGAATTTTGGACTTGACGCGCCTCTGCGGGTCGAACCTCAGAGGCTGGACAGTAAAAGCGTTAAGCCCTGTAACATTGGATCGGGTTACATTAACATCGCTGCAAGTCCTCAGTGGGTTGAAAATCTGCTTTCTATCCAATTGCGCATTGAAACTTTGTCTGTGAAATCAGGGATTCCGTGTTTGGTGAATATTAACGCTTAATTCTGTAGGTATTTCATAGAGGGCGCCATTATGAAGTGCTGATCTCATTATAACAACAATTCAGTCGGATGATTTAAGCTTTTTACGGATTTTAAACAAAAAGTACCTTTTTTTGTACTTACTACACTTATACGCACCTACCAAATTTGTGCTTCAAATACCAAGCCAGTGTTTCTCTGCAAATATTTTGCGATTGTCTTTCAAAAGTTACCCTAAGCTTGCTACTTAAATATATGAACAGTATCCCAAAATTTTCCATCAATTTTACCTTCAAAAATCTTAGCCAAATTTTTGCAAAGGTTCATAAAAATCTAGCAACAAGCAGGCGCAAACTTTTACTTTATATTTGTCCTAGATTTTCCCGACTTTCCTCTAAAAATCACTATTCATAACTGGGCTTTCGTCTATCTGCATAAAATTTCCAACGTCAGTTTCATAAAAAACATGCTTGATATCCTAACAAAGAGCGACTCACTATATATTAAACCTCCTTATAATCCTGTCTTAACTTTAAAAATAGTTATTTATAGATTTTTTTTATTTTAAGTTACTTATTATTTACATTGACAGTGCAGCACCAAAGCAACATGGAAATAATAAATTATATACAAATACATTTAACATTAATAAAATTACACCAACTATAACTTAATACAGCTTAAGCTAATCCGCGTCACTGAATTTTAGCAAGGACATACTCGTATAAAATAAATCAACATACTCATTGCATCTGCACTAAACTATTTATAGTGCGAAGGGCCCGTGTGAACGGGGACTTTCTCAGTAGATTACTACTTGCCCTCGGAATTGCAAGTAGCCTAGGTGTTCGGCGTGCGTATATGTATATACATGTTAGGTACGAACAGTCCTATGTTCATTAAAACCAGAGGGTTGTGCATCATGCCTCTAATCAATCTCAAAATGTACGTTATTAACATTATTTCCCTTCTAATTTCAAGTTTAAAATACCCCACCATACCTAGAACGAATAAAGTGGGATACATTAGTGGGAAAAATGATATATTCCCAACCACCCCATTAACCTCCCCATCAATGAGGTGGTTGGGAAAAATAATCCCATCCACCCCATTACTCAAGTTTTCGCGATGTAAGATAAGAATATATCAAAATATTTTTTATTATTTATAAAATAACAATAAAATATAGTGTGATTACGACTATGACACCATATTTTACAATCATTTTTGTATGTGATATGGCTTTTGTACCTGAGAGGCCTTAGTTTTTATAAAGAAAACGTTACAAAATACTATACTGTACTTAAGATATTATTTGTTAGAAAACTAACTGTGAATAATGCTTTGACCACACTATCACTGTTTTTCCTATGATTATTATTTGAATTTACAATTTTGCGTAGTGATTATTTTACGAAAATGTTTATTGACAATATACCAGAACTTCATTTGCTCAAATAAGTTGGCTATTCTTTTCCCGACTGTTCCTACTAATACTCAATTATTTGAATAGTAAAATGAATACTTTATAAAAATGAATAGTGAGATTTAATATTTCTATTATTAAAATGTCAATGGGGCGAAAATTCCCATGACATTGCCCCATTGTCTTGAGTAATGGGGTGGATGGGATTTTATTCCCAACCACCCCATTGATGGGGCGGTTAATGGGGTGGTTGGGAATATATCGGAAAAATGGGTAAACTCCGTATAACTTTAAATACTTATTCTGCCTTAAATATTTATTCTGCATTTTTTTCCACCATACTACTATATTTTTTTCATGAGGGCTCCATATCATGGCTCCACACTCCAATTCTAACTAGCGCATTATAGAGTACCCTAATGGTATCGATATTGCGAAAGTTGCCAAATTGTCGCAATATAAATCCCAGATTTCTGAAAGCCTTTTTATAAATGTCGACTACATGGCTTCGGAAGTTTAATTGCGTGTCCACTTGAATCACGATCAGAATGCACTCGACCTATACGATCTGGACCCAGCGAATAGTCATGTATAACAGGATTTTTTGCACGGCGACACGGTAATAGTACATCACTTGGATGCATTAAAAAAGAGCCTGTTATCATGACCCCACGGGGAAACACGTTGCAATCGCTCGCAGTCCGAGACCTGCTCCACCCGCATTAGCAGCTTTAGATCATCGGCGAACAAGTTTAAAAGACAAATGGAATCTCCTACGACTTCAGGCAGGTCGTTTATCATTTTTAAAAATTCAGGGGGACCTTGGTTACTTCCTTGACTTACGCATGAGTTTGTGTAAAAAGGTTAAAAAAAAAATTTTAAAGTCTCTTTCGTTTTCTTCTATTGAACTATGGATAATTATTTCAAAGTGAGAAAAAGCACTGCTCCTTATGTCAAATCAAACAGTTGTCTAATGGAAACACACAGTAATTGAAACGCCACGCGGCCTAACAAAACGCGATGCGTTTTTAGCTGCAACAAATCGTATTAATTTTCTACGATCGGAATCACATTTTAAACACTCGCTTAATGCGCATAGCGCAAAATGCTTGAATAAAAATGGGGTATCGACACGTTGTATCGCGTCGCATTTCAATAATGTGTTTGCGCCTTTACTGTTCGATTTTGCTGATTTTTAAGGGTATTAATCTAAGGGTATTAAGCAAACAGTAAGGAGCTGATGATTTTATAATAAGATTTTCCCAGATGCCTATACTTTATATTATAATGTCCACAATAATTACAGATTCAACAAAAATGTTAAAAGTTATGCTGTTAATAATATTAAATGTCTTTTTTTCGTTTCAGGGTGCCATAAATAAAATTAAAATTTATACAGAAGCTGACAATTCAACACTACAAACAATTTGTAATGAAGTAAGTAATATATTCACCTTCTTAAAAACAAATAGTATTTAGTTTAGAACACCTTTGATTTGTTTGTTTTTGATGTATAAAGGTAAAATTTAGTCGTTGATGTGTTTTTTTTCTACTGTCAATAACATCACATATATTAATAGTGAATCACCTTATCTTGTATTGATTTAGTATATACTTGAGCTTATGTTTATGTTCCTTCAAAATATTGATGTGACGTGTGTATTTTATTAAAAATATTTATATTTTCAGGATTCGCTTTTACGTGATTTAGTTAGTATTTTTTTTTACACAAAGTTAGCTTTTTCGCAGTCTATCAATGTCTATGGCTATGATCTAAATCTGGGGCAAATTAATAATACATTTTAATAGTTCCTTCATATTTGATAATTGTTACTGTGATTATTGTCTGTTTTTTTTTTGGTTAAAAATTTTTTTTAGTTGGGTTTCAATTATTATTATCAGCATTGATGGAACTATAAAATAAATTGAACCGAGCAGTTTAATCGAATAATTTTAAATTTCTTTTCATTATCTACTTTTACCGAATCCATTCAAATATTTTTCTGTCAAATCTGTTTACTAACTTCTTTACAAATAATTTTACTTAACAATTCTATGTTTTTGAGCATCAAGCTTACAATGTAAATAATCATAGAGTAGAGGAGCGATCTTCACATTGGATGAAAATATTTTATATCAAACGTACATATGTATGCTAAAAAAGGCTAAAAACAATCCTGGCCAGACTATGATTAATAAGTAATTAAAAAATTACATGCTACAAGGGGATGTCCTTGCACCACTTTTTCATTATGTTTGAAAATGAACTTTGTCAGGTGATGTTTCGTTGTATTTTTGCACAAGGGAACAATAAAATATTTATAATAAGCTTTTTAATATATTTCTTAACATACTTGATATATAACGTACTTGATATAAAACACTTTTTATCCAATAAACAGATGGGCCGTCCCTAATTCGGATCAGAGCCGGTATTGTGAAAGCTTGCTCGGTCATAGATCTATGCTTGAGTGACGTTTATGCCATAGAAAAATGATACTCAAGCATAGATCGACAACTCGGCAAGCTTTCATAATACGGGCCCTAATATAATTGCAAAATAAATCTTCACAAGGAATTATACAAAAGTTAGCTAATAGGCTTTTTACTAACAAATGAAATATTTCTTCCTTAGATAAATCCTGACTTTATGGATTATGGAGGCGTAAGTATCTTTTTCTATCTGGAATTTCATTTGACTTACAGCATTCTACTAAAACTATTTAACACTCAGTTCTTGTGGTCTACTTTATCACACTTTTCTATGGACAAAATATTACATAAAATTTTAATCAAGTGTAATTTATGGCATAATTAATGATTAATTATTGGGTATTTATCGTGAAATAATAACAAAAAAAGGAAATAATAACAAAAGGTACGCGATAAATACTTGTATATATAAATAAATAATCAATATTTATGTAAACAAATCGCAAAACTTTATAACATCTCTAATAGTTTCAAATTATTTTCTAGGAATTACCACCAGAAAATATGATTGTAAGTGGGGTCAAAATTTATTAATATTCTAATTTTTCATTAGAACGTATTAATGAAAAATATTAAAATATTTGCAAAGACATAGATTCTTGGTTTGCATTTTAATTTTTGAAGCATTATCCTTTCCGAATCTAGTAATTCCATTAATCGTCAAATACGTTCTAATGATGTACAGTTAAGGTTCACTGTGCACTGAAATATTTAGGATAAGGGTAAGTTAATTTGTTTGGTCGACTACTCTGTAATTAGGAACAAAACAACAAAACAATAAATAGATCTGTTATCTTATTATCAAATTCAAATATCATCGTACTGATGTAATGCTTGATTTACACTTTGTTAAGTATCAAGTGCGAGTGACAGTGTAAGTGTTAAGTGATTAGTAAAATCAGCGTGTAAATGGAAGTGATAATTAAAATCAACTTGTAAACGGACTAATTTTACGAATCACTGATTACTTACACATGACACTGGCACTTGATACATAACAATGCGTAACAAACCCATTAGGGTACAGTCAAACCAGAAAGAGTAGAAAATAAATGAGGGCACCACTATTGTTTATATGTTATCACCATATACTACGGCAAAACGTATTGATACTCGATACTTTTTAATATGTTTTTAAAGCACATTGCAGTTTTTATTTTTTCACATTTATGCTCATCACATAAATGTTTGTCCTGGATAAGAATCAAACCCACTAGGTATATTATATACATGCATTATAGAAATCAAAGCTTTTGTAGACTATAGTATAAGTATTCTATTGTTATGAAAATAAATCAGTACCTGCCTATATAATTTTTTTTGTTTGTATTATTATCTCAACAAGACCTTTTGAATGTTTTAATTTTGTAATACAAGCATGATTTTTAAATATAAGTAAAAGTAGGTAAGTATCTAAACAAAATACGTTCATATACTTTTGCAGCGAGAAGGTGAATCTGGCGACAAATTCACTATAGCGGCCACACTGGCCTTTCATAAAGAGTTGCCAGTTTACAGTAAATTTTAGTTCCTCGATAATTAATTTCTACTCTTTCTGGTTTGACTGTAGATGGGTACTTTTCTGTGGCAACTCAGACTGTTTCATCCATCACCTATTTTCTTTTCTGTGTTCAAGGTGAAAAACACATTTGGTGTCTGATGGTCTTTGATGTTTTTGTAGATTATGCGCCCGAAGGTTTCGATTTTATGCCTAACCATTACTGCACCATGTCGTCCAATCTTTTCCGAATATTAAGCAAAATTATATTATAATTAATACCCTACTTTGCAATTTAAGTACATGAATAAAAATAAAATTTAATACAATATACTATTAAGAATTTACTCTATTGATTAATAGATAAAATAATGCTACGATTCAGTGGACAGCGAGCCTAACTAGTTTTAATTGGCAATCGGCTTCATTTCTACTTACAAGCTAGCTTATGCTTTTTGCAATGTAAATAATATTTTTTTGTACAGATTTATATTAAAAAATAACTAACAAAGTATGCAGTTTATTAGATGTAATATTTTTACAATTAATTTATTTTATTTTGACAGCTAAAGGGGGAACCCGGCAGAGGAGATGGGGGTGATATTGGTTTCCCAGACTATGATGCAGCAGGTAACTAAAAACATAGGTTCGGTTCAGATACCACGATCAACTTTATTAAGAAGAACTTAAAAACCATGCCCGTCTAATAATAACAAAGCTTTCTTATTTAGCTGTAATTTAATTGGCCATATGGCCAAGCATTCTTATTTAGCTGTAATTTAATTGGCCATATGGCCACTCGACCCAAGAATCGACCCCTCAACCTACTGGCTAAAAGAATGGTAGCATCTTTCTTCTGTGTATTTTTAACACCTGTATTGCGATCAACGATCTGCCTGCTAAGCGTGGCGATTATGGCACGTTCAGCAGTGGACGTTGTGGACTGATGAGTAGTCCTATTTTGTGAATTTTAAAGTGGGATTAAAAATTCCAGATGAAAAGGCAGAAAAAAGTTTTGTGAAAGGAGAGAAGGGAGACACAGGCAAGTTAGGGGAACAGGGCGAGAAAGGGGAGAAGGGGCAAAAAGGCGAAGGTGGTTTGAAGGTAAGCTCCTGGTAAATACCATAATAATAAGATCAATTGACATCCAACGCATTGCAATGATTTTGTGTTGAACCAGTCATCAATATTTTTCCGTAGTTGGTACTAATCAGTATTTCCTCCGACCATAATAAAAGAGTCGCCTATTTTGTTAAACGTTTTTTTGGTCAGTGCAATTTTGTTCATTTCACATTCTATCGAATGAAAACAATTTTAAAATAAACTTTCTTTCAGATTTTATTAGCGGTGATTGACATATTCTGAATTTATCACAATTTTTAACACAAAAGCTTTAAATATTTTTTATTATTTTAGCTGCGTAATATTTGAAACTTGTATTTTAGGGAGAGCCGGGAGAGTCAATTACAGGCCGAACAGGAGAAGAAGGACCACGTGGTCCTCCAGGGAAGCGAGGGGAGGAAGGGGTAAGATAATATTGTATACAGGGTGTTTGGTGAAGGGTTAGACAAACTCGGTAAGTGTGTAGGTGGGCCTATTTGTAAAATAAAAATTAAAGTAGAAGACCCTAACTGATTAAAATAATTTTAAATCCTGTTTTTTATATTTTTTTTAAGGTTTTCCGAAATCCTCTCTACCACTACAATTTTTTTTTCAACATTTTTTCGATTGAGCTTTTTATTTGGTTTTGGTCCCAGATATATCCTCCGTATATTAAAGGCATTATTCATTAAAAAAAACGAGTAAATAATGTAAGCCTTTATTGGACAAAGAAAATTACAATTTAATATTAAAAACAAATTAGGACTAGTATATACAATTAAAACAATTAAGCTAACTGCAGACTGTTGCAAACAATCTACAAGTAGCTTAACTAATCCATATCAATACCAGTCGGAAAAGTGTTCTTAATCTTGTGTGAATTCCTGAAAGTTTCAGTAATACTTTAGTGCTAAGTGCTTGTGTGTTATAACTGTGTGTGTGTGTGGATATAAACGCATATCATTGGAAGGGCAGTCTTTCACTGCATCATCAGGGATTCCTTCTAGTATATGCTGGTAGCTAAGTTCAATTCCACTTAAGTGCTGGGTGGCTGGTTAAACAGCTGCTTGTAAGTTATCTACTTCACGCCTCTCGACCACTTCACCGGACAGCAGACGCAGACCGGGTTTCCCGAGTGCCACGTGTAGAGCACAGAGTTGAAGCTTTGAGGTCGCAACCCGCGAAGCTTGGCATTGCCTGCACTGACCCTTGGCCTGGCGATTGAGTGCAGAAACTGGTAACTCGAGCCGATTGCACTCGCCGCATTAACTACATCTTCGGTGACCCCGGTCCCACGCACCGGGGTTTTCAATTGAAGATTTTTCAAAATCATTTATTAACAGGTTTTTTTTTTTGGTAATTATAAATTTGACAGTAAAAAGACTATATTCCATTAATTACAGCCTCCTTCATTTACTTTGTCTTATGATTAGACAACTTCACATAGAACCTGTAAAATTAGTTATAAACATAACGTTTAAAAAAATTTAAAACACATCAATCAACATTATTTGTACAATAGTTCAGTCATTTCTGTTTCTAGACTCTAGTAACTTACTTAAAATAAACAAAAATGGCATCCTACCAACAAAACATAACAAAAAACAGTCTGAATATTCGGTGACCCACCGAAGTGTACTGCATCGGGTTGGCGCCAAAATTCAGGAAATGCGGCCGCTCTGACTTCGTCGCAGTGTATACTGGCGGTGGGGGAGGGGAAATGAGGCAGCTACTCGAAATCACGACGAAAATCGGTGGCGGGCGAAAAAGTTATTCGAATTTTTCAAGTCACTCGGTCCCACAGACATATAGGTTACCATTCCCGGGTTAACTGTTTTATATTTTGCAGCAATGTGAATGTTCCGAAACAATGGTCTCAACGTTGCTGAGGACAATGCCTGAAATGAGAGGCCCAGCTGGAGAACCAGGGCCTAGAGGCGAAGATGGACCCGCTGGAAGTCCTGGATTAACGGTACTGATATAACTTAGTTTTTTTATAGATTGGTGAGAGGTCCCAGCCCAAAAATATCGCGATGATTGTATGACGCCTCTGCCTTGCAGTGTTACAACCACAGAAATCTAAATAATTTATTATTTAGATTTCTGTGGTGACAAGTTACAATAACATAACACAATGATAATTTAACATAGCATAATCAAGTCCAAAATGTCAACTTACGTGATTTCTATGTGAAATCCTAAAGTGAGTGGGTGTTCTGTTATGGGTGGCTGATATAATACTGTGACTGATATTATAAAATAAGAAAGAAAGAAAGAAAGAAAGAAAATTATTTATTACACACTACACACACAAAAAAACTTTGAGACAATAAAATAAAAAGAGACTACTTAGTACTAGAGTAATAATGATATAATACTGAATACAGCTCAGTCCAATGTTAAAAAGCTTTTCTTTATTTCAACCTAGCTTCTGCCCGCGGCTTCGCACGCATTTTTCCGAGATACAGGACTTTGTCCTTCTCTGGGATACTGTCTACCACCCTGCCAAATTTCATTAAGATCTGTTTAGCCGTTTGGACGTGAAAAGGCAACTGAGAGACAGAATTACTTTTGGATTTATAAAATTAGTATGGATATCATGTTTTCTACTTACCTCATCCTTAAAATGTTTCAGGGCAACAGAGGTTTACCTGGTGAGCAAGGACCTACAGGCTTAAAAGGGGAGACTGGGTCAAGAGGCGATGATGGTAGCCCAGGCACAGATGGTCTCGAGGGGTTAAAGGGTGAACCGGGCAAAGATGGTCAAGATGGGGCTCCAGGACTACGAGGCTTGCAGGGACCACCTGGGCCACCTGGGCCTATCTATATTGTGAGTTGAACTCAAAGATGTTCGCATTGACAAATAAAAGAGCGTTACTTAAGAAATTTATGATGATTATTCAATCATCATAATGTGAATAGACAAGTTCAAAAAATGCCTATGTCTAGTGGACCTACTTGGTCCACATATACGTAGACATTTTTTGAACTCGTCTTTTCAATATTATTTGGAATTACTCGCACGATGACTCCTCTCGCAAACCTATATTCATGCAAATACTAATTACTATAATTTTATTTTATACAATAGACAGCTACCGGGAATATTAAATGCGGGGTGCGGGAATATTTAAATCTTCCAAAAACATTTCTTAAAGATTTTTTTTTTATAGGAAACAGAAGAAGAGAAAACAGCAAAACAAGTGTTCATTCCCGGGGTAAAAGGAGACGTGGGACCACAAGGACCACCTGGACCAATGGGATCCCAGGGTTTAAAAGGAGATATCGGTGAACAAGGCGAAAAGGGGTTCAAAGGCGATAGGGGTGATCAGGTAAATTATATCACGAAGGTACCTTTCGTTCTTAAAGAATACATCCGACAGAGAACCAAAGTTATCGACATAGCGCTTCGCATCGACAGCCGCGGTATATCGTGAGAGGGTAGGTTATAGTACTTCGGTGACTATACCAGAATGCTCATCATGCTTTTGTGTTCAGACAGGGATATTTTAATTTTAGTTCAGAATCTCGGAAGGCCGGTTAGTAGGTATTTTATCGAATATTAGTGTGATGCGATATATAAAAGAATTAGCAATCTGAAGAGGCAGTGGGCCGGCTATATCTCGCGAAGAACCGGCAATCGCTGGGGTAAACGTATTCTTGAGTGGAGACCGCGACTCGGTAAACGTAGTGTAGGACGCCCTCTGGCCAGACCTGAGAAAGACTGCAGGCAGATGCTTGATGCGGCAAACTGAAGACAGGTCGTCATGGCGCTCATTAGACTAACATAGGCTGATCATGATGATGATGAAAGGTTCTTGAGTGGTGACCGCGATGCAATGCGAAACGGAGTGTTGAGAGACCATCCACTCGGTGGACCGACGACTTTGTAACCATCGCAGGGAGTCGACGGAATAAGGGGGCCCAGTACCTCTATTTGTGGCGTCGTATGGGGGAGGCTTATGCCCAGCAGTGGACGTACGTAGGCTAATATGATTATAATGATGATGGAATATCATTGGTTAATCTTTAAACTATGGGAATTACTTGACCGCAAATTCCAGGGGCATCAAGGCGTAGAAGGGCGAAGGGGAGAAAAAGGAGAGCCTGGAATTGCGGGTGAAAATGGTTTACCAGGTACCCCAGGGAACCACGGAAAACCTGGCGAACGGGGAGACAAAGGTATGTCATGACAATGTCAGAATTCAATAAGGTTGCTGTCTACATGTAGATTATTATGATTCGTAAATTACTCGTAGTTTATATTAGATCTGCACTTTTTTTTGCAGCTTATGTACACTGTACTCTTTCCACGCGTTTATTTTCTTTGACCTAATGAAAGAATGTAATATTTCATTGACACGCTCAGTCACGCATCTGTCAGCTCGATAAACATCAAACCAAAGACAAAATATCAAACGTCCCCATATTTTTCGAGTCGACAGATTCACATCATTAGGTATATTAAAAAGAAACAGAGTCAGTGAAATATTGCAATATTCTTTCATTCAGTCAAAAAAAAAAAAATCTTGGACAAAATATAAGTATCTATAAATTAGCAAAAGCTCCTAGTAGTTTCAGTTGTAAAGTGGTTTAGTTCCCATAATACACGCCTTGAATGACGCTGTGGTAAACGTAAATTATTAGGTTTTATTATTATTTCACACTTTTCCAGGTGAAACAGGAGACATGGGTATGCCAGGTGTAGCAGGTATACCGGCAAGGCTATCTGATCTTCTTGATCCAAAAATGGATCCATATGAAAGTAAGTTTATCTATTATTAACCACCTATTTAATATTGTTTTTGTTATATAAAGTAAGCTTGTCACCGACTAGACGTTCGTAAAGCCAACATAAAGGTTTTGGCTGAAAAACATTGCTGAGCGGCAACCGCTCAGCACATGCTGAGCCAGCACCTATTTTGGCCATAGGGGCAAAACTAGATTTGACGCCCACCATTAGTGTAGTTTAGAATAAACCTCCTTGTAGGTACTTTATTTAGTTTGCAACCCTATTACTAAGCCTCCGCTGCTTGTCCGTCAGTCCGTCTCTCAGAGGGCTCTATGTCCTTAACCGTAAGACACACACGACAGTTGAAATTTTCAGAGAATATGTATTTCTCAAGCTGCTGTAACAACAAATAATAAAAATAAAATAAATAACCAAATTAAAGGGGTCTTCCATACAAAAAACGTGTTTTGGCTATTTTTGCTATTCGTTTGTCAATGCTATATCTCTTGAACCACAATAGGTAGACACATGAAACTTTCTTTTATACAGTATCTCACTTCAAGTGTAATAACAACAAATACTAAAAATATAATAGAGCTAAAAATCTAAAGGGGTCGCCGAACAAGTGAATATTTGATGTTTTTTGAAAAAACTGCTTGATTTTTACGGCACGGAACCCTTCGTGTGGGAGTCGACTTCGCAGTTTATAAATGTATGTTCGTCGATTTCCGCGTCAATTACGGGCTGATCTTGAAAATTCTTTCATTATTGTATAGAGAATGATCCCGAGGTGGTCCCATAAAACTACCTCAGGATTATTATTTATTCCCGAGGGATTCGAAGTCGGTTTTTGATTTTCAAAACAATTAAATTAATTTTTGTGACACATCACATGATACATGTGCCCCGACTGGTGCTTACGCGATTTACAGCGATTTTTTAAAATTAAGTTTTGTGAGTAAATAATACAAATTCATTTTATTTTTCTACGTATGCAAGGTACCGTGAGGTACTAATAAATTTTCCATTTGATTTTATTTACCTTACAATAAGCTTCATACGAAATTCAACCCTCATCCAAACAATTTACTGTTTATATTCAGATAGATAACCTGCATAAATTTCAATACATAAGAAGTCATTTTGGTCACGTAAACCTAATAACGTAAGTAGATTCAATCCCTTAGCATATTTGGTAGTATTGGGTGGTCTTTCTCAAAATTGATTAGGTAACGAATCTATAGGTACAAAGTTTTGTTTTACTTAGTATATCTTACTAGCTGTTGCCCGCTGCTTTGCCCGCGGCATGTCTGCCCCCGGGGGACCACCTACATCCCTGCCAAATTTCCCTGAGATTCGTTCAGCCGCTGCCCGCGGCTTCGCATTATTTTTTCCGGGATGAAAAGTAGCCTATGTCTGTCCCCGGGGTACCATCTCCCTTTCTGCCAAACTTCATAAAGATCCGTTCAGCCGTTTAGCCATGAAAAGGTAACAGACAGACAGATAGACAGACAGAGTTACTTTCAAATTTATAACATTAGTATGGATAATATGGATTTACACTCAAACTGAATCTTTAACGGATGTTGGAGTAATCTTATGCGACGACGTTCGTGATGATGGCAGATGCAGTGCAGTGCTGGTCGCTTCAGATGTATTCGTGAGTGTATCACTCATACTATTATCGCCGCTTATAAGCTGTTTTTTTATTACGAATAAAGAACTAAAGAAAATTAACTAATAAGCGAAATAATATGTGTGATAATCACGAATACACCTTAATCGACATGCTGATGTAAAAGTATTAAGGCTCGCTTGAGTCGGTTAACATATAACTTGAACTGAATCATCAAGTTTAAACATCTAATTTAACCTCTTACTCTCACGTTTGTGAATGAATAGAACGCATTCATTACGGATGTAACTACGACCCTTATTTGCGTTGGAAGAACACCAAAGTTTCATCCCTTAACGAGTAGAACGCATTCAGATAATTTTCTTATTTCTAGATGCACAGATTGTGGAAAAGCTGAGAGGGCATACCGGTGCTGTTGGTTTGGATGGCGAAAAGGTTAGTGCCAAACATTGTATCGTTTGTGCTACCAGCTGGTACTAGAACCAAAATACTGAACGGATTAAGCTGAAATTTTGCAAGCATGGAGGTCTGGGCCTAGATTAACATACTGGTTACGGCATAAAGCCATAAAAAAGAGTGTGAAGCTGCAGGCAGAAGCTTGTCTGAGTTGTACTTCATACATAATATACTCGTAATGTTATTATCCAATGCCGTTTTCATTACCGAATCGGCGAAACATAAATAGATTATATATTTGGTATTCATAGATGCATGAAACTTATTGTTGTCTTTATGTCCAGGGTTCAAAAGGAGCCCAAGGCTTGATTGGTCCAATAGGAACACCCGGTAAAGATGGTCAAGATGGGAAAAAGGGACATCGAGGGGATGATGGGCCAAAAGGAGACGTGGGTCCGATAGGACCCAGGGGTCACAAGGGATCACGGGGAGATCCTGGCCCACCAGGACAAGTTCCAGCTTCTGAAATAACGCTTATGAAGGTAGATAGGTTTCATTGTTAACAAAAAAATATGTGCGGTTAACCATTTCAATCGTGGTACAATGAAAAACTAATGCTAACGTCAAAAAAATCTTGGTGTTAATTTACTTATGTACTTACTGTGTATGTATTTACTTATGGTCAATCATATAGTGATGGTTAATTTCATAATTAACCAATGCATAGTATAATGATATTATAAGGACATGTTACGCTATGAGATATGGTAATGTACCTTCCTTATAATTTTATAGTTAAAGTAATGCATTGATAATATGTAGCAGGCAATATAAAGACCATTTATGATAGGCTTAAAAATTAAAAGTAATTAGGCATAGACATATCATTTATTTGCCATCACAATACACATAATTATTAATTTTGAAATGCAAGTTATATATTTATCATCAATTAAACATTATAACATAGGAACAATGCATTGAAAAAAAAACTAGTTAGCATTATGTAAAAAATAAGTAACTAGGTGACCAATAATTGTGTAATGAATTTACGTACAGGTAATACACATAAAAATTACAAAATGGATCATGAATTTTAGAGCGCTTGTGCTCAACTAATTACAGGCGGTTACGTGAACCAATAATTAAATCCAGGAGTTGACAAGTTGACTTGATATACCAATATATTTTCACCTTTTCTTGTAAACAGGGCTCAAAAGGAGATCGTGGTGTACCAGGATTAAGAGGGTCTCGTGGTCCAAGTGGGTATAAAGGGCAAAGAGGTACAACTGGGTCTACTGGGTCAAAAGGGAGCCAGGGAGATATGGGCCAGCCTGGTCCAATGGTAAGTTATTTTGTTACTTAGGCCCGTATAGCTAGAGTATAGCCGTATAGCTCAGTCATATATATTATATGCTCGAGTGATGAGATAAGCGTTTATGCTATAGATAAGCGTTACATAAGCAGTATAGTATTATAAAGTCTGTGCTCAAGCATATATCGATGACTGAGCTACGAGTAGCTTTCATAATACGGGTCTTAGTTTCGTTCTTAGTAAAATAATTTGCAAGCAAAACTAATAAAGTGTCTGTTATATGTCAGGGACCTGAAGGACCAGCTGGTTATAATGGAACTCATGGTGATAAAGGAGAAAAGGGAGAATGTGCGTCACCGAACGAATTTGGAAAGGTTTGTGCCTATCTACTTTACACTAATCACACTAATGTTAAGCCAATAGGAACAGCTAGCCAGCACTGAACAGATTGAGCTGAAATTAGGAATCAAAAATAGGCTACTTTTTATCAGTTCCCATGAATGATGATTGGATATAAAAAAACCTTCAAACATTTTATAGAAACAACGCTCACGAAACCGCAGTAAAAAAACAAACATCATTCAATAAAAAAAAAATACCACCACTGCTACTACCACTTAATATTCATATTCAGATTCAGATTTTATTTATTGCATACAATACATTAATACATTGTTTTAGCTTAGGGGTAAGTACATGTACAGGGTACATGTACTTATTATGTTTAAATAAAGGCGCAGCAATTTATTTAAACATTATTATAATAGGTACATAATCTATTAATAGTTAGAAACATAGTAGTCGGAAAATATAGTCAGTTACAGGAATCAAAAAAATTAAAATAATAACTCTGTAAGTACGTCAAGTCTTTACTCAGGCAGCCAAATAGTTATATTTTAGAGTTATCATTAAAATTTCGTCAACGGAGTAATAACATTTAGAAATAATGTATTCTTTGAGTTTACTACGAAAACCCGAATCTTCTTTAAATGTATCTTATAGAGCTAGGAATTTTATTAAAAATATTTACTAAACGTGAGTAAGGAAGGACCTTTGCTAATTTGCGTAAGAGTAGTACAGACTTAGATTTAAAAAAAATTAGATATTTTTAACGAATAAGGTCATTTGCATTATGTATATACAGGGCAACGTTAATATTTTTAGAATTTTAAAGTGTGGCCTACAGCTTTGTCTTTGCTTTATATTAGCTTATATTCTAAACATTTTTTTTTTGTTTAATAAAGATATCGTTGAAGTCAACCCTATTTCCCCACAGTACAATTGAATAATTAAACCAGGATTATTGTTTTCTCAAACCGTATCATTTTCGTTAAAAATATTGAATGGAACTAACGATGAAATCTTACAGGTTAAAGGTGAAAAGGGAGATCGGGGTGAAGCAGGCATCCCTGGGAAACCAGGAAGGTCCGGGCCTCCTGGCCCACCTGGCTCATCAGAAGCCAGGTCTGCTGGTCCACCTGGCCCGCCAGGACCACCAGGTCCACCTGGTATCTCGGTAACTGGACCGAAGGGAGAACCTGGCTCGTTCTTTTCTACGGCAACTTCAATTAACGGTAACGTATCAAGACTAATTGCTGGAGCCACGAATAACGATAGACAATAATTGAAACTGAATTGGTCGTAAGGAGTTAGGTATTCCCACCGTCTCAGGTGACACGTGCCTATTCCCAACTTCTCTCGAAAAGGGTCAGTCATCAACTCGCATGAAAATTGACCGGACTGGAAAACTGTATCGAACGCAACACTTTATTTGTTTGTTTGTTGTCTTTTTTTTTTTGAATAATGTTTTTCTGGGTTAAGATTTATCTCGTCCGCGAAATACTCGTCCGCGGGCGAATTTTCTAGTTTACTTATGTGCCTATTGTGAATAAATTTATTTAAACCAAAGAAGCTTTTAGAGACCAGTCCATACACCGGCCAGGAGGATGTAGTGCCTTTATTAGAATTAGAAAAATAGGAAAAAATAAACAAATTTTTTTTACTATCGCCGTGCATGGCCACCTTTTCGAAATTGTTACCTCGGACAGATTCTGCAGTTGGTAACAACAATTTCGAGAAAGAGGCCAAGAGCAGGATTCAGCTAGGCTGGACAGCGTTCGGGAAACTACGTCGAACCTTCTCGTCATCCATACCGCAATGCTTGAATGTTTTCAACCAGAGCGTCCTACCAGTTATGACCTACGGAGCTGAGACGTGGACACTCACGGTAGGGCTGGTCCACCAGTTCAAAGTCGCTCAGCGGTCTATGGAAAGAGCTATGCTCGGAGTTTCTCTGAAGGATAGGATTCGTAACGAATACATCCGACAGAGAACCAAAGTTATCGACATAGCTCAGAGAATTAGCAAGCTGAAGTGGGCTGGCTATATCTGGCGAAGAACCGACAACCGCTGGGTTAAACGTGTTCTCGAGTGGAGACTGCGACTCGGCAAACGTAGAGTAGGACGCCCTCCGCCCAGGTGGGATGACGATCTGCAAAAGACTGCAGGCAGATGCTGGATGCGGCAAGCTGAAGACAGGCTGATTGTGGGAAGCTATGGCGTTATGGCGCTCAATGTGGGAAGCCTATGTCCAGCATTGGACATATATACATACATAGCTATATATAGCATATGATACATAGCTTGATGATGATTATGATGAAACAATTTTGATGGTTTATCTGTTCCAGATTTTACTCATGAAAACGATGACTCTTATACGACCAATACTATAATCTTCAGAAGTAGAACTGCACTCATAGAGGTGGGTACTCGCAATTATTACTACTCTAACGACAGAGCTACGTGTAAATTAAAAAAAAACACTGTTTAGAAATGATCACCAGTGTGTTCTTTTCAGTTCAGTTTATTTATTCTTAAACCAGGAATATTCGGAATATTTACAAAATAATGAATTAGTACTCAAAATATTTATTGTTGTCATCACATTGGCTTAATTGGTAGTTATTATATATTGTTGGGCGTAACAACAAGTGGAAGGCAGACCGTGGTTGTTTTTGGTAAAAAACTCCCGTTCCGTGGTTCCGTGAAGTAAGTTCCGTGTCTTGCCTGGATTCCGTTTGTACATTTAGCCTTTGCTCTACCAAGCTATTTACTACCATAATTGTTTCCTTATAGCGTACTTCAACCACTCCCTTGGGAACGTTGGCGTACATTCTTCAGGAGGATATATTGCTGATCAGAGCACAAAGCGGCTGGCGGTACGTTGAGGTAAGCTTTTAGATATTGTGATCTAACTAAAAAGGACTAGGTACCTACCTTTCTGACATTATGCTCCCAACTAAATTTTGTTGAAAATACGGCGTCATCTAGTCTTAAACCAAGCAAAGGTTAAGAACCTTTCTTCAAAATATTACTTATGTATGTCAACTAGATAAAACATGACAGGCAAATGCAGAGGAAATATATTAGAACAAGCCGTAGTTTAACTAAGATGTAGTTCCAAAATCCAGGCAAAGCCTTGGGCCTTGGTTAATTGTGGGGAACTGATCTCAGTTCCCCCACTTAGAATTAGATGACCGTGCAGATCTCTGCACGGACTTCTTGCATGGGAGTGTATTGTGCATTGTCCCCCTGGCTAAACAGGCCTTAACCAGCCCAGCTACTTGAAGTTCCGGAGCAAGACTTTTGGTGACTGAAAGCTGCGTTTTAGCTTTTCTGGAGGTGTAGATGAGGTGGATGCCTCAATGAAACTCAATGAAACTCTTCAGCCCCGTCTTGTGTCGTCTAAACTCCTCTGTGGCGGTGTAGTGTACCAAATCGTGTTGCACAGTCTCTTCTTCTAGGAAGCAGCCACGACACATGTTGCTGTCTGTGGCTCCAGTCTTGTAAAGAAGATGGTTCAGTTTACAGTGACCTGTGATAATACCCACCATCGTTCTTTGGTCCGTCTTGAACATCGTGTTTGTGGTTTTCCTATCTTTAGAGGGGAATATTGATTTAGTATGCTTACAGTCTTTTCGACGCTTCCATAGTTTTTGGTGTTCTTTTTCTGAGTTAAGTTTTAGTTTATTTTTGACTTCTGCTGTGGACAGGTTCGAGAGAATAATAACTTGTTGTGTTGGAGGTTGTCTCGCTCCTTCCTTTGCTAGTCTGCCTGCATTTATGTTGCCTGGGCAGGATCGACTCTCTGTCCATTCTATGCAGACTTTGCTGTGTTAGGAAGATCTTGTAGAGCGTTGTGGCATTCTACAACTGCTTTTTATCTTGTGTTTGCTATTTTGAGTGCGTTTATTAGTGCAACGCTGTCAGTTTTGAAGACCAGCTGCATCAGACTGGTTTTTCAAGTAAATTTGACGTTTCAATGTACCTACCTACTTATAGAAATGAATTAGATGAACTTTGAAAATGCCCATAGTTCCTTGTTCAGGAATCTTATCAAAATGGCATCAAGCATTTTTTTAGAGGGACCTAGGTAATTTTCGTAAAATTTTAGTGTATGAAGTACCAAAAGAATAACCAAAATGTGTTTTTTTGGAAATTCCAGATGGGTTATTTGTTCCCTGTGAGAGACGCCACATCACACCCAAGACCTTACCAAATCGTCTCATCGACAAGTCCTAGTACGACGAGCAGACCTTACAATCTACAAGGTTCTGTGAGTGAAATAAAATTGTGATACTGATTTACGACGAAATTCAGCCACAGCAGCCAATCTCGACGGAGACCAACAGTTTGTGCAGGACATTAAAGTGCACAAGTGTTTGCGCAATTAAAGGTGCAATCTTTTTTGCCTCACTCTCATAATCCGATGGAATGGTAGGACCACGGAAAACCTACCAAAGGACCCAACATTTTTAACATTAAATATAAATTAAATCTCAGTTCTGACAAAAATGAGACAGAACTGGGAGCCGATCATTCCAATAAAAAAAAGAAATCGGCCAGATATACTCGTACAGAAGTTTTGAAGAAACAACATCAAAATTAAAAGTACCTACAGTCACATTGAGAATTACTTATATTGAACTGAAGTTAGTTTGAAGTTAGGGATGGCCTCAACTTCAAACTTCATGATCATGTTTTGTCGCACCTGATCCCTCCTGCTCATGGGATCAGGTGGGACAAAACTACCAGGGTGACGTGATAAAAAGAGAGTTAGTTGTTGGTGTTACCAGCTAGTTAAAAACAATGATAATTATGGGATACAAGTACCTATCAGATATCTTATAAAATCAGAATAAGAAGAAATCTTATTCCTAAGACAAAGGGGGAGGGTAGATTTGTACTCGCAGTGACTTCAGTTATTACGTGATCATGGCGCTTGCAACTGTGCTGAAATATTGGGAATCTCAAAACAACACAGATGGATTATCCCGTCGCTCGTTACTGGCTTTACAGTTGATAACTATATGATACATACTAGCATTTGTCCGCGGTTTCGCACGCGTACTTCCGGTGTAATAAGTAGCTTTTTGTCTAAGTTAGGCTTTATTCTAAATGTACTTCAAATTTCATCTTGATCTGTTCAGTAGTTTTGGATATCTCAGGTAACAAAATAAAATTCACAAACTTTCAGCTTTATATTAATAGTAAGATTTATGATAATGATACATAGTTTTAAAAATTGTTTCTTCCCTGTTATTATCTTCTGTTTCTTTGATTTGTATTTTATTTATTATCTTAATAACATCCTCTTGATTTCAGATTCGAATAGCAGCACTAAACGACCCCTACACGGGGAAGATTAATTCGCGTGATAGAAGTGGCCATAGCGCGGCAAACTACGAATGTTACCAGCAGTCGTTACGGGCTGGATATGGGGGGAACTTTCAAGCTTTCTTGCCGACTAGGTGTGTTTTAAGATTTTATAAAAAAAAAATCGGTTGAAAAGTAAGCTGGCAGAGCTAACACGGCGTTTTTCCGTCAACTGGCACGTCACAAACGCGACTTTACCGCGCGTCTGCCGTTGCCGTATTTTTTGCCGATTTCTTGATCTTTTTGTAGGAATACCTAGTAATATCTATATAATGTACATCTAGATTTTCCATGAAATTTCCTACAAATTAGAATGTAAATATTCTGTAGTTGAATAAAAACAATTAAATGAGAACCACGTAAAGTAAGAGGATTTGTAAAATCGCGGTGAAAGTTAGTAAATGAGGTATAATTTTTTTTTCCAATTTTGAAGTACAAAATGTGTTTTAATCGTTCAAGTTTCAAATTTCAAATCGTTTATTGTAAGTAAGTGATTTACATAGTAAGCTTAGGTAAACACACAGTTTTACAATGTCATTAAGTATCTACATTATACTATTATTATACATAACTTAACAACAACTTCATATTCAACAAAATTAAATAATTTTTTTTTGAGTTTGATTGTTAAAAATACCACAGTAGCAAAGCAATCCAAACGTTTTGCTCTACTTTATTAGAAGGTACTTACAAAGATTGGAACGAACTACCTGCGTCTGTTTCTCGGAAGAATACAGTTTCGAGTCTTCTTAAATCCAGAGTCGATTAGTTTTTCTGGTGGAGTGTGTTCCAGCTAAAGCTTTAGTCTCATGATCACTACGCAGCGCAGTACAGTGAGTACTGCCGCACAGCGTGCTTCCTCTTACCGCTGATGCAGACTACGACGGAATATAACACTATAGACATTTTTCATACGATTATGTATCCGACACCGCATATCGCATTTCGCAGCGTACTGCGTAGTGATCAAGGCTTTAGGTCACATCGCTTTAACTTAAGTGATGGTGGGCATACGCTTAACCTTCGATGAAAAAACTAGGCTACACCATCTAGATTAATTTAATTTAAAGTCTGTTAAAAAGGCCTATAACAAGTCTAGTCAATGCTAGGTAAGACGCAGTCCGACTTTTGAGATTTAATTTTTCTTCATAATTAACTTTGACCTATTGGCAAGACTTGTTTGTTCCTTATTTTAATACTATGGCTTTATAAATCGGTTATTCCGCCTGCCTTTTGTTTTGGGTTTCGCATCTCTACAGATTTGTGACGTCAGTGAGCGTAGTCACTAAAGGTGGAATCACACGGTTCATTTTTCGTTAATTTTCGGCTTTCATCCGGCTTTTTTCACTCGAAATGAAACGTTTGGACATAAATTGAAACAAAAGTGCAGAATGAATTCATTAATAAACCGATCGAACGATGTTGGATATTTTAATTTGGCATCTATCATTCCATTTCGAATGAACGTAAAATGAACAGTCTGAACGCATAGAGAAAGTTTACTCGGATTCGGCCATTTTCTTTTGAGTCCTCTGGCAGAAGGACATCAGTTTGTTGGTCGTAGTGAAATGGCTTTCAGTGGAACGACGAAATTGCTTTGTTGTTTTTGGAGAACTACAAAAATTATCACTCAATTATTTGTTCTTTCAGCAATCTATCTGAAGCTCCCAATAAATTCTTCTTGCAATCTATGGTCGCACCCACCACCGTCAACGTTATCTTGCTTCTTTTTTGTTAATTCCTTGATTAAATTATCAGAAATTAAACGAATTCCAAGACGCACGACTTCATTGGATGACATTTAAAATGTGAAGACAAACAGCAGATGTATGTTCATTTCTGCTTCATTCCAGCTAAGACGTGTGAACATGGATTGACAGAAGAATGAACCATTCACACGAGTGAACGTTCAGTCGAGTGAACTGTCTGATTCCACCTTATGTAAAGTACTATAAAAATAAAAACATAATCGGTTAACCATAACAATCGAGCTATAGCAAGTCTATTAAGTATCTTGATCTAGTTGACGAACTCTGTGGCGCGGCGGGCGAAAGTCTGCCTGCGACGCAGGAGGTTGCGGGTTCGATTACCGCCCCGGAACAAATGTTTGTACGATCTGCAGATATTTTTTCCGGGTGTTTTGAATGTTTTATAGGTAGAATAATAAAAAATATTTTTCTATGCAGTGTATTGTACCAAGTATATCAGTTATCTATTACCCATAACACAAGCTCTGCTTAGCTTAGGACTAGATGATGCTGTGTGAATTTTCCAGCATTATTGTCCAGCATTAATCAAGTTAGCTTTTTTGAATTTCCAGGATTCAAAACGCTAAATCAATAGTAAGCCGCAGAGAACGCCATCTTCCAGTTAGAAACCTGCATGGAGAGTTGATGTTTCCTTCGTGGAACAGTCTCTTCGATGGATCGGGGGCAGTTCCTAAAGTGCAAAATATCTACAGCTTTGACAACAAAAATGTTATGATTGATTCTCATTGGTATGTTGCTACAAGTAATTATCATACATAAATTATAAATGCGAAAGTTCGTGTAAATGTTTGTTACCACGTATCTCCGTAATTAGTACTTAACCTATTTAAATGAAATTTGGTATGAAGCTAGTTTAAGTTCTAGAATAACACATAAGCTAAAAAAGTTACATAAAATAGTAAAATTACATAATTTTTTATACCTCTGACGGGGTCAAAAAGGGTTGTAAAGTTTATATGGCAAATTATTATTACTTAGTTCGATTCCCTCATAACTCGATAAATAAACTATAAAGTAAATAATGATACATTTATTTTTTATTTTTACAAAACTACCCCTAGGGGGTGTGCAATCAATTTTCACGCGGGCGAGGCTCGGTGCGCAGCTAGTGAGTAATAAAATTTTAAAGCGCAAAGACACGTGCAACGGTTACTGTCATGCTATCGCTACTGCCCTCACACAGCGACGGCCGGCGGCGGGGCGCCGCGCAGGGCAGCGGGGGAAGTATCGAATTCCGAGCCAGGTGTAATGTTGATTCGCTCGACTTGCTTCTTACAAGAGTTTTATACATTTTGTTGACAAAAAATTATGATAAAAAATATCTATGTTATTTAATGTATTAAGTTTAACAGTCATCTAGTACCCTTAACACAAGCTTAGCTTAGCTTGGGGCTAGATGATGCTGTGTGAATTGTCCAGCATTATTTATTTATTTATTTTTATATCGTTTACCTAAAGATCAAGTACCTACGAGAAAATTGCACAATTGAAAAATCTGCTATTTTTAACCAATGACAAATATTATTACCTCAATACGATTTATAAAATTTAGAAACGCGGCTATGACACCGCCTGAGCATAAATTCTTCTTTATATTGACGACATCTGTGGCGCAGCGAGCGAATGCCGCCGCCTGCAACGCGGGTGGTTACGGGTGCGACTCCCGCCTCGGGACAAATATTTCTGCGATCTGCAGATATTTGTTCCGGGTGTTCTGGGTGTTTTCTATCTGTAATAAAAAATATATAAGTAAATAATATGAATTAAAAACATATTTCAGTTATCTAGTACCCACTAGCTTTCCTTAGCCTAGTCCTAGATGATGCTGTGTTAATATGTCCAGCATTATTTATTTTTTATTATTTACAGGCCCAGAAAAGAAGTATGGCACGGAAGTTCAACACAAGGGATTCGTCAGACGGATTCCTACTGCCATGAATGGAACGACGAGACTTCTTCGAGTGTTGGAATGGCGTCGTCGCTTCGATATGGTAGACTGTTGAATCAGGAAAAGTAAGCATATAACTGACTAGCTTCGCACGCTCTTTTCTGAGCCTTTGTCCGTCCCCGGGATACCATCTACCTCCATCACCATGCAATATTTCACTAAGATCCTTTCAGCCGTTTAGGCGTAAAAAGGACAGACAGGCAGACAGAGTTACTTTAGAATGTAATACTAGGTGCTGCCCGCGGCTTCGCACGCTGTTTTCCGGAATAAAAAATAGCCCGGGATACTATTTGCCACCCTGCCAAATTTCACAAAATCCGTTTAGCCGTTTAGGCGTGAAAAGGTAACATACAGAGTTACTTTCGAATTTATAATAATATTAGTAAGGATTTGGTCTATCTTCATTATCACATAATACGTCTACTGCTGAACATCCCTTCCCAAACGGGGGTTTTAACATAATCACCACGCTTGGCAGGAGGATTGGTGATCGCAGTGGAAGTTTTAAAAATACACAGAAGGTACTCGTAGGTGCTGCCGTTCCCCTGGTAGGTTCCCTTAGGGCGCGATCCCTTTATGTCGTGACGACAGATAGTCGTGCAGCTTAACGCTTTCACTGCCAAGCTTCAGCGATGCGACCCAGAGGGGGACGCGTTGCTGTACAAGAAGCTGTGGTCCATGACCGTATGCGTCGGTGGCAGTCAAAGTGTTAAAGAATCGTTCTATTTTAAATGGAGGTTAAATCAAATCGTTTATTTCTGACACAATAAAAATTTTACTATATTATATTGAGTCCGCGGGATCCCGAACTAGCCTGAGCTGTATTACAGGACCCACATCTTCTCCTAATAATTAATACTAATGTAGTGTCTAATTAGATTATTAAAAAAAAATCTAAATCTAAAACCTAACCCTACCTATAACTAAAAACTAAAAATGAAAAAACATAATTCATTCAAAATATTCGAAGGTAAATAAAGGTATTTAAAGGTTAAGGTTATAACACTTATAATCATAACTAAACAAACTATTATTAGACAAAGTGAAAAGGAATTTAAGGGCTTTTTAAAAATAAAAATGTACTTATTAATAATAAAAAGCAAGGAACCATATTAAATCTAGCCTCAGAAATCTAGCCTCTAAACAAATACATAATTAAATAAATAAATAGTAAATAAATACCGTGCGTAAATTTATTGGTTTATTTATAATGCATCGAGGTGTTCACTTATAAGACGACGCGATTAACTGTCGTCCCTGTCCTCGAAAATACATTTCACATAGAGAACAGAGAACTCCAAGGAT
Source organism: Eupithecia inturbata (assembly GCA_963662085.1). Classification (NCBI taxonomy): domain Eukaryota; kingdom Metazoa; phylum Arthropoda; class Insecta; order Lepidoptera; family Geometridae; genus Eupithecia; species Eupithecia inturbata. Next base: position 4,637,287 of record OY759191.1, on the reverse strand, counting down.
TTTTTTTTTTACAAAAAAAAATCTTTATTGACAAAGAAAATTACAATTCAATTATAAAAACAAATTAGAACTAGTATTTACAATTGAAACGATTAAGCTAACTAACTTAGTCTTAACTACAGACTGTTGCAAACAATCTACAGGTAGCTCAACCGATCCATATCAATACCAGTCGGAAGCGTCCCCAAGACGCTGGCTGCATTGCCCCGCTGTATGGCAATGCTGATGCGCTGCGCCAGATACCCGCCAGCTCTCGGGTCACGCGTCGCGTCGACCAGACGCTCAGATAACTTTTTAAAAACCCGGAGAGCCTCAGTACCCCACGGAGGGTCTCGACCCCAATGGGAGCAAATGTGTAGGCTCTGTCGAGACCTGCATACTTGCGTCTCTTGAGATCCTCGGCCAAATCTGCTCCAAGGATTAGGTAATTATCGTTACGACTTAATGGGAACGCGCCCTTATCCTGAGGGGTATGTCTATTTAACGTTAGTAAAGAGACGATTGACGATTGTATGTCACTATCACGTCTTGTTGATAAAGTCAAAATAGACTCACCCCTTTGAAACTAGGCACGCGACCCAAGTTGGGTCGCTTGCCAGGACCGCCAAAGCATGGCGTGACCCAAAATGGGTCGCCTGCCCGGGGAAGGATGCAATAATTTTACTAAATGATTCCTCTTCTGTCTGCCTCCTTGTGATATGTTCACGGATTTATGGCTGAGTGCATTATAGTGAAATTTAGCATGAAGGACATAGATAGGCCAACTGACGTCTCACTTTAGTAGGGAGGAAGAAAGAGAAGCTTCGTCAAGATCTTCTTTTATGCTGTTTTAAAACTCTTCTTTTCTGGTCTAGTCTATTCATGACCTAATAAAGTGCTCATTCATTGCTTAACATTTTGTTTCTTCTTTTCAGGATTCCTTGTGATCGTAAACTAATTGTTTTATGCGTAGAAGTTTCGTCAGCAGAGCCAAGACGAAAAAGGCACGATACGTAAGTAAAAAAAAACAATATCTCAAACAATAACAAATTTTATTAAGTGTTCCTTTTTAGGGTTCCGTACCCGAAGGGTGAAAACGGAACCCTATTACTAAGCCTACGCTGTCCGTCCGTCTGTCACAGGGCACTATCTTAAGTATTTCTCTTGGCGCTATATCAACAAATAATAAAAATAAAATAATTATCAATATTAAAGGGGGCTTCCATACGAAACACGTGTTTTTGTTTTGCTATTTTTGCTCTTCGTTTGTCAAGACTGTATCTTTTGAACTACAACAGATAGACACATGAATCTTTGAATAAATAAGTAACACTTCAACTGTTATAACAACAAATACAATATAATAAAGTTGAATATTTAAAGGGGTCTCTGAACAAGTGAAAATCTAATGTTCTTTGAAAAATTTGCCTGATTTTTACGGTACGGAACCATTCGTGTGCGAGTCAAGTCACATTTGGCGGTTTATTTTTTAAAATTGATTTTTCGTTTGTTTTAGAACAAGATATCATGGCCATCGCAAAAATATAAATGAAATTGGAGTGTAGTCAGAAAATATTAAACCAGAGACATTTATTTATTTATAGTGAGATAATAGTCAAGTAAGTTGTTCTCCATATTATTATGTATGTATAGTGAAAAGGGTTTGTTTTAACTGCTGATCATTGCACCCATGTCAGACAAATTACGATGAGAAAACATAGCCCCAGTTACTAAGGCCCGTGTTATGAAAGCTTGCTCAGTCATCTATCTATGCTTGAGCAACGCATAAGTCATAGAAAATCATTACTCAAGCAAAGGTCGAGCTTTCATAATACGGGCCTAAAACTACAATGAAAAATCTAATGGATCTATTATTTTTAATCGATTGTGTGAAATGGAGATGGTTGTATGTTTGGCTGCATGTATGTTCGCAGATACAAAAATACATGCATTCTTCGTCAATAAGTCGATTTTGATGATTCTTTTGATTTGATTGATCCCGCGGTGCATTATTGTGCATATTTTTCCCGAAAAGTTTAAAAAACTGTGTAAATTGATAGGAATTTGAAGTACGTTTTAGTTTTTGCAAAAAACATCAAAATGTTACTCTATCTTTTGTACGTAAACGTTTTAATTTCAGTGACACCTGTTATGTCATAGAGAAATATTTTTATGCTCGTAAAATAGCCAAATACTAATTTGGTTTACAAACCAAAGGCTCGATAAGTTATTTTTAAATTATTTCCAGTGTTTATTATTTACGTGAATTATCTTTATTATTTTAGAAAACAAATAATGAATACCTCAGTCTTAATACATCGATGTAAGTAAACTAAGTTATTTTTTAACAGTTTTTTACCCGTAAGTACTCGCGTAGGGTCAGATTGACCCCAAAGGCTGTAAAAACATTCATAATTGTTATACATTTAATTCATAGAATGTATGGAATAATCAGAATAACTGCATTTGTTAATCGTTCGTAATTATATTTTTGTTAAAGTTGTATACTCACTATCAACGCAGGACAAATGAATAGGTATCTAAGCTTTTTTTTATTATTAGGATTGAATAAGTAGGTTAGTTAATATTAATAAGTGTCATACTTTTTAATTGTGTTTTTATTTTGTATAAATTATATTAACAAGAAATGTTTCAATTTCTAGACAGGCACTATCTTAACGATAATCCAGAGTAACAAGTATTATAATGTGTTTTATTATTTATGCCTTGATAAACAGACATCAAAATAAAAATAAAGGTTTTGTAACAAAAACATTTTTTTTTTTATAACAAGACAAATTGGAAGTAGGTACTGGACTTAATCCTGGAAATACTAAAAAATATAAAAATGGCGCAAGCTCATTAGGTAGGTATGGAGGTACTAAATATCATCTGTAAATAAACGTCAAAAATCGCTATACAGGAAAACTTTCAAAACGTTGTAAAGATACGTACCTACCCCTATCTTTACAACATTTTGAAAGTTCACAATATTATTGTATGATTAAATAATATATAGTTTAGGGATAGGCACCCAGCAATAGTAATTTGTGTGCTAAATGCGCTGATAATAATAATAATAACATAAAAAATAATGCTGGACAATTCACACATTATCTAGCCCCATGCTAAATTAGCTATTCCCGAATCGAATGGTCTGTTACGTGACGATGGTAAAAGGCCCGACGGCATGACACTAGTCCTATGGGAGTTAGGGAGACCCACTATGTGGGACACTACATGCGTCGACACACTTGCGCCTTCCAATCTACCGAGGACATTCGTGAGGGCTGGTGCGGCGGCAGATTTGGCCGAGGATCTCAAGAGGCACAAATATGCAGGTCTCGACAGAGCCAACACATTTGCTCCCTTTGGGGTCGAAATTCTAGGTCCACGGGGTACCGAGGCACTTCGGGTTTTTAAAAAGTTATCTGAGCGTCTGGTCTAAGCAACGCGTGATCCGAGAGCTGGTGGGTATCTGGCGCAGCGTATCAGCATTGCCATACAGCGCGGCAATGCAGCCAGCAGCGTCTTGGGGATGCTTCCGACTGGTATTAATATGGATCAGTTGATCCATATTAATAATCTAAAGGTAGCCTTTTAGCTTGTTTGCAACAGTCTGCAGTTAGCTTAATTGTTTCAAATGTAAACACTAGTTCTTATTCGTTTCTCCTCATGAACTCTTCGTATATATAAGTAGGAATACGAAGAGTTTATTTGTGATTGGGAACTCATAAGTAAAAGCCATTCTTAAAGATCTCATTGAGTAGAGCGCCAAAAGAGTATTGTGATCTAAGTCTATTATCCATCCCAGTGATAAAATAGTCTCAGCATCTACTCAATAATCATCCAATCCGACCTCTCATTTGGCGAGCTAGCAAGCCAATTATAGTCCAACTCAAGAAAGCTATTAACCAATAGAGAGCCGTAACCGCAGCACTTCAGTTGCACAGACTGCTCCACACGTACGTTACTGCCACATTACTATAATCTTATTCGGAAATTAGGTCTCCAATAGGTACGGTCACAACGGTTCGAGGTTGTCTGTTATCAGCGAATGATATTTTCTCATAGAAAAGAAACCCTTTTATACCATTTTTTTTGAAGAACAACGTAGTTCATTGTTAGAAGTGTACCTATCGACTAACAGGGAGTCTATTAACCATGCTAGTGATAAAATAGGCTTTCAGTTAGCTGGAACTACTATCAAATCTCAGATAAACCTCTCATTTGGCGAGCTAGCAAGCCAGTTATAGCCCAACTCAAGAAAGCTATTAACTAATAGAGAGCTGTAACCGCAGCACTTCAGTTGCACAGACTGCTCCACGCGTACGTTACTGCCACTTTACTATAATCTTATTCGGAAATTAGGTCTCCAATAGGTACGGTCACAACAGTTCAAGGTTGTCTGTTGTCAGCGAATGATGTTTTCTCATAGAAAAGAAACCCTTTTATACCATTTTTTTTGAAGAACAACGTAGTTCATTGTTAGAAGTGTACCTATCGACTAAGGAATAACTTTCAGAACATGGTACACATTAAGAGAAAAAGGCCAGCTGGGACTGCTAAAAAATGATCAAAGCTCAGATAAACCTCTCAATTGGCTATCTAGCAGTTATAGCTTAACTCAAGAAAGCTATTAACCAATAGAGAGCCGTAACCGCAGCACTTCAGTTGCACAGACTGCTCCACACGTACGTTACTGCCACATTACTATAATCTTATTCGGAAATTAGGTACTGTCACAACGGTTCGAGGTTGCTTGCTGCAGCGAATTATGTTTTTTCATAGAAAATAAAGCAATACTATATCACATTTTATTGGAGAACAAAATAATTTATTGTTTATAGTTTACTTATCGCATAGGTAAAAATAAATTGTATTACAGTGTTCAAAAATTCTTGACAGAAAAAATTATAAAGTACCTGAGCCTAACGAACTCTATAAAATTGTATATATATTTACTATACCTAGCTGTTAAGATACCTTTGTAACAAATAAATTGCTTTTATTAATATACATAATTACATTAAAAAAATAGAAACATATTACAAGTAGTACTTGCAATTAAAAATCTCTAACAAAATAATAAATTGCTGTGTCCAACAGGATGTATGCACTAACTTTAGCTATAATTAGAACTAAAGAAGCACCCTGATGGTTTTAGTTGTGTTGGAGTCCCACATAATCGTACTGCCACGGGCATTTCCCTCAGGATAATAAAAAAAAGGTACGGTCTATCTATTCACATATTTGCAATAAAGGTACTTTTTTGACATCTAAAATTACAATCTAATAATAAAAATAAATTAGAACTAGTATTTACAATTGAAACAATTAAGCTAACTGCAGACTGTTGCAAACAATCTACAGGTAGCTCAACTGATCCATATCAATACCAGTCGGAAGCGTCCCCAAGACGCTGGCTGCATTGCCCCCCTTTTGCAATAAATAAATGAAATGAAATAATATAGAGCAATAACTTGCAGAACATGTTACGTATTTGTGTGCCGTGGCTGTCGAGGCGTAATTATATAGAGTAATAACTTGCAGAACATGGTACGTATTTGTGTGCCGTGGCTGTCGAGGCGTAATTATATAGAGTAATAACTTGCAGAACATGGTACGTATTTGTGTGCCGTGGCTGTCGAGGCGTAATTATATAGAGTAATAACTTGCAGACCATGGTACGTATTTGTGTGCCGTGGCTGTCGAGGCGTAATTATATAGAGTAATAACTTGCAGAACATGTTACGTATTTGTGTGCCGTGGCTGTCGAGGCGTAATTATATAGAGTAATAACTTGCAGAACATGGTACGTATTTGTGTGCCGTGGCTGTCGAGGCGTAATTATATAGAGCAATAACTTGCAGAACATGGTACGTATTTGTGTGCCGTGGCTGTCGAGGCGTAATTATATAGAGTAATAACTTGCAGACCATGGTACGTATTTGTGTGCCGTGGCTGTCGAGGCGTAATTATATAGAGCAATAACTTGCAGAACATGGTACGTATTTGTGTGCCGTGGCTGTCGAGGCGTAATTATATAGAGTAATAACTTGCAGACCATGGTACGTATTTGTGTGCCGTGGCTGTCGAGGCGTAATTATATAGAGTAATAACTTGCAGACCATGGTACGTATTTGTGTGCCGTGGCTGTCGAGGCGTAATTATATAGAGTAATAACTTGCAGAACATGGTACGTATTTGTGTGCCGTGGCTGTCGAGGCGTAATTATATAGAGCAATAACTTGCAGAACATGGTACGTATTTGTGTGCTGTAGCTGTCAAGGCGTAATAATGGAAATCTCCTTCTCAGCCCGTGGAAGTCTTAACTGTAAGAGTCGACTAAGTAAGCCTATCTGAGCAAAGCCAGCAGCTTCTTTTTGTGTATTTATAACATCTCCACTGCGTTCACCAATCCGCCTGCCAAGCGTGGTGGTTAGGGCAAAACTGCCTTTGCTTGGGGGAAGCAGCTATGGAAGCAAGAAAGACATCCATACTAATAAAGGGTGTCTCAATAAGAATGCACTATTTAAATTGTATTTAAAAAAATTTTTCGTGCATGTTGCAGCTCTGATAGACAGCTGTCTCTTAGGTTTATTCCGATTAATAAAAATGAAGCGTTTCAAAACAACATGTTATCATTGTGAAAACTCAGGCTGGAGCTGTAGTAACTGTGAATGGCACTGTTACAGGAATATGATCACAGAGTTCTTGTTGCCTCAACTGGATGGCATGGATCTGGATGACATGTGGTTTCAGCAGGACGGCGCCACCTGCCACAACGCACATGAAACAATCGATTTATTGGAGCAACCACTTTAAGACCAAATCATCACACGAAATACTGATGTCAACTGGCTACCAAGATTGTGCGATTTAACGACGTGCGATTTATTTCTTTTGGGTTTTGTGATGTCTTAGGTCTTATGCAAATAAACCAGAAACAATTTCTGAGCTCAAGGCCGGGATCCAAGGCGTTATCGGTGAGATACAGCCACATTTTTGTCATAAAGTCATAATAAAATTTCATGAAAAAAGTAATGGCCTGTCATCAGAACCGTGGGCACTACTTGTCGGATATTGTATTCCATACATAATCGGAATATGCCTTCTTTACAATGCAATATAAATATCACAAATTACTCAAAATATACGGCTTTTTATGTTCAAACGAAATATTGCACTTATATTGAGACACCCGCTATTATAAATTAGAAAGTAACTCTGTCTGTCTATCTATCTGTCTGTCTGTCTGTCTGTCTGTTACCTTTTTAAGCCTAAACGGCTGAACGGATCTCAATAAAATTTGGCAGAGATGTAAATGTCATTCCGGGGACGGACATAAGTTTCTTTAAAAGAGCGTGCGAAGCCGCAGGTAGCATCTAGTATGCCCATATAGCCGAAAGTGCCTCCCCCAAGCAAATAAGGTATGATACACACTCTAAGGCCCGTATTATGAAAGCTTGCTCAGTCAATGATCTATGCTTGAGTACACTTTTCTATGGCATAAATGTCACTCAAGAATAGATCTAAGACTCTCTGATGTACTGCCGCGATACCGTCAATCTGAGTGTTTGGTGTTTATGTGCCAGTATTAATTTCACCGCAGACTACAGCGGTAGCGTAACCATACATCCTTTAAACCGGCGCACGGCTTGTTGGAGACAGAAAAAACCTATATACCGCTTAACATTACAGCACGTGGTTGTTAAAGTTTCTTATACCGTCTGTTTTTTTAAATTTTCTAAAACATTTACCTTGTGCGTAAAGGTAAATTCTTACAAGTTACATATCCACCCACCTTTTAACCCTTGCCTCACCTTGCTAGGCGATATTATGTGATAGTTTCTCCGTATTGTGTCTGTCAAACATTAAGCCGGGTACTGAACGGTGTTACGCGGCGTAACGTGTCACACAGCGAGCGTACGTGCAGTCAGTACAGGGAAAGAACGCACTCGCAACGAGCAACGAGACGGATTTTAGTACATGGCGTAACGTAGGTATTGCCTTGATTTATGCGCATGCTGCGGCCGCCTATAAAATAGAGAGCACTAGACCTAAGAACCCTATCATTGTTATTTAATTTCTTTTAATGTTATCTCTAGTTGGTAGTCCTAATAAATAATTAAACGTATCATGCTCGCTGCGAAGCCGGCGGTAACACCAGTCAGTACCCGGCATTAGACCTCTTTTTAACATGTTAAAAAACTTTAGTTTCATATCTACCCACTCCTACCCCTCGCACCACTTTGCTAGGCAGATTACGAGATAGTAACTTCGTATTGGGTCTGTCTGCAGAAGCTGAGCTCATTTGCAATGAAAGCGGTCGCAATGAGCGCCGTAATACGACTTGGTAGTTAGAATGCAGCTTGCAATAACCGCTGCCTCAGACGTTTTGCAGCTCTTCTTTTTAGGTTGATTTGACCGGCAGATTATTCTGTGCTCGCAGCTACGTAGTTCCAGGTCTTTCTTGCTTGCGGTTCTTATGACCGACTTTTTACTTAGAGTTTGATTAAATTTGAAAACATAGGAAGGTAGCATGACAAAGAGATTTTAGAGGAACAATAAAATAATTCCGTTTTTCTTTTACTATTTTATTTTGCTAACGCAACCTGCTAAGGGCACTAGCGACCCTATAATTTGTGCCTAACTGTCAAATTAAAATATCAAAGATGAATTCCTATTCGTAGGAGTACAGTATAATCTCAAAATGAAAATTAGTTCCGACGGTCTCAACTTCTATAGAACTTCTTAAATGGTAGGTATTATTCTTCCCAATTTGCAAAACTTTTCGCTTTTTAAACTGCAATTTTATGCATGGCTGGTCAATAACTCTCACCCTGATGAATTTACTTTATAAGAAAGGTTTTACCAGAGCTAGGAAGTGCAAGTCTAACAAATCTTTTTAGTTTGCAACCACATTATAAATTTTGCGTGTCTGCGCAGTTGCGCAATTTTACTGTAAATAGAGAAGTAGCCTGAGCATTTGCGAGGATTTAGAAAGTGAACATTGTGAACGTTTGTAAGACTTATTTTTCCAGCTATACTTGGTGTTAAATTGACAGGGGTCTGTAAAGCCCCTAGTCATCGTTCAAAGGTTAAGGGTAGTGTGTTTTACATTTTTAAAATTGTTATAAGATATTTACAACTAAGATCAGTATCCCCTCGCGTAAGGGCAGATTTAAGCGCCTCGTCTAGTATATGAAAAATAAAATTACGATTTTCAGGGTTAAACATAACTTGCATCTGCCTCCTTAAAGCATTCACCATGCTCCTGCGATGCGACTTGCAGCACGCGCTGGAGGGCCGCAGCCGGATGTCCCACGTCTATGTACGTCGTTGGCAATGAAAGTGTTAAACCGTAGAATGACGTAAAGGGTTAAAGGAATTCAGAAAATGTAATATTAGTTTGTGGTACAAGGACACAAGAACTCGCGGCAGGTCACATGCAGCATTTGACAGGTCGCGGCAGGCGCTTCCCCCGCCAAATCAAAACTGCACTAAACGGTTGGCTACCTGAAATTTAATTTAAATTGAATGTAGCGGCTGCGGAGCGGTGAATGGTGCCGGATTGTCAGGCGTACGACCACTACAACCACTCTGTCTAATGGAGTCTGCACGCCAAAATCGGCACGCCGCCGGCGACAAGTTAACAAAACATTATCGTTTGCCTACAAATATTCATACACTGGAATGTCACACGCGGCAGGCGACGGGGGTTGGGGCCGTGTTGCCGACTACTCAAAATAATCGCAAGTAGGTTATTTTCTAACTTTTTAAGGTTACTTTCTAATTCTATGTCATTCAATCCATAAAGCGCAATAAAGAAAACGATCCACAATACAATATTGGCAGTGACTTGCACAGGATCTCGAATACGTCTCGAACGGCTACATTAATAAGCCGAAGATTTGGCTGCGATCCAGGCGGCAATCTAAGCGCCATGCATAGTGCCTTGGCATAGCGAGGCGGAGATGGCTGGTTCAGTTGAGAATGATGATTCTGTAATTACTTAATGTACACAATAATAACAATAAACATAAGTATTGCTTACTTACTTTAAATATGGCATGAACTTATCTAATAGGATATGAAAAATTGTCTTCTGTCAGCAAACCTTAGAGTTGTTAGGTGATAGAACAGATAGAGGATGAAGTCAACTGATGAGAGACAAGATGATGAAAACTACCCTATATGTTATTTTTGTGAGCTAATAACGTAACGTTCTGCGTTACGTTCTGCGTAACGTTCTGCGGAACAACGAGCAAACCTGCGGACCAAAATATTCCCTCTCACCGTCAACGCCTTTCGCTCCCTCTCCACGTCCTCTTCATCTCTCAGGTTATCAGTAACCAGATGACCCAGATACCTAAACTTAAAAACTCTAATAAGCTCCTTCCCACTTAACAAAAGGGGAGGCATTGACACCGGGGCCCTATCCCAGGTCTAAAAACCATAAGTTCACTTTTTTTGGCATCACACTGCAAGCCATGTCTAGTCTCACAGTAGGACAATAAGTCTCTAAGTGCCCTGATAAATGGCGCCAGCAGCACCATGTCGTCCGCGTAACATAAGTTGCTGACCGTGATGCCGTCAATTGTGCAGCCGACTGGTAAGCTGTTGAGGCCCTCTATCAGGCCATTTAAGTACAGATTTAACAGCTTTGGAGAAGTCATCCCGCCCTGTCTCACACCGCCCTCCAAGCCATAGACCTCTGAAATGGCACCAGCCCACTTTACATAGTTCACCAGATGTGGATACCAATACTTAAAAAACGGAACATAAGTGTGTGTCTCTAAGCTTTATCCACAGCTTGTCATAACATACTGTGTCAAATGCTTTTGACAGATCGAGGAAGCACGCGAAGACCGGCGTCTGTATTTTACGTAGTAGTAGACCGTGTGCTAAAGGCTGGTTTAGCACTCTCGGTGGACAGACCGGACCTGAACCCGAACTGTCCATCGTGCAGCTGGAAGTGCTGGTCCAAGTGATTATCCAAAAACCGTAAATGTGGGGATTATCCGTAAACGTATATAATCTCTTCGGATTCCGTGTCAGTGTTATTAATAATTTGACCTTTTCTAAGTGTACATTTATTGTATTTAAGGAAATAAAGTGTTTTTGACTTTGACTTTGATGCAAGGTTTGTATAATTATGGACAAACATCACAAGGTAAGTTTGCTTGTTTAACCACTAATTAACAGACAGACAAACAGACACAGAGGGAGATTTTCTTTCGCATTTATATTATTACTATAAATTATAATTACGGATGGATGCACCTGTTGGGTTAAAATAAAATAAGAGCGCAAGCTTTTATCTCCAGTCTGTGTTTCAGTATTATTGCAGTAGAAAACATAAATATAAACTTGGTAACTGTCTTGGCAGATAATGTATAGGGTGCTAAGTTCTTAGCTTCCTTTAAGTAACTGCGATCTCGATTAGTTACTGTAAAGTGGTTTGTAGTTTGAGAAGTAACAAGTAAGGGAATATGTGTTGATACGTGAAGATCGAAAGAGGTGCAAATATGTAGTGCTCGACCGAGTCTATGCATTTGCTCCCCTTGGCGTCGAGACCCTAAGTTCGTGGCTCTACGGGTTTTCAAAATTAATCTGAGCGTGTGATCGAAGCGATGCGTGACCCGAGAGCTGGTGAGTATCTGGTGCAACGCATCAGCATTGCCATACAGCGGATAAATGCAGCTAGTGTCTTGGGGACGCTCGTGATTGGTATTGATCAGATGAGCTACATCTAAATTATTTGCAACTGTCTGCAGTTAGCTCAACTGTTCAAATTGTAAATACGAGTACAAGTTCTTATACTAAATGTTTTTATTTTCTTTAATAGTAATATTCTTTGTTGATTCAACTTATTCATAAGTACTGATATGTAAATAGTGCACACTTAAAGTCGTTATCTGTTGAAATTTTATATGCTGGCAACAAAAACAAAGCATCACACAATCTATCTCATTTAGTACCCACTGCTGGGCAAAGGTCTCTTTCTTTGAAAGAAAGCCTACGTTATTAACTAAATACTAACGTAACCATGAAAAAAAAAACATTTATTTTATGTAGGTACGTTTTTCGAATAAAAAATATCTAGGAAAATTTAGGTATACATTTAGGTAGTGACTGCGAAAGTGTTAATCCAAACTTATACAACTTTTATTTTGAGCAGAACTAAAATAATTTCATGGAACTAACAATATTGAGGGCAACTTTTCTCATTATTTATTAATATCAAAAGCCGGACCAAAGCTAAGGCGAAGTCTACATTAAACTGCTGCTCAAAAGTTTTTTTAATAACGACAGATTTGTACATGTCCCTAAATTAACCGGGGTGTTCCCGAACAGAGTCAAATTTCAAAAGTTATTACAACTTATTTCATAAAAAGCGTGAGGGATTTTGGCTTTGTAAGTATAATTATTATGTATTTATATTTAATTTTTTTAAGCAACATCAGCGGAGTCCCTCAAATGGCGAAAATACGCCGAGTTACTGAGGTTACATAATTGAAGTTTGGGGTTGAATGAAACCCTTGGTCCTTGGGGTCCTGGGGCACACACCATTTATAAAGATCTTACCAAACTTCTCATAGAGTCTACAGGTGATCGGAATGCTGGCTTATATTTCGGTAAACGAATTAGCATTGCCATTCAACGTGGCAATGCTGCCAGCATTCTGGGCACACTGCCTTCTGGTGAGTAAGTGTAAATACTAGTTGTAATTGTTTTATTCTGATAATGTAACATAGATAGATATACAAAGAGGTTATAACTTTAGGTAGTTACTGGCTCCATTATATTTAGCCACTTCTTTTCCACTGCTGGGCAAAGGCCTCCTTTTTCTCCTTACACTCCTCGCGATCCAACGCTGCGACAGGCCACGATAGAAGATACGCGCCTCGACCGTGTCACGCTCTCTCATCCTTTTTAGGGTTTCGAAGATCGGAGATCGGTTTCGTAACCCTTATGGCATCGCTTTTTCTGTCCTTTTTTGTCTTTAATATCTCAGCAACTACAGCAGCAAATAACGTGAAATTTGAAATAATAATACATTTCGTGCGCCTGTACAGATTAAAAGAAAAATAAATAAAAACAAATGAAAGATGAAGATGTAAATTTTCAGTACAAATTGTGATGTCGAAATTTTAAAAGACACCTACAATGTCAAGTGGGGTATTAAATGAAAGGTATCAGATTGTTCATTTCAAAACAGTTTTTGAAATTTCTGTAGGTTTTATACTTTTTGAAATATTTTGAAAAAGGTCAAAAAAATACCCATTCCCCCCCTATCTCCGAAGTTTGCAGAGCGATCCATCTGAAATGTATGTAGCGTTTGTAAATATGGATCTACTATATTTTACAGAAAAATATAAAGAAGTCTGTTAGTAGACCACTTTTTGAAAAATGGTCAAAAAAGTGGGGGATAATTTTCAAAAGGGGGGGCTACCTCACCGAGTGGGATATCAAATAAAAGGTATCAAATTGTACATTTTAAAACAGTTTTTGAAATTTCTGTAGGTTTCATACTTTTTGAAATATTTTGATAAAGGTCAAAAAATACGCATTCTCCCCATCTATCTCCGAAGTTTGCAGAGCGATCCATCTGAAATGTGTGTAGCGTTTGTAAATATAGATCTCTTTTTTACAGGAAAAATATAGAGAAGTCTGTAAGTAGACCACTTTTTGAAAATAGGTCAAAAAGGGGGGGGATAAGTTTCAAAAGGGGGGGCTACCTCACCGAGTGGGGTATTAAATGAAAGGTATTGGTTTGTACATCTCAAAACGGTATTTGAAATTTCTGTAGGTTTCATACTTTTTGAAATATTTTGAAAAAAGTTAAAAATTATCCATTACCCCCCCCCTCCCTATCTCCAAAGTTTGCGGAGCGATCCATCTAAAATGTATGTAGCGTTTGTAGATATGGAACTATATTTTACAGGAAAAATACAGAGAAGTCTGTAAGTGAACCACTTTTTAAAAAATGGTCAAATTAAGGGGGCATAATTTTTAAAAGGGGGGGCTACCTCATCGAGTGGGGTATCAAATGAAAGCTATCGGTATTTACATCTCAAAACAGTTTTTGAAATTTCTGTAGGTTTCATACTTTTTGAAATATTTTGAAAAAAGACGAAAATTTTACTATTACACTACATAATATACCTACTCCGAAGTTTGCAAACCACTTCTGGAATGTAGGTACCTTTAATTTTTTGGTATTCATCAAATAGAAGTCTCTAACCAGTACCTAGTACATATTGGTATACTTGACAATCATTCGAAACCCTCGGCGCGCGAGTCATGCTCGCACTTGACGGATCTTGTTTTATGTAGGTATAGGTTATATTTTTGTTTTTATCTTGAATTGATATATTTTAACGATAATCCCACATGAGCCCTAACATTGGTTTCTCTTCGACTATCAATACTATAGACTAAAATTACTCGATGACGGTTCGACGACGAGGACGAGTCATTTTTGTATGGGATTTGCTAAAGCGACTACTATGCAGACATATGTAGAACTACGCAAATGCCATACAAAAAGAAACGTCTCGATGAAGGCTCGATACTATCGAGATACAATACTGATGGCAATTGAAAAAAAGCGGTCAGCGAATGTGATGAATAGATGATTGTGTTCAATCAGAATTCAACTTTTCTAAGTTGTAAAATTACCTTGTTTCATATAATGTTACCCTGTTAGGAACAAAACCATTGTAACGTTAGTTAATAAACAAACTAAGTTTGATACATTAGCTAGCACGTGATTAAGTTTCTTGTCTGATCAAACTTCTGAGCAACACCCGACACAGTAGGTAGACTTTGTGAACAGTAAAAACACTTTCGGCATGGGTTTCGTCCTAATTTAGAAGAATAGAAGCTTTATGTTTCTGCTGGTCGATTATTTTGGCCGCGCATTCGTTTATTTTCTTTTGTTTGTATTAAAATGCAGCCAATGAGTGGTGAGAATAGTATGAGTGATATCCTCACGAATACATTGAATCGAGCTGCACCCACTTGTGAGTCTTCCCATAACCCATAGAAGGAACCCACACCAAACGTTTGGGTACCTATAGAACCTTACTCCCATACCGCGCGTGGGAACCACTTATCTTCAACTAAAACTAATAGTTCTTTTAAAATACCTACCAGCGTGTTGGGGTATCTTCCGACTGGTATTGATATGGATCAATTGAGCTACCTGTAGATTGTTGGCAACAGTCTGCAGATTGCTCAATTGTAACTAGGACTAGTTCTAATTTGTTTCTATCATTTGATTCTAATTGGCTTAAATACTTACCTAAAGAGTTATAAAATTCTATGAGTAGTATTTTTATGATGGTATATTCAATAATGAAGTCTAGACTAGGCACGCAGGACTTAGATTTTTTAAAACAGTGTTTATCTTCTGATAATCCAGGTTCCTAAATGTTTTTTTCTGTATTCTGAGAATGTAGATAACCAGAGGTCCGATTCTGCTCACCACTCGCTTCACTTCTATTCTCCTAGCCCATCTTATCTCGCTTTGAATTCCTGTCCAACTCTCACACTCTCTCTCTCTCTGCGTTCCTCTGAAACCCTCGCCTTTAAAGTTCCTGCTCACTCTACTACTTTTTATAAAAAGATCCTTCACTGTACAAGCTATCCGTCTATGGAATGCTCTTCCCCAGGACTTCGGGCGTGCGAAATCACTCCCTATCTTCAGAAAACTGCTTCATCAGCATTATTTATCCATGTAAAAATTATAACAATTTTATTTTTATGTCTATTATGTATGTGTTAGTATATATTATGATTGTTTTCATTTATTTAAGTTTTTCAAACGCCCGTCTATATTGTTCTCTTATGTCCATTCCATTCAAAGGTTGCCTGAAAGAGATCGCTCAAAGCGATAAGGCCGCCCTTTGTACTTCCTTGATTCTCAACATTTTCTTCTTTATTATGTGTTATATTGTGGTACAATAAAGAGCTATCTATCTATCTATAGTATTGTCACAGAATAACACATTTTGACATTCTACCTCAGATCAAAGAAGCTACCAGTTAAACGAATGCGCGTGAAAAGTGTCAAGGTTGAAACCATTTTATCAATATGTCCGTGCAAATGGCACCACACGCAGTATCTAGAGTTCTGGAATTTCTTTTATCTAAGGATTCTACGTGACTGTTCGATACCATAGTCAAAGTAAAACGATTGATCAACAGGATTGGGCGGCCCCAGACTTAAAACGAGATCGTCTAGGTAGGTATATTTCAATTTTGGAACGTTGAAATGAGGTTTCTTGGAAAAATGGCATTGGTACTAAAATCCAATAAAATTAGGCTTTGCGTTGGTAGGTGAAGGTTCAATTTATCTGCTCTTTATTTTCTGAGGACTAATACATAGGTACTTAAACGAAAACGTTCTGTTTTGGTTTTTATTTCACAAGACGCAATTGCCAACCACTGTTTGATCCTACGATCTACTACGAATTTGACGCCCTCAGTGGCGCAGCGGGCTAAGGTCACACTTGCGATGCAGGAGATTGCCGGTTCGATTCCCACCTGGAGACAAATCTGTGTACAATCTGGAGATATTTGGTCTGAGATCTCTTTGTGTTTTCTATGTATGTATGTGTAATAAAAAATGGTATATGTATACCTCCTCCACAGCCTATATTGATCCACTGCTGGACGCAGGCCTCCCCCTGATAAGCGCCTTATTGGCTTTTATCTCACGGGGCCCTGGGGATTATGGGTTAGGCTCATAATTCCCACGCTGGACATGAGGATTGGGGATCGCAATTCGGTGGTAGCATTGTTCTGCAGGGGGCCCAGCTGCCCGCCCCCCATGGGTATCCCTTAGTTGCCTTTTACAACACTCGCGGGAAGAGTTGGGGTGGTGCAAATTCTAAGCCGGCACCACACAGCAATATGTATATGTCATATATCAATATGTCAATCTTAATATATTAAAGAACAACCGATTTTCTGGGGACAACGCCCAGCCCAAACCGCTTAAGCCAGAAACCTGAAATTTTAAAAGCATCCGGCACCTGTTACTACACAAACTCCCGCTTAGAAGGGTTTTTGTAAATTCCACTCCTAAGGTGAAAAGGGGGGTTGAAGTTTTTTTGATTTTTATTTTAAAATTTTAAAATTTTTAAAATGACAATGGCCTTTATTAACAAAGAAAATTACAATCAAATTATAACTAGTATTTACAATTGAAACAATTAAGCTAACTGCAGACAGTTGCAAACAATCTACAGGTAGCTCAACTGATCCATATCAATACCAGTCGGAAGCGTCCCCAAGACGCTGGCTGCATTGCCCCGCTGTATGGCAATGCTGATGCGCTGCGCCAGATATCCGCCAGCTCTCGGGTCACGCGTCGCGTCGACCAGACGCTCAGATAACTTTTTAAAAACCCGGAGAGCCTCGGTACCCCACGGACCTAGGGTCTCGACCCCAAAGGGAGCAAATATGTAGGCTCTGTCGAGACCTGCATATTTGCGTCTCTTGAGATCCTCGGCCAAATCTGCCGCCGCACCAGCCCTTACGGATGTCCTCGGAAGATGGGAAGGCGCAAGTGTGTCGACGCATGTAGCGTCCCACACAATGGGCCTCCCCAACTCCCACGGGACTAGTGTCATGCCGTCAGGCCTCTTACCATCGTCACGCAACAGACCATTCGGTTCGAAAATAGCTGGTACGTTAGCGGTGACAAAGGCCCGCCGGATGACGTCGTTAAGACTGGCATGACGAGATATCCGACCGGCGGCCCTAGTGCACGATAATCCGTGATGACCAAGCTGTTCGACAGCAGTACCGCACTGGCATTGATGAGGCGCGCAACACATTGCACCCAACCGAAGACATGTTGCGATACGGAAAGTTACGGGATCCAATAAAGTGCCAGTGTTAAATGAAGGAAATGCTTGCAACCAATGTCCTGACTCCCATTTAGAAACGGCCAGGAGACGGGCACGATCCGCAGAGCTGGAGCACGTTTGTAACAAACTATTCCGTGTCAACTCACACAGAGGCCCGTCCCATTGCCGTTGAGACAAAAGAGATTTTGGGGGAGCAGCATTAGGGCAAGCATTATGCCAAGCCGTTCGAGCTTCGTCTAAAAATGAAATTTTGAATGAAATTCCAGGTGGGACCAAACAAGATGACTTTAAAATTTTTTCAACTAAAGAACTAGTGCTGTAGACGGAAGACAGGAACGCTGGAAGGGTTACACTTGAAATTTTGCGTATACCTAAGCCTCCCAATTTGACAGGCAGGGAGGCCTGCGACCATGCCTTGTCATCTAAATCGACATTCAAAACCGATGATAGAGTATTCTTTATTATGTTGTCTAAGCCTTCCAAGAGCTCACTGTGTTTCCACAGTTGACTACATCTCAAAGAATACGTAAATTTAGGTACAAAAAGACAAAATCGAACTATCGTAAAAGCTATATGGCTATTAATTTTGAGCAGTCTGTCCGAAGTTTTGTTGAAATTTTGAATTTTCTCGTCTACAAAGGACTGAAAAGAGTCATCAAGAAATGGTGAACCAAGGAGGCGAAGTGAACATTTATCAACAACTGTTATGTTGGGGGCTAAACTATTGAATTTTCCAATGATATTGTTTTTGTCTACACAAGAGTCCGAAATAAAAAGCTCGCACTTTGAAAAATTTAATTCCAAACCTATTTTTCGAAATTCATCTGTGATGATTTTTAGATCATCAAAAACTGTGTTTACCTCTCCACCTAAAGTTCCGTCATCCAAATACCAAACATTGAGTTTTTTTGTGGTGTTTTTTGTAACTCTTTAACCAGCCCAATTAGCTTGAAACTTACAGATAATACTAAAAATACAAAACTATTGCACTCATGTTTCAGGATATTTCCAAATTTCCTTGAAAATGCTTTCAATCGGATTATCATATGTAAGTAAAGCATTAAATATATCAGTTATCTAATACAAGCTCAAGCAAGCATGGCTTGTGTTTCCCATAACACAAGCACTGCTTACTTTGGGGCTAGATGATTCTTGTGGATTTTCCAGCAGTATATTGAACAAATACTCATAAAAGAAGGAAAAGTCTAAAGCAGGTTTCATATAACTTCAAAGTAACACCTGTATCATAAAATAACGGAAGGTGCCCCTTCAGCTAAGAGACAGCAATTAGTACAACAAAGTTAACAACGTTTAGTTCAACTAAGCGTAGCATAGCCGAAACATAATAAAACGGGAGGGTTTTGTCCGGCTAGGGGATACAGTCGACTAAAGCTATACGTTTATGACTTTCAGAGCGTCATGGGGCAAGTAGTCATACACACTATAAATAATTACAATACACTATAAAAATACAGCGTGAAATTGAATTCGATGGCATCCTTTTAAACAAAGACACCACTAATGACCCTAACGCATTGGAGCTAATATTACCAACGCAAATAAAAAAAAATATATATGTATGTAAGTTTGTTAAACGCAAAAAATAGGAAGCTATATTATATCTAAAGGCTATTATTTCAAATAAACACAATAAATAATAAAAAACACCGATATTTTTTTAACTACATATATCATCATATTAATGCACGATTTATGGCGGCCGCGCGAAACACAATACCTACGTGCTTCGGCTACATCAATAACTAATAATTTGTAGTTCGCGCATAATTATGATCTTCGCGGTGCGTAAGTACAAACAAATGTACCGCCTACCGCCGCCCGCGGCCGCTCCCCCGAAACTAATATCTCTCGTTGACCTTGTCAGTGTCATAAAAATTGCATGAGAGTAATGACACATGCTAAATACTCCGTATTTATCGCGCACGACCCCTTTCTCGCTCCTTTGGATTTCAATGCATGTGGAATTACAGTGTTTGTGAAAATATTGGTGACACAATGCCTCGACCAATTTGACCTCGTAGAGTGCAAGCTAGGTAAACAAATGCCTAATACCTACAGATGGTTGTATTGTACGGTCACACCTCGACCACCAATTTAGTGCAAACTCGGGAATTGTTCCATCTTCGCTGCTACCTAACTGACCATATACCTTCGCGGGACCTCATAATACGAACCACGCAGTAGCGCAGTAGCATGGTAGGTATCATCTACACATTTCATTATAATCTCGGACGGGTTCATGAAAGTCACGCGCACTTACACATGACTATCTACGGCGCGGCCGGCACGGGCTGGGTGTAGCGCAACTAGCGCATGACACTCAATATTGTGGAAAAGCCAAGCATTATTTTAGACTCGCAACAAAAAGATTGAATATCGTCGTCATGATACAAATAAATAAAACCCAGAAGCCATATGCAGTATATACAGCATTATGTTAACTGTACTAAAATTATTTGGATGTGAGTGGGAATAGTTTTTTTTATTTAATAAATGCTCTTGGATGTGTTTGGGAATCTTTTTTTGGATGCTTCGATCAATTATATCCAGATGAAGGGTCAGCGCACCAAATACGTCTCAGTAAATAAGAGCGCACTTGATACGTGAGCTCTTATTTTGTTTAGTACGATTGAAGCAGCGCCAACGCAAACACGTGTCACAATGCCGCAATATGTTTTGAAAAGTTGTAAAAATAATACCCGAAGATGCAATTTAACGGCCGGAGTGTCATACTTTCGGTAAGTACATGCAGAATAAGTTATAATTTTAGCTTTAAACTAACTAGTAATATCAAATTTTGATTAAAATTACCGATTTATAAACAACCAACTGCTACAAAGGTACGGAAAAAGTACGCAAAAAATACGCCAGAAATACACGCGTACAATTTTGTGTAACAGAACAGCAGATGCAGGGAGTAGATTTCTATTGTAATAATATTAAATAATATGTTACAAGAGCTTTATAATTGGTAAATGTTACATTTATATCTGTTTGTGGAATTCACATTAGATACTTAACGTTCCTTTTTTTATTTTAGCTTTTCGTACGTACCTACGCAGAATGAAAAGATCTTCAATGTGATATCTCCTGTTTCTTTTTTACATAATATGTAATGTAATCTTACGTCAACAAATTTTAAATAAGTTTTAATTTTAAATATAAACCACTTTATAATATAAAGTGGCTATCATACTTTTTTGTGTGGAACATGGAAAATGAAAGAAATGTGGAATCGTTAGTAAATATTTTTTATTTATTATTATTTTTTATTGGTATCAGCATTACCATAACAGCCGGGCACTTCAGCCAGCGTCTTGGGGACGCTTCCGACCGGTATTAATATGAACCATAGTTGAGCTACCTGTAGATTATTTGCAACAGTCTGCAGTTAGCTCTATTGTTTAAATTGTAAATACTAGATCTAATCTGTTTCTATTATTCGATTGTATTTTTTTTGGTTATAAAGTTTATATTTTTGATTTAGGAATTGCACTGAACTGTAAAAACTTAACATTATAAAATAATAAATAGGTTTGTATAATACAAATAAACACGATGCCCAAAATATAAATAAGTGTTACAACTAAACTTTTACGTTCGTAATATAAATTATTTTAGAGTTTAACGCTTCGTTCAACGCGACTCCATACCTTCAGAGTAAAATTCTCGGAAGCAAACAAGAAATGAAACAAAACAATGAAGCTCGCAAGACAATAACGGGAAAATATACTTTATTTGTTGCGTCTTAAGGTTGATTTCACAAAAGATGTTATTTAACCTAAGTCTTTTAATTTCTAAGTGACATGAGTAATTTATTGCTTTGCTCGCTTTTTGTGACGAATGGTCGTAAGTATGCGATCATATTTTGAAGATTTGTGACATTATTACTAGGTGCCATGGTTGGAATTAGGCTGAACTTTAACTGTTTTAAATCGTTTGTCTCAGTTCGTTGTAAACAAATGTAGCTGTATTAGTATATATTCACGCGGACAGCTTTTAGCTTTGATTTTGTATGTGACCCTTCATCTTGATATAATTGATCGAAGTTTGGATGTGATGGGAAAGCCAGCGTGATCACAACTACTTAATAATTGCATTTTGTGTTGCGTTTTCAATACTTACATAAACAATATTTTTTATTTGCGTAATATTAGCTCCAATGCTTTAGGTGTCATTACTGGTGTCTTGGTATAGAAAGATGCAATCGAATTAAAATTCACCCTGTATAATATTATTATTGCGAAAGTTTGGATGTTTAGATGTATGGATGTTTGGATGGATGATTGATACCTCTTCACGCCAAAACTACTAAACGGATCAGGCTAAAATTTTGTATAAATGTAGTTCTAAGCCTCGAATAAATACCCCATACTAGAGCTAACCAGAAGGCCAAGCACTGGGATTGTTGTCCAGGCTAGGATGGAAAAATGTCACATCGTCATCGAATGCGTAAAATAATTGAAAATTATTCCTTCAATACTTTAACAACAACAAACTTCAATAATTTATCCAATGTAAGACGATGCCATGTCATTTTTCTCCATTCTACCCACAAAGGAATAGAGAGATGCCTATCCTTTACGCTGAGTACAAAACCTAGTGTCGCTTATGATATGAAGCTCACGCACACACAGTAAACAAAATAAAAACAATACTTCGCGTTGTGTGCTTGTCATGCACACAAGGCATAGAGTGCAACTATTTGTTCGCACACTAGGTTGCAAGTGATGTTCGTACAGTACCACTACAGACAAAACAATAAAAAAAATCAAGAAGTGTGAGTGTCAAAGAAGACACTCATCATAACTCACGACTACGAGCAGTGGCCGTACCACGCGGTTGAATGTATTCTGTTAGCTTCAACATGTTAATTATCCATTGCGGTATTAGAACTCAACGTTCAAATAGTCTTTAGTACAGAGCAAGCATTTTAAACAGTTTAAAACAATATCGTGACTGGCGTCTAGTCACATAAAAAAGTTGCAAAATCAAGTAATCAATCAACGTATAATTGTTATTAATGTTTTAGCATGAAAAACATATTATTTTAAGTACTTTCCGATGGTATGAGATTCCATTTGACTTAAAGTTTTTAATTTCACTTCTATTTTTACAAATTACTATGGAACAACACGGCATTTTGCTAGAATATGAAGATCCGTTGTAGCCAACGTTCGAACTTCAACTAAATAAAACAATTAGCCGCGAGCAATGTGTTCTGTCTTTGGGCATATTGCTGCGACTCCAGCCCCGCCCCCTTTTCACGTCTCCTTAGTTTCTGATATCTGTGATTCTACCCTATAAGGTAGACAGAAATCCCTGTGCTTGGCCTAGGTACTGAACCAACTACTACCTAGTCAAGACCGTTGCAGAACTCAATAGCATAACCTTGCTTTTACTCTAGGCCAGAATACTTTTAGCGCGATAACGCACTACCTGGGTCTGAAGTCTCGCTCAGTTTGCATAGTGTAGAAAGAGATGCCCGCTATTTCAACGCAGAAAGACAGCTGTTAGCCATTTAGCGCTCTGACGGAGAAGACAAGCTGAAATTCACTTTTTGCGTTGAAACTAGAATCTTAAATGTTTTTTTCCCGGCCCAGAAAGATGGGTCAGAAAGACTTATGTATTTTAGCTATAGCGCTTCAGCTGACTGTGTGAAAGTGTGCCATCGCCAAGGTATAATAAAACTGAAGGCATCTGACCGCGTTCTTTCTCACTGTCAGACAAATTTACCGCCCAATGCACCCTTTGTTATTTATTTGATAATTTTCTTTGAGCGAAACTATTCTTCTTTTCTACCTATAAACACGTTATATCTTCATAATACAAATATTTTATTGTTCTTTCTGTTTATTACCAAACTGTATTTACCATATACCTATCTCAACCTACTTATTTAATATTGTAAATCAAAAGTAATTATGTCTTTCTGTTACCTTTTCATGACGAAAATTTGGCAGGGAGATAGATAATATCTCGGAGAAGGACATAATCACAGACTAAGGCTAATTTTTATCCCAGATAAACGCTTACCAAGCTGCGGGTGGAAGCTAGTTTTACATAAAAACCTTTTTTAATGATTATTTATCGTGTATTATCGCTTACGTTTTGTAGTCAGTCGCCCCTTAACCACGATCGCTGTATCGCGATAGAAACAAAAGGTCAAAAGGTACGCAACAAATACCCAATAAATAATCATTAAATAGGTTAACAATTCGCGAAAGCTTATAAACCTTTTTTATAAAACTAGAAATTCTTTAATTCTGCTTCTAGTAATGTTTGCTAAAAAATACATTTTTTTAAATGCTAAATTGTCTAAGGTTATCAATCATAAATACATTATTATCTATCATACAGATCATACTTATGTAAAAAGAAATTTTAACCCAAGTGTACTTATCTACGTACGTACGTTGCAGATAAAAAAAAATATAGCCTTGACTGTCCCACTTCCTCTTCTATCTGTTATGTGCCAATAAGTTCCCGTCTTTCAAGTGTGCTTCTATTTTATCTTTTATCGTCGTCGTCGCTTCGAAACAGTAATGTTAGTCATACTGCTAAGTGTGCCAAATAAAAAACGGAAAGTTTTTGTGAGCTTGATAGACCATTAACTTCTACCTCGCTTAGTTACACGTAAAAAAAGAGAGACAAATACAATATTACGTGAAAATAGCCTTTGACAAATCTCTCGAAACCTTTCGTAAACTAATAATCGAGTTTGTATGAAACTATATAACCGAAGTCAAACTACGAAGTTCCTCTCTCTCCGGTAAAGGGGCTGCAAGGCGCCAAATGGGTTGTATAGATAGAGACAAAAACTTTTTCGCCATCGTAAACTAATGCACAGCTCATACTAAGGCCTCAGAACTTAAACCTAGTTAGGATAAAAGCACTACATTGCAAATAATGAGTCCAAAACTTCATTCTGCAGTCAACGACATAAATCTCCAAACGTATTTTGGTCAGTATTTAAACAAAAACGGCATGCTTCTTGTCTCTGTAAGCGTTTGGAAGCCAGCCAAACTCTGCCGCAACTTGCCAACAGCTTATAACTTAACTATAGCAGCTTAACAAATATCAGCTCTATAGCTACCTACCGTCTTGATTTCTGTATTTGAAACGTAACTTGGAGAAACACATAACTTACTAGTAGGTAGTAGCTGATCAATAGTTTATTTGACAACGAAGCGAGGACTCCTGCAGAATTCGATGAAAAACTAATTGGTACTCCAATTCAAGGAACACAGAAATACAAACTGGTTCCTTACAAAGAAGATGAACCTGCCCTGAACGGACGAATGGATGACGACGGATGTGGCCCGGCGGCGGGTGAAGGTCTGCCTGCGACGCAGGAGGTTGTGGGTTCGATTCCCGCCTTGGGATAAATGTTTGTATGATCTGCAAAAATTTGTTCCGGGTGTTCTGGGTATTTTCTATGTCTAATAAAAAATATCTGTCCTAAGTACATATATGTATAATGTATTAAGTATACCTATCATCTAGTATCCATAACACAAGCTCTGCTTAGCTTGGGGCTAGATGATGCTGTGTGGATTGCCCAGCATTATTTATTTATTTATTTGGACTGGGAGTCGAAGTTTGATCAACTCGCAACCAAAAAAACTCGTAACTAATTTACCACTAACAAAGAAAATAACAATTACAGAAAAGAAACAAAATAGTATTTAAAATTGTAACGAATATTGAATAGCCATAATTATCAAGATAGTCAAAAACAAATATACTCAATCATCGGACAAGAATTTGGTTAATTTCTCAGATATTTTTCATTTTATTTAACCGGGTGTTCGTTATAGAGGCTGCCACGTAAATTTTTATCTCATCTGGCCCGGTATAGAAGACGAGCCACTACCGGGCGGACGACACGGTTAATAGAAGACTTGACATAAATATTTCAGTAAACTATCGAATCCTGAGCCCAGAATTGTACTGCTCAGCAGTTTCTCCACTATGCAGCGGAAACATCCAGTTTTATAACCTCGATTCCAATAAACATGCCTGCGAGGCTAAAATACACCGGCAAGCTTTTCAATTTCATTCAGTACGAGAGGTGACAAATGCAATGCGCTATCCATGATATAGCACCTCACCGTTACCTGGTCTCGATTCCACTTTCAAATCTATTTCAGCGCGGTTTTTCGTTCAGATCATATTTCGAATCATTCGATTTAATACATTTTTGAATCGTTGGAAGTCTTTTGATTCTCATATGATTGTAGTATACTAAAACCATACTATTATATGGTCAACAATAGATAGTATCGGGACGTCGTCGAAACGTTAAATTGGGATTTGGTACAGCCCCTGTCAGCATATGGACAGAGAACCTAATAGATGAAACATTTTTGAAAACAAAAATTATTTATGATTCAAACAGCCTCAACCTGAAAAAGCTTGCTGCAAGGCCACCGAAGATAGATACATAAAAAACAACATTATATTTTCTGTCTCTTATTGAGCAGTCTTGAATATAGCCATGAGCAAATTTAAATACATTTAGGGACCTACCAATGCTAGGAGGCGTGAAAGGCCCAATATAATATGGCCTGAAGAGACTTGACTTTGAGAGGAAGGTCTTTGCCTGGTACTGGCACAAGTACTGGCTAAAACTAATAAAAATTATATGGGCTTACTCGGTTTCAGAGTCATACAACACACACGACATAACAATTCGGTGTTCCGCGTTACATAATCCAATAAAACATTGAATTAATTTGCATTTATTATAAATTGAGCAAAAGCACTTAATAAAATGTGTGACGATTTGTATAATTCGAAAATCAAAACTGTTTCAAAAATTTTATGGCGTAATTTTGCCTTTGCAAAATACCTAATTTAAGTAAATTCCGAAATAGTGCTGGACTTGTTTACGTCGAATATCGATGTTTTTGATATGTATCACACACAACACAACATTTTGGTAGGTAATATTAAGGTTAACCTGTCCACCACGATTACATGCAATTAATGGGACTCATTAATCGTAAGCAAATGAAGTTATGTTAATGAACTGTGGTTTCTATAGCATATTATTCAAATTTTTTGAGACGGTTTTACTTGATGAAAACAACGTTTATGGCTATTTTATCATATCGATATTTGTCCCTTCACTAATGCAATGGACTAGTTTCAAAATTTATTAACATTTTGAATTTCCAACATCAACTTATAAAACTGGTTGAACCTTCTTGGATTAGCACAAACGAACACCAACTTTTCCCCAGTCCATAGGCTGCGCAGTTCATCAAGTTAGCAGCCATGGGTATCAATGTAAGTACTATCCATAATTAAATTACTCACCAATAATTTAGATAACCTAGTACTTAGTACTAGAAATGAAATTGTAAATACTAGTTCTAATTTGTTTTTATTATTTGATTGTCATTTTCTTTGTTAATAAAGGCCATTGCAGTACTAAAGAAGGTTAGTACCTACCTAACCATAATCACAGATTTTACGAATTTCCAATGTTTTAAATAGAGTTTTCTTGAACTGGAATACCTGTTTTACTACACACCTAGCATAGGGAAAGCTCGTTTATTTGTCATAAGCAAATAGGTCAAAATAACGTAGATTGGCAACACTTTGACTTTTGCAAAATTAATCGTAGCAATCTAGCCAAGCTAGCCCGTTATTAGATATCATAGGAATCCAATGTTATTTTTTTTCAGATATGGATTATATTTGCATCAATACTACTTGTCTCACACGCCAGAGCACGTCGCTACGACCACGGTCCACACACGTTGTACGATTTTTCTACTGGTCTTGAAACTGCTGGACCATATGGACAAAGGGAACTCATTGTGTATCTGACACCTGACCAAGTAAGGTCTCTCGAAGCTGATGGGGCTGTAGTAAAGTCTGATAAAGACGATGGAAATGACTCTGAACTTTCTGCAGAACAACAAGCAAACGAAGAACAAGATGACGAAAACGATGATGTTCAAGAAGATGAAGAAGAAAATGATGATCCTCAAGAAGAAAACGATGAATCTCAAGAAGAAGAAGAAGAAAACGACGACACTCAAGCAGAAGATGCTCAGCAAGAAGAAGAACGTCCAGAAGAAAAGAAGAGCCAGAATATTGACTTCGAAGCTATTTTAAGGCTACTAAACGAAGAGCAAGTAGATGAAGAGACGGCAAAGGAACAGCCCAGTAATGACCCTCAAATCGAGGCAGAAAGTTCTGAAGAACCCAGGAACTATTCACCTAGATTTACATTCCGTCGACAGCAACACGAACAAAAAAACGTTGCTCTTGCAGCTGCCAAAAAAGAACAAATATTTAAGACCTATTCTAACATACGTTACCAACCTCATGGGCGGCGTCAACGTTTAAATTACCAACTTCATCAACAAGACTACGAAGCGAGGACTCCTGAAGAATTTGATGAAAAACTAATTGGTACCCCTATTCAAGGAACAAAAAAATACAAACTGGTTCCTTACAAAATCGAAGAGCCAGTTGATGAACCTGCCCCAACCGTAAACGCTAAACAACAAAACTCGGAAGCAGAAAAAGAAGTGCGAACTGCCATCACCAGTAAACTTTTGAGAGACGAGCTCCTTAAATATGCTATAAGAGTACAAAAGCTGAAGAACTCTGATAAGACTAGAGCGGAGGCCCAAGCTAACTCAAAGGCTACCGCAGTACCAGTTCTTATCAAGCAGCAGCAGAGCAGAAAACAAAGTAAAACTGGAAAGGCTCCTGCTCGTAGTTTGGACAATAAACAAACAAAACCTCAGAAATCGGGAGTTCAGAAGCCTATCAAAGTACCAGTAGAAACAAGCAAGCTTGTACGTAATAAACCTTACATCGCAACTCGTAAAGTTAGTGGAAACAAAAAACAAAACCCGTAAGAAGCTCAAAAAACAATCCAGAGAGAATATCTATCCTGAGACAGTTTTGGGGGTGATAAAATACACAATTAAGTATAAATTGTTATCATGAACTGTGTTATTTGTTACTTTGTTGACTAATTATAATTTAAAAAATAATAATTTTATTTTAAGGTTGATTCTGTTTTATTTGTCATAATGTTTTCATGCTTGCAAGAATAATTTTAAGATCTACATGTATGTATAAACCTGAAACTTTTTGAATAAATGAAATCTGAATAGGAATCTGAATCTTGAAACAAAATGCAAGCGTTTTTTGCTTTCTAATTTTTACGTACTAGGCAAAAACGCCTTAGCGCATTACAATGCCAAAACTAATAATTTCATAGGTATCTTCAAGATTTTTTGTTTACACATCGCTTTCGGTTGCATTTCGATGCTCCAATACACGATCTACCATTCCTTACCGGATATTAGGGCATCGCTCAACGCTGTCACAGGGGCTTTGATATACGAGCACTAAGCTTGTGGAATGCTGGGGGCTTTGGCGCATTCTCGGCCCATTGGCCCACTCTGTTGACAGAGATTGAATCTGAACCTGAATATCTTCGAATTACTTCATCGGTTGCGCAGTGAAGTGATGAAACAAGGCTGGGTGAGTTTACGGTTGGCGGTAAGAACGGATTATTTAGTGCACTTTACAGCATTTTTGTCATCACGTACGTAATCAAATAAACATTTACGACAAACAGTCAAATTATATTCGGCTGGCAATGTATAGTCAACATCGATCTTCTGATTCAAAAAAGGCTCAAACGTCCGATTCACACCGTACAGCCGAACTACTGAACCCGATTTAGTAACCGGACTTCTGATACGGCACCGTGCAAAAGCGTATGAATATGCACGATATTTTCTTGGTGTTTCCAAAAGAACTGCTCCCACTCATTATAATGAAATTTCACCCAGAAGTCTTATCTTTCATCTATTAAATTTGTTTCAGAGGCAAAGTTAATATCAACGTAGGAGTTGATTCCGATCAGCCTAAGTTTACAGGAATCTGTAGGTAGATATTTAAGAAAGCAGTAGTTCTCTACCGAGAATTACTAATTGGCTCTTTTTATGTTCGAACTCAAATATACTTTCGATTGTAATAATATTCTATGTGACATTCTTGGAGAAATTTACCTAACGCAAGAGATAAACATGCCAGAGGTGGCAAGAGCAGTTATTGGAATAATGCCTCATAAAACTGAATGGAAACATTATGAATACCTACCTAGGTGTGAAATTTAGCAGCTGCTCCCAAAATATACAATAAATAAAATATAAGAAAGAAAACAAACATAACATTATATTCAGTAATAACATTCGAAGAGTAATAAACTTGACTGGTATATCGGTATCCAATATGTAAATGGGTATACCCAAAAATCACAAGGGTAAAATAAAAGAGAAAGGAAACAAAAAATATGATAATCAAATGTACTAGGCCTGAGTTATGTGAAATGCCTGGGTTTGGTCAAATGCTTACTTTTATCTAAGGAATAGTTCAATAATTCTCTTTAAGAGATTTAATTTGAATACGTAAATATTCGCCCCACCTACGTATGTATAGCTGAACAAGAACACAAACTCTCACGATATAAAGATGAGTGGGTGAACATTTGCACGTTGTTGACTGTTCCTATTGGCAAACGTTATGCCATGTTAGAAAGCCACAAAAATATACTTAGTTGAAAATTTTAACTTAGTCAACTAAGAAATGCAAAATTTTTAACGTTTTAGATGTCTCTTTTTACATGCAAAAAGTCCTACTAAATTATCACAGACAACATAGACACAACTTGAGAGAAAATCAATCAACTCTTTATTTTATAGATAATAATTTAAAGTTTATAATTTGACTTGAACTTTTTGTAAGCCGATTTAAATAAAAGTTATTAATTTCTGATTTCGTAGCCTTACTTTTTTTTTTCATAACACAAAATCTGCAATATCTGTTAACCTTGATGGAATTATTGCGCCCTGCACTCAGCCATTCTTCATCGGTTTGCTGTCGGTTTATATAAATTAACTATTTTAATATGAAGAGTTCAAATTCGCCCTTTATGTCATTCAGAAGTATTCGTGTGTATCAATCATACTACCCCGCCGCTTATTTGCTGCATTTTGATTACAAATAAAAAAACAAATGATAGTGGGCGTCCTACACTACGTTTATTAAATCGTCTGAAGTCATTTGCCAAGTCCACAAATATTCCTAACGGGTTACAAGTCCAAACACCCTACCCATCCCGAAAGTATTTTAGTTTCGGTACCTACTGTGTACTATAATTTGGTTTCGCTATTCGTAGAGGCTATCGACATCCATCTTGTGTGGACAGATCATTACGGGGCGGAACGGAGTTTAAGTAAAAATGTAGTTTACCAATCAACATCGTGGGGACGCTTCCGACTGGTATTGATATCGATTAGTTGACCTGTACCTTTATTTTTTTTTTCTCCGCCGAGAAAATTCTTTTACGAATATACTGGTCTGGGGGGGGACCAGAATTATGTGGCTCGACGTCCTGATAAGGACGTAATACCCACTAAAACCTCTCCGGTGACCCCTCTCTCGCCATTTTCGCCGAACCACGAGAACATTTAAACCTACCGCAGCCCGACTGGCGTCCCCTCTTCCTCCCATACATAGCCGGCGAGCCCACCATTCCACACACTCGCCGACCCCATTCATCCGTCACGTTTCCTCCCCCCGATTGGGGCACAGACAGAACAGACACAGCTGAAACCACGAATGTCGACCTCTGTGCCCAGATGGGCATTTCTGTCCCATACTACCATGTACCTACCTGTAGATTGTTTGCAACAGTCTGCAGGTAGCTCAATTGTTTTAATTATAAATACTAGTTTTAATTCTAGTTATCTGAGCGTCTGGTTGACGCGACGCGTGACCCGAGAGCTGGCGGGTATCTGGCGCAGCGCATCAGCATTGCCATACAGGACATTGGATTTTTTTGTCAATAAAGTTCAAATTGTTTCTATTATTTGATTGCAATTTATCTAGGTAGTATAGAAATAGTGATCTACTGATACAGTGACATAATTAACATAGCTGCAGCCGTTCAATGCAAACAAAAAAAGGAGACTTTCAAATTCGATTCTTGTATCAAAATTGCTGTCCAATATTTCCATTTATATGTATGGTCCTTCATTACATTCGATTACAGTGAAAAGTGTTACTGACCTTTACCAATTTTGTTGAACAAAACCTTTCTATGAATCCAGTAATAGAGCCTTCACACTATAATGCCGAAGGTATTTTCTACTCGCCGAACAGACATGGTAACACTCACCTAGATTCACGCGTTTTTCCGGGATAAAAAGTGGCCTTTAAGTTAATCCAGGCCTAGGCCTGCATTTGCATTTGCATTTGCATTTTGCATTGATATAGTTCTAGAACTCCAGGCTTAGGCCTGGAGTTCTAGAACTATATCAATGCAAAATTCAGTCTCAGTTTCAGTCAACCTTCGCATTTATAATTTAGTGTGATAAGTGCTTCGATAAAAGTAAAAAGAGGAGATGAGGCACTGGCTTCTCGAAATTGGCAGACTCAAATTAGGTCCAGTTAGCTATTAGCTTGCTACGACGTACTTTTGTGTGATTTATTGCCAAAAATACTACCGTAATGCCCTCGTGTTTGTTCATTATAATTATTGCACAAAATTGGAAATTAAACTGTGAGCGAGTTGATGAGTAAGCGCTGGGAGACTTAACATATCTACAGATTTTACTTATACAATGGATAAGTGTGACTAATAAAAAAAGTTTGTCACATTGCATGGCTTAAAAAGTCGAACTGATGCCTGCAAGTTGGTACATCCCCGGATGAGCCCTTCACAAAGAGCTCTCCAACTTTAACCTTAAAATTCGATTTTCGCATAAAGACTTTAGTTCGGAACTAACGCGAAGTTCTACCGATCCGTGGTGCTAATGGTGACCCAGTCCCTAGTAATTTCTTTGCTAATGTGAGAGTAATTAGACGGATGGTTTAGCATTAGCAGGGTCCTTTCAATCAGCGATTTCTGCCTACTGAAAAGGATCACTGGGTTGAAAGGGTTCAAATCAATTTGCAATTGAAAAAATATTTTGGGTTTTAGGTAATGATACATAAAGAGTGAGGGTTTTGTTGGTTTGACCAACAAAACCCTCACTCTTTATGTACCCTCAAAAGTAGACGCGAGTAAAAGGTTCAAAAATTTGGTTTTTAATAAAATTAATTGGCTAACCTTCAAGATATCATAATCAAGAAGTTGCAATTGACTTTCGATTGTGGTCGAGACTAAAGATTTCAAGTTTCTATTCTGTGAAAAAAATCAGGTTTTTAAACAAAGAAACCTTTACAACAAAGTATAAAATACGACGCAGACTGCTACAACCCTGATACCGCGAGAACCTTTCACAACTTTGTAAGAGTTTAGTTAAATTATTTGAGAAAATTTCTTAGAATCTTTGAAAAAGCCCGTAAGTACTTCGGTGGCAAACGTGTGACCCCACCTCATCGATCAACGTCAGTTCTTTGTAGACCAGTCCTCACTTAAGGTGTCGCGAGACGCATTCGATCTCAGCCAATTTCAGAGGTCCTTGTACGTATTGGGTGGAATTGGTAGGAGCTGCCTGAATTTCAGAGTAGGTTTACACAGACTGTTTGAAGTAGACACCTTTATACTCGTAAGACAGAAAAAGTAGTATCGCATAGGAAACAGGAGGTCAGAGAGAAACAAAGCGAGATGGTATGATGACATAAAAACTGTAGCAGACAGTAAAGTGAAAACAGAGACAGAGGAAAATGGAAAATATTAGGGGAGGCATATATTTGTTACTGGAGTCAGTCGGAAACAATAATGATAATGTTTTATCGTAACATACCGAAAAATAATTAGTTAATGTTATCGCCATTAATATCATTGTCATCGATTACGTAAATAACGTTACGAAAAGTTTTACAAAGCAGACTTTTTTATGTTTTGATGCGTTTTTTTCGATTTTTTGACAGTATCAAAGGAAATATTGCGCAGCGCGGCCAATATTTTATCTAAAACTACTATAACCGCTCCCGTTGGCCACAAAAAACTTTGTACAGACACTAATACTCGTATCACATGCAATACGTGATATTTGAGTCTGTACTTGTGAACTTCAGGTTAAAAGTTGTGATCTTGGGCGGGTTTTTTTCGAGACTGGTAAGGACTTACCAGTCTAGAAAAAAACCCGCACCAAAATCTACTAATTCCGAAGAGAACCTCAAACCTTAACTTAGATTCGCTTATTAAAACCCAATTTTCTAAAGCGTCGACAAGAGCACAGACTCATTTCATATTTATGTACTACTAAAATCGTACATAAAGCCGAGCACCGATATTCTGAGCTCCCGTATTACGTTGTAAAATTAATACGACCATGCAGGTCGTGTGTAAGCCTCCTAATACCCCACCTGCTCTAATAAATGAGAGTGAGACGAAACCTACACAAAGCCTTGAGATATTAAATTGCTGTGAAAAGGTTTTTTTACTGAGTGCGATACCGCTGTGTAAATAAATATCTGCTTTAAAGTGGTCCCAAAGGTCCTAAAGGTCGATTTACACTTAGAGTCGAGCTGAAAAGAAACCGCGAGTGCTTTTTCTCGTGTAGTTTTTGCATTAAGTGCGCAATTTTCGATTAAATTAAATCTAGTAATGACATCCGATTTTGTGCACAGCAATATATAATTGTATTTTATTGATATGAATTCGATATGTATATGTAGTACACAATAGTTTTAAAAGTCATCGGACTATTTATTGATTATGCAGAATTATGTAATGTATCGTAATCATTAAAAAATCTAATTGGATAACCAATTAATCTAGTATAATATTATTAATCTAGTATAAACTAGATTCATAATTTGATATTTCCCGACCATAAAACATGAGTAAGCAGTTGCTGACGGTTCATAAATCATCAACATAACTATAGGCAAACTTATAATAATTATAATTTATTTTCGTACATATTTTTCAGTGTTCGTCTTTACACATTTATTATTGATCGGAGTGAGCGAAGCGAACGAAGGTCTCAGGGTGAGCTTGGGTGATTTGGTGATTTGGCTTGGTGGTCACTTCGATCTTAACTGACCAACCGTTTTATTTTCTTAAACATTTTGCTGCTATTTCGTCTTTAAACTTTTTAAAGGTTTCGTACCGAAAGGGTGCCAACGGGACCCAATTACTAAGCATCCACTGTCTGTATATTTGTCCGTCCGTTCGTTAGCGGGTTGTATCTCATAAACCGTAAAAGGTAGACAATAGAAATTTTCACAGAGTATGTATTTCTCTTGCTGCTATAACTACAAATAATAAAACTAAAATAAATATTAAAATAACGAGAGGCTCCCACACGTAAAATGTGATACGTTGGGTACCTTTCGAGTCGTGCGCGACTACGACGCGCGTTTGGCCGGTTTTTTTTTAAGTCGTTTGTTTTAAGGTTTTGTATTTGTATTACAGATAAGTATTCATAATGCATGTGCAAAATATATGTTTATTTTTTTCAAAATGGCTTTAAATTTTCTAGCATCTTTTTTTTACTATACAAACTAGGTTCGTAAAACCGCTTAAATTCATAATATGTAATAGCATTTTTATTTTTTGATAAATGAAAAAAGAAAACCAGAACGAGATGCTATTTGTTAGTTTCCAAGACTTCGTACTGTGGGTAAGTCCCCATTTGTTTTCTTTCCTACTGAAGTGCTCCATGTACTGAAGTGGACTCGACTGCTCTGAACTAGGGTAGACTAGACTCGACTTGAAACTAGCTCACGACGATATTCTAAGGAGCAGTAGCCCCTTAGTAGTAGTACAAGTAGTAACTTGTAGTAGTACTAGTAGTAACTAGTAGTTGTACTAGTAGTAATTTGTAGTAGTACTAGTGGTAACTAGTAGTAGTACTAGTAGTAACTTGTAGTAGTACTAGTGGTAACTAGTAGTTGTATTAGTAGTAACTTGTAGTAGTACTAGTGGTAACTAGTAGTTGTATTAGTAGTAACTTGTAGTAGTACTAGTGGTAACTAGTAGTTGTATTAGTAGTAACTTGTAGTAGTACTAGTGGTAACTAGTAGTTGTATTAGTATTAACTTGTAGTAGTACTAGTAGTAACTAGTACTACTAGTTTATTAATAATAAGAGCCCCACTACTGCAGTCCCACTACAGGACAAAGGCCTCCCTTTCCACTTTCTATTACTATATATTGTCGGTCAGTTGTGATCTTTTAATGTAGGCGTCCAGTTCATCTTTTCATCTCAGACTGGGCCTACTGCGTTATTATGATTATTTAACATTAAATAAATCTCCCAAGTACCTTAAACGCTCTTCCGTGTACGCCGTGTTACAGGGAAATCGTTGTTTAGCTTACCGCATACAAAGTGTCAGTCAATTATGTAAAATTCAATTTAATACTGTAACATAACCTGTGGTCACTTTGTTATAAAATGGGTCAACGTATATTCGTTTAAAATTAACGTTTCGAATTGATTACGCTTCATTTGTTCATATTATTTAATTGTGATTAATTTATTAGTTTTCAGCATGTTAGGTACGAGTTTTACGTTACAATAATCGACCTACATCATATTGCGACGATTGTGAGAGAAGTTGGTTAAAATAAAGAGAGAAAAAGAGAAAAATATCACGAGAAGAAACGAAATGATGCAGCCATGGAAACGATTCGATTGCAATTCTGTATGTCGCAATATTTGAACGTAAGAAAAAATAAACCAGATACCCAATAGGCAGATAGAATATAATACGATTCACGTTTTGTTCCGTGAAGCCCCTGTTCAATGGCGATAATTAAGATATTAAAAAAGATAGGTAGGTAATTTTTTCTGGCGAGTTATGCGATGGGATAGCTTCGAATGCGAATAGTTCACCTAGAAATTATAGGCTAATACTAGGTAAACTTGAGTTGTGATTGATGTATTCTTAGCTTTGTTCGTTATAACCAGAAAAATACGCTATTTGAAAATGACCGTTGATATTTTAAAGATGGAAGCTACCGACGCTCCCTAGTTTCGGCACCATAGCATCCGCTACTGAGATGCTAGATTTGGGAGACCAGATCTGCTGGTCTGACACGAGAAATAAACAAAAATGCAATGTCCACAATTTACGATGACAATCCACAGTAAAGAATACTATGTGAACGACTAACCTGGACTGCGACTGCACTGAGGATTGCACCGGTGATCGTTGGTTGAGCTGGTGATGACGGATGGTGATGGGCAATGATCGAAGCACTGCACAGGGGATACACTGAAGTGATGGCTGAGGCACGATGGTTGATTTTATAAAGAAGCACAGAAACTTGTTGAGTTCGTTAATGTGCGATACGCGCGCGGTTCCGTTGTCTCTTTTTGAATGACGACGCATCCTCCTGACAGGTGACAGACGCTCCGAGATTTGATTATTAGCCGTCACATCGGCCAAAGATGGCGTCTTAACTGATAGATTTGTCAACGTCATTGGGACATGGCTGGATATGAAATTATAGTAAAATAACTATTATAATTTGGAATGATTACGAAACAGACAAAATGTTAAAAACAATCAGGTTAACCAACCCTCTTATCATAGTTAGGCTGGATAGATCAAGAAGCACTTAGAACTTTTACTTATAGGTACTAAGAATTTAAGTTCACGTCAGATATTTTCAGAAAACATAAATTAGTTGAGCTATAATGACGAGAACTTTTATTATAAGCACCAGACTTAATTAGGCTGCCTATAGGTACAGACTTAATTAGGCTGCCTAGGTACTACCTAGTTAGTAATGAACTATTCCAACGTTTGTTAAAGGGGTTTGAAGAGTTTGGCTCTAACATCGGCTACCATGTTTTTTTTTTAAATCGTTATTATTTTTTACTAAGTAGCCATAGCAAGCCATGAAGTGGCAGTGGGCCGGCCATATCTCGCGAAGAACCGACAACCGCTGGGGCAAACGTGTTCTTGAGTGGAGACTGCAACTCGGCAAACATAGTGTAGGACACCCTCCAGCCGGCAGGTAGGATGACGATCTGCGATGTTGGATGCGGCGAGCTGAAGACAGGGCGCTATGGTGCTCATTAGGGGAGGCCTATTTCCAGCTGTGGACTACTAAATGCTGATGATGACGATGACGATGAAGTAGCCATATAAGAAAAAATCAAACCAAAAAAAACAGTTCCAAATTTTAACAAATCAATTGCGTAGAAACGAAGCGACGGGTATTAAACTGTTCATGCTTCGCATGAACAGTTTAATACCCACTTTATTCATTACAAAAGGGTTACCAGCGAGTGAAAACAAAATGCACGCCGGTTTGTACATAGTCTCTTGGGTAAGGTTTTAGAAGCCGTGAATACAACTCCACTTGCTAACTTTACAACGAGCCATTTAATTCCGCCATTTTGAACTTTATTATGCAGATGAACCCTCTTGGATTCCTGCTACGAGGAATCTTTCAAGCTATGGAAGAAATTTTTTTTTATATTCGATATATGTATTTTTTTTTATATAAATATTAGATGATAAAAACATAAGAACATTTTTTTCGGAATTTGGCATCTGCGTCGTGGAGGCCGCTATTAAAAGAAACAATTATATGGGTAGGTATAGTATGTATTATGATTTGAATGTTAGAAATAAATAGCTAGATAGAATCGTTTATTGTTAAAGAGATAATATGTTTTTATTATTGCGTTTAGAGAAATTATGAATAGTAATGCTGTACTATAAATATACTTGTCTCAATAACTGGACAGACTTGGTTATAACATAATACATATAGAAAATAAAAATGTTACAACTTACAAGAATAAAAAACCTATTTATATAATATATTATCAAATATATTCCATATATATATAGAATATGTAACAAGACAGTAAAAATAATATGAAAAATAAAACAATAGTAATAAACTAACGTAAGAGCATCATGAGCGATAATATATATTAATATCATTATATTGTACGCATGAAAATAATATATATATATATGTATATATATAAATATTAAGTTGTGAATATAATAGTTTTTTAAAATGTTGTTATATTTAAGTACAAAAATGTATGTCTTAAAATTAAAAATTAAAAAACCTAAATAAAAATAAAGGGTCAAAAAAAAAATTATATTTAAATAAAAGGAAAATTATACAATATCATAACATAACCATAACCTAAGTGTGACAACGACACGACCAGACGCGAATTGCACTGATCGCTTAAATATTAAATTAAACAGCTGACCTAAGCAAAATATTAGCCTAAAAATGTCTCCGATCCATAACGGAGGGAAAAAAGGCGAAACAAAATAAAAACAGCTATGGAAGAATTCCTCGGGCATGAGTCACTCAAAATCATTGATAAAAGCCTTCGATAAACGGTAAACCAACCGAATCCTAATATAAATATTTCGTAAAAATTCTCGAATGGACTCAGATAGAAACAATAACCGTAGATATTTTTTTGTAGAAAAATAAGGAAAACTTCAGCCTTAGTTATTAAAACATAACTTGTAACTTCATAAAAGGGTGACAAAAACTCGCAAGTGGCGCCCCTTTCATTTCAACAGTTTAAAACGTTGTTTATTTAGTTAGCTGTCGCAAACGGAGACATAAGGGTCAGCCCAGATGGCCACGTAGATGGTGACAATTTAGTATTAAAAAAAAGTAAATTAGTTGCAATTACTCCGTTTTACACTTTTCTATCATGAGAGATTTGTTATCCTTTGCTATTTAGAAAAACACTATACAGTTCTGAAAATTCTAAGAGAAAATTTTGAGTGGGTAATAGTACCCAAGTGAAAAGATGACATTTTGGAAAATGGCCTTTATGTACCTAAAGAAACTAGATAGGTTTTAACGCAGTCATAAATAGCGAGTGGTAATTTCAATACCTCGTCTGTACAGTGCCTGTAGCACCGACACCAAGTTAAGGTAAACGACATTTCCCGAGTTCAGAAACTCAGAGCATCTGTTGTAATTAATTAGCTACCTGCACCTTATTAAATGCATAGTTTGTGTTCCAGTGTCTTTCGCAGATCGTCGTTATGAACAGGTTTCGTAACACTTTCTGTTTGCAATAATTTGTTATAGAAATTCATTTTAATTGCATGAAAGAGTAGATATCTAACTATTTCAGGTTCGAAGCAGAATACAAGCTTGTTTTATTTTTTAATGTGAATAAAAATGTGATGACAAATGTGCTAACTTAAACCAAGTTTATTATTTTTCTATCCATCACAAAAATGGTAGAGCAGGTACCAAAATCGTTTTAGGAAGATATTTAAAAAAAATTATTCAAGCTCTAAATGATTGTACCTACATTTTATAGAGTACAAAGGAGCTACTTACCTGGTTATGAATAAGGAAATACTTTATTCATTTGAAACCTCTTTACTGTTGCTACGGCGTAGCAAGTTGATGAAATTGTCAAAGAAAGATTACGTAGTAAGTCGTAAATTAAACGATAAGCAAAGACAGTAAAAATTACGATCTAGGATAAAATCTGGACGAGCATTAGATCTGGCTTGTAATAATAATCTAAATAATTAAATTCATTAATTTATTTAAATTTAGTAAAATTCATATCGCATAGGCACAAAATGAATATTTTCTAGAGAACTAAGTAAGTACACAATACATTTTGGAGTCCATACAAAGATGCAGCATTCAGTAATAATTCTTAGCAAGCTCATTTGGCTTGTTAATAATTGAAAAAAGTTGAGCTTGATAATCCTTCGTGCTGCAATGCGGTGCCAGCTCTTATTGGGTTGATTACGACAAACGATATTGAACTTAAGGAGGCGGTTTTAATGGCCAAAATAAAGTCCCATAGAGTCACGTAGAGTGCGTTATATATAGCATGAGCTCGTAGTTTAGCCTATCTGTCTTACCAGTCTGTAGATAAAAAGCAGTGCCGAAATTGATAGGCCTCTTCGCTATTATTACTTGATAACTTATTTTGATGTTGTAGTTTATACATAAGTTTGTACTTTGACATATCTGCATCATTTATGACATATTATTGTACATATTTATCTTTGACATTTTGTTTTGTTAGCAGTTAGCTAACAAAACAAAATGTTTGTGTTTTAAAATTTTCTAATGTTAATATTATCTGTGTTAGACTATACGACTATATAAGGTACTCTATTGCATTGGGTGTGCCCGTAATGATAGGTACATGTTTATAAATAAATAAATAAATAACCACTCAACCAATTTATAACGTAAAAGCGTCACAAGAAATAATTTTTCACTAGTCACAAGTGAATATAAGTCTCAATGTGGTCATTTCAGATTTAACCTCTTAAAATATTTTTTGAACACGGAGGAAACAATTGTAGATGTTGTTTCTACAAACGCCGTGGAACATCTATCATTTAGTAAGCTTAATTTTTTTTTGTCTACAGCCCTCATACTTAATATTATTATATTAGTCAGCTCTTGCGGTATGCGAGCGGTAAAAAAAACCCGCATGCCTCCCGAGTAGAAATCTTTTACGCCTGGGAATTTTCACCAAAACTAACAATTGTGAAAATGTATCTCAAAGGGCAAAAAAAACTACACTAGTTTTTTTAAAGTTCCGCCCATCAATGGGCTGAAATATTAGGCGAAAAGACACTACACCTGGAGGTGACTCAAGGTGATTCAAAAACAATTCTTAGCACAATGGGTTTGCCACAAACATTTTGAAGAACACCATTTCATCCTTATTTGTCGGATATCAAAAAACGTTTCAATATCGCCACAGTACCATCTCATTACCGCTACTCTGAATTTCCCCGCCGCTGCAGTCAGCAGGATTTGT
This sequence comes from Eupithecia inturbata, assembly GCA_963662085.1. Classification (NCBI taxonomy): domain Eukaryota; kingdom Metazoa; phylum Arthropoda; class Insecta; order Lepidoptera; family Geometridae; genus Eupithecia; species Eupithecia inturbata. The sequence goes on along the minus strand of OY759191.1, from coordinate 4,595,638 downwards.
GAATAAGCCTCAGTTCACCCTGTTCCATTTGTTGGCAGATACTCGCGTTCTGCCACTTTTTCGAGCTTATTAAATGTTTGTGTGTTAGTATTTGCGTAGGGTATTACGGTGCATGAATTTTACTATTTGAATCATACCGTAGCACAAAAACTAAGTACCTACCTATTTATGAATTAGTATCTGTGCCCCACGGAGTTGCACCCGCGGTGTAGAAGTTTTTTTTTTATATTATTTGAACATTCCACGGAGAAGATCAAGAGTAAAGTACGATCCTGGTACTAAATACCATCTAAATTCGTTCAGCCGTTTGAACGTTAAGGAGTGACAACATACACGGACACACACACACAGTGTGATAGGTACCTACATTTATGTACCCTAACCGATATTTAATTGGAAGATTTGAATCCGCACATGGATTATAAGAAATTTAATTTCTCATTGAGTTTTATTAGTCGTAGTTAGTCTGTTTCATACCTATTATTCCAGATCTAGACCTACATCTATGCAAAACTTCAGCTCGATCCGATCAGTAGTCTTGGCGTGAAGAAGTAACATCATCCATCTATCTAAACTTTCTCATGTCTTAAACTAGTGTCATAGTATTCGTAAAACGAAAAATATACCAGTGTTTCACAAACAAAAACAACCTGTCTAGAAGTTGAACAGACAGCAACAGTGGTACAACGAATGCAATTTAACAAGTATAATGTAGGATCCGAGTTCCAGCCAGGAAGTAGGTTAAGACGCGATTTGCAAATCTTATACCTAGATATATAAGCTAGCTTGGATATACGTTGACCGTCATAAGACGGCCGCTCTAATAGTTATTCTACTGGTGTAATACAGTAATACTACATGCACAATTCAAATTCCATTCTATTAGAACTGACTATCTTCCCCATGTTTCCTGACACAAACTCCAGTTTTGCACTGGCTACTAATAGCTCTACAAAATCAATAAAACCAGAAGCGAGACGTTCAATTACCAACCTATAACCTGGTAATTTTCAGGCGTTTTTTTTTATATAAATAAAATAGTTAACAGTACATTTCCAGTGTGAGTTTAAAGAACTAGAAACAATACAACATAAAAACATTTACGACCGTTTATAAGCCACAGAATTCTTAAAACTTTTGAGCAATTACCTAGTAATTTAGTTAATTTAACATTTGTAGGGCTACCAAACCAGATTTTACTTACATCCGGTGAGATTGCAGTCAAACAAAGAAATACCTACCAAAAAAAATGCCATATAAATAATTAGATTGAATAGAAGGACTTCTATTTTCCTTTAATACACTGCTATACGCAAGTTATCTTGTGTTTAACTGAACTTGAAACTGTCTTGTGTTAAACTTCCTGGATGAATGTAAATTTTGGACTCGCACTGATTTTAATTTACGCCAACAATTTCACGGCTACCGCTGTGTATAAAAACAGATCTTTAAGCTGGACTTAGTCAGTCTACATTGAAAACGTGGTTTCAACTGAGTGCTGACAAAGAAATTACAGGTTCTATTGTAGGTGAAATCTACTTTATTGATACTAAACTGGGCTGTAAAAATATCCTAGGATCTTTCGCGCCAATATCTCCGTCCGCGCTACAGACAATCTTAATTGTCCATTTTACGTTAAAGATGTTTTTACAGCCCAGTTTGAAGGAGCTAAGTATAAACAAACGGGGCTTGAAGATTTTTGTGTGGAGGGTGGCCCAAACATTTGTTTTGTTTTCAAAATCTCCGCGCATAATAAAAAATGTATATATGGATAGAGGACACTGAAACAAATAAAATTGTTTATAACACAATGTCTTATAGCGTCAGGTTTCCGAGATATTCATATATGAATAAAAATATAGTTATTTTCATCTGTGAATATCTCATAAACCTTTAGGGCATTATTTTATGAGATATTTTTAATTTGTTTCTTCTATCCAACTTATAACATTTATTGTGCGCGGAGGTATTGAAAAAAAAAGAGTTAAATATTAGGGCCAAAATCTTTAAACCTATCTGCCATTGTACGCTGCTATAACTAATCATAAAGGATGATTAGTTATAGCAGCGTACAATGGCAGAATAAAAGCCCTGTATTCCTCCTCCTTGAGTTTTGGTTTTTGGCACTTTTTCGAATGATGACTGTTGACGGATTATTCGACCACGGTCATTAGAGAAGACTTTGGGTATTCATAAGTTAAAGATTGGTTTTGGTATCCCTAAATACACTTCGTTTAAGATTTTACCTAACACTATTCAGGTTGCTCTTAGGATCCATTAAAGCATTTCAAGCATCTGTTCCCACGCCCATAAACCAAATACCACTGTATGTCATTTGTCACACAACATTTTCTTCTCTAATATCCACAATCTTCAAGATACATGATACATGAAGCATACGCTGCCTCGCTTCAAGCCCCGCTGAGCAATTTTCCGGGCAATTTCAAGAGATAAATTTAGAAAATGCTATCTTTTAAATCTCGCCGGTGGCAGTGATTTTTCGGCTTTACGACGGTGATGGATCCTTTCGAAACATGTATGGTATAAAGCTGGAAGAATTGGTTCTGGTTTAGTGCATTTTCTGCGATAAAGACTTGCCCACACTCTAGAGCAGTTTGAGTTATATCTACTAAACATAACGTTCGGGCTGGTTATTGGTTGGCTGTACTTGAAAATGGCTTGGGAAATTTGAAATCTAAAGTGAAATTCATAAAAGTGATAGTTACTACATATTTTATGAATAGTAAAGTCGGGAACGAGTCAATGAAAACAGCACAAAACCAAGACGCAATAAAGATACCTTTATTCTACCAAAAGTTGTTGCACACGTCGTGCTGAATCAAATGAAAGATGAATGAAACAATGAATGAACGAACGAAAATGAAAGAACGATGAATGAAACAAATTATCACACGCCGAATAAGAATTGATTTCTTTAACTCAGCCCGTGTTGTGAGAGGCGACTAATCACATTTTAATAGCTCTACTGCGAACAATCCGCATGCCAAGCGTAGTGATTATGACAAAACCATCTTATTTTAGGGAGTCACGTTCAGCAAGGACGTATGTTTGCTGATAGGCAGGAACATAACAAGATAACCACAGCAACAGATTAAACCAAATCCTAAAAAACCACTGCTGTATTCAATAATTATACCCAAGTCAATCACTTTCACCCTCGCAAAATTATTCAATCAATAGCAAAGTTCGCCTCGTTGGACCCTTGTAACATGTGGCGCGCAAATTGCGTGGATGACGAATGAAGTAACCAATTCAGGCGGGTGTGCTTTGATTGCAGTAGGTGCTGTAAACAAGGAGGTTACAAAGCTTGGTACGTTCTAGAAACGCCAGGAGTTTTTTTTTTCGGTCTGCCAAGCGAGAATAATGAGGCGTTTTCGTAATGTCAAAAAATAGTTCAAACCAAACTTTTTCAGTCTGGTTGAACTATTTTTTGACATTACGAATGCGATGGCGCTTTTAGTTTGAAATTACATGGCATAGACCCTGCATAGGTGGCATGATACATTATCACAAACTTTATTCTTCCACGAAAGATCCCTGCCATTTATTGGGTTCTAAGGTAAAAAGGGTTATTTATTCTTTAGAAAATACCTCATTGTCGCTACACCGTTACGGAAAAGGCTCGTTCAGCAGTAGGCAACTAGACATATAGGTAGTATAAAATAAAGTTTGCAGTTTGAGTGCTGATGAGATGGATTTTTTTTCTAATTTTAAATTGGTACCTATCTGTAACTCAGGGCTTCATAGAAAAGAAAAACTCAAGGCTCCTTTGCCTTTGGCCACTCATGCATACTTTATGGGTTGATCTTGTGGGTGCGAACAATTTAGTAAATGGTTATATCCAAAGACATAGTAGCCTATGTTCCGTGTTTTATCTTATTTAAAAACTATGCAACGCATTTGTGACTAACCTACCTAAAAGCGTCGTGACGTCGTCGTCAAAAAAACAATCATGGACGTTCACATGACGCAAAGTTTGAAACTCAAAAACCTTAATTATTTGATATTCCCAGAATGCCTGAAATATTGGTTATATTGTGGTTTGATACAAAATCAGTTACATAGTAGCGTTTATGTGTTTCGTTCAATATCCCACACAAAGCACGCAATCTCCTTAGAAAAAGTAAGGCGCATTTGTATTTTTCTTTGACTTTGAAAACACAATCGTGTATTTTTCAACATTTTATTATTATTCGTAGACATAAAATCTGCAACAAAAATCGCACCAAAACCACCAGGTGTTCGTGCAACTTTATCTTGGTTTTACTTATAAAAGTGGAAGTTTCGAAACAGCTGCATCGAACAACCCAGGCACGTTCCATGGAGGATCTAAATCCACGCGTCAGCATGTAGTGTTCATTTCACACTTACCATTTTGACGGCCCTAAAAAGGTCGGGCTCATTTGCCATCAGAGAACGTGAACCGTTGTAGATCAAGCGCTGGATTTTGGGTTACGTAGGACAGCCGTTACATAACTAACCTACCTAAGTAGGTCTAAGTCGGCCGCCATTCATCGTTTTAGCTTAAATAACAGCAGTAAAGTTTTGATGTCGCAAAACCAGAGATCAATTTAATATTGGGAACGGTCAATACTAAGGCAATGGATTGACTTATTTCTGAGGTTAAGGTGGTTAAAGAGTGAGATAGTGTAATACTTAGTGACGTTTTGCAAAACACTGAAGTTTGAACCAACTTTATCTAAAAAAACTCCAGCCTTGCCAAGATGAATTTTGGACCAATCTTTTCACAAACAAGCTATTTCCCCACTAGGCCTGCATCATTAAAAAACTTAGGTAAATTCAAAAATAAACTCGACACACATTTGCAGCAGTTGTCTCCCACACTACACTGCTCGTAGTGACGCTACACAAACGCTTCATGTTTTCTTTGTATTCCAAGTTGATTACTGATTGGCTGCACTAAGCACTTTGTGAGCTGAATTGGGTCTGAAGCTTGACTTCAGTGGTAGAAGTAACAAATTACAATTTATGCTTGGTTCTAGATTCCAAGATATTATTGGTAAACAAAGGTATTTATGTTAGTATGAAAACTTAACAACATCTGATAACGGTAATAGAAAACAACAAGGTAATTATTAAAAACATAAACTTCAAGAGTACACCATTGCACCCGTACTGCGATAAAGGTGCAAATTCGATTTCGAAAAAGGACGAGAGCCGAATTAAATTGAGTATGTTTTTTATTTACAAAACCAAAAATGTTTTCGAACTTCTGCTATTTGTTCCGATGATACCAATGTCGTTGTATATATTTTTTATTATCTTTTAAATCTATTTTATTGATTTGGTAACCCTGTAACTTATGTAACTGTAACTCTTTTGTAAATATTTAGGATTCTAAAACTGAGTATACCTACTATACCGACTTGAAATAAACTCATACAAACCTAATACTTCTTAGTACCGACTGTGGTACCAATGAGTAGTCTGTAGAATGAAGGGGTGATAAGTCGTTTTTGGGTCAGGAGAACATCTCGCCCGCTCAAAACAGCCCTGCGGGCGGGGGGCCCTTTTTTCCTAGGTTCTAGAGATTTAATATAATCTTTGGTTCTAGAGATTTAATATTTAGAAGCATTGCTTGGGAATCAATGTATGAAATTTTGCTTCAGATCCATACATTTCTTATTAGTGGGAAGGACCAAAGAAAGGATTTGTTTATGTGTTTCTTTTTGGTTTCTTGTCTAATTTATACATATTCACCATGTGTTGCCGGCTTAGAATTTGCATCACCCCAACTCTTCCCGCGGGTGTAGTAAGAGGCGACTAAGGGATATCCATCGGGGGTGGGCAGCCGCGGCTCCTGCTACAATTCTGCCCCCTAACTGCGATCCCCGACCCGCATTCCCAGCGTGGGGATTATGGGCATTACCCCCCATGAGGTAAAAGTCAATAAGGCGCTTATCAGTGGAAGACCTGCATCCAGCAGTGGACCAATAAAGGCTGTTAAGGAGGAGGTTGAGGTATATTTGCTTATTAAGCTAGGACAAAGGTTTATTTGATTAATACTTATTATAACTTAATTTGGTAATGACTCGACTAAATTATTTTGTTGACGATACCTTACCTGGGAACTTACAGGTAAGTTAGACAAGGTTAATACCAACAATATCTTAATTAAAGACAGCTTTTATGTTCAAATAACAACTAGTTTCCGAAGTTGTTCACTTTCCTGTAAATAATTTACGTTTAAAATACACTTTGCAATATTAAAACTCCTTTACTAAAATACTTCAAAGCTTATTGGAATATTCAATGAGCTACGCTTCGGTCGTAGCTCATAAGTAGTTGGGTTCCTTTAGCACGTCCACTTCAGAAACCTAGGTATTTCTAAAAAAAAAAATGGAAATATCATTACCTAAATGTTATAACTATGAAAGCGTGTGACACCGCACCAGAGCCATACATTTCTTATAAGTAGGAACTTGGGAAGGACTTGTTTATTAGTTTCTTTGATTTTATGTCTAACTAGCAAACCCGGCGAACTCCGTTTCGCCACCAGATGGCTTCGTTTTATGTAAAAGATTATCCCGCTTTTCATTTTAAATTTTTCCTGAATTTTCTTTGATATAAACCTCACGGAGCCCGAGACCTTTCCAACGAATGCAAAACCGTGGAAATCGGTTCGTGCGTTCTGGAGTTATAGCGTCAGGAAGGAAAACCCGACTTATTTTTATATAGTAGACTAGCTGTACCCGCGACTTCGTTCGCGATTGCCATACCTGCCGACTAATTAGGTATTCATATTTGACCGCAGTTTCTCTTATATTAAGAAACGCTGTGCAAACAAACTTCAATGTGCAGAATTGGACTCGTTACACTTTTAATATAAGTACCTGTATATAGGAACCTAAACGACTGAACGGATCGGACTGCAACTTTGCATAGATGTATTTCTAAGCCTGGAATCAAATACAGGCTACTTTTTATCCATAAAACAGTTCCCATTTGATATAAAGAACCTTTAAACGTTTCCATAGAAACAACGCGTGCCAAGCCGCGGGCGAAAACTTATTGTGTATAAATCGTATAGGGTCTACGCGGGACAACATGCTTCATGCTGTCATCATTCAATCCCATTCTTTATCTACACGACTTTTTGCTACGACTCAGCCTGTGTCAGTGTCAAGAAGTGTCATAAACTGCAAACACACCTACACAATAAAATATGATCGGTTTCGCGTTATTGTGGTTCCGTTCAGCTGGGACCCTATTCTGCTAAACTAAACGCATCACTATGTATGACAGTAGTGGTATCGTCATAGAATGACACGTTTTCTATTACCTAAAGATAAAGAAACATTTATTTGGCCATAAACAGGTACATACAGGTACAGGTGTTCTACCTTAGATGAAAGAAATGTTGATGCATGCATACTTCTGTGCCTAGACCACCGCCATTGTTTTTTGGTAGTAGATAGGGACAGTTAAACCAAAGTAAAAAGTAAGAATCTAAATGAAAAAACTTCAGTGGTACAGATACCTAACGGGAAAAAGAAATTTGTCGGTGGTATAGTCAACTGGACCAGCTGAACGGAACTACCAAACATCATGATCATGAGGATCAGATTCTTTTTTTTTTTTTTTCAGGCTTTCGTGTCACTTCGGCCATGATAGGCCTATTGTGATCGCCACTTCATAAATAAATAAATATCATTTTGAGGAGCAACAGTAATTACCAATTTACTTTCAGCCATCCCTTATTTAGGAACTTTTTTAGTAAATTGAATTTGAGGGGGATTTGCCATTGATAACGCAACATTAACTCGTTTTTATAGCTTTCATTTTTTATTGCCTTTTATTATTTTAGCCTTGAAGCTGCGGCGTTCATAATTTGCCACTAACTCTTGCAGCTGCTAGGAACTGTAGGATTTTCTTTGGGGTGTTGTCTCTTGGCTCGTCTGGGCTGTGTAGGTGCTAGCCCAGGTAAACGCTACGTTTTTGAATCTTCTAGCAGATGGAGAGGCGTTTCCTCCGCCTCCACGTAGAATCTGCAGGATTGTGTGTCGCTTAGTCCCAGTTTGAACAAGTGCTTGTCAAGGCGACAGTGTCCAGTTAGGGCTCTTGTCATGATGCGAAGGTTGCTTCTGCTTAGCGCTAGGATTTGTTTGGTGTGCCGTTTATCGAAGGCTTTTATCAATGACTTTGAGTGACTCATGCCCGAGGAATTCTTCCAGAGCTTGGACAATTCCTCGTAGCAAGAATCCAAGAGGATTCTGTGAGTCAGGCTTTTAAGGTATACCATAGAGAGGCACGGGGCCCAGCTGAGTCCCCTTGAACGCGCTAGTTCGTCGGCAAACGCATTGCCGTTGATTCTCGCGTGTCTCGGTATCCATCTTAGGCTCTGTTCTTCGAACCCAGCGCGTTTAGGCGCGACAAACAGTCCTCGACTAACCTGGACGTGATAATCTTCGAATCCAGACCTAACTAGTGCCTTCAAAGAAAAAAATACTAAAAACGAAAAGAAAAAATACTTTGGCTTCAGTATCGAAAATAGAGTGCACTCCAAAAAAAATTTTGACAATATCTTCAATGTACAGAATTGGACCCGTTACAGTTTTATTAAAACTATACGATGTATATTCGCCGTGTCGACTTATAATTTTCACCGACCCAAATCTTTCCGTGGGTGTCGTAAGAGCCGACTAAGAAATATCCACCAGGAATATGAGAGCAACATGTGCTTTTGTTTTTTGTTTACCTGGATTAACAAGGATCTGCGATCCCTAACCCGTATGCCCAGCGCAGGAATTAAGGGTATTACCCCGTATGATAAAAGCCAATAAGGCGCCTGTGAGGAGCAGGAAGGCAATTCTCGACTAAATAACACTCGATAAATATGGCAAGAACTGTCAAATTTGACGTTTCTTCTAGATAAATACTGACAAATTTGACAGTTCTTGCCATATTTATCGAGTGATATATTGGTGAGAATTGCTTTCTAGGCCTGCGTCCAGCAGTGGACCAGTATAGGCTGTAGATGATGAAGGCATTTAGGTACAGCCCTCACACGAAAACTAGTCAAACACCTTGTGATACACTAGCAACGAGATTGTTCTGTAAAAAAATCCTGGCAGCTCAGAAAATCTAGGTATTTATTCAACTTCAACTTCTTGGAGAATGGCTCTGCGTCTTATGAATTTCTTCGAACGTTCAGTTTCGCTTCTTCGTTCTTCTTTCCAGCTTCCAGTATTCTGATAGTAGAGACATTGATTCTGAGGAAGAGACCAGCTTTTTAACTATTTCGCTATGTAACGACTTTTTAATTCAAGCGGCTGCATTAACTTCAGTCTTGAGGTAGGTAAATAAAATAAAACGAAGTATAAAATAGCAACACTTTGTGCAGAAATAGACCTTTTGAATAGATGAATGTAACTGAAGAAGTTGAAAGAGCCGTGCGGTAAAGGTAAAGTAAGTTTTAAGTTTTGAATAATTTTATTACTTAGCTGACAAAGTTGAGAGAAAGGTTCAAGTACCGATCGCGTACACGTTTATTTTCATGAGAAATAAAATACTAAAATTATTTACCTTGTAAGCAATAGGAAAAAATATAGACACCTATAGGCACCAAGAGACAAAAAAAACCGTACATCTTACTTTAACCCCCGACAAAAAGGGCTCTTTATGGCTTTTTGGTACAAAAAGTAGTAATAATTTTCTTAGTTTCGCTTCTCCTTAGTCCTTATTTGACCGTGTGGAGTGGTAAAAGGGTTAGGAGGCCTAAACCAAGCGGTGGGTGAAGTAGGGTAGCGAATTATGAAAATGGTAGTCCTTATTTAATTTATTTTAAGTTTTAAACTCGTGGCATACCCGGTCTGGTGTAGTGGGCGAATCCCTTTAGTTTATCAAAACAGCTCTAGATTTGTTTTACAAAAATATTTACTAAAGCGCACAGACTGAATATATTTACAACTAGTTTGCATTAGTTGCATTAAATTAAATTAATTTAAAATAAACAACTTTGGTATATTAAATTTAACTTTGCTCTTTTCATTTTACATTCCTGTAAAATTAATGTAAAATGAATACAATTATTACAAAGGTCGTTATAGTATTTACGTTTTATAGACAGTGAAAAAGAACTTGAGAAAAGTTAAATTCAATGTCCATTTTTATGAAAGCTCAAACTAATTCTGTTCAACTAATTAAATAAATTGCTTGAGAGCTAACGAGTTGTATTTTAATTATAATTTTCTCTTTGAATGGATATGATTTTCTAAATGCTTTGTAAATCGTTTGAGAAAAGGATTTTATTATGAAAACAATCCATAGATTTGGCTTTGTGATTCTTGCGAAGGTATTATTAAACAAACACAAAACTGAATTGTGGTATCGTTATTTTTAAAACATACCAAATGGTGGGTAAATGGTAAAATCGCGCGATCAAACTAGGATTGAAACCAAGCGCAATTAGGTACCTAGTTGCTTTGTTTCAGACGCGAATTGACCAATTATTTAAAATTATCACATTGATCAAACCCCGCACATTGTTTACGCATTCCCAGCAGTGGACTAGCATAAGCTTAGATGATAGTGAGGGGGGATAGTGGCAGTATTGATGATAAGTTCTCACACAGAGAGCGCAATGGATTCTTTTTACAAGGTTCTAACCCCTTTTAACAGCGCGTAACATCTCAATTATACTTCTGTGGCGTAGGTAGAATAGAAATGGTAGAATCAAACGACGTTAAAGTATAGGTATGTGTTATTATTACAACTGAACCCTCGAATAAGAAAAGCTGTCAGTGACAACTGACAAGATCAGAAGCTTATTTATTTACCCTTCCACAACCACAATGTACCATCGAACCATTACAATCCAACGGCGGCGCGGCGGCGGCACCTATCAAACGGAACTCTAAAAACAGGGGCATCATAACAGATACTTCATCGGATTAGAGACGGAACTCCGGATTTAGGGATTACCATTGAAACATCTTGTTGCCTCGGTAAGACGATTAACGACGATTGTGAAGATCAAGAATTATTTTAGAGCAGTTTCTTCCTGCGGCTTCGCACGCTTTCTTAAGGGATAAAAAGTAGACTATGTTAAACCAGGCCTAGAACTTCACAGTCTTATCGTCAGACACACTTGGGGCCGCTGAGCCATAGGAGTAAGTAAGTACCTACACTAGGAGTAAACCAACTTGGCCGCAACCTGAAGTTTCGGTGGCTGCGCGGGTTTGTACACTTTTAGACACTAAGGAAACATTTGATAATTCTTCAAAAACCACACTGATACTTTGTCGTTCTTGCTCGTATTTCTCCAGTCTCACAAAGCTATCACTTGTTTATTTTATCTATTGTCCTATCTATTTATTTCAAACACACAAGCTCGCACACGCACACACACGTATGTTGTTGGTTGCTCCTGTTGCCCGGACTCTTATGAGATCAGTGTCCTCTGGTGTACTCGACACACCCTCACACACACCCTACATGCATACATACTTACACTAACACCTCACTCTGAGATATATTCAATTTCTATGGGTTTTATTTATCTATTTTATAAATGGGCCTAAATAACTACCATTAATACTTTAGCTCTATTTGTATAAAAATGCGTAATTCTTGTTCATCTCTTAAATTTATTTAAAGTTAAGCTATTTATGATTTGTTTGTTAATTATTTTTTTATAAAGCTACCTACCTATGTGATTGGTGTAGCGAGTAGCGCTGCACTTAGCACCCTGGCACCGCTGAAAACCAGCGCTGCAATGGCAAAAGTGCCATAGCAACATAAAGCTGAGCCGAGCTGAGCTGAGTTAGCTGCTGACCTTTTTGTGTAACATTAAATTTAATATTAGTTATATGCAATGTGTATTAAATTAAGTTTCAAATAAAAAAAAATCTATTCTATTCTATTATATATGGACAAAATGGTGGTGCGCATGTGGAAACTTTGCTTACAGCTAACTTCAGTCCGGCCAAGATGTTTTAATCAATCAATAAGGTAAAGGACAACCTCTTTGCAAAATTTTCAGTTGGCTCCATATAGTGGCATGATGAGGTTACAAACATACATCCTAAACATCCAAATATCTCAAATTCAAATATCAAAATGCTTTATTTCCTTTAGACCTTACAGGACTCTTGGACACGTCACATAATTCAAATTACATATGTAAAACTAGGAAATAAAGTGATCACTTTGATTTTTGTTCACTTCAATCTTTTTAAGGTAAAGTAAAGAAGCGAACAAGAAACCTTTACCTTGTTAGGTTGTTAGTTTTCGAGTTGGAGCAAAACTTGTTTCAAGCTTTTTTTATAATCTAGATAATCTATTTTGTAGTAAGCCTTTTTACAAAGAATATGTTGACAATAATATCTATAATAAGTAAACTACCGCATTTGTAATAATGATGAACGTGATGTGATGTGTGCCTTATTTCTGTCCGACAACTTCGGACCTGATTTATGGGATAAAAATTGGTTAAGTAGCCTGGGAGATTATCAACTGATACTTCAACTTCATTACCTATCCACTACAATTATTCTCCACTGCAGAACATAGGCTTCCTCTGATAAGCGCCATAATGGCTCTAATACCCATATCTAAAAGGATTATTCCAGAAACATAGTAGAAAAGTAAAAAAAGAAATCGATATATGGGCTGGATTGATTATACTCGCTGAAACTCTTCTGACTCATAAGGATAAAGCTATACAAATATCGAAATTTTGTTTTGTCTAAAAACGTTGCTTTGGTTGGCTAAATTTGAAAGGGTTAAGTTACCATATTCGGTTGACTTGCTGGCATATACAGCTATACAAACAAGCACAAAGGAGTTTGACGATTTTGACCATAACATCGCTTAACATTTTCATTTTTTTTTTCAAAATCTACGCGCATAATAAAATTATGTATTTGGATAGAGGACACTAAAACAAATAAAAAAATCAAAATATAATACTCGTATATGAATAAAAAAATATAGTTGTTTTCATATATGTGAATATCTCAGAAACCTGACGCTTTATGACATTATTTTATACGATTTTTTTAATTTTTTTTTAATCAAATCACCTCAATCCAAAATACCTTTAATTGCGAGCGGCGATTTTGGAAACGAAAAAACAAATGTTTCCTCCATACAAAAATATTCAGACCCCTTTAACAATCACGTAGAATTTGATAACGAAACACAAGCTTTATAAAGAAAAGCATAACCTAAAACTAAACTCCTGAAACCTAATGTAAAAACTAATAAATTACCCTCACATCTTCATTGCCCTGATGCACACAAATAAAACAACCGGACTAATCGTGGAAACAGTGGACTGCTAACAAATTGTACGGGTTAACGACCACCCTAACACAGTGGAAGGGAAGCAGCTAGACTGCTTAGATAACGGCCATGAAAAGAACAGTTTCTGGAAGTATGTAAATTATCTAAAAGCAGATGGTGTCATCGAAGGAACAAACTCGAACAAAGAAAAAGAGAGCTACGTTTGAGCGACTGGCGCGTTCTCGCGGGTTCTGGCCTGAAAGTCTGCTGCTCTTTTAACAGACATACAGGAGAGGAAAAAAGAGTGAGAAGAGACGACTTTATCATATTTTTAGCGACTCGTAAAATGTAAATTAATGTGTATGCTTATTTCATGCATGGTACCTGGCCAGTCTTCTATTGCAACACCCTAAATGGATACATAAATAAAATAATAAATTAAAAACAAGTTAGTTACATTCAAAAAAATATTTGTCTAAAATAAAATATTTAATTTGTTAAGAACCCCTCTGCGGGTATATAGCTATGGTGGCGGACTAGGTTAGTTAATTACGCGTATGTACCCATTTACCCCGTCACGTACGTTATACTACTGTACTGTCAGTAACGATGTTAAACAAGATCCGTCAAGTGCGAGTGTGACTCGCGCGCCGAGAGTTTTGCACGTTTGTTAAGTAGGTATAACAATATGTTAGGTACCGGTTAGAGACTTTGTTATAACTTTATTGAATACCTAAAAATTTACGATACATTTCAGATGGATCGGTTTCCAACCTTCCGAGTATAGAGGTTAATGGTAAAATTTTCTACGTTTTCAAAATATTTCGAAACAGGATTTTCAAAAACTGATTTTAGATGTGCAAACCAATACCTTTTACATGATAACCACTCTGAGAGATACCCCCTTTTTAAAAAAATTGCCCCCTTTTTGTAAATTTTTTAATATGCGTTCTAACTTCTCTAGGTATAATTTTCCTGTAAAGTAATAGGGGAGAATGGGTATTTTTTTTTACTTATTCAAAATATTTCAAAAAGTATAAAACCTACAGCAATTTCAAAAACTGTTTTTATATGTACAAACTGATACCTTTTATTTGATTACACACTTGACCTTGTAGGTCTCTTTTAAAATTGTAACATCACAATTTGTACTGAATTTTTTTTTATTTTAAATTGTTGAAGCGCACGAAATCTATTATTATTTTGAATTTCAAGTTATTTGCTCCTGTAGTTGCTAAGATATTAAAGACGGGAAAACGGACAGAAAAAGCAAGACCTTGCGCGCGAAGGCGATCGGGGTTTCGAAATCGATCTCCGATCTTCGAAACCCTAAAAATTTTCCCGTTCCGTACGGGACTCGTTACGTATGCAGAGGCCTTTATTATATTAATCCAAACGTCCAATATTATCACAGACTGTGAAACTTGACTGAAATAATGAATCTATAACATTTTGATTGTACTCAAAAAAATGAACATAAATCTACGGAGGATTTCCACTTGTTACGTTACATCACGGAAAATTGCATTAGCCTTTAGGTCTGCCTCACACGCTGTCCGGAGCCATCTCTCATGAGCTGCAAGCCCTAAAGAGGATTCTCGTAATTAATGTACGTGTGTAAGAAGCTTAACTCAACATGGCGAGGGTAATGATGTACGAATTGATGCCGACCCATTTGCTGTGATGGATGGGTGACGAGATTATGACCATGCAGACTATTTACTGTAATTATGATTGAAGGTGTTTATGCCATTGGAGCTGCTTCGACTTGCGGGAGCACTGTGTCAACTAAAAATGACGTCACTTTACTTTCTACTACGTGACATATCTTGAATATTGATTGTTTGTTAGCCAAAATAACAGGGGATAACCAATTACCCCATACATGTGGTTTGGGATAATCGGTTATCCAAGGGTTTTACCCTGTCTGCTTCAGTCACCATCGTACAATTTATTGTGACACAAAATCAAATTAAACTCATACACAGATCTTGTGATTACATTTTTATGTGCTGAATGCAATGCACCGCTTGAGCCGCAGGGATCTAGTCTGGGATTAAATGTATAATATAAAATTGTACAAAAATCTCGCGTCTTCCACGCCAAGCGGACGAATCATTTTAATCTATTTGTTTCAATAAAAAAAAATCGGCTGTATGCCCTGCCCTGTAACATTCACTCACCTCACGAAATTACTGAAACTTTCAACAAACGATTTACCGACAAAATTCTTAAGCAAACTTCTAACAACTTTATAACGATTAATAAGGAAATCATTGCGGAGCGGAATGCCGGCAAGAACTAATGCTAACAAATTGCTAATGAAGCTATTCCCTTGGATATGGATAATTTAATTTTCTCTCAGCCAAAAAGCTTTTGCTTCAATTAATATCGAATTCTTAATTTTAATTATTATTATCAGATTCTCTGTTGATTTAGTGATTTAGTGACTCACGACTGTCTTAGTTTTCATATCTTTTTTTTTTTTATTGGTATTTTACGTTCGTTTGACTAGACTCTGCCCGTGGTTTCGCTCACGTTGTATTTGTATAAAACTAGCTTATGTCACTCCGGGGTAATGTTGCTATCTATTAGTGCAAGAATTTTCAAAATCAGACCGGTAGTGGTTGGGGGGATAACCAAACAAAAAGTCAAAGTCAATGTCAAAAACTCTTTATTTCCATAAATACAATAAATGTACACATAAAAAAGGTCAAATTCTTAATAATTAAACACTGACACGGAAATAAAGTTATATTTTTGATTTCAGTCGCTTCGGTATGTAGACTAAAGTAAAAAAGCGACGAAGAAACCTTTAGCCTGTTAGTTAGTTGTTATTTTTCGAGTTGGAGCAAATCCCGTCCCAAGCTTGAATTTTTTGAATTACCTCTAGATGGATAGATAGATTATAACTTCATTGCACCATCAATACACTTATATATACGTGACCCGAGAGCTGGCGGATATCTGGCGCAGCGCATCAGCATTGCCATACAGCGGGGCAATGCAGCCAGCGTCTTGGGGACGCTTCCGACTGGTATTGATATGGATCAGTTAAGCTACCTGTAGATTGTTTGCAACAGTCTGCAGTTAGCTTAATTGTTTCAATTGTAAATACTAGTTATAATTTGATTAAATTTTCTTTGTTAATAAAGGCCATTGCCTTAAGAACTTAATACTAATTATATCTAATGTGGCACAATTGGCTCTAGTGTGGTTCTCTATTCGTATGCATAATGGATGATCATATAAACATTTTGCCTGGGACGCAGGAGGTTGTGGGTTCGAATCCCGCCTTGGGACAAATATTTGTACGAGCAAATATGTATTAGTTCCGGGTGTTCTGGGTATTTCTATAATAAAAATACTATTTGTGTAATGTATTGTATTAAGTTTATCAGCCATCTAAGACCCATAACACAAGCTCTGCTTGGCTTGTGGCTAGATGATGCTGTGTGGATTGTGCTGCATTATTTATTTATTTTGTTTCAAGGCGGGAATGAAACCCGTAACATCAGCTTCTCAATAATTAATTACCTACATAAAATCATTTATTTCGTAAGCTACAAGAATAACATTTTGCTATCCATCTCAGGTGGCCTATTTTAATTCTACAACACGAAATTGCGTTTTTTGTTTCGGCCAATTTTTGTACTCTAGAACACCGAATTTGAGTACCGATTTGGATGAAAAAACGAAACGAAAGAAACGATTCCGTATTTTGGAGAATTAAAATTCGCTTCCAGAGCACGTCATTCGAGATGAACAACGACGAAAAACCGGTGTTATAAAATCTGATCAAGAAGCAAACATGAGTGAGATGTTCCTGAGAAAATCGTCCTCTTCATCATTTTACTCCAAGGACTCTTAAAAACCTAATGAAAAATGAATTAACTAATGAAAAATGAATGCTTTCAACGATCCCATGGGCCTAAATGCAATCATGTCAGTAGATAAACAAGGTGGGAAGTTTTTACGAACGAGAAAATCGTATTTTTGTGGAATTTGACAACGTAATGGACGCTTTTATTGAGTTTTCATGGTACTTCTCATTACGGCACGTTGTAAATGATTTTGAGGTAACTTGAGTACGTATAAGAGTAAACCTGAGTTTTATGTTTCATTGTTTTAAGAAAAAGAAAAATGTTTTTTGTAAGGATATGAATTTGTTAGCAGTTCTTGGGGTATGTTGAAATTAGGTTTAAAGAACTGTATTCTCAAACAAACACATGGTTTACTTAAAATAAGATATATAAGAACAAATTAATCAATTAATCTAGGTTTTACAAAATTTCAACTGACCTCTGGTACCTATAATAAATTACAGCTAAATATTATCTGTATGAGCCAATATCGCTCATACAGCAGATTTACTTTATTCATTAGTAAACAATAAACAGTCGTAACGAAACCTTTGCCACGCGCCGGTGTGTGTCTCTTTACCTAAACATTACGTGCGGCTCAGATTACCTAATTAACGTTTAATGTGTTAATAAATCTTAAGACTAAAAACAGTGGTTTGGTGTTGATATAATTTACCTACAACTAACTATAACTGGAGTGCCCTCAACGAGGAGAAAACCCCAACATCTCTTTTGGTCCTTCGAGAAGAAATTATTTTAGAAAGTGTTTAGTGTGGTGTTTTTCGGATACGTTAGCAAATCGGTGCTGTTGGCCTCCCACAAGCGGGTCTCACCAGCGCATTGAGAAGGTGCAAATAGCGTAAGTCGGGAAAGCTACACTGAATGCCTAAAAATTTGACGACGAACTAGCGCGGCGGGGATAACGTCTACTGCTGTCATTGCTGAACTATTAACTTACGAGCGGAGACAACGTCTACTGCTACTAAGGTAACTTACCGAACTGTAAACCTACTGTGAGTACACAAAACCAACCACTAGTAACTGTTAACAATGGAGGAAGAAAACTACTTTCTTGAACTTATAAACAAACAACAGAATTCTTACGAGAATATCAAAACCCTAAAAACCAATTACAAAAAGGATCCTATTACTAGAAAATCCTTAGATTATCTTAAAAAGCGTATTGAAGCTTTACGATCCCACTGGGACGAGTTTCTTTCGAATCACGAGATCCTGAAGAAGTATGAGTTAGCGAAGAGCAGCCATGACTACTTTAAGGAGAACATTTACGAAATAACTAAGACCATGTTCGACGAAACAATGGAATCGATGACTCAACTACAGAAGGAGTTATCTAAGACTGCACCTGGACCTTCGGGAATATCCAAGCTGCAAGTCCCTAACATACATGTATCACCGAGGTTTGGTACACCTAAAGTTCATCAGCCTACGGATGAAGATACGGACAAGCAAATATCGTTGCTATTTCGCAACCAAATGTTCAACTTTAACGCTTTCGAACGAGCAGTTTCAAAAATAAATCCATTTGATAATAAGGAAAAGTGGCAACTACAAGATCACTTAAACACTATACAAACAAAGTGGGCATCTATTGACAAGATCCATTGGGAACTCAGCTACTTATTGCAGGGAAGAGATAAGGAGTATGACGATAAGTACGACTACTGGGAACACATTTACGATGACCTCAAGGAAAATCTAAATAGAAAAATGTTTGAAACCTCTCACTATGAAAAAACAACCCCAAGGATGGAACTACCAGAGTTCAACGGAACCTACAACTGGATACCGTTTAGAGATTTATTCTTTGAAATGATCCATAATAATCCAACGCTGAACAAAACTCAAAAAATGAAATTTCTTAAATCTAAATTGAAGGGGGAAGCGGAGCGGCTAATAAAACACCTTCCAGTCAGTGCCGATAACTATGACACATGTCTGGATATCATACAACATCGCTTTGACAACAAGCGACTTTTATTCATCTCATACATCGAAACGCTTCTCAATCAATCAGTTATAGACAAACCGAATTCATCAAACTTAATGAAGTTCCATGACACCACGAAAGAGTGTTTAAACGCATTGGAAAACATGGGAATAGATATCCCTATATGGGGACCACTCATCGTCCACCTATTATCATCAAAACTAGATGATGCCACCCACGGTGACTATATTCAGAATATGAAACACTCGAGAGAGCTACCAGACTTAGACGAATTTATGGAGTTCCTGGAGATAAAGTTCATGACATTGGAAACAGCTCGTACTAAAAAGAGTGATCAAAAACAACATTCAAACAACAATTATAAAACTAATAACGAACAGAGATCAACGAACTCTAACAAATCGTATAAATGGGCCAAAACATTCCATTCTACGTTACGAAACTGTCCACTCTGCAAAAGTGACAATCACGTGCTAAGGCAATGTCCAACGTTTGTAGGTATGACTGTCGCTAAGCGAGTTGAAAAAACAAACGAGTTAAAGTTATGCAAAAATTGCTTATTTAGCCATGGCGAAAATAAATGCACTAATACGAAACGGTGCCGAGTATGTAATTATAAACATCATTCACTTCTACATGATGATGATTTCAAGACTCAGAAACCACGGCCATCCACCTCAAAGGCGGCTGAGCATACTTCTAACCACATCAACGGTGAACAAGAGATACTTTTGACGACACTTCAACTGAATGTCAAAAGCAAACAAGGAGATTACGTCATCCTACGGGCGTTACTTGATCAGGGCTCCCAAGTAACCTTGATTACAGAAGATGCTGCGCAGCGACTGAATCTACCTCGGAACAAAATGAACGCCTCTGTCACGGGGGTCGGCTCTATAATGGGCACTAGCAAAGGCATGATTAAATTAGAATGTAAATCGATTCACTCTGACTATAAATTCCAAACTGAAGCTCTAGTAATGCGAAAACTAATAAGTAATCTCCCCAACTCAACTATCAACACAGAGAACTGGACACATCTCAATAACATCAAGCTGGCGGATCCAGACTTCAACATCTCTGGGCCCATCGATCTTCTGCTAGGAGCAGATATATACTCTGATGTCATTATGGAAGGAGTACTGAAACATAACATCAACTCGCCGGTAGCTCAGCAAACCAAGTTAGGCTGGATATTGTGCGGTGCTACAAAGCATTTTAACTGTTTCGCAACTCTAACAGACCTCGACAACCTGTCTAGATTTTGGGAGATGGAAGAGGTACCAACGGAACCCGAACCTACTTCAAGTGACGCATATTGTGAAAACTTTTACACACAAACAACAGCGAGACAAAACAGCGGGCGATACGTAGTGAAGATGCCAATGAAAGAAAACTATGAACAAAATCTCGGCAGTTCAAAGCCTCAAGCTATCGCTCAATTTCTCCACTTAGAAAATAAAATGGCGAAACAAGAACACTTTGCTAAACTCTACAAGGAATTCATTCATGAGTACATCGAGTTAGGTCACATGAAACCTGCGACGAAGCCTGAAAGTCAAGTACGAGTTTACCTACCCCACCACGGCGTGATGCGAGATAGCTCAACATCTACTAAACTCCGAGCTGTTTTTAATGCATCTATGAAAACAGACTCGGGAATAAGCTTAAACGATTTGATGGAAAAAGGGCCAAATCTACAAAAAGATATTTTATCTCTTATCATCAAATGGAGAACCTACAAATACGTGCTAACAGCTGATATTGAGAAAATGTACAGACAAATTATTATACATCACGATCAACAATGTCTTCAAAGAATCATCTGGAGGGACGCTGTTGAAGAACCACTCAAGGAGATGCAGCTCTGTACGCTAACCTATGGCACCAAAGCTGCACCATTCATTGCGATGCGAACACTCCAACAACTAGCTCAAGACGAAGGCAACGCTTTCCCTATAGCTCAAAAAACGCTACAACATGAATGCTACATGGATGACATCATTTCGGGTCACCATAGTTTGGTAACAACAAAACAACTACGAAAGGAGCTCTACGAGCTACTAAAGAAAGGTGGCTTCATTTTACGAAAATGGGCATCTAACGATCCATCTATACTCAAAGAACTGCAAGAGAAAGATAAAAGCCACACAAATTTCAACTTTAAACAACAAGAGTTCAGTAAAACACTAGGACTCTCATGGAGCAGCGAAAAAGACATGTTTTATTTCAATTACCAAGCGCTAAGCGTCGGTAAAGAAGAAACCTATACAAAACGCCGATTACTATCGGAAATAAGCATGATTTATGATCCACTCGGATGGCTGGCACCGATGACACTTCAAACAAAACTTATCTTCCAAAAACTATGGGCAGAACCTTATCAAAACATCGGATGGGATCAATCTGTACCCCATGACATAGCTAACGCTTGGACAAAAATTAAAAATGAACTATCAAATATAAACAACATCACTTTGTCAAGATGGATACAAAATTATAACAATGAAACGATCGAATTGCAAGCATTCTGTGACGCGAGCGAGCAAGCATACGCATGCGTCATATACAGCCGAACTACCTCACCAACCGGCGCGCACGTCATCACTCTACTCGCTGCGAAAACTAAGGTGGCACCAATCAAAAATAAAACAACGATCCCGAAGCTGGAACTATGCGCCGCAGTTTTACTAGCCAAGCTCCTGGATAAAATAACTAAGGTCATGGCAGATTACGTCATTAAAGTATCCTGTTGGACAGACTCAAAAGTAGTCTTAGCATGGCTTCAGGGAACACCGAACAAATATGAAAAATATATAGCTAATCGCGTGAAACAAATAATAAACATCGTTCCTGCGATAAATTGGGGTTACGTGAAGAGTAAAGAAAACCCTGCCGACTGTGCAACAAGGGGCCTTTCGCCATCAAATCTGGCCAGCTTTTCTTTGTGGTGGGAAGGACCTCAGTGGCTCAAAAAACAAAACGAACAAGTCCCGTCAGCATCAACATCATCATCTGAAACATACTCTACAAATGAGGGCTTAGTTAAGAGCTGCTATACGACGGAACCCGCGCCATTCAAAAACGAATTAATTTATTCATTGCTTGACCGACACAGTAACTTAGTTCGCATTACAAGAATACTTGCTTGGGTCATACGTTTTGCAAACACATCGAAAAATAAAATGAACTCGATGAAGTGCAGTGAACTGAACTTGAATGAAATAAAACACGCGACATGCATGATTATTACATCAGTACAAGAGCATTACTTCGAAAAGGAGATAAAATCTTTAAAAGATAGCGGAAAACTTCCTAACAAGAGTAGTATTTTGAAATTAAATCCCTATCTTGACTCGGATGGAGTTCTACGCGTAGGAGGACGTCTACAACAATCAAATCTCCCAAAAGAAACCAAGCACCCCATTCTTATTCCATCGGAGGGGCGGTTGACTGAGTTAATAATCGACAAGGCACATCAGCGAACTTTGCATGGTGGGGCTAGGCTAACGTTAGCTTACACCAGAAGTAAACACTGGATCATTAGTGGAAATCGTGTCGTCAAGAAAAAGCTTAGACAATGCATCCGATGCCGTCGTTATGCAACAACTCGAACTGAACAGCTGATGGGAAACCTTCCAAAGGAAAGGATAACTCCTTCAAGGCCGTTTTCCCATACTGGGGTCGACTTCACTGGTCACGTGGACGTCAAGATAAACAAAGGCCGCGGGATTAAGACTTGCAAAGGTTATATAGCTATCTTCATATGTATGTGTACCAAAGCAGTGCACATTGAACTTGTTTCTGACTTATCCACGCAAACATTTATCGCAGCGTTAAAACGAATGTGCGCTAGAAGAGGTACACCAAAGCATATATATTCCGACAACGGAACCAACTTTGTCGGAGCTGCAAAAGAATTACTCACAGAGTTCCAACAATATAAAACGATGCTTTCATCAGAGTTCTTCAACGAAATAAATGATCTTCAAATCGAGTGGCACTTTAACGCTCCATCCTGGCCAACAGCAGGAGGTTTGTGGGAAGCCGCCGTACGCTCTATGAAGAATCACCTGAAACGTGTAATAGGTCAACAAAAATTGACTTACGAACAATTTTCTACGCTCCTTACCCAAATTGAAGCATGCATGAACAGCAGACCATTAAGTCCAATATCAGAAGATGTGGAAGACCTGGATTATCTCACGCCTGGCCACTTTCTGACGGGAAGTCCGACACTGTCACTACCAACAAATGAACCTGAAGAAATGAAATCTATTGACATTAGAAACAACTGGAAACTCATTGAACTCATGCGCCGGCACTACTGGGATCGCTGGTCTAAAGAATATCTTCATTTACTGCAAAATCGAAACAAGTGGCAGCAAAGAAGAGAAAACATACAAAAGGGACAACTAGTACTCGTAAAGGAAAGCAATCTACCTCCAGGCAAGTGGGCTATGGGCCGGGTAGTGGAACTGCACCCGGGTAGCGACAGCTTAGTGCGAGTTGTCACGCTTAAAACAAAGAACGGCGAACTAAAAAGGCCAATAACTAAACTAGCTCCGCTCCCTATCAACGAGGCGGGCGAAGAAGCTGAGTCACAGAAAGTGGTACCCAAAAATGACAACGTCAACAAAAACACTGCAACAACCAAGAAAACTACTAACAGCCTATTTATGATGCTTCTGGTAGCATTCACAACGGTATCCTGTGGAATGGCAACACCAGAGGAACATTTTAAGATATCGACGCTAACTGACAACAGCCCGATCTACTTTGACCCTGTTGGAAACATTCAACTTATACACGACGAATGGAAACTCCTCGTCTATTTCAACCTTACAACATTTTGGCAAAGTACATCCAAGGTCGAGGAATTCATCAATCACTTAACACAAATATGTGCTACGATGTCTGGCCAGCAATGTCACGGTACTGTGAAGCAACTTAACTTCGAAATGAAGCAACTAAATGAATATAACCAACTATTACTTTCTCAACATCAACAACGAAGACGCCGCGGCTACGTAAACGGCATAGGAAACCTGGCACGTACACTGTTTGGAGTACTCGATAGCGATTTTGCTGACAAATACGCGCAGGACATACATAAGATTCAAACAAACGAGCGCTATTTATTGGATTTAATAAAAAATCAGACACTAATTATCGAGGCACAAAACAACATCTTAAAGAAAAACGAAGATTTCGTCAAAGCACAGCTCAACATAGTACAACAATACATGAACGAAACCAGAGATAATATGGCAGAGTTAGAAAACAGATTTCAAATTATGAAAACTATGAACGATGTCAACGCTGGTGCACTTACAGCCAGCCTGCTGCTCTCCGTACTGAGAAGAAATCAACAAATGCTACTAAATGCATTAACCGACATTTATAGAGGAAATCTCGATATGCAACTGTTTACTCCGCAACAATTATCGGAACAGTTAAACCAAATCGCCGGCTTTATGTCAACAAGATTAACCTTGCCTATAAAAAATAACGAAGACATACAGAGCATATATAAGCTTATTTATGTTAAAGCCCGGCTCACCGAGAAATATCTACTATTCGAACTACATATACCGCTATTGGCTGACGACGACTATTTACTTTATCACAATATACCTATACCTAAACAACGAGCGCATAAACAATGCCAGGTTATTGCAACATCGTCGAAGTACATAGGAGTAAACTTCGTTAAAAATACGTACATACAAATAGAAGATACCGATCTACAACAATGTTCCAAGATGGCGGCGGACAACTACATCTGCCACACCTACACGCCGATAAGCAACTTACATGGTCCAACAGCATCCTGCGAAGCCAAAATACTGAGTCAACATGTTTATGAAAACATAACTTGTGATTGGATACAGCGCCAATGCTCTGACCAATGGATTAAATTACAAAGACCTAACATATGGCTATATAACTGCCTAACAGACTGCCCGACCCGTATAGTATGTGAGAATCAAATAACACCGACAATCATTACAAAGACAGGGCTACTTGCCCTAGGTCAGGATTGCGTAATACAACACAAGGACTCAACAATTTACTCACACAACGTTTTCACCAGCAAAACCGATGATGGAATATCGTTAGAAGTTCCAAAAATCGATTCACCAAATTATATGAAGGGCACGTCCAAAATGACAAACATCATACTACCCCAACTGAATTTATCTGACGAACATAGAATATTAGACAAGCTGATAACTGAACAAAAAGGACGAGAGAGTCTGCCTAACGACTTAACAATCCACGACATTGGTAACTACACGATAAGCACTGTGCTGGTGGGAGGAATTGTAGTCACAATCATAGTATGGCGATTCAGAAAACACCTTACTGCGTGTACAAGGAGAGATGCCAGCACACATATAACCTCTGCAAAGACTCGAGAGAGAACAGAAGAGATAGAACTAGATGAAATTTCACCCTATGCTACAACAAGAGGTGGACATCTGAAGGACATTCCTCAGCCAACGGTTACACCAGGATTTAGAGTGTGAAATTACCTAAATTATATTATGTTCTTCATAACTTAACTATAAATAACTTTACTTTTAATTTTGCTTATTGTTGTATTGCTTTTACTTTTGGTGATCTGAGTAGGTACACTAGCTTAACTTTCCCTCGGGAGCATGTATGAGCCAATATCGCTCATACAGCAGATTTACTTTATTCATTAGTAAACAATAAACAGTCGTAACGAAACCTTTGCCACGCGCCGGTGTGTGTCTCTTTACCTAAACATTACGTGCGGCTCAGATTACCTAATTAACGTTTAATGTGTTAATAAATCTTAAGACTAAAAACAGTGGTTTGGTGTTGATATAATTTACCTACAACTAACTATAACTGGAGTGCCCTCAACGAGGAGAAAACCCCAACATTATCTATAACTAAATATTGTTTAACTAAATTATATAATATCTAATATATAAAAGAAAGTCGTGTTAGTTACACTATTTATAACTCAGGAACGGCTGAACGGATCTCGGTGAAATTTGGCAGCAAGGTAGATGGTATCTCGGGGCCGGACACAGGCTATCTTTTATTCCGGAAAAAAGCGTGCGAAGCCGCGGGCGGCAGCTAGTTCTATATATATAAAAGAAAGTAGTGTTAGTTACACTATTTATAACTCAAGAACGGCTAAAAGGAACTCGGTGAAATTTTGCAGCGAGGTAGATGGTATCCCGGGGCCGGACATAGGCTACCTTTTATTCCGGAAAAAAGCGTGCGAAGCCGCGGGCAGCAGCTAGTTTTTTATAAATATTAGACATTATAACAACTTGTAGGTACTTAGTTAAATTAATAAGAAAATCTTTACTTATTTATTGTTTAACACTTAAATGGCCTACGACATACTACATAGCTTATCTCCAACGGTAACAGGCGGGGCGGTGCGCCCTCGCGAATCGCAACGGCGAGGCTGGGCAGTGAATGCGATAATAACAATTAACATTTACATGGCCCACGAGACATATGCTCATCTCCAACGGCTACAGACGGCGGCGGCGGGAAGCGGGAGGGCGGCGGCGCGCCCTTACGAGTCACACCGCCCCGAGACTGGACAGTCAATGTGTTAAAAATATTCACCTTTTAGATTTAGTAGTCAAATTAAATATATAATATAATTATCTCTCACAATACTTCTTTTCAATCTACGCTAATACCAAATCTTGTCTATCTACCCTACCTCAATCTTGAACATTCCACACACCTACTAACCTAATATGAAGCAGAGCTTAGCTATCGTAATGAGCCCACATTCGTCACACGTCGACAACATCAAAGTGTTCAAAATTTGAGAAAAACAAAAAATAAAATCGCAACTCGCTCCGCTCGCCAGTAACATTCCGCTATTGTTCGTAATGTCCTAATGTTAACCGTCGAATTCTTCAAACTCCATGAGGTGAATTTATCACCCAATTGGTCACAAAAAACTAAAGATTGACCTCCTCCCCCAAAGCCTTTGGCTGCGACCGCGCCTTCTAGGCCCTCAATTATAACACCCAAGTAAGAAGGGCCCATTGAGCGTTTGATACGGGGGGCCCCGTTAGGGCAAGCTATGCTGGTGGATATCACAAAAATATGCCTGCAACCATCGATATAAGTAATCAAGGGGAGATGAGGAACTAACCTCTTGAAAGTGGAAGGCTCAAATTAGGTGCAATTAGGTCCACCCAACTCAGTCATAGTTCCCGGGCGTTCGTGTTACGCGTGCTTGCTACGTCGTACTTTAGTGTGATTTATTGACTGAAAGACTACATCATTCGTGTATGTTTATTATATTTTTTGCACAAGATTGGAAATGTAACTGGGAGCAAGTGTTTGCGTGTAGTTGTAATACAGGCCAGTTTTTGAGTAAGCGCTGGGAGAACGTACCATATCCACAGATTTTACTTATATCTATGCCTACAACTAGTAAGGTTAACACTTTAACTGCCACCGACGCACTCACTGTCATAGTTTGGCAGTGAACGCGTTAAATATAATGTATTAACACTAACATTTATTTGCTTGCCGAACAAACTTTTGTCTAAAAACACACATTACTGGTGGACCCGCACGATGTCATACTCATGTCTTATGTCGTACTAAAGATCACTGATTGGAATACTGAAAATGGTTCTCTAGTCAACTTTACAGCGATATCCTAATCAGCCTATACTAGCCCACTGCTGGACATAGCCCCCCTAGTGAGCACCATTGCGTCTTCAGCTGGCCGCATCCAGCCTGCAGTCTTTCGCAGGCATAGCGTTAACACATTCACGACCGAAAGGGCGCACCGGCAGTCGAAAATAACGACATTATGAATCATAGGCACTGAAAGTTAAAAAAAAAATTTGCTGCAAAATATGATCAGCTAAGGGATTCAGATCTATTCTAAATATAGCTACGTACTAAACGTCCTAGCAAAAGCCGTGGCACCAGGATAACTACGTAGTTAGGGGAATGCTACGTAACGCCTGTATGTTATTATAATGTTCACATCCAATAACACTATTATAGTTATCTCGTTAGTAGAGCCCCTTAATCCTTTTAATAAGATATACAACCGTAAGTCACAACTGACTACGCCATGAGGCAAAACCACGTCAATGGGGTTACCATAATAACTTACATAAATTTAGGCTGGATAGACCGTACTTAATCAAAATTTAACTACACATTTGCTTGCAAAAGTTATACTGCGCGATGAGATGAGCTACGACCTTAAATTAGACCAAACATAATAATCCTGTTTATATGACAAAACAATATTAGACCCATATTTGACCTTTTTGAATTCCGTAGTTTACTTTGCAGTGTAATCTTTCGCAGGAACGTTGTATGTGAATAGAAGTATCTAGGAGCCTAAAAATAATGATTTCTAAATTAAATGTATGAAATAATTATGTTCTCCCCGCGACTTCACACGCATTTTTAGGTATAAAAAGTAGGCAATATGTTAATCCAGGTTAAGAACTAAATTCAGTCCATTCGGTTCAGTAGTTCTGGCGTGAAAAGTAATACATACATACATACATACATCCAAACTTTCGTTTAGTTTAATAGAATTCTTGTTAGTATAGTTCTTGTGGTAATTTTAACGACAAAGATCAAACACATCTAGCCCAGACAATAAAAGATACCTATTGTAATTTTGTAGGTGATCTGTTCACTTTGCTTGTTCACACTTTTTTATGTATCTACTATTCTTCTTACTCGTGAAAACCTTTTAATAGCCCTCTGTTTTTATTTTCCTAATTCTAAGCTTTTGTATGTGCTGCTGGTTTTCCTTTAAATAAATAAATAAATAAATAAATAATTCAATGTTAGGCAGGCATTTAGTATAATTATTATTTTTACATTTGTTATTTAATTTATAATCGGTGTTAAGGGATGAATTTATTTTTGTGGCGACGTTTTATTAAATTAAATATTTGTATTTTGATTTTATTGATTATTTTATTTATTGTTATTTTTTAATTGTGAATGTTATGACATGAAGGTTTTTGTTTGCGATTAAATGAAATGAAATGAAATAGTAAAGTTCGTGATAATAGTACCTTACCTAACGGGATACCCAAGGTAAAAAACTCGAATTACATCAAATTCAACATTGTTTCTTTGGTTCCTTGAAAGTAAAAAAACAATTGAAAAAAATTCTATAAAAAACAAGATCCGTCAAGTGCGAGTGTGCTCGCGCGCCGAGGGTTTCGAACGGTTGTCAAGTATACCAATCAATCAATGTCAAGTATAGTTTCTAACCAGTACTAGGTACTGGTTAGAAACTATGCTATTTGATGAATACCAAAAATTAAAGGTTTTCAGATTTCAGATGTATCGATTTGCACACTTCGGAGTATAGAGGATAATAGTAAAATTTTCGTTTTTTTTCAAAATATTTTAAAGAGTATAAAACGTACAGAAATTTTTGAAAATTATCTTATTTTTTGACCATTTTTCAGAAAGTGTTCTGCTTACAGATTTCTCTATATTTTTCCTGTAAAATATAGATCCATATCTACAAACGCTACATACATTTCAGATGGATCGCTCTGTAAACTTCGGAGATAGCGGGGCGGGAATGGGTATTTTTTCACCTTTTTTCAAAATATTTTAAAAGTATGAAACCTACAGAAATTTAAAAAACTTTTTTGAGATGTTCAAACCGATACCTTTCATTTGATACCGCATTCGGTGAGGAAGCCCCCCCCTTTTGAAAATGATCCCCCCCTTTTTGACCATTTTTTAAAAACTGTTATTCTTACAGACTTCTCTATATTTTTTCACACAGTAGTTAGCATCCTGTTTTTTGCGGTGGTAGAGCAACGAGCGGTTATTAGATAAGATTAGTCTTACAGAAAATTCAGACGTGATGGGCGTGAGCACATTAATTTCTTTTAAATGCAGGTAGGTATATCTTTATTTTAGCTGACTATTTTGACAACGTTTTTGAGCAAAATCGAACTTTCGTATATAAGCAAAAACGGCGCGGAACGGCGGCGTAAGCGCATACGCTTACGCCGTGCCGCCGTTCCAAAAACGTGTGCTCTATCCCGCACCTATGAACGCAAAATCTTATGCCTATCCTTTTCACAAAAAGGCGCGTATCGCGCCCTCTTAAGTTATAGGTATTATGATGACCACCTTGCTAAATTTCGGCCACGGCGGCCAGTCTCAACGGAGACTAGCCAGGTGCGCAAGACATAATAAAGTGCACAAGTTTGTGCGCAAACACAGGTGCACTCTCTATTCCCTCACTCTCATTATACGATGGGACGGTAGACCGACACGACCGGCGAGAGGTCAGATGCAGGACCAACAATTTAGCGTGCTTTCCGAGTCACTGGATAAGTTTTATAAGAGTATTTCTATACGGATAGGTATGCCCTTTTACTCTGACTAAGGTCTTCGACACATTTAATATATTACGACCCTTTTTTATTGACGATGTGTATCGTTTTTAGGGCATGTGATTCAAATTTTATGGGCCCATATAGATCACCCATGATATAAATCATATTCTATAGCTTGTCGTAAACTAGACTGAATGACAGTTGACCTATGTGTTCTTAATGGGGCGCGTTCTCCTACGTGGGCGCACGCGCACACGGCATTAAGCTTGTCACACACCTGAAAAGCACCGCTGCAGCACAGCACAAAATTGTGCATTGAAATATGGATTTTATCTCGTACCATTTAAATGAATTTTATATATGACGGCATCATATGACAGACAGCTCGCGGACCACTCTTTCAAGCTTGTGGGAAGCCTTTTTGTCACTGTAAAATGTAAATTAACGAGTTTGTCAATCTTTGAATGCACGTTTTTGTGCTACATGGTAGGGTAGTATTGGCTTGCTAAGCGCAGAGCTTTACACTGAAAAAATTAGTTTGATGCGGTCAGTGCGGATCATCCGATGCCGGCAGGTTATCGCGCACCCTAACGGCCCTTTCCCCGTCCATCTAGTTCTGCGGGAAGGGTTTGTTACTGGATCCCGCAAAAATCATTGGATTTTTCACACACAGTAGTTTGCATCCTGTTTTTTGCGGTGGTAGAGCAACGAGCGGTTATTAGATTAGATTAGTCTTACAGAAAATTCAGACGTGATGGACGTGAGTACTTCAATTTCTTTTAAATGTAGGTATATCTTTATTTTAGCCGTTCTTTGTGCAAATGTTGTGCAAGCCAGTGTTACGAGCACACTTTCTATAGTATTAATCTTTACTCAAACATAGCATGTAATCTGCTGACTATTTTGACAACCTTTTTGAGCAAAGTCGACCTTTTGGTCCTATTCTAACAGGCGGACAGTAATATTATTATTACTGTCCACTCTATGCGGTCCGTAATGTATTTCGAATTTCAAATTCAATTTTGTTTTTATAATAGTTAGGTGCATAAAGGTTTTATGTACACTGAGCAGTACAAGCTTCACTGGCAGGTTAGAATAAAAAAAGAAAACGCGGGATACTGACAAAAAAGCATCGCAGTGAATATTTTTGCATGATACGTTAAATTTTCGTGAATAAATTGTGAAAATGAACGCTTCAAGCGACTAATCCTCCAATTCAATGACTTTTAAATTACTCGCGTTGTTTGCGTAAAGCACCATACAAGCCTCGGTCCGCAATAACTGCCCTGCTGGCCACGATAAGCTGGCCTCAAGCTAAGCTTGCTATGATCTCGGCGTTTAAGCTTAGTCATCACTGCAGCCTTTGCTGTCCGCGCTATAAAGGCCTCGACCTTCGGTCTCAATTCGCTTGGCCATCAAGGGCTGCTATGCTGACCGCACTATGATGGCCTGGATGGACCTGCGCTACGCTTCGCTTTCAGCCATCTTCAGCCGCGGCCAGCAACCCACCCATTATGATTACAGACCTTGGACATAATGTAGGTACTATTGCACTATGTTTCTATAAAAAAATTATAGAAAGTGTTTTGTTGGCGTTGCCTTAAATAAATAAATAAAATTAACACGCTTATGATATTTCATTGGTATTATTATCGCCGCCGCCAGGTGTATAACAAGATCCGTCAAGTGCCTACCTCGCGCATCGAGGGTTTCGAACGTTTGTCAATTATACAAATAATATCTGCTACTTCGGTCAGGGATCATCACCCCAACCTTACATGGTTGGGGTGATTTCTTTCGTCCGAGAGATAGGAATATTATCTATGAACCGGAATTTGAAGTCGGTTAGTCGTTTTTTAAAACATGCCAAATTATTTTAAGTCTGTTAAAAAGGATTGACAGAGCGAGACCATAGGGTAAAAGGAAGATTTCGGATTGACCCAATGCTGAAAAAAATATCGACATTGGGTATACCTTTCGTAATCTCATAGACGATTTGAGAAAAAAAAATGTATACTTTAATCTTTTAGAAAAGGTATGGAAAATATATTAAAAAACAGTATACAAATATGAGAAAAAGCATCAACCCTGAAGCAATAATAATAAAACACATTTCTACTATTATCATTAATATTTATTTAGGTAATAAGGCGTAATTTACATGAAAGTGAAGTCTTCTGTTAAATCAAGGAGAGTTGCAATCGACTCTCTCTGACTTCATCACCAGCTCAATTGCTGGTGATGATTGAGAAGACTGGTCAATTGGTGAGGAACTTTGAATTGATGTGGCTGATGGCGATGATTGAACGTGCTGTGGTGTGAAATACCCTTGTGATGATGGATACGAGTAGTCGGAAGTAGATTGTTGTTGATTAGGCCATTGGTTACGATTGTTGCTTTTTATATTTTGTAGTAAACTTATAACACCTGCATGAAATTGTAGTATTTGATCATCGTTAAGTAAGGCTACTGTTGGAAGTAAGTTTTTGAAAAAGGACATGTTACGATCTTTATTTTGTAAAATTAAATTGTTTTGAGGTTTCATCTGGTAATCAAGATAAGACATCATTTGTTGATCCACTACGTTAAGCTTTTGCCTTGATACGTCACTTTTCTTAAATCGTTTAGCACCACAATTGATATTTTCTTTTCTTTGGCTTGCACCACTTGCGGGATCTGCTTGTCTTTGGGTTTCATTTACAACAGAAGGTTCATTTTCAACTTCTTCATTATGGTTACTAGAATTTTCCAGCTCACTGTTCTCAATATCTGTATTATACTGATTAATTTCTGTTTTATTTGCACTGTCAGATGTTTCAGGTGGTTCTTTATTTTTTTTTAAAAACAACAACTGGTTGTGATAACAGTATTTTTTTAATTCACCGAAGCAGATCCAGATTTCTTGGTGTTCTTATTCGCGTTTAGACTCCTCGACCAGCTGTCTCTTATTTGATTCCATTTCTTAACGACATATTTTGCTGAAAAATAAATCATCATCATTGAAAAATATTGTACAGACTTAACTAATTGCAGTCTGCTCCATCTAGTCTTTTCATTATTTATTAGGAAGAACAAAAAGTTCTGTCAAAGATGATCATGGCCAAAATTACCCACGTCCTACATCAAAAAGAAGTATCTAAAAAAAAATATAAAATTGAGTACAAAAAGATAGCGTACATCCAAACTCCATCCTTACAGTCTAGAATATAAAAAAAATGCTATGAAAATTTTTTAAGGGGTAATATGCACAATTATTATTATATTACAATATTGAGAAATACTTGGCTATCTTGACTTGACTTCAATTATAGGTAGGTAGGGAGTTCCGTCATCGAACACCTGAATTTTTTTTTTTTTTACTTATTCGACCACTGAACATAGAACTAGTGAGAATTAAAACTTGATTCTTAAATACGACATGGAAGTTAAGAGACATGGAAACAGAATAAAAGTTTTGTATTTTTTTGTTTTATTTTGTTTGTGGACTCTCCTTACAACCATAAACATAAATAATAGTAATAATAATAAAAATAATAGTTACCGGCGGCCGCTTGAGGCTAGCTTCGCGGCCGGTGATTCACCGTTATGATATATTTTTTACTGTAGAATAGTTTTATAATATTTTATATTCTAAAGTAGAAATTTAACAATGCTAATTATTAAACTATCAAATTTTCATTCTAGTTCTATGTTCGGTGGTTGAACACGTGAAAAAGAACTCCAGTTCCAGAGGGTGATGGTACTCCTTACCTACCTAGATACACTAAGATAGCCAAGTATTTCTTAATATCTCAGCATTTGAATTGTACATATTACTCATATTACTGCCCCTGAACGAATTTTCATAGCAATTTTATTACATGTAAAACTTTATGGACGGAGTTTAGGTACCATTTTTGTCCTGTTTCTACAGATTTGGAATCACGTGTTCCATTTGTGATAATAGACGATGAAAAATGATTTGGTATGCATTATAATTTATTGAGACCATAATACGGAGGAACTCGTTTATAGATAAAAATAAAAAAAAATATTGAATTATCGATTAACGAGGGGAAAACCAGACGCTACGTAGAGCATTCGGAATATAAAAGCGAACAAACGGCGAATATTTCATTAGACGTAGAAGCACTACTACAACAGCAATCTCGATAATAAAAGCTTGCACTATACTCCATAACTATAGGTACTACATATAATACTAGCTGCTGCACGCGGCCTCGCACGCACTATACCGGGATAAAAAGTAGC
The DNA here is from genome assembly GCA_963662085.1 of Eupithecia inturbata. Lineage (NCBI taxonomy): Eukaryota > Metazoa > Arthropoda > Insecta > Lepidoptera > Geometridae > Eupithecia > Eupithecia inturbata. Next base: position 4,560,911 of record OY759191.1, on the reverse strand, counting down.
TTATGTCCTGGGATACCGTCTACCTCCCTGACAAATTTCATTAAGATCCGTTTAGCCCTCTAGGCGTGAAAAGGTAACAGACAGACAGGGTTCCTTTCGAATTTATAAATTCGATCATATTACAAATATTGAATATTGATATAATGAAAGTTCCTATTACGAAAATTTAAATCAACGAACGATATCTTATTAAAATGTAAGGAGCCAAGTACGCGAGGGGACGTTGTGCGAATAGGTACAATATGAATGTACTCGTATGCTCGTATTGCGTTTCTAATGTGGGAGCTGTACCGCGGCATGCTGAAGCAATAAAGAGCTAAATTGATACTATTTTAATCTGATTTCAATAAAGACTTACCATAATTTTGTCTTTCTTTTTCTTTCATCCCCTCAAAGCCTTCTTTCAAAATAACGCAAACTTCGCGCCATGCGGCAGCTCGCATGTTTTTATCCTTATAGTTATCTAAAGTTTTATCCCATATTAAAGGTCTATTTTCTATAAGAGAAATAAGTAGTTCAGGGTCTATTTTTGTTTGCGTCATCTCGCGGCACAAACACAACTGTCCTTGTCGTAACTGCCTGCAGCGTAGAGTGAGCGCGGCTGGCTCTAGAGCGGTTGACACTTGACAGGCACAGCGGTGGTCGAGGAGGGGCTGGGGCGGCCCCTCTTCCCGCGCCCCGCACGCCGTTCAGCAAAAAACGGTATGCAGGAAGTTGGAACACCAATACACTATATGTGTAACAGCCCTTTCCCACGACCTGGCCGCCGCCGCACCGTCCAGTTCTGCGGGAACGGTTTTTACTGGATCCCGCAAAAATCATAGGTGTGTTCACACACAGTATTTTGCATACTGTCTTTTGCGGTTGATCAACAAGGGGTTGTTAAATTAGATTAGTCTTAGAAGACAATATAGACATGAACACGCTTATAATATTATATTGGTACCAGTTTCTGCTCACGGCTTCGCACGCGTTGTATCTACGAATTACCTGTATGCAAAATTTCAGTCCGATCCGTTAAGTAGTTTTGGCGTGAAGAAGTAACAATCATCCATCCAAACATCCATACATCTAAAATCTATAAAAAGTTTGGATACTTTCGAATTTACGGAGTAAGAATAAGAAAATATTTATTTGTAGCTAAGTTACAGTATCGTTAACTTAAAGTAGGTATGCATTTAGTGTGTTACAGTTATAATTACTACTAAACTAACACTATTACCATAAAAGGTAGGTAGATACTTAAATTAAGAACTTTATAATATTAGTGAGTTGAGATTATCGCCGCCGCACCGTCCTGCAAAAAACAGTATGCAGGAAGCGGTGAGACTTCCGTTAAACTATGCGTGTGATTAAACTGGATCCTGTTTTACTGGACAACTGGATCTAGTTCGTAGTGGCCAAACTGAATGTCAAATTCGGTTCGGTTTTTTGCAGGATACTGTAAACAGGATACTCGTGTGACTGCTAGCATTTAAACACGTACACTACTTATCGGGATCCTGCAAAAAACCGTACCTGCAAATAACGGGATGTTGCCGTGGGGCACGTGAGTTTTGCATAGTTTACGAAAAGTATAAATGATTCCTTCCAAACATTTATTTTTTTATAGGTAGTGGGGTGAAAAAATCCTAAGTCTATGGGTGGGATGACGACTTGCGAAAGACAGCAGGCAGATGCTGGATGCGCCAAGCTGACGACAGGGCGCTATGGCGTTTATCAAGGGAGGCCTATGTTTAGCAGTGGACTAAAATAGGTTGATGATGATGATGCTGCCATGAAGGATGGTTAATATACCTCTATACGCAGTATTGACAAACGTGCGTCCCAAAAGTAGTCTAATACAGACACTTCTATGCAGTATTCAGTCCGATGCGTTTCGTGAAGAGGTTACATAAATCTAAACATATGCATTTCCAATATAAGTGTGAAGTGTGACGATTATGATATTACGAATTTCTGAAAGACGACAAATGTTCTGATTCCCAGAAACCTTTGAATAGACAGCTTCGCAACACATTTCAGGTCCATTTCAATTCAATATTGAAGTTATTCACCTGCATCAAAACCAAGCACGATTTAAAACCGGACGCGGGAATTGCCAAGTTTAGAACTGGTAAGTACTCTGTCAGAAACGTTTGCAACTGAAAACAAGAAACAGTGGTTGGATGGTTGAATGCAAAGTTTGTTAGCAGATTATACCCAGGTACAGTTGGCACCTTGTCGCTTTAAATTATGCTTACTGGATGGCTGCAGTCTGTGTCTCTTTTATTATTATGACAAAGTAGACATACCTACCTACGTACACACGCTCTGTCTACCTGCCCATGAATGAGCTGCTTAGTACCCACTGTTTACATGTGTTTTGTGTTGTTTTAGCTAGTAGACCGTACTCAATTAGTCTCTCTGTGTCAGGGTTGACATATTGTTTAAAACAAAGTGTTTAAAACACTTGTATAAAACAGTTTTTTTAAAAAACAATGTTTTTTATGAAGTGTTTAAAACACAGTTAAGAACATGTTTATAATAATGTTTTAAACTTTTTTAAAACGAAGTTTAATAAAACAGAGTTTTAAATCTATTTTTATTGTGCTAAATGATTATTTAATTATTATTTCAGACTTAGAACTTCAATTAATTAAAAGCATATCATCTGAAATTCATTCCTCACAGTTACCTTACTTGTTACCTACAATTTCTAAAATAAAAATGTATATGGACATTTTTGATTAAGTAAAACATCAAATATTTATTATGATTCATTGTTTATTTTCCATCAAACTTAAATTACTTTAACAATTTGAATTACAAAATAGTTATTAAAATAAGTTAACTTGCAAACAAAACAATTATTTGAAACAACATTTGGCGTTAAGAGAAGTTAATTTTTATTCAGGCATATAAATACTGTAACCAGTTTTACAGCTTTTTCGGTTCCAAGTCTATTTCGTACGTCAGAATGAATAAACCCAAACGTCGAAAACAGTCTTTCAATTCCGGCACTTGAAGCGACAGCAGTGTGAAGCTGTGTTACTAAGTCCATGGATGGGCCATTTATTTGGATTTTCAACGACAGCAACCATTCCAGAGGTCCGACATGATTTACCACATGATCTTCGAATATAAAATTGTGAAATGGATCAGTCATCGCCCTGTTTTTTATAATAAAGGGCATCGCTTCTTTGTGATAAGATTCGATAAATAATAAAACTTCAGTAATTTCTTCATTGGTGAGATTTTGGCCTCTGTATTTAAGATGTAGTAAGTTTGCCACAAAATGTGCTACAAAGAGTTTCCTTAAATCACTTAGTCTATATTCGGTATCACGCTGCCGTACGTTTTCGCCTTCGAATTTACTTTTAAGCTCTTTCCAAGCTTCAGTCACTTCGCCAATGTAACAAAACGTTTTCTGGGAGATATCAAGTGTAATTGCTATATTTTCAAGTTTTCTGTAGAGACCCTGCGCTTGTTGCTTTAAGGTCACGTCATTTACATTTGAAATAACCGGCAGGTCTATTGTAGTAGCATTATTTAAATAAATGTCCGACATAATATGCCAATTTCCCAAATAAACTTTTAGGCAATCAGCCATTGTGTTCGATCTGACCAGTTGTGGTATAATAATTGCTTTTCCACCAGCTTCATTGTATTTTGCAGATACGAAGTGTGTATATTTAAAATATCGCATTAAAGATTTTACTTGCTCAGTAATGACGTCTGCATTTAAGTCGTGTGCCAAGAGGTTTAATATGTGAGACGAACATCCGTAAGTTAGGATACCTTTATGAGAAACGAGTTCTTCTTGTTGAGCTAAATCTCTTCGCATTTTGCTCATGTTGGCTGCATTATCTGTCACGACGCTGCGCACAGTACAGCTGAAACTCTCATACTTTCCAATAGATGAAATCATTATTTTCAGTAAGTAATCAGCAGTGTGGCTTTCGACCCCAGTGTCTATTGTATCTAATTAATGAGTGCTGTTGGTTTAAGAGAGATAACGTACAAAATTACACTATCAAAATTATCGCTGATCATACACATAAACAACAAAACTGTAAGTAAAGTAAAGTAAAGTAAAAATGTGTTTATTTTGTTGCACAATTCAGACACTAAAAAGGAATTACGATAACAATCAATTACGATAACAACAAAAATGGCCAACACTCAGCGAATGCTATGGAAGGGAGAACCTGCCGTAGCGCTGGTCTTCCGTGCAAGCCAGAACGAAACGCGTGTGTCGCCGCGCGATGTTTAACATGTTGCACAAAAATCAGAAACTGCTTAAAAAATCTTCGAGAAGAGTTAAAACGACGTACGGACAGTGGTAAAAACAATCTTGCTATAAAATATGTAAAAATGGTCCTTAAAAACATAAATGAAAATAAATATTTTTTTAAGATACTAGGAAAATTAAATTTACAGGAACACAGAAGTAAATATAACCCAAATACTTAATTAAATTTAACTTAGGTTCATAGGTACTTGCACATAAATAAATAGTTTAAAAATATATTTTATTGATAACACAAAATTATATACACTTGAGAGCAAAAAAATCGCACATTCATGATTTTTTGACATAACTAAAAAAAAAACAAAAAATATTATGTTTCTGTAATGCAGATTCATAGTCTATTTTAATACCTATCCAGTGGTATCTGATTTGTCTTTCAATCATTACATAAAAATGCTTTTGTGGATCAATAACAAAAATGCATGTTTAGTAAAAAATTCTTTATTCAAGTATTGGTGTCAAAGTTATGAAATTAAAAGATAAAATTAATTTACAGTTTGTTATTAATACCGAGTGTTCCCTCCCCTAGCCTGAATCACTGACTCCATCCGTGTTTTCATTGATGTTACTAGACTTTTGATAAAGTCTTGAGGAATAGCCTCCCATTCCTCTGCGATCGCCTGTTGCAGCTCCTGTAGAGTCGATGGAGGAGCATCTCGGCCTCGAACTCTTCTTTTCAGCTCGTCCCATAGATGTTCGATGGGATTGAGGTCTGGGCTTCGAGCTGGCCACTCCATAACGGTCACATCCACCTCTTGAAGGTACTCGATCACTATGCCAGCAGTATGCGGTCTTGCATTATCTTGCATAAACAGAAAGTTTTCGCCGATAAACCCAGCAAAAGGTACGACGTGGCTCTCGAGTACTTCCTCAATGTATCGTATGGAAGTCAATCCTCTTGATTGGCGACCAGTATTCGGTCCGGTGATGAAGGCAAGCTCGGTTTTTGCTTCCATAGACATGCCTCCCCAAGACATGATTGATCCACCGCCATAGGCGACACGTTCTGTTATGCAGCATTGGGCAAATCGTTCTCCCGATCTTCTATACACCTTCCCCCGTCCGTCGTTGCCATGCAAGCACATCCTGCACTCATCAGAGAACAGGACTGCACTCCACTGCTCTTCGGTCCAATTCAAATGGTCTCGAGCGAACTGAAGGCGGGCTTCTCGGTGGGCTGGGGTCAATTTCGGCCCGTTTGCTGGCCTGTGTGCAGTCAGGCCACCTTCTCTCAATCGTCTTCTGACTGTCCACCGGCTAACTTCTACTTCACGAACTTCTTGAAGTCGTTGGCCCAGTTGAACTGCGTTCAAACGACGATTTCTTAAAGATGTCGTTATAAGAAAGCGGTTATCACGCTCTGTTGTAGCACGGGGACGGCCCGATCCTTGTCGCCGTTGGTAGCCACCAGTCTCTTGATACCTCTGGTATACACGCCGAATGGTAAATCGGCTCAAACTCAATTGTCGAGCCACTTGACTTTGCTTAAGCCCCGATTCAACAAGGGCAACCACTTGAGCGGCTACTTCTGGTGTAGTATCCATTTTCGTGTTCCGTTTGAAGCCAATATCAATAGAGAACCTTTCACACTGTACGTTGGTATGCAAATGATGACCATTCCCTCAATATGCACTCTTTTATACCTGCGATAAATCCCGCCGCCGGCCTTACCTAGATCGAGCGACATAAGGGGGTCTATTGTTTTGTTGCTAATGAGTTGTTTTTAAAGGTAAATGTCAACCCTTTATCAGTTCTGCGAATGCCTAGATTATGCACTTTAATTTAATTTGATTTTAATTTGCTGTAAGCTCCAAATAAAAAAAAAATTGAACTTTTAAGTAAAAATGTGCGGATGTGCGATTTTATTGCTCTCAAGTTTAGTAGGTACATAATTACTTAGAAAATTAAATAAATACATACCTACCTACATCTTTTCGATACATACCTAAATAATTGTAATAGCGTTAAACATATTGTTAGGTACCATGTTTTGAACTTCCGGTGCGTTACGTTATGTTAGATGTGATAACTTTTATTGTAAATCAAACCTAGTTTAGACAGGACGAGCCTTGGCCACTTCTAGTAACGCTCAATCCATTTAACTTACCAACCAGCCATTGTTCGTAGACTTGTTTACTTACGACTTTGGTGCAAAGCTTTAATGAACTACCGGCATTCTGTCATTTTTGTTATTTTTTTCCTTGTTTATTATACGATAACCCCAACAAAATTACTTACATTTTAAAATTAAGATTTCTTTGAAATAATAGATCTTAAATCTGATGATGTACCACGACTAGACTAGACTAGACCTGTAACTATATTGCCAATAAAGAATCTGAATCTATAAGGCGTCGCGGTAGACCGAGGAAGCGAAGGCGCTACGAACTAAGTAGATTCCTTCGATAGAACGTGGGTCCAACTGGCTCAGAATCGTGATGCATGTAGGGAACAGGGGGAGTACTTGAGGTGCGAGGACTGTGTGACGTTACAAGCTAATTTTAATAATATCGTACGAACCTGCTGTTACACAATTATAAATCAAGAGAAACAAATAAGTTATGCTGGACAATCCACACAACAGTAGGTAGCAGACCTATGTATAGAGGTATACTCAAAAGTATGTCCGAATGTACTTTCCCATTTCATAAACTCTCAAAAGTCTGAAATAAGTTTTCATCGTCTTATCTCAGTAGCAGTTCAACTCCAACTAAAGAAAGATTTGGGCAACAAATCATCAGTCACGGTTAAGATTAAACAAAATTGTGTTAGGTACACTGCACGCGAAGGGCAGCCTATTTCTACTGTTGATCAGGCCACACCACAAAATTCAAATTCTAATAAGCCATTGCCTGAGTCTACTATCTACAGACTTGTAGAGAGTAAACTCAATGATGGTGATATCAAAGGTGCCTCACGCATAATGTTCTCAAACGACACGATGGCGCCAAATGACAATGCTACTCTCATATCTCTTGAGAGTAAGCATCCACCAGCAGGGGCCAATACACAACTCCCCGATCCACCGGAAGAGAGTGATGTCGCTGTAAGTACGACCAGCCAGGACGTGCTTAAAGCTGTCATGTCTTTTCAGAGTGGCTCTGCCGGCGGCCTGGATGCTGTGACTCCACAGCATCTAAAAGATCTTCTGTCTGGCGGGTCTGGCCATGCAGGTGAAGTCCTTCTGGAAGACTTGACAGGTTTAATCAACCTGATGTTGTCAGGCCGAGTTAACAGCGAGATCACAGAACTCCTATACGGTGCGAACCTTTGTGCCTTAAAAAAGAAGGATGGCGGTATAAGACCCATAGCCGTGGGCACTACATACCGCAGCCTTGCGGCTAAAGTCTGCTGTCAGAAAGAAGCCGACTATTTAGGCGACTATTTCCGACCAATTCAGCTAGGCTTTGGTTCGCGAGGCGGATGTGAGGCCGCAGTACATTCCCTTCGTACATTTTTAGACCAAAATTATGGGGAGGTAATTCTGAAGGTAGACGTCAAAAACGCCTTCAATTCCGTAGACAGGGGCGCCTTGCTAAAACAAATTAAAGACAAAATTCCAGAAATTTACCCTTTTCTCTGGCAATGTTACGGTTCGCCGTCAAAATTAATACACAAGAACAAAGTCATTTTGTCCGCTGTTGGATGTCAACAGGGCGACCCTCTCGGTCCGGCCATATTTAGCCTTGCCATCCAACCGATAATTCAACGTCTCCAATCCAAGCTCAATGTTTGGTATTTAGATGACGGAACTTTAGGTGGAGAGGTAAACACAGTTTTTGATGATCTAAAATCATCACAGATGAATTTCGAAAAATAGGTTTGGAATTAAATTTTTCAAAGTGCGAGCTTTTTATTTCGGACTCTTGTGTAGACAAAAACAATATCATTGGAAAATTCAATAGTTTAGCCCCCAACATAACAGTTGTTGATAAATGTTCACTTCGCCTCCTTGGTTCACCAATTCTTGATGAGTCTTTTCAGTCCTTTGTAGACGAGAAAATTCAAAATTTCAACAAAACTTCGGACAGACTGCTCAAAATTAATGGCTTTTACGATAATTCGATTTTGTCTTTTTGTACCTAAATTTACGTATTCTTTGAGATGTAGTCAACTGTGGAAACACAGTGAGCTCTTGGAAGGCTTAGACAACATAATAAAGAATACTCTATCATCGGCTTTGAATGTCGATTTAGATGACAAGGCATGGTCGCAGGCCTCCCTGCCTGTCAAATTGGGAGGCTTAGGTATACGCAAAATTTCAAGTGTAGCCCTTCCAGCGTTCCTGTCTTCCGTCTACAGCACTAGTTCTTTAGTTGACAAAATTTTAAAGTCATCTTGTTTGGTCCCACCTGGAATTTCATTCAAAATTTCATTTTTAGACGAAGCTCGAACGGCTTGGCATAATGCTTGCCCTAATGCTGCTCCTCCAAAATCTCTTTTGTCTCAACGGCAATGGGACGGGCCTCTGTGTGAGTTGACACGGAATAGTTTGTTACAAATGTGCTCCAGCTCTGCGGATCGTGCCCGTCTCCTGGCCGTTTCTAAATGGGAGTCAGGACATTGGTTGCAAACATTTCCTTCATTTAACACTGGCACTTTATTGGATCCCGTAACTTTCCGTATCGCAACATGTCTTCGGTTGGGTGCAATGTGTTGCGCGCCTCATCAATGCCAGTGCGGTACTGCTGTCGAACAGCTTGGTCATCACGGATTATCGTGTACTAGGGCCGCTGGTCGGATATCTCGTCATGCCAGCCTTAACGACGTCATCCGGCGGGCCTTTGTCACCGCTAACGTACCAGCTATTCTCGAACCGAATGGTCTGTTGCGTGACGATGGTAAGAGGCCTGACGGCATGACACTAGTCCCATGGGAGTTGGGGAGGCCCATTGTGTGGGACGCTACATGCGTCGACACACTTGCGCCTTCCCATCTTCCGAGGACATCCGTAAGGGCTGGTGCGGCGGCAGATTTGGCCGAGGATCGCAAGAGACGCAAGTATGCAGGTCTCGACAAAGCCTACATATTTGCTCCTTTTGGGGTCGAGACCCTAGGTCCGTGGGGTACCGAGACTCTCCGGGTTTTTAAAAAGTTATCTGAGCGTCTGGTCGACGCGACGCGTGACCCGAGAGCTGGCGGATATCTGGCGCAGCGCATCAGCATTGCCATACAGCGGGGCAATGCAGCCAGCGTCTTGGGGACGCTTCCGACTGGTATTGATATGGATCAGTTGAGCTACCTGTAGATTGTTTGCAACAGTCTGCAGTTAGCTTAATTGTTTCAATTGTAAATACTAGTTATAATTTGATTGTAATTTTCTTTGTTAATAAAGGTATTACACAACAAACAAATTATAACTAGTATTTACAATTGAAACTAGTATTTACAATTGAATACCTTTATTAACAAAGAAAATTACAGTCAAATTATAACTAGTATTTACAATTGAAACAATTAAGCTAACTGCAGACTGTCATTGCCCTTTCAAAAAAAACTCCAACTTATAATACCGTGAAATAAACCCCAGCACAACCGCGAGTACCGTAAGTAAGGACCGAGTCTACCTTGCTTCACAAAATTTGTAAGATACCCATTATAATTATTAAATAGTTGGAACTAGTGGGCAAAGTTTGAAGTTATTTTAAAGGTATGGGCTGGGCGTGAGCTGAAAGCGTGAATAATAAGTTCTAGAAAATGGCTTTTATTATGATTTATTTTTATTAGAATGAAGCCGAGAAAATTGAGAAATGTTTTAACTTTGAAAATTAACTGTTGTTTGTCTTGCTTGTGAGCTAGAATCCTATTTTTATTATTTATTCATTTTAATAGGTATTTGTTAGCCTAAAGTGCTATGTATGAGAATTTGATTGGTTGAAATTACGCAAAAGTTCAAAACTTACCTCGATTTTTGGTTTGTCCATTTACAAAAATAAATAAAGACTCACTATTGATGTCAACCCTTCATTATCATTTTTAGGCACATTATACATGGCACCCGTCGTATCGTAGCTTGGACATAACCGCTTATGTATCATTAATTAATTTAGTTTATTTGTTAAATCAATGTATTTGTATGGAAGCGCAGGACATCCTGGTACAAGTATATTTACATGCTTAGAAGGATGTCCTAACAATTTTTAGCAAGTAGCGTAACATATTTTTCAACATACTTGCTCATAAAGTGGCTCTAATTTCACCGAAATTATTCCTAATTGCGGTTAAATATTAGTACCCTAATTATGTACCCATAATGACACCTGTTATCTAACTGTGACTTTTTCATTGCTATTATACACAAGTGAATTATAGAGTTTTTTATTTTATTGGTTGAGTTGCTTTGTTCTTAAAAAAGTTTCGATACAAAAAAGATCGTGTTCAATAGTACAAATAAATTAATGTACCTATTGCTTGCTCATTTCATGCAACTTCGTATTTAAATAGATAATTTCAATTTGTACGTGTTTAATAAATAAAACTTTCACTCAAATATAACTTATTTTATACAAATAAACAATTTTCAATTTATCTGAAGTCTAAATCGCTAACTTTTAGGTTATCACATAGGTCATTGGTAGTCGGTTTAGTGTTTTTACACTTTGAAAGTCACAGATGTGCACAAAATTCACCCCCTTCCTCGGCACTGACCCCTCTGGTCAACCTGCGCTTCAGATGGACCAACGATCACTGCTCAACCAGACCATTCATGGTAGGTATATTTTCTACAAGAGTGAACTACCGAGTCCCGACGCACGTTAGCTCGTTGCACGGAATCTCGACCAACGTTAAAGCATGTTAGCATGGTAGCATATTTTGGAAAAATAGGTTTTATTTCCTAACCTAATGTAATCCTTGACCTTGATTTAAAAGCAATAACCCAGTCAAATGTCAGTTCAACGCTTCGCAGGAAACATTCACTCAAGCACAATTCCATATGAGTTTATTACAATCGCTATTTGTAACATAAACATAATTTCGGATATGAAATACTCCGACCAAATGTAATACCAGGCCTCATTCCTTCACACGCCGCATTTACATAGAAAACAAAAGCCGGGAACACACTATTGACTCGCCACGCGACCCGACGAATTGCGATGCATGACCGGAATCAGATTATTAACACCCGACGCGACGAAACTTCGAGTGTTTGACAATATGGTTCTGGTCATAGAAAATTTATAGGATTAGATTCAACTCAACACGCATCGCGTTTCGTCGGGTCCCTGGCATTTCAATAGTATGTGGAGGGAGCCCAAAAGAAATCTAGATCTTAAGTGTTGGAAGCGCTGGTGAACTGAAGAGAAAATATAAAAACTATGGACTACAATTTATACCTAATTACATATAACCTGGTGTGTCCGAGTGCTTATTAACTGGTTCAAATGGTTTAAATGGTTGGATATGTTATGTTATGTTTAACATATCCTAAAAACGGCTTCTGGCCACGTGGTTCGACCGCATGGTTCGACCAATCGGATTACGAACTCGGTGAACTTTTTTTACCAGTTAGTTATGTTTTAGAATCTTACCAAGCGAACTTATAAACCTTAGGACGGCGTAGTTTTACTTCGAAGTCGAACCACGATCTGTTACCACTTTTATGGTTATGCCTTTTTTTTATTAACCTGAGGGAAATGCGCTCCAAATCGTACTGCCACGGGGAGACAGTACTAGTATGTGGGACTTCAACACCACTAAAACTCTCAGGGTGCTTCCGCCTCTGCCGTTTGTGGTGGGAACGTGGCGACGCTTTGTCTTTATTTATTTATTTGGCACACAAAACAGAACACAATCAAAAAGTAAAAAAAATAGAAAGCCACTATATTAAGATCTAGATTGTATCCCTAAGTATGAATATTTGAGAGCAGCAGGCCAACTCTTGAGACTCGAATCCAATCGTAATTTGAAATTGGGATCGAAATCGTGCCATTTGGTACTCTTGACCGCGCAACTAGCGCACGATTGGAATCGAAATTGGTGGAATTTTATGGAACTAAATGAAATCGACTCTTCTCGAAACTATCAACTTTTTTGGCACTCTTGACGCGATTTTGACATTTCGTTTTGAGAACGGAATCGAGTTTGCGATAGAAATTTCACAGTTGCCAAAAGTTAACTTTTTAGCGATTGTGCGAGGATATTAGTGATTTACATATGAGTGATATGAGTGATTTTAAACGAGAAAATGGCACATTTGGCTCTTTTAAGTGATATTTTAACCAATGTTCATCGAGAAGACAAAAGGCAAAGGCGAAATACAAGAAGAATAGCTCGGTATTCAGAAAATGCTTTTGCCATGACCGACGACGAACTCAAAAAGTGCTACAGGGTCAGCAAAAGCCTTTTTAACGTTACAAGTACCGATTTAGTGCCAGTTTACTGCAAGAGCCTCAAGTTGATGGTAGGTAGGCCTACTATTCATTGTTCCCTATTGGAATGGACGAAATTTATTAAAGTAGTAATTTATAGTTTTTGTTGGATTCTCGTACAATAATAAAGATTACAGCTTACCTTGATAATTTATAAAAAACTGAATTTTGATAATTTATAAAAAAGTGAAATCACTTTCAACTTTGCTGGACTCTTCAAGTCTCGGAGCAAACTAGTTGAAGATTAATTAGGCTGAAAAGCTTGTATAAACATCGAGAAGCACTTGAAAAAGTGGGACCCTTGTTTATAATTCCCCGCCGTTTTTTTTTTTAAGCTGTTACGCATCGTGATATTTCATTCTGCCACTGTTATTTACAAAGAAGTCGATCTCATACTCGATTCTAATTTCAATCTCGATTTTGTTCCAGAGTGCCAATTTTACGTTAGGTGAGATTGGAACTGATTCGGATTAGAATTGGATTGAGATTGGGATTGGATTCAAGGGTAAGCCCTCTGTTCCGTGTAAATATAATATGAAAAAGTTTAAAGCATGCATGAAAACTAGATTACAAAGTTCATAAATAAAACATTAAATTAATACATTTAATTTTACGACCGATGTGGCGCGGCGGGCGAAGGTCCGCCTGCGACGCAGAAGGTTGCGGGTTCGATTCCCGCCTTGGGACAAATGTTTGTACGATCTGCAAATATTTGTTCCGGGTGTTCTGGGTATTTTCTATATATAATAAAAAATATCTATCTATGTTATATATTGTATTAAGTTTATCAGTCATCTACCTCTAGTTCCCATAACACAAGCTCTGCTTACTTTGGGGCTAGATGATGCTGTGTGGATTGTCCAGCATTATTTATTTTATTTATTTATTTTATTTGTTTTAAGTATGAACCTACCTAGCTACTATAATGAACTATGTAATTAATAAATAGATATATATATATATTTTTTTTATTATTAACAATTACAAAAAATTTAGACCACTCTTCTTAATGAGAATGGTTACAATGTCTTTTTTAAATTTTAATCTTTTGTTAAAAATGTCAATATTGTCACTGTTATTAGTTTAATGATCATTGTACTGACGACACATTCTGACTATAGGGTTGTAATAAGAGGTATTATTGGCATTTATTCCACGATCCCACCGCAGCTGCCCGATATCGTGCCCCTCTAGGTGGTTAGGGGGTTAGCACTCCCCTCCCCTTCGCAACACGCCAAGAAATACATGAAGCGCTGCGACCATCCGCCAATTAGGCGAGTGGCCCCGCCGCCTGCCACACGGTCGCAGAGAAGAGTGGCAATCGCCATACCGATACTCCTACTCCCCTGGGACCTCACCGCGTCCACCATCAAACGGTGGCGACCCCGCGAAGACTCTCCTACCACGGCCTCCACCTCTCAGCGCCGCCTGCCTCAGCTGCGGTGCCTCCCATACGACACCGCAACCTACTACCGCTCCAACTGCGCTTGGAAGGCAAATTCCAGAGGAGCAGTCCCTCCCGCGTACCTTCTACCGCCTTTGAACGATTCACCAAAGCGTCCAGGTGTAAAAGTTTCACAATAGCAGTAAAATTCATCGGTTCTGATAGCCAACTCGCTTTCCATCTTAATTCAGCCTACCTCGAGAACAAATAACGATATAATTAAAACATCTTTCGACTCCTCACGCTGGTGCGTTAACGGCGTCGTTTACAGCCTCGGCTGAGAAATGTCTTTTACCTAAATAACAAAATGTGATCTCATTTTGTGGAAAAATATGTGGTTACCTTTACAGGGTTCTTGCGTAACTTTCAGAAGGCTTTTTATTGCTCGAAAGTTTAAACTTATTGATATAGGAACATGCTAAATTAGTATAAACGTGTGTATTTCAATCTGACTTTTCTGGGATAAAATATAGACATAAAGTAATTCTATTCGAGAACACAATTAAAGAATATTAATTTTATTCATTTATTTTATTTCCGGTCATTTTTAAAATAATCATAACAATACATATCGACGGTGGAAAGGAAAAACCCTTGAAACGACAATTTTGGAACTTTACAGGAGAGCCGATCAAAGTTTTTATTTTCCGAAAAAAAATCATAAAAAATTACAAATGGAAGTTAAAGCGACAGAAAAAAAAACAGTTTCTTTATTTTTAATTTACTATCTACTATTAAACTTAGAAACATATGCTAGCATGATAAAAGGATTTATGCGTCGCTTAATTATTTTGTGGCGAATACAGCGGAAGGAATAACACATTAAATGCAAATTCAGTATTTTGACAAACGCAAGGAAAAACACATTAACGACAAGCTATGCTTGATATAACTAGGAGGAAAAACAACTGAAGCGTATCGAGCATGAGATACAAGGTTGTGGAAAAACCAGTTAACTAAGAAAACCATAGTATGATAAGTAGAGGAAAAACACGATAAGCGCTAGTTATGTAATAATTCAATGTTATATTTTTAACTGAAGTCCCTTCTTTGTTTCCCAAAGATACCAAAAAAAAACAAGAATATTGAAATAAAACAGTGTCTTTTACGGTTTTAGAAGCTTACTGGTACAACATTTTGGCCAAAAAACCCATTTCAGTGGGAAAACACAAACTTCAAACCAAGTGTAGGTACAATAACTATCTTCATGAGTGATCAAACAATATCATAAACGACTAACACAGCGTATCGCTTCTGTATTGCAAACTTACATTGAATTTATAAACCTTTCATTTCTTTCATTAATAGACTTTAACAACCATAAATTATGTATCAATATATTTCTATTCACTACCTATTTTAGTCTTCTGACTTATTCAACATTGCTAACACTATAAGTAAAATCTTCTAAACAAAACAATTAAGCATAATTAAATGATCAATAGAAACGTTAAAGTCACATACTATCAAAATTTAAGGTTTCCAATATTTGACGTTACTCCTTGTACTATATGATATGAGTAAATTAATTACAAACATCCTCAATATCTGTTTTTGCTAACGTATCAACACCAACGACGTGAGGTAAAGTAACATATTCATAGTGGAACAGTCTTGGTAGAGCAAAACTTTCACAAAGTTTTGTCAAATCTTCATAATGTCTTCTGAGTTATTGGTCCTATGGGGTTCTGGGTATAGACTTCTTGTAAAGCAGTTTTGCAATTTGTGCAGTTGGAGCTCCGTTTAGAGGTATAAGTTGTTCTTCAGCATCAGGTAACATGGAGTATTTAACTGCCATCACTTTAAAATTTGACTTTTTGAAAGTGACAATCCTCAATTTGCTTATATTTTCTGTCAAGTTTCCTCGAAAGTACTTAACTTATTGTGCACTTGAACAAAGATACTTGAAGATACGTTATGTTCTGCATTGTCAATACTTTGCAATGGAGTGCATCTTCCGAAGACTCTTTACTTCCAAATTGACATTTCGGTGGTCCTTGATATATCTATCAATTTACGTTTGAAATGCTTGGAGTGTCCGCCCATTTCCAATATTTTATTTTTAAAATACATCTTCTGGTACATTGTGAAAGTAACACAAAAAAAAGAAAAGCATGAGGGTAACAATAATACACCTACAAAATAAATAAAGAAATAGGGGCACACCTTAGCAATTTAGACAGACCTTGAAGTTCGCAAAATAACAGAATCACACTCATCAAAAGATCGCGTGATCAAATAATAATACATAGCTACTCATTAAGAATGACACAAGTTTCTACCTGATTGTCAATAAGGTAATCACATCATCGTTATAAAGAAATATTCGTTTTGGTTTTCGATTTAAATTATAAATTATACACTTAAATATTTACAGATACTTATATTCACTAAAACACGCACTCTCTGTGGCCGCTGTTCGCGATGCGACGAAACGTAATGTACCTCGACGGTGGTTCACCGATGAATGAAGCGCCACGTCACATATCATTTCCTTATAAAGGTGACGCCACTTACACAAAAGAGACCGAAATTCATTGCTTGCAGCGACAAGACTTGTTTTGAATAATTAATTTAAATACACAATGTCGTAAACAATGGTTACTCCAACCAACTATCGTCTTCATTTATGAAGTCAATGAAATTAAATGAACCGACGTTTCGAGAATAAAAGACGATGTCAGTTAATTTAAATATTTATGTGGTTTTTTTGTTGTGTATTTACTTTTACCGACGCTACTGCTTTTTACAACCATTGTTAAAACAACTGAAATCCATAATACTCTATAACAATCATGCAGGAAAAACACATCAACTCCATCATACAGATATAAGGTAAGCATGGAAAAACGAATGTAGCGACTGGACACCAAAGGAATAGGAATAAGCAAAAACACCTTTAGTGTTTAAAATAGCATTTCCTATGACGGAGAAAAACGATTTAAGTAACCTATAATATCCGAAACAAAAAAGGAAAAACACATCAAATAACAATCTAACTATAGAGTCGGTACTTTAAGCGGTAAATGAACCAAAATTGCTATAATTCTTTGTCATTTCATTTAGCGTTTGAAAAAATTTAGTCTAAAAGTGCCATTACTTGAAGCGACACCAAAGTGGTCGGATCGCCACAAAACCATGACTAATCGACGCAGAAAAAATCACTGATTTCAAATATGTTTAAAACTCATTTTCGACCAAAGTGTCGCTTCAAGTGTTTTTCCTTTCCACCGTCGATATTATCCCCTGACATATCATTTTATAACTTATCTTTTATCTAAACATCTACGCGACATAAAATAAATACAATACAATAATGATAATAATCAAACTACTCTTAAAACTAGGTAAATACAAATATTACACACAAATCTCTAAAAAACTAGATGGGAAACTAAAAAGGCTTTAATAAACTTAAATAAACAAACCAACAGATAAGTATATTAAAGGATTATAATATGTTACGAAGCAGTTTGATTTATTTATGAAAACAATAATCATATCACAGCTACTTAATTTTAAAATGAAAATAGTTATATGCCTAAATCGGACCAGCGAGTTAAAAAATTTATTGGCTCAGGTATTTTTGCTTTTTTTACAAATCTAATCTCATTTTAAAATTAATTCCTTAAACCCAAATGAAAGGTTTCTTGAGAAAACGAAAAGCAAAGACTTTTGAAAAATTATTATTATTATTATTTCCTTTGACTTTACAGTTAAGATTTATTTGTTTTATAAATTATATACGTTAATTAGGGCACATACGATGTTAAAACAACTATATTTTGGTGTAAGCTAAACTAATCTAGTGGCAAAATATAATTTATTTACAAAAATAAAACTATTAACTAATAATGGAATGTTCGTATTGCTTGATGAAAATATAGGCCTTATTTCTAATAAAATGAATATTCAAATGCATTTTTCTTATATTTCCAAAGCGGTTTTTGATGACAATCAACACACAAATTTTGAAGTCAAAAAAAACTGTTAATTAGTACAAGTTATGGCATGAATTGAAAAGAGAAAACAAAACAATTGAAAACTACAAAAAATAAAAAAGTACTGAGTTCGAATTTCAAAAGTCCTTTCAAATGTCGAATAAGGTCGAAAGCCCCATGTCCTTATTCGAAGTCTCGTTACTTGCTTATTCACCTTAGATCTTACAGTAATCACTGTTATCAGTTTCTAGTAAGCATAGGGTTGATCATGATATTGGCGAGCGCGTTGCGTCGTTTCCTCCAAGCGCCGGAGCCTTGCGCGTGGTACTGCAACTGCCGGTACCAGGTGCGCGTGCGTGAGTTTTCTTCAGCCTGAAAAAAAAATGAAGACCAATAAAAACAGAGTAGATAAAAATGGCCTCTGCTTTATCTGATGAAGTTAGTTGGTGGTGGAATTGATGAGGCATTTTGCCCTTTTCTTTCTGAAAAGAGACTTTTCCAGCTGTTCGATTTCAGACTTGCATCGCTCTCCACTATTGCTTATGCACTATGGGTTGCTAAGCTAAGCTTAAAGTTATTTTTCGCCTTTTTGTAACTCACTTGATAAGTAAAGAAAAAAAGTAAAAAATGGTACAGAGCGCCTACTAACGGAGAACCTTCGACAATCAATAGAGCATCAAACATTGTAAAATGATACAATTTTTGTATGGATTGCCTATCTACCTAGTCTCTCAATGCATAGTGCATTGAGAGTCCGAGTATCGCTCTATGGTACCTAGTTATACTCAAACGTATTCAATTCAAACTAACCTTGAAAATATAAGAATCCTTAGACGTAATCTCGTGAACTTCGAAAAAATGTTCGGGCTCGTGATCCGCGGCCACCACACATCTATCCAAAAACAGTGGCTCCCTCTGTAGAGTATACCGTCCTGCTTTCTCCCGCACCAGGAGTAGTGCTGCCTCCCTCACTCCGCTGCGAGCAAAGAGCTCTCCCTCTTTCTCTCTCGCTTCTTTGTCACGAGCTTCGCGGACTTCTCGAATCTCCGTCGCTTTGTGCGTGGTCGTTGGCTAGAAAAGAGAGAATGGTATCAAATGAAAGAGCTCATTTTCAATGTAAGTGTATTAACTACGAACCTTGTTTGTATTGGAGGAACACCAACGCTGCAACGTTTTATCCATTCAAGTACGGGGGACTTCTTCAGAGTCCCCTCCACCTCCGCCCCCGGATCGCGCGCGAATCGAACCCAACTCATCTTGCAGAAGTCCCTCGCTAAGGGATGACACGTTGGTATTCTCTCAGCACAAAGCAAGGTTCATAGCTTACATTCATAATGAATCCGTCAAACTACGAGTTTTAATAGTAAAATTTATGAGCTGTCAAAACTTATCCATTCATAAAAAAAAAATCTTAGAACACATGCCATGTTCTATTTTTCTGAAGTGTCCAAAAATTCGTCAAAGTTAATCGACAAAGTTGCAAAATGCTCCATGGTCTTACAGAAAACATCAGGGTGATATTCTAAAAAGGCCTAAGATGAAGGCTAATCAAAAAAATATTTCGAAAAAGTATTTTCAGTGATAGATACACGATAGATACTAGCACGAGGACTGTCACCTCCTTTATGTAAAAATAATGTGAGTAGCGAGTGGGTAAAGGAAGTGAAACAAAATTTGACCGTATTGAAGCGTTACGAAAAATAAAAGCACACTCGTAGACGCACAACAATAATTTTGCTTTTATTAGCAACCAGTATTTTTTTCACTCGCACCGCTCGCATACTGCAGGATGTGACTTGCTCTCGAGGATAATAATGATGAATGACGCCAGGCAATGCACAACAGAGTATTTTGAATAGAACACTTTTATATAGCAACTTATAATAAAGAGATACTTATGATGGAATTATTTGAGTAAGGGAATGCTTTGCTATATGAGTACGTGAGGGTAGAATAGAAGTTATTGAGTAGGTTAATTAAGTACCTACGTAAAAACCCTGTAACTTCCAGTTTGTGAGAGGAGTAAAAGGATCTTCGACAGTAAAATACTCAAAGAAATCAAGTAATATCCCAAAAATCTTAGTAAAATAATAACAAGCTTCCAATCAATTTTACCTACGTAACAGAAATGGGGTAAATTTGTCAATTATTTTAATTTTCACATTTCAGAGCAATATTTCACGTTCAAAAATAATACCTCTGCCATTTGAATTCACGGTTCACAGATCTAATATTCTCACAGAATAGACTCATTGGGGCTTACCTTTCCGTTGGTTACCAAAAGAGCGTTGATAGGCGTCAGCTTGATAGTACGGCCTTTACGCCAGTTGTTGTCATTTGGCTGCGTGAACAGCAGCTTCCCTTCCATTGCGAACCTTAAACAGAACAGCGTAAGGCATTCAATTCTGTGGCAGAGTTGGGTTTAGTTTGCCTTTTGCCAGGATTTCTGTCTCTGCAAAATCAATTTGTCAGTTCTATACTATAGCATAGCTAACTAGTTAATTCTAAGTCTGGCGACAGAGTGCATAATTTTCTATTTGTTCAACGATTATTCGATTTTGTCTGTTTGGATTTTAATATTATGTACAAGAGTTGCAGTCGGCGTTACATTGAACCATTTCACGGTTGAATAACTCAACATCTTAAGTTGGTAAGTTATGGTTATTTTATCTCAATTGAGCGTAAAAAAATTATCTTTTATAATTATCTTTAATGATATACTATTCAAGTAAGGAATACTGTCTGCGACATAGGCATGTTTGGATGGTATGTACAAAGCAGCCGATAGGAAGAAATTTTGGATATTTCCAAAGCGAAAGATTGGCTCTTTTTTAGAAAAGGAATTTGAGCAGTATTATTCCAGTTGAAAATTATTGGTTTGCCATAAAACTTGGAGAATTATAGAAGTTATTGCAGCGCAGCCTTAAATGGAAGGAACGCATAGGTAACTAATTGTAGAGGAATTCAACCCAAAATTTCTGATATTGGTATGGTATTAGGTTACGCTATATTTTCTAAAATTCAAAAGAAAGAGTCTTTAAAAAAAGTTCGTTACTCCGGGTTAAAAGCTCATTCATATTTTCTCATTCAGTCTCTAAAACGTCCATTGTATCCACGCTTTGTTTATCCGCAGGTCTAAAATAAAAAAAAAACGCAAATTACAAATCCATAACAAGATGAGACGTGAAAAGTCAGACGCATGAATAAATAAATAAATAATGTTGGCCAATTCACACAGCATCATCTAGCCCCAAGCTAAGCAGAGCTAGATCTACTAATTAACATTGCCGTCAAAACACTACCGGCAATGATAGTCTATGCTAGGTTCTCTGGTAAGTGCGACTTGTGTCAGACCAGCTGGTTGTCACCAGCGGATTTTACCTAGCATCATCATGATTCCAGTCCAGAACATCCACAGCCATCTTCCTTAGTCTGATATCCGCTACATGGAGGTCATGCGCCGTCCGTCTAGCCACCGCCAGCCGTCTCCACAGTGGCACATCACGGGCCGCAGCAGCAGCGGCAGCAGCTGCCGAGTTGATCTCTTCGAGACGGGATTCCACGCAGCGCTGAGCGGACTTGACGTCGTCGCGCTCGGTTGCGCACGCGGCGGTGGAGCGGTAGAGGCGGTTAAGAAGGAGGGGATATTTTGTCACGCGTTGTACTGGCACCTGTAAATTGGATAAATTATGTTATAACTAGCTTCCACCCTCGACTTTTCATGCGCTATTCTACGATAAACAAGTAGCCTGTAATTATATTTCTGGACCAGAGCTAATTGTAAGCAAATATTCAACTAAATCAGTAGTCGGAGTTACTATTTTATGTATACGTAAGTACCTAACCTACCCATGAAACTTTTGTCGTTTTGCAAAATATACATAAGTATATACATACATAGCAAGCAAACGGAAAATATTGCGGCATTTCAACAAACTTTTTTTATAACAAAATAAAAAGTTATGAAAATTTTGACAGAAGTAAAAGTAACCAGAAAAAAATGTGAAAGGCAAATTTCTTACCATAAGAAAAGAGTTCAAATTCATCCTCCTCAGTACGGCGTTTTCCATCTGCGAGACGCGTAAGAATATCCTCAGGAGCTCTTTCTCCTTCTCCAGTCCAGCCAATAGGAGCGCGGCGCCGGCTTGCTTCACGCAGTATGACTGGAACGCAGTCAGCATGCCAGAGCATTCTAGAAGGATCTTTCCGACGTTCACAGTCAAAAGGTCCTGGAAAAATGGTTTGTTTGATCGTGTTCACTTTCTAACTTGTGTGTTATTTTGCTTTTGTATTTACTGATTAGTTCGTAAATTTTTTTTATTTTATTTTATCACCATTCGATAGTTTAGTTTTAGATAGTTAAAAATTAAAAGCCGTCTACGAAAATACCTACCTAATTATAAAGACAATCGGTGAATGCTTGTTTACAAACACAAGCATTCACCGATTGTCTTTATCATTTTCTTTTGATACTTTAGTCAGAGGCTTTTGTTAGACTTTTGTAAAAGCTATAATGCATTATAACTTTTACGTAGTCGGGTTTTAGTTTTTAACTATACTTTATCTATACTACAATCTACACATCGCCATTTGTTGAAATCGGGCTAGTAGTTTCGGCGCGACACGAGGTAATAGGATGCCAATCTCATAACACTCGCCTGTCGGTAGTCGGCTAAAAAAAAACAACTAACCTCGTCTCCTTGTTCAATGGCAATCTCAAGGGCATCTCTCAACTTCTCCGACATAACCTGGTTATTCTCTATTAGTTCTTCAACATTCAAGAAGATAGCACTGAGTTGCTCTTGAGTTAACAAACCAGCCACAAGCATAGGTTTGTAGAACTCTTCTAAAATAATTTGCAAATCGCGACCGTACTTTTCTTCTGTTTCTACTATTTCAGTTATTATTTCTTTTCTTTCAGACCTCTTCTTGGCACATTTTCGGCATACAAGGGGTGCGTAGATGGACCCTGAAAACAGTAAATTCAAATAACATGTTTCAGTTTTCGAGTCCAAACAAAATATAGAAAAAAACTTACCTTGTTCAGTTAACTGCGTTTCCACAGCAGTATCGCAATCTTCACATAAATGAATAGGCGTATCTTTATCGGTTATCGTACAAGGTAATGTTTTTCCTTGAAGTCGACTTCTTGAAGACTTACTCGTTTCGGAACCAACACCAGAATCATTTCTTTCAATTTCTACTGATGTTTTCTTGCAAATGATCGCTTTTTCTAATGTCTCATGATTTATAATGAGTGAGTTGTCTTCGCTTGAATCAGAAGCATTAGATAACTGACTTGTATTGCTACTAATGTTGCTATCGGTGATGACTTTTTTCGATTTCTTCTGCTTTGATTCTGTTATAGTGTGAGACGAGTCACTATCGTTACCGTAACTTGTGACGTATGTTTCTTCGTCATCGATGCCTCTTTCCTTTGCATCCACCAGGTACGATAAAATATCATACTTTGATGCGCCTTCAAATATTGACCGCGACCCGCTGCGTTTTTCATCGTCCAACATAGAAAGGGAATTCGGAGGAGGGTTGACTGGCAAAGGTGGTGGCATATCTCCAATCTCCTCGTAAATTGGGTCCGCGTTCAGCCTTATCGATTCGTAATGGTGATCATCGTTCGTTATTTCAATCTCACACAACGCGGCGTCTACTAGCATTTGGTAGAATTTTGATCTCGTTGAATTTGTATCATCTTCAGTAGACAGTTCACTCGCTGATGCGTTATAGCAATCAGACATTGGTTCAAGATCAGAAAAAACACCTATTGCCCCGCTCTCATACTCCATACTTTCATAGGGAGCAGAGCAGCCATTATCTTCACTTTCTTGTGCTACATTTTCTTGTCTTTTCAACTCAGAATTTCTGGTCTTATTTTCATTCTTTGGTTTACTTCCATTTTCGGTATTCTTTAGTGAATCTTCTTTCATATTTTTGAGTGAGTTCTCTATTAGTTTTTCAATCGTTACTTCATTGCTGTCTGCCCCTTCAAGATTTTTCGTTTCTTGGAGTTTTATTAGTGAGTTTTCTATCAGCTTTTTCACCAAACTAGAGTCTAAACCTTCTGCTAAATGGCCAAAGAAAGGATCATCAAAAAGTTTGGTTACAAAGTTTTCTGGTGGAGTCTTATCATTTATACTGTCTTGATTATTTGTATTTTCATTATTTTTACCACAAACATGAGGAATAAGATTTCTTCTAACAGCTTCGACAGGGTCTAGCAAAATTGTTGAAATGTCGCTGGAAGTATTGTCTGAGTTTCGGGAATCATTATTTCTGTCTACAAAGTATTCTTCATAAGTGTTCGATTCAACTTGCTTTTCTTTTTCATTGGATAGTACTGCACCGATGTAGATTTGGCTTTTAGATTTTTTCATTTCCTTTTGTGGAGATACAACACTTATTGTTACGGTTGTGCCTGTTTGATAGGTATTACAAGCATTTCCATAATCATCATTTACGACGACAGAAGACAAATAAATTGGTGTATCACTACTTACATTCATGGTAGAGTAGCATTCGTTGCCACTTATTTGAATAGACGTTTTCCTAGGCTCGTTTTCTGATGACCTTGAAACGCCTGAAGTTGCTTTACAGTCCTCAGTGTCTGAGTCAAACTGCTTCACTCTTAGAATAGTTTTCTGTTCGTAGTCGTTCGCATCTGACCATTCATCACTTGTTGAACTACACGAGTTAGTTCTGACAAATCGTGTTTTGACGTAGCTATGTTTCTTTGACTTGCGATCACGCCTCGGTGGTGGCTCTGGAGATTCTGAGAGGCCACGTCGTAGGTTGGCCAAAATATTTCTTGTGATGTCACTACTATCACTCAAGTTGCCTGATTCAATAGTGTCATTACAAGCAGAGGTTTCACCGTTTTGAAGTTGATGAGAAACCTGACTAGACTCAAACTGATTTGGTAACAGAATTTCGCTCTCATTTACAGTTGTCAGGAACACTTGGCTGGTATGGCCATGTTTGGTTTTTGGTCGTAATGCCATAGTATCTAAGAATTTTGGAGGAGCTACGGTAAGGATTGAAGTTAACCGTTCAGATTCTGATCTGCGCAGCACCGGTACCTTCGGGATGTTGTTATCTAAAACAAATAAAAACAAAATAATTATTTGATTTATTAAATATAAGCAAAGTATACATTTTATCTAGAACGGCTACTGACCTTCTTTAGTGATACAAGGTGATTCTTCAATTCTATTAATTTCAATTACCAGAGACTCTTCAATTACTTCATCTTTTGTAGTTTTAGATTCTTCCAATACATCTTTTATCTTATTTTCTGCTGTTTCATTACCTTCAGTATGTTTTTCTTGAGTTATCAAAGCTGTTAGCTCTTCAGTTTCGTATCGATTCAAGCTTTGACTTACAATATCGCCTTCAGCAACTACCTCTTCTATTTCGATAATGGGGTTAGGTGCTGTACTAACCACTGTTTGCTCAAGGTTAAACTCTGCTGTATAAATTACTTTTGTTTCTTCGTTGTTTTCTACCAAAAATTGTACGCGTTTTCTTTGCAGGATGTTATGAGATATCGTTCCCTTTTCTTTTGGTTTCGGTATGTAAAACAAAGATGTGTTTACGCGCTTACTGTCAAACAAGTCATCCGTTTCATGTTTAGCTGGGTATTCCACTTTATCATAGATTTTAGGTTTCTTGAGTATAGATTTGATGGTATCATTGTTTGTATTTCTATTTTTGTAGAGACGCAGGGTATCATTTGTTATTTTTCTGTTATTTCTTTCAGGTAATCGTTGGTTGTCACTTTCACTGTCATCGTCTGTCTTTATGTTACGTATTCTACGAGGCGGTCGTTTTGGAGATGTACTTTTTTGCTTTGTACGATTTGAGGTGGATATAGTCAGAACTTTTTTACTTGAGTTCTTACTCAGTGATCCAGTTTTCTTGTTATCATTTTTTATATTTGGTAAGGAAATAATTGGAGAAGTTTCTTGAGATTTCAGTTCATATGTTTTGAGATCATAATTGACAGCTTCGTATGCTGAGATATCTTCTAAATTGCGTATGTTGGGTTCGTCTGAAACTCGTATTCGTTGCCCACCAATAGCTTTAACATTAGAATCAGACTTAGACTTGTTTATCGGTTTAAAGTTACTTTTTTTCATGGATTCCTCAAATACATCTCCGAATTCATCATCAAACTCAAATTCCACTAGTGATTTTGAACTACCGCTTGATTTTACTAGGTCATAAGGATTAATGTCACAAGATAGGATAGATTTCTTAGAATCACTTGAATTGGAATCATCTTCGACCCACATTTCGTTCACTCTACTAACAGACTTACTCCTTCCCTTATTAGGAACTTCAGGAGCTTGCTTTTTCGTTTTTATCCGACAAGGGCTTATACTTTTTGCCCTTGATCTTGATGTGGCAAACTGACTTCCAATACGAGTCTCGCTAGGGGGAGCTAGTCTGCTTCTTCTCATTAAATCATAGGGATCTTGATCTCCATTATTTTTAAGAATTGTGGGTCTCGACTTTGACCCTGGCACTCTCACAGTTCCAGACCTCAGTAAGCCAGAATCAGTTCGGTTCAGTTGTGGACCTCTCACGGTGCCTCCCACCAACAATCTTGGACTGTCAGCTATAGTTAGAGGCAAACGAGATCCCTTGCATTTCTTACATATACTGACTTTGGTAGAGCTGGTTTTCTTAGTACCATTAAGATACTCAGGACAGGAACATAATATTACAGCGTAGTTGTGTGGCGTTGGTTTTTGAGGAGTGCTGATGAGTACCGGACCTGAGACTTCTGGGTATGCTTGGAATACGCTAGGCCTAGCAGGTGGGGTCTGAGTCCTCACAGACCCGTACAGCCAGGGGTCCATGTACTTCATTTGTTTGGAGAGAGATGAAGCTCCCGGTCCGCTGATGGTCCCGTACATGTATGGGCTCTCTGGTGACTTTTCCGATGATTTTGTGCTGCCCGATGAGTTGAGTTTCAGCTTTGATGACCATTTCTTCGGCCGTGTAGTCTCTGGCGTGTCATAAATCTGAAAAAGAATAAAAGCGAAATTTTATAATTAGTTATAATAAATTTACCCAATCCACATGGTAACAAGTTTTTTTTATACTTTAAAAGATTTTGTTGAAAAGTGCATAAGTTTATAATGCTAGGCCGTTAAAATGTAGTGGAAATAGTATGTGTAAAATTTGTATTGCAAAGTATCGGCTTTATCTAAAGATATTTGTTTACTAACTCTCATTTGCGAGCTAAAGAGCTTTTCATGCAAATATTGAAGCCTATTTGTAAAGTCGACTGGATACAGACGACATATTCTTGTCATATAATATTAAATTTTGTAACACCAAGATCTCCAAAATAAACCACTTGAGGCCCAGAGTATATTTTACTTAGAAACATATTTTTTTAAGAAAGCTTTTATGTTTATACGAGAAAGAACAAATTATTAACGATTCTCCGTAACTTGACTTACCAAAACGTTAAAAAATTTTGCACTTATTTTGAAATAAATGTTGTTTAATTCTTGTTGTTTAATGAAGTCATTGTGACGTGACTTTTATTTGTAAGGGCAAACAATAATATAATTCAATTTTGAAAATAAACGCACTTGTTTTTTTTTTTATCTGCAGTCCAGGGATATTTTTTTATTCTATGTACAATAAAAAAATATCTATCTACATTTGTCGTTTAACGTATAAAGTATATCAGTTATCTAGTACCCTTATCACAAGCTCTGCTTAGCTTGGCGCTAGATGATGCTTTGTGAATTGTCCAGCATTATTATAACTATTCAAAAATCTACAGTATTTTTGCGCTCGCATTGACTTCGTTGCCTTTAAAATGTATTATCGTAGGTATACACAGTAAATCTAGGATTCAATATTTGGTTCAATCAATTGCTGCTACAAGAGAAACCATAGGTAACCAGTTTCCAAATATCAGCCTACAAATTCAAAATTGGAACAAATGGTTTCGCTACTGAACCAAACCGAACCTTCGTATTGACATATCAAAACCCTGTGTTGAGGATCTTAATCAAACTGTCCGAGCCAGGTGGATCGTACAAAGCACAGGGGGATACGAAGTAATTAGAACCGTACTGGACTGAGCCAGGGAACGCGAAATAGTAACGATCGGAAGTTTCACTGAGGTGTAAAATTCTGAAACTGCTGCTGTTAAACTATTCTGGAGCTTTGGTCGTAGAGTTTAGAAGTAGAACTCAAAGAAATTGTAAATTAACTTGAAATTTCTTTAGAAAGTTGTACCTACTCGTGATTTTGATTGACGTGATGTGACATTGCTTAAAAAGATTTTGTTCTAGATAATATATAGATCTTTTTGTTACTATATAAACAGATAAAAACATAAGATATATAGACAGAAGCTCCTGGCCTATGCCTAAATCAAAAGCATATTTTCTAAAAACCCATGCAATAAACATGACTGTCAGTAAAAGTGATATAGCTCCAACTAAAACCGTATTGTACCGGAGAAATAAAGGAAAAAGCCAACATCGATCGAATATTTTTCACCGTTAGGTTTCAATAGACAACGTTCTATTCAATCCAGATGGACTAGGCCATGAATTAAAAAAAAATTAATGACAAAATTTCATAAATTTTTTAAGCATTAATTGGATAGCTACTCGGGAAAAAACATTTATGTCGGGACAAATACTAAGGAACAGAGGTTGTTTGCGTTGCTAGCAAAATATTCGGCATTCTTGTAGGAACATTATATACACTAACCAAACTGAATGCTTGTAAACATACCACGACACATATAACTAAAACGTACTTGCTGGCGTCGACTTTCAGATATAAATAGTAAGCAATATTTATCGAAGGAAGGGTCTCAAATCGACATGTTATGTAAATTGCGTATAAAAAGACGCGGTACCGAGTGAATTTTAGGTTAAGTATGGGCGGTCTGTGTACAAACATTGTACATCGAGTTTGGCTAGTGTTTATGTCTTAGAACTTCTGTTACAAATCATCGTTGGTTTTCTTTGGTCAGATGTTTTATAAATGAAAGTTTACCTGTAACCTACTTAGGATACAAACAAATTATAAAATTATATATAATAAAAGTAGAAGTACGAGGTATCAAACATATGAAAACGCCGCCGTTTGCGTTCACACTAAAGTGACTAAAACGCTGGTCTCTGTGGCCACCGCATTCACCGCCTTAGCCCTAGCCACTTCGCATTCACTGTGAACGCACACTAGGAGTTCAAATTAAACAAAAATCTCTCTGAAAATCTGTCTGGATCTCATAATAAAAACCTTTGTAATTTATAAAAGAGTAAGTGCTTCCTAAAACAGCTTTTGTTTCTTATCAAAATAACCTTGAATAAGTATCCTGTTGCTATAAAATTGAATTCGAACTCTGTGAATAGAAATCTTGAAATTTTAGAATACCCTTAGTCGAAAACTTTATTGAGCTGGCAAGTTTCCCCGAAATAAAATAACTAGAACTTTGAATAAATATGGCGAAACTCGGGTTTGTTTTTCAAATAACATTGTTTAAATCCTGCGGGAAGTTTTAATAATAAAATTATGAAAATATTCAGCAATTTACAAACCATCTAGGTTTTTTTAAGATGATCTAGGAAAACTAAGATCAATAACGTTATACACTTTAAACAAGTTATTTAACTTTTCCACCCGATAACTAGATTCTGTCCACGGCTTCGCATGCTTTTTTCCGGGATAAAAAGTCCCACGTATTATCATAGATTAATGAAACTATTCGTCCATGGTATTATGTTGCTCCAGGTCTAGAACTACATTTATGCAAAATTTCTGTAGCTTTGGCATGAAGAGATAACAAACATGTAAACATCCAAACTGATTTAATTTATGTATCCGTAGATTAAATCAGTTTGGATGTTTAGAAGCCTCCGGGCTTAGTTTTTAGGCATGACCAGGTAATTTCAGGTATTATCTTTGAATACCTACTAAGGTCTACTAAGGACTCTATTAGAAGATAATAATAACTTATCTAGGTAAGTGTGGTTGGAAACATGATACTCAAAGGCAGCTTATTCCAGCCAGAAAGGACAGTGGCGGGTCAACTTGCCTCTTAAAGCTGGCCCATGAGAACACAAAATAATTATCAATAAATAATTATCAATAAGTATAAATAATGTGTTGTATTCGTGAAAGACCAACGTTCGTCAAAGTCAACGTCGGCGTACCATTTGTATTTTTACATATATGGTACGTTTCACGCATAAAACTTTGACATATATTTTAGTGAAAGAAAAATACTCAAAATCAATAGCATTTAGAAGATATATCCAAATAAAGAATTAAAAAAAAAAATAGTCTAATTTCGGATATATCTTCTAAACGCTGTAGATTTTGCGTATTTTTCTTTCACTCATATATTTGTCAAAGTATTTTACACAAATAGTACGTTTCACGAATACAATAAGTTATTTATACGGCTACAAATAATTATTTTGCGTTCTCAAGACCGTTGGGGCATAGGCCAGCGTTAAGCTGCCATTCAAGTGGATTGTTAGTACAAATGTCAGTGTGTAAATCACTGTCCTGCATTTGCAACTAGCCCAAGCACTTGGCCAGTGTACACCTGCTTTATCTAGACTCTATCATGCATGCGATATCTTTAGCCTTACGTAGCCGACTTCAGTGGTAAATAAAAGGTGCTACAAGGAATATTGAATTTCAATACAAGTAGATACAATCACGTTTGCTCCTCAACTTCAATCCGTTTTTGAATTTTTTTTTTCCGATTACATAAAGAAACTGTAGCTGACAATGTTTTTTTGTCTGATGGCAGAAGATTAAAATTAATAAAAAAAAACAAATCAAACGAGGATCAAATTAATTAAATAAAAAAAAGTCGATATGCACCTCGGATAGAATATTTAAGTTGACATTCGTTGCATGAAGGCAATCTAAAACCTCGTCCATAAATTTGCGCTTGTAAAACATTTAGACCGCTTCTTTTTAGACACGTTTTAATGTTTTGCTGGTAGGTACCCACCTTTTTTTTGTAAATCTGTACAGAAATAGTCTGATAGGAGTAAATCTTTAATCTTTACTATAAATAAAATTGTATAGAGGGACCTCTATACAATACCTACACTTATTAGTTTCTAATGTAATTTCTAATGTAATCCCCACACTCACACAACCGTTTATACAAAAATTACCACCAACCAGATAACCTACATACTATTTAAAAAAAAAAATTAATATTATACTTACCCAAATTAAAGTCAGGACGAAACTTTAAAGGATTTCCAGAGTCCTGAGTATGGGTTGTGCTGTGCATAGTTTACGAAAACTATAAAAGTTATCGTTTCCTGCCAAACATTAAGCAGCTTGCAGCGCCCCTATCGGGATAGAGAGGAACTCCTTTTCATAGTCTGAGAGCGATTTAATAGTTCTATAATAGTTCTATTTTCATACGAACTCTTCTTTTTCTTTGTGGCTTTTACGACTATTTGCCACAATTTTTCCAATTCTAATGTAGTTGGTATTTATTCGTTCCATTTTTTTTGTACAACTTGTATAACCTATAGAGGTGAGCAACCGAAAACTTTTCTCGTTCTAGTATTTTGCAAACCCTAGCCACTCAATTCTCAGTTATAAAATTCTAGTGAAGCAAAGCACAGGTATAACCAGCTCAGCCCAAACCGCTTTCATAAAAAAACATTTCCATCAGATCATGCTTACACCAGTGTTTGCGGAGCGGATTCGTTATTTGTATTTTTCGTGCTATTTCATCCAACGCTTGCAGAAAGCCCAGAGCATGAACGAACATAGCTCCAGGTTGGATGAACAAACAAATAACTCGTGCTATATTCATCAGTAAATAGATTAACGTAAGGTTTGAAATCATCTGTAGTGTCTTTGGTGCACCTCGAAATGGTAAAATAAAGTCTACTAATATTATGGGTTCCTAGGCAGTATTTTCATTACACGTTGGAACATTTTCATGCAGTTATTGCGATATTAAACTTTTCTCCGTATTGCCGGAGCAATAAATCACGATGAAAGGTAAGCACAATGACGGAAACTGTTTATAAATTTTGGAACTATTATTTGAATTTTCGTAAATAGCTTCCAAATTTTATTGAATTTATTTCGTGGCAATTGAAAATATGAAGAATGTACTTGGAAAATTAAATTGAGTAGGTATAAGTCGGTCTGTAATCTGCTACTTTGTCATCTCAGCTAATAGGTACATAGTTTATGTCATCTAGAGTGGTTAATTCAGCCGGGTCCCTAAAAAAGGCCTGTGATCCTGTGATATAAATAAGAAGCATTTAGAATCTGAAACAAAATTATTTGCTTCGTAGTCCCTTACTTAGGAACATAGCTCAACACGGCTAAGCCTATCAACACGGATGTCTCAAATTCCTAAATTCCATGCCAGGTGTTTGGCGTCTGATTGCAGTAACTTTACAATTGGGTTAACAGAAATATGACAGAAATGCTAAACGTAGTTGCTAAGTTGCACACGTCCGACCCCACGGCTGGGTTTCAAAGTACCACATCAGTGAAGCCATGGGCAGAAGTATTGCCAGAAAGCTCTAATGTTTAGCATAAATATTCTAACATTGGAGATCAATTTGCTAAGGAAGAAAGCAAAATGGCACAATAAGGTAGTTTATTTTCTAAAAATAAGAGTGAATACAAACCTTTTCTTTATAAATCGAACAATAGGCGTAGCGTAGGTACTGAAATTTCATTATCAGAATAGATATTTTGGTGAAGAAGGTGAACTAGACACAATTGAGGAACGACCAGTGAACTTATATTGAAAAAAAAATTAAAAACTTGCTGCAAGCTATGGCTATTTTAGAAAAATCCTCCAAGTGCACTCGGCGCTTTTGCTATTATCATTTTAATGACAATAACCAGAACAAAGGGGTAATGAAATGATTTCACATTGCATACATAGAGTTCATTATTATTATAAAAAATATAATTATAAAATAACATGAATGTGTTAAGAAGAGGTGTTACCTACCCAGACTGCCCAGCCTTAGAAGTAGCGACTTAAAGGTCATATATTGACCTTATAAGGATAATTAAGATACCAGATAAGAAGTTTTGCACACATGGTAAGCCATTTGCTTTTTTGTTTTTTTTACTAAAATGAACATTATGTCGATAGACTCCAAAACTACAATTGATTCAGAGTTTCTTTTAGCGAAGATTCATAGAAATGGCTTACAATGTGCGCAAAACTTTATATCTGCTATCTAAATTACCGTAAATTTACCTAACTAATAATAAATTTATTTTTGGGATGACGATCTGCGAAAGACTGCAGGCAGATGCTGGATGCGGCAAGCTGAAGACAGGGCACTATGGCGCTCATTGGGGGAGGCCTATGTCCAGCAGTGGACTAAGATAGGTTGATGATGATGATGATGATGATTTATTATTAGATACCAATGTGTCCTCATTCTAAGTGGACTTGTTTCTTCTTTTTGAGTACAAATAAAGATCTTAAACCGAAATTACTTGTAGAACCTAGAATATAGTACAAACCCGATTTTTTTTCTAGCGTCTCTAACCACCGTAAGAGCACGCCCGCCGCTGCACACCGAACTCTACAGTTCGGTGTGCAGCGGCGGGCGTGCTCTTACGGTGGTTAGAGACGCTAACATGGACAAAATTGCATGACATGCAAGGAAACTCTATAGAATTATTAAAAGTAGACTCTTGGCCACCTTGTTTATCATATTTCGCCAAAAGGTTCATTGTGATTCAATGTAGTAGAGTAGAACCAATTCATCTTATATTTCTCGAAATTGTTCTGCAAAGGCTTGAAAGTCAAGTTTTGTATCTAATATTACACAGAGTTAACCGGAAAATTTAGTTATTTGTCAGTATTCAGATCAACTGAGGAAAAGTCTATAATAATCAATTCTTTTAGGGTTATGATTTTAATAACAATAACAGAATAAAACAATTACAACTAGTATATACACTTATACCTATTTTTTAAAGATCTAAGCCGTCACCAGAAGGCAGAGTGCCTAGAATGCTGGCAGCATTGTCACGTTGAATGGCAATGCTAATTCGTTGACCGAAATAGAAGCCAGCATTCCGATCACCTGTCGACTCTATAAGAAGTTTGGTAAGATCTTTATAAATGGCGTGTGCTCCAGGTCCCCAAGGACCAAGGGTTTCAACCTCAAACGGCTCAAATAGGTAACCTCCGTCAAGATTAGCGTATTTTCGCCGTTTGAGGGACTCCGCTGATGTTGCTGCGGAGCCGGCCCTTACCGATGTCCCTGCAAAATGTGAAGGCGCTAGGGTATCTACACACGTGGCATCCCAAACTAAATGCCAACCCATCTTCCAGGGAATCAGAGTCATACCGTCAGGTCTTTTACCATCATCTCGCATAAGGCCACGTGGTTCGAGGGTAGCTGCCACACTGACGCTGGTAAAAGCCCAACGGATGATGTCATTAATCGAAATATGACGGAGCATACGTCCTGCACTAGAGACACATGCCAGTGGATGGTGACCAAAATTATCAACGGTTTCACCACACTGACAACGGTGTGCAACTAGGCAAGGAGAACCTAAACGCAAAGAGGTGGCCACCCGATATGAGTTATTATCTAGATTTTTGGAAGGCAGAACATGTAACCAAAGTCCTGATTCCCACTCGGAAACGGCGAGTAGACGAGCACGTTTTGATGAGCTGGCTGACGTATTAATAATATGTTTCCGTACTAGCTCACAAAGTGGCTCATCCCACAGTCTCTGAGAAGAAAGGACTTTGGGCAGATTCTGTTCAGGACAGGCTATTTTCCATGAGTCTATAGCTTCATCAATACCTGTAATCTCATATTTTTTTTTTATCATTCTTAATTTCATCCCTTTTAAAAAATATTCGATTGCATTGAACTTGGCTTGTGATCTCTATATTTGTTATAATTTGGTCGTTGCATAAAATAATGTTATAAAATGTGACAGTAATAATGTCACATGTTTGTTTTCTAGGGTCTCTGTGCTTACTCGAAAAACGAAAATCAAATTATGATTCAAATTTTCTGATTCGTCGGAGCAAAACTCTAAGTCATAGGTCACTGGCAAATGATAGCGTTTGTTTGCACGAAAACGAATCAGTTAATTCGATTTTAATTTTATTTTATTAGATGAAATTTGGCAAGAAGATAAATTGTTACTTGGAAAAGAACATTAGCTAATACATTCAGGCGAAGTCACGGGTAGTGCTAGTGATGCATATCATGCTGTCTTTTATACGAGAATTTCTCAAATCTATAAAATGTACCTCATAAATGCCGTAAAAATATTCGAAAACCATTGTTTCGGTGCCGTTTATATAACAAATGACGGCAGTTTAGCAGCAGGGGAGTGGAGGTAAATACGAGGGTTTCTAGTCACGTCCATATTCCATTTCAGTTGGTATCATTCATGGCGTGTATTGTTGTATAAGTTGCGGGCTGCTACACATGCTGGCAGCTCTCTTGCGATTTTAGTAAAAAACCGTTCGTAACTAGCTGCTCTTGTTAGCGTCCGTACCCGAAGGGTGAAAGCAGAACCCTATTAAGCCTTTGCTGTCCGTTCGTCTCTCACAGGGCTCTATCTCATGAACCGTAGTCAGTTGAAATTTGCAGAGAATGTGTATTTCTCTTGCCGCTATAACAACAGATATAAAATTAAATAAATATCCAAATTAAACTTCCATACAAAAAAAACGTTATTGTTTGGCAATTTTTTCTCTTCGTTTGTCAAGGCTGTACCTACCTCTTGAACCACAATAGGTAGACACATGAAACTTTCTATAAATAAGTAACACTTCAACTGTAGTAACAAAAATACTAAAACTATACAATCGTTGAAAATTTAAATGTGTCTTCAAACAAGTGAAAAAATTGATGTTCTTTGAAAAAGTTGCCTGACTTTTACGCTACGGAACCCTTTGTGTGCGAGTCGACTCGCACTTGGCGGTTTATTTCTTTTACTCAGGTGCATGCTGCATTTATACGTAGGTTATTATTATGCTGCATTAATGCGTAGGCACTTTCGTCATCAAAACTTTCGACACCGATCACTAACCTGGCGAGATAAGATTCAGTTCCTTTGGCATACATAAAGAAGTAACATAGCCTACGTGAAAAATTCAAAGAGATAAACATAATGACAGTACCATGTCAATATATTTATGAAAACTTGTTGTGCACTCATAGGAATATCAATCGGTTACCTAAAAATAGCGACATACATAACTTATATACTAGAAATAAGAATAAACTACAGAATTAATGTATCTTTTAAAGGGTCTATAGGGGGTATCTTTATACGCTTCTACAACAAAATACCAAATGAGTTGAAAAAAATTATCAATAAATAAATTCAAACAAATTGTCAAACATATTCTTTGTAAAAAGCCTTACTACGCAATATCAGATTATCTAGAGGATAAAAAAGATTGGGATAAGTTTTGCTCTAACACGAAAACTAACAACCTAACAAGGTAAAGGTTTCTTGTTCGCTTCTTACCTTAAAAATATTGATGTGAACAAAAATCAAAGTGATCACATTATTTCCTAGTTTTTCTTAGGTAATTTGAATTTTGTGACGTGTCCAAGAGTCCTGTAAGGTCTAAAGGAAATAAAGCATTTTGACTTTGACATAATTACATCCATCCTGACGCGCATTTAAAACTAAAACGCCTGATGTTGTTGTGTTTGTGAATAAAGAGGACTAGTCAGTGTGGGTGACGGTTAGTGTGGAAGCCCTTCTATAGAGCGGTCATATAGTAGAGCGGGAGAATTGAATTTTTGCTGCAAACGTACGGCGCCTAGGGATTTGGCGGTATTTCATAGTAATGCAGTGGGTAACACTGACATTCCTATTTTTATCATATTATTGTGCAGCACAATCTGCATTCTATATCTTATTGATTGATTGAAAGAAAGAAAATGTGCTAATTTTGTTTTGTTAGTAAACTCGACAACTGATAAAGTAACTTTATTAATTTCAGAAGTGCAGATTGAAAACAATTTTAGTGAGAGACGTATAATATTAAACTCAATGATTGTCAGTCTTTTGGTATTATCCAAAAAGTGAGAACGTTTGTAGCATTTGGAGACTTTGGGTAAAGGAAGATACTTTGTAAGACACACAACTCGACGGTTTATTGAGTAACTTAGGACGAAAATCACATCGCAAACAACCTGACCCAAGAGCAAATGTTTATCTTCAGTCGATACAGCCTCCCAAAAT
The DNA here is from genome assembly GCA_963662085.1 of Eupithecia inturbata. Classification (NCBI taxonomy): domain Eukaryota; kingdom Metazoa; phylum Arthropoda; class Insecta; order Lepidoptera; family Geometridae; genus Eupithecia; species Eupithecia inturbata. Next base: position 4,523,588 of record OY759191.1, on the reverse strand, counting down.
TATTGACGTGGTTTAACTTTATTACAGAACCTTCCTGTACAAAGTGAAGCTTTTATTTTACTTGCGTCAAATGACATCGTTTCGTCGGACATTTTGGGAACCAGTGGTTTCGGAAAGGACTGGGCCTGGCTATTATCTGCCTGCGGTTTTGAGCAATTTTATTGTTCTTTGGAGAAAATATTTAATACATTTTCAGTGGCATTGATAAAGGTACATTTTTAAAAGCTGGTACGATTCTTTAGTATACGAAAAACAAGTGGGGATAGAATAGAAAGATATATTTATAACAACTATACAAACAGTTAAAAAAACAAGACACACTGATAGGTTTTAGATATAAGTTTCTGTGAATAAAGTATTATTTATCTATCTAATAGGATAGGTACTTATATACAGTTGTTATAAAAAGGTCATAACTCAGCATAATGCTGGCTGGTCTTCCGTTAGAACACGTTTAAATGACGTACGTAGAGCCAGCTTTTACAAAAAATATAGGTATTATACATTAGCAGTTATTTATTTTTAAACAATACATGTACACTTTTTTGACACGACTGCATTTTAGAGCCACAGTAGGTCATAGAACAAAACACCATCGACGTTTGGTTTCTGATCGATGATTGGTTTGGTAGGTGTATATACGTACTTACGTACCTACGTGAACTTACGTAATAATCTCCCAAGTACTTTTCCTACCAAAACATCCCAAAAGTCTCTGCAAAACCACAAGTATTCATCATCATTATAGTAGTTGATAATAATATAACAAAAAGGTAAGTATTAATAAGTAAAGTAGGTACGTTACTTAATACTTACTGGGCGGATCTTTTTCCCACTTGATTGTACCGTAATATTCATAGTAGTTCTATTTGGAATAAAATCTGCGTATACAAAAAGTTCGATTAGTCAGTCTAACTCAGCAGGGTGAAAAGACGATTACTTTCGAAGGTGCCCAATTCTATAACAGGCTACCTGAAGATATTAAAGGAGCTAGAACGTTTGGCGTGTATAAAACTAAATTGCAAAGATATATAACCGAAGATGTAACACTACTAAACTAAACCATAAGAGACGAAAATAACATAATAATATTACTAGCATAAGTTTCTCATGTAAGTAACATGTTTGTTGTAAATGAGAAATAAAGATCTTTGAACTGAACAATTTGGAATATTTCTGTTCAAACAGTTAAATTATCGAACTACTAGTAGGACTGGATGGAATAAACGGTGGGTAACAGTCACCTACGACAATGTTTGACCAGTACCAGAACTTACACGGGCTCATTTAGAACTTCTCACATACCTATGTACTTCTTTATCACTTCTGTTATGTTTTGAGTTTGTCATAAGCCTGCACCAGATATCTTAAAAAGCGTAGGCCACATCGTCACTTTCAATTCTTTCAAGTGGGTAAACGAGGGTCCATTATTTTTTTTAATGCAAACTTTAGAGCAACCTACGATTCCACTGTAGTAGAGAGGAACGAGCGTAAAACGAAAATTAAAGGCATCGATCGCTACAAAATTTTACGACAGCCGATTCAATCGAATACGCTTCATAATCCATTACCAAACGATCTAAAATTAATTGATTAAAGCGCACTTTCGTCTACAATTGACACAAAATTCTTCAAGTCTATCGATTTCTTGTCATGGGCTGTTAAATTTTTATTGAATGCTTCTTTTACGTGCGTATAAAACGTATAGGATTGTGAGGTGTAAAATCGGTCTATTTTATTTAGGTTCGAAGAAGCCGTAACTTCTAAGTGTTTTTTTCTTATTTTAACGACAGTTTTGAGAATTGTATCTAAATCTATGTGGATAAGCTATCAATAGAGCTTATTGCAGATAAGTTTTTTAAATTGACTTTTTCTTTATTCGAGTTTTTCTTGTATGTAAATTGGCTGATTTTGAGAGTTGCGTAGATTTGAACTATGTATTTATTTATTCATGAAGAAGAAAGAAGCTTACAGTTGTAGATTTCTACTCTTTGATTGCGACTCGCACTTGATTTCGTTTAGCTACTGTGGTTGAATTGTGTTAGGGGCTCTATCTAGAACGTTTCGTTGTAAAACTTATGTTTGATGTAATGGATTTAGTTTTTTTTTGTAACACGCTTTCGACTTTCTTTTAGGCATTTATGGTTGTTGAAGTAGGTGAAGAGGATGGAGCTCAATAAATACGAAATCGTATTTATTGAGCTGCATCCTCCTGTGTAAAAGCATTTTTATTGCGAGACCAAAGTGTTATGAGATAATTTCATGACGCCTAATGTATTGAAGGTGGTAAAGGCGTTTTTTCTTTGCTTTCTATGTTTTAATAAATGTTAGTACCTACCGTGATCTCTTATCTTATCTTATCGGTGAAGCTAACTGAAAGAACTTGACAAGATTTCCACAATTAATTTAACAATAAAATACAAATTATAAATAATTACTGCTTTATTTAATTTTCCTTCGCTACTTTTTTATCTAATTTGAGACTACAATAACAGAATAAAACAATTACAACTACTATATACACTTAATATCTATTTCTTAAAAATCTAAGCCGTCACCAGAAGGCAGAGTGCCCAGAATGCTGGCAGCATTGCCACGTTGAATGGCAATGCTAATTCGTTGACCGAAATAGAAGCCAGCATTGGTATTATAGTATAGTAGTAGTAATAGTAAAAAGTATATATATACAATAGTATACAATAGTACCTACCTAGTTAATAGATTTTTTTTGTAAATTGTACGTCTCTAATTTGAACACGAAACTTACCCTGATTGAAAAGTTTTTATTTTGTAATACAGAATCGTGGTCTTTGGTCTGGAACTTACCTGTAACAAGAAAACAATGAAAATTAAAGATTTTTCCACTTAGCAAATTATGCAATGTTGCACAAAAGTTTGCAAACTTTTAAAGAGAAACGACAGGGAACGCACAGATGGTATCGAGTAGAACTTTGGTTGTGAAATACAACTTATGAAGTTCAGCAACTGAATTGAAAACTACGAAATGAATTTAAACTACTCTACTGGAAATAAAAGGGGACAAAAGAGCGTTGTTTGTTTCAGTACTGTTTAGGGTTCCGTGCCCAAAGGGAGAAAACGGAACCCTATTACTAAGGGACACACGCGGCTCTATCTCATGAAGCATAAGAGGTAGATAGTTAAAATTTTCAGAGAATGTGTATTTCTCTTGCCGCTATAATGACAAATTAAAAAATATCCATACTAAAGGGGGCTTCCATACAAAAAACGTGTTTTGTTTTTGGCTCTTTATACTCTTTGTTTGTCAAGGCAAACTATTTATATAAAAAAATATAATAAAAAATATAATAAAATTGAAAATTTAAGGGTGTCTCCAAACAGGTGAAAATTTGATGTTCTTTGAAAAAGTTGCCTAATTTTTACGGTACGGAACCCTTCCTGTGCAAGTCGACTCGTACTTGACGGTTTATTTATTTTATATGCGAAGTAAAATTTTTACAAGTCGTTATTCGGAATAAAAGGCACAAAAACAATTCACAAACTTGTGGCCAGATATCCCACAAATTATCACTGAAATTAATTAAAGAACTCAAGGACACTCGCGACATCTGTATTAAATCAATTACGGATCAACAAATTCGCCTTCAAATCAAAATTTCAAGTTATTCGTTACGTCCAAAACAAATTTTATTCGTAAGCATTAGTCACGTGCCGAGTAAGAAATCGAGTCGAGAAAATTTGTGAAGAAATTGCCACTTTGTAAAGAATCGAGTGAAAAGAAGTTATTTCGAATTAATACGACGTAGTTCCTGCTGAAAACGAAGAAAAACAAGAATGTTAGGAGGCATTGGCATGACATTCAGAACTTAATTCGCTCAGAAATAATTAATGGCAAACTATTAAATAATTATTTTTAAATTATTTTTCATTCTGCTATAAAATAAATTGAAACCACTGTTGGTGTGTCTCTACTTTTTGCTAAAATTCTGTAAAAACCCGTTAGCTCACTGCACCTAGAGCCCACAAAATATAAGCTATCAGTAAAAGTTGCATTCATGCCATTAGTATCTTGTACTACTAAAAACTCACCATCACCTCATACATCTTACCTAAAAAAACATCTTCCTACCATCAATGAAACTTCCTATACTTTCGAACGTGCGAACAGATCGCTCTGTGATGAATAGCCTATAACCGCCCATAATTGCTACTTTTATGTGAGAGCCCAGGAAGTGGCGCGATTGAATACAGCTTGTGCAAACACGCTGCTTGATGGTGGTTCGATGCCATTTTTATAGGTTTTATGATGGTTTGAATGGGTAAGCGGTTAGTAAAGTTTCATTTTTCGGTGTTTTAGCTTTCGAGTAAGTGAGGCATGGTGGGTTTGGGTGGGATCTATTCAAATACCTACGAATGTACATAAAGCAAGCTGTTTTGGGTATGAAATTCCATACCCTAAGCCTTCAATTAAAATTACGAATTGGCCTGTAACGCCACACACACTGTTGGACAAAATACTCCCCAGCTCCAGGTGGTGTCCAGATTTTTCAATGTCTTATTTTAACTCTTCGAAATTTTCCGCGTATATGATGTATTCGGACGCTGTATGCAGCGTGAATTTGATAGGATCTCACAACGTTTTACCCATCGATATATATATTATTCAGTGGGTTTACCCATGTTGGTACATTGTACAAAATAGGTTCTCGGGAAATTCACTAGATTTACGTAAAAATCAACTGTAGTACAGTTTGTCCAACAAGCTCCCTCAATAAATGAGGGATTTGTTTGCAATTACAGCTAGATTCAGTGAACACTACGCTGAACGTGATCCTTGAACTAATTGAGTTTCGTGTCGGTGCAACTGGCTGAAATCACACGATAACTTTACTCTGGGGTCACTTTTATTCTAGGAATTGGACAGAACAAATATGTTCCCGAAATTCAACTACTTCTATGCACAAGCAGAATAGAATAGATCACCGAACCGTGATTGCCAACCCGCGTGCCCAGCGTGAGGATTATGGCATTACCCCTTAGTGATAAGAACCAATAAGGCGCTTATCATAGGAGACCTGTGTCCAGCAGTGGACTGGTAAAAGCTGTTGATGTGAGTTGAAGTGATAGTTTCAAGTTTCAAATCGTTTATTGTGAGTAAGTCATTTACATAGGCAGTGAGCGTAAACACAAATTTTTATAATGTCTTTAGGTACATTATATTATGTTAAACACAACTTATTGGGATAGATAGTAAATTTCAATAAAATTATGAAAACAAATACAGCTTCATTATTTTAATTTCATGTGCCGAGCTCCCAGGCCCTTTTGTCATCCAGATAGTCTTTAACACTATATTAAGCTTTTTTAGAGAGTACGTTTTTTACAATTTTTTAAATTTATTTTCTGATTAATCTCATTGACAGAAGAACTGCAGACCGGTCCGATCATTTTTACTCACAATGAGACAAAGATTTTCATAGTAGATATCGTGTAAAATAGAAACTTCTCTATATATTAGATAAAATTTAAAATAGATTGCAATACACAAATTTTGCGTTTAACACTAACATAAAAGCAAAAGTTTGGATGTATGTTTGGATGTTTGTTACCTCCTCACGCCACAACTTCTGAAAGGATACCATTTACACGTTTCCATACAAAGAACGCGTGCGAAGCCGCGGGCAGAAACTAGTTAAAAATAAACAACAGTCAATATAATGCGACCAACAACCGCGTGTCATTTCAAATCTGTATAAAGGAATAGACTTTTGCAAACTACTGTAGAGCAAGAGAGAGAGCAGTACCTACACTTAAATAATTCAGCATTCGTCTTAATTTGGCCGGATGTAAAAAGAATGAATGAACTTAACATTTAACATGGATTAGTTTACTCTGGGTTAATTTATACTGGTGCAATATAAACTGTGAGCTAAAAATTCAAAACATAATAACAGTACTTTGGTACAAGTCCGCCTAAGAATCTTAGCAAACAACATTTAACAGCTATTTTGTTGCAATAGTGACAATTTTATAACCTCATCATGTTTATAATCATGCAAATATATGAGAACTAAAGATAATAATCATTTATTAGCAAAGCAGGGTAATTATTTTATCACGTAGTTTTCACAGAAACCGTTAATTTGCAAATAGTCACAGTAATTAATTCGTAAATGTTTTCTATCGACAATTATTAACATAGATAGGTACGTATGTAATTTCCACGTAAACTAACATTTAATAAACCCTTAGTTTAATAACTAGATATTAAATTACCTAGAAACCAAGACAGAAAATTCGAAGAAATTATTTATAATTTGAATTTACGTGAGATAAAATTAATATTAATAATAACCACAGGGAATATAATTCTGGCGAATGAAAATAAGAGGTAAATGCCTAAAATAGTGAATAGTGATATTATTCTGTTGGCAGCGCACCGAAACCTAAAGCTGTATGTCATCGTTGTCGTCAATATGGAATGCATCTAAATGTTACGAGATAAAGTCCATATTTAAATGCACATTTTTGTGCTGCTTGGCACCTCTCATCTGTGGTAACGATACGTAGCTGCATTTTGTACGAACAAAAGAAAATGATCCAATGAGCTGTAAACATAGTACAAGTGATACGTAAAAAGTATCTTTTCTACTATATAAAAACTCTACCAATGAGATAAATGCCTATTTCAGGCAAACGTACACAATATGCACTAGATTTTGTAGATAAATTTCTGATAAATATCTGTTTCAAACCACTGATAAAGTCCACTGCACACTATGCATATGCGTATGAAATATCAAAATGAACTAAATCAAAGCAAATCCTAATAATTCAGGTCACTGAATGCCTCTACATCGTGAGAAACGAAGAACCTTGAGATACCGAGCGGGTCCTCTTACACAGAGGCGACGAAACATGAGCCTGCTAATGGTGTTTTGTAAACAAACTAACAGGTAAACTAATTTGTTAATTAAATTCCTTAAAATAAAAATACAGATATCAGGTTGTTTTCGGTACAGCCGCCAATTTTCTATATATTTTTTTTATATCTGTCATCCATAAGTACCATTCTTTCGATGTGATTGATTTCAAATTATACCAATGTAAGTATTGAATGAAGTCTATATGTGGACTCCATTCAATAGCTCTCCGGGCTATGGTCCGGGGGGTTGGTGCGACATTTCAGTGCATGAATCAAAGATGTTATTATACTCATTCCACGATCGTATTTTATTTTTGATAGTTCGACTGACAATCAAATAGTCATGTCCTAATGCTTTACCGATTCTATTTTGTAATGACAAACCGATTTTGTTTATGAAGATATTGTAATAGATTTTTGGTATAATTGCTCAATATTTTATACGGACATACTCACTTATGCGTCTCAATCACTTTCTTTTTACAATTCGAATATACAATTTAATAAAATATTGAAATTTTTGTTGTTTTATAGCTACTTGCTTCTTCCCGTGGCATTACACGCGTTTTACCGTGATAAAAATTAAGACAGACTGAGTTACTGTGATAGATAACTAATAAACTATTTTTTTTATACTATTTTCAATACTTTTTCATTGAAAATCATCTAGAAAAATCTTCGTTACATACTTTGTCAGCTTGACAAAAATCTAAACTTTCGTAAGCCCGATATTTTTCGAGTCGACAGAATAGCATCTCTATTTTTCAAAAGTAACTGTGTCTTTGTAATATTTCATTCTGCCATTCAGTCTTCATTCACTCACCTGTCAATAATTAGGGAACTTCATAGCCATGCATGTACCAAAAATAAAATAAAATTGTGGACGGAGTATAAAGTATGAATATTGTAGGCAGCCGACAGTCTTTTGACAACTTGTCGCCGGCCCGCCAACTTTTGTGTATAGACTCCTTAACAATCAAAAACAATAATTGATAGTTTTGATTTTGTTTAGTGTTTGTCTACAATCAATTACGTAGCAGGAAAAATCACGAGCTTGAATTTTCACGGACGGCAAAATTAACGGATGAATAAATGATTTTGTATTATGTATTTTAAAAATTCACATCCGGTTCTCATTCGTGGAAACAAGAACAGGAAGGCCGAATAAATATTTTACTTCGAAAAATATTGCAGGAGGTTTTCTGCTAATAGGATTTCTAGCTTTATTTGAGTTACGTTTGCAGATTTTGTATGCTTTTGTTCATTAGTTGTTTGTTGGAAGCTGTGATTCTCTGTTGCAAGTATGCTTCTGCAAACACAAGGCTCAGTACAGACGCGGCACTTATCTTTAGACAAGATCATAATGTACATATGTATGTACTTCTCTTCTGCAGACATACGTTCAGTAGTAGACGGACGTATGTCTGCAAAGGAGACAAAACCTCCCCAAAACAAGGGTGTGTGATCGTAGTAGAGGTAGTAAACATACACAAAAGGCAGCTTCTGTCCTGCCTCTGGTAGATTTCCTAAGCCAACTCTTACGACATCCATGGCTTGAGTTGTAGGTGCCGATTCTTACGCCACCGAGCGCCACGACTAGTTATACACTATACCTAATACCTTTCAACTTAGTATTTGATACTGTCACCTTACTTGTTAAGTAAGACCCTGCAAGCAAACACAAGAAATTATAGTTCTAAGTATAAACGCTGACACTTGAAACTTTTCTTAGGACAAAATCATTAGGAATGTACCTTCACAATGCCTTTAAATTTATAAATTTTGCAATTTTCTATCTGTCGGCTCTGTAATGAAAAAAAGAACTGATTTTACTCCCCGCTTTTAAAGTCACGAAGACGTGAATAATTTTACAAGATCAGAAATTTCAATTAAAATCGTAGGATTCCACATAGGATTTAACATAGCTTTAACAGTAAAATAATAATAACAGTAAGGCATAACAGTTTAGATGTTATAAGCAACGAAATAACAATTAGAATTAACACGAAATTGCCTATTAAAGACAGTCGCTAATCGTTGAGACCCTGACATGGGCATTTGACTGTTAATCCTTTTTAAAGACGCGACTTTTTAGCACGACTTTAGTTACCAATTTTTACTACCTCGTCGTCGTCGGTTCAATTAGATTTTTTTCTTGAGCCAATTTTGTCTTACTGTTGAATAAAGGCCTTCCCCAAAATCCTTCCACTTGATTTGAGAACGCGCGGTCTCGCATAAATATCTAGAATAGATAATGATACTGTAAAGACTTAAACTCTACAAGACTGAAAATATCCTGCTTAAATTACCTGCTTAAACCTGCAACAAGTTTCAAACCAATATGGCAATAACTGATTGCTGAATTGGTTTGACTTTTATATTTATTTATAGGTAATCGAGAAGCTTATAATTACAGATTAAACAACTAACTTTATGTAGGGTTAGGTTCAAATTCCATAGAAAGCTAAATTATTAAGCATTTTTTTAACCAAAACACTTAATAGAACCAAAAACTTCAAAAGGTTTCCTACATATTTTGATTGTTTTGAAAGAACTAAAGACCGACAAATACTTATCCATCGGGAACAAAATTTATTTGACCATCTCGATATCATTATTATAGATAAGCAACAATATCGAAAGAATAATCAAAATCGGTCCATACTTAACGGAGAAATTGATCAACACATAAAAAAATATACAAACAGCGGAACATAGTCGTCCCTTTTTTAGAGTTGGTAAGAAAACCGTTCCCCGGTCGCGTCTGACGATTCCTGAGTCGTCCTCAAATCCGTTTCTAGCTCTCAGGGTAAAAACCACAGAATTCCTACTCAAGGAAAATTATCTGTGAGATTGTACCTCATTTACGTAATTGCAGTTTTCGAGATTCCAAAGATGTTGCATAGCGCCATTTTATGCAGAAATTTTAATGCGACATCTTTACATAAATAATATGTATTTATTATAATAATAAACTCATTAGGTTTATTTGTTAATGAATGATTTATAACGTGATGATTTATGCAATATAATTAATGTTTTATAGTTCTACTAGCGGACTCGGCAGACGTCGTCGCCAGCTTAGCTTTGACTTTTAGTAACACAATATTGGTTGAATGAGGTCTACATGTACCTAACCTCTTATCTTTTCATGTGATCAACAATTTAAATGTATTTATTGCACGGATATAAAAAAATACGGGTAACCTACAATTTTCTATTCTTTCTAGCTTAGCAATAAAAAGTACCGCTTAAATTAATGTCATCATCATCATCATATTATCTGTGTGTACCTATCGATGTGTAATTTCCGACACAAAGTAAATTGTTTGAGAATAAATGAATTGAAATTAAATCAACCTATCTTAGTCCACTGCTGGACATAGGCCTACCCTAATTAGCGCCATCTGCTCATTGAGGGGTAATGCCCATAATCCCATAATCCCCACGCCGGGCATGCGGGTTGGGGATCGCGGTTCGTTGGTGGAGTTGTTCTGCAGGAACGCTGCTGCCCTTCTCCCGGTGTATATCCCTTATAATCAAACTTGGTGACATACCGACAGCAGCGCCACCTACCGAGTACAATTGTGTTTCAAACCATCCAGGACATTGAAACATACACACAAAATTTTATCGAAATCGGGTCAGCCGTTTAGGAGGAGTTAGGTGACAAACACACGTACAGAAGAATAAACTCTTTACAGAACTGTACAATACACTCAGTAAGGAAGTGTTCAAAACGTTTACATTAAGTACTTTAATTCGTACGTATGTTCGTAAAAGCTTGAACTTTAACAACCTTATAGTAATATCCTACCTACCTTGAGAAGTACCGCCAAAACCTTTACCGTACCTATTCCGCGAAGTACAAAAATCCGGAGCAATCTCCGTTGCTATGGCAACCGTAAAATTTATAGCAACAATAAAATGTCGGATTCCGAGGGGATGCCTCTCCCGCTCAAAGTACCGGCTGAATTGTTTGAGGTTACGGTAGTACAGTCAACGTCGCAAATAAGTAGGTATTCTGGTTTGTCATGAATTCGAACCAAACTGTGGCACGCTCAATCTCGACTCTCTCTCTATCTTCTCTTTCTCTATCTTGATCGAAAAAAGTGCAGATGCAGATGCTACAAAGTATATCTGCCTCTATTACTGTATCGAGTCCAGATTAAAGCCGGGTTTCAACTGCGAGCGGAGCGGACTCATTTTAACTTGCAAGAGTGAATACATACACTGCATACTTATATTTCCATCAACAAATAGTCGAGCGGATATTTTGTTCGAATTCTTTATCTCCTATAAAATATCCAATCCCTAGATTTCTGTACTCCTCTAAAACAGTCCTCTAAAACTCGAGGTTGATTTGGAAAAATGATACGTTAAATAATGGATTTTAGCGTTACTTTGCGGAAATCCATTGCAAAATATTACAAATGTTTATACGGAATTGTTACTTAATATTATTTTATCAGAAATTTTTAAAATAGATTTATTAATAGATTAGATTAGATCTAAACTTGTAATACCAACTGTACCTTCTCAGTTATAGGTGGAACGGATGGATGTTTGTTGGGTAATGTTGAAAAAGCAGCTATCATTTTACAACTGGCAGATATTTGTTTAATTGTCCCACACAACAAAACATTATTTATGAAAAAAAAAAATTAAACCTGTTTTTAAAAACTCACTACATATTCTTCACGTGAGCTCTTAGAAAAGCATTTTCGAAAACCATATTACTTCTGTTTTACATCAACAGCCATTACTAGTCCACTGCTACACATAGTATGTGTAGGTATCCCCTGATAAGCTCTTTTTTCTACCTTATCATTAATGGGTGTTGCAATGCCACAATCTCAAACTTCTGTTAGATCTTCTTCTCCGGGTTTTCAAAAAGTTATCTGAGCGTCTGGTCGACGCGACGCGTGACCCGAGAGCGGGCGGGTATCTGGCGCAGCGCATCAGCATTGCCATACAGCGTGGCAATGCAGCTAGCGCAGCGTCTTGGGAACGCTTCCGACTGGTATTGATAAGGATCAGTTGAGCTACCTGTAGATTGTTTGCAACAGTCTGCAGTTACTTTATTTGTTTCAATTGTAAATACTAGTTCTAATTTGTTTTTATTTTTGAATTGTCAATAAAGATGTAACTTCTTAGATACAAATAAACCTAGTATCTATGTTTGACTCAGTTAAGTTGTTTGGATATACATATCTAAGCATTCTTACCTTCTCACCTACCTGTACGTTTTACTATCACTTAGAAAAGAAATAAAATGTAAGGTACAGAACAATAAATTAGATAAAAGCAACGTTTTATTTAATGGTTAATGCTCGACTAAGGTGGTAAAAGGCGACCTAGTTTCTAGTATTTCATTGTACTGCTCGTAATAGAAAGACATTTTAGTCTCAGACGGTGGTTAAGAAAACCAGCAATTATTACTGGAAGTACTTAGGCAAAGCTTTTTGCTGAATTTAAGAATTATTGCAACGCAAATATTGTTTTATGGTTAGTATTGTTTTGTAGAAGAAACTTGTAATAGACCTAACCCTTGATACACTATAAAAACAGTCTATTTGACGTTAGTAACGAGACGTGATCATGACGTCTCCTTTTTTCCATACAATTTGGTACACCGCCTCTACCGTGCGGACAGGGAACTACGCAAACCCTATACAAAAAGAAGACGTCACGATCACGTCTCGTTACAATCGTCATCATAACGGTAGTCTATTGTATCATAACGATACAATAGACTCACCCCTCAGGCTACGAATGTAAAATCCAGATATGGGTTTTGTTTCTGGTATTTGGCTTCAGAATGCTAAATAACGAATGCAGGCTTCCGAAGACGAATTAGGGCATGTAACGTTCATTTTGAGTTTTATACCCCGATTAAATTTTACTGAATAATCTAATCAGTTGTATTATAATCACGCTCATAAACGCATTCACTGCCTAGCTTTGGTAGTTTGACACGGGGAGGAGCGCGCCGCGCGCGTCGTGGCGCCGCCGTCCCTCATCAATGACCCGCAGATGGGGTAAGGCCACCAGGATCCTCCAGATGGATCCCCCGTGACGAAAAGTAGGTAAAGGTGATGACATACTGAGCTGGTTTTTTCTGCTATGTATAAGTATGTTTGTAAGTAGGTAGCAGCTAAGGTAGGTAGCAGTTTTAAATGTCCATTATCAGTGTATTGTGTGTGTTTTACATAAATGGACCATCATGTGCGTCTTAGGCCATTTATTTATTTATTTTATTTTATTTAATTATTAACTAGCACGATTACATTACAACCAATTACACTAGTTAATTACAATACCTATATATTAGAACAACAGAAACATAAAAATTTATACATAAAATTACACAATAAGCAAAAATAATAATGATTGATCATTTATAAATATAAAGACTCCAGACAAATAAAATTCTATAAAAACTCAATGCCATGATAGTGTAAAGCCAAATCGAATATTATCTGTTAATAGATATGCCTTAATTAAAAGCCCCATCATCACACTTCAAACAAAAATGCAAAACCGTATTGTCTGCTAAAGTAATTCGAGGCAAAGTGCATCGTTAGTGTGTACCACCTTTATTACCAGTGTGTTTACGCCCTTACCGCAAGAAGCCCCCTACTATATGTTCACAATGAGTTTTACGATCGACTTTGTTTAGCTCGAGTGCTTCATGGCTGTAATTGCTACTGTAAAGTTGTATGACTTTGGCTTTGTACTGTGAAAGGCTGTTAAAAGCTTGAATGAATGGTATGTTTGTAAGTTATTTCACCAAGCGGTCTCTGTCATCCTTCATCATTATCATCTATCATCGTCATAGCTATTACCACCACTCCCTACTAGTTAGAAGCCATCTATCTGAATCCGGTCTTTAAGCAATTTCACGTCTTAAATTTTGTTTTTTCCATTATTTCAAAGTAACACAGAACGATACAAATTAGAAAATAAAACAACATTAAATACAATTAAAGCAGGTAGTTATATACTCGGTGCCAAATAACGTGGCAATAGAGGACATTCACCTATCTCCTTCACGAAATCATAAAAGGGCACAACTTAAAATTTAGATTTTTTTAGGTTTATACAAGTCTTTGGAAACTTATTATTAATACGCATAAAATTATAGACCTATGTTATTTTTATTTCATAAACGTTTTCAATACTTAAATTCGAATGTTACACACAATTCATATATTTTTTTAGTCATGTGAAAGTACTTTACTACTCTTAAGCATAATATTATTTATTAATTAATTAAATTTCGCCAGTTTAAATTTACTCTGGTATTTTAGAACTTTAAAATACGTGAATTCATTGAAAACGTAAAAAGTCAGTAGGTAGTTAATTCCCGATTTACAACTTTTTTGCGTTGTGTTGTTTATTTATTGCTTCCTAGTACGCTTGTACTACTACGATGCTCTAGCGACACTGGTATCGCTTTAGGTTTGTATGGAAAGCGACAGAATAACGATAATATTACTTCTACTGTGGAGGAGGAGGTGAACGACCTGTATTGCCACCTTATTTGGCACTTAGTTTTAGCACCTGCCTATTATTACGATGCTCTAGCGACACTGGTATCGCTTTAGGTTTGTATGGAAAGCGACAGAATAACGATAATATTACTTCTACTGTGGAGGAGGAGGTGAACGACCTGTATTGCCACCTTATTTGGCACTTAGTTTTAGCACCTGCCTATTGAATCTTAGAAACTTTTCAGCGTTGTATCGATGTAAAAACGGAAATCTTCCATCATACAACGATGATGGAAGATTTCCGTTTTTACCTTTTAGCCAAAATTTGGCAACGGCGGCTAATCTCCGGAGATTAGCCATGTGCGTAGGACAGTGCAGAAGAGAGTGCGCAAACAGAGATTGTACTCTCTATTCCCTTACTCTCATGATCCAATAGGACAGCAGACCGGCACTACCGCGACCGGGGAGTGATCATGTAGTACGAGTTGTGCTTTAGTTTACGATGACGAATAAATTTTCGGCTCATTCCATACATTTGGCGCCTTGCAACGCCTCTACTGGATAGAGAGAAACTAATTTCCGTTGACAGCGGTTGCATGAAAATATTTTTTTGATTTCAAGCTTTAGTTAACTTTTTCCGATGATCTAAAGTTGAATTTGTGATTTTTTCTGATCGTTGCTTTTGTTATACGAGATGTTTTCCCCCTGTGCCCTTCATACTGTATTTGCATCATTCTTTTTTTGTACGTTAGCGAGATAGAAATTAAAGACTATCGAGCTCTCAAATAGTTTTTGTGTAAGCAAACTGTGCACACTGGTGCGTACTGGTGCAGGACCAACCCTTTCCGAGGCACGGGTGTGCACACCACATACAATACGGTAGGTTTTTTTTTTACTAAAAGACTAATAATAGTAGTAAAAAAACGACCACAGATGGCCGTGACAGCGTTACCGGACTTTTGGCGGGCACAGAGGGCGCCTCACCTATAAAGTTATGTTGAAACAACACGCACAAACCACTTTGGTGCGAACCTCGGCTTGGGCTGTTGCCAGATGCTAGACTAGAAGAGAAAATTGAAGTTTCGCCTAGGTGCACGAATGCACCTATAAGGGGAATTCTTTGCCCCGCATGCGTGAGGACGGTTATTGGTCGGGTGTGTAGTGTGCGGAAGCGAATCGGGACTTACAACGGTAGGGGACAACTGCAGTGGTTTTTATAGTAAAATCACCTATCAGTAAACATTGACATTAAAGAGTTTTATATAACAAGTTGATGCTCAACGGGATTTTACGAGATGTGTACGTGATTATTGCTTCATCGAGGAGAATGGAGCATTTTATCGCAAGCCTTAAATCTACTAATCAGGTAAAATTGGATATATAAAAATTCAAACAGAAACTACAAAGGTTGGTTCGTAGTTAACTCGCTTACATTCCTATTGAATTCCTCAAACTATTGTAGTTTTTATAGAAAAGTGAATGAATAAGTGAGAATCAAGTACATCTTAAGTAGAAAGGGCATAATACCTAACTAGTCATTCATACATACAGTGATCGTATTTTAAACTCAGCTAGTCAGATTGTATAAATGCAATAAATAAAATACTAAAGAGAACAATAATAATAATAATAACAAAAAAAAACACAAAGCCACGTGTCATTGGCTTAGATTTTTAGTGTATTTGTAACGGTAGGTAGGTAAAGGTTTGTGAAAGGATTTTTAATAAATTGATATTCATAACAATCAAAATGAAGAGAAAATAGCGACAAGCTTCAATTAAAAATTGTAACCAAAATAAACTGTGATAAATTATTAGATATACATTCTCCAGAACATATTTTGAAAACATCATCATTAACGTGCTGTACAGGAAATGATCAAACTTTCTTCGGTTGATTACTGCAATTTTGTGAGGAGAAAACCGGTTTGAATAAAATAATGTACCTATTAGGTAATTTATATTCTAGATAGCAAGATATTTATAAAATATTTTTTTATTTTTTTACCTAAGTATATTATTTTGATCATTCTATTCTAGTACATTGTATAACTACGCTACATAAACACGGTATGTTTCCCTGTTCTAATGTAAAAATATACGAGCGGTTTGAAGGGGAACTTAAACCAAACACTGGCTGTTCTTTTAGCTATACGAAAAAAAAAGGCCCGTTTGAAGGCGGTTAAGGTAGTTTGTTTTTTCTGGGCGGACTGTATGTTTTTTTCTTGCTAGTCGCATAGTATTTATTAGACAATACAAGGCACACACATACAAAGTTAGGCATAATTATAACTAAATAAACAATAAAACATACAATAGGTAGATAACAAATTACTTGATTACGGTCTAAAACAACACAAAACACAGGTGGGCACTAAGCAGCTCATCCGTGGGCAGAGCGTGTGTACGTAGGTATGTTTAACGGGTCTTGGCCCAGTGTGGTGCTAGTGTTGTGATAGGGCGCTGGTTTTCAGCCATACCCAGTAGGGTAAGTGACAGCCAAAAGCACAGATAAAGTGCAGACAAGTATATCTCCATCTCCACAGCCTATTGGTCCACTGCTAGACCCAGGCCTCCCCCTGATAAGCGCCTTGTTGGCTTTTATCACACGGGTAATGCCCATAATCCCCAAGCTAGGCATGCGGGTTGGGGATATTGACAAATATATACATCTAGGAAATTAATTATGCACTTAGGGTGGCAACACCGGATACTGCAATAGTATGCGCTTAGGGTTGCCAGCCTAAGTCGGCCATATCGGATACTGTAAAAGTTAGTGGTAAACAAAAGATGAGGTTTTCTATCTTTTAATGTAGGTAGGTACCTAAATGGAAGATGTTTCAAAAACTGTCAGCAAGCTGTAAGACGCCGGCTAGTAAGTATCAATAAAGAAGGTATGTTTAACAATGTAAATTGTACACAAAAAACGAAGAAGAGTTATTCCCAACGTCTCACGAACGAGATACGCGCTCATTCCCAACGTCTCGTGCACATGAGGTGAGGGTTAACTACCTACTTATCTACTCTACAAATAGATAACCTAAAAGATACATGTTTAAAAGCTGGCGCTATTATCTTTTGTTTTTTCATTTAATTATCCACGCTGACGTCACAACACAAATCCAGGCCTCGAGTATACGAGAAAGATAAGGGGATCGCGCCAGCTTTTAAAAATGTATTTATTCAGATCGTACCGTTAGATTACTCTAAGAGCCTTATCATCACACTGGCGATTTGCGAGCGATTTGAAATCGAGGCGAGTGCGCAGCGAACTCCCCGCAATGAGCAATCGCAGCGAGCTCGCAGTGCACTCGGCTTGAAATCGCTCGTAAACCGCCAGTGTGATATGATAAGACTCTTACTGCACTCGTTAAACAAATTTTAATAAAAAGTTCAATTACCCGAAACTAAATTTGATAACGATAAGTTATGCAAAACTAGGCGTGGTCTTAAGCACCTGTTACGCTGCGCTTACGCAAGCCGATATAATGTGTGTGTTAGTGAAGTGTTTATCGTACTATAATCAATCAATAGAAGCTTCGCGGACTTTCTATTTGTTAACCGACTTCGAAAAAGAATGAGGTATTATGTTCAGATTTATGTATGTTTTTTTATGTTAGTCGATTTTTCCGTCATATAAGAACCAATTTGCATGACTCTTATGCAGTTGTATAAAGGATTAACCGGATAATTTATATTTATACTTTGAATTTTTTTATTCCTGAGGGATTATTATTTACACTTTTTATGCAAAACTTGAAAACAGTGTAAAATTAAGAAATTCTAAACCAGTTTTTTTTATTTTTTTTTTTTTTCAAAACACAAATACGCGGAATAGTTTTTATTGAACTATTTCGCGTTTTCAACTACATGTCTATAAATATAATGTAAAAGATAATTACAATTCAATAATAAAAACAAATTAAAACTAGTATTCAATTGAAATAATTAAGCTAACTAAAGACTGTTGCAAACAATCTACAGGTACCTCAACTGATCCATATCAATACCAGTCGGAAGCGTCCCCAAGAAGCTGGCTGCATTGCCCCGCTGTATGGCAATGCTGATGCGCTGCGCCAGATACCCAACAGCTCTCGGGTCGCGCGTCGTGCCGACCAGATGCTCAAATAACTTTTTAAAAACCCGGAGAGCCTGGGTATCCCACGGTCCTAGGGTCCCGACCCCAAAGGGAGCAAATGTGTAGGCTCTGTCAAGACCTGCATATTTGCGTCTCTTGAGATCCTCGGCCAAATCTGCCGTCGCACCAGCCCTCACGTCAAGTGTGTTGACGCAAAAGTGAATTTAACGACATAAAGTCACTGCATAACTTTCAACAGGAGTTTATGTAAATTTTTAATTTTTGTCGTTGACAGGCGTAAGATGAATTAAAATCATGAATTAAAGCTTTTAAAACCGAAGATCTTAGTAGCCTGCGTTCCGTAGTTCAATATTAACAATTGTTTCGAATTTCCGCGATTTGCTTCCACCAATATTTCTTTGGTTCTGTAGCCCCTCTGTTTACAAAAAATATAAATGATTCAACAGTTTATACTGTTGAATCATTTATATTACATAACCAGTAAGTAAATAACGGATCCGAAAAGGACATCAGACTTATTGAGAACATTTTGTAAAATCTCTGCTGGCTAACAGCGCAAAGCGTTAACATTTCCGCACACAAAAACCTTTAACACTGCCCTTAACAAACGCTTCCATCACTATCAACCTTATCTCCCAATATCATGGTTGCTTTTTCACTGCATGCAGTAGCACAGTTTTGCTCGAAACTCGAATGGAGACCAGTGTAATTGCTTTCGAAGCGCCAATTTCATCTTTTGTGTTTTCATATCTGTCGGTTGTTCGATGTTTAGCTTTTTGAATAGTGAGGGTAAAGTTGGCTAGCAATTTGTGATATATGTTGCAAATCTCATTTTACAAAAATGAGGGAACCCTGACACCACGAGCAATAACTATCACTTGTGGTCCCATAGGACAAAATAACGGGACCACGAGATAACATCCAATTTTAGTGTAAAGTAGTAGAAAAATTATAATGATATCAACCTACCATCAAATAAAGTATTTCATTTTCATTTTTTTATTTTACTTAGCCGAATTTCGGTCACGGCGGCCAGTCTTAAGTTTCAAGTTCAAGTACTTTATTAACAAATTGAGTTACATGTCAAATAAACAATAATTTAAATCAATATTTATAAGTAAAATACAATTTAAAAATAAATATTCGGTAAAATAATTAGCGCTTACATTTGCCTCAAATAAAATAAAATAAAATTGTAAAAATTCAAATTAAAATGTCTATCCAATGGACCGGCAGGACCAACGACTTAACGTTATTTCGGAGGCACAGGGGTGTAATCATAAATATCCATCTTATCGTCAGAAGGGTTGCACCGATTTTTATCAAAACTCACCTTTAGAACTAAAAAAATAATCTACCTACCTAAGCCGAAATCGGTTCGAGAATCGCTTGTAGAACAACGATGTTAAAGATCGAAATAAAACGTTGAGCTTAAATCACCCCCTTTGTCTGGGGTTACATATGGTTAAATACAAAAACATTAGCAAAACCAATAACATTTTAGAAAAAGTTTAAAAAGTTTGTAATATAAAAGAAAAATTTTTCTATGAATTGTGTAATTATTAGATCAGTGACCTGGCCAGAAATTGCGAAATTAGTTGATATCCTTCCCGGGAATAACAGATTTACCGGCGATAATTAATTTGATAAGGAAAAGCTTGTTGGATTCATATTCTATATCGGTGTTTCTCGCCAGATGGTGCAGATGTGGCCTTGGATGTGTGTCGTTTTCCTTTGTGTTGTGTTCCTTTTTTATTTCGAAAAAGTTATGTATGCCAGAATAGCTTTAGATCACGGCTCCAACAAAAAATCAACTAAAATAGAAATACGCAGGGGTATTCAGAAATAAGGTGACACGGATTCGCCCGAACATAAAATATATTTTAGTTTTAATTATCTTCTCCATTTTTATAAATAAATAATAAACAATGCTGGACAAATCACACAGAATCATCTAGCCCCAAGCTAAGCAAAATTTGTGTTATGGGCACTAGATAACTGATATACTTTAGACCGCCAATTGTCGCTTATTCCATAATTATTATTTTGCAAATTATTTCTAAGTTAAGTGTGCAATAAAGTATTATCTATCTATATGACCCGAGAGCTGGCGGGTATCTGGCGCAGCGCATCAGCATTGCCATACAGCGGGGCAATGCAGCCAGCGTCTTGGGGCCGCTTCCGACTGGTATTGATATGGATCAGTTGAGCTACCTGTAGATTGTTTGCAACAGTCTGCAGTTAGCTTAATTGTTTCAATTGTAAATACTAGTTCTAATTTGTTTTTGTTATTGAATTGTAATTTTCTTTATTTTTTGTCAATAAAAATCTATATATCTATCTATCTACATAATACATTATACTACTTATAGAGATATTTTGTTTATTAAAAGAAATCGCCTAGAACACCCTGATTTTTTTTTTTAATTTTTTAATGATTTTAGATGAGAAACATTAAAAAAGTATGAAATCGTAGTATATGGGTTCATAACATGTTCTACAAATTGCGGAAAACTATTTTTTGCTAGATTAATTTCTTGTAAAATGCCATAAATTTACACCGCATAAAATTTAGTTTCGCGCGAATAGCAAATTTTTTCGGAAATTTTATTTTATATAGCCTCATTATCATCATCATATTATACTGGCTATTTTTACCTACCTATTCGTAAAAGAAGTTTCTGAATCTGACTTGTGATTCCAAGGACTCATTAGATTACAAACAAACTTTTCCTCTTATTACAAAGTAGTGCCTATTAATAGATTTGCATTACAAAATAAATTTCAAAGAACTCGCAAGACCTAATAATAAAGTTACCTATCAAACTATCTAGTTTAGTTACTTTTATATGCACAGAGATATATTTTATGACTAGGTATAGTATGTTATTGATTGGATATCTAATAAGTGGCAGTCTAGGTGAGTGTATAAACAGTAGCCGGACATACCAGTTCATGATATTATTGATGGCCAAGGAGAGTCTGTGTCTGATGCAAAATGCTAATATAAATAAAAATGCTGGACATCCACACAGCATTCTCTAGCCCCAAGATAAGCAGAGCTTGTATTATGGTTACTAGATACATAATACAATACAATAACATAGACAGATATTTATTATTTTACATAGAAAATGCCCAGAACACCCGGACAAATATTTGCAGATGGTCAGAGATACAATTTTAGGCACGCAAAGAGACTAAGGACTATTGACCATAAGTTAGCGAAATCAGAAAGCTCGGCATCGCTCGCACATGCTCGGCCCGATGTGTACAACCGACTTTGGCAGTCAGGCAGTCGCCTGACTGCCAACCGACATCACCAGCGCACCTTCGATGCAATCCTTCAAGCACAAGCTTAAAAATTGGCTTATTGACACGTGTTTTATGATGTGAAATAATTAATGATTAATTATAATGAAAATGAATAGTTTTTTTGTATTGTGTAGTATTTATGATTATTATAAGAGTTATTAACACTGTTATTTAATACATTTATTTTAATTATTAAATACTACTTACGTATTAGGTAAGACTGTATATACCATGACTAGAGCTGTAACTATGTTGCTAATAAAGAATCTGAATCTGATGCACTTCGAAGCATTCGTAGGCTAGAGATAGGTCACTGAGATTAGGTAGATACACAGAAATCTAAGTAATTATTCTTCAGATTTCTGTGGGTAGATATACAAGGTGCCACGTTACTCATGTATCAAGCCGAAACTGGGTTGTTGTGCACCCTATACTTAGATAATGTTTTTATTTTATCGCCTTAAAAACAGGTTGTGCATAATTTAACTTTGTTTTAGATAACAGCAATGGAATTGGCGGCCTTAAGCGACATTGCTTTAAGCGACAAGCTATCATAGAAGTTAAGTTTCGTAGTAAATAATAGATGCAGGCGTTACACCTACTTTGCGGGAATCCATTGTAAAATTGAATTGATTGAATTTCCAATTTGTAAGATGAGGGCGGTGCACGCGATTGCATTTTGTCGAATCACGCCAGAGAAGATTTTCCGCGGAATTGTCACTAAGTATTTTTAATCATAATATTTTACTCGTAGTGAGTGATTGTTAGTCTAATTGGCAACTCTTTTAGTAAGCTTTTTTTTTTATTATGAATCAACGCTAATATAAACGGGTACAAATGTAAACGATTTACACCAAGTGCTGTACAGTTTTTCTTCTTTAGCGATTTTTTACCTTGGCTACATAGGTAGTTGTATACGAAAAAATATTCAATACCGATTTCCTTTCGATTTCAAAAATCCTTAACAAGGCAATTTAAACAAACCGAGGTCTGACCTCATTTAAGTCGTGATGCTCATATAAAAAATACTTTCGATCCGTTCACTATCAATCGAACAAAGAGTAGAAAGCCTTCAAAAAGGTTATAACAATCAGGTTGCTCTAATTTTGAAGGTTTCGGGGATTAAGTATTGTGTAGCTACCTGTTTTTTAACAGTTCAAAAAAAGAGGAGGCGCTATGTTTGGCAGTATGTAATGTCTTTAGGGTTTCGAAGATCGGAGATCGGTTTCGAAACCCTTATGGCATCGCTTTTTCTGTAATTTTTTCCGTCTTTAATATCTCAGTAACTACGGCTGCTAATAACATTATTTTTTATTAATAAGAAATTGAAAATAATAATACATTTCCACTCCGAAACCATACAAAGTATGAAACCTTCAAAACAGGTTTTGAAATTTCTGTAGGATTCATACTTTTTGAAAAATATTTCGAAAAAAAGTCGAAAAAATACCAAGTCTCCCCATCTCCGAAGTTTAGTTTTCAAAAGGGGAGGCTACCTCACCGTGTGGGGTATCAAATGAAAGGTATTGGTTTGTAAATTTCAAAACAGTTATTGTAATTTTTGTAGGTTTCATACTTTTTCAAATATTTTGAAAAAACTCGAAAAATTACCCGTCTCTAACCAGTACCAAGTACATATTGTAGTACATATTGGTAGACTTACAACCGTTCGAAACCCTCGGCGCGCGAGGCACACTCGCACTTGACGGGTCTTGTTTTATGTATGTTTGCTGATTTCTCCATCAATTCAGTGGCGATTTTTGATGATTATTTTGGTCTCGTAAAGAAAAATATTCCGGAATGGTCCCTTAAAGGATTAGGTACTATTCTTCCGGCGAAACTTAAAAAAACAGTCAGTTTATAACGAAATTCGAAGTCGTTATTTCGTTTTTGTAAAAACGTTGCGTTTTGTGCTGTTGGATACTTTTGGATTTATCTGGCTCTGACTAGCTGTACCTAATCTGCTGACGCTACCTTGGTTTTCTTTTAGTATGTATAACGGAAATCTCAGTAAAGTCGGTTTCGGTAAAGTCAGTCGGGATAAAAAAGGTTGTTGATTCTGCCATTTTCATCCAACAATGGGACATTCCACATAACCTTTTGATTTCAACTCAAACTAAGTCAGGCACAGGGATTGTTGTCTATGATATCGCATCGTCATAAGTACATTACGTAAATTGTAGGTGAATGAATGAATTTCAAATATTTTACGCATTCGTTGACGGTTTGACGTAATTTTTCTCTATTCTACACTAGACAACATTCCCTGTGTTTGGCCTACACCAATGAATATAAGCATGTAATGTAGTGTGTATAATTGAAGCAAAAGCAAACTAGCTCAGTTTTATATTGATACGTTTTCAAAATTCCCAGAATCGTGTATACCACAGTCAAAGATACTTCGAAGAGAAACTACACCGAATCAGATATCAAAGAGATTTAGTTCTCTTGAAATTCGCATTTTCTCTTTAATGTCGCTTATAGTGGACTTCTGCTGAGTTTAAGTTTTTCGAAAAACTACTTCGATTTATTTTATAAACTCGTAAAAGCTTTGAAATTTTGTTTGTCTTGTTAAAGAGTATTTACCTTTTCTTATATTTATTATTTGTCTTCTATTTATCATCTACTTGTTGATTCCCCAAAGTTTTATTTAATAAAAGACGAATTTCTATTAATTTAAGTTAGTTCGTCTTTGATAGGACCTCTTAACCTTTCAAATCTCTGAGGTTTTGATTTGCATATTTTATGATTGTTTTATTTTATTGTTTTCTGTTTTATTTATGTTACAAATTGCACTTTAGCACTGTCTTATGAAATATTTCGAAACAATATCTACCAATCGCTTTTTTATATTATGATTTTGACAATGTTGTTTCTTTGCGTATCTTTGATTGTTCAAACAAGTGTTACATTTTAATTGACGTTTTTCACAAAAGTGTTTACATTAATGTATATAAAACGTATATTACTTTACTAGTCTCTGGTAGTAGGTAGGTATACATTAAATGTCAACGTTAACCGACTAAGCTGCTTATAGCCCAGTTATCATTCGGCAAACATCAGTGGTAAAATTTTAACCGACTTCGAAAAAGGAGGAGGACCTATGTGTGTGTTTTTTTTTTTATATGTCCGTCAATTTCTCCCTCATTTATGGACCTATTTGGATGAGTGCAGATGTATAGAGGATGATCCCGAGATAATCCCATAAAAATAATAAAATATTATTTATTCCTGAAGGATGAATAGTATTCATCCCGCAAAACTTAACAAAAACCAGTTTAAATTTAAAGGTTTTTGGTTTTTTTTATACAATCCAATTATTAATTTAGTAGCCTTACCGATTTTGTGTTGCAAACACTGGAATAGAATACAATGGGTCTGAGTTGATCGGTGATGAAAACTTCGTTGTCTTGTATTTTATAATTATTGCTCAAGAATTTTCTCATAGCATAAAAATGTCTAAGTTTATAGAGCTTAATACCTTTCTTGTAACCTGAACAGCGAAAGTGTATTTTCAAAGAAAGTAAACGAAGGTAACTCATACGAGTTTTCACTTTTCTTGCATCGTATCGTATTCTTTCGTTCTCACGGTGGTGTCAAGCTAATCTGGATCTAGTAATTACTTTACACAATAGCTATAATTGAGTGATTTCTAGTGATGACTATGCGAAAATTAGGAAGAAACGTATAATTGATGAAAATTGAAATTAGAGCCACAATACACTTGTATTATTTTTATTGCACACCCAGAAACAGGAGGTCGATTCAGATGCTATCCGTGACTATTTTCTCTGCTCAGTAGCTCATTTCCTTTTTTATTTTTAGGATTCCGTACCCGAAGGGTGAAAACGTAACCCTATTACTAAGCCTCCGCTGTCAGTCCATCCGTCCGTGCTGTGTGGTGCCGGCTTAGAATTTGCACCATCCCACCTCTTCCGGCGGGTGTCGTAAGAGGCGACTAAGGGATATCCACCGGGGGTGGGCAGCAGCGCCCCCTGCAGAACAATTCTACCACTGAGCTGCGATCCCCATCCCGCATACCCGGCGTGGGGATTATGGCCATATGCCAGGCGGTTATCAGGGGGAAGCCTGGGTCCAGCAGTGGAACCAATATAGGTTGTGGAGGTGGAGGTCCGTCCGTCTGTCCATCCGTCTGTCCCAGGGCTATATCTTATGAAGCGTAAGCTGAAATTTTCAGAGAATGTGTATTTCTCTTGCGGCTATAACAAAATATAATAAAAATAAAATAAATATATAATTAATGGGGACTTCCATACAAAAAACATGATTTTTTTAGTTATTTTTGCTCTTTGTTTGTCAATGCTGTATCTCTTGAACCACAATAGGTAAAACACATGAAACTTTCTTTAAATAAGTTACATTTCAATTGTAATAAATAAGAACAAATACTTTAAATTTAAAGGGGTCTCCAAAAAAGTGAAAATATGATGTTCTTTGAAAACGGTGCCTGATTTTTACGGTACGAAACCCTACGTGTGCGAGTCGACTTGCACTTGGCGGTTTATTTTTCGTAAACAAATTGCAGCCTATGAGATTGGCGAAAATAGTATGAGTGATACACTAATACATCTGAATTGACCAGGATACATTCAGTTCAGCAGAACACAAAAACAGAGTACTAAGTCAACCAAATAACAGGGTCAATCTTTGACCCTGATCAACAATTGAAAAAAATTGTACACACGATTTTTTTCAATGGTCACTTTTATATTTTTTTGGAATTTAATGTACATAAATAAATATAAATAATAAGTACTGGATAATTCTTTAAGAATCATCTAGCCCCAAGCTAGTGCTTGTGTAATGGGGAACTAACAGATAACTGATATATTTAATTAAATACTTTACATGCATATATTTTTATTTTAGTGTACATAGAAAACACCCAGAACACCCAAAGCAAATATCTGCAGATTGTACAAACAAGTGTCCGTAGCGGAAATCGAATCCACAACTCTTGCGTCGCAGGCGGACCTTCTTCCGCTGCGCCACAAAGGTAAACACATTTCTCATATTTTTATTATGTACGTTAACGCTAGGTAAACATACTACCTCCCCTTGATGTCCAGAATCACCCCCTTACGGCTTAGTACACCCTTTCCGTGGCACCCTGTATATTGTGGTCGTGCATATTGCCTAGCGATGGATAAGCCTAGATACCAAATTTCTAATTAGTCTAATGGCATGTTCGAATTACCAGCTATTGTTTCATAACATCAAGGTTTGGCATGTCATGTAGTCTGATACACGAAGAGATCTATGCCTAACTGATTAATAGAACCTGGCTTCGACTCTGTTAAACGCTTTCAATAATAACAAAAGAATGAAATGGCAGGCACATCTCTCCTACCGTGCAGACTATAGGGTAAAGATTAGTTTGAGAGAATCTACTTAAAGACATTGAACAAAACATTAGTTAAATTGAAATGTTTGCCTCAAAGTCAGGGCTCAGATCTCCAAGATTCTAGAGTATCTAACACATATGTCTGTACATTGCTAACATTAAGGATGTTTGTCTGTACGTGATGGACACGTAATTTGTGTTTGTAGAGAAACAATGCCTTCTGGTCGAGAGCCGTTGACATGCTTCTATGTGGGTTACGATGATCAAATATGGTTACTGGTGTACAAATATCACATGAGAAAGTAAAGATAGAAAAGTATTTTGATTATAAATTAATCTACGTCTCTATTTATAGGTGCCCCAGACACAATTTATGATCCTCTCCAGGTTTGATTCCTGCCTCGCGACAAATGTTTAAACGATCTGCAGATATTTGTACCGGGTGTTCTGGGTGTTTCTATGTATAATAAAAAATATATATCTATGTAGAATGTAGTATATTAAGTATATCAGTTATCTACACAAGCTCTGATTAGCCTGGGTCTAGATGATGCCGTGTGAATTGTCCAGCATTATTTATTTATTTTATGGTGAATTGATTTCAGCCTTAACAAAGGCCCAATTAGTCTTATTTACATACTGTCTTATCAAATGTGTTAAAATCTATACATTAAGGCTATCTCATATAGTGCCCAATTGAATTGGTTTTCCTAGAAGCTGCCAACGCCACGAATTTCAGGACCTGCCCTTGGAAAGTTCGAACGTTTTTCGAAACCTTTAGGAAAATAAACGTATGTTATTCTGAAATGAAACAAAGTCGTAGGTCCTGAATATTTTAGAATTAAATAGTTTACTTTGTTCTTGAATGTAAACTTGTTCGTGTTACTTTATTCATCCCGTTAAATAACATAATAGTTTCTCACAGTGAGGTATAACAGATATTTATTATTTTTTCGTTAGCTTCTAGAAAATCTGAAATATAATTTATACGATGCTTTTCGAAAAATTATAACTCGGGTCTCTTTGTATGAGTCACAACCTCACCCGAATACAATATTTTAGATGCTGAATTAGATAATAATTTTTCGGGTTCTGTTTTAGTTCTGTATGTCATATTTTTGCTACGCACAAATGTCAAATTAAAATTTTCAAAGAATTATCAGTACAAAATAAACTTAAAAATAGTACCATCTATGTAAAACTTTCGGAACTACGTACCCGTTGAGTGGCGTAGCAGGAAGGGTCCAAACCGCCCCCGGGGCGGAACATCGCCGTGCTGACTGCTGCCATCTGTCGGCTACCTCAGCTTACCCTTCCACCGCGACATTGTTCTGGAAAGAGGAATGGTTTTGTTAAGAAATCAGAGATGGAGTATATCCAAAATATAACAATAAAATTATAAAAGAGGCTTGATTAACGTGACCCAAAAGACAAATTATTTTGCGACAAAATTATAATTGCGTTCTAGGAGGTTTTAGGCCAAATTTGGTGCTGATTTTGACAGTTCTATCAGATAACTTTCTTGGAAATCATCATTATTTCGAGAGAAATATGACAATTACATTAATAAAACCTATGAAAATATCCGCCCCCAATCTCGTCTCCCATCGGAAACACAAACCAGAAGATTAACGACCGTTTTACATTAATTTTAATGCCGGACAGGCCACACATTAACATCTAATCTGGCCGCTCAAGTAAGCAAAGATTGTGTAATATGTGCTACTAAATAATATTTTTATGTAGGTAGGTATGTCAAAATCAATTCAATCAGAAACAATTAATTTCATAAATACAATAAATACACTTAGAAAATGTCAAATTCTTAATAATTAAA
Organism: Eupithecia inturbata; assembly: GCA_963662085.1. Classification (NCBI taxonomy): domain Eukaryota; kingdom Metazoa; phylum Arthropoda; class Insecta; order Lepidoptera; family Geometridae; genus Eupithecia; species Eupithecia inturbata. The sequence continues at coordinate 4,494,573 of OY759191.1, read as the reverse complement.
CACTGACACGGAAATAAAGTGATAAGTTTGATTTCTGTCGATTCGGTATATAGACTGAAGTAAAGAAGCGACGAAGAAACCTTTAGCCTGTTAGTTGTGTTTTTTCGAGTAAGAGCATATCCCGTCCCAAGCTTTTTTATCCTCTAGATAATCTGATATTTTATGGTAAGCTTTTTTGCACCAGAAGGTGGAAAAATTTACTGGTAACAAATTGTTTGACAATTTGTTTGAATTAATTTACTGATAGTTTTTGCAACTCACTAGGAGTTTAGTTAATGCATACCACAGTTGAAGTCTTTGTCTAAGTTGATATCTCACAAGTTTTTTAATTCCGCCTATCCAGGTACCAATCAGCGCATTTCATTAACCAGAGCCCTTTGTAGCTAAGTACAAATTAGTAGGCACTTATCAATCAACTTCATGGGTACGCAAAGCTTCTCACAATTCATATTGCTCCATCACTAGAAATAATAACAACAAACAAACTGACTGTTACAGGTGACAGTGATTATGGACCCTGTGAGAATTCTGTAGGGCCACAGTGAGATGGAAACGGCTTGGTAATTTGAAATTGAAATTTGAAATTAGGTGTCAGATGGTGGGTGTGGTAAATTTTTAGCAAGAAGACGTGACTGAAGAGGACTTTTACATCTGGGTTATCAACATATCCATCATTAAGTAAACTTAAAGGTCGTCAAAAGGATCAGTCTCATAGGTAGCTCCACCTCCTTCACCTCCAGTTCCTATATTAGTCCACTGCTGAACCAAGGCCTTCCACTGATAAGCAAGCGCCTTATTAGATTTTATCTCACGGGGGGGGGGGGGAATGCCCATAATCCCCACGCTGGGCATGCGGGTTGGGGATCGCATTTCGTTGGTAGAATTGTTCTGCATGAGGTGCTGCTGCCCACCCCCCTTGGATATCCCTTAGTCGCCTCTTACGACACCCACGGGAAGAGTTGGGGTGGCGCAAATTCTAAGCAGGCACCACACCGCTCATTGGTATAGGAGTCCGAAATCATGGTGGTACGATCAAAGTGTTCTTTATAAGAGAACCAGACGCTTAAATTTTAATTTAGAATAAATATATTTAGTTGATTAAAGAAGCCAATTTATAGAGAAACTTTTAAAAGCTGGGGCGCTTGTCTAATGTTTTTTCATTAAAGACAGCATGGATAGTTATAGAATTATCCACGCAGAGGTACAAATCCAGGCTTTCACCCTCTATTCAGTATACGAAAATTAAACGGGAATCGCGCCAGCTTAAAAAATTGATCTATTCTGCTGCTCATCAATTTCGGCTTCTTTATTGATGAATTAGCCTGCCCTTAGTGATTCATAAAGCGTACACTGGCTGAAATAAACAAACCAGACACAATATTGCCAATAACAAAAAAAGTCCAACCTCCGCTCGATATTTCTTTGATGAATTATACTGCTGCAGTGACCCATCTGTTCACCATTTAACCTAAGCTTAGGCAGTGTAGGTATATGAAGTAGGAAGCGAGGTCGTTGACACCGAGTGCAGTGACGCCGCGCAGACGCATACGTTGTAATAGTTTGCAGCAAAAAATGTATAGACAAAATAGACCAGCGCGTTGATCTCTTTTGTATGCAGGTTTGGGTGCTACGAAACTTTTTGCATGATACGAAAAAAACAAACGAAGTCTTAAAGCAGTTCAATACCATCAATCAAAGACAAGGTCATCTTTTTAAAAGCGTGGCTAGATATTTAGGGTCGTTATTTTTTAAATTAGGTAAGTATGTAATGTAAGGTATGATATATATTTTCAGCATTTATCGCGTTAACCGTATATTTTATACAGAGGAAATCGTCATAAAATTCACTTTACGCATCATTGAGTAGATATGTCAAATGTCAATTGCCAATAATACAACGCTAATTATTTTTGTTTCATTATGTTTCTTGTGATTGAAAACCCATCCATACTAATATTATAAATTCGGAATTAACTCTGTCTGTCTATCTGTTACCTTTTCACGCCGCAACGGCTAAACGGATCTTGATGAATTTTAATTATAGAGATAGATGGTATCCCGGGGACGGACATAGGCTACTTTGTATCTCGGAAAAGAGCGTGCGAAGCCGCGAGCAGCAGCTAGTTCACAAATGGTACCTGCCAAAGCAATTGTAGCAACAGGTATTTTAACAAAGAATGTGACAATAACATTGAACTCAAAATACAACAGTGACCGTGACATTAGCTTAACAATACACTTTCCCCAAGGAAAGCAAAAAGTAGGTCTACCTACAAGTGGACAATCACAAAGGCGATTGACAAAATGACTTGATTACCGACCCCAAACTGAGGCCCAATAACAAAAACAGAGAAAGTATAATTCTAATGTGATTATGTGAGTCATTTTAAAGTAGGAAAGCAAGAGTACGCTATGTACCGTTTTGTGCAAATTGACAATGATGCGATAGACCGTTAGACTTGTGTTTTAGTTGAGGTCAAAGTAGTACAGTCACCTATCGAACGTAGAGTGAGTTTCCACGATAAAAACGTTGACCTTTTTGTTGTTTGTGAATGCTCTGTCAATAAACAAATGAAAATCAACGTTTTCCAATATAGAAAAACATCTTTTTACCTTAGAACTCAAAAGATGTCTGGAATCGTTCGCTAAGAGTAGAGAATGTCAATGCCAAATTGTGCACGGTCTATGGTCTATGCTATTTCACTCAAAGAACTAGTAGGTGCAGCCTACAGCCCGTAAGTACCAATGAAAAAAAGGATCCCCTTCGGTAAGTAAGTACTTAACATGTCCCTGATGCCACTTTAATTTGAAAGCCAGGACAGCAAAGCGTCCTCTTCTCAGTCTTGTCGAACTATTGTTAACTTTATTTTAAGAAAACGCCTTATTGTTTTCAGGAAATCACAAACAGATTATTCGATGTACAAACTACATACAAACAAAGTTTGCTTTTCTTTATGATTGTTTGGCATGAAAGAGTCAATATTCATGGCATACCCCAATAAGAAAATGGCACATTTTAATCTCACTTCAACTATTGCGTAGTTACATGACCTAACAGTTGTACGGCTGAATGCACACGTTCATTGAAAATTGATCACAAAAACTGTAGCATTTTCTACAAAACCTAGAAATTACCACACAATGACCTTTCAATAAGAAAATAATGAAATACATTGTAAAAACTACCGGCCTGTGTTCAACGACAAGACAAGACAAAAATCAAACCTACGCTTTAATATATAATTACCAAATGCAAGCCCCTCATGCATTTCTTACATCACCCATGATCTTACTTCGTCCAAGATTATTGCGTGGATCATTGAGTTTGCCTTTATTGAGTTATAAAATAGTCCTTTTAAGTCTTTGCGTAGGTTTTTAGAGAAATTTTCTTGCTGGAACTTCAAAATGAAGACATACCTACAGTACTTTATACCTCTTGCAATTACTTTGTCATGCGCTCGGCATGAAGCCTACGCATGTTTTCAAGATATCTTTGATGTACGAATTAGCATCTTGGCACACAGAAGTTACAAATTGACATAGATGACATAGAGGGTTTGTATTGTGAAGACCTAACGTAATTTATTCGTCAGATCTCACAGAAATCTAAATAATAGTGCCTTAGATTTCTGTTGGTACTTGTCATTAAATATAATATAAAATAATATAATATAATATAAAATTGTGCCTCTAATATGCAAAAAAGTTATGAAACCTCACTATTACATACTACGCCGAAATTGAAAAAAAAAATATAGTGTGTTATGATTCGATTCGATCCACGTTTGGTCGTTCAAATTGTATTCTATATTTGAATCCATGAATTTAAAATTAGAACACCATTGCCATTAGGCAAATCACGGTCACCAGTCCTATAGGGTTTCCACCGGAACCAACAGACAATTTCTACAAAAACGGCATTAGCAGTCTACATACAAGCCACTTTCTATAGAAAACACGAGTTGTACGAGTAATGCTCATCAATTTTGTCGTCTCTATGACATTGGTGTAAGGTTCAAAATTTACGCGCGGCTTGACAGTATCGTATGTTAGCACCTATTAGGCAATTTTAGCAAGTGGAAAATGCAAATTCGATTTTGTAGTTTGCGTTCAATGGGGTAGAGTCGTAAAATGTGTGACAGTGCGACTGTTATAGTCTATGGTTGTATTGCTCACACATAAAGTGCTTTCCGAAGTTATTGGAATTTAAATTCATGTCATGCGCTTAGGTATCTACATTGCAGGTAATTTTTAAATATTATTTTTCCTATGTTGCTTTTATTGTGTTTTGATCTTGTAATCTGACGACCCTTAAACATTGTCCATAAGATTATTTTCACAAATGTATTACATAGAATAGACTAAGTATAAATAGTTTTTTTCCTACCATGCTGGTATGTTAAGTACAAAACCATTGTTAATAATACATGATTAGTTCCATGATCCAACTTGTATCTCATTGTATGTAACCCATGGAGTCCTGGGAGCCCTGGAGACTAGCAGTTACAGGTTTTTCTAAAACCTATAGCAAGCTCAGCCTCTCACAATACAGGTCTAATATAGATCTAAGCACTGCGCTTAAAATAACTCAATTTTAAGTAAAACCTATTTTCAAGAGGAAATAAACTAATAATTATAATTAATTTTAGAATCCTTTCTTTGCGCACTGCAAAAATTCTTTTTCTTTGCTTCATATAAAGTAACACCTTTTGTATGGCTCGTTTATAAAAGTTTCTTAGATTAACATATTATTTACAGGCATAAAATAAAATTGAAGCAAACAGAAGGCAAACAAGTACAATCTGTAGTCTCAATAATTTATTCCGATGGACTCTCTGTCTCGGAAACATGTGACGTTTATGATCTGAGATAGTTATGGTCGTAAGACGCCGTGAAGAGGACGTTTGGTATCTAAGACACAAGTTTTCGTACTCTTATAATATATAGTAGGTATTTGTACCTACCTACTACCTACTAAAGCCTCGTGTTACCCTTAAATTGTTCGGTAGTCAATCACAATTATTTTAGTTCTCAAAATGAAACGTAGGAGGAGGGCGCTGACTCTGCTACACAGTTTTTAACTTTTGCTGGTGTCAGCCCACTATTGCACCCTATACATTAAGTTCTGTTCCTATTAAAGATTTTTGTATTTTTTTTTTCTTATAATTGTAATGATTGAATAATTGCGGTGTTTTGCATATACTAGTTTAAGATTCGACTTATTATGAGCTTATATTTTGTTAGTTCAATTAAAAGTTTTTTTTTGTAATGCTGGACAATCCACACAGCATCATCTAGCCCCAAAGTAAGCAGAGCTTGTGTTATGGGTACTAGATGACTGATAAACTTAATACAATACATAACATAGATAGATATTTTTTATTATATATAGAAAATACCCAGAACACCCGGAACAAATATTTACAGATCGTACAAACATTTGTCCCAAGGCGGGAATCGAACCCGCAACCTTCTGTGTCGCAGGCGGACCTTCGCCCGCCGCGCCACATCGGTCGTCTTTATTCCTTACATTCAATACAAAGTCATTGCAGCGCCCTGACAGGGTTATTATTCATCGTGGACCCACTAAAACTACCTACACCTAAGAACCTGTAAGCATAAAATTACAATAAATGATATGAATATAAATATGAATATTCAGATAGATCTACAAGAACATATCATTTTCCATCATTTTCTGATATAAATTTGTTAGTTTTATTTAGTGTAGATACCTACTTTTGGAGATACCGGTGGTGCGAAAAAAGTTGTACCCTACAATCCCCAATCCGCATGCCCAGCGTGGGGAATCTGGAGATTATAGCATTACAACTGATAAGGGCCATTATGGTACTTATTAGATAAGGCCTAAATCCATCAGTAGACTAGTATAATATTATTGTTGTTGTTGGAGATACCATTGTACTCATTGTTCAAATACCCACCGTCTTTGATCAATAATACAAAACTAGTTGCTGCCCGCGGCTTAGCACGCGCTGTTACTATGGGAAGGTTCTAAGGTTATTTACATATCACGGGAACTCATTTTAGGGATTAAAAGTTTTTTTATTCCCGGTCTAGAGCTACACCAATGTAAATTACAGACCAATCTGTTCTATAGTTATGCAGTGAAGTAACAAGCATCATATCCCATCCATCAAGATACAGGTTTATCCTAGTTTGGGGATCAACGATGTAATAATTTTAAGTCTCAAATATTTTTCAATAAACGTTATTATTATTATTATTATTATCCATTTATAATATTTGTGTGATAGTTTTACCATCATGATATTAATATAATTGCTAAATAAATATCGCTATCAGTTCATGACTCATCTCACACTGCACATCGCACGGTAACTGCTAATTCGATATCAATTTCGATATAATTCCGGAAGTCATTCGAGAGCTCGAGACGTCGTCTTAGTTTGTGAGATCGTTCTGAATTATGGTTTCTACTTCTTTAGTTTGTGAGATTTAGGTTATGGCATTCCTACGATGATGTTCTTTAGCTTTGTTTACGGTTTGGTAAGATATGTTAGGGACTTGTAAGATTTATATACAGATTTGCTTTAAATTTTTGTGTTTTAATTATGCTCTTGTCAGATCACAGAAAGTACGATTTTCCAGGACAAAAAGTAGCTTATTATGTTAATCCATCTACATCTATAAAATATAAAAATTGTAATGTTGATGATGATGTCCAAGAAAGCCTGGTGCGCGGGACATATTATAGTGCCTAAGTATGTGCGCAAACAGATTGGGGAGAGGTCAGACGCAGGACCATCAGCTCAACGTGCTTTCCAATGTACGGGGGTGTAACACCACCAAATTCCTGACTCCGGACTGTTACTGTTGAATTGTAGTTTTAGTGTCAACGAAAAACAGTGGATGGACCGATAACTTCATAGCTGCAGCTTGAGGCTGCTCGGGACCGCTGCTGTCTAGCGTCGTATGGCCTACGTCCAACTGTGGACGTGTGAGGGCTGATATGATCATGAATAAATAAATAAATAATGCTGGACAATCCACACAGCATCATCTAGCCCCAAGCTAAGCAGAGCTTCTGTTATGGGTACTAGATGACTGATATACAGAATACAATACATTACTTAAATAGATATTTTTTATTCATACATAGAAAATACCCAGAACACCCGGAACATATATTTGTTGTTTGAATGTTAGTCAGATTCTTTATGGAACTCAAAATCAGTTGTCTTGATTCCGCCATCTTGATTTGGTGTTGCTTTTGTCAAAGTGTGAATTAAATAATTATGTTTACGCGCGACGAGGCTGTGCCAATTGAACGTTTTTATGTCTTGAAAAGGAATAAACTGCCACTCGCTGATTTTTCCGAAAAATATAAAGATATACTACAAATTGTTCATGAATTAGCTTTATTATTTTACATTATCCTTATCAGTTTTTTATACTTGTGTAGTGATTCCATTCTGCGTCCGACTGGTCGATATTAGAAATAGGAAACGTAGTGATGGTGACTGGCGGTTTTCTAATTGACAAGATATCGCAGGCGGCGGCACTTACCTCGAAATCGTTATTAATTTGACAATTGGAAAATTGCTGGCATTACCAGAATAAGACTCGAACGGACTAGAATTGGAGTAGATAAAGATTACAGAGAATGTGTCTAGAACAGTTTTATTGATTTATAAAATGTTGAAAGCCGTCCTGACTTCCGTGGCGCAGTGGGCGAAGATCCGCCGGCGGCGCAGTGGGTTTGCTGGTTCGATTTCCGCCTCGGGACAAATGTTTGTACGATCTGGAGATATTTTTTCCGAGTGTTCTGGGTGTTTTCTATGTATAGTAAAGAATGTGTATCTATCTAGATATCTATGTATATCTAGTACCTATAACACAAGCCCTGCTTACCTGAAGGGCTGGATGATGCTGTGTGGATTGTCCAGTAATGTTTATATATTTACTTATCGATTAGAGACGTTTGTGTGGAATAAAACAAATATGTTTTGTAACAAGTTTGGTTTTCAGAAGTCTCTCCTTCCTAATTGGCAACATATCAATGGTTTCTTAAATAAATTAATGTAACTGTAAAACTCAGCTGGATTCCAACTAATTTATACGTTTAGGCCAAATTAAGTAAACGTTACACAAATTAAATCTATATTAAATATCTTATGTTTACACACATACATATGTAATTGAAAAGTTTTTGTGACTGAAAGGTTAGATCTTAAATTGCGATCTTATAATTAACCAATGACTTAGGGACTAATGAAGGTACTCATGTCCTATTTCAAAATAATGTCAAAAACGTTAAATGTTACTGGATAGATGAGTATTACACTAATATTTAAAACTAGCTTACGCCCACGGATTCACATACGTTCTTTGGGGATAAAAAGAAGCCTTATTTCAGCCTAGAACTACAGACCATACAGAAGAAAAAAACTACTGCATTTTACCAACAAAACAAACCAGCTGACCTCCCAATACTGCCAACTGTTGTACCAACTTGCGAAATCCAACCATTTAATTTGAATACATACAAAAATACGGCTCGTTAGGCCCGAGGTCAAGCGGAGAAAAATACAATCAAGTTGACCGCGACCCAAAACTGTATTGTGACGACGAAACTGTATCGCGTACTAAATTACTAGCATGATACGAAATGTATTATTTTAGTTTATTTTATTATTTTAGAGAGATTTAGCAATTTCGAGGATCGTTAAGCCTCACGTTAACGTTACGTTGCTCGTTGGTACATCGCGTTTTTGATTCAAACGAAAAAAAGTTAGTTTAAATATTCTGATCGAATTCCAATTTCGAAAGTAATATAATAAAGGAAGATCGTTAGTAACATACTATTAGAATAAAAAAGAAAACGCGGTAAACTTATAAAAGAGAGCGGAGAAAATTTTTGCATGATACGTTCTAATCAATTTTCGTGAATAAATTGTGAAAATGAACTCTTCAAACGACGAATCCTACAATTCAATGACTTTTAAATTACTCGCTTTGTTTAAGTATAGCACTATACAAGCCTCTGTCCGCAATGACTGCCCTGCTGGTCACGATAAGCTGGCCTCTAGCTAAGCTTGCTTATCTCGGCCTTCAAGCTTGGTCATCATTGCAGCCCTTGCTGTCCGCGCTATAAAAGCCTCGACCTTCGGTCTCGGCCTTCATTTCAGCTTGACCATAAAAGGCTGCATCGCTGACCGCACTGTGATGGCCTGGACCTGCGCTACGCTTCGCTTTCAGCCATCTTCAGCCGCGGCCAGCAACCCACCCATTACAGACATTGGACATAATGTACTACAGGTACATCTTTTGTTTCACGTTATGTTCACTTAGAATCACTGTGGAAGAACGAAGAACTTGACGAATACTGGGAAAACACAGAAATAATATGAGCAGATTTTAGGTAAAAAGACCAACAATTTACCTATTCCTACCAGTGCAGTCATTCAATTGTGCGAATCGAATTGGAATAGTATTTTGCTGTCTTCGGAACGGGACAAAGATAGATAGATATCGTTTATAGTCAAAGAGATTACATATTTTTGGTTAGTAGTGTCTTAAATCCTATGTTGGACCTTTTTGGAAAGGTGTAAGCGCAAAAATTCAAATATTGAAATTATTTGAAAAGACTGCACAATTAATTACAAAAGTAGCTCAGAGGAACCAAATTATTATTAACTAGCTGCTGCCTGTGGCTTCACACAGACTTTTAAGTAGCCTATGTCCGTCCCCGGGCTACCGTTTACCTCCATGCCAAATTTCGTTGTGATCCGTTCAGCCGTTTATGCGTGAAAAGGAACAGATAGACAGACTGACATATGGACAGACTGACAGAGTTACTTTCCAATTTTTTTTTGTTTCAATCAAAACAAAGGTCATTTTAATAGACCGCAGGGTTCCTGAGATCTCACCCAATAAGGGCGAATTTTTATTACCGTTTTTTTATTTTTCAATCGTCCTTTCACTTCAAAGAAATATAATGTTGAATTTTATGTAATTGGAGTTTTTTTCCACGGGGATCCCGTGAGTACTGAGCCTTGTTTGACAACCAAGGCTGTCAAGATGGCCTCATCATAAGACAAAGGTAATTTTGCTGTATTACTTACCCGCGTTAGACGTTTACGCAACTTTAGATCAAATTCAAAACATAAATTAAGTTAACTGGGTTGATCTTTATAAGTACGGTTACAAATTGATGATCGTCGAGCTTCTGCTTCAAGTCACGACTTTGTACTCGAAACACTTTCTGTGGTTCTAAATGGTCATACATTTGGTTGGGTAATATCATAAATACCTAACTTATAAAATGATTACTTACCTAAAACAAAAAGTGTTTGACATTCGATATGGTAGATTGATTCAAAGCTCAGTTCAGATTTGTAGCATTGTTGAGCAAAACAAGAAACCCTTTAAAATATAAAATCTCTAATTAATAATGAAAGAATAGAGAAAAGAGTCCATTTCGCTATGAACTTATATGTAAGTGTCACTGCGGCCCCTCCTTACCGCCGGACCTACTTCAGGGAGGCAATTCTCGCCAATATATCACTCGATAAATATTAAAATAACTGTCAAATTTGCCTTCCTGCGCCAGAGACGAAACCATACCCCTAAAGCCGGGTGCTGACTGGTGCCACGGGGCATCTACCATTCGCAGCGAGCAGCAATGCAAACGTCAAAAACCCGTCAAGTTGCGAGCGCCTTCTTGCCTTGAACTGACGGCACGAGCACTCGCTGTTACACGTGACATTACGCCCCGTAACACCGGTCAAAACCAGGCTTAAGGGAAAATACCCATAAGAAAATTCTTTGTAAAAATTATGTTGTTATTACCTAGAACGGAGTTAGTTGGTATAAGATATTTCATGTTTCAACCAAAGCTCATGTACGTACCTAAACTTAGAGGTAGGTATCGCTCCGTTTCCATTTATAGGCTAGAAAAGGGAAAGTCATGAAAACAAGCGAATGTAACTTTCTACCCTATTTTAGAAAACTACAGGTCGCATGTAGCTATTTCGGTAAGAGAAATCACTTTCATAGAGTAGTAGAGTACTAACAAGATCAAAAATTACCAATCCACCTGTCAAGCGTCTTGATTAAGAGAGCACCATTTTTTGAAAAGGATAGGCACAGGATTTCGTGTTCATAGGAGTGGGACAGAGCATAAGTTTATGGAACGGCGTAAGCGCAATAATCAAGATTTTGCTTATTTACAAGAAAACTACGCAACTTATGAAGAAACTGGTTCAAGGAACCAAATAATTAGTAATAACCTACAAATCAAAACATAACTCATTTCAATAGACCGCAGGGTTTCTTAGGTTTCGAACAAATTATGTGCGAAACAGTGCACTTTCATGTTTTTTTTATCGTAATTTTTTTCTCAATCGTGTATCACATTCAATAAGCCAAAGAAGAAAGTAGAATTTGAAATCGTGTATCACATTGTAGGAACAAAAGAAGTAATATAGAATTGATGTAAAACGCTTTTTTTACCACAGGGATCCCGTGAGCACCTACTGAGATCTAGGCAATTTGATGTAAAACGAGTTTTTTACCACTGGGATCCCGTGAGTATCTACTGAGATCTAGGCCTAGTTTGACAACCAAACCCGTTAGGTTCACCCCATAATACTACGAGGACATCACTACATGCTGTCATAGTAAAGGCCCAATAAGGTACTATGAACATTGATCAGCAAACTTAGCAACACGATAGGTGTATGACACAACTGTGTAATTGAAGCAGCCATCGCACTCGCACTAGATAAACACGTAACTTCGTGCTGGAAGCGCACGTCCACTGATACTCTTGGAATATTAGGTTTATGGTCACGTAGGGAACTTGCGACTATTTTTTATTTTCCCACGTTTTGTGTAACGAATCTAGATCCTGTATTTTTTGCTGTCTTCTTTTACCACAGTCTCATAGATGTAGCCGAAGATTATTTATCCTCACGAAGCAGATTCCGTGGATGTCCTCTTGTCCTCCCGATGTTGCTCTTACGCCGTTCTACTCCTATGAACGCGAAATCCTATGCATATCCTTATCACAAAATGGCGCACATTGCGCCCTTTGGTTTTTGGCTGAAAAACAGCGCTGAGCATAAAATGTTTAGCTCACGCTGAGCCAACCCCTATTTCTGCGCAGGGACCAGCTTATACTAAATTGTGTCACTTACCTCGTTTGTATATTTTTTCTTTTATTTTGTACCTATGTTCAAATAAATTATTTTCGTATTCTATTCCTTCTACCGAATTTTGCACATGGCGGCGTCCAATCAACGGAGACTAGCTTCGAACAAAAAGGGAAGGAAATGCTATACTGTACTTAATCTCGCCTCGGTGTGCTATACGTTTACCTCACCTCGCGTTCGAAATCGGACGAAGTGTTCGGGACAAATCTTGTATAGTGTTTCGTGGTTTATGTTCGAAGAAGACTAGCCATGTCCGCAGGACATTATTGTAGTGCACAAGCGTCTGCGCAAACACTTGTGCACTCTCGCCTGCCGCATCCATATACCAGCAATCTTTTACAGATCGTATTCTCACTTGCTGGTAAATACAGATTATGAATTCGCGAGTGTGTGTATCACTTACTATTTTCGCGATTCATTGGCCAATTTTGATAACAAATTAAATGAACCAATGAGCGGCGAAAATAGTTTGAGTGATACACTCACGCAAACAGATGTATGTGTCGTGCATGTCAACTCAGATGAACTGACCAGCTGGACGGAGGGCGTCCTACTCTACGTTGGAAGTCGGCCTTAATCATCATCATCAGGCTTATATTAGTCCACAGCTGGGCTTTCTAATGAGCGCCTCAGCGCCCTGTCTCCAGCTTACCTCATGCAGCTTCTGGCTGTAGTCTTTCGCAGATCGTCATCGCACCTGGCCGGAGGGCGACCTACACGTTTGTCGAGTCGCGGTCTCGGCCGATTCGTAACGGCTTTCATCATTGTATAAAAATTTGTTTTTTTTTCGGATGTGCATAACTAGAACGCCACTGCCATACCAATGACGTAACAATCTAATTATCCGGCATAAGTGGAGTGAAACGTGAACTCACAATGGCTTCACGTGTGTTATTTAATAACTTTATTTGGAAAAGTATGTTGATCTTAAATCTACGCACGATTTTGACCTCTTTTCTAGGTGAAATGAGGACGCGTTTTTATTGAAGATTAGTCGAACACAGATGCGTGAAATGAACCAGTTTAGTGCAAGATTTGTCATCTCTAGTCAATGGACTCGCTGTGAAAATATTGCACTTTCAGGCGCAAAGGTATGTCAAAAATCAAAGAGATTTTTCTAGCCGAGACTATTCAGCTGGGACTTCCAGCCATAGTCATAGTCTGTAGTCTGAATGAAGGGAGATCGAGTAGCCAGAAGCGTAAACGGTTAAGTTGCCAATGTTCTAATCGAAGGCGTCTGAAATACCGCTTCTAGAGTGATGAAGTCGACTAAACTGGATTACGGACTTTGATAAAGATCGATAAGCACCAATTTTGTCTCTGGTAAGATAAAAGTCAGTAAGAACGGTCTGCTCATCAGTGATCTAATTAAAATCTGTATACATGGTACTTTCCCTAACTGGCCTGCGTTACAACTACACGCAAACATTCACTCATAGTTACATTTCCAATATTGTGCAATAATTATAATGAACAAACACGAGGACAGTGCTGGTAGTCTTTCAGACAATAAATCACACTAAAGTACGTCGTAGCAAGCACGCGTAACACTAACGCCGCGCCCCGGTCCGACTATGACTGAGGTGGGTGGACCTAATTGCACCTAATTTGAGCCTTCCACTTTCGAGAAGCCTCATCTCTCCTTTTTTAGTTATCATATAATGCGCATATCAATGCCGTTCATGTTTAATTTTATAGACAATAGAGATCCTTATCGAAGAACGTGCTCGCGGGGCTGAAACGACGCCGGTGTCGGAATAGCAGTCGATTTCTGTTGTTGGAAGCCAAGATTACTTTGGATCTCTGCGCCACACGAGTAAAATGAAGCAAGTGACACATCTAGGACGTTATAGCAATATTTTACGAAGTAAGTCAGAATTTGGACCCTTCGTATTAAGATTACGTTATTTATTGTTGACTTTTACTCCACGTGACTCGGGAAACGTGATCTATAAATCAATTCCCCGTAGCGCTGTGGGTCAGCTTAAGCGGATCTATTAGCAGAGTAACTGTGAACGCGTCCGACAGAGAAAAACTGTGTGGTGTAAGTTATAGAATTTTCTAGAAGCACGCGTCTTAGGGTCGTATTTTAGAACGAACCTCGCTATCTAAACCAACCATGATTGTTCATTCGAAATTCACAATTTTTAAGTCGAACTCAGAAGTTTATAACAAAAGACGATCCGAAAGACGTAGAAGATTTAGTTCCCGATTAAAAACTACCTCCGTTATGTATTGCGACCCAAAAAGGTTGACTACGGGAGGATCAGGCGACTATGTGAAGATCAGTGTAGGTAGGGGTGGGAAGAAGGATGAGCCCTCAACTGAGCCCTATAAGCAGTGGATGTTACCGGTTGGTTAGATAAATCTTGACACTGAACTCCAAACGGCTGAACTAATTTTGATGAAACTTTTTGTAAGTGTTTGAGTTATTTTGATAAATTAGATACAGAACAGGACCTAGTAGGTAGCGCTGCAGAACAACGTCTGTCCGGCCCGCTAGTAAGTAAATAAATAAATTATTCCTCGAAGTAAGAAATGGATAAACGCAGATAAGTAGAACTATTGCGGCTTCTATATTGTTCTTACTTAACTTCTAATAAAGAAGAATAAAGAATAAAGAATTTATTTATAGCCACACACATGTCAAATAAAAATAAGGGAAATACAAAAAATACAGGTACGAAATAAACAAAAACATAAGCCTTTGGATTTAAATTTAGAACATAGGTAATAACAGCAAACATGCTGTTCCTTTTTTAACCCTTAGGACTCTACTACATAGAGCCCTAAGAGTTAAAAAAGGACAAAAATAAACAAAAAAAATGTTCTTTCCTTATGTGCGCGGCTAATTAGGCCCAGCATCAGCTTGTTGTCGTTATCCACAGAGGTCGAATCATGAATAGACCTTCGTTTGACCACAATCTCACCGGGTGGTGAGGATGAGGTCGACGTTGTATCACGAAGGTCTAGAATACCTCATTTTTCTCATGATTCACTGTCTTGAAGAGACCCAGGTTGTAATTCACCGGGTAAACAAAAGCCGGCACCGAGTTCCAAACCGTAGTGGTAGGAATGTCGATGATGGTAGGAGTGATACCTAACATAGGTCAACAAAGCGTCAATATTTCATGTTGAATTTTATCACTATGGGAACATCACGATACATTTCCGCCAACTGCTCCCCCTTGCACTTAGGGCCAACACACACGAGCGACCCTAATTAATGTTCTGTCCAATCGCACGGTTGCTATCAGCCCTTATACGTAAGTACTACTTTTTATGAACGCAACTTTGTACGGGGCTCATACACCTTTGTATGGGGGCTCATACAATGTTGCGTCTAAAAGATATTTACCTACAGGCGTAGCTTGTTTACATAAGCTGATGACTGCCTCTGCATGCGGCTTCACTTAATCTCGATAATGTAGCTATCCATCACAAAGAGATTTTTCAAAATCGGATAAGTACTGTTCAAATTTACGAACTAACAGACCTTTTATATAATATTAAGTCCTAAGTAGGTATAGCTATTATGTATCGTCACAGGGAATCCTGGTGAACTCACTCAAATAACAATTCTCTGTCTTTCCTGTGAATTATTTTAATTGTTCCCATCTGATGGTAGGGCTGTGTTTCTCGCCTTTTTTCCATTGTTACTAAACGCATATTTTAATCTAAACCAAACCTCAGTAACTAAAAAGTAACTGGACTCGGACTATTCCTGTTGGAATAAAGTTTAATACGATCCCCAGCCAGTACCACAAAACTTACTGGACTCATTTTGAACACTCCTGTTTAAAAAATTATTTGTTCTAATTATGTTACTGTCACACTCCCCAGTCACAGTGACATTCCCTGTACACCATACACCAGTTACTCCCCAGAATCCGCTGCATCTGCGCGCGCGCATATAATCGAGCATTGTTCCTCGCCCACTTGTGAACTGGAGCGTATGGTTTGCATATTGTATGACTATTGCGGTTTTTGGTATCACTTACTAATGTTATTTTTATGAAACATTTGCTTCTGCCCTCGGTCCCACTCGCACGATATCTGTTTAATTTAAAAGTATATTATGTGCCTGATCCCTTAGTGCTAAGGGATAATGTGGACCCAAATCATCAAAAAAAATCTATAAAATTTTTAGAACCAGAGATTATCCGGAGAAGTAGGGTAGTAAACAAACTCGTTAACCATCATTAACAGCTTATATTAGTTCATAGCTTCCCCTAATACTGCAAAATGCTGGGATTGGGACCCATTTTCCATTTTACTCTATGTATAATATAAATTGTTAGATTTACATATTATTTATTACTGTATGCACTTTTTCTTTGTTTATGTTCTTGTGTTTTTATTTATTTATTTAAACACTTTATTGCACTAAAGTACAAAGGGTGGGCGATTTCTACCTCCCGACCAAAAACATATGTTTTACAGGGCTTTTAAATGAAAATAAATGTACCTATTTATCCTTATCTTATCTAATGAGCGTCATAGCGCCCTGTCTTCAGCTTGCCGCATGGAGCCTTTCATCATCCAGCCAGCCTCTGTAAGCAGTCTTTTGCGAAAATGTTCATGAGTTTTTGAAAATTTACAATGCAGAGGGAGTTTTACCGTCGTTGCGTTCTTACCTACCCCACAAACCTGTCAATTTGTGTCCAATTAAATAACCTGCTGTTTTGAAACTTATTTGTTTATGGGTTGAGTCCTCGTTTTAAATGCTCAGGTTTTATATATCAGTCATGGAAAAAACTAAGTCAAGATAGTGTCGGTGTTTATTAAATCCAGAGTTCAGAGGCAATTAATGCGATACAAAGTATGACAATTTCAATTAGCATAAGAAAGTCGCTTCATCCGAAGTTTTTCCGTTGATTTTACCTAGCCCACGAATCAGAATTAACTACAACTCCACGAGGGGGCAATGCGCGCCATGTTCTGAAAAGGATAGGTATAGGATTTCGCGTTCATAGGAGCGGGACAGACAGCATACGTTTTTGGAATGGCGGCGGCGCGGCGGCGTACCTAAGCGCAAAAATCATGTTTTTGCTTATTTACAAGCACAGAGATTACACAACTTATGAACAGACTGGTTCAAGGAACCAAATAATTAGTAATAAAATAACCTACTAATCAAAACATAATTCATTTTATTAGATCGCAGGGTTCCTAAGACCTCGACCAAATAATGTGCAGTTTCATGTTTTTTTATCGTATTTTTATTCTCAATCGTGTTTTCACATTCAAGGAATCAAAAAAAATATTTTAATTGTATTTCGATTTTATTACCACGGGAAATCCCGTGAGTTTATAGATCTAGGCTAAGAAACAAAACTGTGGTCAAACTATTTAACAACCAAACTCGTTAGGTTCGCCCCATAAACGGTTACAGAAGTAAAATGTTAATAACAAATCGAATAAATAAATAACATTGCTGAATAGCTCTTCCCTCTCCGCGATCGCCTGAGGTGACTACAAAACGGCTAATAATAATTTATAAGTTTTACTTTCTGTACTATGCATTATGTAAGTGGTGAGGTGCACTGCGAATATGCACATAGTTTGAATACTAGCTTTAGCAGGTTTATTTTCTCATTTCGATAGTAATGTTGTTGGTATTTGGCATGCCTAAGTGTGTTGTTTTGAAGCATGTCATTTGATGAAGCATTCCATCGGTGAAGGATGTTTTGGCATGTCGTATTTCACGATAATTCGTAAACGCAATGCGTTGAACTCTGTTTAAGTTAATATGATATGTGAACTACTATACCTACTATGAATGGTCTTACAAAAATATTTTAGGTTAACTACATACTTCATGACATGTCGAGCAAAATAATTCTAATTGCCTTTAGTTGTAGTATTTCTTAGTGCTGGTAGTTATTGCTGTACATATAAATTATGGTGCTCATTCGCGGTGCGGACCATAAGAACAATAAAATTAATAACAAGAAACTTCTTATATAATCTGACAGATGTAAGTTTAAATAAAACAATGAGTTTGTTTTTGTGAAAAGGATAGGCATAGGATTTCGCTTTTATAGGAGCGGGATAGAGCATACATTTTTGGAACGGCGTAAACGCAAAAACAAGTTTTTGCTTATTTACAAGAAAACTACACAACTTATGAAGAAACTGGTTCAAGGTATCAAATAATTAATAGGTACCTACAAATCAAAACATAAGTCATTTCAATAGACCGCGGGGTTCCTGAGATCTCGACGAAATTATGTGCGTACACTCATGATTTTTTTATCGTATTTTTTTTCCTCAGTTGTGTTTTCACACTCAAGAAACCAAAAATAATTTTGAATTTTAAGTAATTTACCACGGGGATCCCTTGAGTACTGAATTCTAAGCCTAGTTTGACAACAAAACCCGTTAGGTTCGCCCCTTAAATCTGCATTCTTAAATTACCTGGCTAATAACACAGTCATAGCTCATAGTATAGTTCCAGTTTCCATTTCAAGGCACGGATGTTGAGCTGTTAGGAAATTGAATTTAGCGTAAAGGTGATCTCACACATTATAAACTTCGAATTCTTTTTTGTTTCTTGTTGTATTTGGATTATTATATCCTGATTAATAAGACAGTGGTTTTATTTCAATAGGTTGTAATAAAAAAGACAGATAAACATTAGTTCCAGATTGCAGTACTCTGATACAGATTTCATCATCCATCTTTTTCTAGGGATGTCCATCATTCAATCCGAGAACTAGAGTTGTGCCTAACATTTCTATTATTTGATTGTAATTAACTGCATAGGTACCTACTACTAATTTTACTGTATTTAATTTATCTTTAAATAACTTGGTCAAGAAATATGTATACATTCTTATAATTTATTTATGTTGTGCCAAGGAGGCGGGCGATGCGGCAGCTCCACAGTTTATAACTTTTGCTGTCTCATCGCCTATCGTTCATTTGTATTTTATTTATTTAGTACTTATCCTAAATCAATTATTTTTGTAATTGTATTAATTTTCATTGTTTATAAAAAACTTTGGATCAGCTGGTCAATTTACATGTATTCGTGAGACTACTCATACTATTTTAAAATAAAATAGAATAGAGTAATTTATTCACAGAAAACATGTCTAATATTAGAATGCTGTTGTTGTATCAGTAATATCAATGTAATCCACATTATGCCAGTAGTTATAGACTGGTGTGTTAGTATGGATACCCTGTGCTCAACCTAAAATGTGAAAAATCCATTTATATCATTTGCAAAGATTTCCCGAGCTTTGAAATTAATGACAATTAAAAATCTTATTTTCTTTCATACAAAACGAATGTCCCTTCTCTATCTCCAAGTATCTGTTAGCAAATAAAGGAAAGCAAAGAACGTTAATAAAACGAGTATTTTATTTGTGTACCGATAAAAGGCGATGTCATGAAAAACATGAAAGCCCTTATTACCTTTGACAAGAACTTAGCCACTCGACATTTTCATTCAGGGTAAATAAACATGCTGTTTTGAAACTTATATGTTTAAGGGTAGAGTCCTCGTTTTTAATGCTCAGGTTTTATATTTCAGTCATGGAAAAAGTCAGACAAGAGAGTGTCGGTGTCTAATAAATCCAGAGTTCTGAAGCAATTCATGCTATACAATGTATGACCATTTCAATTAGCTTAAGAAAGTCGTTAATCCAAAACTTTTTCCTCTAAGATTTACTTTTCCTAATGTTTTTGATCAAGTGGAGGTCCTAAATGACCTGGTCAATATAATGTCATTTTTCTTGACCTTGTTGTACCATTTATGAACTTGAATATTTTTTGTACGTCTATATTTTACGTACTGCCATCATCTCTATGGTTTTCAGTTTTACATATATTTTATCTCGTGCCATAAAGAATTAAGAGTAGAGTCACAGTGAATTTATTTCGATTATTCCGCTTAATCATTTAAATGGGAAATTTCCCCGACCGTCTTTTTAACTTCTTGTACTCTTTTTGCAGGAGATTACCTGTGACATATTTACGTCAAAGAGTTTTTATTTCACTACGGAACCCAAAAAAATCTAGTTAATAATATACTAACGGTAACCAATACCTCACGCGATGCTGAAACGAAAATAATAAGAACTTCTATAACTGGGTACATTCACGCTACCAATGCAATAAAACAAAACGAATGTGAAATTCATTTGTCATCTGTGGCACATTGAGGCAAGGTTAACATAAAACGCAGGTTGCGGGTTCAATTTCCACTGCGAGACAAGTACTGTAGTTATTGAGTTGGTAACAATACATACAAATAAAATCGATTGTCTATGAAATAGCAACAAAATGTTTACTGTTTGTGTAAATTTATCAATAAATCAGTCAATAAAATGTTTTCAATGTAACACAATGTACAGGTCATATCAAATCGCAAATCGCAGTGATGCGAGAGTCACACAAGGCGGATTTGAGGAAACAAAAAACAAAAAAAATCTGTGATTTCTGAAACCGGGTTTCCACAGCGGAGCGGACCCCGTTTAGTTCGTAGGAGTAACTTGTATTTCCATCAAGAAATAGTCGAGGGGAAAGGACTGAGCGAGTAGAAAGATAGTCGAGTGGAAAGGAGTGAGCGAGCAGAAAGCGTTGAAATTTACTCCACCTACCTACCTCCACCATCTCTCATTTCCCGCTCACTACATTTTCGCGGTGGAAACCCAGCTTGGCAGTTCATGTCAGTTTTCAATTAAAAAAATCAAAATTCGCGTGAAATGTAGGTTCTGCCCATCATCACGAATACATTCACGTCCGTGAAGACATCAGGTATTTATTCTTAAAATTTGTAGAAAATTAATGATATAAGTAGGTATATTCCATTCAATAAATCGTTAATTAGAGGGGCTTGATTTGAAAATAAACTTAAAATGGCTCTGCACAGAATTTTCAGTAGGTATATGTGTGTGCTCAGCTGACTTTCAGCCAGACCGATGCCTCACCTTGACCTTAAACCTTGTATAGTAATTCTGTGCAACACTCAAAATCTCATTTTGAGCTTTGTCATCAATCTCAACCTCTCAAAAATCAGATCTACCGATTTACTTATATTTCATCAAAGTCCGTGCATGCGAAGCCGCGGAAGCTACCAAATAGTCGTGACCATTCAAAAATATGGCTTCCAACACGATGAGAAGCACCAATAAACACTATCGAAATTTCATCTTCAATGCACAATAGGGAAACTTTCTCTCGAGGAATAATCGGCCCAAATTCAATTTATTGCTTGCTGGTCGTGCTTGCTGGTTACGCAACAGAGGTATAGATGGAAATAAAAAAAGCTGTTGTGCGTAGCCTTACATGGCCATGGCCCACTGTTTTTTTTATATGGGCAAGTCTACTTATGGGCGCAGTATAGTACTCATTTTATTTTCTTTGGCGCTATGCGCTTACATTATATTATTTGCCAAATGCGTTCGATACATAAGAATACATTATACATATAAAACAGTTTTAAATTTGGCCAAAGTGAATATGAAATTAAAATAACAAAAATTTACAACAATAATGCTGGATATATATTATTTCACATAGTTTTTATTCATATATTCACATATTATCATCTAGCCCCAAGTTAAACAGAGCTTGTATAATGAGTAGGTAACTGATATACTTAACTTAAAACCCCAACAGAGAAAATATAACAATAGCGTATTTTTTTTTATCTTTATTTCTCCGAAGAGTTAAAAAAACATATCCTACTTTTCTCAGTTTCCCAAACAGGATATATGGAGCTACTTGAAACCGGCCCAGATTTATAGCCCAGGGCTTAACTCAATAGTATCGTTATGAGTGAGCGTAAGCTAGCGGTACTGTGTGGTGTGATTTATGAAACTGACTTTGAATGGCTGCTCAGATGCATAGTGAATTGTCCAGCGTAATATATTAATTTTTAGTTTATTTATTTAAGAATGGGCTGGATATTATAATAGAAGGAGAGTTCTAACAAATCAAAGAGTAGTATTTAAAGAAGACATTCGTACAAGCGAGATATAACAACCATGTTCGAGAATTGGCGTTTCTATTTTATGACTATACGAGCCCGTCAATAATAAAATTACCTCATTGGCCAGTGAATAGGTTAGCTACATGCTTCACACAAATACCATCCAACCATGCAAAAACTAAAATACAACATTACATAAGTTAGTAAAATAACATAGGTAAGTTTAGTTTAAGTACCATAGATAATTATATCTGAGCTATCGGACATAAAAAACTTGATTTGTATGTGTTATACAAATTAAAGCTAGGGTTAGATGACAATTCAATTTCATTAGGTCTAACATTTGTAAGTTAATTTCAATTTATCGTTTGTAAAATAAAATTGTATGTAATACAAAGACCGCTGTAGAAACAGTGTAGGCAGTTTTTCATCATTAGGCTGACACAAGTCTGTTCGCTTCACAAAGAACAATAGGTGCAAATAACATGCAAACAGAAGTTCGGTGAAAGCAGTGGGAACGTAGAAATCTACGCCGATAACTGACATTGTATGACGTAGATGTATTGATAGCAGAGGCATTGATGGAATTGCTCTGACTGCGCTTGAAGACAAAATAAATGAAGCAGAACTTTTAGAGGAACGAGCAGATAAGAAAAGTTCACTGTAGTCTATTTTTGTTTACATAATCATTTGTACCACACTAATATTCCTCACGCCTAAACTAATAAACGGATCGTGCTGAAATTTTGCATAGAGGTAGTTCTAGGCCTGGAGTAACATATTACAAGCTTTCTAGCCCGTAAGATAACGTGCGAAGCCATGGTCAAAAGCTGAACTTTTAATAAATTATTAAAAGTGCAGCTATAGAGCTCTTAGCAGAATTTGGTTGTTTCTGAACCCTGTGTGGCCGTAGGATCAAGTTTGTGGTGTTAAAATTATTTAATGTAGTTTTTCAGGAGTTGTATTATGAAGACGCCATGGTTCGTAAAATACTGAACGAAAAAGATCTAGCCAATATAGTGGTAAACTAGCACTCAACGTTGTTAATGGTGTTAGATACCACTATCTAAGAACAAATGCGGCAGATTACACGCAGATTTGTCTCGTGTAATTCTTTGGTAGAGTAAACTAATTAACTGAGATAGGGTTGTTTAAAGCGATATGGTGCGCCTTGATAGGCAGCAGCTGATGAACAAGAAATCTTCTCATATTAAGTGTATTAATTTACTTATAAACTTTAAGTATCATACCCAATATTGCAACCTAACAGAGCATTACATTACAACGCAGGTCACGATTCAAACGTGCCCTATGAGGCTGAGATGCACTACTTCGAAATGCGTCTGTCAAAGTAGGTAAAACTGATAGCCTCCGAACCGAAATATAGACCCTTAGCGACAGATAAGTGGTATAAGCACTTCTCCGAACGAACACAAACAACTCTTCCAATTTAGGTTTACTTTATTAGGATATTTACGATCAGAAATTGCTCTACGAAAGCTTAAGTAAGCAAGCCCATAAACTTATATTGAAGTTGATCAGATGTAAACATTTTATTGCAACTTTAACCGTGTAAGTGTAACTTTGAATATACTAGTATAAATACATTCATAGCTTATTCTTAGAAAGCTGTCACACATTCAAGTTTTACATCGTTACCATTTTATAGATTTAGTGGCCATTTTAGTCGATTATCGAGCATATAATATTAACTACAAAATGATTGATGTCGATTCTAACGTACCTAATGTTCGACAAAGTGTGGTGTTGCATCGAAAAAACGCGTTGTGATTTTTGGCAATATTATCAACATAAATCAGTAGGTAAGAACAGTAACTAAATTAACAAATCATTCTACAACTACAGTCCTTTTCACACAGGGACCGTTCCAGAAAAGTTCTTCGTGCTTCATTGCACGCAATTATGATGATGTTCTGCAAGCCGATGCCGACGCACGATGATGTCAGTCTCAAAGGAGACTAGGCATTTCACCCAATAAAAAGATGGAAATCACATCTTTCATCTTAAAAATTTATCTTATTATTTTAAAGTCTCCATGATAATATCAGACCTACGTCAATTGATTAAGCGTAAAACAAAAATTTAAAAAATTTTTTTGAGAACGGTAATCCTATTTTGAAAACAGCAAAGTGAGCAAGCTAAACCATTTTTTTAGCTTCTTGCAAGTTAAATGGTTAAATCGTGCACACTTTCACTTTTATTTTACATTTGTGATAAAACTTATCTGGTGTAATAGAACCGGTTCATGGTTGATTGATCTAATTACTGCTTAGATAATATTTTATACAAGGGCCCTTGGCAATTTAATATTTATGAACTAAACGATCAGATATTGGTAGTAGGTAGTAGCACACATAATACCCTTTTTAATCAATGAAATCCAAAATCCTGCTTGTAATACAATTAAGAAATCTAAGAATTGCCTAGATGTCTCCCAAAAGCTTGTGCGCCTGGGCGCACAAAAATGATAACTTTACTGGAAGGTAGGTTACCGTGGCCACAGACGTTTTCATATTAATCCTGATAAATATTAAGAGATGAATCCCGGTCTTTCATTAACTTAATAATGAATCTAGGATTTTTCACTTTTCACCATATGGAACACTTTCGTAATCTGCGCTTTGGTACTTACCGGCATAAAGGAAATGGAAACACACAAGCGATAAACAATAACACAGTTCCAAGCGCTTGCGCATCCAACGAGCCACAAACGGCATTCAAAACGACGTTACAAATTGACGAAAGTAAGACCCTATTGTCTGAACGACTTCTTGTGAACATGAACAGTCTTCCGCATTCCCTATAAAGCTAATGTAATAAGGTTGAAAATGTGAGGTGTTCTGAACTTGTTTTCTTTTTTGTTAGCAATGAGTGTGACTTACTGAGGCGTAGGAGTGTATGAATGGATGCAATCGGAGTAGAGCGTGAATGCGAAAATTTATATGTAGAGTACACGGAGCACTTGCTATCACCACAGCTACCTACCACTTAGAAATAGACTGATCAACAAGCATTCTCTTTATTTACGGTTTTTGTTATTATAGTGCGTAAGCACTCAGAGTAATTTCTAGTCGGGCTGGTAGGCGTTAGAGTCCGATGGAAGCCCCAAAGTTTGTCGACTCCTACGTCATTTGACTTCGTAGCGCAATTGGCAGCGCATCCCGTACTGAGGGAAGGTTGCGAGTTCAAGTCCCGTCAAAGTCGAAAAATTTTTGGGATGTTATCAAATTTATTATATTAGTTTTGTTTTAATTTCATACTAGGCTAAATTGTGGACGAACCATGTACACAAGTTGACTGACCCCTTTCACAAGTCTAGGGCATTGTTGTTCTATTTGAAAGTCTGCACATGCTCACAGTGACACTCATCAATGGCTCAGAATAACGTGTGGTATGGATGAGCTATAAAATGATAGTCCTGCCCTGCGCGCCTCGACTAATTCTTCTTGAAATTTTATTAGCCAATCTTTTATTTATTTATTTCTCTAAGTTGGTAACCCAAGATAAAACAATGCAATAGATGGTTATGAAAATTATGGCTCGAATTAGGTATTCATAGCAATTCCATTAGAATTTCCCCGCAATACCTACAATTCATTGCGATTCCATTAAATCCTGATTACCCATTAAATATCACCGTTACCGTTGCCCATCGAGATCGCTTGCTATTATTTACAATCACGCCTCTGGAAGCCAGTAGGGTGTAGTGGACACTAACTAGTGAACAAATGCAATAAACACATAACCTACTCCTAATTTTTTATTTAGAGGCAGACATTTTTCTGAAAGTTTGCTATGATCGACCAATTTTAATAGCCCGTTCTTCTCATGGGCAATCAGAATGATTTATCAAAAATTCTAATATTTATATAATTATAAACAATGATTCTCTGTCTCGAAAAAGAATTTACTAGAACAATCTAAAGCTTATTTTGTGAAAACATAAGTGAAAAAATGCGGTGATCGTCATTGATATCCTTCTAATGCTTTAGGAATATTAACGTGATGCAAATTCTTTCATTCTGCGGACTCCTGGTAATAAGGTGGATACGGAGGTGAAGAAAAAAGCGTGGGATATGAGTTGTTTGCAGAACATTAGAACATCAGAACATTAGAAGAAAGGCACCACCACTCGCGAGCATACGCCATCAAGGAATTCAATCTAGGCTAGATTTCTAAACGCTCTAAGCAACTTGCAGACAATAAGGGGCATTATGGCATGCCTTATTTATGGCCCAAGAGTAGATAGACGCTATCTCCTATCAGTATCGCTTTAATTGTATACCCCGTTGCTGTGATTGATTGTGTTGGCTTGATAGTCTCATACAAAAGTGTTAAAGCTTTAGAATTATATTCCCACACTTACTTCAATCTCTGTATTATACTTAGTTCTATGTCAACATAATAGAGCCACATATCTGTCACGTCATACGGTCTTACAATTAGCAATACTTTTTATCTCTTTATCGTCTGGGACAAGAATAAGATGTGATTGCTTACTTTCCACTTGGCTGGAGATCTTGATGTTATCTTGGTTCATATCGTCAGATGCATTTGTTTTCTGCATGATGTCATCATTCAATGTCGCTGACATTGCGACCAGCACCATATCGGAAGCACCCACTGGGTTGCCTTTACTTTGAGTAGCTTTAAGGATATCTAGTTTATTTCTGTTGAGAGTTGCATTTGTTGATTCTATGTACCTCTAGAAGGCGGTCTAGTCAATAAAGCTCAGAACGGACATAAAATTGCTCAATATTATATTCATTTTATTGTATTTCTCGCTAGATTTGTAATAATGCTGTCCTAAGGTGCAGTTATATGTTAGAAGAGTCAAACGATATTTATGACAGATTTAATAAAAAATCAAAATCTTTAACTGACTCATTATAAAATTTGATATGCGACTGAACATAATCAAGCCGAGTTTTATTACAAAAGAATATATATAAGAAATATTTTATAGCAATTGTTCAGAATTGGAGACGCGAGCTGCCTTTGACATTCTACATTCGTGACTTTGACAGCTGACATCGCGTATTGTATGACCGAGAGGGTTGGTTCTCCCGCCTTTTTCAGTCGTGAGTCTGTCGTCGTCGGTTTTTCTTTGAACCTCGAAGAGAGCAGAGATTTTTCGTGCATACGCTATAATAAATCATCGTCTCGTTTCCTATTGACTGTGCAACCAATTGTGTTAGGAGTGATTGATGGTGCTTGTGATCAAGGCTACAACAGGACTCCACACTGTGTCACACCCGGGAAAACTGGCCTACATCTTACTGATCAGGGAGTATACGACTTGTTAAGTATTCTGTTAGCGCTGTAAGTGGACCCTAGGTGCCAAACACAGACCAACACGTCGCATCGCATCGAACTGAAGGTTAGTGGAATCCTATTTCGCCGAGATCACTCATATCATCATCACACTCATGAAATTGCTTTGCCAACCATATTCGGTCAACTCGTCGCTATAATATCGAAATGAGCCCACATTAAATAAATTCATTGTTTCGTCTAATACAGTCCACTCTTTCGCATAAATCGTATTTGTCAATCTGAGTAATCGAACATTTTGGTCCTACGACCGGATAAAACTAGCGTAGCTTTTGTGTTGTATTCGATTTGTTGTTTGTAAATTGCCGTGGTAATATTGATTTCATCCTGTGAAAAGGTAAATTGTCGTGTTATTGCTTTTCAGCAATAGTTTCATTGTTTCGTTTCGTAAAAACTATTGTTGGGGGGTATAAAATCTTTATTTCAACGGTCAAACCACGGTCAAACTGTACCTACCTACATACGTGTTTTTATTTTTGTTTTTGTCTGTTGTCTTCTCTTGCAACTTGACAATTTATTGCTCGGTTCGTATTGGTACATTGCGTCAAACCAAATTGTCAAGTTTTCAAGATAGGCATTGATTGGTGGTATCAAATCATTCACTCATTTAGAACTACAGCTAACATTGAGATGAGACCAATCGGTTATTAGCCTGTCAAAAGAACGAAGTTAAAAAAAAAAAAAAAAAAAGGTTATCTGTGGTATTTGTTTGTTTACATTCATCGGTAATTTTTGCTTGGTTTGAATGTTATTGTTTTATCAAAATCGTTGTGATTTTGGATAAATAATAATGGAATCTGACATGGAAACGAGCCGCGACGAACGCGAAATGCAAGCCGATCAATACAGAGTCACCCGGGACTATTGCTATATGCGAATGGAAATGTTATCGGAATCTCCGGCTTTGATAGGAATTAGTGTTGAAGATCTCAATGAAATCTCGAGAGATTTTCACGCAGCTCAAATCCACGTTCTAGAATCAATGTCAAAGGCAGCACGAAGTGCTGAGTTTTCGCATACCATAAGTTTTGATCAAAAGTTCTTAAACCTAAAATCTAGGATAATGCAGGCAAGTAAAGACAGTATAGAGTCAAACAAAAATTGTACAGGGTTAGCTAAACTGCCCAAGATTACTATGAAGCCGTTCGATGGGAAGCTAGAAAATTGGGTATCATTCAAGGAGTTGTATGACTCTCTCATCCATAACAGGGAACTGGCAGAGGTGGAGAAACTTCACTATTTATTGTCGAGTGTTCAGGGAACGGCATATGATCTAATCAAAAGTTACCCACTGACGGGTAGTAGCTACAAAGCTGCTTACCAAGCTCTTCATAAATACTATGATAGGAAGCGGAACATTGCCACTACTTATTATGAGAAATTGCTGAAGTGTGAGTCGATTAGGAACAAAAGTGGTTCTGAATTGGAGCGAATTCATCGCACCTTCAATGAGAACTTGGCAGTATTGGCTAGGTATGAGCTCCCAAACCAAGATTTTATGCTTTTTCAGATGGTGTGGTCAAAGCTTGACTCCGTAACTCGTGAATCTTTTGAATTGCAACTTGAATCCAATGTTGATATACCATTATTTGATGACATAATGGACTTCCTAGAAAAGCGCTCTCGGGCATTAGAAAACTGTTATGGGTACCATAATCCATCAAAACAGGTAACCTCAAGGAATAAAACTTCATTAGTGGTCCCTCCGCAACTCAGTTGTGAGTTTTGCCCGAATGAGGGTCACATGGGGGAAGCATGTCCAACATTTTTAAAACTATCTCCTGCGGGACGGTTTAAGGAGGTGAAGGAAAAAAGGCTGTGTATTTTGTGCTTGCAGCCATCACATTCAGTAAAAAGATGCACAGTCAAGGTTTTGTGTAGTAAATGTAATCAAAGGCATCACACATTACTCCATTTTGAAGAACCAGCTCCTACACCCTCTACTGCCCCGGAACATGAGGAATCACCTCCGGTGGCTTTAGCAGCATATTCCTCCAACGCAGACGCCTTGTTTTCTACTGCAGTTGTGCTGGTAAAGAATGATCATAACAAATTCTTTAAAGTTAGGATCTTATTAGATAGTGCTAGCGCTTGCAACTTTATAACTCAGTCGTGTGCATGTCGTCTGGGACTGAAAATACAACAAAATGCCCAATCTGTCCATGGGATTGGTAGGGTATCTACCAACACAATTGGGTTGGTCAAGTGTGAGCTGGGTCCTCAGAAACAGGGTTCTGCAGGTAACATAGTTGTGGAAGCTGCGGTGCTCCAAACCATCTGTCAAGACATGCCGACTGGTTGCATAGATATTTCGTCATGGGAGCACCTCAAGGGGTTAGAGCTTGCGGATCCTGAGTTTAACACCCCAGGGCCAGTCGATATGCTGGTTAGTGTCAACGTTTTGTCGTCGGCATTAAAGCCTGGTCTTAAGAAGGGTGCACCGGGTCAGGCCATCGCTATCTCCACTATTTTCGGGTGGATAGTGATGGGCGAATGCACAATTGGCACTGACTTTTCTTGCCTTCGCACCAACTCGAACGGTAAAAGGGATTGTTATTTCGTTTCTAATTTGCCTTTAGAAGATTCGTTAAAAAGGTTTTGGGAATTGGAGAATATAAATCCACCTAAGCCCACTCTATCTTCATCGACAATACAAACTGCTATTAGTAGGTACATGGAAGATTCTTGTCGTCGGAATTCTGATGGGAGGTTGGTGGTACCGTTAACCTTTATCGATCCTAATCAGAAACCCAACTTCTCAGATTCGCGGAAAATCGCTTTGAAGCGGTTCCAAAACCTCGAGAATAAGTTCAAAGTGAACGCGCAGTTCAAGGCTGCGTACGTCGAGTTCATGAGGGATTACTTAGAGAGCGGGCATATGGAGGAGGTGAATCCCCCTGCAGCCAGTATTGGCCCATTCTTTTATATCCCACACCACGGAATTTTGCGTCCAGACTCTGTCACCACACCGCTCAGAACCGTGTTTGATGCTAGTGCCAAGGATGTCGAAGGAAGGTCGTTGAATGATTTATTGGCACCAGGCCCCAAACTTCAGAAGAGTATTTTCGATATTCTTATTCGATTCCGCTGGCACAAAATTGTGTTCACCGGAGATATAAAGAAAATGTACCGTCAGTTTCTAGTGACACCTGAAGATACTGATTACCAGCGAATCTTATGGCGCGATGATGTGGATTTGCCTGTTCGTGACTTCCGTTTACTTACGGTCACCTATGGTGTGTCATGCGCGCCATATCAGGCTCTCTGGTGCATGTCTCGTTTGGCATCGGAATTTGCTGCTCAGGTCCCTATCGGCGCATCTATTCTCCAGCGGGATACATACGTTGACGACGTTGTGTCAGGGACGGATTCCATTGAGACAGCAGTCCAGATTCGGCAAGAACTAACTAAGATTTTGTCGTCGGCTGGCCTTCATCTACGAAAATGGACTTCTAACTCCGAAGAGTTCCTAGGCGGCTTGCCCCCGTCCGAATTGTATTCCGAAAAGATGTGCAATTTTGAGGATCTTCAGGATTTATCGCTGAAAATCCTTGGCATGTTGTGGATCCCCACCACGGATCAGCTTACGTTTAAAACAGCATCAGTTGAAACCAGATGTACGAAGCGGTCTATTTTGTCGGATATAGCCCGTATTTTCGATCCCTTGGGTTTGTTGTCGCCGGTAGTCTTCTTGGCTAAGTACATCATGCAGCTGCTGTGGATGGATGGTGTGGACTGGGATGAAGAGGCTCCACAAGTCGTGGCTGTCGAGTGGACTAAAATAAAAACCCAATTGCCTTCCCTAAGTTCTGTCGCCTTGCCTCGAAAGATGGTATCCGAGTTCACCTCACTTCAATTCCACGGATTTTGTGACGCCTCCGAGCGTGGATATTGCGCCGTTGTTTACTGTCGAGCAACTCAGAGTAATGAAGTGACTGAAGTGCGGCTGTGCTGCGCTAAATCCAAGGTAGCGCCGCTCCGTAAACGTTCAATACCTCGCTTAGAGCTGATGGCCGCTGTCTTACTGACTGAATTGATGTCGTCAGTAACTTTAGCTTTAGACGGCCTTTATCAGCTCGAAAATATTGTTGCGTGGTCTGACTCCAACGTTGCTCTAACCTGGATTAAGTCCTGTCCTTCGCGATGGAAAACATTCGTCGCCAACCGCGTGACAGAAATTCAAGATGGCATCCCTCCTGATTGCTGGCGTCATGTTCCAACCACCGACAACCCAGCTGACCACGGTTCGCGTGGCCTACTGCCTGACGAGTTGATCCCGTGTCAGCCATGGTGGTCGGGTCCTAGTTGGTTAGTAAACCCGCCGGAACACTGGCCGCAAACAACGCTGGCCTTGAGAGATGAATCTGAACTAGAGGAACGAAAAGTATTGACTTTCTTTACAGAAGACAATATTACTTTCATCGATGCGATCCTTAATCGGTTCTCGTCTTTTTTCCGTCTCGTCAACATTCTTGCTTACTGTTTCCGATTTTGTCGTAATTTGAGGCTGTCCGCAAAGTCTACTGGTGCACTATCCATAATCGAAACTAACGAAGCATTGTACTTCCTTGTAAAACAAGTACAGGAAGTTGCATTCGCTTCCGAAGTTCGTGCGTTGAACCAGCACACCCCTAATTCGCTTCCAAAAGCGCTTCGGAAGTTATGTCCTTTTGTGGATACGAACGGGTTGTTGAGGGTAGGGGGGCGTTTGTCACATAGTGATCTGAACTTCAATCAGAAACATCCACTGTTGCTACCTCGAGATCACTGCTTGACGCGTCTCCTAATTGAGGATTATCACCGCAAGTTCCTGCATCCCGGTCCACAGACGTTGCAGAGTCTGTTAGTGCGGGATTTCTGGATACTTTCGGCTAAGCGAGCAATCCGGTCCGTGGTGGCATCTTGCGTTAAGTGCTTCCGCGCAAAACCCCGGTTGTCCGCACCGCCGCTCATGGCTAATCTACCATCTTATCGCATTAATCAAATAAAACCATTTTCGTCATCTTCTGTTGATTTCGCTGGTCCATTTGATATCGCTCTCGGACGCGGTCGCGGTGTGAGGACGTATAAAGGGTACGTCTGTGTGTTCGTGTGCACGACTATCAAGGCGGTTCACTTAGAGCTCGCATCGGAGTTAACCTCCGAAGCCTACTTGGCCTGCCTTCGGCGGTTCATATCACGTCGAGGGCGCTGCTCTCGATTGGTATCAGACCAGGGGACGAATTTCGTTGGGGCCAGTAACCTGCTGAAGGATTTTATGTCGCAAGCGTCACAGACCGAGAGGGTGGAATTCAGATTTAATCCTCCTGGCAGCCCACATTTTTCAGGGTTAGTGGAGGCAGGAGTTAAGTCTGTAAAAACTCACCTCGCTCGCGTCGTCGGCGGACAACGCCTGACATATGAGGAATTCAACACGTTGCTGATCCAAATCGAGGCCTTATTAAATTCGCGCCCTTTGTCCCCCTTGAGTTCGGATCCTAATGATCTTGTGGCGCTGACTCCAGGCCACTTCCTCACACTTGAGCCACTGACTCTAATGCCTGAAGCGCCTATTCTGGAGAATACTGTCAATCCTCATCGTCGATGGAGGCTCATCCAGAAGATGCACCAAGACTTCTGGGCCAGATGGCACCTGGAATACATGCACACCTTGCAACAACGGCATAAATGGGTAGACTCACGAGACAATATTGCCGTCGGAACTCTCGTGCTCGTCTCCAACGAGCAATGCAGCCCCATGAAGTGGAAGTTGGGTCGGGTAACCCAACTTCACTCTGGGACTGACAATGTTTGCCGTGTGGTTACCCTAAAGACTCAGTCCGGGGAATGCAAAAGGCCTGTCGTCAAACTGTGTGTACTTCCGGTACCCCAGGATATCGACTAGCCCTCCACCAAACTAGCTCCATCGGATGGCTTCACCGTAAATGAGTTTTTTTTATTTATTGATAAAAACGCTGATGATGTCGCTATTCTTTTGTATACCTATTGTTATTGTTATGTTTATTTTGTTATTACCTATATGTCAAAATAATTGTAAACATATTCGTAAAAGTCGTGTCGTATCTCGTAACATTTTTTAATTTTTTTTATGTTCGTGTATTTTGTAGAAAATCCGCATCCTGTTAAAATTAGCGTATTTTGGTGGTCGGAATGTTCAGAATTGGAGACGCGAGCTGCCTTTGACATTCTACATTCGTGACTTTGACAGCTGACATCGCGTATTGTATGACCGAGAGGGTTGGTTCTCCCGCCTTTTTCAGTCGTGAGTCTGTCGTCGTCGGTTTTTCTTTGAACCTCGAAGAGAGCAGAGATTTTTCGTGCATACGCTATAATAAATCATCGTCTCGTTTCCTATTGACTGTGCAACCAATTGTGTTAGGAGTGATTGATGGTGCTTGTGATCAAGGCTACAACAGGACTCCACACTGTGTCACACCCGGGAAAACTGGCCTACATCTTACTGATCAGGGAGTATACGACTTGTTAAGTATTCTGTTAGCGCTGTAAGTGGACCCTAGGTGCCAAACACAGACCAACACGTCGCATCGCATCGAACTGAAGGTTAGTGGAATCCTATTTCGCCGAGATCACTCATATCATCATCACACTCATGAAATTGCTTTGCCAACCATATTCGGTCAACTCGTCGCTATAATATCGAAATGAGCCCACATTAAATAAATTCATTGTTTCGTCTAATACAGTCCACTCTTTCGCATAAATCGTATTTGTCAATCTGAGTAATCGAACAGCAATAATTACTTTGAATTACCACTTGGACTCACGCGATCAAAAATCTTGCGAGCCGAAGTGAGACGAACCCGATTAGACAGCCTGTACAGGCTGTCTAATCTGTCACAAGTCAAGGTTCGCAATGCCTCGATTACCCTTTACCAGCTGGTGCTGGTAAAGGAGTTTAAAAGAGTTTGAAAAACTCTATCACCATTAAATTTCCGAGAAGATTTTATTATTATGTGAAGAATCTTGTTCTGCATTTCCAACCCACTTTAACTTGCACCAAACAGCACATCTTCAACAATGCGCCTACTAATAGACAGCCCTTCAACGTTTCAGTCCAGTAACTGGATCGTACTAGATACAGCCGGAACATACCGGCTTGGTTCACTTTTGGACATCTTCCGAAAAGCTAACGGTACTGGTGGTATTAGTAAATTTTAAAACATATCCCTACTTACCCTTTGGCACAACCTTTACCGAACTAAACATGCTTACATCACGATTAGGAGACAAAAGATAGTAATTTTTAAGGTATTCAAAACGGCAGATATTTTGAATAAACCCTTATTTTTTTTTGGTATTTTATGTTGTTTTGACACATATTGTGGTCTACCGTTGGAATAGCTATGAACTGGAACATTTTCGGTGAATTGGAAGATCAGAGACACTCTCTGTTTTTAATTTGAATTTTTCAACACTTTGCGTGCCTATAGCTGCTTTAATTACTCACATTAATATTGATTTTAATAGTACGGGCTAACATGCCAGACGTCATAAAAAATGTAAGCCAAGTTATTTCGTACACAAAATGTTACAGAACTAAATAGTTGTAATTTGGGAAAAATATCGTAAAATCTTAAAAAAAGTACTTATAAATTGCCGAGCTGATTTTTAAGGTTAAAAAGTCACCAAGCTATTGATCTTGATTCCACCTACCGCAGTTACCATACTTATGTATATTATATATAGATTTTGAAAAAAATACTGTGGTAACCGATCTTATGGCCAGAATCTGCAAACCCAGTGGTTTGTAGTTTCTAATAACTTTAATTTAGTGGAAATGAACACAATAAATTATTTAATTTTGTTGTTGCTCTTATAGATCGTATGCATTTTGAAAGCAAATCTGTATGCGAAAGACGTTTTGAAATTTCTAAAAGTTATTCAAAACCGAATATTCAAATTGAATGCATAAATCTACGATTATCATGTAGATGCATTCATAAAACAACGGTAAGTTTGTTGACATCCTTGTTACAAAGAACCTATTCAGAACCGACGTCTGGAACCTACAGTACCGTTATTTGCTCTCATAGTGCCGTGGAACATACAGACACTTTCGAACGTTGTACTTGTGTACAGGGTGTTGCAATCATAGATGTAATCCAACTAAGTAAAATGTTCGAAGGTCGAATTAACCCTATGTACATATGTTCTGCTATATTTTGTGATGAAATGATACAGTTGATTTTGTTCATTTGTACCTAACAAATATTCGTCTGAAGGCTGTGAATTTGGAACAGCCTGTATACACAATGACTAGGCGTAGGTTGTAGGTCACCTAGGCGACACATGTACTTTACCAGGAAACAATAGTATGCTATTCTGAGGTATCTTACAGTTATTAAAATGTAGAGAGAATGAAAATATAATAATCTGTATCATGCTTAATTAATGAAATGTTCTGGATTTTTTCCCTAAAATACTGTAAGAAATTCGTAAATTTTCTTAAAAAAAATTTATTATTTACGGTGCAATATTCCCTCTACCAAACAATTGGCAGGTTATCCGCTTTGGTCGTGCATTGTCTTTCAGTAACAGAAGGTGCTGATATATTTACCTGTATTGTGTGTATTTCCACTAAATTAAAGTTATTAGAAACTACAAACCACTGGGTTTGAAGATTCTAGCCATAAAATCGGTTATCACAGTATTGGTTTGGTGGCTTTTTAACCTTAAAAAGCAGCTCAGCTATTTTTAAATACTTTCTTAAGATTTTACGATATTATTCCCAAATTACAACTATTTAGTACTGTAACTTTTTGTGTACGCAATAACTTGGCTTACATTTTTTATGAAGTCTGGCATGTTAGCCCGAACTATTAAAATCAATATTAGGCCGATCTATCAATTGGCTAGATTCATAGAAATCGTTAAAAATTTCGATCCTTTATAATATTTATTTATGTATCATCGAGGTTGTAGGTCCACCTGACGAGACATATTCGCATGAATAGACATCAGAGAGAGTTGACGAATACCTAATTAATGACAATTATCATCTAATTCTTACATTTTTAAACAGAAACCTGTTAAATTAGACGCTAAAAGAGCTAAACCCATTTTATCAAGCAGTGTAGAGCATTGCACAAAACTGGTTGTGGTGAAAAGGTCAGATCATGATAATAAATTGCAGTGAGGCGAGTTAAATGTATCCTAAGTCAATTTCACATTGTATATTTCAATATACAATTTGAAATCAACAAAATCACACTGGAATGATTTTTAGTTATACAGTAAAAAAATACCAATTTTATCATCTTTATGTGAAAACACGATAGTCACTTTTATAATTTAGCGTCAGTGAACGTTATCATAAATTAAAAGCATCAGCATACAATTCCATATTTTATTTCTATTTACCGTGACGATGTACCTGCTACGCTAAAAAAATAAATTTAATTTGCCATAAAATTGTGTTGCCTTATAGAACTACTGATTATGAATGAATGAACACTTTTTTTACAAAATAAAATAAAAGTCATAAATCGAATGACATATGATAATAACAGTATCTATGAGACTAGCACCTAATCTGATACCTACCATGTGTAGGTATTTGTGGTCGTGATAGCAGAATATGGCGCTAAACACGATAGCCTTGTATCGTAAGTATTCAATTTTAGACTTCCTAGTTTTAAATTATAGATACATAACTAAAACTTTTTTTTTACTAGTGGTTGGCAATGGCCTTTATTAACAAAGATAATTAGAATTAGATAATGGAAACAAATTCGAACTAGTATTTGCAATTCACAAGTTTATTGACAAAGAAAATTACAGTTCAATAATAAAACAAATTAGAACTAGTATTTACAATTGAAACAATTAAGCTAACTGCAGACTGTTGTAAACAATCTACAGGTACAGCTCAACTGATTCATATCAATACCAGTCGGAAGCATCCCCAAGACGCTGGCTGCATTGCCCCGCTGTATGGCAATGGTGATGGGCTGCACCAGATACCCAACAGCTCTCGGGTCAACATTAAATTGATCTTGTACTTGATATATTGGTTTTCTTTTGTCCATATTATAATTATAACACACCTGAGGTCACGCGCGTGTAAACCTATACAAATAAATACGTATAATTTATTCATCGATGATATTATGCCTCTTCCATAGCTGACCTTAGACTCCAATAGAGAACGAGTAGTGGATGATGACAAATTGACAACAGAACATAGAAAACTAACACATCAATAGCTCCATTATTATTAGACTCTACCTTCGCATACCTTGATCGATGGACTCTACATAACAGAAGGAGTGGTTACTGAATACCAATCCCAAACGGATCTAAATAATCGTGATAGTGTGCATAGGTAAATCAGTTTATGTAAGGTCACCGAGTTTTCACCTCCGGCTAGTGTTTTTATGGTAAATACCTGTAGGCTAATTATTTTAGTGATTGATACTTTGCTGTTTAATTTATTATAAATAAATAAATAAATAAATTGGGTAGGCGTGGTAAAACTCATTATCATAATTTATTTGAATGTCTGCTTTGACATGTAATTTCATTTGATAGTGATAATTATGGTCAGAGAAACAGTATTACAGTAGTAAAATTAGTGTTTTGAAATATTTTAGATTTGGTTCCTAATTCTTTCTTGACCAATTATTGACCGAGTCATCAAACCGTCGCGCGTGTTTTGTTAATGGTCATTTACAGTGTATCATAACTATGACACTTCATAGTCATAGTGTGTCATAGTGAGTAATGATAACTATACATATTACATAACATTACCGTGGTCATAGTGAGCCTTGACTTGCTGACCACCGAATTCTTAAAGGCAAGCACCTAATTAAAAGCACGTGGCAGTTTTAATGAAACTGTCGAAAATTCGTCGCTTAAGACGTTCATAAATCTGAATTAGGTTTGTAGCCTAAGCAAGTCAAGGCTCGCCATGACTCGACCAACATGCGTTAGATGATAATTGAACTCTGTGATGCACTGTACTGCAATCACCAATCTGCCAGCCACCTTATGGCCCTACCCTTTTTGGAAAAAGCTCTCTCAAATACCTTTAGGTACAATTATTAGCTAATAATCATGAATAATCATCTCGTGCCAAGTCCCGATTCCTAGAGGTACATAATATTGTTGGTACATTCGCTGTTAAACATGTCACTGCTAGCCTGATCACCGTACTCTGCATTTGCCTAGTAATAAGGTTTATAAGCATACACCATCTACCATCTAGATACTGGGTGTGGTGCATGATCTTTATTACCGATGGGCAGGGTACCTAGCTCTCTCTGAAATACTTGCTGCACCCAAGGACGTCGAACTACTTATTCTTATTGTATTGTGTTACGCCCCGTAACTCCGGTCAGCTCCCGGGTTATGTGTTAGAAAAAGCTCTGTTAATGCCAAAGATAGATAGACAAACTAAACACAAAATCAACATCGATCATTATTTTGAAAGTATGAGAAAGCATATCAACAGATTTTCTCTGCCAAACTAATGATTTCTCTACCCACCGAAGCCCGAACATCATTTCGCCAACTTACGTTAAATTAAGCTATTAACACAACCTTGATATAATGATGGCTAATAAAGAACGGCTGTGTCATCAAAGATAGAAAGCCGCTAATGCCGAGAAAAGCAATCAATCTTAGAGCCTGGTGATATGGGGACAGATTTATGGGATAATCTAGCCACTGTCCGTTACAGGGCTCGTGTTACTTCGTAAAAATACCTGTGTTACTTTGAAATAACCTGGTGATATTTTGTGATACAATGTGACTTAAAAGCTTGCCTTCCCCAAAGACTTAAAAGAAACGGATAAAAGCCAACTACCGCATTGTTGACTAGCCATAATATCATCACAAGATAATGTATTGGATTGGTATGATCAACTTATCGCGAACTCGATCCAAAAATCACAGAACGAATATACGAATATCCCCAATATACCGATATAAATCAAAGTGCCTAGATATAAATAACAAGTTTTTCTTAATGATGGAGCTCAATTGGACAGCTCATGACGCTGTCCTATTGAATAATATATTCTTCGATGCGAAAAAAGTGAGTATAATAAAAGCCTATTGATTGATATACCTGCCTGGGAAACTGGAAGCTTGAGTGTATTATTTATTTATTTCTTCCTTTGCTCAAAATAAACACAATTCAGAAACAAACTGTGTGGTGCA
Organism: Eupithecia inturbata; assembly: GCA_963662085.1. NCBI lineage: Eukaryota > Metazoa > Arthropoda > Insecta > Lepidoptera > Geometridae > Eupithecia > Eupithecia inturbata. The sequence goes on along the minus strand of OY759191.1, from coordinate 4,454,886 downwards.
GGCTTAGAATTTGCACTACCCCAACTCTTCCCGCGGGTGTCATAAGAGGCGGCTAAGGGACATCCACCGGGAGCGGGCAGCAGCGCCCCCTGCAGAACAATTCTACCACCGAATTGCGATCCCCAACCCGCATGCCCAGCGTGAGGATTATGGGCATTACCCCCATGAATAGCCAATAAGGTACTGCGTCTAGCAGTGGACCAATATAGGCTGTTGAGGTGAGGTGAGGTGAGGTGTAGTGTCAAAGACTCTTGTTCACCCCTAGAGGTTTTGAAAAAACTCCAAAAACCCTTAATGCACGTTTTTGTACAAACAGTAACAGTATATTCAACACATTCGTCCTTAATCTTTCTATTTCTAAAGTAATAAAGTTTGTAACAACTACTTTCGCCATTAAAGCATTAGCTTAGTAAGGTTGTGTGATTATTTCCCAACCTACACAATTCCCATTCCATCTACTCGTAGGCCAATAAGCCACATGCCATGCCGCCTCAATTTAACTGTACAACTTAAACAAAAGTTGCCTCACTAATTACCAATATTGCATAACAATCGTAATATTTTTCATAATCTCACGCGCATGAAAGGGAAAGCCTAGTTTCGTGTCATCAAATTATTTAAGACTTGATGTAACACTTTTCACTGTATTGTAAAGGTCTGGGAATAGAACTTTCATCTTTGTTGGAGCTTCTCACTGTTTCGACGTAACTGGATTGTTTTGGTTGCGTCTGTGTTTTATAGGCTCATGGTAATCAACATTGCTCATAGGCTAATGTGGTAGATTATTGTTTGATTTATCAGCACACGAGAAGAAAAAGAAGAAGAAAAAATACTAAAAACAATATTCGAAACCAGTGCTGGTAGGTTACCAGCCAGACGAGTCGATATATCGCTAGCAAGACGCAGCCAAAATGAGTTTTACAAAATCGGAGAAAGCGTTCCGTTCCATACTTGATATACTTTCGCAAAAGAAAGAGAAACCCTAAAACAGAATTTTTGAAGGGTCGCAAAAAAAGCAAAATACCTACATGACGCGGTCACACATCCTGCCATCCGATCACTAAAACGCCTTTTGGGCAAATTTTAGTTTTATACACAGCGCGAATGCGCATGTTTTGGTCTATCTTCCAGTCTGGGTCATATATTTCTATCGTTCATAATTACTGAGATATCGAAACCACATACCCCGCTGCCTACACATTTTTTGTACTTTTACAATTCATAAATACAGTTAACTCACTTGACCACACAAAAACACACCTAAAAATGTTTAACATATCACATTTGTATTTTATAGGTTTAACAAACATAAAAAACGGTTATCTGCAGTTTTTGTACTTGTGCTACACTAAACAACCGTTAAGCGTCTTTACCTTTAGTTTGCTAGTCAGTTGTTCAGCTAAAAGACAGTGAATATCTTTTAGCAATGAGAAATATGAATATGTTAGCAATAACAACATTAGAAAACCGCTAAGCGAAAAATTCACTGCTTGCTTGTACATTTCTGTGCGCTAAGTCTCCACCTTATTTTAAGAATTTTATATTCTAGGGAAGTAAATAGTAATTTACTTGTTATCCCAATTTTGGGCAAAGGACTCCTCTAAACTATTTCAGGAATCGCGCTCCTTGGCCAGGTCTCACCAATCTACGCGGAATGCGTCGATATCGTCACGCTAGCGTCTTCTAAGCCTGCTTTGGCGTCATTTAACTACATAAAATTCTACCCGAATTCGATTACAATAGGCGAACTCTCTACAAACTACAAAATCGAGGCTACGAATGAAAGTGATATGAAAACCGTGAAGCCGGTTCGGTAAAGAAAACCATTCGATGGAGCACCCAGTACCTAAATACAAAACCATTACCAATTTACGTCAGAGCTAACAAGACATGCAAACGTATGGACAACAAAAACTCTTTTTAACATTTATTTACGAATTCAATGCGAATATTCAGAATAAGTAGCAATAAAGAATTTTTCATTCCCCATAAACTAGAATATTAAACTAAGATTTAAGGCTCAAGCAGGCTGTAAATTCACTTTCACTTACTAGCAACTACCGACAAGTTGATCACGAGTTATAATAACAATATATTTACAGACAAAGAAACGTAATTAAATATCAAATATAACACAATAGACAAAGAGGTTATAAGTTTAGGTAGTTACTGGCTCCTGCTCGCGGATTTGCGCATTGGGTATCTGCATAAAACTTAGCTTAACGCATTCACTGCACAGTCGCCGCCACTTCAAGGAGCTGCAGATGGATATCTGCCTAATGGGCCATGAAAGTAGCAAACAGGCGAAGAAAGCATTAATTTCGTGTACTATAACAATAGCATAACAATAAATTTTGATATTTATGACAATCTGACAAGTACTTCCAGAGATAACCCACAAAATTATAAATCTACCTCTTTACATAAAAAAAACAGATTTATAAATTGCAGACAGTATCATTGTTTAGGTTAGCTTAAGCAAGAACAAAGAATCTTGAAACATGATGTTAATAGTACTAAATATACTAACAAACACTAAAACTTGTGTATCTTCGAAAGGCTCGGTATGCGCGGACGCAAATGCCGCGCTCCACTCCGCCCGTAACGATATCTCAAATGTCAGAATCGTGATTTTTGTCAAGAATGTTTCGCAAACGTTCGCCATATGCTTCGTTATGATTCACTTCGTATCCGTAGCTACAGAAACTATTGTTAGCCACTAAACCATACGCGCCTCAAAATCGGCGAACAAGAAAAACGCAGGATTGTCCCGCGCCACAAAAATTGCGTTGAAAATTTTGGGTGTTTGGACGAAGGAAATCACGAAGGTTGGATGCAACATGGCTACTTCTGGTTTGGTGCATTGAAAAACCACAATAGCCAATGGAGGATCCGTTGGCTATTGTGGTTTTTCAATGTCATAGTTGACACGCTGTTTAATAATTAAGTACACTTTGTGAAGACATGGCGTTGCTAAGAACTAATTTACTGTATCAAATCTGCGGTTGCGAAACAGTTGTTTTCGCGCGCGAATCCGTGAAAATTCGCAATTTTTTGCTTGCTTGATAAGTATATTTACTTAGTTACTCAAGAAATTATCAGTAATTTGGCATCGTTTTTAGAGATAGACTCATCTGCAATAAAATGTATAGAACCTAGTCACTTTATTAATTTGATCAAAGATCCTACTCGTCCGACTACGTTCCGTTTGATTTACATGGCGACCGCTGAGACCACCATTAAGCATTCTATAAATTGACAAGGTACTGAATCTTAGTACAGTCTCCTATGAACATACAACAGGAATACCACAAAAAAAATAGTTCTGTATTTCAATAAAACTTGGTACAACTTCATAAAAAACCAAGAGTCGCTAAGATTAGAAAATAATTAAAACGATGTTAAACATCATTTAACATGACGGGTATATGTGAAAATAAGAAATAAATAACGATCTTGTAAAATTATCTAATAGGCAATCGATACATAACCGTAAACTATAAATAATAATATGCTCGAAAGGAAAAGTTCAATAAATACAGATCCCACGCTCAAAATAACTATTTTATGAAATAGTGGTGAGAGCACATCGCTTCATTTTGAATGCAAAACCAAGGCTACTTCTTGGACGCAATGTCAAAGTACCTGTTGCGAAGAATCTGAGTAGATGCAATATAATTCGTGTATAAATCAAAGCAAAATGTCTAACTTCAAGTTAGTATCCAATAAAATATTATATCACAAAATTGTCATGTTATGTTTTAGTACCTATTTGTACGTATTTACAAGTATTTGTACGGTTGAACTGTTCTTGAAATTTCAGTCCTATTGAGACCAGGTGGTACATATCCGTGAGAATGATATTTTATTCCATGTTCATCTCGATTTTACTCCAAGTTTCCGTCCATCCAACTAATGCACTTATAATGGTGCTATTATTCTGCCAAGATAGAAAGCAGGGTCATTTAAATGAGACCTGGTACATGTTCATGGTTGATTATTCAATGCAAGAAGAGCAAGTCTCAGGATATTATAAACAGATAATATTCACTGCGAATACCAGTACGGTAATAATTCACGATTAAAATGCGTTTAATCGCTATCGTGACGGTGGGAAATGTGAATGGTTCTGATGCAAGTCCTTGTGACACCCCTGAATTTAATTAATCTTAAAAACTTTTTGGGTACATAGTTTCCGCCCTTATAATTGAATTTAAAAAAAAAACAGCAGGTTAAAGCTGCCTATAATCTTCCCCGAGATATTATCTAACTTCTTGCCTTTCAATAGAATCCGTTTTGTCGGTTAGTCCTTAAATTATGAAAAGGTAGCAAATATATTATTTCGCTTAAAAAACTAAATAACGTGCAAATTACAAAGTTAAAAAGTAAAAAAAAATTAATAAGAAAAAATTAAAAGGAAGTACCTACCTAATTAAGTTAAAAAGCCATTTTAAAAGTTCAAGTCTAGCTTAGAGAATATTGCAGCGATCCATATAATCAATTCAACCTTCAGAACGAATGCCTTTTCCAACGGTCATTATTAACCTGTCAAGGTGGTCTTTCATTGCGAACGGTTGTCCTGCAATAAGGGATCGTAATAAAATGGTTGAAACATGATTATTAACCTTTTGAGATGGTCTTTGGTGGTTAGCAATTGTCTAACGAATAAAGGATCAAGATAAAATGGTTTTGAATATTGAGTTTATGGAATTCGCATCGGTCACGCCTGACCTCGCTTTGCGGAAGAAAGGTAAGTCCAATTACTTCTTTTGTTTCATTGGCACGATCAGCCTGACAGAACTTTTTGCTCCAGTTGGTTCAAGGCTTGTTTTAGGGCCACATTCTAAAACGCAAATTATAGATTCTCGAAAAATTTTGAACATTAATAAAATTGAGACGGTGCAGCGGTGTTTTGTTTATGGACCGTCTTTTGTGTATCAGTTGCGAATGATGATCATAATATTGGTTTTTGAATGACAACAGATATAAATGTAGCACGATCAAATTTATTATGTCGCTTATCCAATAGGGAATAGACGTTAATTACAGGCTTAACAATACATTTTGCCACAAACAAGTTGTCACACAGCTATAACTCTGAAATGCAACAATCGAACGCAATAATTGTCTTTTAGCTTTAGAGAGTTAATATGAAAGTTGTAATAAAGGCGAGTTATGTTTTATAACCCAATCAGAATCACAATGATTCAGATAGGCAGTTGCATACGACATGAGAATTATTCTGCCAAGAGAGCCCGAGAGAGAATGAAACGGAAAAGGTACTTACTGGTAGTAGAAAGGACTTGATTCCATAGACTGCAATGGAGCCATTCCAATGGTAGGGATAGAAAAGGTTATTATAGGTCATTAGAATACTATAATCCTTGTTCGAGAGCTAGTCAGTAGTCACCTCCTGTGGTATGCGAGCGACAACGGGGAGCAAGTAGAAAATACTGGGGAATACGTATTGTTTGTGAAGGACATGTACCCTTGCGTTAATAGGTACTACAGTCAAGGCTTCTGGAGGACTGGTAAAGGCTATTGATGATAGTGATGATTGTGATGAAGGCTTCTAGAGTTTTATATTAGGTTCATGGACATACTGACTTACCGAATGCTGAATTTCCATCAAATTGGTATGTTTTTTACCTGCAACAAACAGAATGATTAGCGATAACACACAAATGGGCTAGACATGCGGAGTTTTTCAATACAAACAATCCTTGCTAAAACAATGACTTTATGATATTAAAGAACGTTCTGATACTAACATGCAATGATATATAGGTAGGTGTTACAGGTAGGTTAAACAGTTACTATTATTATTGATAATAAATTGGAAATCTATTATTTGTGATCAGGCGCCATCATCAAGCGGCAGCCGTCAAAAGGTCAATTATATTCTCAAAATATACTATTTCTTAAAATGACTTTATTGAGCCGTGCTAGTAATGAACAGGTGCTCCTACAAAATATAACCAATTATACTTACCTACTTTAAGAAACAGTAAAACTAACTAATGAGTCTATATTAATAACTGTGAATAACGTATTAACGTGGCCCCCGTGCGTGGATAACAACGAAAAATTAAGGAAGCACGATTTTTTCAAATGAATCAGAATTTTCTTTTACGAATCCCGTTATTTATTGGCCTTTCAAATTAGCATCAGCTTCCGCAAAATATGTCGTGCTCCGCTGAACTTAAAATCCTTTAGGTAACAGTTTCGATATTTAACGGTTTTTTTGTTTACTAAACGGACCCATCCTTGACTTTTACTGATCGTATTAGCATTTTGTTCGGGACCTGTGAGTTGTGACCGAATTGTCCTAAACTTAGAGTCACGAACTATTATTTGTCTTTAATGTAGTATTCGACCTTGTTATTGTTTATTTTTGAACGACTGACTGTGTCGTTTCTAAATGATGTATATTAGACAATAAAAAGTTATATGTGGCATGGGCAATTTGTAAAGCAATTTATTTTGTAAAATGTCGTTTTTCCGTTCTCTTTCGGCTGTTACTTCATCGTTTACGTTAATGTTGCCTATTTCTGAAACCAGGCAACCTAACTTCGAATCTAAACCACGATTTCGACACAGCCTTATTTCACTTCATGTTGAGCTGTTTTGTTTAACAAAGTTTGCACCAATCCGGTCGTATGATGTCTGACATCGAAAGTTCACAAAAAGCTATTTGGGTTGAAATATGACTTCTGTTTTGAACTTGGGTTTTCCGTGTACATTCAGACACATTGTTTCTGTATTTCAAAAAACTTGTTCGTTTAGTTATATACCTTGTTCATAAAGTTACTAATAAAAGTTACTGACACAAATAGTTGTACAATCACAACTCACGAAAATTCTTTAGGATGAATATTCATAAACAATTTTATTATCTACAATAATAATTCTATTTGTGTCAAAACAAAACTAGCACAATTCTCAATTAACTTAGTATGGACAGATGATAGATATCAAAACAAAATTCATTAGAGACTGGAGTCACTGAAGCGTAGTGAAACGCTTTCTATCAACTCGGAGAGTTGCTCTGTTACAGATTTTCTGAAACGGGATCTGTACCCCTAGGGGAAGTGTATTTTCTTGTCAAGTCTCTAAAGAAAATATAGAGAAGAAACTAACGGCTTGTCAACTCCCACTATCAGTATTGATCAGTTCTGTTCTTTGGAAAAATCGAATCCATATAACGAGGTACATAAATTACCAGTTAATGTGTACAAAAGTAAGGACTAGTCGTACTCATCTATTAATGAAACAGGTACTTCCAAACCCCATATTTTACATGAAAAATTGATACTAGCCCTCATCTAAATGACATGCAAAGGCAAGATGGTGACATATTAGAGCATATTTTTTATTAAAAGAAAAAAATCTCGGCCATAAAGTTCATTAGGCACGGCCTGGCTAGCGGTACACATGATTGCATGTTAAAATTTGCCAAGCATAAATAATTTCAATCTTAATTTTATCGATAACTGTTTGATTCGATCGAGGCCGCTGTCGTCGGATCTAACTGTTTTGTGAGTCATTCACAGATTTTTGGCTTATTTGGGCGTTTTAGTATTTTCGGTTATAGTTCAATAAATCAACCACCGTGTTCGGTGGTAGATCTTGAATTGTATTGAGCTATGGAAACGAGGTTTTTGTTTTACATATCGTTTTTTAAATTATCATAGTTCATTGATTTTAAAACGTTTGCTAGGTCATAATAAGATTGACTTTCTAATCTCACCAACATATCAGAATGTTACAATAGTCTATGGACAATACCACGGATGCACGCTCGGCTACCCTCATCTGAACAAGGCCCGAGGATGTACCTTCACGTTGCCTTGGTGTGTACCGTAGCGCTTTTTAATTGGATGTTTGGGTGTCTGTAACTTGATAGAAAAACAAGGATTTGTTGTAAGTTGAAATTTTCAACATTAACTACGCCTGATCTAAGCAGAACTTATACCTAAGGTACTCTGAGAAGATCAAGACGAAAGAGGTTTTCGTGAGTTCTAATTTGAGTGAAATATGTCAAATAGGGAACTTGTTATCTGATTACACTACACGGACCAGGCCTCGACGTTGACACTCACAGTAGTTTTGGTCCTATAGTTCAAAGTCGCTCAGCGAGCTACGGAAAGAGCGATGCTCGAAGTTTCACTAAAGGATAGTATTCGTAACGAATATATCCGACAGAGAACCAAAGTTGCCGACATAACTCAAAGAATTAGCAATGTGAATATTGGGGAATTATATCTGGTATTGGGCCGGTCATATCAACCGACAACCGCTGAGGAAAACGTGTTCTTGTGTAGAGATCGTGATTCGTTAAACGTAGCGTAGGATGCTCTCCAGCCAAGTGGGATGGCGACCTGCGAAAGACTGCAGGCAGATGCTGGATGCAGTAAGCTAAAGACAGGGTGCTATGGCGCTCATTATGGGAGGCCTATGTCTAGCAGTGGACTAAAAGGTATAGGCTGATGATGATGATGAACACACTACATGGCTTTCAACTACTATTATTATTCCTAGGCCTTTTATATGCTCAGGCCGATCGGTTAGATACACAGGTTTGATAAGGCACATAATTTCGATGACACAGAGTATCAGAATGTTCACATTATTACACATAATTATTATCCTACTTGATCAGTATCGCAAGAAACTACAAATTATGTAAAGTTGCATTAAAGCTAATTTACTCGACCAGCTTTGCCCAACGTAATCATCGTACTTGCGAAGGACAGCTGTCAAATCGTCACTTTTAAAAGCTAGCTGCAGACGAGCTGAACAACGACTGGATCCCGCAAACTTGCGGAGCTGGATGAAGTAAAATGATGCTGGTCAATCCACACAGCATCATCTAGCTCTAAAGTAAGCTGAACTTGTGTTATGGATACAAGATAACTAATGGTACGTTTTAATACAATATGTAGATAGATTATTTTTACTATACATAGAAAACACAAACGGGAACAAATATCTGCATATTATTTATCCCACGGTGGGATTCGAACCAGCAACCTCCTGCGTCACAGACGAATCTTCGCCCGCTGGAATTTATGGCATAAGAAAGAACAGAGCAAAGAAAAGTTGTGCCATTTTTGCGGCTAACAAATACATAACATGGCATACCGGGAATAATCGGCATAAAATCGGTCTACACTACCAACCCGGCATGGGTTTAACAGAAATCGACACTTTTGCAACGTTCATAAATTTTGTCGGTTTCTTTCACCTGTCAAACACCTGCTGCCTGACGTGTGCTTTTTACATAATCATTCATGATTATGTAAATGAAGTCAGTATTTAACTAATTTGGTACCAAATTAGTTTCCTCATATTCTACATCATCTTATTTACAGCCTATAGGTACTTACTGGTTCACTGCTGGATGCAGGCCTCTCCCCCATATGATTAAAGCCATATGTTCACAATGTAGCACCCTTTATTCTTTATTTTATATACCTATTGCCTTTAATAGTTTTTGGCGCTTACTGCCAATAAACCCAACGCTGGGTATGCGTGGTAGGAACCGCAGTTCGGTGGTAAAATTGTTTTGCAGGAGACTCTGCTGCCCGTCCACGGTGGTTATCCAAAGGAGGTTTAGTCACCTCTTACGATATTACTTTATTACTTGTTGGTAAGTATTTTAACGTTCCTTGCTATGAAAATATTCGATGGGCCTTTAACTGAAACTGGAACTGAAATTTTATTTTCTTGCAATGTAGATAGATTCCCAAAGATAAAAGCCAGCGCGTAACAGACGCAATTACAGTTGGCGCGAAACTCGAACCACTTTCGCGGTCTACCATTATAGCCATAATGAGGAAATTATGCCTCACTCAGCTCATGGCTGACACGTATCGCGTTTTCATCATCACATCTAAAAGGGCCTTCTATAAAACCCCACGAACAAGGACATATGTAGATGAAATACTAACTTTGAACTCTATGTTCACGATTTAAAGACTGGTTATTCTTTCTGAGATAGCTACCTACACGAGAGAACTCTCACGAATCGATTTTTAAATATCAATTACGATAATCGTTTAGATTCGATTGCAAAACGGCAGCTTTTGTTCCATTGTTCGGAAATTAGGGGGATTGTGTTCTAAATTCGAACGCAACGGTGATTTTCTTTTAAATTTTCAGTTGCGTAATATGTGTAGGTATTTGAAGCCAGGCACACAAATTACCAAGGAGTTTTTAGGTTTTGTACTAGTTCTATGTTCATATTGACCGGTTTTGATAAAAATATGGTTCCTTACAAAGAAATAATTAACTTGAAGTGTAACTAAACAGTTGTCTGTAAGCTATTTACCGAGAGGTAGAGAGAGATCCCTCGCGTCTACACACATCACAAGTTTACTAAACTTAGTTAGAGCGAGGTGTTGAACCAAATCGTGAAATAGGTCTAAAACACAATATTATTGTACCAACCACACTAATTAGGTCCTTACATATGAAATTGGCGTTTTGTATGGGAGGAACAAAAAGTCGAATATTTTTTAATATAATATATTTAATTAATCAAAGTATGAACCATTATTTTCTATGCACTTTTGCCATCTTATAGGTAGTTCATTGATCCCTTTACTAAAAAAACCAGTCGGACGGGAATCAATAAAATCTTTGAAGGCGATTTGGACTGCCCCATCGGAGTTGAATTTTTTCCCTTGCAAGAAGTTATCTAAATTTCGAAAAAAATGGTAATCTGTTGGAGCAAGGTCCGGGGAGTACGGAGGATGTCTTAGACTTTCCAATTGAAGCTCTTCTAATTTAGTAGCCGTCTGTTGCGCAGTGTGTGGTCTAGCGTTGTCGTGAAGCAGCAGTGGCGTGGAGCGATTGACCAGCCTAGGTTGTTTAGCCGCTAGCTTTTCCATCATGGTTTGCAATTGCTGACAATAGACATCAGCCGTAATAGTCTTGCCAGATTTGAGAAAACTGTAATGAACAATACCGGCACTAGTCCACCAAACGCTTACAAGTAACTTTTTTGGGGTTAATTTTCGCTTGGGGCAGGATTTGGCTGGCTGGCCAGGATCCAACCATTGCGCTGAGCGCTTCCGATTATCGTAAAGAAATTTTTCATCACAGGTAATGATTCGGTTTAAAATACCTTCATTATTGTGCCGGTTTAGTAATGTAACGCAGCAGTCGACGCGCGTTTGCCGGTTTGCTTCAGTCAATTCGTGAGGTACCCACCTTTCAAGCTTTTTAATCTTCCCAATTTGCTTCAAGTGAATTAAAACAGTTTTATCACTAACATCGCAGCCTGCAGCTAACTCGGACGTGGTTTGCGATGGATCCGCTTCCACAATAGCCTTCAACTCTTCATTATCAACTTGAGTCTCAGGCCGTCCACGGGGCTTGTTCTGCAGGTCAAAATTTCCAGAACGAAAACGTTGGAACCAAAAACGAACTGTGTTTTCTTTTGCAACACGACCGCCATACACATCATTCACCCTTCGAGTTGTTTCCGCAGCACTAGTGCCACGGCGGAACTCGTACTCGTAAATAATGCGATATTTTAAGTTTTCCATTTTGTAAAATGAGTGACGCAAACAGAAAAAAACAGTAGAAAAAAAACAAATGAATGACGATCATCGAAGCACAAATACATGTGTCTATAGCTGTACAAATTTGAATTTGGAATTCCTTACCAAAGAGGAGAAATTTGTGATTAAAGTGGCCAGTACGAAAAACGCCAATTTCATATGTAAGGACCTAATATAATAAATGCGAAAGTTTGGCTGCTTAGATGTATGGATGTTTGTTACCTCTTCACGCCAAAACTACTGAACTGATCGGGCAAAAATTTTGTATACATGTAGTCCTAAGCCTGGAATAAAACATAGGCTACTTTTTATCCCATAAATCAGTTCCCATGGGATAGAAATAACCTTTAAACGTGTCCATAGAAACAATGTGTCAGAAGCCGCAGGCATAAACTAGTATTTAATATGTAAGACTTACAGAAATAAACGATTTTATTTATTATTTATATTATGTACCATAAATATCAAACTTTATGCGCAGATAGTAAATATAATGTTTATAGAAATATAAACTTTATATTTACTATCTGCGGAATTTAATTTTGTTTAAGTACAACAAAAACTACAGTACACACTGTAGTTTTAAATTTTAAATTAATGCAGATATAGTTAAGTTGGCAGAACGTTTTTATCAAAGTTTTTCAGTGTTGCTACTAAAATGCCAATGCCAAACACAAATCCCGTTTTTAGTGAAGGAGGCCAACTGTCATTCGTCAAGAAACTACGTTCAAAACCAGTACGACTTTGACCTCACACATGTAACGAACCGGCTTCAATCGGTGCCAATGCCGAAGATACGAAAACTACATATTCTTTTTTGTTGTCATTACAAGTAAACAAAACTGGCTTATAAAATGTTTAAATGACCTTTATTCAAATTCGTTCATGTATAAAACTGTAGCCTCGTTTTAATCGTTGGATTCAATTTAATGTCTGGTTTTAATAATGGAACCCGCGAAAGGTATAAAGAGGTTCGCCACCGTCATACTTGGGGTGCTCGTTCCATTTCCCGCTTTGACAATTCCTCCTAAGGTGAAACTTAACTTCAAACTTAATTTAAAAAATTCCAGAATCCCCGTTAACGTTTTTATCTTATTCCACTTTCCCCTTGATTTAAATAGAAAGGGAAATCTGTAATAATTTTTTTTAATTCCAGTTTTAGGAGGAATTATCAGGGGAGGAAATTGGAATAAGCCAAAGGGGGTATCAAGTCAAAATTCTATGTAGAGTCCTTTTACATAAAAAAAGCTTATACACTGTTAATACAAATCAAAATTTAGATAAAGGTTTTAAAATTATCTTAAGTATTTATGATAGAGCCCTAAAGAAAGCTGATAAAGAATAGAGCATGAATATGATGGACGCCGCTTTTTTGCAAATTCCTACTTGATGAGTTGAATCCATTTTTATTGAAATTGATTCTTAATTAACCCTCTGCGTGTGGTCTACAGAATACATGAATGAGGTAAACTGAGTAGTTCGATATTCAAAAGATCATCAATTGCCATTTGGTCCTAAATTATAACCCTTTAAAATTTGGGAATAATAAAAAGGAAGAAGCAAATCTTCTTCTCATAACTTTTAAAAAGTCTCAAAAACTAACTGAGATATGTAATAACATGTGAATATATAATAACACTAAAGTATAGAATGGCCACGCCCTTCACCTGACCGAGCTTCCTCGCCCTGCCGGTCCCTAGTCTAGTTCGTTTTGCGTTCCAAATGCAGGGGATGTACCTACGACGCACTCGCGAACGCAGATAGCATGTAATGATTTTGACAGACGACGCTGATGGTTTTCGATATTTTTGTTTGTTTGATCTTGGACATACGAAATTTATTTTGTTTTCAGGGTCGATTTCACCTTTTGCGAGAGGAAAAAATGTCTTAGTTATTTTGCAAATATCTCACTCGCACAATATGTTCATGAAGTGACCCTGGACGTCACATACACAGTTGCACGTGTAGCGCAACACTGTTGCGCATGTATGTGCCGAGACGCGACTTTTGTATAGAGTAATGGTCGAGTGTCCGGGGTGTGGTAGTAGGTAGGACATGAGTCTAAAAATCTAGGACTTAAAGACTCTAAAAAACTTTATTAGGTTAGGTCGATTATTTATTGGTAAGTAATTTTTGTCCGATAGAAATAGGTAAGTAAATGCAATGTTTTTTTAGTAAAAAAACTTGTTTTGCTGGGAAATGGTTTTCCCGCGCATCTATTCCGGTTTATGATCAACGTATCTTTAAAAGCTATGAGAAAGTCTTGTGCTTATACGGGGGCTCTGTTGACTTCCTGGCCATCTTTATTGCGGATGTGCATTTGAATGACTTTGAACCAAATGCTTGATTGAAATCGGAATATGAGGTAGCTTCTTGCATGAATAAAAATCTAATGTTTACTTATTATTCATCGGGTGTTTATCGCGTACGTTTTGTTTTATTTTCCCCTACGTTTCCATCGCGTTGCAGCGATCGTGGCTAATGTTTACAATTCATTCTATTGTGGTTATTGTAGTAAAACTGACTTATAGACACATTTTAAAAGCTGGCACGGTCCCATTTAATTTTTCGTATACTGGAGAGGCCTGGGTTTGTGACGTCAGCAAGGATAATTGTGTGAAAAACAAAAGACCTACCCTACTTAATAGGTATAGCAAAAACCCGTCCTCTATGGCAAAATCAACTATTAAATTACCGTTTAGTTTTAATTTGTTTAGATAAAAATAGTAGAATTCTATATTTTTAGTAACGCTCTATACAAAGCAGGTTTGGTCTAAACCTAAACGAAACTTTTGTGATAATTTACGAAGTAAAACTAGTACAAAACGGCTAGTGGCTACCTAAGTTACCTATAAGACTCGTTTCCCTCAGCCTGTTCCGTCCTACAGGGGAACGGAACAGGCGGGGCTTTTGCCCAGCCATGGGTTTCCTACTGCTGGCCATTTATGTAATGTAAGTAATTTAATTTAAGTGCTTACTATATGCAGGTAGCTAAAGGCAGAGAATATTAATAGGCAACCTTATAATTTAAAAATCAAAAACCATTTTTTATTCAATCATTAAGTTCAACTTCCTCATTATCAACAGCCTATAACTGGTCCACTGCTGGACGCAGGCCTCTCCCTGATAAGCGCCTTATTGGCTTTTATCTTATGGGGGTAATGCCCATAATCCCCACGATGGGCATACGAGTTGGGGACCGCAGTTCCACTTGCTTATGCTTACTGCATATCTAAAATTGCAAGTTAGTATTGACGCTATCCAAGTGGTTTCCAATAACCAAGTGTCAGGGTTATGCTTTTTTTCTACCATACCACGCGGAACCTGCTTTGTGAAGTGGCTTATTCGACCGACAATATTTGATAAGCTAGAACCACACCATATTGTGATTCTGACGCGCTACACACACCACGCTAAGTGTTCTCCCGTCCCATCGGAATATAATGAGAGTAAGTGAACAGAGAGTGCATCTGCGTTATCCCAAACACTTGTGCACTATAATAATGTCCTGGGCCGGTACTTTTAAAAACGAAATCGAAGTTTGTGATTCGTTTTCGTGCAAACGCTAATCTTATGCAAGCGAATAAAAGTTGGTTTTGCACGTAAACGAATCAGAAATTTCGATTTTACTTTTCCGAGTAGACTTCCTGCGCACCTGACTCGATTCGTTAAGACTAGCAGCCGTGGCCGAAATCCGGGACATCATTAAGGACATCATCTGTGTCGTCTGAAGCTGTAATAATGTGTCTCTCACCATATTAAATGTCTGTAGCAGATATGCTTCTGTAGTTCTTCTGAAGCTTCTATTAATACAAAAAGAAAATTTATTTTACAATATTTCGATAAAACTAAGTATATAAGATAGCACGCTGATTTATATGAAAACAACCTATATGTACATATGTATATAATTATCATCAAAAAAACATAGTGTAATGACGTGACTTGAAACCTGTCAAACGGGGTTATGCCAGATAATTTTTTTATTATTTCATATAATAGACAAGTGGTTCTTTAGTAGATCTGTAGATCGTTTCTGTAGTAGATCGTAAATTTATGAAATATTGTCCAATTAAAAGTAAAAGAGAGAGCTGGTGGGTATCTGGCGCAGCGCAACAGCATTGCCATACAGCGGGGCAATGCAGCCAGCGTCTATCATCTAGCCCCAAGCTAAGCAAAGTTTGTGTTATGGGCACTAGATAACTGATATACTTTAGACCGCCAATTGTCGCTTATTCCATAATTATTATTTTGCAAATTATTTCTAAGTTAAGTGTGCAATAAAGTATTATCTATCTATATGACCCGAGAGCTGGCGGGTATCTGGCGCAGCGCATCAGCATTGCCATACAGCGGGGCAATGCAGCCAGCGTCTTGGGGACGCTTCCATATATATAGGGGTATTGATATGGATCAGTTGAGCCACCTGTAGATTGTTTGCAAGAGTCTACAGTTAGCTCAATAGTTTCAATACTACCTCTAGTTCTTATTTGTTTTTATTATTTGATTGTAATTTTCTTTGTTAATAAAGGCCATTGCCGTAGAAAGATAAATATATTCCGATATTTTTAATTTTGAGGACCTAGAAAATTACATCACATCCACAATGACATCACATATCTAGACCTTCAGTAGATATACGAAAAACAAAAGGGGATCCCGCCAGCTTTTAAAAGTTTACCTACATAATGATGAACGCCGCTGTACAACAACAAGTATTTAGAAAAAGTACAATGATTGAGCTAACTCCAGACTGTTGCGAAAATCTAGAGACAGTAACTAGCTAGGAACCGGAAGCTTCCCCAAGACGACCCGGCTGCATTGCCCTGCTCTATGCTGACGCGCTGCACCTGATAGGTACTCACCAGCCCTCTGGTCACGCATCGCTTCCACCAGACATTAAGTAAGTATGTTATTATACCTTCTATATATTCTTATTATACCTTATAATAACATATAATAAATATATTATGTATAATAAAATCTATCACATTGATAATTACCGAAGAAGTCTTAAATAACTTTGTCAATAAATCAAACAAACGTAAAATTTCTCCAATTAGGCGTGTCGCTTGACCGAGACCCAGTGTTATGCAATATTATGCATGTTATACGTGTTATATCGGCGAAAGTCAGCCGGTCAGGTGTGTAACCGCCATAAGACGGTGGGCAATTTCGAATTTCTCCGAGACCGGTTCGAGATTATCTCGATTACGATCGATTCACACAATGGAATTATAGGTTCGATTTTAGATGTCGAATATATTGCACTCATACCTTTGATTCCTTGGTTGGTACCCAACCCACTTTAGATCTCGAAAACAATAGAACAAACTTGAATGAAAAATGCATGACTGTGCGGAATTATTTTAAATATTCTTAGTTTCTTAAAAAAACACACTATGGTTCACTTATGAACTTATACTAGAGGTTATAGGCATTGGCGAAGTACCTAATTAAGTGTAATATTATGTCTATAAAGGGTGTTATTATTTAAGTAAAGTATACATAAATCATATAAATAAGTGAGCTCTCGTTTTATTTATTTTACTGTCGTATACTGTTATTAATCTTTAAAATTTATTTCTATTTGAGCTTATGTTATTTAAATTATAACCAGGCCCCTCAATAACAAACAACTATAAATCTTGAAGCGGTCATCTACCTGATTGGTCAACCCAATTGCCCAACCCTCTTCAATCGTCATGCTAAAACAAAACCGGACAAGTCTTATCTTGAACCAGGGTCGCTGACCTTTGCTGACCACGCCAACAATTACAAAGTACGGTACAATATTGTTGTGCGAGATCCCAGCTGGGTACAAGAAATTTTATGCCGCTTTTAGGTACATTAAATAAAAAAGCCGTATGTTACCTATTTGTATAGAAAACAATTAGAACTAGTATGTATTTCAAATTAAAACAATTAAGCTAACTGCAGACAATCTGCAGGCAACTCAACTGATCCATACCTATCCATACCAGTCGGAAGTGTCCCAAAGACGCTGCTGGCTGCAAAGGATAGGATGTTACTTTATTAGAAATGAGCTATGAAAATATTAAACTAAGTAGATAGCTCTAATGGACCAATTTATGTTTTTGTTAAGTCACCCAATTTTTCTCCTAAATACTTTAGAAAAATTAAAAAATTCAATAATGGTTTCCTTTCGTATCACAGCACTGATTTGGTTCCTTACTCAAGCACCCTACTAGATATAACCCTTATGCTTCAAGTACCTGCCCACTCTACTTCCTTTTGCGCCCATTCTTTTACTGCCCGGGCTGTTCAACTATGGAACGAATTAACAGTTTCGGTAAGGCGTGCAATGTCGCTACCTATCTTTAAAACCTTGTTGAAAGAGCACTATTGGTCCTGTTGTCACTGAACGCATACCTGAGTCCCTATGTATATCAGTTAAATGTGTAATGTATATAAATATAATAATTATGTACCTATGTATTACTTATATGTCTATGTATTGTTATTTTTTTATTTATAATATTATAAGACCTACATAAAGCACACAGATCCCCTTGTACTGTCCAATGATCCTATCCATCCATGGTTGTCTGGTAGAGATCGCTGTTGAGCGTTAAGTCAAAGTCAAAAACTCTTTATTTCCATAAATACAATAAATGTACACTTAGAAAACGTCAAATTCTTAATAATTAAACACTGACACGGAAATAAAGTGATATTTTTGATTTCAGTCGCTTCGGTATGTAGACTAAAGTAAAGAAGCGACGAAGAAACCTTTAGCCTGTCAGTTAGTAAGACCGCCAATTGTCGCTTAGTTTTTAAATTGTCTTGTTGAAATAGTTCATTTTAGATTTAAGTGTGCAATGAAGTATATTTTATAGATAGATATAATATACTTTATTGCACACGTGTTCGCAGATACACTTTATCTATCTATAAAATGTATCTGCGGACACATATAGATAGGTAGGTACATACCATACCATTAAACCTTATAACAATCAAACATCCGGTAAACAAGGTCAATACAATACGTCCAAACAATAGATACAATCATACTTCCGAAGTGAAAACATTGGTTGGGTATGGCAGTAGAACTAATTATTTAGAGGTCAAGTGTGTTAAGGAAGTAGCAGTTATTAAAATAATAGATAGATAATACTTTTATTCATCACCTTATAAAACAGATAGTAACAATGAAACATATTATAGGGAACAGCAATGGAACTGGCGGCCTTATCGCTTAAAGCGATTTCTTCCAGGAAACGAAAACAATAGTGAGAAAAATAAAGGATGGCGGTGCTTTACAACATAAATTCAAACTAATTATACTAACTAATACACATAATACCTACTTACTAAAATAATACACTAACACATATAACAAAATAGTTATATATAAAATAATAATTAGTATAAACAAAATGTATGATTATCATGGGATGTTATTGAGTACCAATCCACCGTAAATAGTCACAAAACTTATTTTCAAAATATCTTACCCATGTAGGTATGTACTTTTCTAATCGACATCGAAAATATGAGGAGTTTCTATGTTCGGATGTATGTACGCGAGGTAGAGGGTCCAAATAACATCATGGACAAAGCTTCGGCATAAAAACTGCTGAATCATATTAATTTATAATAATTACATAAGAAATTATCGTTAAAATGTGTGAGTTGTAATTTATATTGGTAGTGCACCTACGTGTTATTGTATGTGTTACAGAAAATTTACTCATGAACCTGGATTGCGGATTAAGAAAACCTTTCGTCTGGCAGGATTTACGCGCGGCGTATCCATCACCTGGCAGGACGCGTACGCGCTGTTACCGCGCGTCTGGCAGATGCCGCATTTTGCGCCGATTTCTTGATCTTTTTGTAGGAATACCTAGTAATTTCTACATAAATCTAGATTTTGCATAAAGTTTCCTACAAATCAGCATGTAAATATTCTGTACTTGAATAAAAACAATTAAAGGAGAACCACGTCAAGTAACAGGAGTGGTAAAATCGTTGTGAAAGTTTGTAAAACAAGTTATATATTAAAAAAAATCCAAGTTAGATATACAAAATTAATTTTATTTGTAAGTTAGATAGTCTATTGTTACAATAGAAACAAAAAACAGCACGTTCCCAAACAATTTGATTTGATTACACAAGGAGCTCATAAAAAGTTATCGAGAATTCCGACGAAACGCATAAAACTGTCCGTTGTCAAGTGGCTGTAATGACGAATGCCGAGCTCAAGTGACTTGGCTTTTATGTTTAAATGCGGCTTGGGTGGTCTACTACCCGTAATAAATACATCAACACTCTCTTAGTTCATTTCAGAGCACGAAACAAAGAAACCGGAGCAAAAAACCAAATTTGAATTTGCGCCCGCCGCGCTTTTCATTAATTTGCTTCTACAACGAAAATCTTTTATTTTGCGACTTGAATCTTTCTATTTTCACGTTGTACGTAACTTTTACCATAGAGTACATACGTAAAACGATTTACTTGTCATCCAAGATTAATTAGAAAAAAAGGTTTTTATCGATTTCACCTTAGACTGGCAAGCGACTGAGTTTCGGTCGATCCTGTACCATGTTTTGGTCCTCTGCCAGTCAAAGGTTTTTCTTCTAAACTTTTTTGTTTTTTGGTTTGGTATGGCTATTAGGTTGTCTTCAATCAATGGCATTGGTTTCCAATCGCTTGCACCGACCGTTTGGTTAGTGTTTTCGATTAGAAACAGAGCCTGGCAAGCGACCGAATCTCGGTCTAATGGCTAATTAAACTTATCTAGTAATGAAATCTAATCAAAAACATAAGTGTGAAAACTAGCCAAGTTCGTTCAAATAGTGGCTTCACCGATAAAAGAGCTGAGATCATATAGATAGGTGCCAATTTTCAGAGCAGTTCATAATTTTAATTAGTTACGTTCTTTCATTATTTAATTTGTGTCTTGCAAAACCAATACAAACTGGTATCCGAGAGACAAAAAGAGGAAACGCGGGAGACAAAACAAAAGATTGGAGGATGAAATAAGGGAGGCGGCAGGACAGACTTGGTCTAGAACTGCAAGAGCAAGGGAGGAATGAAAGCAGTTGGAAGAGGCCTTTGCCAAAACCGGAGAAACAGATACAGAGCTTGCTGTCTAATTTTAAGCTTAATGTAAAATTAGTTTAGGTAAGTGTCTGAATAAACGCTTTTATTATTATTATTATTAAGTCCAACATTAAAACAAATGTGATGGGTATAAACTTGCAAAGACACAAATTAAATTATGAAAGAACGCGCCGCGGCGCACTCGTCACACGCACCGCAGTCATCTAATTTTATAAATCTTTCAGTATGCTACATTGCGCACCTATCCGCGCCGAATGATCCGCATTTCTGTAAAATCCTGTAGGCATAAGAATCCCATCAAAAAAATTCGAGTCGTGCTGCGAGTGGGGCGCGGGCGATGCGGGCGTCCCCGCGTATTCTATCAATCCGTCACACATACGTCAGTTCTATAAAGAAAAATGATGAACGCGATTCGGCGCGTTCGGCGCGTACGATGCAGACAAGTGCGCGGTAGGCCTTGAGGCAATTTGATGACTGCGGCGCGTGCGGCGTGAAGGTCGCGTACAGGTGCGCGTCCACCATTAAACTCACCTTTAACTTTGACGAAACCCCTCTGAGCGCGCAAACAACCTGCAAAGAAACAAACGATTAGAAAACATTACGGCAAATTTACTATATTGAAAACTTAATGGCATCATAAAAGTAAAGGCAACAAACAAAGCAGATAAATAACTAATAACAAAGTTCAGCGGATGTCAAATTAAATAACATATTATACTAAACGAAAGTGAAAATAACGAAAGTAAGAGGTGATCAACCGCGATCGGCCATCTTGACGATACTCCTGATGCGTCTGAGCAGTCTATGTCACTTCGAAACTTTTTGTTGGAATATAAGCTTTGTATTTATATTATTAAAGCGTAAAATTTGCGCAGCGACTCACGCGCTTCATTCTGGCCTCCACGGAAGACCAGCGCTATTGCAGGATACATCCTGCCATAGCATCTGCTGAGTGTTGGCCATTTTTGTTACCATATTTGTTACTTTTATCTTTTGTATGTGCTGTATGTCTTGGTTAACAAAATAAATAAATTTTAACTTTTACTTTACTTTTACAATCTTAGTACAAGTCATTATAAACCAACTGTCAAGTCAAACCTAATGATCATATCATAGAGATTCTCAGTTAATAACAAATTACTTTTTATACTTTTATCATAAGGTGGGTACCTTTTGACCGCCGTTACAAGGCGTAATGTAACATGTTACACACCGAACGTTCGTGCAGTCAGTACGAGGAAAGAAGGCGCTCGCAATGAGCAACGAGGCGGATTTTAGCAAACGGCGCCGCGGCGTAAAGTATCATGTTCGCTACGAATGGTTCATTACGCCCCGTAACACCGATCAATAATATAATAATACCCTTTAGATAAAGACTTTATAAGCCCGTGAGCGTATTTTCCACGTTACTATTTTCGTTACACGTCTTTTTCTTATGTTTTTCATTCGTAGTTAAAATGTAGCCACTGAGCGAAGAATTTAGTATGAGAGATACATTCACGTTACATCTGAATTGATCCACCGATAAGTACAAGGTACCACTTTCCGATCCATGGAGATTGAAGTCTTATCTTCACTTTTTTAGTCTGTGGTGTGAATAAAAGATTATAAAAATGTAAGTGTAGTTCACACGCAATTTTGTAACGAACCCATTGTTGTGCTTCCGGGTTCCGGTAGTAGACGGAAATGTTTCTATTCTAAACATCCGTTTTGAATTAAGTCAAATTCAAAGTAGATGATTTAATTTACAATGCATATCAAGAAGAACATTATTATTATTATAGAAAGTCTACCTTTGTAAAAAGAAATACCTAATACAGTAGTAGTAGGTATTAAGCACTTGTGATTTCATTATTTTTAACTCATCTTGGCCATATTGGCGCTTAAGCATTTCTTCCTTTCCACTGACGATAATATTTGTGGTTTTAAGAATTATTTATGTAGGCCAGCGCATACATGGCATCGCATGATTTGATTAGGGACGTCGACCTCGACCCCGACCCCGAGTAATAAAGAACGAGGACAACGAAGAAGAATTATATTTATGAACATAATTATATACTCGTATCAAAAATCCGCAAATCTCCAGTCAGGCTTATCCTGCCGAATCAAAAATATTTTTATACAACAACTGCCGAACAAATTAGAAGGCACAAGCAATTTATAAATTAAACAGTTGTGCTCTTTTATTTTGTTTACTTTTTTAAAGGAAAACCAAAACAGCGATACCACAGTTCAATGACACGTGCGTGTCGGTACCTACCTGTCACTGAATAACTACCTATTATATTTGTTGTTGGATTTGTACTCTGTTCACGTAGTGGTTACAAAAAAGGCAAGAAACTTAACGGATTAACTGATAGGTACAACATTTTAGGTCGATGTTTGGAATAACAATTAGATTCGCAGCTGAGAACATGGAAAGATATCTTCTCACTATGATCCAAAAATATTTTTATATTATATTATTTATTTATTCAATATATTGTAAGTACACCCTTACAGGTACGCCTAATGCGGTAAAGCCCTATAATATAAATTGTCACCTTTGGTCACAAATATTTTAACACAATTATTAATTACATTCTCAATTTTAACATATTACTTTTACATAAAATTATTCTAACACAAAACAAAAATTTAAATTTAATAATAACAAAATAAAATTAATCCAATAATAAATCCTTAAACATAATCAAACATTAAAATCACATACAATAAATAATAAAGCCTTTGCCAACTCGTTCAGGGAGCAATAACCTAACCCCAAAGAAAGCACAAGAAATCAAAGAAAGCAGAACTTGTGTATTGTCAGTTGTTGTGTGTTTTGGTGTTTTGCAAAGAACTCTAAGTTTTTATTTTAATATTATAAATTCAAAAGTTACTCAGCCTGTCTGGCTGTTACCTTTGTACGCTTAAACGGCTGAACGGACCTCAATGAAATTTGGCAGGCAGGTAAATGATCTTCCGGGGACGGACATAGGCTATTAAAAAAACGCGTGCCAAGCCGCGAGCGGCAGTTAGTAAGTACATATTTTTATACATAAAAAAACCCTGATCCGTTTAATTTACACTTAGTATAATCAATAAACCTACATAAACCAAAACTACTCTCAAATATAACATCTCTGCGCATCCTATTTTTTTTTGTAACGACAGCCTGTCTATTTTAGACACGCTAATCAATAAACGGTTACATAACGATACCGGATAATTGTTATCGTTAACGGTTATTAATAACGTTATGTAAGTGATTGGTACCTACCCGGTTTGTCGGCACCTGTTGAGCTTGTGTTATGCAATTTAGTCATCTTGTCCTATCAAAATTATTTTTGTTCCAACTTTTTTTTACGAATAATGGTAGCTGTTTGGTATTCTTAGAGAGCAAAAATATGTCACATTTAGAAAATTGTTCATTGTGCAACCTACTTACTCTATGAATAAAAGAATTGCCTGCTTATTTTGTTATATGATTGTTTAACATGAAAAGGTAATTACAATCAAATAATAAAAACAAATGAGAAGTAGTATTTACAAATGAAACAATTAAGCTAACTGCAGACTGTTGCATATAATCTACAAGTAGCTCAACTGATCCATATCAATACCAGTAGGAAGCGTCCCCAAGACGCTGGCTGCATTGCCCCGCTGTATGGCAATGCTGATGCGCTGCGCCAGGTTACTGAAAAGGTTATTTGTCTTACAAGAATTCATACATGGACATTTCATGGGACACATAATTTGAGAGCTGCTATGGCGCTGGCAAAGGCGGCGCAAGAATCGACCCCTTTAGCTCAGCCCATTGATGTCGTAAGAGGCGACTTAGGGGAATATACCAGACGAGGGGCAGCCGTTTTCTTCTGTGTATTTTCAACATGTCCACTGCGATCACCAATCTACCTGTCAACAGTGCAAGTTATTGTCACTCCTTTAACAATCTACCCGAAATGCCACATTTTATTTTTTTATTTTTTAACAACAAGTTTATAAAACGTAATCGCTAACTCTAAAGCTTACGTAGAAATTGTAAAACCATATTGCCAACCACTGAATTATTATTACTAGCGTATAGCGTATATTTGTAACTCAATGTATAGCGTATATTTGTAACTCAATGTATAGCGTATATTTGTAACTCAATGTATAGCGTATATTTGTAACTCAATGTTGCCAACACAGTTGCCGTGTATAGAATTCGCCTTTGTTTTATTTATATTAAGATCATTGCTATAAGTTTTTTTGTTCAAGTAAAATGCTTGCTAAACGAATTATTTAACATAGCTTGGAGAGTTAAAGATTTAAAAAAAAAGTACACTAGCTTAAACTTTCATACTGTAATACCTGAGGTTTTAATAAATATATTTTAAATTGAATTGAATTGAACCTACCTGCCAAGCGTGGTGGTCATCGCAGCATCCCCCTTGTTTGGGGGAGGCACGCTCAGCAGTGACTTTAGGTGCGCTGATTTATTTATTTATTTATTAATAAAGAAGATAGAAGCTTACAATTTAAGAACCAATGCACTCACTATCTTATGCTATTTGATGGCTAATGGCAGCTAATAGCCAATAGCACGCCTGCAACGCAATAGGTTGAGGCTTGAATACTTACCCGCCTTGGGAAAAACGTCTGTACGATCTGCAAATATTGGTTCTGTGTGTTTGGGAACTTTCTACGTATAATAAAAAATATCTATCCATGCTATGTATTGAATTGAAGTATACCCATAAACACGCTCTGCTTAGCTTGGTGCTAGATGATGCTGTGTGTATTTTCCAGCATTATTATTCAAATCAAATCAAAAACTCTTTATTTCCATAAATACAATGAATGTACGCTTAGAAAATCAAATTATAAAACTAAACAGAGACAGGGAAATAAAGTGTTATTTTTTATTTCTGTCGCTTCGGTGTGTAGACTAAAGTACAGAAGCGACGACGAAACATTTAGCCTTCTATGTAGTTGCTATTATTCGAGTTGGAGCAGAATCCGTTCCAAGCTTTAATGGTTTCCATGGCAACGGGTGTCAACAGTTTCATCCATGTGTCGTCAAACTAAATTAGACTTGTATTTTAACTAGATGTCGTCTGTGTAAACTAAATTTTTTAGCACGTGAACATAGACCTTCGGTCAGGGAAAGTAAGGTTGGGGTGATTTCGTTCGTCCGAGACATAGGAATATTATCTATGAACCGGAATTTGAAGTGAAGCTTATCGTTTTTTAAAACACGCCTAATTATTTATCTTCCAGTTAATCTGATATGTATATTAAAATTATTATAAAAAAAGTCTTCTACATTTTCAGACACCCTTTAAAACATAAACTGCTTTAACCATAATTTCACACCATAAAGTTGTATCACAATGTGAATATAAATAGCTAACCATCATAAAACATCATAACTCCGCTATCATAATGCGTAATGTGCAAGAGTTAAAAAATGATGTTATTTGATAGTTACAGTTAGAAAGAACGGGGCATGAATGAGTTTTAATAGCTATGGCTTATTTTATGATGTAACTTTTTGAATTAGTTTAAGCTCATGATGTATGACTGAGCAGATTATTTAATCATCAGTAAGATCAGCATAAATATTAGGCAATGCGAAGTATTACAGTGTAAGAAAATTACAGCAAATCTTTATTATCATCATCGTCATCTAAGCCAAAATATATTGATAAGTAGGAACTCTGTATAAACATAATGCACCGAGGGTTCCGTATACATAAATATTATGATTTTAGGTCAACGGGAAGTACCCTACAGGTTTTAGTCACTGGCGAGAATAAAAAATATATTTTTTGTGAATAAATTACAAATTTACGGTTCTCGGATTTTTTATTTTACTTGTGCTATAAGACCTTGCTTCTTGTCAAATTTCATGATTCTAGGTCAACAACAACGTGGTGCAAGTAATTCCCTTGGAAATTTCAAAATATGCCGACACAAACGGCTGTAACTTTTGATTGCGTTGACTTAGAAGTGATATATATCACGGCTCCAAGTGGTTACAGGCTTGAGTAGGTAGGTACTTGATGTTAATTTCAACGCGGTAACGCAATACCTCCACTCTTCCTGAAAACAGGGGGTTGACAGACAGACGCACAGACGGACAACAAAGAGATCGTTTAAAGGTTCCTTTTTTTCCTTTTGAGGCGCAGAACCCTAAAAATAGACATTCGAAAAGAATGCTTACTTTCTGGTGCTTATACATATAGTACCTACCCTAGAATACCTCCTCAGCATGTATGTATGTATGTGTGACCTCCTAATTTCATTAAGATTCGTTCAGCCGTGAAAGGGCTACTGACAGACAGAATCACTTTGGCTTTTATAATATTAGTGTGAAGATAAATTATAAAGTCATTTAAAAGATGTGTCTATGTTAACGTTCCGTTCAACATAATTCCACAGAAAAAGGTATTAAATTTAAAAGGTTATTTTGTAAACAAAGGTGCAACTCATTAGTATGGCTCCCAGGAACCAGCACATAACAAACATGTGTAGTATTCTTCTAAAGGATAGGACGTATGAAATATACGATTGGATGTGGTAGGTACCTATTTTCATAGAAATGTTTAGTTGAGGACTGTTTTATTTGTTTTTTTTTTCTAGTAGAGTCACCGGAACTCTGTTTTTGTTTTTATACTGAGTTTAGAGTCATTGTGGTAGATTTTGGGACACTCGTTTTGGGAACCCAAGTCAACAAAAGCCTCTCTCTAAGTCATAATCATAACGGCAAAAAAGAAACCTTCAATAATTTTAAAATATATATAAAAGTTACCACGCTTACAACTTACTCTTTACTCTATACGTCTCGTAACACGCAGAAATCTCTACAATTAATCACGGCGAGCACTCGATCACGATGGCGTTCGTTCTCACGCTTAGATCAACAGAACTAAATCATTTCACCTGAGTACCATCGATCATTATGTATTTACAGCTACCGAGTGGGCTCTCATGCTTATGCAAATAGACAATGAGATCTACGGGTAGGTAGGTAGTAGGTAGTACTAGTAGGGGTATACACCGGTACCTAAATTATCTTTGACTTCTAATAGGATATCTGCCCAAATAATATGTCTGAAAACTGTGATGTTAGATTTGACAGTTCAATTTTTATAGATGTTATTGAAGGAATTTTTCATATCATAACTAATCGATCTATCAAAAATACAGCGGCCCGAACATAAAATACTGTTAAAAGTTACGTAGTAGGTAACATTACCTAGTCTGTGGTAAAACTCAATTTTTTATTAGAATAATTTCAACCTCCAACCCAATCATGTCATGGCTTTTATTAGCTGCCCCCTCCATAAGCACAGAATATCCTAATCCCATAACAATATCGCCATTTATTTTATGAACTGGTTAAAACCTGTTCTGGTACCTGCTTTTTAGAATATCGATAGCAAAAAACAAATACTTTTAAATTATGCGAAACCACCTCCATTATTTCACAGGTTCGTGTAATCCACACTGTTACATAAGTGCTCTCACTATTGTGCTATGGGAACATGGGGGTGCGAGCTTTCTATAAAACTATGTAAAAAGCAGACATGCTATGAATTACTTAGATGAATTATCTAATAGAACTTTTAATGTAAATAATTCTAGATAAAAACGAGATTAAAACATGACAAGATGCAATGATTTGAATAATATAAAAAA
Organism: Eupithecia inturbata; assembly: GCA_963662085.1. NCBI lineage: Eukaryota > Metazoa > Arthropoda > Insecta > Lepidoptera > Geometridae > Eupithecia > Eupithecia inturbata. The sequence goes on along the minus strand of OY759191.1, from coordinate 4,426,552 downwards.
TGTCGTGTTTTTGGCTGAAACTCAAGAGTTTTACCTTTCTGTCTGACTGCTAAGAACAGATTGCTACAAAGGAGGAATGTTTTTTAGTTCATTTATTCACATTTCTGAAACAATTAGGCGTTACCTAGGTAGAGTCAACCAACAAAAAATTATGTGCATTAGCAGTTTTCAAAATGTCGTGAACAACTCGTGTACCACCTAAAAACTTCCTTAAAGCTAGCAAGATTTTTTGTCGTTTTCCATAAAATTAACTAAGGTATGTGTAAATCTTACATGTGTTGCTAATTAGGAGGAAAAAACACCTGAATCAACAACCGAATATGAGTTTGTTGGTTCGGAACCACTAATAAAATGTTCTAATAAAGTTTGGAGAGAACCGGTCCTTAATCTTTACAAAACGCTAATTTGCATATCAATCGGATAGTGGAATACGGCTGAAACATACTGCCGAGGTTGAGGTTTTTTAAAACTCTTTGTTGATTTTTTGGGTTCCGTACCCGATGGGTGAAAACGGAACCCTATTATAAAGCCTCCTCTGTCCTTGCATCCGTCCGTCTGTCACAGGGCTCTATCTCATGAACCGTAAGAGGTAGACAGTTGACATTTTCAGAGAATGTGTGTTCAGCAAATAATAAAAATAAAGTAAATATCCAAATTAAATTGGGCTTCCATACATACAACGTGTGTCGTTTGTCAAGGCTATATCTCTTGAACCACAATAAATAGACACATGAAACTTTCTATAAATAAGTAACACTTCAATTTTAATGATAACAAATACTAACAATATACCAAAACTGAAAATTTTATGGGGTCTCCGAACAAGTGAAAACTTGATGTTCTTTGAAAAAGTTGCCTGATTTTTACGGTACGAAACCCTACCTGTGCGAGTCGACTCGCACTTGGCGGTTAATTTACCTAAACTCAATGGGTTATGGGTTAAAGATGAAGATAGTTTATTTGCTTGAACATAATGTATGTTACACAGATGTAAATAATATTTTAGTTTTAATTATGTTCTACTAAGATTAGCATGCAAATGGTACAGTAAGATCAAATTAATATTGTATTCTAACTATAACCAACGTTGTAATTATCGACAATGTCAAAACAAATAAAATAAAAAATTATGAATAGTAACAGGCGCAATAGTAAAATAAGGTGTTTTCAAAATTAATCTGTCCTAAAATCGTTAATAATAATAAATAAATAAATGATGCTGGACAATCCACACAGCATCATCTAGCCCCAAAGTAAGCAGAGCTTGTGTTTTGGGTACTAGATGACTGATAACATTTTTAGTTAAAATCTGTGTTTTCGCTACTTGAGGTTAATAATGGCAATAAAGCTGAGCCATGGCCTTTTTGACGTAGTAGGTGCTGCAGCAGGCACATAGGCATTTTACTTTGATTTGCATTGTTTATTTATTTATTGGTAGAATAGAATAGAATATAACTTTATTGCACCATCAATACATTGTAGAGGTATACATTGTATTTTATTGGTCAATGAATGGAGGCGGGTCAGGACCGTTATTTATGGTGTCGTTTGGGGGAGACCAAAGTCCAGCAGTAGACGTATACGGGCTGATAATGATGATGATTTTTATTTTAATAGTCAATACGGTATAATTGTTGTATTTTGTATATCTGTGTGTATTTGACGACGACCTGCGAAAGACTGCAGGCAGATGCTGGGTGCGGCAAGCTGAAGACAGGGCGCTATGGCGCTCATTAGGGGAGGCCTATGTCCAGCTGTGGACTAATATAGGTTTGATGATGATGATGTATGTATTTAATGTAATTTTTTTTTATCTATCAATCTAACACAGCAACACAATATCAAACAAAAATCTTACGTCTCTACCTATTATGCACTGACTATCCCATTTTTTTATCTATTTGTTGCTGCATTTTTAGAGCCTATTTTATATTGTTTTTACGTAATAAAATGAGGTTAATCATTATCTACCGTAAATTACAAAATTACTGGTTGTAAATTATCATGGGCGCAGTTGGTAGGTAATTAAGCCACGGATAAAACTAATTATTGCATTGTTTTGCTTGTGTCTAGACAATAGGAATTTTATTTAATGCTTGAAGATGGAATTCACAAAAAGTTTTAATCTGAATGACTTCAAGAAGGGTCCAGAACTTATTATCAAGTTATTTTTATTTAAAAGTATATTTATTTCCTATTGGTTTTTTTTAAATAATCATTACACATTTTCTTTATTTTCAAACACTTTTTTAAAACGATTATTATATGAATTGATAAATAAATAATAAACGTAAATAGAATAACTAGAATAATAGTCTAAGGATTAAAAAATGCTAATATCTTAGGTAAATCGATTGGTATTGATATGGATCAGTTGAGCTACCTGTAGATTGTTTGCAACAGTCTGCAGTTAGCTTAATTGTTTCAATTGTAAATACTAGCTCTAATTTGTTTTTATTATTTGATTGTAATTTTATTTGATAATAAAGGTAAATCTAAAATTATTATTATTGAAAACATAAAATGAATTCAGAACTTGATTGTTTCATTTGTGATCACGTCTATACGAATTGTTTTCAAATACCTCATGCTCCCACGTCGTGTTATGCTTTATATCCGACAAATAGTTTCATGAATTAAAATATTTCTCTATATTCTATTCTCTTTCAAGAAACTTGATTTCCATTGTTTTGTGATAATTATTTAAATCTCTTTCAATCAGTTTAAGAATGCTGTGCGATTTTTCAGTATCTTTCTTTTCAGGATTGTTTGTAATGCACAATATCTAACAATGGATTCTACAAACAAATAAATCAAACAACTATACCTATGTACTTAAGCTATTCGTAAAATTTTATGTTTGTAAACAATTGACAAAACAAAAAACTAAAAACCTTTTTTTGGTGTAACTTTTTTTTCTTTTTTTATTTAAAACAAATAATAAAGGACTTTGTCGCTAAGCGTCCACATCGCCCTTAATTTAACAACAAAAAAAAAGTTTGTAGGTTAAGTATGAGGCCATGTTAGTTTACATTGTATCTTGGGTTTGGCCGGAGTATAGTTGTTTTATCTATTTAAGTAGATTGTATTTTGTTCTGCGCTTTTCCCCCAGTGATGATGATGCTGATACTCAACCAGTAACATGTTATTTAATTTTTGTAAAAGTAGTCTTGCAAGTAAAAGTGCCACATTGTAAATGCAAAATCGACTTTTAACTTTTGTTATGCAAGTCATTCACAGCTTATATTTACCACGAACTCTTGGATCGCGTATGTAAAACCTTTCGCCAGCTATTCTAAAGAACAAAATCATCGGTAATCAGAACTACTGGGACCTATCCAAAAATAGTAATAATAATACGCCGGTAACAGTTATTTTTTTCTAAATTTTTCTTAAATAATATAAATAAAAATAAAAAAATATATCTATTATTTCGGACGACACAAATGATCCATAATTTGTTAGTAAATTTATACCTACAAGCACTTATAAATAGGGTTAGTTATTTAACATAACCTAAACCTTAAGCTCTGTAACTTACTGCTAGTTTATTTATGCTACGTTGTTTTCTTTTACAATAAAGTTTTTTCCCATCCTATCCTATCTCATCTAAAGGTAAAACTTTTAACTTTGACTGTCCAGTGTACAATTTGCCACAAAATTATTGTAATTTGCTTAACAAAAGAATGTACGAACAGCAGACAAACCGGTTGCACACTCGAAAAAAATATTGGGTTTTTACTATTTTCAAGAGTCTACAATTCATTTCGATACTAGATAAAAAAAAATTGCGCATATTGTCATATTACCCTCGTCGTCCAAGTATTCTTTACTTATAAGGAGGTTTCAAAATATTGTAAAGATATTTATGTACTTTTTGAACGAAACATTTGTATTTGTATCTGTTGTATGGTAAGCCATTTGCTATAAATCTTTGCTAAAAGAAACGTTGAATCAATTGTAGTCCATCGACATAATATTGTTTTTAGTATAAAATCTCTTTATGCCAATAGGACTCCAAAACGACAATTCATTCGTAGATTATTACAGCATGGGCTCATACCAAATGGCTTACAAAGTGCGCAAAACTTCTTATCTGATATCTAAATTACTTGTAGAACCTATAAAATAGTAAAAAAAACCTTTATTTTTCGAACATCACTAACCACATTTATACTCACCTTTTTACTCAGACACCCTTGCCAAGAAGCAGTCAAGCACAGGTGCACTATGCCTAGTGAAAGGACTGTATTGATGTTTACACCGACTTGAATGGCAAAGATACAAGTTATGTCACTCTACCATTACACCAATTTTCAACGAATTAACCTATGAACATACAGAATTGCTGCACATGTAATTAGTCAGGTCTTTTATAATGACCAAAAAAGTTCCGGGATTTGAAATGTCAGCATTAGATATAGACATTTTGTTATAGATTAAAATGTCGTTATTTATGTGGGACGGTTATGTAAAGCTTGAATGTCATGTTGCAGCGTAATTTAGAAACAGGATGAGTATCTAGTATGTAGGTACGTACCCATTGTACGGCATGGTTATAGATCCATCAGCAGAGGAATCCCAATAATAGGTATTATAAAAGCGAAAGTTTGGATGTTTCGATGTACCTATAGATGGATGTTTGCTACCTCTTCACGCCAAAACTACTGAACAAATCGTGCTGAAATATTGCATACTAAGCGATATTTCAGTTCAGTTCTAAGCCTGGAATAAAACATAGGCTACTTTTTATTCAATAAAATGTCAGTTCCCATGGGATAGAAATTACCATAAAACGTTTTCATAGAAACAACGCATGCGAAGCCACGGACAAAAACTAGTGTAATATATAAAAAGTACCTATGAAGAGAAAGCTCAAACAGACAATGCTAGGAACCTACGAAATCTGAATTGTAGATAGGTAGAGTTTTTCAGCAGCCTCATTCTGGATATTTTTGCTACCTCTACTGCGATCACCACTCCGCCTGCCAAGCGTGACGATTATGGCAAAACCCGCCTCATAGTTTTTTTTCATACAAAAAAGTATTTATGTTTAAAGTATCGGTTTATGGTGATAAACCGATCAAAAATACAAGCTACAGAAGCTTTACCAGTCAAGCAACACCAAGTTTCCCATAGCATACCATTGACGATAAATTACAGGAAATCAAGTGTTCTATAAAACGGTTCTAGATCGTCAATATAATGTTAATGTTCGACTTTTCAATCATTAACGAACTAAATTAATGACTTGGTTCAGTTAAATTAATGATAGCACATTTTGAAACAAGAGCGCTAGTTGAAAACAGGACAGCTTGAATCTTGCTTGTTTCAATTTTGTAAGCTTTCACCAAACTAACATTATAAAAAACCTCATTTTTTTCTGTTTAGATAGCCAATAAGGAAATTATTATAAGAAAAAACAGTCTTAAAATTCGCTATGATATCGGATACCTATATCCTAAACATTACTATTGGCCTCCTTCCATTTTTATGTTGGGCATCCTTTTCAAACTAACTTTAGTAAACTACCTACTTTAGCAACTAACTTACGTATTTTCGATAATATCTATTCATAAATACAAAGATCTCCAAAAAAAACACCGGAACTAAATGGCTAATAAGTATGGGTGGCTATATTGTCATATAATTTGCTTCGACAGCGACCTACTAACGAATACTCTATGAGTAGATAGATTTTTGTTGCTCGCAAGTGTACAAGACCTACTTACAAGTGTCATTGTACACTCGTTGACAAACAATGAGGGCCTTAAAACAAAAAGAGATGGTGAAAGTTTCCTATTCTCACGGCTGATTGGAGACGGAAGAGATAAGTCTTTCGACAGATGGGCTTATCTTTCATGTGTGCGTGTTGGTTTTTTTGCTTACTTTTTGTATGGTCTATGCGTGATTTTTCTTAGATTTTTAACTTTTTTATAGCGCTTTCATGATGCGTATCGTCATTTATCTTGTACATCAATTATCTTATTTTATCTTAGGATGTTATCGTTTTATAACTAAAATTGTGTCGTGGTTTTAGGGTTCCGTACCAGAAGGGTGAAAACGGAACCCTATAACTAAGCCTCTGCTGTCCGTCCGTCCGTCCGTCCGTCTGTCACAGGGCGATATCTTATGAACCGTGAGAGGTAGACAGTTGAAGTTTTCAGAGAATGTGTATTTCTCTTGCCGCTATAACAACAATTAATAAGAAAAAAAAATACAAAATTAGAGAAGGCTTCCATACAAAAAACCGTGTATTTTTGGCTATTTTTGGTTCTTCGTTTGTCAAGGCTGTATTTCTTGAACCACAATAGAATGAAACTTTCAATAAATACGAGTAAGTAACAATTCAACTGTTATAGTTATAACAACAATTAATACTAAGAATATAATAAAGTAAAAAATTAAAAGGGGTCTTCAAATAAGTGAAAATTTGATGTTATTTGAAAGAGTTACCTGATTTTTACGGTAGGTACGGAACCATTCGTATGCGAGTCAAGTCGCACATGGCGGTTTATTTAATTTCAATCAGGAATCTAAACCTACAGGATCTACCTACTGATGTCAGAAATTATGACATAAAAAATAAAAAATAACATTGGTGAAATATAGAGCTGCCCTTTGGTTTTATTTTGACTCTGTTGAGAAATTTAATGTTGTTTGTGAGAATCTACGTATTTCGTGAGTGGGTCAAGATTATTATCGAAATCGCTCGATATACATAAATTATTATACATAGGTAAATTAATCTTGACTTTATTTTACATTCATTATTTTTTGACATAAATGGCTCAAGTTTGCCGTGACTTTTGAGAAACAAATTAACGATGAAAAGTTGAAAACAATAATTTATAGAGTCAATATTTTCCCCCATTCGATCGCGATTGGTAATAACTTAATCTTTAAGCGTTAATTTTTAAAGCAAATTCAACGTTTCGTTGATTGATAAAATCATCAATTAGTAGCTTACCTACTTTCGTTTAAATTATTTAAGTATCTAAGATTCTACTTCAGTTATTAACTAGGTATGTTCAATTTGAATACTAATTCAAGCTTTCAGTTATTGCACGCTATTGCTTTTAAAACTCATACCACGAGTAGGTAAGGTACCTTTCATTATTTTAAGGACTTATAATTTTATAATCAAACTAGTATCAGCCCACGGCTTTGCACGCGTTTCTATGGAAACGTTATTTCTAAGAAATCAAATAATATCCCAAAATTATATACATAGAAAATATGTACAATAAAATAAGTAAATGTAGTACATATAACTCAGTGTTGTTAGCTCTATTATATTACTCAAGTGAGCCGTTGCTGTTTGATTGTACCTACTCGTAAGTTCTTTTGAGTTATAAATTTATTTTTGTTTGAATACTGGCCCGCAAAACTAAGTATCACACTTTTAAAATTGCAATAACTTTTTAAGAACACAAGATATACTTTCGAAAAAGAAAGGACTCGAAAAAGAGTTTAATTTTGTATATAATAATTCTAAAAAAATCTGTATATAGAGGTAGAAGAATGGCAGACTATTACCCAAAAATCGGCTCCGATACCTCGTGTTCAGTACGCCACACTTGCTCGAAGCTGTAATCAGTTATCTATCTTATCTTTCTATATTTAAAAAAGAAAGTCGTGTTCTTTACACTATTTATAACTCAAGAACGGCTGAACGGATCTCGGTGAAATTTGGCAGCGAGATAGATGGTATCCCGGGGCCGGTCATAGGCTACCTTTTATTCCGGAAAAAAGCGTGCGAAGCCGCAGGCTGCAGGTAGTTAGAAATAAAATAACATGTAAAACATACTTCTAAAGTGTTAATTGAGTTTTGGACACTAAGCTAAAAATGGCTATTTTATATTTTTTCTAGGTTAAAAATGTGACTAATGTATAGTTTACTATAGTTTCAAAGAAAGCTGATAAAATTTGCTATAAAACGTTTTTTATTTTAAATCTCTAACTTCCACAGTTAAGAAAAAAAAATTTTTAAAAGTGTGATACTTAGTCTTGCAGGCCAGTGTATTTGGTAAACGTTAATAACCGCGACACAGACTGGTCCTAGTGCGGGGTCCACTGCTTATTTTTTGCATGACCTATGTGTAAATAAATAAATAATAAATAAATAAATAATGCTGGACAATCCACACAGCATCATCTAGCCCCAAAGTAAGCAGAGCTTGTGTTATGGGTACTGATAAACTTAATACAATACATAACATAGATAGATATTTTATATTATATATAGAAAATACCCAATCACCCGGAACAAATATTTGCAGATCGTACAAACATTTGTCCCAAGGCGGGAGTCGAACCCGCAACCTTCGCCCGCCGCGCCACATCGGTCGTCATAAAAAATGTGTTTGTTGTTTGTTTTGTTTATATTCGTATGCAGATTTGTGCCTATGCCTATCTATAAATTATCTGTGACCAAGGTAATTTATACATAGTAAGTAAATGTCGTCTGATAGGTACTGTATTAGCTAATAGGTCCTTCAGTAGGCATATCGGCAATAATGTCTCATTATATTTGCGTATTTTCCATTTCCTATATCATATCCATTGTAAATGCATACATATCTAAGTGTATTTTCTTTGTATCATAGCAAACAACATTATTAATGTCAACGATTTATTTCCTACGTTCTCAGTCTGTACAAAGACAACAAAAGACAATTTGTATTTATTGCAAATTAATTTTCTTCTGTTTTCTTTGTTGAAGCGAGTACCTATGTAGGAAACACTGACAACACCCATTTGATATGTAGTTCAGAATCAGGGCGTCTACTATTTTTCAACGAAAGACGAAAATTCGATCGAAAGTTCGCGTAATTCCTACTCCTGTTTTATTTCGTTACGAAACTTCGTTCGAACGAAAATTGTTTGACATTCATTTATTAATTGCAAATATGTACATGTAGATAGGTAGCTTAAGTTGTAATTATAGCTAAAGTTAGTTATCAATCTAGAAAGGCGAGCGTAAAGTTTTAAGACGTGACATTGTAACAGGATCTCGAACGGCCTGCAATTAAGGTTTACCATTTTGGGCATACGATTATACCGTAATAATTAAGTAAGTATTATCGTTTATAGTCTGGTCTACCCCAAAATCGTAACAGTCGGCATAAAAGGATTGTGAAATCAATATCAGAAAGTCGCATATTACAGATTTATAACAGTTTTCTCAAACGCCGAGTCGAGGTGTACAAGTCGCTGTTATTGACTTGTATCTACCGGTTTATTATTCAATAATCGGCAACTACTTTCTACCTGTGACTTTTCACAAGTTTTTTTTGACTCATGACTCATGAGTAATTCACTGACACTGCATGAACTGCAGAAACCCTGTACTCATATCCTTCACAATTTATAATAATATTAATTCATACATAAATATCGGTGTGATGGCGGTGCATCAGACCGATATTTATGTATGAATTGATATACATACATACATACATAATATCGTGTATGAATTTATGGGGGGGGAGTAAAAATTTAAGGTATACTACCTACCTATTGAATTTAAATTAATGAATCCATGACCATTTATTTAAAAAGAAATGATTTAACTGGCTAAATGAATGCAATTTTTATTAATTTTAAGCCTTAGACATAAGTGAATTAATTGCATGCTATAGAATAGCAAAACATGAACTCATAATTAATTTTAATCACCTTGTATACCATATTTTATGCAATAAAAATATCATTTCATATCATTTCTTAAATCATCAGATTTATGGATTAATCAGACCATGATCGGAGCCAGAAGGGTCACTGTGAAACTGTAGACTTGTCATTCATTGTTGTTATATAATTTAGGTGTACCACCTACCCTTCTTAAATTCATATAATTATTTACATCCAAAGGTTGCCTGGATGAGATAGATAGCTTTCAAGTGTAAAAAATTATGTAGGTAGAGCAAGAGAAGAAGATAGAAACATCTAAATAAGATAAATTAAAGCGATGTATGTGTAATTATTGCAATTTATTTTAAAAAAGTATTTTTGTATTATACCTCAATAATATTGTTTATCATCAGAGCATTTCGTCTACTCACACCGAAAAAGTAATTTACATCCTGCATCCTGACTACTATTGCCACAAAACTCGACTTGATTAAAGCAAAAGCAAAACAACCAAAAATAAGCACAATACCTAAAATAGACACCTACCTACCACCAGTGTACAAGCCCTAATAACGAGTAAGCAGTCACCGCCCACCCTGGGCGGTGGCTACTCACCCGTTCCTGCGCTGCGCCGTAGTGAACCCAAAAGGGTCAGTCTCAGCTTTATGCTGTTCTGCACCAGATACAGAACAGCGCTAGTTTTCAGACTGGCCCAGCATTACTTACCTATGTTTATCTGATTATATTTATGTCTGTGCTGTCCCTGTAAACCAAATAAATGTATCTCTCTCTATCTCTTTTTGTTGACTATAGTGCTAGTGCCTGTCTACACTATAAATCAATTAACCAAGTGTTTTCACCTTTCCCACAAAATTGATTTAATTGACTCCATTAGCTCTGATATTGACCCATGGGTGAAGTTGTTATATAATACATTTTCTTTTACGTAATTATGGTGGTTACATAAGATTTTCGCCCACAATTTGAATATTTTCAGACTTTCACCTTGACACGACTATTAAGGCAATAATTGAGCAAATTGGGTGACAAAAAGAGCAAATTTTTGTGTGCATTGGTTTTTAAAGTAAGAGTTTAAGAATAGTTTGGTCTTTCCTAATAAGTACCTAACTTCAAAGGTGACCTCACACCTGTCCATGCCGCAGGAGCCGCACGCCCGTCGCAGTCATCGAATTTCCACGTGGTCCCGCGCACTTGTCGCATCGAACGCGCCGCACGCATCGAACGTGCGCACGCGAACTGATGATGATGGACTGAATGAATACCGATGACGTCATCAGTCTCGAACACACCGCCGCGCCGCCGCCCGCGCCGAACGCGCCGCAGTCATCGCAATCGCAATTTTTTTGATGGAACCTCTACACCTGCAGGATTCTACTAAAATTTAGATCATTCGGCGCGGATAGGTGTGCGATGTTGCATATTATTTCATACAAAGATTTATAAAATGCGATGACTTCGGCGCGTGCGGCTCCTGCCGGCGCGGACAGTTGCGCGTTCAGCTTAAGATTTACAAAATATACTCTAATATAGTAAGTTGGTATGTCAATGTTAGTAATTAACTTTATTGTTTGCAACAGTCTGCAGTCAGCTTAATTGTTTTAATTGTAAATACTAGTTCTAATCAGTTTTTATTATTTAATTGTAATTTTCTTTGTCAATAAAGTATCGCATATTAAGTTAATGGTCAGTAAAAACGATTTTCCTGACACTTTACCGCGTGTCTCAATGATCTTCTAATCTTCGCTAACACTATCCCAATCTTAGAGCGGGTAAATCATTAGTTTGGTTTTATTGGGACCTATCTACTTATATTTATATTATTTTGCTGATGCACACTGTTCCAGTTACAAAATACTTGTAATTGGACAATCCTAATTTTGTCTTGATTGGTTTTAGCTAAATGGTGTTTCAAGGCATACCCCCTTATTCATAATGGCCCGCTAATTTAAAACAGTTGCTAAACAGCGTTATTTCTCACTCTGACTTATGTCGATAGAAGAAGACAGAGTGAGGGATAGTAATGCTCTAGTTAGCATCTATTACTACGTACTACTAGCAGACTATAATGAATATGCCCGCAAGCTGTCTGTTATCTGATGTCATCAACGTATATGCATTTAAATATAACGAGTTGAAGCCCATATTTTAATGCACATTGTGCTGTGCGGCAGTGGTGTGGTCCAGATCTGTGACAACCTTAATCCCAATAATATCAATCAGCCAGTCAACGCTCATCGATATTGATATCGGTGCAGATTTCTACGGCTCTCGTTACCGCGAGCGCTGGACCGTAGGTACTCTCGAGGTCGTGCACGCCAGTTGCATATAAAGCCGTGTTTTCACTAGGGGACATTTGTCCCGCGACTCTGTAGCTCGACACGAAAGTCACGTGTCCCGCGCGATGTCGCCCGACGGCGACGCGGCGACGCGACGACGCGCGGGACATTTACGGGTCGTGCGACTTGTCGCTAGTCGATGCTCTGCGAGCGTCGACACGCGCGACCTTCGTGTCAACAACACTAGCTCCTCGGGCGACATATTGGTCACCACTGGCTAGTGTGAACAAGTCGCATATCGCGGGACATTGTCCCACAACTTTTGCAGAGACAAGTACGTGACTGTCGGGCGATTTGTCTCCGCGACCTGTCGCCTAGTGAAAACGTGGCTTAAATCAATGATTTACTTGTTTTTGTCGGCGACTTTGTATGTGTAGTTAAATATTTTATTTAGTTTAATTATATAAATATTATATACCTATATATTTTTTTGTTTTTTTTTGTAATCTTTATTAACCAAGAAAATTACAATCAAATAATAAAAATAAATTTGTACTAGTATTACAATTGAAACAATTAAGCTAACTGCAGACTGTTGCAAACAATCTACTGGTAGCTCAGCTGATCCATATACCAGTCGCAAGCGTCTCCAAGACGCTGCTGGCTGCATTGCCCCGCTGTAATGGGTACTAATGTAATAAATAAGTTAAATCATTCTAATTTAATAATGGATATCTTACAAAATCTTAAAATTTCCGCGAAGAATTATTTACTAAAAGCGCTACTAACTCATTATTTACCCCGCATAAGTTTTAGCTTTTAGCGTTAATTACTATGATAGTTTCTAGATCAAAAGTACCTACAACAGTTTCACAAACAATACAAATTTAATCACTACCGAACACAATGAAATAAACGAAATAAGCGGTTATAAGTGGGAATCGCTATTATGTAGGTATATTGTGCTAATATAAACAAATAAAAATAAAAAGTCGTATGCAAATAAAAACGTTCGAGGTCAATACTGTTAGTTGTGCAATTAATTTGCCAAGAAATTATTACTGGCGCCTGCCTTATCGGTTTACATCCAGCGATCAATTACATAAGTCCATTTTTACGGTGAAATATTGATTACCAAATATTGCGCTTTTTTACAGTGGAATGATTTCATTATACGTGATATATCACTGAGATTTATAAAGAGTGTGATACATAAAACTATAGCTGTATCCAAAAAGAATAAATACATTTCGAAAGCTGAAAATCTATATCCCATAAAACCTGTTAAACCATGGACGATTTGTAATAAAGAAACCTAAGATCCTCAGAAAAACATGGGGCCTTCATCAAACAAAAATAAACTTCATCATAATTCAATGCCACAATAAAACGAATAAAGCAGAATTGCGATCAAAACAAGTAGCTCACAAAGGAATGTCAAGCAAAAACGTTCGGAGCTAAAAGTAGGCCATATGTAGGTCTATCCGTCGATCAGGTTGTAGGTACAGTACACGAACGTTGAACCAATACGCATGAATTCAACCATGCTTGGAAGAAAATTCTCATCGTTGTTATAAATCTAGCGATGATTATTCGCTTCCTCCAATTTATTAATCACAGATTAAAACTAACGGTGTTGAAAAACCCATTTCGGTGTAGATTGCAGTTGGCTCTCCGCAATCACGGATCGGTCACAGCGAACGGCCAACGACCCACCACGAAATCTTACAATTTTCCACTTGAAATACCATTGAAAACATTTGTCTATCTCGTATCTAAAACAAAATCAACTGCCTATCACTCTTATAACAAAAGCCGTAAAATCCACTTTCAAGTAACCTATCCAAGTTTTTGTATCTCCATGTAATACCGTGGTTGGCTGAGTTGTTAAACATTTGTTTAACGAAATTATTTAGCGCTATTAGCGTACTTTCTTGTTGAACGACGACTTTAACGTTTTTGGTAGGACGAGAACTTACAAAGAAATGACAAATATACAAAGGTTGAGTAAACACATGCTCGTAACCCCAAAAAATCTTTAAGATTCCTTAACCCTTCTGAGACAGGCGGATTGTTGGATTATAAATGGTTAGCATACAAACTGCTCTGGCATTCTGAGTCACATACTGGTTCGAAAGGGCTTGTACTTAATTATTCAGCTATCCGTATTGTGGCTCGGCTCTTAGCTCTTTCTTTGTCTACTGGCTTCGTAACCGAAGATTTGTATGCAGAAATATATACATAGTATAGCTTTTTACTATACCTATGCAATCATTCTTGAATTTTTCACACCTTGCACTGCTTGAAGTTCTATTTTACATTTACATCGCTCCTTTACCTCCACCTACACAGCCTATATTGGTCCACTGCTGGACGCAGGCCTCTCCCTGATAAACGCCTTATTGGCTTTTATCTCACGGGGGATAATGCCCATTATCCCCCAGTGATTACACAGCTCATAACATTGAAACTGTAAAAAGACCTATATGAAAATAATATTTTGCTAGAGATGCATCCGACTGGTACATTCAACAGGAAATATACTTATTTGACGACCATAGCAAATGAATATTAAAACATCTAGCTTTCTTATCAATCAAACATTATCGATTATGCAAATATCATTTCTCGTACAGACGGACGGACACCGAGGTTGTTAACTGTATAATCAGTCACATCTGAATGAGCCGCCGACACGGGGTCTAGATTCCATCACGGGCAAACCTCAACAGTTTTTACAGCTGGTTTCTCTTTTAAATGCATTAATAGTGTTCTTTATGGCGGTGTAATTAAGATGTTTTTTCCATGACCTGTTTCTGTTAGTGTTTGTTTACTTGTGGGTTTGTATCGTTTGCCACTTTCATAATCTTGAGATTTATAGGTTTAACGCCTATTGGTATTTAGCTCTGAAATGTGCGGGATTCATCAAATATCTGTTGGTATGATTTATTATGTTGCAATGGGATCATTAAGAACTTGCGTATTTCAGTTACGCGTTTCTAAGTTCTTCAGACAGCAGACATGAGTTCAATAATCTTTATTAACAAAGAAAATTACAATCAAATAATAAAAACAAATTAGAACTAGTATTTACAATTAAAACAATTAAGCTAACTGCAGACTGTTGCAAACAATCTCAACTGATCCATATCAAGTTGGGGTGTTTAGATCTTTGGATGTTTGTTAGGAAACTCTTCACGAAACGGATTGGTCTTAAATTTTGCATAGATGTAGTTCTAGACTCCAATATACAATTTTATATCCTGGAAAAACGCTTGCGAAGCTAGTCCATAACATACCTTCCCCGAAAACACAAAAAGAACGTCAGTGAAGACCCTGACAAAAATTTAAACTTCTATCTTCGAGGTCCCTTTTTAAGTTCAGCATTTGCCAGCAATGCGGCTTGCAGTCAGCGTGCTAGAAACTACGCTAACTTGTCAAAGTTGAATTTGAAATATCACATAACTCTATTAAAGTTCAAGAACAAACCCTATTTCAGTTCAAAACAACGTTTAGATTTATTTAAAGTTCAAAGTTATTCTTAGAACATATTATTTTAGCGTACGTCATAATACCTTAAAAATTCGTGCCTGTTGTGCTAACCTTATAAGTTTTCAAATGTAGATATTTGTGCCACGGGCTGTTATGAGTTGTGCAACGGTGTGTTTGTGGTTCCCATAGGCGGCACACGCTATTATAAGCTAATTGGGTAGTTCTGCGGTATGAAATATAGTTGTATATATTTGAGATGGTATTTTCTTCTAAAAATAACGAATACTCAGTTTGTTTAATTAAATATCAGCTTTGCAGTACTGTATGCAGTCTCTCATTTCTTATTGCATCATGTTCTGTGGATAATCCAAAGCAATTTTCAGACCGTCAAAACCCAACATTTAGAATAATAACGACGATGTTTTGTCCGCCTGTTATTAGCGTATAGGGATATTAGAACTATCTTTTATAAGTTTATCCCTAAGAATGTTATATGCATACGCTGGTGGCGTTAAATAAATAAATAAATATACTAAATAGTGATCGTGTAGAGCCAAACAAGTATTTTCTATGAAAGTGCCATATCGCCTCAATCAATAGCTTTCGAGCATCCGCGCGACCAGTGTCTCTCCTTGAATGCTAAAAGAAATCTCACATAGCTCGCACGCGAAGTTTTCATGTAAGTACACGTCTTGTCATACAAGTACATGTTTACTGGTATAGTACGTACATAGCCGCATAGTGTATAGCCGTGCGTATATGGGTGATGGAGTTTATTGACTGCGTTTTCACAACTGAATGGGATTTTTATTAGAATTTTATAAAATTTTGTGTAGTTGAGCCGTTTGAGAGGTTTAGGTAAGTAAGTATATAAACACACTATAAATATAAGCATCAGGAACTCCGCATACGTGTATATGTGTAGGTACATATTGAGTGAACGGCTAGTGTGCTCGACACAGATACTAGTTTTTGTATAAAAACAATTATACTAACCGAAGTCGATTTTTAAAGACTGACACAGGATTTCTGAACGCCAGGTGGCTATTCAGTTTCCCATGGCTTAGTTCCATAAGGACGAAACCAGTTTCAAACTGTTGTGAGGACATGAAACTATGTGAGACTTTAAAATAAAATTACGCTGTAGGTTTCATCATAAATTTAATTTAGATCAGATGTATTAAAAGAATGACGAAACATAAATAGGTTAAATGCACAATACCTTATTAATAAATTATATATATAACTTAATTTTCCTGATAAGTTTAAGAGCAGAAACACAAATATGTGATACAATTATTATTGCCTATATATGTATATATACAGCGGGGCAATGCAGCCAGCGTCTTAGGGACGCATCCGACTGGTATTGATATGGATCAGTTGAGCTACCTGTAGATTGTTTGCAACAGTCTGCAGTTAGCTTAATTGTTTCAATTGTAAATACTAGGTCTAATTTGTTTGTATTATTAAATTGTAATTTTCTTTGTCAATAAAGGATTATATCAAGAATTAAATGTCAATAAATGATTATTGACTGCATAACTTAGACGACAATATTAGACTATATACCGATAAGTATAAAAAAAAACAAATTCCACTTGACAGAACAAACGTACGAGTTTTTCTTGTAACAATCAAACCTGTCTACATGAAGCTTGTCAAGACGCAGAGGTCAAACAACAATGAATGTTGAAATGATTGACACATTGCTTTCTGTTGCATTTCCTGCTTTGATTCTATATTTTTTTTACCAATTACACTTGGAAATTGCTAGAGCTATATCTAGATCCAGCTAACTTTTAAATTCTACCTACATAATTATAAGTAGTTCACAGTACAGAGCATTCAGGTATGATAATTTTTTAAACGATCTTAAATTCAATAGGTACTTAGATTTTTTTCTCAAATTGATGATGTCTAGAGCAAATTGTAAAATAAGTTAACATAGATTGATTCCAAAAATCTTATTAAGATTTTAAAGATCTGAATAAATCCTAGAAGTGTAACAAGCTACATAAAAAATTATACAAACTAAAAATGTAGAGATAATATAAAAGAGTGGAAGGAAAACTCACACCATAAAACCAACACATAAAATTCAATAACCCATGACTCGTATCACGTAATATTATTAAATTTACTTAAATTGCCATTATTATAAAACAACCTACCTGATTTTACTAGGTAGGTACATAGAAAGTCAATCTGCTGGCTTTCGAATTTCACCAAATGTCGTAACTTATACATAAGTTTAACGACACCTTCTGTGTGATAATGTCATGTGTACAAGGATAACCAAACTTACAAATTTTATCATTCTAGTATCTATAGAATTCTGCTTTACACATTCCTAATTCCTTTAGGTACTAGCTTTGCTGTGTTAGTTTCTACAATATCCTAATAAATTTCAATCGCATCTATCATAGGTAGGTACCTGTTTACTTATTCTACGCGGTAATGTTAATTTTCTATTTATTTGTTTAAAGCCGACTTAAAAAATTTAGTCTTTATCAGTTTAGTTATGAATTTTTATGTTTGACTGTATATATTTTTAACTTTTTTTATGTATGTTCGTCGATTTCTCCGTCAACTATGGACCAATTTTGATGATTATTTTGCTATTGTATAGAGAATGGTCCCAAAAAATGTTATTCCCGGAAAAATATTATTTGTCCCGCAAAACTTAAAAAACAGTTTAAATATTAAATTAGGATAGGATATAGGATTTGAAGTCCGTTTTTAGTTTGTTCAAAACAAACAAATTATTGTGTATCGGCCGGCCAAGCAGGGGGTGGTTCTCTAGGTTAGAATAGAGAAAAATTTCGTCACTTTGTCATCGAATGCATAAATTATTTGAAATTAATGCCTTCAACTTCAATAATGTATGACGATGCGATGTCATTATTGTCTATTCTACCCTAGAGAACAATCCCCGTGCTTGGCCTACTGCTGTTGACTGACAATAACAAAGTTTTCTTACATAGTTAACCCACTCTTCGATACGAGTAAGTGTTTAGTTTAATCATGTGGGCTGATAAGAAATCTTAAGTTATTAAGTTCAATCGGCCAAAACATGACCTTCAAACCACATCGGTGAGTGGGCGTGTAGAATGTCTAATGCAACAAGTGAACAATGAATGGACGAATATTTGACCAAGAATATCAAGTTTGCTGTTTCCAGAACAACCGGTTTCGGAAGAAACTCGAAATCTAAAAACTGAACTAAAAGACGTTTATCGAGGGTTAAAATGATGGTCCTTGGAGGATTCCCTTTGGTTTAAGTTTTAGTAGGGTTTTTAGCATTATTGTGCTTTTATAGACAGCTGCCGCTCCATTAAAGTAATGACAAGTCATAATCGAATAGCAGTAGTGCCTTAACACCTTTAAGATACAGAGTGTTTGAATAAAAGTTCAATCTAAGTTCGAAATTTCGAACTCTGCGCAACATATTCAAATTCGACAAAATGTGCAACAGTCAACACAATGGTATCAGCGAGTGAATGAACGTGGTCCATGAATATATTTGACACATGAGCGGTTGGTTTCATGAGAGCATGCCTCAGCTGTCGACTGAGCACATGGCATGTAGCTGATTGTCTCGTTTTTGTCTTTATTGTGCAAATTTTTAGATAGCACAGTTTTGTTTTCTTGTTTTATAATAATAATAATGTTTGTTTATTATTCAGATTACAAAAGATCCATAAGTTAGTAAATTCTTAGCCTATGTTAGTTTTAACTATTTAATTAATATGGTGATGGAGTTTCTGTACATCGCTCCATCTAATTTATCAGCCATTGCTGACAGGATGGTGTTGGTACCTACTCCCGCGTATTCTACTTTGCAGTGAGGCTGCCTTCTTCCTCATACAGGCGGCGAAACCATCTGTGCGGTGTATGTTATGTTTTGTTTATGTCAGTTAGTAAAATTGTTACTTTTTTCCGTTCAACGCTTTTATTTTGCACGTGACTTAAACACCTAATTACCTAAGTATATCTAAAGACCTTGTTTTTGCAATTATTGGATTTAATTTATTTACAAATGTACGAATACCAGTTTAACGGATTAGTAAAAGGTTTTGTATCGTCTTTCCGGCGAAAGTTGTTTCACTTAGTTCAATAACATTTGACATAACATCAAACAAAATAACTTGATAAACTTGTAATGCTGGTTACATTCAAACACGGCTAACTTCCACATGCGCATTTCTCACATTCATTATCTTCTACGGTTTTAGAGTTTTATTATGACTTTCATTTCATGTAGGTAAAATTTAACGACTCATATTAACTAAGTTACAAATTTGTGTCATGTAAGTGTCCGTCATTTGGGTATTTTAGTATCATAAGGTCGAAATGTATGAGAGTTTAGTAACTTAATGTTGGTTAACAGGTCACACGACGAGTTTAACAAGCAACTTGTATGTTAAAGTTCACAGTTAAGCTCAGTTATAATTATGATGTACCAATAACGATATCCGCAGAAAAAATAATGAACAGTAGTGAATGGAAAATCGTGTGAGAAATATCTCTCGTTTCTTTTGTTTTTCTAATAGGTCAGTCAATCGGTTTTAAATCACTTTGTGCAGTAAGTATGCGAATACCTTTTCGAATATCCGAAAAAAGAAGAGGAAATCTTTGCGAACTTTCCAGATAAATGAAGTGGTGGTTGCATTCCTTCTTTTAGTACTGAAAAGATTGTCTCAAATATTACCGGTTTAACGATCGACTACTACGATTTTTCAATCGGTTAAACGTTAATGTTGAAGGAAGCAATTTAACGGTCAAATTTCATTGAAAAGAGCTCACGCAATATTAATCTATGTGCATTTAAATTTTATAATTAGTGAAAGAACATCCTAGAAATTGCGTGTGTCATTTGTCGTCAAATTTACTTACAGGCGATTATAGCATCGACATTACTAGTTATTACTTCATTATTAGGTAAACGGTTTTAGTCTGGTAGAAAATATGGTAACTACATTCATAAAAAAGTACATAAAATATGGTATCAATTAATGGGAAACACATAATTACCTTATCAGTTAAATTTTATTCCTTAAATTTGTACCCTTCGAATTTTCTACCCGACATAATCCTATCCGCGTGATGATAATGAAAAGCTTTGACGGAAATCTTTGTACAGAAGGTAACGAAAAAAAAATTAGATTATATCTGTTAAAGGATATTTTATGACTTTTTATAACTTGCTTAGATTATTTAGAAATAGACATAAGTGTAAATACTAGTTGTATGTAATTGTTTTATTCAGTTATTGTAACTTTCTATGTGCTAAATAAAACCTCCCCATACAGCTGAACATGTAAAACCAAAGTTACTGCAGGCTATTTTTATAAATTGAGATTCAATATTAGCAGTGAACAACAAACAGTGACTCAGTAAGCCTCGAATCTTGTTACTCAGCGAACCGTATTGGTCAATATTTGCCGCAGAGCTACAGTACTTTCTATAAGACCAGACAATCGTCGTTGGCTGCTAGACTTAATAGGTTTAGCTCTCCGAGGACATAGGGCAACTAGCTGCAGTTCTCTGTCCGCAATTTTGCTAGCGCTATTTGCGAATAAAAATTATCCCATGTCCAAGAGTAGGTACGTAAAAAAGTGCACAAAAAATATTATGTTGAACCTACATAGTATGTGCTAAAGTCTAAAATTCTGCTCCTACGGTTTTGTTGATTGCCAGTTTTATAGCTCTCCAAGGACATAGGGCTACTAGCTGCAGTTCTGCCCGCAGTTTTGCTGGCGCTATTTATCCCAGGTCCAAGACTAGGTACGTAAAAAAGTGCACAAAAAATTATTTTATTATGTTTGAACCTACATAATATGTGCTAAAGTCAAACATTCAGTTCGACCCATTCAGTTAATTGCCTGGCTCCGTACTCATAAAAATAAAAATCTTACTTACTGATTTGTTTTCGTGCAATATGTGGTTATGTTGATGTGTGCCCGTTGTCCCCATTGACGCTGTCCCCGTTATGGGGACAACGGGAAGTTATTAAATATCCTTCCCGTTGTCCCCATCGACGTTTTCTGTTATGGGGACAACGGGAAGTTATGCACTAAAACGAATCCGAAATTTAGATTTTAGTTTTCCTAGTAGAAGGCAAACATATTGTGTCAAGCAGATATCCAAGCATCAACATCAACATTGGCTCGTAACTGTTGACCTTTTTAACAATTTCATGTGAGCTTCAACTGTTTACACAATTTTTCCCCAAAAATCTCTGCTCTTTTACCCCAAAAACCTTTTGCTCTTTCAGTTAATAAGCATGTAACAAGGTCTCTGTTGGACATCACGTAATTGCTCGTCAATTTCCATACAAATTACGGTCACTTTCGAAATACACGGCGTAGGCAATTTTAAACGCCATTGTTAGCGGCACAGATTCGGATAGGTCGCGGTTTTCAAAAATAATGAAATTCGAAAACCTATAGTAAGTAGGTAACCTATACATTTTTGAAAAAACTTAATATTAACTAAGTAAGAAATTGATCGATACACCGGCTAAACTCGATGTAGAATGTTTATAAACAAACCGCCCATACTTAACAAAAATTCACTCTGTTGTCGCGTCTTTTTATACGCAATTTACATTACTTGTCGATTTAATATCCTTCCTTCAATTAATATTGCTTACAATTATATCTGAAAGTTGGCGCCAAGTAAGCGTGTTTTAGTTATTTGTGTCGTGGTTTGTTTGCAAACATTCTACATCGAGTATGGCTGGTGTATAAGTAAGCCTTAGGCTTAGGCCATAAGATACAAACCTGATACTTTTAAAATCACACTAATATTATAAATGCTAATGGATGTTTGGGCGTTGGTTACCTCTTCACTCCAACACTACTTAACGGATCACTAAAGGGCTACTTTCATCCATAAAATACGCGTGCAAAGCCGCGGGCGGAAGCTAGTCGAATAGGTATAAATATTTATCATGTTTAAGGTATTATCAGAAATTATCAACTTTTTTACATAGAAACTACACAATTGATAGAATTACTTACATATAATAGAATAGAAAATTCTGAAAAAAAAGAGAAGTAAGAAGTTAGGCACCTAAATACAGAAGAGACCAATAAAATCAATAAAAATAAATGTTATATCAAAGCATCAACGATTCCTTTAAAGTATTTTATTGAAGCTTCGTGACCAAGAAGCCACCTATTACTCCATATTTTTATTCGAAGGCCCTCCGCTGCAAGACAGTAATTGATTTCATTGCTACGAATGAAATCAATTACTGTCTTGCAGCCATAGATATAAAGAAAATCTGTAGATATGGTACGTTCTCCCAGCGCGTACTCAACAACTGGCCTGTGTTACAACTACACGGGAACACTCGCTCACAGTGAAATTTTTAATCTTGTGCAATAATTATAATGAACAAACACGAGGGCATGGCTAGTCTTTTAGTCAATAATCACACTAAAGTACGTCGCACGAAGCACGCGTTACACGAACGCCCGGTCCGGTTATGACAGGTGGGGGAACCTAATTATACCTAATTTGAGCCTACCACTTTCGAGAAGCTAGTGCCTCTTCTCCCCTTTTTTAATTTTTATCGAAGCTTGCAGCCAATAAAATAATGCAAAAGCTGGGTAGCCTACTACCGCATTTGTATGAAATTTATGTTTACTTTGTTTTGCTTTAAAATTTTTCTTTCGTTGAATAGGTATAAGTAGATTATTAGCCAAGAGAATAAAGGCAATGTCTTACGTCACGGGCATCATAATATATCAGCATCTCTTTTCCCTTATTTTTTTTCATAGCTTACCTACTGTACGTACTTACTATAGCTATATTTGAATAACTCGATAGGTATACAAGTATGCGAGAGCCAGAATCAGCTTTACATTTATTCGCCGCCATGATTCCATATTAATGTGGGTAAATGCCAGCCGAGAGCCCAATGCAATCGTGACTAAGAACAGGGCAGTGATGCAATGCCCTTTGAAAGCTCCAGCTTCTTTGTTTTATACCGACACGTATTTTACTTTGTTTTTTCTGGCTAATAATGCAGATAAATCACTAAAAAGATGATTATTATTGGATACCTGCATACACATGATGTGTATTTATATTTATCTATTTCCCCCAAAATTAATAGATTATTTTATTGTGTTAGATTGTTGTTGAAAATTCGGTTTAGCTGGATATTGTCCATATTCAGAATCTCTAATTTTCACCTTAGTTGGTTAAGGACCTGCGCTCAACACACTCGTTGTTTGACGAGTGTGTTGAGCGCAGTATCTTTGCAACTGTTTAATTATGATGAAAGTTACAAAGTTTGGACCCTTACGCCAGTGACAGTCAATACTAGAAAATGAAATTTTGAATACTTGAAGGATAGGTGTACTCGTGGAGATTTTAGTCGGATCGAATCTTGGTCCATTAATTTTATAATTTTATTGTTAAAATCTGTATTGTTTTCTATACCTCAGTATAATTAGTATCATTTTAGTCACAGGACATAATCCTTGACAAAATGAATGTATCTAAGTCAGTTGACATCATCTTGATAGTGCTTTGAAAAGGTCAATAGGTCTGCTACGGATAAATATGGAAATACGGTAGATATTAGATTACGTTATCGTCAGTGACTACCAAATTCGATTCTCTGCACTGTTGGACGTAGAGCTAACACACTAATTTTGTGGTAAAAGTGCCTACTATAAGTATAACAAAAAGTATATAATTATGGAAAACACGAATGACACGTCAAATTTTAGCGTATCTATCTATGACGCATCGAATCGCAACGAATACAAGTCTTGTATTCTATGATAGATACGCTAAAATTTGACGTGTCATTCGTGTTTTCCATAATTTTTGTTTCACTCAGAGTAGGCACTTTTACCATGACAACGCTTTTTGTGTAGGTATCAGGTACCTATATCAGCTGTGGAGGTCACGGCCTAACAATACACTTCCAACTAAGCCAGTAGATGTCGTACAAGTCGACTAAGAAAACCTACCAGAGAAAGGGTGGCTGCTTCTAATTTAAGAAGAAGAAATTAAGGTAGATATCTACCTTAATTTATCTAATATTTTATTAGTATTGTTATTAGGATACATTTGCTGCTTATTTCTTAATTTAATTTAGAATCCATGTAGAAGGGAATATTGGTTTTCTGTAATACAATATAAATTAAACTAAAACAGAAACCAGGGACACCTGCCACTTGTTTTGTATGGGTATTTAATTTTGAAATAAATGAGTTTGTATTTTGTATTCCTTCTGTGTACTATGTTTAACAACACTGATCACCAATCCGCCAGCCAAACGTATCGATTATTACAAAACCCCCTTTGTTTGGGGGAGGCATGATCAGCGGTGGACTTATGTACGAGTATGTATTGTGTGCTGGATGTCGGTTTATTTAACTGAGATTTCATGTGGTTGCAAGCAGCAAAAAAATGTGCGTTCGAATATAGGCTTTAACTCGTAATATTTAGATGTATTATATATTGAGTGGAGACCGCGACTCAGCAAACGTAGTGTAGGACGCCCTCCAGCCAGCGGCTTCGCACGCCCTTTTAAAAAGTAGCCTACGTCCGTCCCCGGGATAACATCTACCACCACTCATTTGAAGCTTGTGGGAAGCCATTTTGTCACTGTAAATGTGTGATAACAAGTTTAAGCCCATATTTGAATGTACATTATTGTGCGTGTGGTAACGGTATTGGATTAATGAGCGCAGAGCTTTATAACTAAAGTAATCTCATTAATTGCAAGACTAGAGCTCAAAAATCAACTAACAGACAAAAGGGTCAAGTTACAAAAGGACGACAAAAGGGTTAAGTTGTTAGCGTCTGGGAGTTTGGGGCTTAGGTTGTATATTAATCTACTTACTGGACTTTCCTTGAGACACTCGCTTTGCACAGCATAAAATCTTTGTAATTTTCCTTATGGTTAACCACAAAATTATATGCATGGAAATCGGCTATTCAAAGCAAATCATAACCTATGTAGTTATTTAGGTACGTCGTTGTGCTAGGTTGAGCAACTTAATAATAATTTATTATTTTAGTTGTAATATTGATGTCTACACATATTTTAATAAATTAAATTAATAAATGTGTGATGCGTAATATGTGTAATGGATATAAATAAACCGCCATGTGCGAGTCGACTCACACAGGAAGGGTACCGTACCGTAAAAATCAGGCAACTTTTTCCAGGAACCTCAATTTTTCACTTGTTCGAAGACCCCTTTAAATTTTCAATATTATTTTATTTTAGTATTTTTTATTATTACAGTTAAAGTGTTACCTAATTATAGAAAGTTTCATGTGTCTACCTCTACCTTTTGCAGTTCTCTTGAACACAAGCAATAGGTAGACACATGAAACTTTCAAGGCTGTCTCTTGACAGCCTTGACAAATTAAGAGCAAAAGTAGCCAAAAAATAACGTTTGTTGTAGCCCCCTTTAATTGTGATATTTATTTTATTTTTATTATTTGTTATCGATAAATTTGTAAGCAAGAGAAATACATACTATCTGAAAATTTCAACTGTCTACCTCTTACGGTTCATGAGATGTAACCACGTGACAGACGGACGGACGGACAGCGGAGGCTTAGTAATAGAGGTTCCGTTACCTTAAAGTAGGGTAGGTATTTAAATGTTTGTGCATATGAGTAACATGTAGGTAACAAACGGTCAAAGGTTGACTAAATAATCTTTGACAGATTTGCCAAAAAACGCGCAAGTTTCGTTCCGAAGACAATCTAGAACAAATCGGATAGACCAATCTAAAATTGGAATTGCACCACTTTTAACGTTCCGATTTACGTAGATAAAGTGCTGAAATACAAAAGGCTTTTGGTATCGTGACACGGAATATAAAAATATCTATATTTGGAGGTGATTGGTGCATTCGAGTCGAGTGGTTGCCTAGCGAGGTTGCCTCGAGGTCGGTGCGAGGTCCGACTGCCCGCTCCAATGAATAGATTTGTAGAACTCACGACTTTTTGAATAAAATATCGAACGTCCACTAGCTAATATAGAAATTGAGAGTTGTTTCAGAGATGTTTTATACAGGGTTTATTTTATAGATATATAAACAGCTCTTATATTACGACAACTAGCATTTTGAACCTGAACCTTGAAGCAAACTTTAGGTAA
Source organism: Eupithecia inturbata (assembly GCA_963662085.1). Taxonomy (NCBI): domain Eukaryota; kingdom Metazoa; phylum Arthropoda; class Insecta; order Lepidoptera; family Geometridae; genus Eupithecia; species Eupithecia inturbata. The sequence goes on along the minus strand of OY759191.1, from coordinate 4,399,975 downwards.
TAACTACTTTTATAACTGTAACTTTTACAAGTCTCTGGAAATTATTTCTAGGTTAAGTTCGTCGTGACCAAAATATGGCAGTGTGCCAACAAACAAGGCCTAAAGTACCTACCAGTTTTAGAAGATAACTTAAACAAGTTTCTAAATTATTATTGCGCCAAAAACTTAGTATTAATCCGTGATATTATATTATATTAATAATTCTATTTGTTATTTAGATTTTTATTTTTCTATTTATTGTGAGGGCTGGTGCGGCGGCAGATTTGGCCGATGATCTCAAGAGACGCAAATATACAGGTCTCGACAGAGCCAACACATTTGCTCCCTTTAGGGTCGAGATCCTAGGTCCGTGGGGTACCAAAGCCCTTTAGAGTTTTTAAAAAGTTATTTGAGCATCTGGTCGAAGCCACGAGTGACCCGAGAGCTGGTGGGTATCTGGCGCAGCGCATCAGCATTGCGATATAGCGTGAAAATACAGCCAGCGTCTTGGGGACGCGGACGCTTCTAACTGGTATTGATATGGATCAGTTGAGCTACCTGTAGATTGTTTGCAACAGTTTGCAGTTAGCTTAATTGTTTCAATAGTAAATACTAGTTCTAATTTGTTTTTATTATTGAATTGTAATTTTCTTTTTCAATTAAGTATTAATTGACTTAGTCCTAAGAGGGCGCAATGCGCGCCTTTTGTGAAAAGGATAGGCATAGGAATTCGCGTTTATAGGAAAGAGACAGAGCATACCTACGTTTTTGGAACGGCAGCGGCGCGGCGTAAGCGCATCTAATCAAGTTTTTGCTTATTACAAGAAAACTACACAACTTTTGAGGAAACTGGTTCAATGAACATAATAATTAATAATAACCTACGAATCAAAATATAAGTCATTCCAATAAACCGCAGGTTTCCTGATATTTCGACCAAATTTTGTGCGAAAGAGTGCACTTTCATAACTTTTTGTATCGTATTTTTTTTCTCAATCGTGTTTTCACATTAAAAATATATTTTTTTTTTTTATTTTATGTAATTTGAGTTTTTACCACGTGTATCCCGTATGTACTGAGATATAGGTCTTGTTTGGCAACCAAGCTAGCTATTGCAGGGGTGCTACGGGTATTTTTTTCAGTAACTTTGGAGTATAAGTCCCTAGAACGTCGCGACGTTCAAGACATTCACAACACGTCGTGTCCAGTGATTTCCAACTTTAATCATGGGATTAATACTTAGATACAAACAGTAATATTTATAAAGTAAAATAAATTAATTTATTTTGAAAGCAAGGCAATCTTCTGACTCCATTAATATAAATTGTACGCAAACAAAGTTGCAACAGGGACGTCTAGTGTGTAGGTACAATGATTGACTCAAGTGTTTTCGTTAAAGAAGTATGTACCTACGAGTACCTATTCTAACAGAGATTCGGTCAATTTTTTTTTAACATTAGAACAGTAAAATCTAGTTGGTACTTTTTTCGTAAAAAAATAACTACCTAGGACTTACTAGGAAAGAACTAAAAATACAAAGACATTAAAAGACGGGGCCGATTTTGTTTGCTTTGTCCCATTGCAAAAAATGTCATAACCAGGACAAATTGGGTTTTCCTAGTTGGTTTTTTTATAATTATTAATTTGATATTTACAATTATATTTTTTTATTTATTGTTAAATAGAGAAGTACACAATTTAGGGTAACTGTTCTGCATTTTGTTTTGAACTTGTTTTCGTTCGCATTAAACTAAATACCTACCTAAGTGAGTACCTACCTGTTCGATTTAGTTTCTTGAAATTCTCAAACGAATGACGACAGCTCAGCTTTTGTCTCCAGCTGTCCATCCTGTAAGGACAAGCACAAAGAAATGTGTTGTTCCAATTACGATGCCCTTAACACATCCAGTGGGCGGCCGGTGTGGGCAGTCTCACGACTTTACATTACCCTGAACATTCGTACATATCTTTACTTATACATTTCTAGGTTCTGTTCTAAGTCCGAATCAAGCACGGGAAACATTTCGAATTTGTTTACATTTTGACATGATATTGTAATGCTATTTATATAATATATTCATGGTTTAATAAACAACATAAAAAAAGAATTGTTTTAGAGATTTTTTGAGACACAGAATACACGACTTGCAAGCAGTTAGTTGTTAAAGAATTTCAAAGCAAAGATAAAAAGATAGGATAAAATGTTTAAACATCTTGTTCTTAACATTATTAACGTTCACAATATTTACGTGCGCGATTGTACCTGCTATCGTTCACATATTTTTTACGCACGAAAAAAGTGTCAAACAACAAATTATTTCCCTTGAACCTGTGGGGTGGAACCAAATATTTACACAAGTCGTTACCATCAAGAAACACAAGTCTTATCAGATACGGGGAAGAGATAGACGACACGGGAAGCAAAGTAAAAAAGTAAGAAAAAACTAAACATATATATCTATCTAGGTATTTATGTAAGGTTCTGCTGAGCATAGAACCTCCTCTTTTTTTTAAAAGCGTGCTCCAGCAGGCATTCGTATTTATCATCACATCAGTCTATACCTAGTTTACTACTAAACATTGGCCTTCCCTAATGAGCGCCATATACCTTCCATTGTTACATAAAAAACAAATGATTTTTAAAACGCTTTTAATTAACTGACGAAGATGAAAAGTCAACTAATTCAAAGCCACTAAAAATTATCTCTAAATTAGTAGTGGTAGTAAAATCTTTATGAAACGTTTTGTAATTAAAAAAAGCATTAAGTTAATTTTCTACAAATTTTAGTTAATTTTATAACGTAGTTTACAGTTTTTCTTAATTCAAATGCTAATAATATTGCTCTTATGTCTAAAAGCCGTTTCTAAGGAATTCGCAGTGTTGCGAATATTGCCTCAAACTACCTAATCATCGATTTACAAAATGCATATGCATAACCAACGATGACATTAACAAAATTGCGCTCTTGACCTTTCGAAAGAAGGTTAGACGCTTTGTCGTAAATACGATATTTATTTTTATAGCTTTCCTAAAAGCTTTTGTTTTAAAACTTGTTTTGATCATGCGCCATCTTGGTTCCGTTATCTGAGAAAAGTTCGAAAATGGAACTACATTCGACGAACAGTTCATATTGATACCTATCATCGAGAATCATCAAAGAATCAGCAATCTAAAACTCTTTATTTTCATAAATACAATAAATGTATAACTACTTCAAAAAGGTCAATTTCTTAACATTAAACACTGACACGGAAATTAAGTGATATTTTTTATTTCTGTCGCTTCGGTATGTACCTAGACTAAAGTAAAGAAGCGACGAAGAAACATTTAGCCTGTTAGTTGTTATTTTTCGAGTTGGAGCAAAACCCGTCCCAAGCTTTTTTATCCTCTAATAGAAATCTGATATTTTATAGTAAGCCTTGTTGCACAGGATGGTTTTGACAATTTGTTTGAATTTAATTACTGATAATTTTTGTAACTCACTTGGAGTTTTGTTGTAGAAGCGTATCATTGCCCTTTAAAAGATAATTACTTTAATTTTGTGTAGCCTAGTTGAGGGCACAGTTAGTTTATGTTTATTTCTAGTATTAAACTTATGTAAGTATACTTTATTTTTAGGTAACCCATTGGTATTTCTATGAGTGTAGGTACAACAAGTTTTTATAAATATATTGACATGGTACCTACTGTCATTATGTTGTCACTAAAGTTTATGAATCTTTTAACATGGGAGTTGTGGCAGAACAGACACAGTGAGCCATGAAACAAGAAGTTGAAGTTGAGTTAGTATGACCATGTAGAGCGCTCGACACAAACAAAATTCATAAATACATAGAAATAACATAGAAAAGGAAACATTTATTTGTAACTCAATGTAACATACAAAAGTAAAAGAACACAGACAAGAAAACCATTCGCAGCTTGGGGAGAGATGTACCTACCTATACAGGGTGCCACGGAAAGGGTGTACTAAGCCGAAAGGGGGTGATTCTGGACCCATTGATCTGGATCAATTAGTGAATCACGATTTTTTAAATGTCGAGCAATTTTTTTTTACTTCCTGTTTGTGTTCTTTTACACGCACTTTTTCATTATTTAACATAACAAAATATTTCATAAATGTTTTTTGGTTATTTTTTAGCAAAACCAGAGCTTCGAAATTTCAAAACAATAATAATAATAATGTAAGAGTACACATAAAATAACACGAATATGATAAAAAAAGTGTTTATTTTTTTCAACAAAAGAAATAATTAGTGCGAAGTTCAAAAAATTGTAGAACAAACTTTGACCTCCTCGATGTCCAGAACCAGCCCTTTTTGATTAGTACACCCTTTCCGTGGCACCCTGTATAAAGCAAGAGCTGTATAAATCAACCAAGAACTACTAAATACCTAAGTACATAAAATAAATATAGTAATCTTGGGGAGATGCGGAACCCGCGCGTCTAAAACCGCACTTACCCTAAAGAAGTCCCTCGTTAAGGGATGAAACTTTGCTGTTCTTCCAACACAAATAAGGTTCGTAGTTAACCCGCTTACATCCGTAATGAACTATCGTAGTCATTCATTACCCATGAATGTGAGCGGGTTAACAACGAACCTAATTTCTTTACGTGGGGCATTATCTGGTTGTTTGCGATTTTTGTACCCACCATGCATGTTGGTGTTCTTCCAACACAGGTTCGTTGCGCTTTTAATTCTAGGTCGAACAAAGCGTGTTCGAAACCCGCCCCCAAGAAAGCGTGTTAATAATGATTAAAAATATAATTGTTTTGCAAAAACTTACAACTGACTTCGAATCCCTTACTTTTAAACTGTTAGTAGCCCTTAGTTTTGCGGGATGAATACTTATCCCTCGGGAATAAAAATCGAATTCATCAATTTTGTGGGACCACTTAGGGATCATTTTCTATACAATTGCAAAATAATCATTCAAATCGGTCCATATTTGAGGGAGAAATCGATGAACATTCATAAAAAAAACATACATACTTCCGAACATAGAACCTCTTCCTTTTTTCGAAGACGATTAAAAATAGGAACGACATCACACAGCTATCACGTTAGCTCACTAGAGTCAAAGAGCAAGGTCGGTTTGTGTGCAGACGCAGAGTCGAATTAAGTGAGGAATAGAAAACACATCACACTATGGAAGTTTCTTATGTACTTCTTCAAGCCAAAACTACTAAACGGGTCGGGCTGCAATTCTGCATAGATGTAGTTCTAGGCCTGGAATAACATAGGCTACGTTTTATCCCAGAAATCAGCTTCCAAGGGATATAAACACCTAAAACGTTTTCATATAAACAGCGCGGGCAAAAACTAGTAAATTATAAATAATGCTACATTTAGCATCATCTACTAGGTAGCTAAATATAGGAAAGGTGAGAGTGGTTTTGAAAAGTCAACTAACCAAAGTAACTTTCAAGAAGAAGTGTACTCGTAAGTCACCATCAACCAAAACGTCGAGTGTATTTCGAAATCATTTCAGATTCGCATAATTCGGAATAAATTCGCACGCGTTTTTCAAGTAGCTTATGTCCATCTCCGAGATACCATTTACATCCCTGCGAAATATCATTAAGATCCATTCAGCCGTTTAGGCGTGAAAAGGTAACAGACAGACAGACTGAGTTACTTTCGAATTTATAATAGTATGGATGCCGTGCAATAGGTATAATAGTTTTGGATATAGATGACTCGGTTTGGGCGCTACAAAATCTAGTTCGTAAATTATATTAATTGATTATTTATTGCACTAATAAAACAAATACATTTAAAACTTAAAACTAGAGAGGTTATGGCAAAGGCGAGCTTAAAACAGGTCTCTTGCAAACTCTATAATGAGGCGTTTTCGTAATATCAAAAAATAGTTCGACCAGACTTAAAAGATGGCGCTTTTCGTTTGAAATTAGAGGTAGGTATATGACGTATACCCTGCATAGGTTGACATGGTACAATGACGAATTTATAATATTACGGACGGTTGTTGTTTAACCATCCATAGAAATATTATAAATTCGAAAGTAACTCTGTTTGTCGGTCTGTCTGTCTGCCTGTTACCATTTTCACGCCTAAACGGCTGAACGGATCTTAATTAAATTTGGCAGGGAACTAAACAATATCCCGGGACGGATATAGGCTACTTGAAAAGCGCGCAGGCAGAAGCTATTTTTTTATTTGTTTTTTTTTATTACTACCTATAATTATTTATATATTTTTTGCTGTATTTTATATTTTGTTTATTGGTAAATCAACAGCGTAGCTTATAAATACATGGTAATGCATATTAATCTTACAGTTGACTCAAAAAAGATTTACATCTATTAGGTATATATTAGGTTTAGGTTTGTTAAAGTGCTATAATTATGTACCTACAATTAATAAAACTTCAACAGGACTTTACTAAATGGATAGATAGTTACAAAGATACTCACTGCAATGTATGTGTTTGTGTGTGTGTGACTGCTCCGTCGAGGCACTAATCTCATAAGAGTTTAGGCAACGAACGTGATGTTCCTATAATATATTCTTCCAAGGTAAAAAGGGTTTTTTTTCTTTTTGAAAAATGCCTCATTCAAACCCTGTAAACTCCGAAACTTTATAGCCCGAATGTTTGCACGTTAATAAATTAGAGCCTTTGTCGTGATACCTCGGTGCTGTTCACAAGATAACAACTCTTTAACTATACGCATTGTAACATGTACAATGTACTAGCTGCAGCCCGTCGCTTCGCACGCTGTTTTCCGTGATAGAAAGTACCCCACGCCCGTCTTCGGGATACCATCTATCTCCATGCCAAGTTTCATTACGATCCGTTCAGCCGTTTAGGCGTGAACATCGAGCACATGCCCAATAGAGAGGAAATATGGTCTTTCGAACTCCGAAACTGATCATGTTTTTTCACTAATAAATGTCAACTTTCGCTCGCTATACTAGTTGTGCTGAGATAATAAAATAATGTATCGATTCTCCCGATATAACAAGAAGTAATTAAAATTTATCAATGTGATAAAGTTATTTGATCAGTGTAACTTTTATAAAAATTCGGGGATTTTGCATATTATTTCATCGATATATTAATAAATGTAACTATACATTTATTTTTACAATACTCATTCATTTTCTATTATCGAAAGTGTTTGCTCATAGTGATAATAAAGATGCCCTATGTACTCCCGCCATTCTTAATAATGGTAACTTCCTTTATAATTCGTTATTTTTATCTAACATAACAATGGCACACTCAATATAAGTATTTGATTTGTTTGCTTTTTAAAAATCATAAATTCACTATTATTGAAGTAAATAACTTTCACGACGCTCATAGTTTGCAAACACTGACTATCGAAATCGATAAAAATATTTTCTTGCCCAACTCGAGTGTGATGCTTGACTTTGAGTCGGCCAATCGGAGTGTGGCCAATCGCCGCAGTGATTTGGCGAAATTGTTGTCTAAATAAAATAAATTACATTTCCTCTCTATTGGGTATGTGCTCGATGGGCGTGAAAAGGTAACAGACAGGCGGATAGTACAGACAGAGTTACTTCGAATTTATAATATTAGTACGGATATGGATATTAGTATGGATATGGATAGTCAATGATCAGACGTAAGTTTATAAGCGGATCAGGACAAAAACTAGTTTTAAAAATAACCTTTTAAATACTGTTAAGTTTCAGACATCTGGTTGGACCCGTCCAAAAAAGATTTGATTCCCTTTATGTGTAAGGTTAAAAAAAATTATAAATTGTAATTGGAAATAAAAAATTCTTGTCAATTGAGCCGTCGAAATTTCTCGTCAGTTCTTATATAAAGGTACTTTACTAGGTATGTTCTGTTTTTCTTATTATTGCATTAAAAAATTATACCTACCTTAAAATAAAACGTGCGCCTTTTATCTAATGCATTTCACCTCTCTGTCTCTCAACCTAAGATAAACGATAATAACCATTTCTGCTTATTTCTTGCTAAGTACAGGCAAGTGCACACGTGTACCTAAGCATAATTTTTACAATGGAACGAGGTTTTTCGTAGTAATATGTATTTTGCGTCATAGTGGCTGCGGCTCATAGTATGTATGATTGATTAGTTTTTAACTTCCATTTGTACATCATTTTATTGGTTCTTTTCTTTGTTAATGTTTATTACGGCAGTCAATGTACAGAACTTTTTTCTCTTCCATTCAGTTCACTAAACATATTATAAATAAATAATGCTGAGCAACCCACTCAACAGACCTGCTGTGCAATTACGCAAAAATTACCCCTCCTTTAATAACATTTGAAAGCCCTAAGAAAGCCATTTCGATATGGTGGTTTTGCGTAATTGCACAGCTGATCGTCAATCTCCTACATACATACACATAGATCTTATCAACAGCCTTTACCAGTCCCCCTGCTTCACATAGGCGTCCCCTGATCAGTGCCATAATGGTACTTATCATTAGGGAACCCCACACCTGATGGTGGATCTATTCTGAAGGGGGTGCTGCTGCCCGCTTCGATGGATACCCCTTATTCGCCTCTTTAGATAAAGAGAGAAGAGTCCTAGGCCTCATAACGCTCCTTTTAATCATATTACAATTTATTATAATGGCATATTACGTTCGCGACAGTACTCGTTTCATGACTGTTATGTCGTCACGCACTGTCACTGGCGGGTTGCGTAGCTTTATACAACGTTTCTGTTGCTTTTAATAATATTGCTCAATTTATTTTAATGTGTTTAGTTCCATACGCTGCGTTTGAAGTTCTCGAATCGTCAGATTTGTAAGAACAGTTATCTAATTTTGCCGTTTTATATCATTCTGTAGTATTTGCAGTTCATGCCCTATTCTTGTAATTTTTAAAAGTTATGATCTACATTTATAACATTAACTTACTCATATAAATACATACATAGTACAATAAGCAATCATACTTATAACTTAAAAGTTTTCCATTCAAGTTTTTTTTTATGATTTTGTACATTACTTTTATTACTTTTCCTACCTTTCACGTAAAAATATCGATAGAAATAATAAAAATATAAAAAAGCCATATTATGCTAAAAAAAGCAACGCTCATTCCGAAGTTAAATTTATTCTAAACAGAAGCTTCGGACACGAGTGCCGTACTTAAGATGAGTCAGGGACCTTTTCACCCGCCATTGTTATTCTGGACGCAAACCCGTTCCGTAGACGTTTTCCCTCACATTTTCGTAGACACTTGTAACTAAACGGTTTTTATCAATATTCATAGCCTCATGCATGAATATTGTTTTGGAATATTAATTTTGTAAGGTCTTACTACCTTCAAATCTCATTAGATTTGAAGGTAGTAAGTGAAAATGTAAACTTGTTTCTATCTTATAACGGTTTTCGCGTTGCAAAAACTTTTATCAAGCTGGTAAAATCAAAACGAGTAGTGTAAATCAACTAAATAACAAACAAATAAAATTTCCGGTAACAGATAAAGAGTTGCAAGAAAGCTTTCTCCGCCACCAAAGTTATACAACAATCATAACTGTAAACATCTTACCTCCTCTTAGGCAAGTCCGTTAAAATTCCGGCACACTGCTTTTAATTCACTAGCACCTTCGATTTTAGCGAGTCGATCGACCGTAGGATCACTGCACCGTTATTCACGTCATATGTGTGTCAAAGAGAAAAACCTCTCAATTTCCACTCACAAGTTATCGATATCGACAGTTGCACATAAACACAGCACTATAGTTTGGGGAATCCACAGGCACTTTTTGAATTTGGAACGGTGCAGTCGTTGCACTCGGTTGGTGGGTAGGTTTGCGCGCGCGTTCGTTCGTAAGTTCGAATAGTTGTAGGCGCAGGCGTCGTCGTGCGTCCGCCACTCTCTCCCCGTAGCGACTGGCGGCGCGGCGCCTTCACCTTTGCCGGCCCGTTTCGCAATCTCAGTGGTTTCCTTGCAGATATCTTGTTGCATGGCAACTGTTTTTGTTTTTTTTTTTACTATAGAAGCCGCAACAACCGGGATGTGGTCCTGGGTTTAGTATTAGTACTAGGCATACCTGTGGTCTAAAAATCATACGCCAATACTAATACAAATTTAAATCACAAAAAACGCAAGTGATGCATTCTCATTTGAAAATATAAATCGTATATACAAGGAGTTTTTGTCAGCTTATTTTACTGAATAAGTAGATAAATAGTAGATACTTACAGAACTCCTCACGCTGAAAGTTTTGATGTAAATAAGTAAGTTACGTCTTCACGCCGAAACAACTAAACGGATCGGTGTAAAATTTTGCATAGCAGTAGGACCTACGTAGTTGTAGGCCTGGAATAAAATAGAGGCTATTTTTTTCTGAAAAAATGGTTGCGAAGCGGCGAATGGTAGCAAGTTGATTATAATAAAACCATATTGAACAAAACAATACAAAAATGCTTTATTGTACACCATAAAAATAACATTACAAGGAGATATTACATTAGACAAGTACAATGGGCGGCCTTATCGCTTAGAAGCGATCTCTTCCTTTGAATGGAAAGAATTATTTGAATTTAAGAAAGGCAGGCGGTGTACCAAAAATAATATAAAATAGATATTAACATACAATTTTAAACATCTAAATATATATAATACCCACACAAACACACACACTTCCTTAACAAGAGATCATTTATTCCAAACCCGGAACTCGCAGATGTGATGCTGCACAACTGGTTTGCTTTTGATTTTTATAAGTACTTATTGGATAACAAAGCTTTTAAATGAACCAGGTATAATGCATAACAACTGGCTATAAAAATATTCCGATATAAGAGATCTCCTAAAAACTCAATAGTACATGGACCAGTCTCGGGAGGAAAACAGAAGTAAAAGAAAGAAAAGAAAGATATACTTTATTTGTAGCTAAGAATTAAAACATGTACAGAAACTAATTAAATTACCAACACCATATGAACTATATAATAATATTACCCACTTATAAAATACCTTAAAGCTACAAAATGGCGTTCGACTCAGCTTAATATGTTATGATAGCTATAGGTTATAGCTACTACAACGCTGATCTTCCGTCGAAACCATAACGTTACGTCACGTACGCGACTATACAAAGAAAAGTTACTATAAAGAAAAAGAGTAAAGTCCTGTGGAGTCTATAGATAAATAACTAGAGCTATAAATAATTAAATATCCTACAATAGATAACGTTACATAATATCTATGTTCGGTATTTAAAAATCAAACTACGAGCAATGACATTTTTAAGGTGTAATAATTGACAATAAAGCGAAACTTAAAAAGAAAACAAACAAACAAGCAAGAAGTACCCACTTTTGAAAATTTCTAAGTAGGTACATAGTATTTGTTTTTATAAAAAAAACTATAATTTGCCGGCAGCTATGCTTGCTATTTTTCAGGAATAAAAGTCGTTCATATATTATTCCAGGTTTGGAATTTTATGAGGGCAAAATTTCAGATCAATCATTTTAGTTTAGATTAATGTACTTTTGGCACTGTCTTGTGACAAACATACATCATCACAAACTTACGCCTTTATATTACTTAACAGGAAGAGGGATAAATAAAACGAAAAGGAACAAGATCAGCATTGGCTGACCACCATCCTGATGGTCAATGATCAACAAGACCTGAAAATTACTAGTCATTTTTAGGTAGGTAATTCTAGTAAAATGTCTAGCATTCGGAATCGGATGGTTAGGCCAAGGCAGTAGGGTTACCACCCTTGGCTTGGTGGTAGCTTGGATGGTAAAAGAGAAAAACAAAAGAACATGAATGGGTCCAACCACACTGCAAGCATCTAAGGTAGCTAAGCTAGTCGTCTGGAAGTAGCGAAGCTGTTTTCGAATTTTGAACGCTAAGCTACGAGCCTAGATAACATCAAAGCAAAGCTACCGTCGAAGCAACCAGCCATCCTAGTCGTCTATCTATGTACCTCCTGCGGTGTGGTCGTCGTCGTGGCGAGAACGTTGAGTTCTCCTTCTTATATAAAAAAAATATCCGCCATCTTGGTTTTCTAGTAATCTACGCGAGAACGTAGATTACTAGAAATCGAATATACGAACATGCGGTGTTTTATTTAATTTTTTATCGTTTTCGACTAACTAGAGATACTTAGTTAGTTGAAAACGATAAACATTATGAAAAAAAAAACTATAACTTAAAAAAATGATTTTTTTATTTAAATAAAAAATATCTACGCTTTCGAGAATATGAAAATGGATGCCTTTTCTCTGATCATTTTCCCCAAGCCAAGGTCGAGCTAAAACCAGCTATCCGTCAGCCCTGAAAAATAGCTCCCGAGCTACTACGGCGGTGGATTTATGCAGGTCTCGTCCCTTACCCCCGCACGATTGCCCTGTCAAAACGCCTTCGTCGAACCACTGTATGATATAGTACGCTGTGGCAGTAGGTAGACTTGACACTGGCTGAATGACGCAAGAAAAGAAAATGCGCATATTCCTATTACCTACAGGGTGTAATACTTTATGAGCCCACGTTTTCGTGACATGTCTACATAACATATACGTGCCGAAGTTCGATTCACAGTTTATCGAGTGAGTATGGTGAAATGTGACGAAATCGATGCCATTGCCATACACTTCACACGAAGACTGGAGTTTGGTGAATTAATTAATAATGCGAAGCGCGTTTATGTCTTTTGTATGGAGTTTTGGAAAATGGTATGGAAAACAATCTACGGTAGAGATCGCTCTTGAGCCCATGTTTTGTAATTTTATTACTTAATTATAATTGTTTTGTAAAGTGTGCAATAAAGAATTGTCTATCTATCTAACAAGATAATCACAGAAATAATTCGAGATAGAAGCAAATTTTTGTTAGGTTAGGCTAAACTTTATTTAAAAAAATTAATACACAGGTCCTACCTATGTATAAATTTTTCTAATATTAATTTAATTATTTTAGTCTTATTTAGTACCTAAGTATTATTTTATTTTATACCTACCTCATGGAAATTTGACATTTGGCAAATCTGATGAATGTGCACCTAAGATAGTTTGACTTGAAGAAAACAATCTTACATAAGATGAAGATGATATAAATATGAATTATGTACACAATCCACAGAGTATTATATAGCCTCGAAGTGAGCAGAATTTGTGTTATGGGTTGTAGATAACAGATTTATTGAATATATTACATATATTTATTACCAAAAAAAAAAAACAATTTATAAAATATCTGCAGAACGTATAAATATTTGTCCCAAGGCGGTAATTGAACACGCAACCTCCTGCTTCGCAGGCGGACCTTCACCCGCTTTGCCACTAAGCTCGTCAAATCAAAATAATATTGTGTAAGATTGTCTATAAACGTAACAGCATTACTATTTTCACATTAACTTTTGAGTGCGAACATTGCTCAAACAATACCCAACGAAAGTTCTTTTTAGTTTCTTTTCCCATCATGTTTACGTAAACAAAGTACATTACTCAACTTATCATTAGTACGAATAATATCCGTATGATATACCTAGGTTACCTAGTTAAGCATGGTGCGTATTAAGGGTAAACAGTGGGGTAAACTACCCCAACTCTTTCCGCGACTTAGGGATATCCACCGGGGGTGGGCAGCAGCGCCCCCTGCAGAACAATTCTACCACCAAACTGCGTTCTCCAACTCGCATGCCCAGCGTGGGGATTATGGGCATTACCCCCGTGAGATAAAAGCCAATAAGGTGCTTATCAGGGGGAGGCCTGGGTCCAGCAGTGGATTAATATAGGCTGTGGAGGTGGAGGAGGAGTGGGGCAGTCATGTACCTACAAGGTGCAAATTATATAAAAAAGTTACCTCATACAAAATTGTATAAAATTGACCCTAACTATAATTGTGTAAAATGAATGAGGATTTATCCCTACTTAATTCCTTGATACAATTGAGACCAAAAATAGTAGAACAGTATATTTTTTTTTATTTATTTATGTACATAATTTATATTCTACGTCATCATGACATATCAGCCACGTCATTACTTAAGTCATTTACAACGGGATATTTACAATTATTTGAGTTTTGAGCTTTTTAATAGTTTTGGCTGTTATAAACGACTTTAGTGTTACTATGATAGTTATAAAATTTACATCATCAATCACTTATCATTAGGTGAGATTATGGTTAAGATAAAGGCTATGATATGATACAAAGAATAACTTCTTATGCTACTTTTGAAAACACTCCCTTCTGTAAAAACATACCTAAGTATTACGGGTTTATTCAGCCCTAACACTTAATCCTGAGTACGTCCCTACTCACCAACTATCAAGTACTTACTTATTGGCCCCAAACCGGATGTTACGTATAAAATACCAGTAGCATGCAAAATTATACCCTCACAGAGCTAATGTAGGTCTCTAGATGTCCATCTTTGCACTCGCGTGAGTCATACGAATTAGCTAGCTAGCATCCGCCCACTGGCCTGCTTGAAAGTATTCTATCGTTATTCAGGTTTTACCATGCCATTTTATGACTGGTTTAAGTATAACTAAGCAATTTGATTGTTTTGAAATAACTAAAAAAAACGACTTCTAATTACCAATATTAATACTTCTGGAATATTTTTTACTAGCTGCTGCCCGCGGCTTCGTACTCTTCTTTCCGGATTAAAAAGTAGCCTATGTCCGTCCCCGTGATACCACCTACCTCCCTGCTAAATTTCACTGCGATCCTTTCAGCCGTTTAGGCGTGAAAAGCTAACAGACAGACAGGCAGATAGACAGAGTTAGGTACTTTCGAATTTATAATATTAGTTTGGATGAGATCATCTCGGGATCTATACAATAGCAAAGAATCATCAAAATCAGTGCTTAATTGACGGGGAAATTGAATCATAAAGTTAAAAAAAATAACCTTCCAACAGCCGAACAAACATCCTTTATTGAATTCTGGTAATAATACGCGTGAAAATACACGTTCAATGTGATAATTTTGAGTATAACCACGGAATATATTAATTTTTGCACATTCTGAAATTAAGTAGTTCTACAAATTGAATTCTAATTGTTTTTTTTTATCCTAAAGCATAAAGTACCTACTAGAGCACCTACCTAAACTAAACCACATCCGTGAAAACACAGCCAGATGTGTTCTTCTTTCTAGTATGACATTTAAAATGTGTCTAATATTTAATTTTATGTCTATGATGTATTGGTTTTGAAGATATGGGTCCAATATAGATGTTTACCTTTACATTGTGTAATTTATATTTTGTGACTTGTAACATATGTAATTGTTATTAATAAATGAACTATGACAACAAAAGTATTTTTTGTATTTGTATCAATTTTATACCTGAAACTGAAACAGTACAATATCTATAATCTAATACATATTATAAATCCACACTAATATTAAAAATTCGAAAGTAATCTATCTGTGTGTTACCTACCTTCTCACACCTAAGCGGCTGAACAATTAAATTTTGCAGGCAGGTAAATAAATAAATAAAATATTTAAATCGTTTATAACAAAACCAATGGATACATTGTTATAAATGGAAACGATGCCATCTGCAGAAGTTTTAAGAACTTTGTCGCAGACAACACGCCCTCCTCCGAAATTAAAGTGGAAAGAGTTCCAAAAAAGTGCAATTAGAATTACTAAATATAGGTTACCTATTTTACATACTTATTATTATAAAGAAAAATAAAGATACCTAACAATATATTTAGGTAAATGGTATCCCGGAAATGGAAATAGGCTACTTTTTATCCCGGAAAAATGCGTGCGAAAGCGCGGGCAGCAGCCAGTGCTATATAAAACCAAAAACGAATTCCGTCTTTACCAACTCATTTGGGTGTGACAAAGTGATCTGAAAACCTAGTAAGTAGCGAACAGTTTAAAGGTCCGTGAGTTACCGAGGCTATCCGGGTTTTTAAAAAGTTATCTGAGCGTCTGGTCGAAGCGACGTGTGACCCGAGAGCTAGGCGAATGGTATCTGCCGCATCAGCATAGCCAAACAGCAGGGCAATGCAGTCAGAGCCTTAGGGACGCTTCCGATTGGTATTGATATGGATCAGTTAAGCTACCTGTAGATTGTTTGCAACAGTCTACAGTTAGCTTAATTGTTTCAATTGTGAATACTGGTTCTGATTTGTTTTTATTATTTGATTGTACATTTCTTTGTTAATAAAGGCCATTGTTACAAATAGTGCCATCATCACATTAAACTTACTAAGTAGGGGTTATTAGTAATAATTACGAGAATAATGTAATATCTGTCATAACATTTTATTCCACTTGATAAGTATAATGCAATACTTAAGATTATATAACATTATAACGAATAAGTATAGTTAAGTAGCAAAGTTATAAACAAATAGGTATGTAGGAAGCTACATAATTAAAAAAAAAAAATTTTATGAACAGTCAGATTTTGATACCTTTTCGACCACCTAAATCACTTTTAGTGGCGACCGTGCCTGCGTCTGACCTCAAGGCCTGTGTCTGACCTCTCCCCGGTGGTATCAATTCATCCGTCCCATTGGATTACAGGAGTGAGAGAATAGAGCGTGCACCTGCACATGTGCACTATAATAAGTCTGCGGGGCTTGCCTCCATTGAGACTGGCCGCGCGCCATGGTCGAAAATTCACCTATGCAGGTAGGAAGTTAGGTAGGGCCTAGGGGCACTTGCTGTTAGTTTAGGTACTACAAATTAGTCTGTGTAAACAAACTACGACACAAATAACTAAAATTCACTTGATTGGCGTCGTGTTTCAGGTATAATTGTAAGCCGTAAAGGTAGGAATACATTGACTCACATAGACATAAAAACACCTGTACCTACATGTATTTCAAGCAATAAACGATACTTTACTTTACTTTACAAAATTTATCGATGGAAGAATTTCGAATCGTCAAGTAATGTAAATTACCTAGGTACAAAAAGACGCGGCAACAGAGTGACTTTTAGGCTATGTATCCGGGCGGTTCGTTTACAGTCATTCTACATCTTGTTTGGCTGGTATAGGTATGTAGATGGTTTTATTTATTCTAGAAAACAATGGAAAATTTTATTGCAACATTAAAAAATTATAAGACGTTTTTTTATGTTGCACGAGTCCCGTACTAACAACTTTATGAGTAAAACCAGATGCAGCTTGCGTTTGATCAATGATTAGTTGAATTTGGATAGAAAGCGCCTTATAATTACGTTATAGCGAACAAAACTACTTGTTTAATAAAACATGCTGTTTCTTTGTAATTTTTAGTGTGATATTTCATTATCTCTCTTTTCCTGTCCTACGAGGTTAAGTTATACCGAGGGTCACTTGTATTATAAAATCTGTGGATCCTCATTATTTTAGTGACTAGGATCTTATCTGCAAAAATCAAAATGACAAGAGACGACGCAAGAAAGTGAAAAAAATCAATTACATTCCTACTGGGTTCCACCTGCACCTTCCCATGCGTTTTTCCGGGGAAAAAAAAGAAAATAAAGTAAAATTTGTATATCACCACCACACCAAATTTGCCATCTACATACATACGAGTATATCCTCCAAACGTTAAGATTCGTTCAGCCGTTTAGGATTGAAAAGGCAACAGACAGACAGACAGAGCTACTCGAAAACAAACAACCTAACAAGGTAGGTAAAGGTTTCTTGTTTGCTTCTTTACTTTACCTTAAAAAACTTAATTTGAATTTTGTGACGTGTTCAAGAGTCCTGTAAGGTCTACAGGAAATAAATCAGTTTGATATTTGCTATTTCGCATTTACCTCTATAATTTTGGTACCTATTGCTAGGGTTAGGTTAGGTTACTACCAAGTGGGGAAGTAGAGAAAGGTATTTGAGATCTGAATCTGATTAAATCAGAAGAACAAGAAACAAATAATTGCTGCCCCTCATCGGCGGGGGCGGTGCGATTCGGAGGAGCACCACGTACTGGCCCGCATCAAGGACCTGCAGATGAACCATGTGCGTCTTGGGCATTGAAAGTGTTCGTTTAAAAGATTTGATCCGATGGTACTTGATTAACAAACACGATGTATGAAAATAGATAATTTACGAAGAACGAAGTAATACGAATAGATTTACTATTTTAGATTTGCTTAGCCAACCAAAGCATTTTATTTTAAGGTCACAAACAAATTAAAGAGAAAACAGTAAACGTTGAAAATTATGGTACTCTTCGATATTAGAAAATCGTGAAAGCATTTTCACCACTTATCCTGCTTACACACGGCTAATAAGAAAACATAAGCACTTAGTACTTAGTACGTGTTGAAGCTTCGTACTATCATCCATGTTCCAAGAAAACAAGGTCTCCAAGAGTAGCACATGCTACGTCACTGTCCAGTTGACACTTATTTCAACAAAACATGGAAGTTGGGCAACAAATAGTATGTTTATTGACAAAGAAAATTACAATTCAAAAATAAAAACAAATTATAACTAGTATTTAGAATTTGAAACAATTAAGCTAACTGCAGACTGTTGCAAACATTCTACAGGTAGCTCAACTGATCCATATCAATACCAGTCGGAAGCGTCCCCAAGACGCTGGCTGCATTGCCCCGCTCGCGCTGTATGGCAATGCTGATGCGCTGCGCCAGATACCCGCCCGCTCTCGGTTCACGCGTCGCATGATTATTATTTTGATGTACCTAATTAACAAATAGTTAATTATATCAAAATCTATATAAGAAATTACAACCTTCAATTTTGTTCGTCAAATCAGTCAAAACAGTTTTAGTTAAACACGAGTAATTGTGATAAATAATTGATTAGTACAAAACCATATAGGTAGTTTTATCAGATTCGTACAGGTTTTTTTTTAATTTATGGAGCTCGGGGAGTGACGATCTTACGCTACTGGTAACACAAGAAAACAGATCTGGCATCTCATTCGCCGATGGCGTCGATGACGTAGACTTGTGTCACCACGTGACCGTGATGTCTCGGAATGCCATACCTTGAATTATACCATGCTATCATCTACCAGACACATAGAATATTGGAAAGAAAACCTAACCTAGACAAATGAAGAGGTAATTACTTACCCAAACTAATATTGAAAATGTAAAAGTTTGGATGGATTGGACAAAACTATTGAACGGATCGAGCTGAAATGCATTTACAACTAGCTGCAGCCCGCGGCTTCGCACGCTTTTTCCGGAATAAAAGGCCTATGTCCGGCCCCGGGATACCATCTACCTCGCTGCCAAATTTCACCGAGATCCGTTCAACAGTTCTTGAGTTATAAATAGTGTAACTAACACGACTTTCTTAATTCTTAATTCTTTATTGCACTAATAAAAACAAAGACATGTAAAACTTAAAACTAGAGAGATTATGGCAAAGGCGAGCTTAACCCTAAAAGAGTTCTCTTCCAGCAAACCTTATTGGGAGAGAGAGACAAATTTGTTACAGTGGGTTCGTGTGCAAATACAGATAGAAGATTGAATCCTTAGCCTACATAGTTAATAAACTACTACATATGTATAATAATATATTACGCTACCTATAAAAATATATAACATACATAAAAATAACAATTCTATAACTACATACGCAGTTAAAATAAGTACATAAACTAAATACCTACATCAAAGTCATGAAGATAGGTAATGCTCTTGGACTTTACGCTTAAAGATGAAGAGAGAGGGGCTGGCGCAAATATCATGAGGGAGAGAATTCCATAGCCTGACCTTTTCGACGGTGAAGGAGCCACCATAGCGGCTGGAAGAATGCACAGGAAACTTTAGAAGAAGGGACAATGATGTTCTACAGGGTTTATCGCGGGGGTAAAGAAACTCAAACCGCTCACGGAGGTACGAAGGAGTAAGAGGATTGTTCAGAATTTTGTATAGAAGTGTGAGAACGTGCAAATCACGCCGGCGACGGATTGGAAGCCATTTTAACTGAGCTCTGAACATTGAGACGTGATCATATTTACGCAAACCGAAAATAAATCGGATGCATAAATTTTGAAGTCGTTCTAACTTGTTGATAATTTCCTCCGTGGCGTCAAGGAAACAGGAGTCAGCGTAATCTAATAGGGGAAGAAGGAGTGATTGAGCTAATGTGACTTTAGTTTGTATGGGAAGGAACTTCTGAAAACGCTTTCTTTTATATATTATGTATAGATTACAAAACAAACGCGCCGCCACTGTAAGAAGTGGTTTGCATAGATGAAGGTCTGGACCTGGAACAGCACAAAGGCTTTTATTTCATAAATCAGTTCCCATAGGATGGAAAATAACCTTTAAACGTTTCCATAGAAACAAAGAGTGCGAAGTCGCGGGCAGAAACTAGTTATTTATAGTTTTACGGTCGCATTCTACTATGTAAGATGCAATTTTTCCCTATAGATATATATACTATTATCTATATAATTTATTGTAATAATTGTGTATATCAGTCATCTAGTACACATAACTATTTTTCGCGACGTTTCAACAGGTTTACACACTGTCGTGGTCACGGGCTGACACTACCCGCGGGCGATGAATATCCGTTAAATAATAATAATAAATTAATTTAAAATAAATGAAGTGAATAATAATAATTTGTTTATTTCCTCTTTACACAATAGGTTTACTTAAAATTTAAAGTAAAGTAAAAGTAAAAATGTGTTTATTTTGTTGCACAATTCAGACAGTAAAAAGGAAACAATCAATTACGATAACAACAAAAATGGCCAACACTCAGCGAATGCTATGGAAGGGAGAACCTGCCGTAGCGCTGGTCTTCCGTGCAAGCCAGAATAAAGCATTTAGTTATTATAAGCACAGAGATCTATATTTAAACCTGTAATTTAAATAGTACCAATAATAATGTGTTCAGATTGCGTAAGTGTAAAAATATTAAGTACCCATAACACAAGCTCTGCTTAGCTTGAGGCTAGATGATGCTGTGAGGATTGTCCAGCATTATTAAATAAATAAATAATGCACCCACAGATCACACCTGAGCCCTAAGAAATATATTCTAAGTTGTATATCTTCTGTTACCTGTTCTTTCCTACTTCATTTCTACAAAGGCATTAACACAATCACAAAATAACAAACTTAACATAACAATAACAATGAAATAGGGTCTAGCGTGAAATTGGCCACGCAATTCTATTCATAAAATTATCTCTATTTGGGCCAAGCAACGTTTTAACTCGTGTCTTTCAAAACGATGTAGCGCCATTTACTTAAAGGGGTTTTGTTACTTGATAGGTACTTATATATGAGTGATTGTAACTATAATTAAGTACATATAATTTTACTGTTTACCATCTACCTATTAGAAGAAGGTAGTAGGTAGGTTGGGTGAGACGATTTACATAGCGCGGGACATAAATCGTTTACTGTTTTTTTTTTTCCGCATTCGATAAGGCAAGTTAGCTAGCGGAGTTATCACAATAAAATTAGCGGTGAATTTATTTTTTACAGAAAACAGCAAACAATTTTAATTTTTCTCGCAATATAAATTGAACGACCTTATTGTAACTATGCAGTTAACCTACGTGAGTGAGTCGACAAACATTTTGAATTCGTTGTAAACAATTCGACGAATAATCAGACTTTTGGTGAATCGATTTACACACATTTATATTATTTTCTGAATTAGTAGGCACCTACTCTTCAGTTTATTTTTTTCTGATTTATTAAAAACTGCCTAAAATTTGTATTTCCATTTCAGCGTACCTACAGTTTCGTTGGTGTTGGCCAAAAATGAGCGCTGGATTTTTCACGGCTTTCAAAAAGCAAACTATTCAAACCATACTAATTATTATAAAATCGAAAGTAACTCTGTATGTCTGTCTGTTACCTTTTCACGCCTAAACGGTTGAACGGATCTCAATGATACTTGACAGGGAGGTAGATGGTATCGCGGGCAAAAGCTAGTGCTGTCATAAAATCACCCGACCATTTTCCTATTAGAGTGGCGATTCTCGCGACTTCTTGAACGCCGCACCGGTGTCTGTCTTAAATCTGTCCCAACATTCCTACACTTCACGTGTTATCAAATTTAGCTTAGCATGACACGTCCAATAAGCAGATGAGTTGTGTGAAAACAAAAGAGATCTATCGAAGTGGTTAGGTATGGCTATAGGTAGAAAACACGCGAGATATTGTCGTACTCGTATCCAGGGCGATCGTAACAGTCGATAGGCACGGACAGTCGGATCGTTAACGCATCCGTGGCTGGTGACCATGTAGGTACAGTCAGTCCAGTGTAAAGTTGCGAGCGACTTCACGGCACTAACTAAAATAACACTTACTGATACATTATAGTAACTACTGCTATAACAGTTCTTTTTAATTACAAAAAAATTATGAGGTTGGTGACCATGTAGGTACAGTCCGTACAGTGTAAAGTTGCGAGCGGCTTCACGGCACTAACTAAAATAACACTTACTAATACATTATAGTTACTACTGCTATAACAGCTCTTTTTAATTACAAAAAAATTACGAGGTTGGTGACCATGTAGGTACAGTCCGTACAGTTTAAAGTTGCGAGCGGCTTCACGGCACTAACTAAAATAACACTTACTAATACATTATAGTTACTACTGCTATAACAGCTCTTTTTAATTACAAAAAAATTACGAGGTTGGTGACCATGTAGGTACAGTCCGTACAGTGTAAAGTTGCGAGCGGCTTCACGGCACTAACTAAAATAACACTTACTAATACATTATAGTTACTACTGCTATAACAGCACTTTTTAATTACAAAAAAATTACGAGGTTGGTGACCATGTAGGTACAGTCCGTACAGTTTAAAGTTGCGAGCGGCTTCACGGCACTAACTAAAATAACACTTACTAATACATTATAGTTACTACTGCTATAACAGCTCTTTTTAATTACAAAAAATTACGAGGTTGGTGACCATGTAGGTACAGTCCGTACAGTTTAAAGTTGCGAGCGGCTTCACGGCACTAACTAAAATAACACTTACTAATACATTATAGTTACTACTGCTATAACAGCTCTTTTTAATTACAAAAAAATTACGAGGTTGGTGACCATGTAGGTACAGTCCGTACAGTGTAAAGTTGCGAGCGACTTCACGGCACTAACCAAAATAACATATAATAGTACCTTGTGGTGCTGTAGTTTACAAAAAACTATTTGGTTCGTGATTTTGAAGGTATAGTCCGACTAGTTAAAACATTTCGCACAAAATTCTGCAACAAGAGTAAAATGCATGATTAAATTACAGCATAGCTAGTCTCTTAATCTATCTATCTATCCATCTTCTATATCTATATGTATATAAAAGAAAGTCGTGTTAGTTACACTATTTATAACTCAAGAACGGCTGAACGGATCTCGGTGAAATTTGGCAGCGAGGTAGATGGTATCCCGGGGCCGGACATAGGCTACCTTTAATTCCGGAAAAAAGCGTGTGAAGCCGCGGGCTGCAGCTAGTAATATATAATGAGCGGTGTAACCATGCACATCTTTAGACTGTATTTACTGTATCCAAATACCTACTACCTAAATAGTAGGTATTTAGGTATCTATTGGGCCGGCCAGTCTAGTGAGTAGGTAGAATAGAATGTGAAACTAAAATTAGTTTATTTTTGCAGGCGAAGTATGACGATTGACAAGTGACCTTCGCTGGACCAATGGACCTCTCTAAATGGCATCTACTCGCCCACTGCATCTCGCTGCCTACTCAACTTCCACTTATTGCTATTGGCAAGTTCATTTTTATAAGTACTTTATTGTTAGCTAACACTGCCGTTGGGTGCCGGCTTTGGTTTTGCACCTCCGAAACTCTTCCCGTGAATGTCCTAAGAGGCGACTGAGGGATATCCACCGGGAGACGGGCAGCTGCGCCTCCTGCAGAACAATTCTACCACTGAGCTGCGATCCCCCAACTCGCATGCCCAGCATGGGGATTACCCCCTTTATGATAACAGCCAATAAGGCGCTTCTGAGGGGGCGTAGGCATTATTAATGCTATAGACAAACACAGCATCATCTAGAGTCTAGACCCAAGCTAAGCAGAGGTTGTGTTATGGGTACTAGATGACTGATATACGGTACCTACTTAAGGTAGGTACCGTATACTGATTTACGGGTAGAGTCAGCAACGAAAGTCGTTGACACTAATAGATTTCCCAAACGATTCCGCAAATTAGAGTGTTCAGCTTTTTATCAAAGTAGTTCTTGAGTTTCGTTACATATAAATGTTAAGATAATCTATTTATATCAATTGCCTCAGAATCAAAGTCGTGCCCAGAATGCTGGCAGAATTGCCACGTTGAATGGCAATGCTAATTCGTTGACCGAAATAGAAGCCAGCATTCCGATCACCTTTGGACTCTATGAGAAGTTTAGTAGGGTCTTTACTTTGTTTTCAATCCTTTAATTAAATTAGTACCAATCCTCTTACTTTACTTACATGGACCTCATTTAAATATTTTTATACAACTGCAGAATATTTACATGTTAATTTGTAGGAAGTTAGAAAATAATCAAGAAATCTCGCGCAGGCGTACGCCGAATGCGGATGCCGCATGCGCCAGAAAACGCGGGTAAGCCCGCGCGGGCCCTGCCAGTAGAGAAGATAATTATGATACCTACGTACTTAAATATGGTTAGTTACGGAGATAAATAAATAAGTATTCACAAAATTTAAATACTAAACGAAATGGAAATTCAAATTCTATCACTTATTTCCTAAAAAGACCGTGAAACTAAACCACAAATTGTCAAATAGCATTCGCAATGATTACGAAGTCACTGCAAAATTCGTGATGGCGATTCAAATATTCAACAACCAAATGTTTTTCACAACAGACTTAGTTTTAGTCGCTCTTTCACGCGTTTTATTGTGCAAATATGGATTATTGGAATTGAAAGCGTGGTGAATTGCTTAAGAAATGGAAGAATGGGCTGGGAAAGTTGACAGAAATACCTACTTACAGTTAGTTGTCTATGGTCAGCCAACTTTTGTAACTTTTTGGAACGAAGAGAATAAAAAATAATAGTGGTTTTACACTACAAGTGCGTCTGCTATCTTTCTGGGTCGGAAGTCTCACTCAGTTTACATAGTGTAAAAAGAGATGCCCTCTACATATTTCAATGCAGAAACACCGCTGTTGGCCATTGCGCTCTGACGGAAAAGTACAAGCTGAAATTAACATTTAGAATCTTAAATGTATTTTTGCAGGCTCGGAAAGATAGGCCAGAAAACCTAATGTATAACCATAAGGCACACACAAAGTTATCTTGCATTCTAGGTTTTTGCTCGTTTTTTGTTAAAAAAACACAAGCAAAAACTTATAAACCTAGGTTGGAAATATAATGGTGAAATTTGGCAGGGAGGTAGATGTTATCCCGAGCCGGACATAGGCTACCTTTTATCCCGGAAAAAAGCGTGCGAAGCCGCGGGCAGCAGCTAGTACTAATATAAAAAATTCGAAAGTAACTCTGTCTGTCCGTCTGTCTGTTACATTTTCACGCCTAAACGGCTAAAAGGATTACAATGAAATTTGGCAGGGAGATAGATGGTATCCCGGGGACGATCATAGGCGGCTTTCTATCTCGGAATAAAGCTTGCGAAACCGCGGGCAGCAGCTAGTGCTATATAAATCCTTACATGAATCAAATCGTGGGAAGAAGCTCTGGCATATTCATTTCTTCGTATTCAATTAAAACTAGTTTTAATGAAGCCAGCCGACGAGAAGTAAATTAAATTACGAGCGCAATGCGCATGTCAAGTCCACTCAGTGCAATAATTAATTACGAGGGTGATGTGATGTAGAGATTCGCACTGCATATTGCAAGGACGAAATTATGGGATTCTCTTGTTCCATAACACAAGCTCTGCTTAGCTTGGTGCTAGAAGATGCTGTGTGTGTGGATTGTCCAGCATTATATGTATTATTATTATATCTAAATCAAATTTTAAAATAAGCAACGAGAGTTTTCTTAAATCTTTTTTTGACCGTGTAGATCGTATAAGTAAGTATGTCGTACGGTGGAGCTAAGTAGGTTTTATTGTTTTTATTTTTTTTATCGGATAAGTGCGTTTGAACGTGTCATTGTAAGTTCATTTAATGTTTGCACCCACCTTCTTTGTGTAGAAATGCTGTTTCTGCTTATTCATATTCCCTATTCTAAAGACAGTGAACATTTTCAAAAAGTTTATCATTTTGCTAAGCATATGTTTGTGTCTATCACGAACGAAAAGAAATTCAAATCGCTAAATCAGTCTCTCAGCTACTATCGTAAACTCTGAGCTTGGGAACAATCTGACCCATCAGGACAAATTGTTAGACCTATTATACAAAGTACCCGTCAGTCGTGTTGCTGGCTGTAAGGGGCGAACAGTGCTACCTCTTTAGGCAACGAAAAAACAAAACGTATCGCGAATAAAACCTCCACCTTTTTTAAAAAATAACAGAAGTGAAGTGCACGGAGACGTTTGAAAATGGAACGCGCGTCCTGTGAAAGTTGATCCGTAATAATCCGTATTTTATTTTCGCGGTGAATTTGGTAAAACAAAAAATTTTGGTTGTGTTTTCAGATGTTATTTTTAATAGGATTTTAACCGTAATTGTGTTAATAGTGTGAGTATTGTGTCATCACTTTTATTTTAGCTTTTGTTTCCATAAAAACAAATAAGAACAATACCCTTGGCTTACGTATTTTCAATACATAATCCAAGGGTATTTATGTAGTCAAATTCAATCAGTTCTTAAATTTCTATTCAATTTTATCAATATCTGCACACTCAAACTCAAGTAAACCCAATCTGTCAAAACCAACGCCACATCTCGAGACAAATGCGGTTACTTGAGCCAATTTAGCTCAACAATCTCATCCATCATATCTTGACCCTTCGAATTTAAGTACATTGATCATCCACTTGTTGGTGTAAAGTCAGGGACATTGTGGTTCAATTTGTGTTGGTCTGTAAACGCCGGCCCACAGTACAGCACTGACTGTGATATCCGCTTGGTGCCCTATGTATCAACAGGGATTTGGATAATGAACTGTAAAGTGATGGGATAAGATCAAAATTTGATTGGGTTTCAGGGAGTAGGAATAGATTTTGAAGCTATTTTCTTGTACTTGAGAAATAATCATCGTTACCATCATCAACCTATATTAGTCCACAGCTGGACTTAGGCCTCCCCTTATGAGCGCCATAGCAGCCTGTCTTAAGCTTACCGCATCCAGCATCTGCCTGCAGTCTTTCGCAGGTCGTCATCCCACCTGGCAGGAGGGCGTCCTACACAACGTTTCCGAGTCGCGATCTCCACTCAAGAACACGTTTATTTACCCCAGCGGTTGTTGGTTCTTCGAAGATATGGCGGGCCCACTGCTACTTCAGCTTGCTCATTCATTAAGCTATGTCGGTAGCTTTGGTTCTCTGTCGTCTGTCGGATGTATTCGTTACGAATCATATCCTTCAGAAACAATACCTACTGTAAAGTTTAGCTAAAAGCAAAAAAGAAGTCTCCTAGAAACAATGTATTATTTGTTAGAACCATTTAAAAATGTCATCTCATATTTTTTTAATACTTTTCAGATAAATGAGCCCAATAGAGCAATATGGGAGAATTATGCCAAAGAAGAAGGACCAACTTGATCTTGTTAATAATTTTATACGGGACAGCTGATGTTAAATCTAGTTTACCGGTCGATTTGGCGTCTGAAGAAAAAGGTAAGAAACCGGATGTCACATAAAAGTTAAAACTGCAGACAAGATCGTAGGAGCAACAGTAGTACATACCTACTTAGTTGATAGTAAGTGTTGTATAGGCGAAACACCGCAGGGAGAAGCTGGATGCGGCATCTCATTATGGGAGGCCTATGTCCAGCAGTGTACTAGTATAGGCTGATGATGATGTATAGGTGTCCATTAATATTAAAAAAGGACAAAACTACTTAGAATTAAAGGAATCTTTGTACTGGGTCTGAAACAAACTCCGCCTTGATTAGTCATTTAATAAAAACAGGGCATATGGCGCTCATAAGAGGAGGCCTATGTCTAGCAGTGGACTAGTATATGCTGATATTATTAAAAATTACGAAACTATTTAGAACCTTGAAATCGTCTTTGTACTGGATCTGAACCAAACTCCGCCTTGATGTGTCATCTAATTCACACTAACCTTGCCCTTATTTCACACATAAATTGCGGAAGATAAGATCCTGCTTAGCAGTTGAAACACGTTTTTAACGAAATTATGAAAACTGGACGTCCTTTATCCTCTTTTAGCTAGTACCATCGTACGACAACACAACGAAGATTGGGTAAGGTTAGGAAATAGGTAGGCCTGTCCAAGTAAGTATATACAAAGGTTTTGTAAAGTTCGACGTGAGCTAATGAGATGAGATGAAGTATGATGTGAGGAAGTATGGGGTGATGATGATGGCAGCCAGTTTCAACGGAGACTGGCCATGTGGACAGGACATAATTATTATACACAAGTATGTGCGTAAACACAGGTGCACTCTCTATATCCTTATTCTCATAATCCGATGGGACGGTAGACCGAACAAACCGGGGAAAGGTGCAGGCAGGACCAACCTTACCAACATAATTTACGAAATTACGAACGTTAAGTATGTAAATCTTTATAGGTAAGGTAACAAAGACTTAAAATGATAAGTTAGCTATTAAATTTAATCAATTTATTGCTTGCATCGTTATTGCAGAAGCGTTTACAGACAGACAGTTGTAATAAACCCAATAAGACAAAGTAGGTAATCTTTGCCTATAGCTAACTTTTTTAGTCCGCTACAACATTCACAATTGCGCCGGAAGAATACTCAATATTCAGATTATAGAATCTATGTATATATAGAATATATAAGAATCTCAAAATCTATTTTATTTTCAGTGTTACCAGTAACAACAGTATCTATAACACAATCTCTACCGACCACAACAACCCCTAATATTTCTACTACATACGCGACAGTGATACCACCTATACCACCGAGCGATAGAGACAGATTCCTAACCTTCGCTGAGTCAGGTCATCATCAGATCTTTATGTTTGCTAAGGACAATACATATATTCAACTGGATGGTGATATTATTCAGAGATTTCAGCTCAGGTAAGAACTTTGAACAAGAAGTCTGATTCAATATTTCGGTGAAAAGCTTTGATTGTAAGGCGCAGCGAACACCATTATTGATGGTGAAAAGGAACCTATTTTTACTTTCTTTAACCTATAATTTTTTAAAATTGTAAACTCATCTGACGACTCCATTGTATTCTAAACAATTTTTTTTAGCTGTTTTTATATTTAACTAAATTATATTCTATTCTATTATATTTACAAATATGTTAGTAATTTTAAAGAACTTAAACTAAGCATGCCTAAAAATTAACAAAACTTTGCTAGGATACATTGTTGGGGCTAGTTGATGCTGTGTGGATTGTCCAACATTATTTATTTATTGTGGACCAAGCAGACTTAACAAATAGTTATTTATTAACAAAAGCTAAAACGTATGTATTTTACTTACAACAATTTATTAATATCACAGATTATGCAGGGAGATATCCTTCAAATTTCGTACGAGACTGCCACACGGTCTCCTGGTATATCACAACGTGAAAAACCCTGTTTTCAAAATGCAACCGTATGCTCTGTACGTTATTGTGGAGAAAGGTGAACTGAAAGGTAACTAAACATACTTACAAATAACTAAACGTAAACACAAACCTCCCGGAAGATAGACGCTACCTAAATTATTAAAGAAATGAGAAATGCTATCAAATAATCTAAATAACAATGAGAAGGAATACATATGTATGAGAGCTCCATAGATATGAAAGACTTCTAGAATATTCTACAAACACTTTTTTACTTCAGCAATCTGCTTCATAACGTAGTCATGAAGGAGGAAGATAAAAATCCCATTTAAATAAAGCTTTAGGTAACGACTTTTATTTTTCAGTCGTCCACGTATTCGGCAAACATCTAACTTCAGTAACAGTGGGCCGAGCCCTGAATAGGGACCAATGGCACAGTGTAGTTGTAACCATAGACGTTCATGGAGCTAGACTTATAGCTAAAGTCGACCATTTGAAGGAAGAGGTGTATCTCAAGGTAACCCTTGGGACCATTCTTATTTATATTATATAAAGCTCGATTACCATTTATCTCTATAGTTGATGTTGGTTGACATTGACAAAGATTGGTTTAATTTATAATGTGGTTTTGTTGCAGGGACTTAGTTTTGATACGAATTACGGGATCACTGATAATCTTATATCAGTAATTCTTATTGGAGGTAACGTCACATTTTATAAATCTAACTTTAACTAATAATGTAATAAAAAAATTTATAGTGACACTATTAAAACAAATAACATTTCGGAGGGAAGAGAAACAAAGTCACAAGAGTCATAGAACGCCCCAAAGATTCGACTGGTCAGGTGGTCGACTTGGTAGCGTAATTGGTTACCTACAGATGTTGCTAGGAATGTCGTATTTTTCCTAAAAAATTTATTATTTTCACGATTCCAGGATTAAGTTCAGAAGAAAAGCTCCACGGAGTGAAATACATAATAGAATCATTCGTCGGCTGCATTAGTGACATGGTACTAAGCTCTGGTAAAGCCGCATCAGACCTGCTACCCATAGTACCGCTCATAGCAACAAAACACGAGAACGTGAAAGAAGGTTGTATAGACAAGTGTAGGACTATGGAGAATCTGTGTTTTGAAGGGTCGAGGTGTATAAATGAGTATAATGGATACAGCTGTGATTGCTTTGGGACGTTGTATGAGGAGCCACTTTGTGATGTTTATAGTAAGTAAACTTTTATTTAACTACTTCCCATTTCTCAACCTTTTCATGTCGCAACATTTTTAAAAGAATTGAACAAAAGTTTTACGTGTTATAACTAGCTGCGCCCCGCGGTGTTTCCTTCGGTGTGTAAATTTGATCATTCCACGGGCGCACTGCACTCTTTTGGGATGAAAAGTAGCCTATGTTAATCCAGGATATAAGCAATCCTAGTACCAAATTTCATCAAAACCCATACAGCCGTTTGAGTGTGAAGAAATAAAAAACATACATACAAACAAACTTTCGCCCTCATAATATGTGATATATTTTCTTACAGTAGACGCAGCGATATTTGCCTTTTTATATACCTAAAAATACTGATAGCACAACACAGTTTAGAGACGTATTCCTTGTTATCTTTTTCTGAAATGAAAGAAAAAATCAGAACAAAATATTGCGATCATTATGGTCAGAACAGTAATAAAAGAAAAATTAAAATTAAAAAATATTTATTTTACGAAAGATCTTTCGTTAATAACGAAGATTACTGGTAATTTGACTTAACGAAATTTCAGACTACTTATCACTACTTATAAACAAAATAAGATGTAAAATATCACAGAAAATAAACTTAACATTAATTTAAATTGGGAAATATTCAATGCAACACAGTTTTACATAATGGTTATTGACCAAATAAGTTGTTGTATTTTTGGCTCTAAAGTGTGTATTGAATCAATATAGCTATTATTGCACTTTTACAATGTGCTCAAATATGTAGTTATTATTTATTTTTAATTTTACTTCATAATTGCTCTGTCAAAGGGAAAGTAGTACTTGATCGTTTATCTCTTCAAACAACGTAGATCTGATATCGATATGAGAAACGGTTAAGTCTATGCATTTGACCTGATTGCGCCTGTTTCGCATATTGAAATAAATTAAAATCAACAGCTAAAAGACTAAAAACAAGTTTTGAGAATATCCCTTTAGACGTTTTACATAATCGATTACAGCTGCAACAATTTTAACCCTAAGAGGGTCGAGTTACGTGTCGTATCGCATTTACGATTGGAAAGACCGAGTGCATTCCACCAACACACGAGTCAGCATGCATTTCAAGGTATAGTTTTGTAATATATAATTTTTGCATGTGACGCAATATTATTTTACTGTTTTAACTTGGATCAGGAACAATAAATAATTAAATAATGCTGGGCAAAACACACACAAATGGTCTTTATTATTTTCTTAATTCAAATGCCTAATTTTGCTTTATATAATATGTTAAGGAGAGACTATTCATAAAGAATTTCTACATGCATGGCATTGTCTTTTTCTGAAAACTTACTCTTTTAATCATGAGGCAAGTTAGGACACATACCAAATTTTCCACAATCTCGAGAATTCTAGTAGGTTCAAAACTTCAACTCTTACCTTGTAGGTTAAATACCTACCGGTTTAAGTTATTCAGAACCTATTAACAATTATCAGAACACAATGACAGTAATTGTTGTCGTCCAGTAAAATATCTAGCATACAAATAAGATAACCCGTTACCCGAGTGTTATTACATTCTAAACAGCTAGCATTTCTCTTGCCTGTGCAGAAATAAGTATATACACCGTAATTTTCTTAAATCTGCCAAGTAACAGATAATAAATAAGGATGAAAGATAATGAAACAACAGTTGTGTTGTGCTGTTCATAAACCTCAAAAAGAAATTGGTCGATCGATAAACTTCTTAATTTTATTGTACCAGGCAGTTCTGCTAGCAGTTAAAATCCATAATTAATTAATAAGGAAACGATAATGTTGATGTGTTTTCATGACCTGATACGTAAGTTATATTTCAGTACACAGCTTTTATTTTTAATTTGAGATCAAAATACAAGCCGGCCTATTTTGGAATATTTTAATCAGTAAAACGGCAAAGACCCTATATAAATACTTTTAATCTTACGCGATCCTACACATTATTATTATAGGTTGATTTTCAATATCAAGATCCTAAATATCCTACCATGTCGATGATATAAAATTCTAGAAATAAATACCCAAGGGCACGTTTAATGTCGCCAACATTCTAAAATCCTCAAATTAAAATTACTTGCATTAAAATTTACGAATTTGACTGGTTTAACATGTATGCAGTTTTAGCAATGAACACTTTGCATGCCATTTGGAAACTTTATCATTCACGTTTGGCTAATAAATCAACTATCTACCATTTTATTAAGAGAAATAAATCAGTTTGAGCTGCTTGACTATTGGCTTGCTCTGTGTCTGTACTTTTAAAAAACCGGATCAGTTAAAACACTATACTATCTTTTTATTTTTAACCAGACTAGGTTTGATGATTCAGCACTTTTCTATGCGAGCGGCCAAATCGATGACAAACATCACTACATAGCTCTTTCAATTCACGATGAAAAAGTAGCAATTCAAATCGACTTAGGCGACGGGGCTATAGTAGACTACTTAGGAGAAAAGGTCAACAACAACAAATGGCATAACCTGACAGTAATTATACAGGAGAAAACAGTAGTCGTTTACTTAGATGATATAACAACAATGTACGAACTGCCTGGAGACGCCAAATATGTTTGCATAGACCCTGAGATATACATATGTGGTGGACCGGACCTTTTCAAAATGAAAGGGTTAAAATCCTTCAACAATTTCGCTGGGAATCTGAAATACGTTTACTACCACGATGTTTCTATACTATATGAATTGAAACAAAATAATCCAAAGGTTCATTATATCGGAGCGTTAGACCCTGAGTTCGAAGACGTCGATATAGAAGTGATACCGATAACATATCCATTCGCTACATCACATATTTGGTGGCCGCTCAATCAGAGCCAAAGTGTGAATTTGATATTTGAATTTAAAACTAGCAAGAACATGGCAGTGCTGGCCTACAGTCAAATAACTTCGGGCCAAGGTTATTGGGAGGTAAGTTGTATAATCAAACAAGTCTTGATCAAGATAAAATAGAGGAAAATAGTAATTGAAATTCAAATCAAAACAAACCAACAAACATGAATTAAAAGTGGCAAAAACTGCTGTGTTTGAGGAAAAATTCAAAGATTCGTCTTTACATATTGCATAGATTCATCCTCATTCAATCTGATTTGAATTAACAATTTTCCAGTTACTTTGGTAACTATTGATTTTGCATGAAAGATTTCGCTAATCGAGGTAAAACTTCATTAAAAACCTGTCGTTAACTCACTTGCTCCAGTCCACTGACGTTATGTTTTTTTTTTGTACTCAATTAAATTCATTTTCTAGCTTGACACCTACGCTCATTTTCAGGTAAGAATGGTGAAAGAAGAAATTCGGTTTGAACTAGTCCAAGATGTAGGGAAGAATGTTACAGTTTTAAAGTCAGTGAAATTCAACGTAAGCAACGATTGGCACACTGTTGAAATTGACTACAGAAAAGGAAGGCTTAAGCTTACAGTGGACCACCTCAATAAACATGCTCAGATGCTGGGTAAAGATGTTCAAATAATATTTTGTGAATAGATGCCAACCGTGGCACACTGTCCGTGGTGGTCAAGGCGTAAGAATCAACCTCCAACTCAGCTGGACGTCGTAAGAGTCGACTAAGGGAACGTACTACAGGAACGGCAGCAGCTTTCTTCTGTGAATTGTTATGGCAAAACCTGCCTTGTTTAGAGGCATGTTCAGTAGTGGACGTAGATAATGGTGCTAATGAAGTTGGAAACCCAATCATCAAAAATCTCCACTAATTTCTGAGCAGTAAACTAATCATAGAGCTATTTAATTTGACCTTTGTTTTTTTAAATGCACGATTACTTAAGAATTTATCCAAAAATGCCGTTTAATAATGCCATATTCAAACAACTTTTTTGTACAGGACTTGGCTTTGAGTTGCAAGATAAGATCGTCATAGGCAGCGGCCTTAGATCAGCTAATATGGGCTTAATTGGATGTATGAGAAATATTAAAATCAATGGTCTACTCATCGAACCAAGGTAGGTCTGTAATCATAGCTCCGCTGACCTACTCATAATAAATATAAAAATCAAATAAAAAAAAGTTTGTTTATTCAGACTATGTCCATGAATTACATATAACTAAGCATTACAAAAAAATCACAGATAAAATAATATAAACATTAGGTAGGTGCATGTCACAATAATAAAACCTACGGAACTATAAATTATAGTTCCGCAGCCATTCAACAGAATCCCAACCTAAGGAGTCTAAAGAGTTAGAACTCTCTTGAAAGACAGCTTAATGGGCGAAGGAAACTTGCTGCCTACAACCTGTAGGATGGTGTGGGGATAAACAATGCTATGAAAAGTTTACAATTCTACAAAGATTCAGTGCTTACTGCTAAAGCAAAAGCTACCAAAAACAATATAACTGAAATATATATCAATTTCATTTAAGAATAAATGTTTAGCCGTTGGGCTAAGACATTTTCCCAGCTGTGTGTGGCTCAGTACCTAATGACTTTATTTACACAGCAATAATTAAAGTAAAAAAGGGTTTAAAGTTTTTGCAAGAAATACCTCGTAGTTTTGTGCAAAAACCTTTATCGATACTTGTTTTCAAATAATTTAGTTTTTAGTAAGTTTTTATTTTTAGTCTTTGGTTAGCACAATTAAATTGTTATTTGGCTATCTTTTGTCACTTTTTTTTGCTATCTTCCGCCTTTTTTAATTGAGTAAGATTCGTTATAATACATATTTATTGCATAAACGTTATATCCAATCAAATTTATATAATACCTAGGTATTACAGCAGGTTAAATTAGTATGTTAGGTACCATAATTTATGTTTTCATATTAAAAAGCAAGTAATATGCAAGTAAGTTTCAGCAGAATATTCTAGTAGTAATGAATTATAATACTGACTGATATTATAATTCTTTACTTCTAGAATATTCTGCTGAAACTTACTTGCATTATTATATTTTGCTGTGTTTTACCAATTGTTCTCAGTACCTACAAGGAAATTTATTATTCACTACAAAACGTGACTTATTTTTTTTAACATTTACGCCAGTGTTTCCATGACATGATGGATCCATGCATTTTCCTCAGTTGAATAGCATAATCAGGGGATTTCTTATAAAAAATTGCAGATACGTCATAAATACTGAAAGAGTGGTAGGAGAAGTGGCCATAGATGACTGTAGATACGTCGACCCTTGTACTAGACCCAACACTTGTGAACATGGTGGGATCTGCTCTATTAGAGAAGACAGGGTTATTTGTAACTGTGATAATACTGGTAAGTTTTACTTTTTTTATGTTCAATAGATCTTTGTTTGACCACAATCTCACCTGATGGAAAGTGACGATGTGTATCAGTCTAGAAGACACTTATTCTTCTTGTCATATGTCTTGTCTTGAAGAGACCCAGGTTGTAGTTGGACGGAAAAACAGAAACAGGTAGCGAGTTTATTTATTTATTTAACGTACAAAACACATCACAATCACTTAGAATTATAAAGTAACAAAAAACAAGAATAAAACTTGATTGCAACATAAACATATGTACGTGCGATTAGGTAATTAACGATGTACGCGAGTTTCATTCCTTAGCGATGCGAATGATGAAGGTGGATGAAAATTGCTTATTTATTTATTTATATTAAGGGATCTCTCAGCATATTCATTTAGCATACATAATAGCGATATGTGAGAAGACAGAAAGCTACTCTTCTAGACTAACAAGTTCCCACTAATTTCTATTAGTGGGGTTATTTGTATTCTGTTTCTGTGATATAGACTTAAAGATGCTGTAAAAACCCTATACCAAAATGTCTGCATATTTTTTCGTAACTCTATGATACGGTAAGCGCGTTTATGTCTTTTGTATGGGGATTTACCACTGCTAAGGAAAATAGTACCTATGTATGCTTTGTTAAGTTTGGCCTGGTTATTACGTTATAGAATATCGGCAATGGCCTTTATTAACAAAGAAAATTACAAACAAATAATAAAAGCAAATTAGAACTAGTAAATACAATTGAAACAATTAAGCTAACTGCAGACTGTTGCAAACAATCTACGTACGTAGCTCAACTGATCCATATCAATACCAGTCGTAAGCGTCCCCAAGACCCTGGCTGCATTGCCCCGCTGTATGGCAATGCTGATGCCCTGCGCCAGCTACCCACCAGCTCAGCCCATCAGCGACGCGTGACCAGGTCACGCGTCGCTTCGACCAGGCGCTCAAATAACTTTGTATAAACCCGGAGAGCTTCGGTACTCCACGGACCTAGGGACTCGACCCCAAAGGGAGCAAATGTGTAGGCTCTGTCGAGACCTGCATATTTGCGTCTCTTGAGATCCTCGGCCAAATCAGTCGTCATACCAGCCCTCACGGATGTCCTCGGAAATTGTGAATTGAAACTAAAACTGAAATTGAAATATTATTATATTGTATTGATTGATAATGTTTTTTTTTAAATTTACTAGCTGCTGCCCGCGGCTTCGCACGCGCTTTTCGAGTAGCCTATATTCGTCCCCGAGATATTATTAACCTGCCAAATTTCATTAAGATTCGTTCAGCCGTGAATAGGTAACAGAAAGACAGATGGATAGACAGACAGACAGATTTACTTTCGAATTTGTATTATTAGCATGGATTTTGCTCTTATTCAAAAAGGCCTTGGACAGGTGTTCTTTTCTGTAGCAACGCCGCTATTTCAGCACAAAGTTGCAATGTATTGCAAGAAACGAGAAAAAAGAAAATTTAATTGCATGTTATTTTATCTATACAATTACCTACATGTATATGTGTTTTTTTTTTACAAGTATCTGTCGATTTTGGTTGATAACATGACCATTACCAATATTAGCTTGGAATTAGATGATGTTGTGTCGTCCAGCATTATTTATTTATTTATTTTATATTATTTACTATCAATTTCCAGGTTACATTGGTGAAAACTGCCATTTCGCGACATTCCGTAAAACCTGCGAGGAATTAGCTCTTCTGGGCTACACTAGGAACGACGTCTATCTCATAGACATCGACGGTAACGGAAAGTTCCCGCCAGCACATGTCAAGTGCGAGTTTCAGATAGAGGCCGACTCTTCTACTACTGTTGTTGAGCATAATCTGCCGAGCCAAGTTGTGAGTTTGCATGCTTTTATGTACGTACCTAACACCCTAGCTGGCACTTTACCTCTATCAAATGCATAGTGCCTGCCAGAAATTATTATCGTAGCGCATCGCATGCTAGTCGAATCTTTGCGAACTTTGATTAGGCCGGAGAATCGCCATTTTTTTTTATTGTATAGCAGTTCATATAGACGAGACGCCCAAATTTGCCCTTATACGAACGGAGATGCCGACGTTCGAGATTTCATAAGCTCTCTAAGAGCCGTCAAATACGCCAACTCCTCAGTTGGCATTTGTTTACACACAAGCAAGCATCCTACAAGCCCTCTTTAGGTGTATCCCAGTTTTAGAAAGTATGAAAAGCCCTCTGCGGGCTCCCACACTTAGGCGTCTTGTTACACGCACGCACTTTTTTGCCGTAAAAATCTAACGTTAATTCATCGTGTGTAGGCACGGTCGTCAGTGTTGTATTGAATCGAGTTGTATTGTATTGAATTGAGTATTGTATGGAAGCTTGTTGTCGGCGGCGCCGTGCATACACACGGTGAAATTGCCGTAGATTTTTACGGCGAAAAAAACGTGCGTGTACAATAGCTCTAAGTATGGCAGCCCGCACAGGGCTTTTCATACTTTCTAAAACTGGGATACACCTAAAGAGAGCTTGTAGGATGCTTGCACAGGGTTACAAATCAAATGACATACGTGATGACTTGGCCAACAGGTGGTCGGGCCAGTAAATCTCGTATCAATAACATGGTTATCAATAACATCATCTGGTGTCATACTTTGTTGATATACTTTATGAATGTTGATTGAATTTGTAGACTGTTGATTTTCGAAAATGATATTTTGATAAGCCTATAAACTTCGAGTTCCCGTATCGGAAGCCAATATCCACTTTAATCACAATCGTTTATTTTACAGGAATGTAGGTGTACAAAAGGTCTTATGAAATAACGACTTCTGTGGCGCGGCGGGCGTAGGTCCGCCTGTGACGCAGGAGGTTGTGGGTTCGATTCCCGCCTCCAGACAAATGTGTGTACGATCTGCAGATATTTGTTCCGGGTGTACTGGATGTTTTCTATGTATAATAAAAAATATCTATCTATGTAGTGTATTGTATTAGGTATACATATCAGTTATCTAGTACCCATAACACAAGCTCTGCTTAGCTTGAGGCTAGATAACGTTATGTGAATTGTCCAGCATTAATTATTTATTTACATTAAGATCCTTGCACCTTGTCCTTAAGTAAAACAAGTTTTTTTTTTTTCAGGACGTCAGATCAGCTACCGGCCAAGACTTCAGTTTCAGGATCAAATACCGGGAGTTCACAGCTGAAATGTTACAGGAGCTTATCTCCCATTCTCTGTATTGCCGTCAATACATCAAGTATGACTGTATCAATGCGCCTTTAGAGCTGCATAGCGCTACTTGGTTCATATCCTCGTCTAACGATACTGTAGACTACTTGGGGAGTGTGAAGAGGTAAGATCATTTTTACATTAATTACCACAAGGTGGTTCTCTGTCTATTAGGGTATTTTGCAATTTCACTCATAGCCATAAAATAAACGATATAAAAAATAAATAAATACATATATATACCTCATTGTGGTGAACACATAATTAGAGACACACCCTAATTGATCACAAT
The DNA here is from genome assembly GCA_963662085.1 of Eupithecia inturbata. Taxonomy (NCBI): domain Eukaryota; kingdom Metazoa; phylum Arthropoda; class Insecta; order Lepidoptera; family Geometridae; genus Eupithecia; species Eupithecia inturbata. The sequence continues at coordinate 4,360,494 of OY759191.1, read as the reverse complement.
AAACATGATTTTGGCACAACCATTAGCCAAAGTAGGTATTAAATTTAATGTAATTGTTACTAAATCATACATGACGTTGTATTCTTTAAAATGGGGGACAAAAAAGTTGTGTTGCTTGGTATTTTAGACACTGCTCACTATCCGAATCTAATACAAACTTTTTTAACGTACCTGTAGCTGGCCAGCTAATTAAAGACAGTGAACGCTGTGTTCTGAAAAAAAAAAAAAAAAAAACTACATTCAGTTTTTCATTGTTTTGCCGCGTATTTGCATGAAACGTCGACATTAATTATAACATTTTATTTTTTGTATTCATATTAATACGTTTTATACCAATCGATATGAGAAAAAACAAGAGTTGCGATTCGTCCACTAGAAAGATAATCTTGAACTTTCATAGCAAAGGTTGGTCATACAGAAATATCGCAAACCATTTGAGCTGTTCTAAGGACATGGTTATGAATGCTATAACGCATTTCAAGAAGTTCTATAATACGACCGAAAACGTACCCAGAAAACCGAGACCTAGAAAAACTACTCCGCGGGAAGACTCTAGGATGGTGTTGTTGGCAAAAAAGGAACCGTTCAAAGGATCAGAACTGATACGCTCGGAAATATATGGGGCTGGAGGATCGACGGGTGTGTCTGCAAGGACAATTAGACGGAGACTATGTGAGGCAAACTTGTACGGAAGAGTGTCTCGGAAGGTGCCACTTTTGAAAAAGCAAAATGTTAAGGCAAGGTCAGCGTTTGCTAAAAAATATGAACACTGGACTGAACGATAGTGGAAAAATGTGCTTTTTTCGGATGAAACAAATATTAATATGATTAATTCTGACGGAAAACAATATGTTAGACGCCCCCCGAACAAAGAAATGGATCCGAAGTGCACCAAGAAAGTAGTGAAACATGGAGGGGGAAATATCATAGTGTAGGGCTGTTTTTCAGGACTTGGTGTCGGACCTGTCAGGAATATAGAAGGCAATATGGATAAATACCAGTACAAAAATATTTTACAAGAAACCATGCTGCCCTATGCTGAGCAAAATTTACCGGTAATTTGGATTTTTCAACAGGATAATGATCCGAAACACACCGCCAAAGTAGTTAAAGATTTCTTAAGGAACCAGTTTGTGACAGTTTTGAATTGGCCCCCGTACAGTCCGGATTTAAATCCAATCGAAAACTTGTTGTACCAGGTGAAGAAGACAGTGGCGGCAAGAGTACATCAAACGTCGATCAACTTTACACAGCTTTTACAGAAGCGTGGGAACAAATTCCGGTACAAGTTTGTACAAAATTAATCGCTTCCATGGCTAAGAGATTTCGTGCTGTTATTGCTGCAAAAGGACATGCGACCAAGTATTGATACGCATCGGAATGCTCTATAAAAATGTGTTGGAAATCTTACGTACTAAGATAATTTCAATGATAACAAATTTTTTGTTTAATTTCTTGTTACGAAATGAAGTGTCTTTAATTAAATGGCCAGATCTTACTAATCTTATCTTTTATTTACACTGCTTAAATTTAAGTTTTACCGAATAAAAGGCAAGTTTTGTTGTAAATGTTTCGTTTTAACAATACACAATAAGTCAGCAAAAAGCAGTCTGATAAAGTATATACAGGAGGAATAGCTTAGTTATTTCAATATGCTTCCAGTGTCTTTAATTATGTGACCACCACTGTATATATATATATACATAATATATGTATATATGCCAGCTAAAAACGTACATACAAAGATACCACCAGCATATTTTCCTTGTAGGTATTAGATAAGTTTTTATGTTGTTTTGTACTTGCATTCTATTATCGGCGACCGATGTGGCGCGGCAGGCGAAGTTTATCAGTCATCTAGTACCCATAACACAAGCTCTGCTTACTTTGGGGCTAGATGATGCTGTGTGGATTGTCCAGCAATATTTAATTTATTTATTTATTATCCAAATAAGCTTACATAATTGATCATATCGCGGTGTTGTACTCTTTAAAACAACTCTATCATAAGATAATTATAAAAAATTACAATCAAATAATAAAAACAAATTAGAAATAGTATTTACAAATTATACAAAATTATATAAATATTTGATATCGTAACTTTTATCAAGAATAAGAATAAGCCTAGATAGGACCTAAACCCAAAGAGATATCATCAAACTAGAGATTCGAACTTTATTCTACTTAGAAGCATCCTTCACACTTTCAGAGGCTACTGCGCCTGCGGAATCAACGCGACTTGCATAAACCCAACCCAATCCTGCAACTGCGATTCCAACGAGAAAGACAAGTGGTTGTTCGACGAAGGTACATTCGGGGACACCACTAGTCTCGGTATAACGGAGATGTACTTCCTACAACAGAAATATTTGACTGAAGAGGCTCAGGGAAGGATCACACTGGGCCCGTTGGAGTGTGTTGAAACAAGTGAGTATGGCACCATCCGGATCCGGTCCAAAAAAGCTTGTACGTCCAAACTTCCATGCAGTGTTAATATACTGCATGGAAGTTTGGACGTACAAGCGCTCCGTTGATTTTAATAGGTTTCAGGTGGTAGCCTAGACAGTGGTTCATTACAGAGGACCTTGCTGGTGAGGACAGTTCCCAATCCTATCAACTCGGTCAATTCAATTTATATATTCAACTTCTAACTCAAGACTTTTGTCTAGCAATTTACATTACTTAGCTCCTATATAGTGTCATAGAAATTCCCTTTAGGTCCGTCGGGTATGTCCAGTTTGTTCGTAAGGTATATTTCCCTGAACGTCCACATACCTAAAGGTCCATTTCCCTAAACGTCTACATCCCAGAAGCTAGAGTCCAGCTTGTTCCACGAGATTAGTGTCAGTTACGCAAAATGATACACGTATCTTCTATTGCTTTACTAGTTCATTGACTAAATTGCCTTCTTTTCTCCAAAATTGGCCCTATTCCACTCTGATCCACTTTGCAGGTCCAGTAATTAATCAGTTTCCACTTTTTTGTCTGATCTACCGATGGATTAGTTTCGGCTTCAAGCTCCACTCTGATCCACCGGTGGATTCGTTTCTCGATGTTCATGTAAAGAAAAATCAATGGACTTTTTTCTAAGACATTTTTGTACAACGTAGCCATAGACGGTGTACAATTACCAAAATGTACACTACAGTAGGTACAATACAATAAACTTTATTGACAAAACACCAAAAAAAAATTCAAAAGAAATACAGGAAAAAAGAGGAGTTGCTCAATGGGCGGCCATATCACTAAGAGCGATCTCTTCCAGACAACCTTGGAATGGATACGAAGCAGTTTTACACGAATAGACGGTGGCGTATTTCTTAAATATACAAAACATACAATACATAGTATAAAATACATATACTATAATAATAATACATACCAAGTTTTATAAAAGATAGGATGAGGAAAGATAGTGTTCATAAACCATATGCTTTTATCCTTCTTTCATGGTGGCTTTGACTAGTGGTAAGTTTGTCGAAATGTCCAGTGGTATCCATTATCCTTTTCAAGGGGAATGCTCTTGAATAAGACATTGGATACCTGATTAACCTCACTAAAGTTATCTCATAAAGAAAAAAGTTTTTACAAAGCTATACCACAATAATTTCTATGCTCTCAAATATAGTATCATCCAGCATTACTTTGCGTGTCTTACAGTAGTAGTAATGTATTTACTTTTTCAGACACACAACGTTACGTAGTAACATTTACAACCTCACAATCGTACATAGAAGTGCCTGGTTGGCGGAAAGGCGACATCGCGTTCAGCTTCAGAACGACCGGCACTAGTGCCATACTGCTGTTTCAGCCGCCGATTAGACCGAATTATCCTTCGTTCATGGTGGCTTTGACTAGTGGTAAGTTTGTCGAATTGTCCAGTGGTATCCATTATACTTTTCAAGGAGTATGCCCTTGAATAAGACAATGGATACCTGATTAAACTCACCAAGGTTGTCTCATAAAGAAAAAAAGTTTTACAAAGCTGTACCACAATGATTTCTATGCTCTCAAAGATAGTACAATTCAGCATTGAGTAACATCGGGATGGAGATTATAATTATGATGATAATAATACCGATATCATGAATCGAGATATTCATGAAAATATCTTGAAACCTAACGCAGATACCTACCTAAGTAAAATTTTAAAAATATTTTGAAAATGGTAATGGTATGGTATGGCTTTCATTATCCTTGGGCCTAATTCTGCTAACCAATCGCTTCTATTTTCTTCAATGGCTATTTTTTTCTGCTTAGCTTAGGGCTAGATGATGCTGTGTAAATTATTGAGCATTAGCTATTTATTTATTTGTTTTATTTACTGGTATCGTCGCAGAATCGACACGTAGAATCCTTCGATGAAAGAAACTCTAGATAGTGCTTGCGGTGCTATTTGCATGGAGAAATAGAAAGTTTCAAGCCTAACACTTTTGACGTGCGTGTCCTCCATCTCTAGTTTCTTTAATTTAAGGTAGAATACCAATACGACAATCTAATAATAGAAACATATTCGAACTAGTATTTACAATTGAACCAATTGAGCTAACTGCAGACTGTTGCAAACAATTTACAAGTAGCTCAACTGATTCATATCAAAACCAGTCGGAAGCGTCCCCAAGACGCTGGCTGCATTGCCCCGCTGTATGACAATGCAGATGCGCTGTGCCAGGTTTTTCACCACTCTCGGGTCACGCGTCGCTTCGACCAGACGATCAGATAATTTATTAAAAACCCGGAATGCCTTGGTACTAAAATGTGCCATTGTCAATGTGACATTGTCATAGTAAAGCGATTAATTTAGCAGAATAGGGACTGAAGACGGATTTGACAATATTATAAATAACAATCAGGGATCAAAAGATAAAGTATTAAAATAGCATTCACTCGATCTCTACAGAACACGAACTAACATTCAACTTCACCCTCAACACGGGAACAACTCGCAAGCTAGTCATCAACTCCAAGCGTAAACTCAACGGGGGAGAATGGCACAAGATATGGATTGACTACAATTTCTACCATGTCAGGTTTATGCTAAACACTGAATATCAGATGCTGAATCTATTGCAGGAGGAGGAATTTGGGCCGTTTGAGGGATCAATGTTTATTGGAGGTGCTACTGCGTAAGTTGTATAACCTATGAATAGAATTCTCCACACATTATTCTTATAACAAAGAAGATAATGATGTTACAGCTGTACCAACAAAGAGATGCCTCAATCAACGTTTGCAGTTCTTAGGCCCGTATTAGGAAAGCTTGCTCAGTCATAGACCTATGCTTGAGTGACGTTTATGCCATTTGGTTACTCAAGCATAGATTGATGACTGAGGAAGCTTTCAAGGAGTATGCCCCTGAATGGGCCTTAGATTTATATCTCTTAAATTAAAATTAAATCGACCATCCCACTATGTCCCGCAGATTTGCTACAAACATGTATAAAAGAGGCGCCTAGATCTGTCCGGAGAAATTCAATTACTTATGTTATTTCAGAGAGCATTTTAAAAAGTCAGCAGTGAACCAAGGCCTCATAGGCTGCTTCAGAGGACTTGTAGTCAATGGAGAAGTTCTAGATATATATAGCTACATGTCGGTTCATCTATCAGAAATCATAAAGGACTGCAAGCCATCGTGTGTACCGAATCCTTGTCAAAATAAAGCAATTTGCAAAGAGCTCTGGTCCTCTTATGAATGCATTTGTAAGAATCCCTGGGCACATTTAGGAGCACATTGTGAAGAAAGTAAGTGTAGCTAGCTAACCAAATGGCAACATAGGGAAAAATTATATATACACCACAAGGTACTAGACATAAAACGACAAACAAGTAAGAACTATGATAATAGAAGAAAATGCCCATTGCCTTCCTAGATGTAATAAGAAAAAAATATAGTATGTAAACCATTGTAGTGTAATTTGACTAACGTTTTACAGATATAAACGAAAAAGCACTAACATTCCAAACAGAAGAGTCCTATCTAAAGAAAAACTACCTGGTAAATAACGAAACAGATGCAGAAAAACACAAACTAAAGAAAATGATGACAGAAAACGTACTGATGAATCTACGTACTTACGACGACAATGCTCTAGTCCTATACGCAAATGACAATCTCAATAATTTCATACATATTTTCATACACAACGGAACTAAAATATTCTACCTTTTCAACGACGAAGATGAAATAATACAAATGAATGTGACTTACGCAAATATAAATAAAGGTGAAAGTGTACAAATAGCTATAATCAGAACTGAAAACTCGACAACGTTACATGTGAACGATAAGAATACTACTATTTACAGAGTTGCTAGATTGTTGACGAACTATACTAACAAACCTTGGGAAAATCCTGAACAAGGTAGGATGGTAAACCGAATAGGCAGATAATAAAGGAATAAATACTTAAATAACAAACTTATTTCAGAGGTAATCCTTCCACAAAGACCTCCGGCGCCACCTACAGACTATTTCCAAATGAATCTTGGTGGTTACGATGCGTACTCTCTACACCTTGCCCCGAGAGCAAATGAATTACCCCAGGGCGGGTACGTAGGATGTGTTAGAGGATTCAAAATAGCTGATCAAGTTGTGGACTTACCGAAGAAAGCTCAACAAAATATTGATCAAGGTAAGATTCATGTCACAAAAATGTTAGAGAAGATGGCTATAATGTCATTACTTGCATTAGACCCGTAAATTGGATGAAAGAGAGGATAAAGACGCTGAAAAAAGTAAACATTAATAGTTAACCCAATATATTTTTGACGGCGAATCAAAGAAAAATCTAATCTCTTATTCCATAGATCTCATAGGAGTCTTACCAGAATGCAACATGAAATGCGATGCCGAACCTTGCAAAAATGGAGGGATTTGCACCGAAGACTTCACTAACCAAGAAAGCAGTTGCGATTGTGAACTAACTAGTTACTTCGGAGAAAACTGCATGGAGGAGAAAGGAGCTGATTTTAACGGAGAGAGTATCTTACAGAGAAAATTTCTTCTGAACGTTCCTATAACAATGGTAATCTTAGTAATATCGACATTTTTCATTTCATTTGACTACGTAATTACCTTTTGTTCTAGATTATTCTTCTATAATGTACCACGATAAACTAAAAACATTCCATTGACTTCACAGGTAAAAATAAAACTAGCATTCTCAAGCAATGATCTGCGACAGAAGAATACTGTCCTTCTTTTAGTGCAGACAGAAAATAAGTAAGTCTTTTTTTGGCGCTACAAGTAGAACTAAACATCCAGAAGCTAACATCGTTTTTCCTATTTCAAAATAAAAGTTATAGAGTAAGTTCAACAGTTTCCATGTTTTCTGCAACGTAAGAGGTTGCGGGTTCGATTCCCGCCTTGGGACAAATGTTTGTAAGATCTGCAAATATTTGTTCCGGGTGCTCTGGGAATTTTATATGTATAATAAAAAATATCTATTCATGTTATGTATTGTATTATGTATATCAGTCATCTATTACCAATAACACAAGTCAAGCTCTGCTTAGCTTGGGGCTAGCGGATGCTGTGTGGATTGTCCAGCATTATTATTATTTCAGACGCAGTTACTATCTTCTAATCGCTATTACTCAAGATGGTTATTTGAAGTTTGAAGAAGACAGAGAAGAATCTGCTTACGGTGCAGAATTCAAAAACAGAAATTTTCTCAACGGTAATGCAACATATTTTATCATAAATTTTTAAGAAGTGAAAGACGAAAAATTCAATTACAACGTTATAATTCTAGGTGCCCGCCACACCGTTTACTATACTCGTATAGGAGATGAAGCTACACTGCTAATAGATAAAATAGATGTACCTCTGCAAAAACTGCCACCTGAAGGGCTATGGGAAGTGTTTGATGTCGGTTCTAATGAAGTACAAATCGGTGGTCTGAACACCACTGATCCTAGGCTAAAGATTTATAAAGGGTATAATGGATGTTTATCAAGTAAGTAATGTAAATACTACTCTAGAAGAAAACACTCAGCAAATAAACAGGGTATTTTAGGACACATGATATTACTTGTACCGACTTAAGATTTGGTATTTCAGATATAATAGTTGAAATTAATGACTATGAAATGAAACCACTAGAAGAATACATGCTATTTACTAAATCTGACGCTGAAAAAGTGAATGCTGTAAATGCACAAGGTGTAAGAAGTGCGCAATGCTCAGCTGATTTTGATGAGGCGTGGCCAGAACATGATCAACTTGGGTCAACTCATAATGGCAGCTTCTTAATTGTAAGTAAATATATGTATATCATATTAAATCTTCCTACTTTAGATGAAGAGAACTCTTAGAAACCTACCTACTCCTCCCATTGTCATGAACGTTACCACCATATGAATATTAAAATCCATTTCTATGGGATAGAAAATCCAAAGACCAAGTTGAATATCTGTTTAGTATCCTAAAATATTACCCAACCAATAAAAAAAATTATACTGCAAAAATTCTTAGCTCAACCTTAACATTTTCACCAGTAAAATTGTCATTCCTTTTGCTGATTTAAGTACCTTGCTGGTCACCAACAGAGCGTGGACAAAGCGTGGGTTGAGGATCCTCCTTCCAGGATTCCCTACGATTCTCTGTACCAACAGCCTGATGCTGAGGAGGAGAATACTGATCAGTTCTTCATAGCTCTGATTGCTGTGTCTGTGTTGGGGCTGTGCTATGTTGGATATCACGTAAGTGGAATTTCCAATAGGAATAAGTGCTTATGATACGGACAATGGTAAGCAAGAAAGATTAACGAAACCAAATTAAAAAGAAATCACAGTGCTAAGTAATTGCAGAGTTTGCAAGTAGCATAAAGCAGGATTAAAGTTATTAATGCGAAAAACCCTAATAACCCTATTCCTAATGGCTTTAGAACAGGGGACATCCAGCGAAAGAGAGAGTCTTATACCCAGCAGCGAGTAAGTAAATGTGTTGATAAATTGATTGAGAACTTAATAATCTAAATAGATTTTACTTAGATTTCAATTGTTAATTAACAAAGAAAATAACAATCAAATAATAGAAACAAATTAAAACTAGTATTTTCTATTGAGCTAACTGCAGACTGTTGCAAACAATCTACAAGTAAGGTTTTTAATCTACAAGTAGCTCAACTGATCCATATCAATACCAGTCGCAAGCCTCCCCAAGACGCTGGCTGCATTGCCCCGCTGTATGGCAATGCTGATGCGCTGCGCCAGATACCCACCAGTTCTCGGGTCACGCGTCGCTTCGACCAGACACTCAGATTTTTTTTTTAAAACCCGGTTAGCCTCGGTCGCCAACGGACCAAGGGTCTCGACTCCAAGGTGACAAAATGTGTAGGCTCTGTAGAGATCTACATCTTTGCGCCTCTTGAGCTCCTCGACCAAATCTGCCACCGCACCAGCGCTTTCGGAAGATGGGAAGGCGCAAGTGTGTCGATACATGTAGTGTCCCACACAATGGGCCTCACAAACTCCATAGATTTTACTTATTTTAACTTTCAGATGTGGCGGACACACAAAGCTCAGAAACTGATCAAGGAGAAGGAAGCTGATGAACGGATGATGAGAAACAAAGAGATCTCCATTTACCAAGAGCCAACAATCTCATTCTTACAGGTATGTACTCTGTGTGTCTAGAAATAACAACAGCTTTATGAGAGGAACAAGAAAATACGTGACGAATTAGTTTGGATGTTGGTAAAGAAAAGGAAAAAGTGTTAAAGGTAATAAATCCTGAAGTTAAAACTAATGAATATAAATCTAAACATAACTTTCAGCTCAAAGAGGAAGAAGAGAAGAAAGAAGATAGTGAGAAGAAAGCTAATGGAATAGTGGTAGAAGAAACACCAACAGTCATTGTAGAGCTGACGGAGGAAAAGCCCGTTGTTAGGAAAGGATCTTTGCGTTTCAGAGGTACCTACTCGCATTGATACAATACAATACATTACACTTTATTGCGCACACCAAGAAAATACAAAAAAAAAATACTGGAAAAGAGAGATAACAGAGTTGCACAATGGGTGGCCTTATCGCTAAGAGAGATCTCTTACAGGCAACTTTGGGATGGACACGAAGCAGTTGTACACGTATATTTAGATAATCCGCTCTAAATTATTTATTATATGTAGAAAATGTATGATGAATTTTCATTATAATTTTCCACCTTTAGTACCTTTTAGGTCATCCATCATCATCAACCTATATTAGTCCACTGCTGGACATAGGCCTTCCCAAATGAGCGCCATAGCGCCCTGTCTTCAGCTAGCCGCATCCAGCGTGTGCCTGCAGTCTTTCGCAAGTCGTCATCCCACCTGGACGGAGGGCGTCCTACACTACGATTGCCGAGTCGCGGTCTCCACTCAAGAACACGTGCCGGCCCACTGCCACTTCAGCTTGCTAATTCTTTAAGCGATAAGTTTGGTTCTCTGTCGGATGACCTTCTTAGGTACTAAGTCTAATTTTAGTACCTACTTCTGTTGATACCTACCTACTGCTCTCGGCCTACTGCCTCTAAAGAGCTCGGGATCGTGACCCTGCATTGTGAACATTTAAACCAAGTAGCCCTGTTCACGCCCCTAAATTTGCACCTGTTCCAGCGCCGTGGGGTTAACGCGGATCGTGCTCTCCGCAGCAACAAGCACCAGCACAGGCTAGTCACTCCCAAACACAATTTAAAAAAATCGAACAGATCAGTGTATATCTCGGGGCCGGCAGTGTACAACAGACTACCTCACAAAATCCGGAATGCCACCTCCACCGCGGCGTTTAAAATAGTTTGAAAAAGTGGTTGTTAAAAAAGGTTTTTTTACAATATGTGCGAATTCCTGGAATTGCCTGAATATTGATATATTTAATTATAATAACGTAATTAAGAAATATTCATAAAATTTATATTTAAAAAATGACCTGTAAAATAATTTTTTAAATTAAATTCTTGTATTCTCTTCAAAGATATGGTTGAAAAGGAACGCCTGTGGGAGCCATTAGTGGAAAAAGATGAAACTATTGAAAATGGAAACGAAACTGACAGCGAGAATGAAGCTGACGATGAAAATAAAAACGACGTAGAAGAACATGCCCTGGTTGGTGGTACCTATTTCTTACTTTTCTAAAATCTTTTTAAAAATACTTTCTTACTCGGTTTTAGAATCATTAAATTTATGTACCTAGGTAAAAACTTATAATAACATTGACAGAAAACAACAAGCTAGGTACATACCTAAAAGTAAGACAACCACCAAAAACAACAAAGAAAACTCCAATACCGCATATTTGCACACGCGCAGTTAATAATGTGAATATATTCGAGTTCAAAATCGGACGTGAGGCATGAATGAAAACTGTCAAATACAGAATCGTTTCGACCTTCTGCGATTTGCTCCGATGATACTAGTAGTGTCGTAAAATATTTTCCACCAATATTTTGTTGATTTTTGTAATCCCTTTGTTGAAAAAATACTACTTAATTATAGTAAAGTACCAGGAGAGCAGAAGTTGATTGGAGATACCACATACAGTGAGTTGGTTAGAGATTCACTAGTGAAATGAAATGTAGTAGGTACTTAAGTAAACTGTTGTTTGTGCTGTAAAATGGTAGGTACTAAGACAGGACTATTTTGGTGGTAGGGTCTCGTCCCGGCCTACCACCAGGGGTAGACTTGGTGGTAGGCCGGGTCCGTATGGGTACCTATCTAGGATTCTAGAACCGAGTAAGTACAGTGGTCATTATTTTAACCAAGCACCAAATTTTCAGAGACGAACAGAAAGCCAAGATCTCAGAGGAACACGCATGCTGTCAGCTCCACTGCCATACAAAATAGACGAGGAGGGATCCAACGAATTACTAGCATCGACCGCTTAGAATAATAAATAAACCATTTTAATTTGCATTCCTTATTTTCATTTGTTTAATACGGATTGCACGGAAACGGCAAAAGCGACAAATGGCATTTTATGATACTGCAGGTACCTACCTAGTGTAGGTACCTACTATTTAGCCATAATGTGATTTTCATAGTAAATCTCAGATGTACAAGTTATGCTAACGCTTAAGAAAACGGTTTCTATATAATATAATAGCAAAGAAATATTATATACGGTAGTTACTTCAATTCAATTGTCGCAAAACTACTTAGTACCTACATAATGATCAAAAACATTTAAATTTCCTGCTGCTCACTTGACCATTCACTCACATCATTCAGTCAGACCATAGATTAATTGCGTCATATCTAATAGCCCGGCAACACGCTCCATCATGCTTCCGCACCCCAGTTTGTGCAGTTATGATACCTACGACTAAAAAAAGACGGAACAGAAATTTGACTGCGCAAACGCCATATCATACCTCATTCATACGTCTAGACTGACCTGTCAGTATTATTTAACTATTTTCGTTGTCCGTCACGATCACAACGTCACGATGATGTCACGTAAAGAGGTTTTTTTATTAGGAGCTCGACGATGTACAATTCTATGAATTCAGTTAAAAACTCCTTCGATTATCATCTCAATCACAATTTTTTATGATTTATACCAGCCATACTCTAAGTGTGTTCCGCGGAACCCTAGAATTCAGCTATACCCCTGTAGGGGTTCCGTAAGAATTTAAAAAAATATATTAAAACACCTGTCTTTGGCGACCGTTCTGACGCGGCGTATCACGAAGCGCAGCCAAACTTACCTCGCCTCGAACAATTTTACTATGCCGCTACCGCCGATACCTACTTGTGAGCGTGCAGTCCCTTTGATAAAAGCCGGCTCGACGATATAAATTTATAATTGTGAAAAAGTGACTTGCGGCTCTAACTTCAAAACGTAAAGTCGAGATTGTTTACACCACATTTTTTTAATTTCTATTTTTATTTCGGCTTTTTATTTATCAAAGGCGCCAACCCGAGTATTTTTGAGAATATTCGAGATCGAGGCAAGGACTATAAAAGCGACGACCGCGCCTTGACACTAGTCAGTGCCTCTCCTCCGTAGACCGAGACACGTTCTCGGTGACCCCGTTGACCCAATCACCGCCGCTAACCCGGAGGTGACGGCAACAAGTACCGATTCGCTTCCGCACACTACACACCCGACCAAAAACCGACCCAGCCGGATGCGGGGTCGAAGAATTCCCCGCTTCCGCCCATAGGTGCATTCGTGTACCTTGGCGAAACCTCCATTCCCTCTTGTAGCATCTGGCGACAGCCCAAGCCGAGGCTCGCACCTAAGTGGTGGCCCTTGTGCGTGTTGCCCCATCTTAACTTATAACTTTACAAAATAAAAAAAAACTTATATCTACCATTTAAAACATAACCAGTGCAATAGGCGGCCATATCGCTGAGAGCGGAGATGGAGAAAATTATATAAGTTGAAAAAAGATGTGTTTCGTCGAAAACACTTTGCCGCCAAGTCCAATCTTCAGCATGTCAACGATTGCACAAGCCGCGCTGAAGAGGGGTTGCGCAAGCTACCGTCCACACTCCTCTTACCTGCGTAAGACGGAGCGTGTGGCCGGGCTTTAAGGTCAGACAAAGTTCTACTTGTCTTTATTTAGTATTTGTGGTATTTTTGTAGTGGCAACTCCTTGTGACAGAATCCGAATTTTGAAGTTGTCAAAAGTTTTTATTTGTCTTGAATGTCTTGTCTAGTTTATTAGTCTATGGTAGGTAAGTCATTTTTGATTTCGGAAGGAAGTGAAATTTTAACAAAACATGGATGAGTATGAAAAGGCAAAAATAGCAGCTCTGCCTTCTCAATTACTCGTCACCACAATATGTCATCCTATGGAATATGCGAAAGTTCTAATCCAAATCGGGTACGAGCCTCTTGCTCCCCGCCGGTCGACCACCCTTTTCGGACGCCCTGCCATGATATTACCTAACGTTTTCCAATACATCAGACACATCAAGCAACAAGACGGTTTCCTCGGGTGCTACAAGGGACTATCGGCTAGAGTTCTAGGACTTATTGCCTCGAGCCAACTCACCACGAAAGTGGTATACGCGGTTGGTATCAACCTTCCTGAGATCGATGATCCCCCGAACATCATCAATGATGATGAGCCGAAAGCAGATGACTATTTCCGGATCAGTCGCCGCGGAATGATCCTGCACATCGCCTCCAACGTCGTTGCGTATCCATTCAGTGTTGTGTCGATCAGAATGATGGCTTCCTTCGTAGGCAAAGAAGAAAGTTATTCATCACTATTCGGAGCTATCGCCTCTATTTACAAAGATGATGGAATTCTCGGATTCTTCCATGGATTCATACCCAGACTGCTTGGAGATTTGACCTGCATAGCCACCACGGGTATATTGGCCTACTACGTAAATAAATATCTGATCAAGACCAAAGACCTCCGATATTACACAGTTCCGCTGTTGACATTTGTAACGAGCACCCTCACTTATCCCATGGTGGTTGTGTCTACTTGCATGGCTGTTGCTGGATGTAGCCTGTCTGCTGGGAACCCTCCAATAATGCCTAAGTATCCATCATGGCATCTCTGTTGGAGGGATCTACTTCGAAACAAGCAACACAAACGAGGTTCCTCCCTTATCTTTAGGTACTACATTGCTCCAGTCACAGCTTATGAGTAGATGTTTACTTGTGTTTTTATTGCATTTATTTGTTACATTTATTTGCTCTAAGTGTTGAAACGTTCCATGATGATCACCAAGTAGTTGGGTTGAACTTGAGTCAAATATGTATTGAAATGAGAATGTAAATAATTAGTATAAAATGGTGTACCATGTGAATAATTAATTTTGCTAGATTGTTGTGTTGAGTCGAGTTGTGGTTATATTATTGGAATAAATAATATTTTATTCATCATTATTATATTTTATTGATATTCATCATGACTATTGTTCTTTAACTCACATGATTACATTACTACCTACCTGCCAAAAAACTTATAACAATATCAAGTTATCAACAGCTCATACAAAACTTTTAACACACTTTGTATGAGAAGTTCGGTAACTTCAAGCTGAATCTCAAGAGTTGAATAATATTGGATTACAGGATTGGATACAAACTTCAATGTGTCCCCTGTAGGTGGAGCTTTAGTTCAATAAAAGTCCCAGAGTTTTTCGACTCCTACGTCACTCGACCTCGTTGTGTAGTTGTTTAGCTCGTTCCCGTACTGAGGGAAAGACGCGGGTTTAAGTCCCGTCGAAGTCGAAAAATATTTGAGATATTATTTGATTTTTTATAAATTAACCTAGTGTGAGACTTACACACTATAATAATAAAAACTTTAATTTAATATTGATAGGTGAATACTACACATAACAGAAAGTATATTGTGGTAAAAATGGTAATTATTAGAATAAATAGATACATAATGTACCTACTACATGTTAGCTACACGTTTCTTACATCGTATTGTCGAGAATGTAACTCTCAGTGTTGGCCGCAGTGTTGCCAAAGCCCGCCTGTGAATGAAATGCACTGCTAGATTATCTCCAAGGGTTGTTTCAAAATCAATGTATTCATCCCATAGGTCCACATTGCCGGCACCATGAGTTACAATGGCCAATTCGTAACACCGCCTTATTTCTTTTGGATTAGGTTTTGGTTGTTCTGTTTCTATTTTTATCATGGCTTTGTGGACTTCTATTTGCATTGGTGGGATCTTTATCAGATCATTGTAGAGTTCCCTGGCAGCTTTAAGGCCATTGAGTACATGCATTTTTTGAAGGATTTTTGGTTTTACAGCCAATACGATTGTGTTCTCACAGAGTTGTATTTTCTGGACCAAGTTTTTGAGCTGAAACAGACATAGATTATCTAACATACACTAATGAAATCATGGACTAGCTTGTGCCCGCAGCTTCGTCATGAGGGGGTAATTAGATAAAACATACAAAGCTTTCAGAGATAATTTAGCTTGAGGATTTTTTAAGTAGCAATATCGCTGTGGGTGCGACTATACACTAGCCAAACTCGATGTGGAATGTTTGTAAACCAACCACGACACAAAACCACAACTCACTTGCTTGGCAGTTTGGTTAGTGTTTCGCGACATAGCATCCTGTGAAGATAGGGCGCTATGTCGCTCATTATGGGAGGGTGATGTCCAGCAGTGGACTAGTATAGGCTAATGATGATCGCCATAGTTAACTTACAGTCGCAGGGTTTTGGATATTATAAATCAGCTCATTGTACAGGAAAATAGAATCTTCTGCCGTCATGACCTTAGCCCCTGCTTGTAGTATATCTAGTTGTTTATTTTCATCAGGTTTTGCAAGATTAAGTTTCTCCGCCCACAAACTTTTGTGTTTCTTATGTTTCTCTGTGGCTTCATTTAGTATCTGCAATAGAAAGTTTTTATAAGTACGTCGCTAAAAAAACGTGAAGTACAGAACTAACGTGATCAGAACATAATTAACATAATATAAAAACACGGGTATTTTTCGAGCTAAATAACGTTTCTGTTTTTTCCCGATGATGATCCAGCAATTAACTCGAGACATAACAATAACAAAACATCAAAATACCTTCCACAAATCTTCCTTCGAAGTTTCTCCTTCCAACTTCAGAATGTTAAGGCCGAATTCGAACATGCTATCAGTTAAAAGATCTCTCTTATAGCCAGTGGACCACGCGCATTTCACGGCAGCAATCTTTTGCATCTCATTGCCTGCACTTTCATTCATGCCAAGAAGTGTGTGGATGAATTTAGTACAAGTCTGCTCTACTGGTATCTAAAAACAATAATTAATATATTTTAGTAGGTAGGTAGGTACTCAGGTGTGCAAGAATGACAACTTATTGTTATAGGTTGCCTGAAAGAAATCACTTTTAGTGACAAGACCGCGCATTGTACTTAAATAAGTAAGAAGTACCTCTCTGTGGGTACACTCAGTGCGACACTGAGCGAGCTCTCTCAGCTATGCGTCGACCGACCACACAACTGGGCGCCCAACGTGCGACGGTTTGATAATTCGCCTAGATAAAGATTTGGATTGAAAAAGACCGCCTCTCTCATGCTGTCCCGCTTAGATCAAATAATGTTCGAGAGGCTTTTAATCCAGACCTTAATCTACGAGACTTATTGAAAACCTGTGCGTAAAGTCAAAGAGCTAGAGGAAGAAGCAACGGGCGCCCAGTTCTGTGGTCATGGTTTCTTGTTCACTTCTGAACTTTACCTTTATCTGGGAAATTATGAAGTTGCCTGTATTTATGTCAGATAGAAATAGGAGCTTACCATTGTTAGTGCTTCTTCAAATGTCCCGATGCAATAGCTGATAGGTACAGGAAATTCTGTATTAGCATAATCTTCGGTTTCTATAAAATGGCAACCCTGAAATTAGTTTTGAGTTATTAATATTCATTTTTAAATAGCGACCACGTTGCAAAGTGAACGAACGAACTCGTAAAGTGTATCATTAATAATCATTATTATCATTCGAAAATGAAACTTTGCCGATTTATTCGTCAGATCCGTTCAGGTTTTGTTTTAAAATTAGTTTTTGAGTTATTAATATTTATTTTTAAATAGCGACCACGTTGTAAAGTGAACGAACTAACTCGTAAAGTGTATCATTAATAAACATTATTATCATTCGAAAATGAAACTTTGCCGATTTATTCGTCAGATCCGTTCAGGTTTTGTTTTAAAATTAGTTTTGAGTTATTAATATTCATTTTTAAATAGCGACCACGTTGTAAAGTGAACGAACTAACTCGTAAAGTGTATCATTATTATCATTCGAATGATTTTATTCGAAAATATAAGTTTGCTAATTTCTTCGTCAGATCCGTTCAGGTTTTGTATAGAAAATGCTCCCGGGATGTCCCTTATAAATTTTATTCCTGAGCGATTACTATTTGTCCCACTAAGTTTAAAAAACAGTGATAAACAAAGATCAAATTATATATTAAGATCTTTTAAGTGGGCACCGCCTAGTCCATATATGTGTTATACACTAGCCAAACAAGATGTGGAATATTTGTAAACAAATCGCCTATACATAAACTAAAATACACTCTGTTGCTGCGTCTTTTTATACGGAATTTACATACTTGACTATAAACATATGGACTAGGCGGCGCGCGCCGCTCAGATCTGTCGCGCGAGTTGAGTGTGAAAGTCATACTCACTTCTAACTCTTTTTGAGCGATGAAGGGTAACACTCCTTTCTGAGCCCTTGAATCCCAAAGTCCAGCTTTGATGTTGTCCACCATACCATCTTGCACCTCATACTTCAAGAGAAGCTCCAGGCACTCGATAAGAAAGGTCTGAGGTTGTTTTAAGTTCTTCACACCATTTTTCCATACAACATCTGCCCTGTTCAACAGCTTTCTCTGGAAAAATTTAAACTATTGTTATGATGATGTAGTAATATTGTGTTTCATACTTTAAAATATTTTGAAAAAACGAAAATTTTACTATTACCCTCTATACCTACTCCGAAGTTTCCAAACGGATACATCTGAAATGTAGCACATAAGTTCATTTTTTTGATATTCATCAAATAGCAAAGTCTCTAACCAGTACCTAGTACATATTGGTATACTTGACAACCGTTCGAAACCCTCGGCGCGCGAGCACACTCGCACTTGACGGATCTTGTTTATGGTTGTTTTGCAAGGTGACACTATCTGGACATATTATTAAAGAGGCATTATTAACCAGAAAATGTGTAATCTGTCTGTCAATAAATAAAATCTCTTAGTTGGTGGCTAGAAGATGTGTCAATTGTATTTATTTCATCCAATAGTAATTTTATCACAACAGTGAATCTGACCAGTAGTTTTTTTCTGTGTTTATATTACCTTTTCCTCCTCATCCTCAGTTTTGAACACCAGCTGAATCAGCTCAAGTTTGAACAGTTCAACATAGAGAATCTCTGCCTCGGGGTGTCTCTGTAGTCCGTTGATGAGGAACTCCCTAGCACCTTCTATGTTATTACGTTCCTCCATCTCCCATTTGCTAGCAAGCTGCCATGTTACAGGTTTGTCACCATGCATCTGAAAAATATACAACAGATAGGTATACTGGGATTCTATTCATTAAAAATAGTTCAATATTTTGTAGTTTTGATGGAATGAAGGCAGTGTTATTTCTTGCTTGAGTTTTTTTCTTAATTTTTGTCATCATCAGCTTGGCGCTAGATGATGCTGTGTGAATTGTCCAGCATTGTGTATTTATAGTGAGTTGCTGACCAAGTTATACCTTCCTAACTACTCAACACAATTTGTAGATCACAATATTCATCTAAGAGTTGATAATGCACTTGTCTAAGCTTAGCTTACCTGTAACATCTCTCCTATCATCCCAGATGCAGCAGCATCAAATCCAACACCTTTGCAGTACTTAAAATACTCAAAATACACTAAAACTTCGTCGTTAAATCTGTGAATAAACTGTTTGAAGATTCGGTTCACTCTGGACGCTATAGCATATTCTATGTCTTTCTTTTTCTCATTCATCTTTATTTGTTGTCTTTTTTCTGTGATATTATCAAGCAAAGCTAGTTCGTAAGTGATGTATGACACGAAATCTTCTTTCGTCTTTTCGTGACGCTGGATTTGGTATTCTAAACGTTTTCGTTGTCGAGATATCTCGCTGAAAAATAGATTGTAAACTTAGAAATGTAAAAGACAAATTTTTATTCCAAGGTAAACCTATGCTAGATGTTGAAACGTTGAATGAAAGGCTGTTCTCAACAAGTACCTAAATAACTTTATTTTACAAGGTGTGAAGCTTCGGCGAGGGACAAGACAGATTGGAACTCTTACTTTATATCTTCATCGTCGTAGAGTCCGGTTCTTTTCATTTGCTCCAACTCATTGATAGATTCCTCCAAACGCTGATTTACTTGTTCAGCCATGATAAATTAGTTCTTTATCTAATAACAATTAACAGTAATATTGTTCTCGTCTAGAGAAACGAAATTAATATCAACACAAACACCTGCGCGCGCAGATGATTTTGGATTTTTTGAGGTTATGTTTACTACAGTTTGTCAAAACATTGTGACGTCAAAGTCAAAATTATGCTCAATTTTCATTGGCTCAAACAGAGAGCTCTAGCCAAAAAAAAAACAGCGAGCTCCCAGTCCCGCCCCTAAACTAATTTGGAAACCATTCTTCTATTTCAAAACTAGATGGCCCTGGCGGACAGCTTTCAGCATCGTATAAAACTGCGCGACGGTTTTTGTAAAGCGAATTTTTGGGGCAACGTCCATAGCACGTTGACTCCGACCGACTTGGATGGGTGAACGAACGCGACATATTGGCTTTTTGCTTTTTATCGACTTACTTTGATGACATCAAACAATCCGTTTATTAGGGTGTTTTGCGAGTTTTGTACGATGGTACAGAACCCTCCGCTAGGCGACTCGCTGTTTTTATTTTGCTCGGTTTTATTTTTACTTGAAGGAGCCTTAATTATGTTACTTGTAAAAACAGATCTCGGTAAAAAAGCTTGTAAAGCAAAATAAATAAAACACTATTAGATTACTAATAATAATGTTTATTAAGTAGACGAAAAATATAACTTACTACATAGGTACTACCACAAAAAAACACTTTCATTTGCTTTTTTTATAACATTTATAGATTTCTAAGAAAAGCTAGCAGTGCATGAGCAGTGCGGTGGTTTCAACATGTATTTACGAAAGTATGTACCTACCTATGCCGGCATATTTTGTGTAAATAGTAAGGCCCGTATTATAAAAGCTTGCTCAGTCATCAATTTACACTTGAGTAACAATTTTCTATGGCAAAAGTATAGATCTATGACTGAGCAATGCTTTCATAATACGGGCCTAAGTTTAATTAAAACTACTCAAATTAAAAATCTAACATAAATATATTTACCAACTTATTCTGAACCATGCCAAAACAATCAAAACTACTTAAGGAACAATCCATTTAGTTTCAGCAAAATACACTTATTCTAGCACTTTTTATTTACAAATTACTGCTAAAACAGTCTAACAAATTGTGATGATCTTCAGATTTTAAGATCACTGGGCGCATTTGAATCATAAACTCATTAATTTTCAAACATTTCTGACTGGTTTCACGTCATCTAGCTGTAAATTTAATAACACCCGCTTCACAATGCTCAATAACGCCCCTACCCTTAAAACAATTGAGCCAAGTCTTCGAGAACAACTTGAAACTATCTCTTTCCTGATCAGTCTTAGACACTGGTGAAACGTTTATCTCAGGGATACACCTGCCGAATTCTATAGCTGGCAGCCACACTTGGAAGTCCGAATCTGGGGAGTATTTAAAGATATCCTGGCAACCTTCGAGGTTTATGACGGGGACGGGCGGTTGACGTTGCAAGAGTTTCTTAAGAGTTATGAATGTAAGGAGGTTGTTCTTTAGGGTGATGGATTGTAGGTGCTTGGCGCGTCCGATGCTCCTGTAACAGACGTATGTAGGTAGGTATAAAAAGGTTGAAGTGTCTATTTAAAAGCGCCTAGATGATATTTTTATTGGATAAGAAACTGCGCGGACGACGCGCGTGTTATCTTAGGAGAAACAAATAATGAGCGTTTATAAATGCGAAGTTTGGATGGATGCAGGTATAGATGGACGTGTTACTTCTTCACGCCAAAACTATTGAAAGAATTAGGTTGAAGTTTCCTATAAATCAGTTCCTATGAGATAGATAACCTTAGATATTGTTTCCATACAAATAACGCGTGCGTAGCCACGGGCAGAAACTATGTAGTTATCAATAATTTTATACAAACCTCATGCTACTACGTGCTACGTGTCGTCCACTTAATCAAATCATCATCATTTTCAGCCTAATTTAGTCCACTGCTGGACATAGGCCTTTCCTAATGAATAAGCGCCATAGCGCCCTGTCTAGCTTGCCCCATCCAGCATCTGCCAGCAGTCTTTCGCAGATCGTCATGGAGAGTGTCCTACACTACGTTTACCGAGGTCTCTACTCAAGTACACGTACATTAAGTGTTAATAGCTAATGCAAAAGATTCTCACCTGAATATCCTCATAAATAGACCATCAACAAGTTTACAATTCGACAGTCCAATCCTCCTTAATTTCAACTCCTTCGCCGAATCCAAAAAGCTTGCTATACACCCCACCACATTTCCCCCCACTCCAACATTATCAAGCTCCAAATCAACTATCACATTCGGACTTAGTGACGTCATCAAACAACTGACAACCACATTCTTAATTTCATTATTACTCAAATCAATAGATTCAATGCTGTCGAAGTTCAGTCTAGTGTTTGCATCAGTGATAGCGTTCTCTGTAACACTGCAATAGTTCATTTTCAGCACCTTTAGCCGAACATACTGGCATAGCTTTGAGACGTTTTTGAACCCATCGTCTCCTATGGGATTCGAGCTTAAGTCTAATTCTTCTAATGCTTGGCATACAGGTCGTGTTGCCTTCTCGAATAGGCTTAACAGATGTTTCGTTCCTTCACTGGTTATATTATTTCTGCTTAAATCTAGATTCGTTAAATGCTTCATTGTGCAAATACATTCGGTTAGGTACTTCACGCCTGCATCGCCTATATTGTTGTCTGATATCAGGACTGCTGTGATGTGAGTTTGGTGCGTAAGCGCTCGGAATAGGGGTCGTAGTTGCGTGGAGGAGAGGGTTTTGGAGCCTAGCGCTAGTCGGTGGGTTGTATGGCTTCTGCCGACTGCTTGTTGGATTTCTTCTGATGGTGCTGGAAGGACAAAGACATAATTAATTAAGCCATTGATAGGTTTCATAGAATTATAATTAGGTATTGTAACATTGAAACAATATTTCATGGAAAATAGCCTGTCCTGACCAGAATCTGCCCAAAGTCCTTTCTTCTCAGAGACTGTGGGATGAGCCACTATGTGAGCTAGTACGGAAAGATATTATTAATACGTCAACTAGCTCATCAGAACATGCTCGTCTACTCGCCGTTTCCGAGTGGGAATCAGGACTTTGGTTACAGGTTCTGCCTTCCAAAAATCTAGGTACCCTTTTAGATAATAACTCATTTCGGGTGGCCACCTCTTTGCGTTTAGGTTCTCCTTGCCTAGTTGCACACCGTTGTCAGTGTGGTGAAACCGTTGATAAGTTTGGTCACCATCCACTGGCATGTGTCTCTAGTGCAGGACGTGTGCCCCGTCATAGTTCTATTAATGACATCCTCCGTCGGGCTTTTACCAGCGTCAGTGTGGCAGCTACCCTCGAACCACGTGGCCTTATGCGAGATGATGGTAAAAGACCTGACGGTATGACTCTGATTCCCTGGAAGATGGGTCGGCCTTTAGTTTGGGATGCCACGTGTGTAGATACCCTAGCGCCTTCACATCTTGCAGGGACATCGGTAAGGGCCGGCTCCGCAGCAACATCAGCGGAGTCCCTCAAACGGCGAAAATACGCTAATCTTGACCGAGGTTACCTATTTGAGCCGTTTGGGGTTGAAACCCTTGGTCCTTGGGGACCTGGAGCACACGCCATTTATAAAGATATTACCAAACTTCTTGTAGAGTCGACAGGTGATCGGAATGCTGGCTTCTATTTCGGTCAACGAATTAGCATTGCCATTCAACGTGGCAATGCTGCCAGCATTCTGGGCACTCTGCCTTCTGGTGACGGCTTAGATTTTTAAGAAATAGATATTAAGTGTATATACTAGTTGTAATTGTTTTATTCTGTTATTGTAAAATTAATCGATAAATAAAGTAAATTTGAAACAATTGGAACAATTGTAAACATTGGGGTGGAGTAGTTACTCCAGCCAAAATAAAAAAAAATAATTGTAAACAAACTACCCATACTAAGTCTTAAAATTCAAATAAAAAAAAATACATAACTCTTAACTGTTCCAATTTTTTTGGTTAGCCGCCCGAGTTTGGTTACTAGGTATTAACGAGACGTTCCATTTTTGTAGGATTTGGTACAGCGCCTCCCGCGTGCGTACAGGAACTACGCGAATCCCATACAAAATGTAACGTCTCGATGCGATCGAGTACTCAGGGCTCAGATTCAGATGGCATGACTTAATAAGTATGTATGAGATAAAGGAAAAGATTTTGAGCTTGAACGGCCATGCTGATCGCAGACCGGTCCTCGTTAGAGCCAAAACCCACCTACGCGACAGGTCGCGAGCGTTTTCTCGTTCAAAGTGGAGTCGCGTGCGGCGGCAATGGATTTTGGCCCATAGAACTACATAGAAAATTACACCGTGCGCGACACAAATGATGACAAAATTACAGCGGGACAGCTGCTGTACCGCTGTCATCCCTTTCTTTATCTACACGACTTATCCATTGATTTATTGATTTGAGATATTTCCTCCAGTAAATATTGATACCATTATTTCTCAAACTCGACGCCATGGATGTTTTTTTTTACAGTTTTTTCAGTAATTTTGTTTACGAATATTGTCTTGATTTGACCTCGTTATACATTATCATTGAGAGCTAGGCTACGTTTTATCCCAAAGCGTGTGAAACAGCAGGCGGAAGCTAGTCAATACATAATTTTATAAATCAGTGAAAAAAAAAGGAAACAAGCCCGCCGTACTTAACCTAAAATTAACTTTCTTGCTGTGGATTTTTATTCAAAATTTACAGTCCTTGTCGATTTAAGATTCAATCAATATTTGTCTTAATCTTTACCTCGACTCTTAAGATAAGTATTTTAGTTTTTGTTGCTCGGATTGTTCACAAAATTTGCAGCATAAGTTCGAGTATATCTCGAGCTCTTTACAATACATTTAACATTTCTAAACGAAACTTACGTATCCCCAAAGCGTCACAGCATTCCAAGTATCGCTCCTCAGCGGGGGAAGCCTTCCAGTTGGTAATACAAGTCTTCAGTTCTGGCGACGACAGCACCAAGGATAGAGGATCGTCTTCCGAGAGGATTGCACCGTCTGACGTCATGAGGCTGAATACAGGCCGGACGCCGGTCAATCTGAAAATTGCAATAAGATATAATAATAATAATAATAAATCATTTTATTGCCTATATTTATCTTAACCTAAACTAGAATTATACACAAAAAAATAAAGTTTCTAACGATAGGCAAAGGGAGTAGATTCAGCATTGTGCTGCATGTGAGGAACATGCAGCGCTGATTTTAAATCTACTCCCCTCGGATAGGTGGTCACCGAGGGTTGGGATAGCGGGTTTAAAGATGGCTGTTACCCGCGACTTCTGTAATTTACCTTTGTTGGTTAAATTAAATTGTCTTAGATTAAAATCCAATTCATACCTAAATACCGAAACATTCTGCTTGGCGTTCAAATAGGCCTAATTCGCTCGTAGTTTTAACAATCAAACTTGGGTACGCAAATAATCATCGAATCATAATCAAATGGTAAAAAACAAACTCACATAGATCCTAGTAGCCTACGTTTTGCAAACACCTTAGTAGGTAAATCTTTTAAATCCATCATGGTTATTAACACTTATGTCATTTACAAGGGGTATTTACCATGATTTGAGTTTTGAGCTTTCCAATAGTGGCTGGGCTAGTACCATAATAGGTACTTGCCCAGCCACACGCCACCGTAGACGAAATTGGTTGAAGATCATCGTTATCATCAGATACTTTCTATCCGTTTAACGTAAATCACAAAGGGCTACTCTACTCGTTAGAAATCCGAGGTCGCTTTATTTTTTTAGGCTTACAAAATAAGTACTAAGACAAGTAAAATTTTAATCTATAAATTATTATCAAATAATAACTAAAATGTTATTGATTTTCTCTTAAATTATAGTTAAATGGTGGCAAATAAATTATATGTCTATGTCTACTCTATCAGTTCTACTCTTAAGCATTAATTATTTATTAATAAGAATAAAGAACGGTCAAACTTACTTGTAATACCTAGATTTCACCTCCTCAACCAACCAGCTGATCGTCTGCTTATTCATCATATCTAATTTCAAAGATATCATCAGCACTTTATCCTCAACCTGTACTTTCACTGCTGCAGGTGGTAAAATCTGTGTTTGTACCTGCCTACCATTTTTAGAAGACTGAACTATATTGATAGGCTGAATCACGTTCATTGATTGCATTATACTGGGGTTGATACCTTGCATGATGAGTCCTTCTTTAGTGTTAGTAGTGAAAGAGAAATTATCGCCCGAAGAATGCCTTTTGAAAGTGCCAAAGTTTTCCGCAGAGTTCTTTCTGGATATAGAAAGCTTCTTGCTGTAATCTTTTCTTTGGAACTCTGTATCGCTTCCACTGTTGCTAGATTGATCCGCATCCTCTCTCTTTCTTTGGAATCCTGCTTTGAGTAAAGTACTCTGTGTTTTCCATTTCCTTCTCATTGATTGTCGGCTATCTATCCTGCTGTCGTTTAGTTCTCTAGATATATTTCTCATCGTTTCTGATGGACTTATTCTGGGACATACGTTTTCGTTGCGATGAAATTGTTCGACATCTGAACCGTTATCGCTTAGGTCTATAGCATCACTGATTCTAGATTTCTTGCTTGGTTTATTGCTCTCGATCAA
Source organism: Eupithecia inturbata (assembly GCA_963662085.1). NCBI lineage: Eukaryota > Metazoa > Arthropoda > Insecta > Lepidoptera > Geometridae > Eupithecia > Eupithecia inturbata. The sequence continues at coordinate 4,334,022 of OY759191.1, read as the reverse complement.
CGGTGCTTTTATACTGTTCAGGTTATCTATTGTGTCTTTAATATTTTCGTATGATGTTTTCTTAGCTATATTTGCCAATGGATCACTTAGTTTACGTTTCTTACTTTTACTGATTCCTAAGTCATCGTCAAGCCAGTCATCGTCGATTTCCTCGGGGGCTAACAAAGCTGATTTCTGCTTTGTTTTCTTGACGCCAACATCAGCATCGTCACATATATTTCTATTTCTTAACGCTGATATAGCGTTTCTATATTCATTCACTCCTGATATCTTATCTTTGCTTGTTTTGACGGAAACATCAACTGAATCGTTGGAATCATCGGATGGGAATGCTAGCTGCTGCCTGACATGTTGTGATAGGTTAATTTCGTCGTCATCAGAATCATCATCAATGATATTTCGTCGTCTAAAAGCTGGTGAGTCGAATTTCTTAGCACTGGACATTTTAGACGTACTAGGCGGAGTTGAAGTCTTATTATTTTTCACTGGGGTTTTAGTCTTATTAAGAACTTCAGGAACATTCGTCTTGTCGATAAAACTGTGTATCTTGTTGCATATATTTGTGTATAAAATCTCTTCGTCTTTTGTTAGTATCGAGCCGGTTCTCCATTTTTGTAGGACGTCAAGAGGTGTCTCGCCAAAGTCTGTTTTGAGTGATGGTATTGCACCTTTTTGTAGTAATAGTTGTACTACTTCTAAATGCCCGTTGCTTGCGGCATCGTATAGCGGAGATATGCCTGAAAAATTGTCAGTGATTAGTGTCTTCAGTTTTTATAACCTACTTGTTTCTACACTCGGGTTTTCTCGTGGTACCTGGGTAGGATACAACATAGCCTAGAACTCGTCAGATATAAAGTTGCTACCTCTATCAGTAAAATATTTTTTTATTCGGTACTGACGTTCCAGAGTTTATCTACAGGGTGTGGTGTAATGAGTGGATAATCCTTTGCCCACGGCTGGGGGGCATCACGACTGTTCGGAAAATCACAATTTGTGTTCATTTTCGAAAATTTGAAAAAAGTTATACCTTATCCACTCTTTTAAGTGCCAAATTTAAAATACAAACAATTTTCTCAGTCTCTTTCCTGAATAGCATTCCTAGATAGTGATGCTATCAAACGTAAACTACCAACTTTGTACGATAGCCAGAGTTTTTTATTTATTTATTTTTGAACGCAATATTTGTGATTAGTTATTTCTTTTCTCTAACTTTGGTATCTCGTGGTGTAAAACAAATGTAGGGTGACATGAGTGCCCAATTAATTAATAAATAACCTATTTCATAAGATTCCAAAATGGTATAACTTACGATATAGATTATACCTCGTGTGTTCATAAGTCTTGAGACACAGTAAAAATAAAATATTTTTGGAGCTAAGTTGAGTATTCATTTATTGGATATTAAAATTAAAACTACTGACATCTAGATCTGTATTTAAAAATAAATCATTCAAAATGGCCGCCTTTGCATTCAATGCAGGCCTTCAAACGCGTGCGCCATTCATCTATGGCGGCACGAATCTTTTCAATGGGAATCCGTTTCGATTCTTTAATAAGGGCTCGCTTGAGAGAATCCGGGTTTGGGTGAGACTTTCTGCATGCCCTCAGCTCCAATTCCGTCCATAAAGAATAATCCAAAGGATTCAAGTCAGGGCTTGACGAGGGCCAATCTTCGCTCCGAATGAAGCCTGGCAAATTGGACTCCAGCCAACGTTGGGTAGTCTTAGCTTTATGGGAGGGAGCAGAGTCCTGTTGGAAAACCCAGTATTTTCCAGCGAATAGCGTATCATTTACTGGTTTAACCACCGCTTCCAATATGTCGGTTTGGTAATTTTGTGCCTTCACCTTGACGCCTTGCTGGCAAAAATGAAGCGAAGTGACCCCCTCGTAGGAAACACCCCACCAAACCATCACACTTGCTGGATGATGAGTGCGCTGGACATTGCGTACAGATGGCTGGACGACCTTTGAACTTCTAGCGTAAACCTTATTGTTCTGCCGGTTAAACTTTTCTTCCACCGTGAAGATCTTTTCATCGGTAAACAGGATATTTTTTGGATCGTGTCTCTTCAATAGGTTCCGACATCGTTCCAGTCGCAATTTACGAAGACGCTCGTTTAAATAATGCACTTTCCTTCGACTGTAGGCCTTTAGTTTAAGATCATATTTAAGTATCCTGTTCACCGATATTCGCGAAATGTTGGTCTGCAGAGCTAATTTCTTTTGAGTCCGGCAAGGGTTGCGACGAATTCGCTCTCTGATTACTTTGATGTTGGCGGGCGTCCTTACAGACCGCGGGCGGCCACATCTTCCACGGTCTTCTAAAGAGCCGGTCTCCTTGTACCTCTTTATGGTATAATACACAAAGTTCCGACTACATCCCAAACTTTGGATTTCACTAAAAACTTGCATTGGTTTTTTTCCTGCTTGAAACAGTGAAATTACAGTCGCACGCAAATCTTTTGTTGGCGCCATTTTCACGGAGAATGAAACAAATATTCAAATGTATATTTTTTCTGATTCAAAAAATTCGAAATTTAAAATTTTAAAAGTTTAAAAAAGGTTGCATGAATTACTTTCTTTTTAAATTAATGAAATAAGTTCGTCTCAAAACTTATGAACACACGAGGTAGATATAGATATAGATTAGCTCTGAATTTAAAAATATTGCATTTTAGATGAGTCAGAAGCATTTTTTTTTGAATTCACAAGACGACAGAAAATTGTTTGTATTTTAGGCACTTACCGTCACAATTAGAGCCGCCCCTATCATAGACATTGGCTCCATGGTTGATCAGTATATTGGCTACCTCCAGCCTCCCGTGGATGCAAGTCTCGTGTAGAGGCAACCAGCATTGTCTCTCGGTTACCTTATTTCTTACAATAATATCACACTTACCGTCACAATTAGAGCCGCCTCTATCTTAGACATTGGCTCCATGGTTGATCAGTATATTGGCTACCTCCAGCCTCCCGTGGATGCAAGTCTCGTGTAGAGGCAACCAGCATTGTCTCTCGGTCACCTTATTTCTTACAATAGTAACACACTTACCGTCACAATTAGAGCCGCCTCTATCATAGACATTGGCTCCATGGTTGATCAGTATATTGGCTACCTCCAGCCTCCCGTGGATGCAAGTCTCGTGTAGAGGCAACCAGCATTGTCTCTCGGTTACCTTATTTCTTACAATAATATCACACTTACCGTCACAATTAGAGCCGCCTCTATCATAGACATTGGCTCCATGTTGATCAGTATATTGGCTACCTCCAGCCTCCCGTGGATGCAAGTCTCGTGTAGAGGCAACCAGCATTGTCTCTCGGTTACCTTATTTCTTACAATAATATCACACTTACCGTCACAATTAGAGCCGCCTCTATCATAGACATTGGCTCCATGGTTGATCAGTATATTGGCTACCTCCAGCCTCCCGTGGATGAAGTCTCGTGTAGAGGCAACCAGCATTGTCTCTCGGTCACCTTATTTCTTACAATGGTAACACACTTACCGTCACAATTAGAGCCGCCTCTATCATAGACATTGGCTCCATGGTTGATCAGTATATTGGCTACCTCCAGCCTCCCGTGGATGCAAGTCTCGTGTAGAGGCAACCAGCATTGTCTCTCGGTCACCTTGTTTCTTACAATGGTAACACACTTACCGTCACAATTAGAGCCGCCTCTATCATAGACATTGGCTCCATGGTTGATCAGTATATTGGCTACCTCCAGCCTCCCGTGGATGCAAGCCTCGTGTAGAGGCAACCAGCATTGTCACTCTGTCACCTTATTTCTTACAATAATAACACACTTACCGTCACAATTAGAGCCGCCCCTATCATTGACATTGGCTCCATGGTTGATTAGTATATTGGCTACCTCCAGCCTCCCGTGGATGAAGTCTCGTGTAGAGGCAACCAGCATTGTCTCTCGGTCACCTTATTTCTTACAATGGTAACACACTTACCGTCACAATTAGAGCCGCCTCTATCATAGACATTGGCTCCATGGTTGATCAGTATATTGGCTACCTCCAGCCTCCCGTGGATGAAGTCTCGTGTAGAGGCAACCAGCATTGTCTCTCGGTCACCTTATTTCTTACAATGGTAACACACTTACCGTCACAATTAGAGCCGCCTCTATCATAGACATTGGCTCCATGGTTGATCAGTATATTGGCTACCTCCAGCCTCCCGTGGATGAAGTCTCGTGTAGAGGCAACCAGCATTGTCTCTCGGTCACCTTATTTCTTACAATGGTAACACACTTACCGTCACAATTAGAGCCGCCTCTATCATAGACATTGGCTCCATGGTTGATCAGTATATTGGCTACCTCCAGCCTCCCGTGGATGCAAGTCTCGTGTAGAGGCAACCAGCATTGTCTCTCGGTCACCTTATTTCTTACAATGGTAACACACTTACCGTCACAATTAGAGCCGCCTCTATCATAGACATTGGCTCCATGGTTGATCAGTATATTGGCTACCTCCAGCCTCCCGTGGATGCAAGCCTCGTGTAGAGGCAACCAGCATTGTCACTCTGTCACCTTATTTCTTACAATAATAACACACTTACCGTCACAATTAGAGCCGCCCCTATCATTGACATTGGCTCCATGGTTGATTAGTATATTGGCTACCTCCAGCCTCCCGTGGATGAAGTCTCGTGTAGAGGCAACCAGCATTGTCTCTCGGTCACCTTATTTCTTACAATGGTAACACACTTACCGTCACAATTAGAGCCGCCTCTATCATAGACATTGGCTCCATGGTTGATCAGTATATTGGCTACCTCCAGCCTCCCGTGGATGAAGTCTCGTGTAGAGGCAACCAGCATTGTCTCTCGGTCACCTTATTTCTTACAATGGTAACACACTTACCGTCACAATTAGAGCCGCCTCTATCATAGACATTGGCTCCATGGTTGATCAGTATATTGGCTACCTCCAGCCTCCCGTGGATGCAAGTCTCGTGTAGAGGCAACCAGCATTGTCTCTCGGTCACCTTATTTCTTACAATGGTAACACACTTACCGTCACAATTAGAGCCGCCTCTATCATAGACATTGGCTCCATGGTTGATCAGTATATTGGCTACCTCCAGCCTCCCGTGGATGCAAGCCTCGTGTAGAGGCAACCAGCATTGTCACTCTGTCACCTTATTTCTTACAATAATAACACACTTACCGTCACAATTAGAGCCGCCCCTATCATTGACATTGGCTCCATGGTTGATTAGTATATTGGCTACCTCCAGCCTCCCGTGGATGAAGTCTCGTGTAGAGGCAACCAGCATTGTCTCTCGGTCACCTTATTTCTTACAATGGTAACACACTTACCGTCACAATTAGAGCCGCCTCTATCATAGACATTGGCTCCATGGTTGATCAGTATATTGGCTACCTCCAGCCTCCCGTGGATGCAAGTCTCGTGTAGAGGCAACCAGCATTGTCACTCTGTCACCTTATTTCTTACAATAATAACACACTTACCGTCACAATTAGAGCCGCCCCTATCATAGACATTGGCTCCATGGTTGATCAGTATATTGGCTACCTCCAGCCTCCCGTGGATGCAAGTCTCGTGTAGAGGCAACCAGCATTGTCTCTCGGTTACCTTATTTCTTACAATAATATCACACTTACCGTCACAATTAGAGCCGCCTCTATCTTAGACATTGGCTCCATGGTTGATCAGTATATTGGCTACCTCCAGCCTCCCGTGGATGCAAGTCTCGTGTAGAGGCAACCAGCATTGTCTCTCGGTCACCTTATTTCTTACAATAGTAACACACTTACCGTCACAATTAGAGCCGCCTCTATCATAGACATTGGCTCCATGGTTGATCAGTATATTGGCTACCTCCAGCCTCCCGTGGATGCAAGTCTCGTGTAGAGGCAACCAGCATTGTCTCTCGGTTACCTTATTTCTTACAATAATATCACACTTACCGTCACAATTAGAGCCGCCTCTATCATAGACATTGGCTCCATGTTGATCAGTATATTGGCTACCTCCAGCCTCCCGTGGATGCAAGTCTCGTGTAGAGGCAACCAGCATTGTCTCTCGGTTACCTTATTTCTTACAATAATATCACACTTACCGTCACAATTAGAGCCGCCTCTATCATAGACATTGGCTCCATGGTTGATCAGTATATTGGCTACCTCCAGCCTCCCGTGGATGAAGTCTCGTGTAGAGGCAACCAGCATTGTCTCTCGGTCACCTTATTTCTTACAATGGTAACACACTTACCGTCACAATTAGAGCCGCCTCTATCATAGACATTGGCTCCATAGTTGATCAGTATATTGGCTACCTCCAGCCTCCCGTGGATGCAAGCCTCGTGTAGAGGCAACCAGCATTGTCACTCTGTCACCTTATTTCTTACAATAATAACACACTTACCGTCACAATTAGAGCCGCCCCTATCATTGACATTGGCTCCATGGTTGATTAGTATATTGGCTACCTCCAGCCTCCCGTGGATGCAAGCCTCGTGTAGAGGCAGCCAGCCTGCGTTATCTCTCATGTTGACTGGGTGGCCGTTTGCTAGCAGTCGCTCTACTAGGAGTTTGTTGCCGGATATAGCAGCCTGGGATAAAAAGCATTGCAATATACCCATCATAATTTTAAAGGTGGTTGGAGCCCTAATAAATAGTTATGTTCTTGTTGAAATAAACGTTTTTCTATTCTATTCTAGGTAACTAGACGCTGTCCAAGTTGGGCAAAAACGGGAAAAGAAGAAAGAAAAAGTTTATTTGCAATTTACATAGTGTAAAAAGTAAAAAACATTTGTATATTAGGTATTTGAAAGATATACATACATGTGTATTCAAATTAAAATTCAAAGTGCTTTATTTCCTATAGACCTTACAGGACTCTTGGACACGTCACAAATATATCTATATATATAAAAGAAAGACGTGTTAGTTACACTATTTATAACTCAAGAACGGCTGAACGGATCTCGATGGTATCCCGGGGCCGGAAATAGGCTACCTTTTATTCCGGAAAAAAGCGTGCGAAGCCGCGGGCTGCAGCTAGTATTTTATAAATACTACTTTATGCAACTCTCAATAAGTTCAAAAAAAATTGTTATGGAAATTGGTAGGTACTTCAAAGATTTCTTTTATCAATCGAAATTGTTTGCGGTTTCACAATCATTTCACGTTTCGGTCGGATAATACTTACGACATGTAATTGTGTTTCTCCCTTCATATTCTTTTTGATCGTAAAGCCTTTTCCTCTCTTTCTAGTTTCCCGGGTTTTATTTTCGTTTACATCTTCCTCGTTAGTGTCTGACAAATCTAAAATATAGGTTCTACTTAAAATTTATAAGAACATGAACCATGCTAGAACTAGTGGACTACCTTAGACTAGACGTCGTCGTAAGAAGAAAGTGACTGCATCAAAATTAAGAAATGAACAGCGGCATCCTTTAAATTCTAATACTGCCTGTTAGAATTTCACGATGAAATGAACGGACCTTAATTAAATTCGGCAAGGTGATAGTTTAATTTCCTGGGGAAGGACATTGCTTACTTTTATCCAAGGAAAAACGGATGCGATGCGACGGCAGAGGAGAAATGCTTAACATAATTGTTAAATGTACCGTGTGTGAAGATCTGATTTTGCTGATTCAGATAGATAATATAAGTTAATAATTCTTTTATTTTACCTGTAAGATCATCCAAGCAGATATCATCCCCAATATTAGTGGTATCCTCATCCCCACCACCCGCTGAACTTTGCTCATCCTCTGAGTTGTCTACGTTATCAAACTTATTGTAACCCAACATTTGTAGCTGTGATTTGGTGTCCTCCATTTTGTCCATCTCGCCATATACCTCTTGGTACTTGAGAAGGCTGTTTAGGGCGCGTATTTGATACTTCTTTTTGTTCCAATCTTTGGCCTGGGAGAAATACAGGTCTTATAATTATCTATGCTCGATGCTGTGACAAATTACTAGTATTATTTCGTTATTTCATTTTAGACTTTGTATCATAAAGCTTCTGAAGCGGTTTGCGCTATTTAGAAAAAAAACTCAATTATCTAAATATTATTCGATTAAAACTGTGACTCTGTCTTTTTCACTCAAACCTATTCCACTCTCCTTTGCTGAAAACGATGTCAGTGTCTGTCTCTTTCGCTCAAAACTACGTCATTCTCTCTCGTTCGCTCAAAACTATGTCACTCTATTAAGTAAGTATTAATTTAGCTCGAATTAGCAGCCAGCGGGCCTACCCGTAAAACCGAAACCGAAGTTTCTGATTCGTTTTTGTGCCAACACTATCATTATGTCGCTTAGTTTTTAAGTTGTCTTATTGTAAGTAGTTCATATTAGATTAAAGTGTCCAATAAAGTATTTTTCATCCCATCTATTCGAAAAGGACGACTTGGTTCGCCTTTAAGTGCACATAAATGTGGTGTTTTCTATAAGAAACTTTTAGCGGGCAGTAATGAGTTTTTAATCCTCTTTATAAGTGCGCCACAATTATCTTTGCCGCGCACTTTTTGAATTTGGAACATCTTAGTCTTCAGCGCCAAAGAAATCGAACGCAAATATTGTTTGAATAAAGACTGGCTGGTACTACATCCAAACAACGAGATTCAGCGTCACATTTTCTTCAAAATAAGCCAGATTTTACCTCGGTGAACAATGTACACTCTAACTATGTAAGTGACATAAGAGTCAGTTTAGCACGAAGACGAATCAGAAGCTGATTCGTCTTCGTGCTAAACTGAAGCAGAAGCTTCATTTTTTATTTTCCGTGTAGGTCCGCTGAACCATATCGAGATACACGTAGTGAGGGTATGAATCTGATAAAGGATATCACCTTTTAATTAGAGTGAGTATCGACTCCATTTTATTAAATTTTTTTTAAGGAAATATACTTACAGCTTGTTGAGCATCTAAACACGCCTTCTCCACAAGATAGTAAGGTTTCTTAGCCAGGAATAACGTTTCGGCGATGTTGTACAATGTTGTAAAAGCCTCTTTGGGTACGTCCTTGATTAGCTCGTATTCTTTCTCGTAGTAAATCAGCGCTTCGTTATAAGCGCCCATGTCTTTGTATGTTTGGTAAAGGCTGTAATGTAGAGAGTAGCTATGTTTAGTTTATTGCAAATTACAAAAGAAAAAAAATGTCATAATTATAACTTTTAGAAGTAATTTTTTGTAACAATGTTTTGTGGTCGTTCTGACGCATATAGCAAACCAACTTATAATTTTCCTCCCTTTTGTTATGCTGATCAAAAAGTAACAAAAGGTGAGATTGTTTACAGGGATTTTCAAGCTTGCATTAAACAAATACCATAAAAAATTAAGATTTTAGCAAATGTCCTTTAATACCACTGGCTGACTCAGTTCAACCACAACAAAAAAAACATAGTTTTTATACGCAGCTTCGAACGCGCTATTCTGTGATTAAAAGACGACTCTTGGAAGGAACATAGACTATGTTCCTTCCAAGAGTCTCTTCCCCAGAGTACTATCTATCTTCTAATCCAATTTCAATAAGATACCCTCAGCCATTTCATCGAAGATTATTCTGTGATAAAAAGACGACTCTTGTAAGGAACATAGACTATGTTCCTTACAAGAGTCTCTTCCCCAGAGTACTATCTATCTTCTAATCCAATATCAATAAGATACCTTCAGCCATTTCATCGAAGGTTATTCTGTGATAAAAAGACGACTCTTGGAAGGAACATAGACTATGTTCCTTCCAAGAGTCTGTTCCCCAGAGTACTATCTATCTTCTAATCCAATTTCAATAAGATACCTTCAGCCATTTCATCGAAGGTTACACACAGACGAGACAGAACCACATCGAAGTAGAATAGCAACAGCAAGAATATTACCGGCAACATCTACGTATCTAATCAGCCCATGAGCACTTGGTATAAAATACTAATTTATTTTACTGACTAAACCAACTAGAACTTATTTTTGGAAAGGCCTTTTCTCTTTTACGGATCTGTGCCACCCTCACCTACTCTTTTGCTGCTATTCTGCCGATGTCGTCTGACCATTGGGCAGGTGGTTAGACATCATCTTGCATACCTCACATAACTAGGTATCAGCGTTTTCCCGCAGTCCCCAGCTCGCTCTGCGTGGTCCAGCATCTTCAGATAGAACTCAGCAGCACTCGCGTAGTTCTTCAGATGACAGGCGCCGTCGCCGAGTTTCTCATAGAGCTGTTTGAAGGAAGCGTGGTCGGACGGATCAGTGGATATTAGGAGGTCTTCTGTGTAGCACATTGCTGCGACTGTTGGGAGATAGAGTAATTAATTTAAATAAGAAAATAGGTATCAATGAATGAACACTTTATTGTACATACATACATATTAATAAAATATCTTATATCTAAATTATTAAACAAAAAAGAACGTACAAAAGGCGGCCTTATTGCTTAAAGTCATGTCTTCCAGGCAACCTTATATTTTAGAGATATATAAAAAGAAAGTATATTAAGAGTGGTAGTGCACATGCAGACACAGTAGTATTTTATCAACATAATACATTACATACGATACAAATACAAACATATCTAAAAATAGGCTATACAATAATTTTATACATACATTCAATATAGATAATACTTTATTGCACACTTAACTTAGAAATAATTTATAAAAGAATAATTAAGAATAAGCGACAATTGGCTCAAGAGCGATCTCTCCCAGACAACCTTGAATGGATAGAATCGTTGGATTGTACATGGGGTAATATCTGTACAGATATACAGGGTGTCCCCTATAAGGTTGACCGGAGGTAGCGTGGGACCAGCCAATGATTTTAATTCTGGTTTTTGGTTGATTGAGTTGAATAGAGAAATATCGTTACTCACACTCACAAGTGACTTGACTTGAGATAAAGCAATTTCAATGAACTAGTGACCACAAACGTGTTTGCAACGTCTCGTCGGGAAATATATACCATACTTATATTATAAATTCGAAAGTAACTCTGTCTGTATGTATATTACCTTTTTACGCCTGAACGGATCATAATGAAATTTAGTAGGTAGGTAAATGGTATCCCGGGGACATAGGCTACTTAAAAAGCGCGTGCGAAGCCGCGGGCAGCAGCTAGTACCTAATATAACTTTAATAAGAAGTGTCTGCTCTGCCAGGCGGCCGCTCAGCAGAGCTTTTTGGCGCAAATGATGATAGTGTTGATGACAAATGATAAGATTAATAAAACAAAAAATGTAAATGGTATTTGTCAATTTGTAAGTCTGTTAATTGTAAGCCTTTTGTTTTCCTTTAAATAAATAAATAATTACTATTATGCGAAAGTTTGTATGTTTAGTCTATATTGAATGTTTGGAACCACTTTACACAAAATCTACTGAACGGATCAGGCTGAAATTTTGTAATGATGTAGTTCTAGACGTGGAATAACATATAGGATTTTATCCCAAAAAAACGCCTGCTAAGCAGCGGGCAGAAACTCAGAAATCAATAACTTTTATTTCTTTAGGCTTACTAAATAAGCACTAGACTACTAACACTTACTCGCTAGTCAGGTACCTATGTAATAATAATATGGCGAAAATTTTAAATTATATCTAACTATAAGCTAGCTAAACTCGATGTAGAATGTTTGTAAACAAACCACGACACAAACAACTAAAACTCACTTGCTTGGCGTAGGGCTTCAGATATAATAATTGTAAGCAATATTTATTGAAGGTTCTCAAATCGACAAGTAATGTAAATCCATATTAATCACGGAGTAAGTACAAAGAGGAGAAGGCCTAAGCAACTGTGCACTGTGATTCTCAACTAGGTCCTGACGTCATCATGTGGGCGTGGCCTTAGTCAGTGTATTGTTGGCGTTCGTCCTGTGCACAACTTTGTGAACGTTCCCATTTTACAGCATTGTTCGCGCTAGACGAAAAAAAGAACGAAGTGTTGTGTTTTGTCTTGTAAAAATTACTCGGATAGACATTCTGATGCTATGGATGTCATCACATTTTCATTTGTAAGTAATTTTATGCGTAATTTATTAAAATAGTTCTAGAAAAATCTCCTAGCGCCGGCGTTTCCAAACATAATCCTACCCGACACTAGATGGCGACACTTGGTGTCATGGAAACTAAAAATATTTAGGTATGTAGAGCCCAGAACTAACATATTTTAATAATATTAATACTGAAATTTGTTCAACATTAATTCCTAAAGACCCTTTAATGGCCAAAACGTTTTTTTTGTAGTTTTCATATCATTTTGTAAACAGGCCGCCATCTATCGTCAACTATGAACAACAAACATAAACAACAAAAAGACAGGGCCGTAATTAGAAATCAATTATTTTACTGAATGTCCCGCAGCTGCGGCTGTCTCATAAATGGAAAGTACTTAAAACATTAAATACGCTGGACATAAAAATACAATCTCCTATAAATTAAATATTCTATCTACAATTATTTTATTTATTTAAAGTACTTAAAGCCCACCTAGTTTATTTAGTTAAATTTTAAATGATGTATGTTTTAGATTTCCATTTTGACGAGTATAAATGTAGGGAACAGCTGATATTTTTTGCGATTTCAAGGTTGGTCCCATAGAAAAAGTTGTTCAAAATGCAACAATGACCCCTTTTCAGATTTAGTGTAAACAAAAAATAAAGTTGTATAAGAGAAAATCTAATAATCTTCATTCGTCATTCATCAGAAACCTTTTTTTTCATAATAAAATCACAATTTAAATAAAAAAAATACGCATCAAGATGGTTCGCAAAATTAATTTAAAATAAAACAGTACACCCGGTACGAAAATTCTGAGTACGACCCTGTTGCATCCTGCACTTAGTGACATCTAGTGTGAGATAGTTACGTAACTACAAAACAAAATCGACAGAACGAGCGAATAGTTTTGCTATTGACCGGTAGATGGAAAATAGAGAAGTGGGCGGGATCTAGCACCCCCTCACCCCGTAAAGTGTCACGCGTTGTTTCCTAAGGAAATCTAAATAGTACATCTCCTCTTTGTATTTACTCCGTGATATTAATATTATAAATTCGAAAGTAACTCTGTGTATCTGTCTGCCTGTTACCTTTTCACGCCTAAACGGCTGAACGGATCTCAATGAAGTTTGGCAGGGAGTTAGATGTATCCCGGAGACGGACATAGGCAACTTTTTATCCGGGAAAAGCGCATGCGAAGCCACGGGCAACAGCTATTTCCGAATAAAAGGACGCGGCAACAGAGTGAATTTTAGGTTAAGTTATGGGTGGTTTGTTTACAAACATTCTACAACGAGTTTGGCTAGTGTATAGATAATCTTTTCCTTACCAACTCTCAAGTTAGCTTCAATAATGTCCCTCTCTTCTTCATCAGGGGTCTTCAGCTTCCAAGCTTTGAGCAGCACTTGCTTGGCGCTCTGATAATCTGACATCTTACACAGGATGGATGCTTTTGTTGATAGACTTTCGCATGTTTTCTGAACCTGTGAATTGGTTGATATATGAAGTGAAATGTGACGTGACGCCACACTGGAAAATTCAGTCTTGTAATTTCTGTAACTCTTACTTAAAATGTCGTTTTGCAGTCTATTGACAAAATATAAATAATGCTGGACAATTCACACAACATCATCTAGCCCCAAGCTAAGCAGAGCTTGTGTTATGGGTACTAGATAACTGACGTACCTAATACATTATATTACATAGATAGATATTTTTTTATTATACTTAATAAACGCCCAGAACACCTTGAAAAGATATTGCAGATTGTACAAACATTTGTCCCGAGGAGGTGGGAATCGAACCCGCAACCCCCTGATTCGCATGCGGACCTTCGCCCGTTGCGCCACAAAATATTTATTTAAGATTTCTCTGAAAATAACAAAATTATGATTCAGTTTATAGTTCGTAGGTACATAAATTTAATGTAATCACTTACAAAATTATTAATTAAAAACGTTAACAAAGTCTGAGCTCGCATAATCTAAAGTCAAACTTCAGTCTTAAAACTTCAGGGCTTAACTAAAATGTACACAGAAAAAGCAAACACAAACTTGCTCATAACTCGAGAAATCTGTGAAGTAAGTAGTACAATATTAGTCTTATGAAAGACTAGCTTTTATTTATTTATTTATTGAATCATATTATGGTACATACATTTGTCAGGACTTATTAGCTATATTAAGGAATACACACAATATGTACCCATTTAGGGTGTTGCAATGGGAGACGGCCAGATACGTTATATAACACGATATAAAATGGTATGAAAGGTAAAATTAATGCAAGATTTCAATTACAAGTCACCAAAAGTATCACTTAAAAGATTTGCCAATAACTTTGCTCATGTGGTACCCGAATAACTTATACTAGTACTTAGTTAGGGATACTTATGAACAACTATCTTCTGCCTGCGGCTTCGCTCGCTTTTCCGGCATAAAATGTGGATAGCCTATGTCCCTCTCCGGAATACGATCTACCTCCCTGCCTAATTTCATTGAAATCTGTTCAGCCGTTGTGGCGTGAAAAGGTAACAGACAAACAGACAGACAGACAGAGTTACTTTCGAATTTATAATCTTAATAAATAAAAGAGGAAGCGATTCTCTGGGGACAACGCCCAGCCCACACCGCTGAAGCTAGAAAGCTGAAATTTGAAAAGCAAGGTACCTGTTACTACATAACTTCCCGCTAAGAAGGGATTTTTGGAAATTCTACCCCTAAAGGGGTGAAAAGGGGGTTTGAAGTTTTTTTGGTGTTTTTTGTTACTATTTAACCTGTGGCCCAATTAGCTTGAAACTTACAGGGAATACTATGAATACAAAACTATTGAACACGTGTTTCAGAATTTTTCAAGTTTCTGATTCGTAATTTGGCTCCGTACTAAAATGTCTGTAACTCTTTAAATAATGCTATTGACCTGAAATTTTCTGTAAAAAAATAATAAAACAAATCACATATTTCAGTAATTTTCAAAAAAAGAACTTAAAAAAGGGTAAAATGAGGGTTGAAGTTCTTTTTCTAACTCTTTAACCAGTGTGGCTCAATTAGCTTGAAACCTACAAATAATACTAAGAATACGAAACTATTGAACAATATTTCAGGATTTTTCATAAATTTCCTGAAAATGGGGTAAATCGAGTTATTAATGTTTGTGAGTCGTAATAAACTATAAAGTAAACTAGCAGCGCCCCGCGCCAGAAAATCGCTTCTTCTTTTATATATTAGGAAAATACCGATACACGATTAATTTTTTTTTTACAAATCTGCCCCTAGGTTGTGTGCAAACAATTTCCACGCGTGCGAAACCGCGGGGCGCAGCTACTATTAGTATGGATGTACTTATCAGAAATAATATTTCAAATTTGGCCAGTAGTGTAGCTTACTTATAATAACATTAGGCAGTGGATGCTTGGTGGTGCGATCAGAATGGGCGCGCCGCTGATACACCACTAACATTCATTACATGTGAGTTGTGAGCATTGTAAGCTATTTAATTACCCACTTTTAAAAAATTTACAGAACTCAGCAAATAGTTTTCCTGCCTTATCTTTCGTCCTGCACAAAAACATTTAAGAATATGTTCTGATTGGCTTTTATCATTATCAAATAGAAACCATCCACTGTTAGACACACCTCACCTCAACAGCTTATATTGGTCTACTGCTGGACGCAGGCCTCCCCCTGATAAGCGCCTTATTGGCTTTTA
This sequence comes from Eupithecia inturbata, assembly GCA_963662085.1. NCBI lineage: Eukaryota > Metazoa > Arthropoda > Insecta > Lepidoptera > Geometridae > Eupithecia > Eupithecia inturbata. The sequence continues at coordinate 4,318,335 of OY759191.1, read as the reverse complement.
TCTCAAGGGGGCATGCGCTGCTGCCCGCCCCCCGGTGGATATCCTTTAGTTGCCTTGTACGACACCCGCGGGAAGAGTTAGGGTGGTGAAAATTCTAAGCCGGCACCACACGGCGTAATTGTTAGACACAAGCCTAATCTATTGTATTATTTTGTCACCTACATCACTATACTTTTAAAACTATCCTCTAAAACCTCTTAACTAAGGTCTAATATCCCATACCTTATCCTCAAGTCGACTAGCAACTTCCAAAGCTTTATTCAGACAGTTCAAAGCTTTAGCTAAATCCTTCTTCTTATTGCAATATATCAATGATGTAGTTGTATAGCAATTATGTAGCAGTTCATACAGGTCTTGACTTGTACAGATTGCTATTGCCTTGTTGATGCAGTCAATGGCTTTGTCGAGGTAACCAAGGTGCTCTTGGACCACTCCGATGTTTAGGAGAAGACGAGCTCTCATGTCCATCAGCTCTTGTTTCATAATTTTTCCATTTAATCTGGAAGAAGAGTATTACGTTATCGATCATAAATTGAAATGAACCTCACTGAGGATTTATGGTTAGGTCACATGATTTATAGGTACAATTACGTTATGGAGGTATGATTTATAGGTGTAAGCAAGAAAATACCTAATTATTTTATCCAAAGCTGCATGAAAACATAAATAATTCTTATAAAAAAATGCGGATAATGTTATGCCTGAAACGCAACTCATATATTATTCTTTATTGCACACATCATACTCAGTTTTATGCATGTCTCAAGCCAGACAATTTAAGTCATATTGCCAATAACAAAAAAGTCAAGTTAAGTTTACCAATCATTATAAAAATAATATAAATCATTTATTTCAGCACATTGGCACCATAGACACTTGAAAATTTTTACAGCACATTTAGAAAAATACTAAGTATGCAATATTAATATTCATAATATACACAATTCATAAAGGCAAAATACAAAATTCATAAATACATAAAATTATGATTTTCATAAATTGTTGAATTAAACAGTGCAATAGAACTCACTTCTCACAAAGAACAAGACTCTTCATAAAGGCCTTTTCAGCAGCTTTCAGTGAAGTTATAGCCTCTTCATCATCAGTGGAGCTTTGCCCTTGAAGTAAGTATATTCGGCCCAGAGTAGCCATTGCTCTTTGCTCTTCAACCAGATTGTTTAACTCTTTTGCTACAGCTGTAAATGCAGGATTCTATATGAATTGAGTTTTTAACGAATTAAATCACAAAGAAAAGCATACAGATTGGATAAGTAAGGTTTTTAAATTTTTAACTACCGCCGCACCAGCCCTCAAGGATGTCCTCGAAAGATGGGAAGGCGCAAGTGTGTCGACGCATGTAGCGTTCCACATAATGGGCCTCCCTAACTCCCATGGGAGTTTAGTGTCATGCCGTCGGGCCTCTTACCATAGTCACGCAGCAGACCATTCGGTTCGAGAATAGCTGGTACGTTAGCGGTGACAAAGGCCCGCCGGATGATGTCGTTAAGGCTGGCATGACGAGATATCCGACCGGCGGCCCCAGTACACGATAATCCGTGATGACCAAGCTGTTTGACAGCAGTACCGCACTGGCATTGATGAGGCGCACAACACCTTGCACCCAACCGAAGACATGTTGCGATACGGAAAGTTACGGGATCCAATAGAGTGCCAGTGATAAATGAAGGAAATGCTTGCAACCAATGTCCTGACTCCCATTTAGAAATGGCCAGGAGACGGGCACGATCCGCAGAGCTGGAGCACGTTTGTAACAAAAAATTCCGTGTAAACTCACACAGAGGCCAGTTCCATTGCCGTTGGGACAAAAGAGATTTTCGGGGAGCAGCATTGCGACAAGCACTAAAAGCCGTTCGCGCTTCGTCTAAAAATTAAATTATGAATGAAATTCCAGGTGGGCCACCAAACAAGATGACTTTAAAATATTGCAACTAAAGAACTAGTGCTAAAGATGGAAGACAGGAACGCTGGAAGGGCTACACTTAAAATTTTGCGTATACCTAAGCCTCCCAATTTGACAGGCAGGGAGACCTGTGGCCTGCGAATTTTGAGCAGTCTGTCCGAAGTTTTGTTGAAATTTTGAATTTTCTCATCACAACAGAGGTTGTTGAAATATTGTAAGTAATTAAAAATTAAGCTAAGCAGAGCTTTTGTTATGGGTACTAGATGATGACTGATATATTTTTATATTATTTATTTATTTTAACACTTTATTGCACTAAGGTACAAAGGGCGGGCTTAATGGCGAGGCATTTTCTACCTGCCTACCAATACATATGTTTTACAGGGGGTTGGCATGCTAATATTAATTAAAAAAAAACAATTATAGGTGTCTATAATATACATAATATTTTACCTAAATAACTACCTACTAAAGCATAAATAAGAAACAAGATACAAAACAAAAAAAAAACACATTTTATGAAATAAACTAACTATTGGTATAACCTCTTGAGATAAAGCCTGCGCACCATTTGCTTAAAAGCATCTCATGTATCTGCCTTTCTAATGTCCAGAGGCAAGTCATTCCACAACCGCACTGCCTCTATAGAGAATGAATTTCCAAAAAAGGAGGTGTTACGCACATGTATAGATAGAAGATGTTCGTAGGAGCGGAGACTTCTACTATGATCGTCTGCCAGGAAATGAAAGAGGTCCTTCAAGTAAATAGGACCCGAAGGGTCTCTTATGACTGAAAACAGTAGACAAAGGATCCTGAGTTTTCTTCGTTTGCGGATAGCATAGCTCGGTATTTGCTTACATGATTATATATTTAGTAGACAGTCTAGTTTATTAAGGAGATTCTCGTTAATATTGAAGAAGACAATGTCGGTATAATCAATAATTGGAATGAATTGGAATGATGGAGAGAGTTTACAGAAGTAATTTTAGTAGGAATCGGGAGGAAGTTTTTAAGACGTAGAAGTGAATGTATTGAGGAATAGAATTTTCTGGAGATCTCTTTTATGTGGGGAATCCAACTGAGCTTTCTATCAAAAATGACACCCAGGATTTTAACAGTGGGGGAGACAGGAATATTATTCAGAGAGTAGGTTTCAACCATCTATTTTAGCCAGTTGATGTGAACTACCAATTAAAATGGCCTGGCATTTGTAAGGGTTGACCTTAATGCCATAACGAGTGGACCAAGTTGAGAGTTTCTCAAGCTCACCATTAAGGAGCTTAATAGCATCGTCCAAATTAACTACGGAGAAGGAGTGGTAGAGCTGGAGATCATCGGCGTACATATAGTAATGAGAAAGAAGGTTGTGAGAAAGGAGGTTAATAAAGAGTGAGAAAAAAGTGGGAGATAATTCCGCCTTGTGGTACACCAGCTACGATTTCTAGCCAAGCCGTCAAATCAGCGCCATTCCGTATACTTTGTTGACGGCTTGATAGAAATGAGAATGGAAGGGGAAAAATACCGGGGAAGAAGTGAAAGTAGAAGATCCTGGTCTACAGCATCAAAAGCCCTGCTGAAGTCAATTAAGACAAGAAGCGTGACGTGAGACGCCTCCATGTTTTCCGAATGTCCTCCCTGACGTTTAGAAGTGCCGAAGTGGTGCTGTGACCTTTTCTGAATCCAGATTGGAAAGGATTGATAAAACTACTATTATAGAGATACTCCATTACATGAGTATGTACAACCACTTCAACAACTTTAGAGAGAAAGGGGAGAATTGAGATTGGATGATATTGATTGGGTAAGACAGGGTTTGGGATTTTGGGAAGGTTTGGCATTTTATTATACATAGTAATACCTAGAACACCTAAAACAAATATTTGCAGATAAAACAAACATTTGTCCAATGATGGGAATCAAACCCGCAACATCCTGCGTCGCAGGCGGACCTTCAGCAGAGTGCACTGACGGGCTGACTAAATGAATAAAATAACAGTTATTGAATCAATTAAAACAAATACCTAAATGCCGCTCTTCATACTTCAAGGCCTTTCCAAACTCTGCCATCAGCATAAACATTTCACCAATCATCCTGTTACAAGTGCCCCATTCCATCTGAAGCCCCAATTCCTTGCAGATGGTTGCCTCAGCTTTGTATTCATCCAATGCATCATCATACCGATTATGTTTGTAATAGAACGTCGCCAAGTCATTACAAGCCTCCGCGAAAGCACGTCGGTTGCTTCCGTTCAGAGCTTTTTTCTTCCGGCGAATCAGTTCTGTAATAATTTTAGTTTTAGAAGAATTATCGAGTGTAACCTCAAATAAATAATAATTTCATTCTTACTTTCTTCGTCCATTTCGATGCGTTCGCTTTATATATGCGATAGCCTACTTATATGCACGATACATATGTGTTTTTTTTTTGTTTTTTCAGCACGAAACGAGATAAGTTATTACAAAACTACTTTCACAATCACAACAAAATAAATCAACAAGAGAGAGCGCGAAGCGCGATGACGAGACGTCATTCAGCCAGCCAGCTGACGCTGACATATAACTCACAATTTGACATTGACATTCAAGAATACTCAACTAAAAATTCAAAGGAAGCCATCTGACAAAAATTCAAAGAACAGGAAAAAATATCTTTGTCAAAAATGTTACTAACCTATCAACTTTTTGCCCAGAACTTGGTACTTTCCTACAGAAAGAGGAGGAACAGGGATGAGGAAGTCCGAATCAGACAGAATAGCTAGCCTAGTTAAAATGCCACGTTATAGTTTTCAGCTACAAATAAGGTTTATCTTATCTTAACCACGCACGCCACATGTTGGCCAGCAGTGATGGATGACATCGTTTTTGTGTGTGAGGCGTGGTGATTGTTTTCCATAATCACCACGCGTGGCAGTTGAATTGGTGATTGCAGTGGAGGTGTTAAAATACACAGAAAGAAGCTGCTGCCCTGCCTCTGGTAGAATCCGTTAGTCATCTCTTACGACAGCTAGTCTGGGCAGCGTTTGTGAAACGATGTCTAGTCGAGTCTGCTCGTCATCCATACCGCAATGCTTGACAATGAATTTAGATTTCAATAAGTGCATCCTACGTTACCCATCATGCATGATCTACAGAACTGAGAAGTAAACACTCACGGTAGGGCTAGTCCTCCATTTCAAAGTTGGTCAGCGAGCTTTGGAGATTAAAAGATTGAAGATTGCTCAGAGTTTCACTGAAGGATAGGATTGAACATATCCAACAAGGACAAATTTATCGACAGCTCGAAAAATTAGCAAGCTGAAGTGGCCATATCTCGCAAGGAACCAACTACCACGGGGGTAAGCGGGTTCTTGAGTGGAGACCGCGACTGAGCAAACATAGTGTAGGATGCCCTTCAGCCAGGTGAGAGGAAGACCTTCAAAATACTGCTGCGGGCGATGAGGCAAATGCTGGGTGCGGCAAGCTATAGACAGGGCTCTATGACACGTATTATGGGAGGCCTATGTCCAGCTGTGGAATAATATACGGTAGGTTTCTGATGATGATGTATATTTTACTACTCGTACAGTCAAATTAAAGCTACTACGAGCATAACGACGACGACGGGCGATAAAGGAGTGTTCCAGATGCTAGTTGGCAGTACTACTACTACAAGAGCGAGCAAGCAAGCAAGCAAAGCAAACGGAGTGGGAGGTCAATGAACGCTTGCTTGAGCAATTTTGCTTGTTTGTTTCGGCATGGTTTCGGTCGGCTATTGTCTGTGGCTTGTTTGTTTTGTTGTTGCCTTGCCGCTGCCACTGTGCCTGTGTACTGTGGTGGACCATCTGTGAACGTAAATAATTATCTCGAATTTTTAAACTTTTCTGACAGAAAAATACCAAAAAGAGGTTGTTCTCGAAAGACTATTGTGTGTTTGCGAGATTTTGTATAATTTTCGCGAGATTCCAGTGCATCGTATGCTGTGGAAAGGAGGCTCCTTTATGATCTGTGTGAGTAGAGTACCCACTGAGGAACAGAATCTTGGTTCTAATTGTTTTTTTGCTGCTGCTTACACGTTCACCGCGGGTTGACTTAATTCTACACAACCGAGGACTCTAATTTTGTACATATTCAACATTTTGTATAGCATCACGTCTAGACTGGATTTTTTCTCGATGGTATGTCCTAAGCAAAATCAAGTCCTAGCCATTTTCAGTACGTGCAAGAAGTGTAGGGGTGCCGCGCCGCCGCCCCGCGCCTTGCGAATGCGCTTTGTATAAATTGTATAATACTCCCTACTCCCTTGTCCGCATTTGGACTAACTTTGTTTGATCCAATTGATTTTGCGCGGTTTGCGGTTTTTTAGCAGTGGCTCTAAGATATTTAACTGTATAATTTTGTAATTTTTATCTACCCAAAAAATCTGATAACTAGCTTTATACAATTTGTCATAGGTATAATAACTAGAATCCCAGTAGTATGCAAAGAAGCAGAACAAATGGTTTTCTGGAAATTTAAAATACCAGTCTACTCCTTGGCTAAAGCATCCACTATTGGTCAAAGGCCTACCCTAAACATTTAAATAAATAAAGATATATTATTTTCCATTACATTTAATGCATTCACTGCCCAGCATTACTGCTGCACCAAGATTGTGTTCTCCTGCATGTGCGTGGGTACTGATAGTGTTAACCATCGTTCCCCAAGTTTATTCAACCAGCTCAATAAGTCAGGAAGTAGTAGTCAACTTACTTACGTATCTACTTTACTTAAATTTCTCTTTTATCACCATAACCACCAGAAGCTAGGCTTCTGATAATCAGTCCAGGCATATCTACTGACTGACAAGGCATATTCAACCATGCCCGTCACTCATGATTATCTGCATTAAATGGGTCACATTGGATTATTACATAATGAACATTAACATGCCCAACTTGAATAATGTCAGGCTAAAACTTGTTGCTGCTGTTTTCATACAAAATGTTATTAAATCAAAAGCTTTCATTGGAGACAACAAAAATCCTGAAAAAGTCACTTTTATTCCCTATGACTTATCTCATACATGATCCAAAATTACTTTGGCCCTCAAGAACCTAATTTTTGCATTGTCTTATCATATCATATCACAGTTCAGATTATAGAATGATGCAGTTCAGACATTCTTTTGCAAAAAAATGTCTTTTGAAACAAGAGTCTCCAAATGTTGTTCTGAAATGACACACGGATTTAAAATGATTCCACAGCCACATTGCAATCAGAACATATAATTTTTGTTTTGGTATAAAACACCTGCTGTGAATGTGGCTTATTCCTTTTGGGTAATTCCATCCAAACATGAAGCAAAAAGTAACTACGTCAATGCTGTCAGAGGTGCATGGAAATTCACGGTCAAGGTTCCAAAGGACCTATGTATGAAAACAGCTCTTTCCTATCGAATCCTGGAGTGTCGACGTCGTGGCGCCCCGCCATGGCGGCGACGATTCGACCTTCTCCATCGTTAATAACCGACGCGCCCTCTCTATGGGGTCTTTGAAATCCTCCCTGCAGCTGTCAAAATCCTCATGCGAGAATTTAACAGTAAGAACGACTACACATTAGGCGTTCTGAAGCGAGCGCTTTGGTAACGCCGCGTTATAATCCGTTTGGTCAGATACATCCGTACTCATCCAAAATTTGGATTTTAAACGTGCTTGAATACCTACAAACGCGCGTTTGGATGTCTACGGAATGGATGTATAAGACCCGATGGTTTATAAAACGCGCGTTACCAAACCGCGCGCTTCACAACACCTAACTATGGTGTACTCGGTCTAAGATTTTAATCCCCCGGTAATTTCGGTATTTCATGTATACACTATGAACTTTGTTTGTAAGATTTGAGTTAGTAAGTTTTTGATTCGTATTTGGCAGCGTAGGTACTTTTCGACTTAACAAGAAGGTTCGTACGACCATCCTTTGATTGGTAGGGTACCAACGTCAAATAATTAATTAGATTGTTTTGAATAAATAAACTAAAAACCGACATCAAATTACTTTATTACCACTGTTTTTTGTAAGTGTTGCGGGACAAATGCACAGATCCCTCGGGAATACATTTTTAAGGGACCACCTCGGGATCATTTTCTATATAATAGCAAAAGAATCATCAAAATCGGTCCACAGTCGACGAACATACATAAAAAAATATATACATGCAGCCGAACGTGTATCTCCTCAAGAACATCCTTTTTTTAAGTCGGATAAAAAGAGTTATTTCATACCACGTCATTATATACGTAGGTACTCTCGTCCTGTATTTATTAGAATTGAAAGACATTTATTTGTAACAACAATACAAATAGTTAAATAAACCGCCAAGTGCGAGTCGCACACGAAGGGTTCCGTACCGTAAAAATCAGGCAACTTTTTCAATGAACATAAAATTTTCACTAGTTCGGAGACCCCTTTAAATTTTCAACTTTTTTTTACTTTTAGTATTTATTATTATTACAGTTGAAGTGTTACTTAAATATAGAAAGTTTCATGTGTCTACCTATTGTAGTTCAAGAAATAAATTAAGAGCAAAAACAGCAAAAAAAATCATGTTAGTTAGCCCCCTAAACCCTATGTGGAGCCCCCTTTAATTATGATATTTATTTGATTTTTATTATTTGCTAACTCTCTACTTCTTACGGTTCATGAGATATAGCCCTGTGACAGACGGACGGACGGACGGACGGACAGCGAAGGCTTAGTAATAGGGTACCGTTTTCACCCTTTGGATACGGAACCCTAAAAAACAAGACACACTTTTGGATATAGGATATGTGAACAGCCTATTATCCGACCCTTTTTGTGAAGATATTGTGTTTTTGATTAAGTTATTAGAGTTAGGTTTAGTTAAGCAATAACTTTAATTTTGTTTTATATTTTTTTGTATGTATACAACATAAATCTAATTTTTCTACTGGCGATGTTATCGCTAGCGATAAAGCCCTCAAATAAATTAAAAAAAAAAAAAAAAAAAGGATACATACACTAATAGCGTTACTAAATTTACGCGCCCTTTCAATGGGGTCTGTTATAATCCTCCCCACAGCTGTCAAAAACCCCTCGCATGGGGTTTCTGGTCTAATTTAACAATTAGATTTGTAGCTTGGGTGTTTATTACCTCCAGAGACCCTGTTTGACGTAGGTATGTAATGAGATTCAGGTTTGAGTAGACGACGGCTTTGATCTGTCAAATATGTCTTTTCGACTAAAAATAATCTACGATCAGGGAAAGTAAGGGTGATTTCCTTCGTCCGAGCATATAATAAATAGTTCTGCTACTATGACACCCTTTTTAAAGTCGGTTAACTGACTTTAAAAAAAAAGAGGAGGTTCTATGTTCGGCTGTAAACCTATGTTTTTGTACCAATTTTGATGATTTTATTAGTACGAGAGATGCATAGAGATGGTCCCATCGATCTAAGTAAAATTCAGGAGATTGGGTACTAGCTTCTCGAAAGTGAAAGGCTCAAATTCGGTGCAATTAGGTTCACCCACCTATACAGGGTGTTTGGAAGCTCGGTGCAAAGCCTTAAGGGGGTAGTAGTATAGACCATCTAGAACATTTTGAGCCACATTTGTCTTAACCAAAGTCTAATTGTTTTTTTTTTAGGGACCTTTTACGATTTTTAACCAAAATCCCAAAAAATTCTAATTAAAGGAGATAAGAAAAAAACGTTTTTGATGATTATTTTTTTAATTCTGATGCTCAAAATGGCTTCCACCATTGCGTATACATTTACGACAACGATTTCTAACTTCCGTCGTCGTGACTTTCAGCTGCATTTCCTGTTTCATAGTTGTGAAAGCTGTTTCAATCCTTTGAAGTAATTCTTCCCTCGTGGATATTTCGGTAGTGTATACGAGATCCTTTGCCCGTCCCCACACAAAAAAATCTACTGGGGTCAGGTCGGGCGATCGTGCGGGCCAAGGGATGGGCCCATCTCTGCCTATCCAGCTGTCTGGAAAACAGTTGTTAAGGTGTTCCCTGACACTTAACGTCCAATGTGCTGGGCATCCATCTTGTTGAAAGATGATTGGCCTGTCCGTATTTAGTATGGGTACTTCGGCTTCATACAGGAGTTCTGGTAAATCATTTTGCAGAAAATGCAGATAATTCTCCACGAGGGAAGAATTACTTCAAAGGATTGAAACAGCTTTCACAACTATGAAACAGGAAATGCAGCTGAAAGTCACGACGACGGAAGTTAGAAATCGTTGTCGTAAATGTATACGCAATGGTGGAAGCCATTTTGAGCATCAGAATTAAAAAAATAATCATCAAAAACGTTTTTTTCTTATCTCCTTTAAATCAGTATTTACGGACTTTAACTGGTTTAGGCACCGTATTTTCGAAAATTGTATAGATATCTAAGTAAATGATACCTTAAAAGAAAGAGCAATAACTCAGCGTGTTTTTAAAATAATCTGAACATCTGCAGCTATTTTATTTATTTTTTTAAATGTCATTAAAAAACATTTTTTTTTCATTTTCTTTTTTTCTGTAAAGTTTAAATAGTCTGAAAGTCATTTTTTTAGCATAAACTGTGCTTTATAATGATTTAATATCATTAAACACACATTAGGCTAATAAAAACATACAAAATAAATGGACATTTCCACTTAAACTTTGCATTATCAGCACTTAATTAGAATTTTTTGGGATTTTGGTTAAAAATCGTAAAAGGTCCCTAAAAAAAAAACAATTAGACTTTGGTTAAGATAAATGTGGCTCAAAATGTTCTAGATGGTCTATACTACTACCCCCTTAAGGCTTTGCACCGAGCTCCAAACACCCTGTATATAGTAATAGTCAGACCGGGGCGGTGGGTGCCGCCGCCGCCGCCGCCGGCGGCGTTCGTGTTTCGCGTGCGTATTGTTGTCTCAGTCGCACTTCAGTCTTGGTACGTCTTTCCAGCTTTGTTGTAGGTATATTGCAAAACATTGGAAATAGCGTCTCTTTGCGTTTAAATGTAACACAAAACAGGTAATTTATTGAGTTAGCGCTGGGAGAACGTACCATATCTACCGAATTTGTCTTAGATCGATGGATAGTCCCATAAAAATATTATTCCCGAAGGATTAGTATTTGTTCCACAAAACTTAAAAAACTTTGAAAATATAAAGGAATTTGAAGTCTGTTTCTAGTTTTATCAAAACAATCAAACTAGGAAATTTTACTTATGTAAAATAAGTATTAACTAATGTTTAGTTAGGTCATTAATTCATGAATTAATGACCTAACTAAACATTAGTTAATACGCAAAGCAGTTACCTACACCATGGTGTAGGTAACTGCTTTCCAATCTAAACATCGCTAAGATTCTGAGAAGGTTCCTATCCTAGTCAATAGAATGTGAAATATTTTTAATGACTTTCCAAAACAGGTTTTCCTCTGATTATTTACCCTAATTGTTTAGAAACGACATCCCGTCGTAATAAACCATTCCAGCGCGTAAACTTAAGCAATCCAATCCAAACACTACACAGAACCATTTTAACTGTGCCATAAAACAATTTTCCAAAGCGATATTTGACTCTCAAACTCCAAATAGAATTCTAGTTTAAAAATAAGCCCTCCGCCTGAAAAAGCATCACCTGGGTGATATTCCTCGCTTTACCGACACGAAATCGGTCGACGAACCGACGTAACTGGGCCAAGACATATCGCCTGAACATTTTCATCTTCAACACTTTTGAGTAGAAACAAACTGAAGGTGGTTCGAAAAAAAACGGATTTTATAATTTTCTAGGTTCTACAAGTAATTAGCAGATAAGATGTTTTGCGCACATTGTAAGCCATTTGCTATAAACCCACGCTAAAACAATCTACGAATATTGTCGTTGTGGAGTCTATTGACGGATACCTAGAGATGTTTGAGATTTTATACTTAAATCAACATTATGCCGACTTCAAAACTAAAATTTGTTCAAAGTTTATTTTAGTAAAGATTCATAGCAAATGGCTTACCAAGTGTGGAAAACTTCGTATCTGCTATCTAAATTAGGTACTTGTAGAAACTAGAAAATTTTAAAACCCCGATAATTTTTTTCGAGGATCACTAACCACCCTCGCTTCGCAACGTATAACCAACACGACTACGTAACCATAGTGATATGCTAAGTGAAATGAGCATGACTATAGCCAATAAAATTTGCAGTGATTACGGAACGTAAAGTATTAATGCGACCGGCTAAATAAGACCCTCGCTCGTCCTTTCCTGGAAACTAAGCCTGGAAAAACGTGAGATCTTCCATTGCTGGTCGATACGCTACGTTTGGAAAATAGTGTTCGCGGAATGCATTTAGCTGTCATGAGTCCACCAGTGTCCGAACCGAACGCCCAACGGTATCAGGATTCCGGTTCTAATTAAAGCCAGTGAATCAGCGTTCGCTGCTAATTTACCTAAAATTCGCTCTAACGGACCTTGTTGCGGAAGGCATTTACTTTGAACTCGATATTACGCATATTGTACGGTATTAATGTTTACCAAGCGCATACGAAACTATCGTTTACCAGAAATATCAATTGCGTTATTGATATTTCTGGTAAATGATAGAATTGGGTTAAAGTGTATGCTTCTCAAAAGGTCTAACCGCGCAGAAATCGAACCTATACTAACTATGTAATGCCATCAGCATAAACTCATTCTTATTGGTCTAATCGGTGATAAAAAAGCTTTTAAAATAATTTGATTAACCATTCTGCATATTAGGCGTTATAATTTATATTCATTTAAAATATTCTATTGACACAATAAATAAAGACCTTGCTTGAAGCACAGTTTGTTTAGAAAGCGAAATTTCCATAAGCCATTCGCTGCAGAATGCTTCACTTCGATTCGGGTACACGGATATTTTTAATGCCAATTTATGTAAGCGAAGCCGCTATCTTGACTAACTGCTCAACCCTACGGAAGGGCGACCTATTTACCTACCTAGCTGCGTATCTGCATTAATATCTGAAAATAAAAGGGCTTAAACCTGCGGAAACCCACGAACTGCCGCCATAACGTTGTTGCTTCAATATTTCGGATTCTCATAAAATGTTAGTTGTTGTAGTCGTAAATTCCGGTAATCGCGAGCAATGTTAAGGATATTTGGACTAGCTACTGCCCGCGAATTCGCACACGTGGTACTTAGATAAAACCTAGCCTAGCCATAACACTCAGGATAGGTAATGCCAACTACCTACGGCTACCTACTGATCAGTGAAAGTGTTGGTCGAATTATGGCCATTCGGTCCCGGTAATTACGCATTTTACAATATCAGTCTTAAACGATTCGTATAAGTATCTTTCTTCGTTAACCAGAGGTATTATTCAATCTGCCACTGCACGTTTGTATAATTACCTAATTTGACCACAATCAAAACAGAGGCACGTCCTCATCATCCTTTGTAGCTCCACAACCAGAAAATTATTCCACAAATATAATTATGTCAATTTGAAAAGGCTCCAAAATAGGCAATGTTTGTATTTGGCCACCAGGTTAGGTTAGGCGTAGTTCATAAAAGCTTTTGCTTGTTTGAATCTAAAAATATTCGTTCACGTTTAGCTGCACTGACCCTGTGTCAGTTCATTTAGTTATCAACTGCGAAGCTCCCAAAATATTCGTTATGGATCAACGGCCTGGAAACTGAATGGTTTTATAATAGACCTCATCTATTATGCATCTGGCGGAGGCCAATCACAGCGCGAGCTGGTAAACGAAAATCGTTAGCTGTGGCCAGGAAAGCACTGGTGATAGCTAAAATTAAAGGTTTCTCGCCCAACTCTTACTCTCTATTTTCACCTTTAGATCAAGGAATCAATAAGATGAAACGCTTTGGAGAACCCTAAACGAAGTGCTATTACATATTCATTCATTCTTGATTAAATGATTCTTCCGAAACAGGAATGGGAAGCTATAGGCAATATGAGAGACAAGGGAAAGAGTGAAATTACCTCATTTGAGAAACATAACAAGTCAATGCACAGAAATCATTTTCAAAATTCATGTCCTTTTTGTGTCCCACACATAGCCTGATGATGATGAAAAGTTGATGCTGGGTGCGCAACTTTGTATGATGATGTCGTTGAGCATAAACATCATAAATTGCGCAGTCCAGTATTTTCATTTGATACAATCAGAGGGACAACAACGTTATAAGAAGAACAAATAGGCTCGCTTGAGACTTTATAGCCGAGTGGGTGTACAGCCCAGGCCCTTATCAACTTTATCTACCTCGATCGGATAATTTATTTCGAAACTTATGCGAATCATCTGGTTTGTTGATGTTGGTAGCTGCGTTACATATTCAATGGTTCACGAAATGAAGAGGATGTGGTCCGTGTTTCGTAAAGAATCGTGCCTTGTCATTACGTATTGTGATGAGTCAACCCACGCTGATGACTGTTTTATGAATGAATGCTGAATATATCCTTGTATGTAATATGCATGTCATAAAAGCTTGAACGTTCGCTCCGGTCGAAATTCATTGTAGCGAGATTGAAAGTTTAGCAGGCAATCGGTGAGGTGAAGTTAATCCCAAAGTTGAGTAGAGGCATCTGCGATGCATGTTAAAATTTTGCCCTGTAATTATTCAGCGAGTTAATCTTTGCCCACAGAACTTACTGTTCTCGACTGTTTCAAATCTTTGAACTCAACAGAGCTCATATTGAGGTCACTGCCTCGCCGCAAAACTCTGCGTTTACTTGCTTAATTTGTGTAAGTTTATCAACGCCTTTTGCAATTTATGTCAAGCACGGTTGCAGGTGCGATAAGGTCGAGATCCGAGTTAGAAATTTATAGTTTGCAGTCATTGCCGTATGCGCATTTTTTGGCAGATTTGATTGTAGGGCAATGTTCTCGGTTTTATAATCCGAATATGGGCGTGGATCTCGCCGGTCTTCCATTTCGGGTTAAAAGAATTCAAACCAGCTTTGCCTAAACAAGCGGGTATTAAGTTAGTTTCATAAGCATGCAATATTGCTTACGCAAATTGTGTTTGCTTCAGTGGTTTTACGGTCATTACATTACGCACGCAATGCTTGGACGTGAATAAGGATATCTGGATGTTTTTCATATTGCTTTTAAGGAGGGAAAAAAGCTAACCTGAAATTTCATTAACAAAAGTATTTAGCAAATGCTAGTACTATTTATTATGTTCTAAAAGCGTATATCGCCTTGGGCTATACGAACGACTGCATTTGCTCCAACACATCGGATCCGACATAGGTACCTATACCGGACGGAAAACAGAACTGTATTCTCTGAAAACAAAATAAGGTTATTGGTCGTGTTGTGAAAACAAGTAACAGAAGTTGAGTGTATTCTTTTGTAGTACCATAGTACTTCGTATACAGCTTCATAACTAAAATGTCTGGAGACTCCCTTTTTCGGATTAAGACAAAAAACTGGTCTAGTAGGTACCTGGTGTTTTACTAAACTGTAGAAGTTGTGAAAAGCCATCTCGCTGATCTAAATTTCCAATCAAGTTAGGGCATTGAATGCTAAATCGCAAACTAGATATATCAGGATTCAGGTCGACGAAGCAGCATTTCCAAATCGGTTCGCTCCGACAGAAACTTGCAATCAGTTTGGCCTCTTAATAGCGCAGCTGGCATACATTTCCGCCGATGCAAATATAATATCAAATTTTTACTTACAGCATTTTAAACCGTGTGTATTATTGAACTTTCTTTTAAGTAGATAAACTCACACAATTTTTGATTCAGCGCTGTGGTTTTAGACTTGATTATTTATTTCTGTATTTATTTAATTATACAAACCTAAAACATGACTTTGTGACGTGACGTGGAGTAGACTGAATATGGTGAGGCAGATTATTTATTTTATTTTACATTTAGAACCACTGTATAAAGGTTCTTTATATCTACATACTTACATAGGTAGGAGATTCAGCCATACCATCAGCAGATAGTATCCATCAACCGCCATGTCAGTAACATCGTTATGTTTCGGTTCTGAATTTACATACTGCCAGTAATATATTTCAATTTGATGTTAAACTCTATGCTGATTGTTTCCATTGAGTTTGCAGTTCGTCTGAATTCATTCGCTTAGAGAATGCAGACCAATTTTATGCTGCGTTGGACTTACAGGATAATTTGTTTCGTTGACCGTCGTCGTTGAAAGCATTGTTATTTACCTTAAGAAAGATTGCTTGTTCACCCACAATCCTGTAAAGCTCTACCATAGATAAACAAAACTATTTTGGCTCTCCTTTGTATTGGTTTCAGCATTAAATAACTCGAATCGTCGTACATTTGAAAATTTGAACAAATAAACCCTTTAACGTACCTATTAGAAAGTCACTTTTCTCAGAAACTGTGTTTTCTGCCGCGTAAAACCTTTAGTAGGGCTACTGGTCAATGGACTCGTCTATAAGAATAGTCTGTGAAAAGTGTCTGGGGTAGATAACCTACCTTTATTCTGTATTAGACTCGTGAAAAGTGTAATACAATTTGTGTCAGAAACCACAAAAGGCAGACTTAAATATAATTTTTAAAGCCCTTATCTTATTAAGTCAAGCACTTGCTTGCTTAAATGACAAACTGATAAATCTCTTTATAACCCTGACAGCTTCATTTTGGTGTAATATTTCATTTGACTCAAATCTCATTAGAGGTCTAGGTAAAATAAGTTGTTTGTAGATTTATCGAACTTTAGAAGTCAAGAACGGCTATTGCCCCGCATTAATATTTTACCACTTTAGGTTTAAAAGCTTGATTTCAATTGAAACTTGATGAAAATTGGTTCGGTACGCAAACCCAATTACATCGTAAAAATATTAATACAATTGCTGGAGGAGTCTTTCTTTACCTTTGAACATTCCTGAATTTTTATCGTAGAATTTTCTATCACTCAGTTTATTCAAATCATATTTTCGAACGCAAAGTTAGTAATATCTGTGGTAGGTATATTTATAGTTTTACATTACAAAGAGCAAAATTCTGTCAGCTGCACATCTAAGTTGAGGTCATTGTGATCAGGTCCCCGGGTCGACGGAGGTGATTCCACTGGGTCAACGAGTTCATGCTTAGGTCAAGGAGCTTTGCACGCAAATTTTATTTCAAATTATAAACGGTTCTTAATAATACTATGGCCGTTTAATTTGATTAGAGATCTTAGTTTTGGTTTGATCAATTTTAGGTTTGTTGAAATTTGATATTTGTCATTGAAATTTTGTCATTTTCAATTTTGTAAGACCAATTTCTATTTTGCAATGTTTTGGGATGGTTGAATCAGTTGAAAGTGATCCCTTATTTAAATTGTAGATATCTTAAAATCCAACATGTCATTAAAGTACTAATTTTAGTAATTAATTTACCACTTATTTACCCTCTCATGGTCAAATTGTATGCGACTGTGTGAAAACAAATATTCCCAATTAGCAATGAAAGCTTTTCTGCTGGTTCTGAGTTCGCATGCATATGACATGACCAAAATTAAATTCTGCGTACGTATCAGATCTCGATACCCAATAGCTGAAAATGCTGAAATGAAACGCGAGACACAAAACGACGGAAATCACCAATTCCTCCCGATATCCCTATCCTATCCTATGCATATTCGTAGAATATGTAAACTTTGAAAATTTTAGCTTCCGTTCGAATGATTTAAAATCTATGAATTATTGAAATTGAAGTCAAGTCAAGTAAATGTCCTTTCACCTCTGAACAGACTATCAAGCAGATTTAAAAACCTACATAAACGAGTGGTTTATGTATGAGAATTACTTATGCGAGCAAGGTTGTCCGAACCCCTAAGGTAATACAACTAATTACATACAGTCTAGACTATGAATGTCGCCTGTGCCTAATGAAATAAACAGCTTACTCATACCGCCTACGCGGGCTTTCGAAATCTACTGATTAAAATGTGGGGAATCGATTGCGATAGAAAGCTCTTTGTCTTGACACCCTACATTGTAGTATCAGATTACCACGAATCGTTTAATTTGGAGCTGTTTATTTTGCTTCGAAATACCGTTACTTGGCAAGGTCTCTGTAAAGCACAAAAGGCGTACACAGTCTTGGTAATGTTTTCTTTTCTCGCAGTCTCTTCGTTCATGGTTTTTGGGTCAGCAAACAATGCTTTCATTTGAGTAGTCACTGCCACGGTATACTAGGCACCTATAACGCTGCAGCAGGCAGGCACAGGCGAAGTTTTTGCCGCGAGTTTTCGCACTGGGTCAACAGGTTCGCTCGAGTACCATACCAGCTCGGAGATGCGAAGACTCTCAGCCACTTACTTAGCGCTTTATATAGCGCAGCTGTAACATAGAACTCTTTTATAACGCTCATTCCGAACTGAACACTTGTCATTCAAAAGCTCTCATTGTCTCGACTCTCGACCGTTCCTTGCGTTGCGGCTAGTTGATACGCTGCCACCGTTCTTTTCAACGGATATTCAATGATCTATTGTTTGTTTAGTTTTGTCGGACACCGTCTAAGAATTCTGTCTGGATCTCGTTACATGTAACCAATTTGTATGCTTCACTGCGCTTGATCGTTGACGGGGCTTTATGTTTACCTTGGTGAAGTTCCGCTATATGATTGCTATCTCTGCAGCTGTAGTGGTAAAATCGACTGCACGGTTAAATTTTATGCAAGTTGGGCACACTGTATTCGTCCGCTGGATGGTATTGATTTTTGTTATTTGCATCCCGTCTGCCTGATGTAGGTATTTACATCTGCGGGCTATTGTTGTACGGGTTACCATTATGTGGACGAATTTTCGAAATGGTTCATGCTTGATTTCACATGATATCAATAATAAATAAGCTATCGGTCTGATGGCTGGTCATTCACTCGTATGCTATGTGCTATATTTTGTATGTGTTACCGGTGTGTGACACAATTTGTAGAGCACCAAATACATCTAATCCGATGGAAAACATTGTTAGTTTGCTCATTAAAAGATAAATCCCAAGTAGAGCGCAAACGTAATCAAACTCTATAGTTGTTTATAGTACGGCTATTTGAAACCTACCTGGCAAACCTCCCTCGTTGTCCTGAAATAGTGGTTCACGTGTTTCAGTATTTAGGTCGGCTCCGCTGTTACAATTATCTTTGCTGATGCATCGCTTCGTCCCTCGTAAAAAGCTTTATACGGCAGGCGTGGCTTTTGTGAGGTGTGATTTGAATTCCATTCTTATTATCCTGTTATGTCATCCATAGTGTCAAAAGGGTATTTACTGAAAAGAGCAACGTAATAAAAAAAAATTACCTTATTTCTGAAACTTTGCTTTCCACGCCACAAGATATACATAATACCGAAATGCTTATAAATGGCAAAACCATACGAAACATAATCTTAGATTATCATCGAGATAGAGATTTGATTCTATCTCGATGTAGGTTATACATACTCACGCACTTGATGATTTTATTTAAATTAACGTAATAATCGTAGATCCAGTATTAATGTTACTTTCCATATCTATTACTATTAGGTTAGTTCATAATCCGCTTAGTACCGGCACTTTGACGGTATCACCTCCTGTCTTGAGTAAATTGGTAATTACCGTCTGAGATTACTTAGCGATTTGAGGGGTGTCCTATCGATCCCGTCCCGTCAGCCCTGTCGTCTTCATTAACTAATTCTGCAAGTTAATCCACCTTCATTATAATTTCAAGTTTATTAATGGAGCTCTAATCTGGATTGATTTGTTGGTTAATGGCTGAAGGTCGCCTAGTTGACCGCTCTAAAGTTTTGTAGCGCTCATGAAGGGATTAAAAAGCGTTAGATGTTTCTCAAGGTTAATCCTGAGAGGATTTTAGAATTTTTCACGCGATTGCCATTATCTGTATGTGGAAGATCATTTTAATTTTTCGTTGGAGTGATCAGTCGTATCCTTAAAAATATTGGAAATTCTCGTTACACAACCACAAATATGAAGTCTAGTCCAACTTCGAACATCATTCAATACTGAGTTTCAGTAAAACGTCTAGACACTGTGCTTAATATGTTCGTCCTTTTAAACATTCACTAGCAGCAGTTCAGCGCACCATTCGACCTTAACCTATCTTACTGTCTTCGGTAGATGAACGGGCAACGAGCAGTCGAATTTACTTATTGATGACTGCAAAATTCATTATAATCAAATTTATAACAGCAAATTTAAATTAAAACATGACTATTTTCATTTAAATTTCTTTCGATTACTTGGTTGTCCTTTTATAAAATTAAAGGTTAATCAGGTGGTTTATTCAATCAACCTAACCTTACCTACAATATTTGTGTAATTTTTATATTACAAGACAAATATTCCCTCTAATCTAACAACAATTTTCTAGTGGTTTTTAATTTTGGCTACTAAAGCATGTTTGGCGATAATTATTAAGCACAAACTTTTTTTATTTATGAAAAAATGTGATCCAACAGAATATCTTTGACGAAAAAATCAGTTTTATTATTTTTCAATCATTTTCGTGGTAAGACAAAAGCAAACCGAACTACCAATCAACTTATACGATCTTCCAAAGATATTATTTCTGCGAACATGTTGAGGAGCCTTAATGCCGAATATAGAACGTTTGGGACATCAAAAGACAACGACCTTTGCAAGTCTTTGAACCGAATTATATAATAGATCGTGGTTGGCCTTTTGAGGCAAACCCCGATTTGGTAATTGACAATGAAACAAAGATTACCAATAAAGCATTCGTTTTGCTGCGTATGGTAATAAAGCAAACTTTATGAAACCTGTCACGGTAAAGCATTGATTTTAATTTTGTTACGTTTGACCCTGTGAAGCCTTAGTCTCTTGATCACTACGCAATACGCTGCATACTGCGTACTGTTCCTTAAGCTGACGCCGACTACGACGAAACAAAAGACCACTCTAGACGTTTTTCATACGATTATGTGTCCGTCACCGCATAGCGCATAACGCAGCGTACTGCGTAGTGATTAAGAGACTTAGGGCTAAGACTGTGATGTCATCTCTGTATATGCTCCGTGGATGTCATACAAGGCTTCTTCAAGTATTGAACTTGTGTTTAGCCATCTACTCAAGAAGTTCGTAAGCATTAAACTATTTCATCGATGAATGTAAAATTTCGTTTCCACTCTATTTCAGAGGTTTTTATAAACTTTACAATTGCTTTGCAATTTTTTTAAACTTGACATGAATCGAGAACTATTCGCTGGAAAGCGATGCATTCAAATTTATTTTGGAATCTACAAAAACAGGGGTGTAAAGTCGAAGAATAGCTTTTGCCCTCTCTGTATTGAAATGCCATGCACGCCGTTAAACACCGTCTGTTGTCCACATCTGGTGTTCGTATTTTGAGAATGCAACTTCTCTTGGCTGAAAATCTCGAACCCTATTAAAGCACATGCCACCTTTAATACATCAACTTATTATGTCTACTTATTTACAAAATAACATACTTACACAACAAGTCAACTCTAGAGAATCATATCACACTAATATTATAAATGCGAAAGTTTGGATATTTAGAAATAAAGAAAATCAATTTATTGGCCCACACATCAAATACACAATAATAAATAAACCTCCAAGTGCAAGTCGACTCGCACACGAAGGGTTCTGTACCGTAAAAATCTGGCAACTTTTTCAAAGAACATTAAATTTTCACTTGTTCGGAGACCCCTTTATATTTTCAACTTTATTTAATTTTTCGTACTTGTTATTATTAAAGTTGAAGTGTTACTTAGTTAAAGTAAGTTTCATGTTTCTACCTAATGTAGTTCAAGAGATACAGCCTTTGGCTATTTTTGCTCTTAATTTATAAGAGCAAAAATAGCCAAAAACATCACATTTGTTGGGTACGTGGGTGGTATGGGTTTTCCCTTTAATTTTGATATTTATTTTATTTTTATTATTTGTTGTTAGCAAGAGAAACACATTATCTGAAAATTTCAACTGTCTACCTCTTACGGTTCATGAGATATAGCCACGTGACAGACGGACGGACGGACAGCGGAGGCTTAGTAATAGGGTTCCGTTTTGACCCTTCGGGCACGGAACCCTAAAAATAGATAGGACTATGTGAACCAAAATCGTCCTGCCTCAGCTTAATGTTGCTAAACAGAAAATTGAGAAACGCTGGTTTTCTAGCAGATTTAAATGATTGCACCTTATCACGACTACCCAAAGGATCGGTCAAAAAATTTGCATAGATGTACACTGCCGGCCAAAAGTTTGAGACCACCTACATCAAAGTAGGAAAATGAAATAAAACTCAAAATACAAAGCAAGAGGTTTAATTATGAATTAAAATACTTATTTCCTAATACACATACATTATGAAGAAAACAAAAAAAATCAAGAAAAATCAACCATTTACTTTAAAAATGTCGCTCATATTTTATACAGATTTTTCGTCGAAAAACCCTCCCTTGCATTTTATTACTACTTTCACTATTCTTGGCATACGAGCAATCAATTTGTCGATTGTATCTTGTGATATATTGTTCCAGCTTTCTTGTAAAGCCTTCCACATGTCTTCTTGCGAAGTGGGACAACAACTGCGCACATTTCTATCAAGCTCTTCCCACAAAAGCTCAATCGGGTTGAGATCCGGACTCTGAGGGGGCCACACCATGTTTTTTAAAACCCCTTCTGTTTCTTTGTGTTCTAAATAACCCCTGCATAATTTTGAACTATGTTTTGGGTCATTATCTTGTTGGAAAAAAAATCCATCTCCAATTATTCTTGAACCAGACGGAATGGCATTTTGCTGTAGTATTCGTTTATATTGCTCCTTTTTCATGATTCCTTCGACTCGTACCAAATCTCCGGTTCCATGGCCCGAGAAGCATCCCCAGACCATAATGGAACCACCACCATGCTTGACTGTTGGCACCACACAGTCTGGCATCATCTTTTCCTCGACGTTACGTCGAACAAAAATTCGTCGTTTTGAACCAAATATTTCAAATTTGGATTCATCTGACCAAAGAACTTGTTTAAAGTCTTCTTCAGTCCAGTCTCGATGGGTAAGGGCCCACTGCATCCGTTTCTTTTTGTTTTGTGGCCTTAGTAGTGGTTTTCGAACGGCGACGCGACCAAATAACTTAGCATCTCTCAAACGTCTTTTTACTGTAGTCAATGATACAGGTTCTGATCGGGATTTGTTCACTTCTACGCGGATTTCTGGTGCTGTTAGGCGTCTATTCCGCTTGCTGGTAGTGACGATGAAGTGATCCTCGCGAGAAGTGGTAGTTCTCGGCCTTCCCGAACGCGAACGATCTTGATTACTGCCAGTCTCCTTGTATCGGGTTATTGTGTTATGAACACAAGTCTTCGACAACTTAAGTTGAGAGGCAATCGCACGTTCAGATTTGCCTTCGCCGTATAAAACAACTATGGCAGAGCGAGTTTCACTGCTAATTTCGCGAACTTTTCCCATTTTAAGATGTCTTCACTGTAACAACGACGAGCTCAGACTAATAAGGTAGAAAATAATTTACTCCATAAAAACTCAGGTACTAAATATGTTTTAGGAAGCTAACATAATCCCTGATATCGGTTAACGCGAAACAAACCCAAAACAATAAGTAATGAGCAGATCATAAAAATATTACAATGACTCTACCACCTGGTCCTTGCGCGGCGCTCATTGATGTTTTGAAACAATAGACCTTTTTAGGATGATAACTTAAACAACAACATAAATAATGACTCTTAGAAATTCTTTAATAATAATAGAATACGCAGGTGTTCAAATTAGCTCATTATCATATGTGTACTTTGAAATATTTTGTTGGTGACAAAGATTTTTACAGTGGTCTCAAACTTTTGGCCGGCAGTGTAGTTCTATGCCAGGATTAACATTTTAAGTTATTTTTTATTATACGGTAAAAACATGTGCGAAGCCGCGGGCATAAGCTAGTAAACCATATAGGAAATGTTATGAAGTAGGTGATTCTATTTCTACGCATACTCCAGTCTCTATGTAAAATTGTAT
Source organism: Eupithecia inturbata (assembly GCA_963662085.1). NCBI lineage: Eukaryota > Metazoa > Arthropoda > Insecta > Lepidoptera > Geometridae > Eupithecia > Eupithecia inturbata. Next base: position 4,294,458 of record OY759191.1, on the reverse strand, counting down.
TCGAAAGTCAGTATCGCTAGTTTTACGGACACTTATTTTTTATCTTGTTAAATAAACTAAGAACTATAAGTTGTTATATTATATATAAGTTATATATCTACAATCCAAAGGCAATATAAATGTTGACTGAAATATAAATAAAATGTAAATTGTAATGTAGGTAAGTAACTAAAGATGTCAATTTGACAATGGTTGCAATTGCAACCATTCTTGTTAAGTAAGTGATTGATTCTAATGGCCAATTCGTGCGTTGATTACGTGGTCAAAACAATCTTGCTTGAGTTTTCCTCCTCTTTATTTTATTAGTGTGCAATCTCCTTTTATTGACTCCATTTGTTGTCTCCGTCGAGTCTCCTTCCTCCATCTTATTGGTCCATTCTCTATAAATTGACCCAATTGTTTCCAGTGATTACATATGTTTTTGCCTTTCTTTGACTCAAACTCCAATTGCGCACTCGTTATTTTATAGTCCACCTATCGGGTATCATCTTAATTTTAATTGAAGATTGCATTTCACGTTTCGAAAGTATTCGTGTTAGTTACCCAATATAATTTTACCGCCTACTGTCTTGAATTACACACAATATATCATGCAATAGAATAGATTGTTGTCTTATTTATTATATCCACTGTACTAATTAAACATATTCTATGAGCATTCAATCAATAGCTAGCTCAACAAAATTAAAATGGGCAAATAGGGCAGACATTTTGGTAATAGGTAACATAAAAAAATCGATTTAGAAACAGAACGTACATTAATATAGTTATATTAATGTATAGGCTAGAGTTTGATTGTTTAAGCCGACAGAAAAACATGTGACGGCACGTTCGGCAAAGATAAAGGAACTGCCACACACATCGATTTGCAATAAATCTTCTTTATGTTTGCTAACCAAATGTCGTATACAACAAGACAAGGAAAGGCTATTGACATGCCTGCGGCACTCGGGCGTGGTTCTCGTATATTTTTACTACCTCTCTAATTCGAAGTAAAAGACACTTAACTTTCACACACTCATACCACCTTTCTTTCTAGCTTACAAAATTCTATCGCTTTTGTTTTCCCACTTAGAAAATTAAGGTTCCGAAGAAAACAGTGTTAGTGGATTTATGTTCGCAACTTCGGTGCTTGTTTATACTTAAAAGTTAAAATTAAATGATGGAGAACAACAAAAGTGGTGGCCGCGCTTGAGATGCCGTGCGGCTTAATTTATTACCGTTTTGGTACTGGAACCAGCTGCATCAGATTTCTATTCGAGTAATGAGTGTGTGAGTCAATAATGTTGAACGATTTACACGTCCGACGCTGCATTATTAACGTATTCAATAATCTATTTATGTCTAGCCCTTATAGAGGGCACTGAGTTAGAAGAGCACTTGAAGAAATCTTCGCAAGTGGCTTAGACTCTTAAGGAATCCTTTTCAAATTCTCTCTAAATCATGTTGTTCGAAGAACCTATTTATATTTCTGTGTAATCCTCGGCTTTAGGGAACACCTTTGAAGATGAACCGAGTGAAGTTAAGTCGCTCCGTTCATGTTTTGGAATCTCCATCGTTTTACCTTCATTATTACCGATATAAGATTTAATCGGTTTGCCAGAACAGATTCTAATGGATTAAGTCTAATAAAAACTCACTGAACTGTCATAAGTTCTGACCTCTCCTTGCATTAAAAACTGTAGTGATTTGATGATTTAATGTAAAGCTTATGTTGGGTCTCACAATATTTTAAGAAATCTGCAATCAAATTCAGATTAATGTTCGTATGATTGGTTACGAGCTGGTAATTGAGTTCCCAGTTGACTGCACTCTGATTTTACGACTGCTATGAATCAGCGACGCTGCATTCATTAAATGAGATCGGGGACTTCAACTCTTATTATGACTAAGGCTATTGTGCATGAGAGGTATTTTATATGGCACAATATTTTATTTTTATTTTATTGTTACGGCAATCTACATAAATACCTATACAAAACGATAAATAGATACTGCTAGATATTTGCGTCTATCACCGTAAATTATGTATCATTCGTCTGAGTAGATGGTATTTACGCTCCCGTTGTTGCTATTTTGGTTCTTGTTTCCTGTTTTTATTATAAAATGCTTCTATATACGAGTTATACCATTACCAAATTTTTGGATTATGTATGTAATTGTTTTGCAATAAGTTGAATAGTAATCTCGGTGAACAATATAAATAAAAGAGGTAAATTCTATTAAGGTGGTTCGCTTACGTTGGCGCTAGGTTATTTTTTTATGGTTCGTACTTGAAAACAATATTAATATCAATTAAGTTATGATGGATTTATACTTAAAAGAAATTGGTTTATGATTTGCGGCTTATTAATTTCTCGCTACCTTCTTAGTACCTATCTTCCTTTCCACAAGCAAGATAACTAGGTAGCGAAAATATATAAAACAAAAAAAAGTATCTCGCTACAACGTAAATCAAATCGAACCACCTTAGAACAATAAAATTTATCGTACTGACTTAGCCAACGCAAAGTTTAAACGATTTATTGCCCCGCTGTTGTTTGGTTTCGTTTCATCTTATTATTTATTTTTGTTAGTCTCCATGTCAATACACATCTGTTTGGAAGACCCTTTTATTGCCTTTGCTACGAGAAATGCGCCTGATTTAAAAGCAATGCCATGCTCGGAAGCTGATTCAGCTGACTTATATCTCTCGAAACAGAATCATATTCATATCATATCTTGGGTTTTGTATACATTCGTTATCATATCAGTGACAGTGACACAAGCAAGGCTGGTTCGACGCTTGTAGTTTGCCTGCCTGCCTGCCTACTGCCTGCCTAGCGCTCGGCGCGCCCCCCTACTGTGTTCCCCTCTCCTCTCACCGCCCCGGCTAGCGCCTACCTCCCCTGATGCAGTCTCGATTGAACCGTCAACGGAGCCATACGTCTCATTGTCGCGTAAAGCTTTCGTGTTCGAGCTTTGTTCGACAATATCAAGATTATGTGCTGTTTGTTGTCTTTCGCTATTTTGTTCCGTAACGAATGAATTGTTCTGTGTGAATGTTGTGATCTTTTTTTAATTACTGACGGGTTTGTGTGAATAACGATTTTTGTTGTGTCGGTCAGGATCGGTTATTTTATCTAAGTTCGTGACAGAGCTTGTATCATCTGCCTATCAGGATGCAACACTCGTATTAGGATCTGTTGAAATAAAGGTAAGTACCTACCTACGTTTGAGTTTCTTAGTATAATTATTTTATTACTTCTTATCTTGTAATTGAGTTGAGTAAATAATATATCAAGAGTAAATTACACGATTTAATTTCAAAATACTAAAAATCTATCTGTTAATGAAATACCGCTTTGTGTTGCGACCTATAATAATGATAGGCTCAATATTACAATTACTTAGTCAACCCATTCAGTAACAATCTATATTTTGGCAGTATAGTTTCGTGATCGCATAAATATTTAATTAAACCACGATCCTATAAAGGAGGGTGAGTCCAATGTGGTGTAGGAAAGAGAAGGCGATAGCCACCAAGAGGGGTTGCCAAGTCTACAGTACATACAGCCGACACTCAACCAACACTAGGGATTTCCGTTCCGGCAAGTATGTTTTGGGTTAAAATGCTATTCACAATTTTTGTATAGCACGAATTCACCATACAAACTTTATCGTCCGACATCAAAACAATTTTGCCCAAAATCATACCTTAATTACAGAGTAAGATTTATATTTTATTTCATCATCAATGATGATGACGTATAAATAGCTCTATGCTGCGGATCATCATCATCCGCAGCCGGATTTTACTCGCTGCTGGGTATTCATATACCTTCCGAAGTTTGTGCCATACACCACGGTCCAGTACTAAGAGCCTCCATATTTTTATACTTATTAATATACATATTATAATAATAATCAAAGATACTGTGATAGGTCTTATTAGGCCTCTTTGTACTTCATTGTATGGCCGCTGTTCTATCACAAGTTATGAAAAAAAAACATAGTTTTGGTCTATTTACCTCGTCAACCTACATTACCTTCTGAGGAGGACATTGGGAATGGCTCTTAACCTACGATCAGAAGGAGCAAAAGAGTTCTCTTATTATCCTTTCCCATATTGTTATAAATAAGGGTAAGGGCAGGCAGGGGGTACCCTTCCTTTCTCCATGGGTTCCTTTTCAAGAAACTTTAAGAAGTTAGCAGCCGCACAAGTTTCAACTTGTCAAATGAAGTGTGGACTTGACTCTTGAGCTTTATCTCTAAACTCTATTGGTCTTAAATTACACTCGGCTACATTCATCACGTCTTATTAATTGTGTAACACGAATTTTTATCGTCTTAGAAACAATTACTTTTTCGTGGAATGATACTTTCCATTCACCTATTCGTTGTGTTGTGTTGCATAGTGAGAGTAACATTCTGCAAACATTAATTTGAGACATTTTGTTTTTAGATGACTGTATTTTTTAGATCACGCTTTCTACTTCAGCAATTTAAGCTCTTCATTATGTAATTTTATTGTTTCATACATAATCTAATTGTAATTTGACCTCATCATAACCTGTATTTATTATTATTAGACCTGTAATATTATCTTACTTATTCGTAAAAATCTCGTATTGGTTAGCGTTAAAACAAACAAAACGCAAACCTTTTCGTTATTTAAGATAAACATCGTGATATTTCCGAGAATACCTACCTATGTGGTTGACATTATAAAAATAATGTATACCTATTACGAAATTCGTGAGCTCAAATATGTATGGGCACGAAAGTGCTTGTTAGTCGAGGGTGGGTTGCGCCATTGCTTTTGGTCTGTTCACAGCAGTCGGACACATTTAACGAGATGGGAGCGTCCGGTGACCCAGCGAGGGTCACAAACTGTCAATTCGATACAATAACTCTTTATCATCCTTCTCTACACTTAATAGCACGCACACATCGGGGCTCAAGACATCAAGCTGCTAACTACCTTGATTGAAAGCTTTGATTGAGCCAGTTTAAGTTTTTATTCATTAATCAAATTGCTGTTATAATTTAGTCAACGACGACGCTTTATTAAAATGGGCAGGAGCCAGAGAATCGTATGTAGATAGCATAGTAATATGTTATGGCTTTTTGATTGTCTGCAGTAGAACTATCACTTATAGCCAATGTAGGGGACATTGAACCGCTTCGATGACATCTGATTTGAGCTGACGTCACTTTTATCAGCATTGATTCTTTCTAACAATGTAGGGATATGTTGACTGTTGATTTTTACTGTCATAATAATAATATAGTATTCTTCTATCGGCCTATACATAGTGTGTTGTTTGACATGAATTCCAACGAGCTACCTACCTTCTTGAATACCTTAGGCGTGAATCATCTCTTGATTCAAAATGTAGCCCGGTCACGGCGACTTCCTGTTGGTTATCTCCTATAACAAGTACATAAATTATTTGGATCAATTACTAAGCTGGACTTGTCTTGTTTCGTCTACTGCATGTCTAAAGTCTATAAACATATTAACTTTCTAGATATACATTTAACTTTCACATTTAATTTATTATCATAGTTTCATTTCAATTTCCAAGTAGGCGAACTTGCAGAATGCTGTGAAACTTGTTAAAAGCTTAACGAATTTAATCTGACACCAAATTCTATTGATGTTTTTGTGTCAGTGAGATTGTAAAGCGAATCAGCAATTCGGATATGTGTTCGTGATCATTGTAGGTCACTTTTTGCGACGAATTAAAAGAATCCTCATTCGGTTATGTTTTATTCATGCATTCCGTCTTCTCTTCAGCATATTTTGCTGTGGTGAGCATTTTCTAATTACATCTGGGAAATGCTCATCTAACAATCGGATCAAAGGCCGGTGAGTGACCCGTCTGCTTCCACTATACAATAGTTTGTCATTAATATTTATGGGCTGTGCACTATAGCTTCTGGGAAGTCACCTGAATGCGTCCGTCCATTATTACACCATACTTTTATAATAGCTTGATGCCACCTTTGTGACAACAGAACTGGTTTGGTACTTTTAATTGTACTTATCTGTCAGAATTTCTAGGTTGATTTGTACTTTGTGATATCATCATACAGAGTTCGTGGGCCGCCCTATATGGCTACATACTTAGTACTAAATCTTTGTACGTTTGTGATACCTGAAACTACAGTGAATTAAAGTTTTATTCAGTCACAGTCTACTTGCGGCGTGCATCAATCTTGTATGGAAATAGCTGGTTGCGCCAGGCTACGGTGTGCTTTTGTGTGCGGCATTTCCATTTATATTTTGTTTTCCAAACCTGTGAAGGCATGATCGATGTGTCTGTTTTACGGGTGTGCATGTGCACTTTACTTCGAATGAAGCTGCAATATATTTTTATTCTTTTAACTCTACATTTTTATTAGTTTTTTTTTTGTGGAAACAGATTTTTAGCTAGGACATTTAAACAACCCACGCGAATATTTTTTTTTTAAGAAAAATACTACCTGCTAGTAACGAGCTTTCTGAAGGTCATTAGGAAGATTCTCGCAACGATCGAGTGTTTATGTTTTGCGTCAAAACAAAACCTTTAAGAAATGTTTCCTCGTGTCGGTTTGTTAAATGCAATATGTGTTTGCGATATCGATACAGCTGCCAATAGATTCTATACACACCATTAATTTATATCGCAATCTACTGATAAACGGATCACCATGGCTAAACAATCAGCTGATGAAGACGTCGAGATAACAACTGACAATGTTGTCTTACTGGTTATTGCTTGCACAATAATCGATTACCATTCAAACATTAGTGATTCCAAATTGAACCCTATTTTTCGTTTAATCCAAATGCCATAACGGAAACACAACATGCGTGCGTGATGCACAATTTTATTATGGTCACGATATGAAAGTTAAATATCTAACAATTTAATAACAAAACACTTAAAACTGAATGGAATAAAACAAATGTTGAAATGAAAAGACAACATCTATGACTTTCAACAATAGCGGACAATTGTAATTCAGTATTGTATAAAATATAATTTAGTATTGTCGTGACCGCCTTGTACACAGGAAAATCTTTTCCGTGTGCTTATGTCGACGGAAGCCCGCTGATAGTACACGAGAGGCTCAGGAAATTACAGACGATAAAACACTTGTTGATAGAGCCACTGATGACTTTGGGAACTGCAAGCGATTACATAGCGCTGTGGTAATGGTTACGTTCATAAGTATAGTGTATGGAGGCCATCTGTCGATCTGAATATAAACAAACATACGCCGATGATTTCGAATTTTTAATGTTATCAACATAACATTTAAAGAAGACGGCACTATTACCATAGCTGAGACATATAGAGAGACCCCAAAAACGACATTTGAAGGTTAATCTGTTTGGGTCAACAAAAACTGTCACAACCTTAAAAGTCACGTTTTTTTTACGCATTATCGACCATCTAGTGCAAGTTAGGGCTGACTGAATGAATATGCTGTTTTATATAGCTCGTCCGAAAGGATAACTGGCTATTTGTTAATCCGTTTTATTAACATGTGGTCATAAAATTTTAGATATAGGATTATATATAGGATTACCATTTGATGTTGTAACGATATATCGGTCTGATGTAACGTGTAACCATTAATTACATTTTATAATGCTACATAGTTTAGGCTAAGCATGTTTTTGATTTATTATTGGGTAAAAGCTTTAATTACATATGTTTAGATTATTGGTATTGTATGTTTATTTGAAACTAACATCTTCCTGAGTCCTTTGTAAATTTGATACCTTTCAGTAAAGCGCAAGCGTACCTAATCTTATAAATAATCTTGGTCGCAAGTACATAATCACATTTCAGTCGTATTCAATTAGCATTAGCTGATTATTACTTGAAAAGGTCAAAGACCGGGGCTATAATTTTCTATAGCATTGACTTTACAAGGCTAAATTTACCTTTCGGGTCCCAAGAAAGCTTCACAAAGCGTCATTAACGGCGCGTGGCTTGACCTTACCTACTGCTCTCGGGCTAAAAGCATTGACCCATCACTATTAAATTATCTATTTGTGTCGTTCTAAATTGTCTACTTCAACGTCTTCAACCATTTGCCTCGCATCATTACGAAACAAATCTACACCAAATGCGTTCTAACTCCATAAGATATGGCCACTTACAGCACTCGTCGAAAGCATAAAACCATTACGCTTCTAAAGCTAAGTAAACCACCGGATCTCCACATAAAACTGTGTTTTTTTTATTTTATTGTATTAAAGTGTTCGAAATTTTAAGGCGAGTAATGAATCAATGGCACGATGTTGAAAAGATTTCGTCCATTTAATCATCATGTAGGAAAGCGTAAAATAACATCAAAGCTTTTCTATTTGATGCTGGATCCATTATGTTCAGCTTTTTACCGTAGAACTAGCTTAGCTATGGTATATAGGGTTTGAAAATGGGAATGAGTTTTTATCACATTATGCTGTAGATATTCCACTGTGAAAATCAAATGTTCTGATGTTGAACGTTGCTTGACGTAAAATCGTTCTATATATTATAAATACCTATCGTAAACAGGGTTGTGTTTTGACTTCGAGCAGTAAATGCGAAGATGGTTCAACGGTACTTCGCCTTGGGATAACACCATAAACATGGAACAGCTATTTGACGACCGAGGGAGGTACCACGAGTACCCGTTAACCGAAAACTATCACTGAATCTTATTAACAAAGAATGGTATAATGGAAAATGATAGTCGAACAATAGACCGTCCTTAGATGCTTGTAAAGTGACTTACACAATCTTTTGTGTTTAGCTTAAGATATCAATGGCTTCTTGATCAACAGTAAAATCTGATAACGAGGTTTATTTAGTAATGCTCATTTATTAACAGTTGGGTCTTGTCTTGGTTTTTTCTTATTTTGTCTCTGCAATACTGTCTTTGCATTCTTCATTCATCATAATTCTGAACATATCACGAGCATAGGTTATTTAATAGTCCTAGGGGGATTCACAAACAGATTCAAGAAATATTTTGTTTGGTTCGGGGTAGTCCGTATCGATAAATTATCCTAATCAAATATATACCTAACCCATTAATTTCAAATTCCGTTGCTTTTGAGTCGTAAACTCGGCAATCCAAACACTAGTGCACCGATCGTAGTCGCGATTTCATGAGTCAATAAAATACTCACCACAAGAGCACAGCACTTAAGTTAGACCAATATTATGTATTTTTAAGCCTTATCAAAAATGTATATTTCTTTGACTCGGATCTTAGTGATTTGATTACCAATGTTGCTCAATCCATAGTGTTAATGGTTTTGGGTTATTACTATTAGCGATCAATGTTTTCCTTTCAGTTGGTAAATTCTGATGCATTCGTGATTGTATACTACTCATACTATTTTCGCCGCTAATTGGCTGCATAGCATACACAAAAGAAAATGAACCAACGAGCGGCGAAAGTACTATGAGTGATATACTCATGAATATACATATCTGAACTGACAGTACTATACAATTTTAACGTAAATCTCTATCTGATCTCTGTTTTTGATAAATCTATTATTTAATTACAGGTACGCTTTATGTAATTCCATATACAATTTTAACGTAAATCTCTATCTGATCTCTGTTTTTGATAAATCTATTATTTAATTTCAGGTACGCGTTATGTAATTCCAGCATCGGTAAGCTTTCCGTGAAGTGTCTCTGTTGAAACCGTTTGTCATATTCAGTTTGTACTTGTGCACGATTGCGTCAAAAAACAAATTGCTAGATAGGTTGAAAATACAAGGCGTGAAACTAGTTTAAGGATTATACATTTTAATATTATAGCTGCGAAACAAACACGCAATCAGTTCTTATGTTTGCAATAGAGCATTGCTATTGATTGCAATCCATGTTGGTCTCTAGCGCTTGTTGGATTTATCTACCTATAGACTAACAATTTGTAGGCCTCTCTCGCTCCATATTATTAAACCAGACATCTAAGCCCTAGCCCTCTGTAAACAAACATAGAGTGTATTTCAATCAGTAAGAGTATCTGCTGGTATGCTATTTGTTTTCTTGCACCTTCTTGTCACCTTGTATAAATGCAACACAATATGCGCAATCTCCTTTTAAACATCATATAATTCAAAATCATTATATAATTCTGTATTATTAGCTACAAACTTGGTACAATATTTCCATTACCGCATCGTGTAGAAAGTCCTTACTTCTCTCAGTTCCGAGCTCTACCAAAGTTATTTAATTAGTAATATCATATTTGCTCAGTAAGGTGCTGTCGGTAATTAAAATGTGATTAAATGACTGTTTTTAGCTACTCTCTTGGACACATTGAGATGAAATGTGTTTTAGTACTTTGTCTTCGTAATGGATGAAAATTGATAGACGATCGACGTATATATAAAGCTAGCTTACTCTGCAGCTAAAACTTGATTGCTTATTTTCTTGATTTCCTATCCACTTTGTATACTGAAGAAGATAACAGAGTTACAATATTACACTTTTAAGTACGTACAATCAAAGTCTAGACCGTATTCTAGTTTTTATTTCACATCGATCGCTGCAATATTACAGACGTTAGAAGCGTGGGAAGTTTACGTAGGTTTTTTAAATCTCGTCAGTGTTCGCGAGTGGCGCTAGACGTCATCGCCCCCATGCGGCGCGGCGCGGGCGCCCGCCTCATACGTCCGTGTCCATTTCGCGCGTAAGTTTTTTGCTCTCGTGCGCTCTGGTGCTTTTTATTGATTTTAAATCATGCTGATTGATTAAGTGTATTGTGTAAATTATTGTTTTAGAACTAAAATGGAAGAAGGATTTCAAAAAGGCCAATTCGACAACCTTCCCATAGTCCACGATATGATGGTGGCAGAAAATTTTATAAAAAAATAATGATTTTGGTTATGTGACCTACGGAGCTGAGACGTAGACACAGACACCCACGATAGGGCTGGTTCACCAGTTCAAAGTCGCTCAGCGAGCTATGGAAAGAGCTATGCTCGGAGTCTCTGAAGGATAGGATTCGTAACGAATACATCCGACAGAGAACCAAAGTTATCGACATAGCTCAAAGCAAGCTGAAGTGGCAGTGGGCAGGCCATATCCCGCGAAGAACCGACAACCGCTAGGGTAAACGTGTTCCTGAGTGGAGACCGCGACACGGCAAACGTAGTGTAGGACGCCCTCCGGCCAGGTGGGATGACGATCTGCGAAAGACTGCAGGCAGATGTTGGACGCGGCAAGCTCAAGACAGGGCGCTATGGCGCTCATTAGGGGAGGCCTATGTCCAGCAGTGGACTAAGATAGGTTGATGATGATGATGAAAGATTTTGTAGCAGCTGAAATTCGCGGAGTTAAAATGATAGGGTAGGTATAATATATAATTTCTATAACCTACTTATTATTACATTCATGCTACTGGGATTCATTTACTAATGAGTAAGTGTAGGTATAACAAAAATACCTGTAAGTACTTAGTTTTTATCTTCTTTTGTTTTCTTAGTCAGCCCCTATAAGTGTACCACAACCTTTTTATGTATATTATGGTTTTTAAATTACCTGTTACTTTTATTAAAATAAATGAAATCCTATAATACTCGTAGTATAAAAATATGATTGTGATAACATCAGTGCTCTTCTCATCGCATTTGTAATTTTTTTCTGTATTTCGGATCCCTAGGTACGTTAAAAAACAACTTTTCAACGAATTTTGACACTGAGGCACAATACAATATTTAATTGATGGACTCATGTTGTTTTTATTGTTTCTTATTTAAAATAAACAAAGTAGTTATGTGCGTGACGGGCACATTAGGGTAAATGCTTCGAATCCCCGAGTCGCTCGCGCGGAGGAGGGAGCCGTGACGTCATCAACGATATCGCGCTCGGTCCTCGGCTTAGACCGAAAATGTTAACTTTGCAATTACATATCTCGGTCAGTTTTAATTATAGAAAAATAATAAAAACACAGTTATTCTCAAAATTTTTTGTAGATTTTTTTGACCTATAAGACTAAAAATTGTTTTTTTCTTCATTGTGTTTCATTTGCAAGTCAGAATGTTTTGAGAAGGTAATCTCATTCTTACACTTAGATCGAGAATGACGAGATATTTAAATAGGAAAACAAGAAGTTGCACGGTTTTCTGTTTGTGTAACGATCCGTACCATACTTTATTGCCATGTTTTCTGCTATTACTTATTTATGTTGCTTTCGACTTTTTATATTCCTTTTTATCCGCATAACTGATTGTATTTTATGATTATCTGCATACAGGGATATCTGGTTCGACGTTATTCGTATCACGATTTTTACTAAAATTGGTAATTCGAACTGTCGCCGTCGTCCTTAAAGGTTAAAAAAGCGATATCAAGTCCAAAATCCTTTAAAGGTAAAAGTCTTGGCTTTTATTTCAACTGTGAATCAGATAATCTATCTACCTACTTTGTATGTAAATACTCTCAAATTATTCCCTCGGCCTTTTGAGCTGTCTTGTCTTATAAATAAAGCTTCAACAAATATGTCTGATATTCTCAAAGACGCTGTATTTGTGCCAGTCGTGTTAACCCCTGCGTGACGATTGATACGTAGAATGAAGCATAGAACATTGACCTACAGTACTGTAAGGTAGTTTCACACCGATTGCTTTCGTAATTCAAGTTATAAGTATCGTGTTTGGCCACAACGTTTTGGTAACTGACCGATGTGGTTTCTCAGTTTCCGATAACACGTTTTTGTGGTTGATTTGTTTGGTTTGCGCTTCCGCATCATCAGTTGGAAGCAAGATGTTCTGGTTCGTTTTAGCTTTAATTGCTATAGCACCACACATTCTTTTTTCTTGGATGTCCAAAGGCGCAAAGGACTTATTCAAGGTCGCAGGCATTTGCTGGATGCCTACAGCGTTGATCCTGAACCAAGAAATTTCATGTCAGCATAAGGAGGGCCACACCCACTCATGGGCTGGTGTGAATGATGATGGTGGAAGAACAATTCGAATCTTGCTATATATTTATCCCAACGAATACTCCTAACTGGAACTAAGATATATGTGTGAGGTAGAAAGTAAAGTTGCGTTAAGTTCAGGGTACCTAAGTGATTTGGACTTTAAGCTTTCAAACTTGTTTCTAAAGTGTCGACATCGACATTACGTCACTGCTGTCATGCGAAAGACGATTAAGTCGGTAAATGTCGGCATTAGTCTTTAATAGTACTAATGAAGCTACTTATAATTTTTAATTGACTCATTTAGTTGAATATTTTTTATTCCCATAAAACTTATCCATCCATGTGGCATATGCGTATTACTCGCCTTTCTTTCTCTTTACTTTATTTACCGTTCACTTCCCTATACTTACGATATGAAGGATAAGATTATGACAACAACAATTTTAGTTCTTAAGTACATTATGTACTTATCTACCATTGCATTAGATATAATTCTAGCCTGTCGTATACCAATGCCAACCTATTTGTTGCAAAGAAAGTTCAAGGCATGTAGCCTATCATATAGCCAATTGCCCCTCACATTTAACCCCTTGCTAAAATTATTCGACCGTCAATTTCGACAAAAGCAAGGAGCCCCGCAGCTACCGCTGCTATCAAATTGCAGTTATTATGCGACTGACTGGCTTGCTATTACATCGTCAAGCACTGGCTGATAGTTAAACTGGAGCCACAGACTGGACAAACACCGTTGGTTCATCATTCATTAAGTACATTCGGAGAACGCGGTGTCAAACCTTCTCTCGTCGTGGTGTCGGACCTTCGTCCGACTATACAGCAACAGATATCTTCCCGATTATGGTCGTTCTTTACCTCCAATTACCTCTTTAAAATAAACAGTAATTACTCCTGAAGTTTCTATCGAATCTGAAATCCTGGCTGTTTGAATGTAGTAGCAGTTAGCACATCTAATGCCTCCTAAGAACTGTACTCTACTGAAGCATTCACTTCAGTAGAGTACAGTTCTTCTATTATACCATTAGGAAGGCTAACTGTTCTATAAACGCTGTGGTAGAGCTTTGTGGGGTTCTCACGTCTGTCACACTTCACCTAGCAATCTCACAATGTTATAGGTCTCATGCCAAGAGTGGTTTAAAATTGCATACTTTTGTATCGTTTAGAATGGTTTCAAGTTTGCATTCATTCTAGCCTCTTGCCCGTGGTTTTGCACGCACTTTTCCGGGATTAAAAGAAGCTTATGTCCGTCCCGGGGATACCGTCTAGTCTACTTCCCTGTCAAATTTCATTATTATTTGTTCAACCGTTTTGGCATGAAAAGGCAGTAAAATATAAATTTCCAGTTCTAGTGTTAGCTAGAAAACACAAGAAAGCCCGAATCAAATATCGCTATCCATGGCCATTCGTCTAAAGTACGAATAGCAATAGCCAACAACTAAACTAAGTACAGTTTCGCGCAGTCCGCTGATAATCGTAGTGGAAATATACAATTCCATCACAATCACGTTCGCAATGTAATAACATCCTACACGTGTCGCTGTCGACTGTAAACGAAATTACAGTAAAATAGCTGCTGGTGAGCGGTGTGAGGGGATTCATTGTTACTTAAAATGCACAATTGTGATTTAATTTGCATTGTCTACCCACTCCATTAAACGTTTTAGGGATATGCAAGTCAAGCCATAATAGAGCGCACCTAAGGAAGACAACGAACACGCCAATGTACTCTGATTTTGAAATCCTGGTCCAGTCAAACAGTCAGACGGCTGACGAGACACACCATAGGAATAAGTCAAAAAGTGTAAGAACCAGCAATACCCAAGTAGACGACCATAGGAACTCACGTACAGTCCATTTGTAGAAGATTGCCCGTGCCATTACCCGACCCAAAGGGACCTGTTTGCTTGAAAACTGAGCAGCAAATTACGCATTTGCCGACCCAGATTACGCATTGATACCAAAACCTTCCCATAACTATACACGGGTTGCATATTGAACAGAAAATTTGGTCATGTTTAAAAAGTAGATAAACTACACTTGCAAATCCAAACAGTAAATCAGTTGCCAACCAACCAAAGTTTGAAAACATGCAGCTTCTATTTCCTCGATTCCGATCCTTCGTTGATTCTTCGAACGATTTGTCGTTCATTGAGCGTGAAATGCACTACTGTTAGTTGCTTGCCTTCTACTATTTCGTTTTGACATACTTCTGTGCAGTAGGCACCTTTCATATTAACTTTTTGCTTCTAGTCCAGATGTTTCACAACCGAGCGAGCTTTATTAAAATGATCCGTTTTATCAGTTTGATCGTTTTTCGTTCAATCGTAACAGAACGTTGCCTGTGTACGTGAGATAAATATGCGCCGTACTAAACTTAGCGTACGTTAAGTACGGCGCATATTAATCTCTCAACATCTGCCACTTGAGCGCTTTGAGGTGCAACAGCCTTTATGCAAATTTCCCTCAATGAAATTTTTCAGCGCTCAGTTCTGTAACTAGTTTTGTTAATTTAAAATTGAGCATATGTAACGGACTTGCCTGACTATGCTCTGCTTACCCTGAATAATGAGAATTGTTAGAACTGTTCTTTTACTGATTGTAATTTGGTATCGTGGTGATTTTTTTATAATTAGGTTAGGAGAAACGACATTAGCAGTTTACTTAAATCAAGTAGTCTTCTTTAGCAACCACGCAGACTGCAAGTAATATCCGAAGATATCTCACACGATCGCGTGTTGCTGTTGACTTCGCACATCGGGAATTCTCGTAAAATGAGCTGAGGAATGTCCGACGATATAGCCGAGATTGCTTGGAACTTGAGAACGTTAGTTATTTGCACTGATTCCAGATGCTCCTTTTGTAGGGAGCAGATTCCGGTATTGCACCCACATTTGTATAAATTCAATGCAATAAAGCTATTCTGCAAACGCGTGCACCCCTAACGTTAACGATTTGTGATGAAGTTGTCTGACTTGGATCTGTTCTTCGTTTTACTACAAGTACAGACGGTTTTAGCTTCAGTTTTTAATGTAATGTGTTTTAATTATAAGCAGACGAAACAATTTTCTCGTTTCGAGCAACATCTGCTCATATTTCGGCTCACCTGTTCGATTAATTTTGCCGTCGTCGTTTAGTTAGCGTGGCTGGCTGGGTACCAGGGTCGCATGGCTTCTAAAGGGCTTGTATGAAAGTTTGTAGATAAAACATGAACCGGCGCGGCGTGCGACAGACCGCCGCCGTCCCAGAAGTGTGTAATTGACCGTATGAATCGTGGCGCGCTGACCGCCTGTATGGGAACAGACTTCGCAGGGCTGCCTTCTATGCGCCGTTATTCGGTTAGCTGTCGTGTTGTTTTTACTTAAAAGCCTTTTGTTTGCTTTGACACTTTGCCTCGGGGCTAGTCAAATGTACGACAGAAAGTGTGCGTTATAGTGCTGCATGCACAAAGCAGGGAAATGTTTTTGGATGTATTCCTCGTAACGGAAAGGAAAAAGCTAACTGTTCTAATAAGAAGCCTGAATGTTCAGACTATCGACCAAGGTTTATTTTTGCTTTAAAACTTTAATTATCTATTATGTCTGCTCTGACTATGATATACTAATAATTAAAGAATAAAACATCGATTGGAAAAACAAATCCTTACTTTACGTTATCTATCAGCAATATGCTCATGTAATACAAATTAATCGTCAGATTATTTATGATTACTGATTACTCTGTATTTAGATCGCATCGATCAACAAAAGTGCATTGCATATATTTATCAATTCAGTAAGATCAAATGATAGCCCTGAAACTGGTATTATCTTATACGTTAATACTGTACATAGCAAAGTAAGGTATATGTGTTACATAGATGTACGTGACCACATATCATTCTGAACAAGGTGTGTGGTCAATCCACAGCTGTGTCATATACCGGCGACTCAGTACTTTATATGGAAGGTATACACCATGGTCAATTACACATACATACATATTAGCGGTCGGTGATATGTTATGATTACAACCGACAGAGCTATGCACACGTGCGAAACGATCACGTTTTAGCAGACTTTACGGATAATTTGTGACAAATTAGTCACGAAGCAAAAAGCAGCTGTAAATTCAACTAGCTTGTAGGCTAGACTTCTGCGATAAGATATAACGTGTATGTGTGTGACTAGCTGGTATCAAACGACTCGAATTCGGTCGATTGCCTGTTTGATCGATGAGCGTTCCGTTCTAATAAAGCAGTTGTGTGCATGTCGTACTTTTTGTGTCGGATGTTTTGGTTCCGGGCATAATAATGTAAATTATCGAACTTTTGATAGAGTTTGAGATGTCCCTGTGATTGGGCAATTACTTATAGGGTTTTAGCTAAAGCAATATTTGTATAACCCTAAAAGCCAATCCTCCTTAAACACACACACGGAATTGAGTCGATCAATACCTACCTAACCAATACAGAGTTAAAGTGATTTTACTGATATATTGTTTTGGCTCATCGATCATGTCAAGTACCAGCTGGCTGATATAAGTTGTCTTCGGTTGAGTTATTCTTGTGATTAACTCTCTTTCTTTGAGATTTGGTTCGTAGAGACAATGTTGATCTCCATAATATTATCCGTATAATCAGAATGCGTGGGTTGGACCCTTAGACAGAAAAAAGTATTGTTTGACTACCAACACCTACCTACATTTTCCATTGTTTAATATAAAAGGATTTCATTATTTATCTCGTCTCTGCATTTGATGTGTTTAAAACCGGATAACAAGATAGAATTATTATATTAACCAACTGAATCAAAGCACGAATTTAATTTAACTGAGATTTTATTTTAAGTAGGTACCTATTGAATTTTTTTCATTTATTTATTAGTTGCTAATATGTACATAAATATAAGTTCTTATTATAGCTAAAGAAAAAAAAAGTGCCATAAAAATGCATTAAAATACTTATAACATTTTAAAATTTCGCGCGTAATCTGACGAAAACGATGGACGCAGCGGTCGCCATATTGCTCACAGAGTCATGAAGTCTGTTGGCGGTGTAAACCAATGCGGTTGTGTTGGTTACGAAAATAATAAAAGTACAAAGTGCGCTGAGCAGTTGACACTTTTTAGTTTACACAGCCGTATGACGTAATAACATGGCGGCTAGAACATCATGGTTTAAAAAAAACTGAAAACTTTCAATTGAATAAAACTAACATTTCCCGACTGCTTTTTGCCTAAGCTATCTCAATAATATATTTTTAGATTTTTTACCCCCTATTGTAAAAACGACCATTGTAAGAGACCACCTTCATATCTTAGTACCTAAAATAAAAGCTCTGCTTAGCTTGGGGCTAGATGATGCTGTGTGAATTGTCCGGCATTATTTATTATGTTTATATAGTGATTAGATTATAGTAGTCTAACTAACTCACCACGACTTATATTTCTTGGGTAATTTAAACCATTAGTGGGAAGGTACTGTACCAAATTAGATTAAATACTTATTAAATTAAATTATCATCATTGCTACACAGACGGTATATGTCTATAGGATTTTAAACTGTATTTTTCTTTAACACTTAGGTAAGTGACCTTATCTATTTATTGTATATTAAGCACCATTATCATATAAACCTGAGGCTTAATATTCTGTTATTTCTATTAAAATATTTACAATTGACATACACCTTCAGATTAGTAATTTTGTTTGATCCTGTACCTACCTACAGCACGTCTTATTAGCTTGTCGTGATTATTATTTCCTTAGGCATCGTACGTATAAAGACTACCTAATGATTGCCGTGTGATTCGTATTCGTCCGTGGCCCCGTGTTACTCATCGCAATCAGCCAAGCCTTGGTCACGGTTTCTAACAAAATAGTTACCTATACTCGCTCTAACATACTATTTTCCACATAAGCATTTATTTCCTGATTTCCAGCAAAGAACTTGATTATAAATTTCGGTTAAATGTTGTTATTCTGTGGTTAGATTATGGATGACAACTTGATTTGAGTATATGTATATTCCTGCTGTTAAAAAAGATTTTGTTTTCGTTCAGGCTCGTGAAGCACAACGAAAACAGAGTCATCACACTCTGATCAGGCCTTCGAAGATCATTCAGTTCATAATAAGAATGTTTTTATTTCAAAATTTACAATGTAGCCTTTAAGTTAGTTATACACTAGAAAAATTTACTTTAAATATTGGTAACTTAATACAAACACATTATAAAGGCATACTACATATATATGGGCTAAAAGACTTACCGCCGTATTCAAGAATGTCTATGAATCTATGAATCTGAATCTGAAATCTATGAGGTATCACAGTGCTCACGAACGCATAGGGTCGGTAAATTGACAACTTTTGTATGGGAAAACTGTCAAAAATCTGTACTTGGCTTGCTACCGTACATAAGTATTATTCTTGATTACGGGAGTACTTCAAGAAGCCTTGAAGTAAGTCTAAGTCTTTAAGTAATGAGTTGCATATCTCGTTCCTTCCGTGCTAGGTTTAAAACTGTAATACGGCAAGGTAGAACTCAATACCTCACAACACTTGGGTTTGGTTATTAAGATATTTCTAGGACGTGTCTAATGACACGTCCTTTTGTACTAATGTACAAATTGATAAATTTAGTAAAAACAAAAGTTAAACAGAAAAATAGAAATTTCACAGCGTTTTATTATTAGTATACAGTTTTCTCAATGAGTACCTACCTACCGGAATATTGCTTTTTTATTTATATCCTTTTATGTTGAACTCAACGTCAACGGGAATCACGAAAGTTTGTTTTATTAATAGCACGACCAAAGGATAAATTTGCACAGAATTAAAATTCTACATCTACTTAAATAAATACGTGGTTTCAATGAAGTCTCTACTTGTCTCCACCGGTATATTTTAACACTGAACCCTGAAAAGACAAAGTATCTTGTTTTCTCTCTACGGAAAAGTGGTTTACCCGATGCCTCTTCTCGAACCACGCCCTTATCGCCCTTATCCCATGCGATGCAATGCCTCTACTCAAAACCTGATAAGCACTGTTGTTACTGTACTGTATAAAATTAGAACGATGTGACACCATAAAAGACCTAGGAGTAACAAGTTACAATTGACTCGCAATTGACGTATGTGCCCCATATAAACCTACTTACCTCAAGGATACGTCGACTTATTGCAGTGTTCAAAAATATCAGACATGCAGCTACCAAAAAACAATTAAGGATAACTTATTTTGCTCTTTGCCAAACTTTACTTATGTACTGTGTGACGGCTTGGGGTGGGTCCTCAAAAACGCACATGCTCCCTCTTGAGAGAGCGCAAAGAGCGGTCTTAAAGGTAGCAAACTCTTACCCGTATACCCTACGTCTCACCTCTTTATGGAATGTTAGGTTATTACTGTTAGAAAACTCTTCATACAACAAACAATTCTTAGACTATGCGCCAATAATTAAGAAAAGCAAAACATGAAGAGCTAACATACATATGTATATCGAAAAATAGATTGTAAAACAAGTTTTGCACAAAAACACTCCTCTTTTCTAGGAGTATTTTTATATAATAGGATAAACAAAACAGTTATTCTACAGAACACTAGTTATTCTGAATTGAAAAAAATTGAAATTAATTTGTTCTTACAGAACCATGACTATTTAGAAATTGAAAATATGCTTATAATAATAGATAAAATATCACACAAATATTATGTGATATCCCAAACATATTCACTTTTAGCACGCACATTTCTTACTATAGATACGCAATTTTCTTTTTTTAAAGGGCTTGATCTTTATTTGTTTTACTCATTTTGTTTTAGTTTTTAGTTAAGTTTACCTACTGTTTAATTTTTTATTTGATGAATTTTTTTCGATGAAGTAATACACTAAGCCCGCACTAGGTCTAGGTGTCGCATAAAACCAGCACACAACATCGTCATCGTTACTGGGCATAATGCTGTGCGATGACCTTTTTTGATGTCACTTTGTAACTATATTGGTTTGTACCAACTTTGCTTGTAATTTTGTGACACCAAATAAATACTTTTACTTACTCTCTGGATCTGCCGAGGTAGAGGTAGCCCTCGCGTCTTTGTCACAAGTTTTTTACTCCAGAGCGAGGAGACGATGCATTGTCAGCACTAGGTTTTACATTCGGTCAGAGTATTATTACTCTGACCGAAAACCTATGTACTTACTGGTAATTTTATCTTAAACAATAAAGAACCTAATAAGATATTTAAGTACCTGCTCTATAAACCATCAACCTTTTTTTAGAAATAAATATTTTTATTATTTATTATTTTATAAATAAATCTGAAAATACTCGATACAATCTACCTCTCTAAAGGAATTTCCTGAATGGCAGAATGGCATTCCGAATGTAGAAGGGTGGACCATATAAAATGTACTTAAGGTCCTCCAGAGTCAAAAGGGGAAACAAAAGGGGGTTTTATGTTCAAAACAAGGTACTCGAATTATGTTCTTGTGTTGTTGTTATATTTGGAGCACACTACATAGCTCCAACTTATTTACATGTACGGAACTGTTGGCAAGTTTATTCGAGAGGAAGGGATACGGTAACTAGTATACAATAGACTTTACCGAGGGTCCACTGGCCAACCTTTGCAAGTATATTATAGGCAGTCTTTTGATCAAACTTATAGCTTGTAATTATTAGTCTTCTGAAGGTTCCTTTACAAAGTACAACGAAAATATGTTTAAAGATCTTGCCGTGCCTAAATAATATGTAACTTCTTTTAACAAAAAAGACCTGCTAGGAGAGTGCGGAGCACTGATGCAAAAACGTAGCATCCATCTGGGCAAGCACCTGCACAGCCCAGACGAGCTACGAGCCATCACCCCGAAGAAAATCCTGCAGTTCCTAGCAGCTGCAAGGGTTAGTGGCGAACTATGAACGTCGCAGCTTCAGGGCTGAACACTTGAGTGGCGATCACAATAGGCCTTTCATGGCCGCAGTGACACGAAAGCCACCTAAAGCAAATAAAAAAAAAAAAAAAAAAAACTTTTAACAAAAAACCTGAAATTCGGTAACATTTTTGTTTGCATTTTTATAATCTTTTTCAGGATTTTCTTCGTTGTATTTTTTAGAATGGTATGTCACGTTTCAGTCGAATTACCAAGGAATAATTCAGGCACGCTCACAAAATGTTCAATACCCTACCAGTTCCCTTTACTTGAACGTTTAACCGTGAAGTCTTTGGGGAAACAATAGTAAGTGCTTATAACTATTAGAGGGTGGAAGAGGGAGCTATTTGATACGAACCATTTAGAAATGAGTATTACGGACAATATGTTCGGATTTTTATGGTGATTTCTCTAATGTGACCATAGTCGGACCAACTGTGGTAAAATTTATTTTACCAATTAGTACGTTTAAATAATCGTCGGTGATTTTAATTTATCGCTGACCTGATAAACAAGTAAATGATAGAGGTATATCTTACCTATTCAAGTAATTACGTGAGTTAGGAATGTAACTACTGGGGATTGATAAATATTCTTATAATCCATTTGTCATAAGTACCTATCAATCAAAATAAATGAATACAATCGCAACTTCGCAACTCATCAAAAAGCTAAAACCCATTTAACCTAAAAGTTAAAAAAAGGCTTGTCTATCATTCACCTTTAACTGAGAGGTCAATGAAGTCACCTTTTTATTTTTAAACATCACCGTAAAAACATCCAGTCGTCGCAGGTGAAGTGAACGGATGGACAAGCCACAAAGCGGGCGCGGTCGGAAACAATAAATTCAAAACTGCCTCGAAATACACAATTAAAATTATTAGACAGGTGTATGATAAATACGATGCAGATTCAAGTTGTTTTTTTTTCAATGTATGACAATTTTACTCAATGTTCTCTTGCAAGATTATAGATGTGTTGATAGAGATTTGTAAGGAAATGGAAGGAATGATAATCAGTTGTATAGAATCGGCATCGTATGGGAAAAATAAACTAGAATAGCAAGTGCTATGCGCTCTTAAAAGCCACACAAATGTGTGAGAGGGCTTTTAAAAACGAGAGTAGTTAGAGCATATTGTTTTTCAAAAGAATACTATAATATGTTCAATGTTCCATAGCTAATGCTAACGCTGGATTTCGAATCAGAAATGGGATCACATTGTGAGAGCTCTATTTCCGAATACGCTTCATCATATTCATTTATCAAAGCCACGAACTGCTGTAACTTCATACGAACGTGGATATTGCGTCTGCTTTCTTTCGACTTCCTCATCTTTCAGCTTAATTTATTCTAAATGTTTTTATTCTTATTTTGTTTCTGCTTGGTGAAGGCTATCCCCTGTCCATATCTTGCAGTAACCAGCTACCTCTTACAGTCATTTATTTGTTAAGATTTATATGCATGTGTAACATGTCGGACACCTATGATATAATTTATTGGTTGTTCTAGGTCTATTAAATAAATAGTGTCATGTATTGTAAACGGAACGTTTAGTTTGGAGCAATAGTAACGTACCAATACTTATGTTGCATCCCGTAATAAAACAAGTTTACTAAACAACCATTACGTGGAGCTGCAGCCATTTCAACTTTTTAAGCCGTCGTCGTCGCGTAATCCAAAAGCGTAGCTGGGAATTTGCTTCCAAAAACCTAAAAGCACTAAAAGTTTCACCCCAGCGCAGGCTGCTAGTCTATTCTACTCGTAACGAGGCTATAAATTGCAGACGACACTCTATCTACCTGCAAGTTTCATTCCCTTTTACCCTCTACTTTTGGTCCTTAAAATTTCCTAACATTCACAAGAATTTTCCTTTCTGCCAGCATGTTTATAGGTGTTCCTAGAAACTTTAGTCTCTAAATAATGTTAACATTTTTATTTCCTCAGAACAATTTAGTTAGGCGTATTTTTAGATGGTTCTCCTTGATTATGTACTTATTCAAACGATGTTTCGTGGAAGGCAAGCGTATCCAATATCGAAAGAGAGAAAGTTATTTCGCCCTATAATATACGCGGCCAATCCTGTGACATGGCATCGAAACAGACGTTCCCCATGGAGTTTGTTACAAACCCCCAATTGCCGCATCAAGGCGAAATAAAACTGCCTCGTACGTACCCGCATCCATGGATTCATTTTGATGTATCACAAATGAATATTTGAGAAATAATACCAGCATTTGACGCTAATTTGTTTTAACCACCATTGGGCACAAATTTCATTAATTGAAATGTGTTTGCATTCCACGTCCATTGCACGCAATAGACGATCCATCCATGCAATGAACAGTGATTGAACATGGATATGGATACTAAACAGTTTACACTCTAGCTAGTTCTTATTTCTAGTAAATAGGGCTAAATCGGACTGCGAGAGCGATGATGTGTAGAATGAAGAATTATGCATGTATTCAACAACAAAACGAAGCGCTATTCTTGCAAAACTTTTTCCATTTACAAAGCTTTGTTCGATTCGAGCGAAGCCCGCGCCCTAAGAATTAGTGTGTGTGGGTAATTTGTCAGAATTCGTAATTGTTTCTCGGAGGACTAAATAAGTAATTGTTGTGTATGGCGGCGTTGCGTGAGTGTGTTCGGAAGTGGGCTACGCAGCCGTCATCAGCCGGGAAGGCCGAAGCCCTGCGGTATCGATCGCTCGCGCCCCACGCGTTATATGACCATCGGCGACAGGAGGGCGCTCCCGGCTTCCCGTAAACACTCTTAACATGTAGGTACATATAAGAGAGATAATCTTTTTTAATCTCCCAAAGGACCAAAATTTACATTAAATCTCCCAACGTGGCCTTATTCAAATTAGAATCTCTTTGTTTGCCCTGAAAACCCACCCAAACGACCGAAGACGGCTTTCCGTTGTCTGAAATGGCTTCCTTTTGTTATCAGTAGGTATCGTTGAATATTATGTGAACACAGCTTCGCGAATTAGTACGAGTGCAAATTTTAAATTGCGAAATGTCTATAAAAAGTCAGGAGAATTGTCTGGAAATATCACTGTTATTACTAGGTTTTTTATAGAGTTTGTTTTGGAACGATTTTATAAGAGGTAGACGGAAAAAGCTCAACTGCCGATTCTGATTTAATCTACGTAATGGAGCGTAATGAAAAGTTTTTTCTTTTATGATGTTGTGCTGTCCTAGTTCAATGTATTCTATATAAAAAAAACATTGCGTCGTCGTCGTCGACGCTCGTCTCAAGTTTAGACATAAACATCCCGTTGCATCATAGGAAGTGGAGTAAGCAAATAAAAAATAATTACGTCGCCTAGTATTGAGTCACTTTTACTTTTTGGTAAATTTTATTAGTTCCCAATAACTGGTATGAAAGTAGTTTCTGTTTTAGTTTCGTAATGGGATTCACCTTTGTTTACTCAACACACTTCTTATGCGGGTTCTTAATTGTTGTCTCGTCCTGTACGGCCCCTTGTGTCTCATGGTTGAGCCCAGTCGACACGACGCACAATGCTTATTCAGCAACATTTTCTCACCTAAGGGCAAAGCTCAATCTACCGGTCAAAGGATAGGTACTATCCAACGTGATGGAAAGGGTAACAAAAAATCCGCACATACTCGTACTTTCTTGCCAAGAATGAAGATATAGTGTGTACGAACGATGGTATCTCCTCCATCATTGTTACAGGGGTTACTTTTTGATATATTTAAACTTTCTGCGAACAGCTAAGTAGGTATGTTGAGTTTCGGAATCTAAGACTTAATTTTCACTAAGTGAACACCTGAAGATTAGCTCTAAGGTTATTGATTTTGCGCTTCGGTAATCGCTTCAATTAACAATTTCACTCCAACCGATTGTTTAACACAAACGTTTCTAAACGATTACCTAGGGAACAAAACTTGGCCCGGATGCTGGTATTTCAATGGAATCCGTAATGGCACATCGTCTTAGCTGTAATCTGTTCTATTGTTTCGCTAACCATTGTCACACAGTCACACTCGATATTGTGCTGTGTTCCGGATAAACCATACCTGTTTATGATGTACTGCTACCGGTGCTTTCAAGAGCCTTGGGACTTAAGTGCGGGCTTTACAACTTGGCTACGCTCAAATAATACTTCCAAACTGTGCTTACGTATTCCAAAGAAACATATCAACATACCTGTAGTTGAGTTATGTAATGAATGAATAACCAGTACATTACACTTTTTATATCGCTTATCATCACTAATATTATTTGTGGTGAACCATTACCGCTCATGGGAGTTACTGAGAACATTATCCTTGGTTTAAACCCATCACCATCAGTCTACCTACAACTTTAACAGTCCATCGTAGCTACGATGTAAGGCGAGTATTGATCATTTTTTATTTTATATGTACTGCAATGCAATCAATCTCTTATACCAGGTGTACCTGTTTCCAGCCCAGTGATGAGTTAAACGTTAAACAAAACTACGATAACATGGTGTATGTATGTATAGGTCATAGGAACGCGGTTTCCGGCGGATAGTCTGACTACAGATTGAGCTGTAGTTGGCCCTTGCTTCGGTCTGGCTCTGTCTTGCCACTCCATTCGGGCGTGCACAGAGTTTTAATAAGGCTCATTATACGCTCAATGGATCTTCCCTCTTGCGAAATGTATTTTCAATGAATGAAATTCTGCTGTGTTCATGGAAACAGTAAATTTGTTGGGCAGCTTATTCTCATAGTTCCTAACGTCTTTTTGACCTCTATTGTGAATTCAACGTTAAAGATTTTACGATCTCTTCTCTTTCTCTTTTGTGCCATTGGTATTCCACATGTTGTTAGTACAATACGATTCTGCAGCACGATGTTTTTAAAACAACGTGCAGTTATCATTACACAGATCACAGCGCTGTGTAATTGTTATCCAATGAGTTCCTCAAGATTTCCTGTACCTGCACTGCCTTCCTAGCTCATTATTGCGTTTATTTGCTCTGCTGAAGTTCTTGACAGTGTCTTGGACATAATAAATTTTGTGGGTACGATACTTACCAGGAAGGTAAGATAATCGCGGTTGTTAAGTTAATCAAGTGCATTCGTATCAATAAGGTGCTTACGATAATATTATCTGAGTACTTAAAATTATTTTGTACCTACCTAAGTGGCTTGATGTTGATAAAATTATGTTCACAGATTCAACAATGATCATGAAATTTCGATTTAGCTTTGGCTTACCTCATCATCTCTCGTTTGTTTTTAAACTGGATTTTCCCAACGCATGAACTTTAGAACAGTTTTTGGTAGAAACGTCACAACAACAGACCGTGACTGATTGTTGTGTTTATTTCATCAATCATCCACAGTGAATTCATACTCGATACTCGGGACGCAGCTGAGATGGGTGAACAAGACATCAAATTATTACCAAAATTAAAAGAGGAAAGAATACACGTGTCTTATTTTATGGCATCTATTTGGATAGATCTCAGTCAGCAATTTACAATGTACTCTGACATTGTACATTGCTGACTGAGATCTATCCTCAACTCGTCAGTTAACCTATTGTCTCCTCTAAGGTTATTACGAAGGAAGCTTGAAGCACGTTAATCATAATTAGAGTTTGTAGTGCATACTGGAGATATTCCATAGTCTTTAGCCACATCTGTGTCTGTCGACTACACGTATGCGAAATAGGGCTCCATAACAAATTTTAAACTAACATGTGTGTAAACTAACAAGTGGAATGACACAGTCTAGTTTTCTTTCTTTCTCAGTTTTGTTTTTTATTGTGAACGATCGTAGTCTGGGGATATTTTTTATATTTTGATATTGCGTGTAATTTAGTTTGGAAAGCTTTGGATATAGCGACGTATGTTAGGAATCATCAATAAATTATTTATTTTTAAAAATACCCTGACAATAAATAAAACTCAGAATCCTTGCTTACGTTGACTGTACTAAAATTGTGTGGATTTAAGAGGGAATATTTTTTTTAAATTTAATAATTGCTGTTGGATGTGTTTGGGAATCTTTTTTGGATGTGATGGGAATAAGCCAAAGTTATCGACTGAAAAATCATACTATACTATAATATAATTTTTTGACGACCAACTATAGGTATTGTATTTGTTTATTTATTTCTAATATTTCCTTTCAACTCACGAAACAATATTTGTATTTTTTTCTAATTCAAAATTTTTTGCATTTGCGTTTTGAGTTTGCCATTGATATTTCTACGGTGAACTAGCCGCCTGTCGTTTCCAAGTGAGTGTATGTTTGTTGTGGTTTTGCGAACTTTGTTTGTTCTGTTTGGTATTCTTGTATTTTTTGAGTATTTATAACTAAATTTTACACGCCTTGAAAAGGCAGAATGTATAGTATAAGCTTTAATCATAAGACCTTTTGTACACCTACATTCCTACAAAGTAAACGATTATGATTAAGCTAAGGCTTACCCCGCACACTGGAATCACGCCGCGCGATTTTTTTTTTCGCTTATTATAATCCGCGTACTGAATCGTAACTTCAAGGATTTTTTTCCGTAAGTGCGGGTGTAGCTTCATACAATTTCCATAAGTTACAGAATTCTGCGGAAAAAACCGCGCGGTGAGATTCCACAGTGCGGGGTAAGCCTTATGCTACGGTAGCTAGCTTTTATTTCGGTCAACAAACACTTTACTGACAGTCAACCATGTCGTGCGTAATGCCTTTTTTTAAATCTGAAACCAGTAAACCAACTCAGCACAGTTTTTACGAATACTTACATCAACTACGTCTATGTTACGTGTACAATGTTTATGTCAGGTAGGTGGGTAGGTATATCACAACTTCCCGGTATATGGTTATTGTAGTGTCAAACGTATTCATTTTCAACGATGAGCATGAGCGGTTCTCATGTTACTTCCTGAGCTTGTGGTCTAGCGCAAGGCCTGTAGGTCTTCGTATTAGCTTCGAGTCATTTGTTTTCAAGATTTGCATTGTACCTTAGTAGTTGTCTTGAGTTTGAATATTATTATGTAGAAAATGTGTAGTTTCTAAAGAACCTTTATTAACAAAGAAAATTACAATCAAATAATAGAAACAAATTAGAACTAGTATTTACAATTGAAACAATTGGGCTAACTCAGACTGTTTCAAACAATCAAAATGTGGTTTCTTACATCAGAATGAACATAGAGATCTTTATAAACAAAAAAAAAATAGAAACAAATTATACCTAACTAGTATTTACTATTGAAACAGTTGAGCTAACTGCAGACTGTTGCAAACAATCTAGCTAAGGGTAGCTCAACTGATCTATATGAGAACATTGTTACAGTTTGAATAATTTTCGGCTAAGGTGCCTTCAAAACGGCTCGGGTATATTTCCAGTTAATGGTAATGGCATGGAAATACCCATTAACGACGTCATTACTATGTAATTTCGTTTCAAGTCAATGCTTTGATGAAATCCTAAGGGTCCTCCTTATTCGTTGTTTTGCGCTTTACAACAGATCATTTCAACAAATCGTTTGCCTGAGATTTATAGAGGAGCCTGATTGTACCTATCACAATCAACCCCCGCATTTGTCTTGAGAATGGCTCTGTGGGTAGCGTATTTTCCGCATTTTGTGGTTCAAGTTCAAGACTGCGGTCGGGTTTATTGACCGGTTACAGAGCCTGCGCGACTACAGATTTAACTTTTCTCCGCGATACGATCTCCCGAAATCGCATTTGGTTCTGCGGATGAAATGTTTCGAAAACAAGCCAAACCAGCCATTGCGAAATCCATTTTGTTACTTTTATTTGAATATATTATTTTGTTTGTGGGGCATCTCTTGCTTGTCTATGCGTTTATGTATCGATTGTAGGTACTCGTATCAAAAATATGTTTATTAACAGAACTTTGTAAAGCTTCAGATTATTGACATTGATTTACCTTTCATGTAATCCCATGGTATACGTTGTAGTAAATACGCACACAAACTTCATGGATTTCGTAGATTTTATTCATTTAGATTTATTTATTTAACAACTTTATTATGGTTAGAACGGGTTTCTATTCAACCAAGTTCGTAGCACTTAATTTAATTATAATCATAATGTTTTAGTTGTTCTCGTATATCTTACTAAACTTTTCTTTGTTATGTTATTTAGTTGCAAATATTTAGATTGGTAGGTATATAAAAATATATTTTATCTGGTAAATCTCTTTGTCCGATAGCGTTTAACAAACTTTAAAATCCATCGGTTTTAAATTTTGGTTGGCAATGGCTTTTGTGAACAATGGTGTGATGGTGTTATTGATTAGGTCCAACAGGTGGTTGGGGTGGACCTTCTAAGGGTGGACCCCTCTAGCGTCCTTTAGACCTTAACATTCTTCCTTTTCGAATGCAAATCACATCTCATAACGCGGCACTGCGTATATTCCGCTTATGAATAACCCTTCACCAGAATTCTTTACATTGAGTCGATTGGAACGCGCACTCTTCTCCCCAAGAAACGCAGTTTATTATATTTGCCCAGATTTTACTCACATCGATGGTTTTGGCAGGTTTGTTGATTTGATTGAAATAAAGTTTTATTTCGTCGAAATTAATTCTCCGCTTGCAAATGTTCATCGCTCTCCCTAAAATGTTTCCACCCTGAAAATACCCTCATTATAAATAATTATAATTCAAATAAATCTCCGAAGCAAACAATAATTTAAGCTCGTCACGTAATATTTCTCGCAAATAAAGATACATTTACTGTTTTGATGGAGCACAGCCGACGTTTAATTAAAATCGGAGGAGACGGAACGAATTGTTTGATGGGTGGTTTCTCTCCTAACGTTTGTTTTTGTTTCATCACTGTGTACGCCGTATGCAATAGTTGGTTCTCGATTTGTTTCTGTCGTATTTTATCGATTATCCCTACATCATCGTCTGCAATCTATCGATATATAACAAAGCTATTTATTCGAATCACCAACTCTTCCCTTCTGTCGACAAGATGGTGGCGAAGAAATATCGCTTGTTTGTTTTATATCTTTATTGTTATTGTTATCTGAATTTTGTTTGTTGTTTTTATTTTCCGCTGTTTATTTAATACAAAGAATTTTTTAACACACAATTAACATTTTGTACAAAATATTTTTTAATAATATGCGGACCCACAACATAAGCTCTGCTTAGCTTAGGGCTAGATGATGCTGTGTGGATTGTCCAGCATTATTTATCTATCTATCTAGCTAGGCTAACGTACTAAGGGCTCTATACCCATTAAACCACCGCGAAAGGGTAATGAGCGGGAAATGAGAGATGAGTGGGCGGAGTTAATTTCAAAGCTTTCTGCTTACTCACTCCTTTCCGCTCGACTATCTTTCTGCTCGCTCAGTCCTTTCCGCTCGAATTTGTTTTGGTGGAAATACAAGTAGGTATGCAGTTTACTCTAGCGAGTTAAAATGGCGAGGTAAAAAAAAATCCACTCCGCTCGCGATGGAAACCCGGCTGAAGGTTTGCTAAGACTTGTTATAAAGGTACACGGTACACCTTTACCTACACTGCCGGCCAAAAGTTTGAGACCACCTACATCAAAGTAGGAAAATGAAATAAAACTCAAAATACAAAGCATGAGGTTTAATTATGAATTAAAATACTTATTTCCTAATACACATACATTATGAAGAAAACAAAAAAATCAAGAAAAATCAACCATTTACTTTAAAAATGTCGCTCATATTTTATACAGATTTTTCGTCGAAAAACCCTCCCTTGCATTTTATTACTACTTTCACTATTCTTGGCATACGAGCAATCAATTTGTCGATTGTATCTTGTGATATATTGTTCCAGCTTTCTTGTAAAGCCTTCCACATGTCTTCTTGCGAAGTGGGACAACAACTGCGCACATTTCTATCAAGCTCTTCCCACAAAAGCTCAATCGGGTTGAGATCCGGACTCTGAGGGGGCCACACCATGTTTTTTAAAACCCCTTCTGTTTCTTTGTGTTCTAAATAACCCCTGCATAATTTTGAACTATGTTTTGGGTCATTATCTTGTTGGAAAAAAAATCCATCTCCAATTATTCTTGAACCAGACGGAATGGCATTTTGCTGTAGTATTCGTTTATATTGCTCTTTTTTCATGATTCCTTCGACTCGTACCAAATCTCCGGTTCCATGGCCCGAGAAGCATCCCCAGACCATAATGGAACCACCACCATGCTTGACTGTTGGCACCACACAGTCTGGCATCATCTTTTCCTCGACGTTACGTCGAACAAAAATTCGTCGTTTTGAACCAAATATTTCAAATTTGGATTCATCTGACCAAAGAACTTGTTTAAAGTCTTCTTCAGTCCAGTCTCGATGGGTAAGGGCCCACTGCATCCGTTTCTTTTTGTTTTGTGGCCTTAGTAGTGGTTTTCGAACGGCGACGCGACCAAATAACTTAGCATCTCTCAAACGTCTTTTTACTGTAGTCAATGATACAGGTTCTGATCGGGATTTGTTCACTTCTACGCGGATTTCTGGTGCTGTTAGGCGTCTATTCCGCTTGCTGGTAGTGACGATGAAGTGATCCTCGCGAGAAGTGGTAGTTCTCGGCCTTCCCGAACGCGAACGATCTTGATTACTGCCAGTCTCCTTGTATCGGGTTATTGTGTTATGAACACAAGTCTTCGACAACTTAAGTTGAGAGGCAATCGCACGTTCAGATTTGCCTTCGCCGTATAAAACAACTATGGCAGAGCGAGTTTCACTGCTAATTTCGCGAACTTTTCCCATTTTAAGATGTCTTCACTGTAACAACGACGAGCTCAGACTAATAAGGTAGAAAATAATTTACTCCATAAAAACTCAGGTACTAAATATGTTTTAGGAAGCTAACATAATCCCTGATATCGGTTAACGCGAAACAAACCCAAAACAATAAGTAATCAGCAGATCATAAAAATATTACAATGACTCTACCACCTGGTCCTTGCGCGGCGCTCATTGATGTTTTGAAACAATAGACCTTTTTAGGATGATAACTTAAACAACAACATAAATAATGACTCTTAGAAATTCTTTAATAATAATAGAATACGCAGGTGTTCAAATTAGCTCATTATCATATGTGTACTTTGAAATATTTTGTTGGTGACAAAGATTTTTACAGTGGTCTCAAACTTTTGGCCGGCAGTGTACCTAAATGTATACTTTACAGAACTAGCTGCTGCCTGCGGCTTCGCACGCAGTTTACCGCGATAAAAAGTAGACTTTGTCCGTCCCCGGGATACCATTTACTTTCCTGTTGAAATTCATGAAGATCCGTTCAGCTGTTTAGGCGTGAAAAGGTAACAGACAGATAGACAGACAGAAGACAGACAGACAGAGTTACTTTCGAATTTAAAATATACTCATACAGAATGGTTTCTATTTGATATAACTCTCCTGTCGAGCAACGCACGTGCCATATCCCACACCACACCTACACCAATACGAATTTGCATACTGCCTTTCGGCTTCCAAATGCCTCTACCTTGCTCTGTGTTCAAACAAAATGTATTCGAGTACTTGTGAATATTGAAAAAGCGAAATTTCAGTCTTTGATTTACATAAAATGTGTAAAAAATTGCTGATGGAAGGGTTTTACATTGAAATGAAAGAAAAGTTCCAATCTCCCTTAGTATAAAATAAGGGTAGAAATTTGGTGATGATCCAGACTAGATTGTTCGTTTCGTAGTAGGTACCTTAATCAAATAAATCACTGAAGTTATCTCATCGATCGCGCTTCGCTTCATCACTATTATCTAGCCCGTTGATGTCGTGGGAAACTGTGAATTAGATAACGATAACGGTACCTACTTACTATTACTAATTACTGATTACGATTAGTGAGGCTCATAAAGAAGTGACAAACTAGACTGGATATGAAGTATCACATTATAGTATTAAGAGACTTCAAACTACTGAGACAAGTCTAGTCCAAGACTAGTCGTGAACTAGTCTGTGACTCCTAAGAAATATGTTTTATTTGTAGAATTTCGAAAGGTTATATGGAGTGCTTTTAGTAAACGAAAAACATATTTTGACGCCAAAGGTTATTCGTCTCGTTTTGATTGTCCCCAAGAGGGCAACGCACCGACAAGCCAAAGGAATAGCCAACTTATCATCCAACTGTAGGCACAACCCAAAATACAAAGGAAATATATATAAATCTTTGACACAAGGCAGACAAAGGATGCCATATTAACAAGAATCAAAGGAAACAAAACAATCCTATGTCTTTGGCGAAGAGGAAGCCAAAAATCAACATTACATTTATCTAACAAAACAGTAAGATGGTACCTAACCTACGTAATAAGAAATGATAACGCAAAGCGATATAAATATTTAGATATTAATCGATGACGAATTTGGATGTATAAAAACCCAATGTTTTGTTCTAAATCACATAAGTAATAAGTTGCGCTGGCGGGTTCAAGTCAAAGTCGTTTTTTTTTTTGGGATATTATTAAACCTTCTTATTTGTTGGTTCCTTATTTTGAGTAAAACATTAAACATTTATTTGTCTCTCACATAGAGGTAGCATAGTACCCATAGGTCTTACGAATAGAAGTAAATACTAAGTTTGGTATTTAGTATATTATAATAACTAGCTGATCCGACATACGTTCTCCTGTCTTAATAATGACTATTAAGTTTTCTTAAATTTTTGAATTTTTTGCGCAATTTTCAAGTTTTTTTCTTTCATAAGAACCTTCTCCTGACAATAATAAACACAATAAATGAAGAATTAGCGAAATCGGTCTAGCCGTTCACGCGGTATGACATGCCGTGACCAAGGGAAATAGGGATCATTTTTATATACACTGGCCTGCAAAACTAAGTATCACACTTTTAAAATTAAATTGTCTTCTAAACTGTAGAAGTTAGAGATTTAAAATAAAAAACGTTTTATAGCAAACGCTATATCAGCTTTCTTTAAAAATATAGTAAACTATACATTAGTAACATTTTTAACTTTAAAAAAAGATAAAACAATAAAATTGTATTTTTATTTAGCACATAGATTACAATAACAGAATAAAACAATTACAACTAGTATATACACTTAATATCTATTTCTTAAAAATCTAAGCCGTCACCAGAAGGCAGAGTGCAATAAAATAGCCATTTTAGCTTAGTGTCCAAAAACTTAATTAACATTTTATAAGTATGTTTTACATGTTATTTAATTTTTAGCAACTGGTATTGCCTCCTCAGGCTCTGATTACAGCTTCGAGCCGGTTTGGCATACTGAACACGAGGTTTTGAGCCGATTTTGAGGAATATTCTCCCATTAGTAAATAATAATAAATAATTTTTATATACAAAATTAACCTCTTTTTCGAGTCCTTGTTATTTCGAAAGGCAATTTTAAAAGTGTGGTATTTAGTGTTGCAGGCCTGTGTACTATACGACTAGATTGGTTAAGTGGTTAGGTTATATCTAGTTAACAGATAAGACATAATGAGAAAGTTAACCAATATTGGTATGGGTTCGTAAATACCCTTTCTTTCTTAATATGACGAATCAGTTCTACTTCGTTTCCTTACTACTAACTAACCAAACCCACGTAAAGCATAGCATCCTTAAAGAGTAAGAATTCCTTCATACTCGAGGGCCGCCGTTTGCTCCACCTACAGGGCAAACATTGAAGTTTATCCAATCCTGTTTTAATATAATTTCGATGACTACATCATGATAACTAAGCTTTAATCTATCTATCTATCTAGGTCTAAATTTTTTTAGAGCGAGTAGTTCAAACTAAGACGTAGGTCGAGGTTACCCTAGAAATCTTCTTTGCACGCTCATGTATTCAAGACCTTTAGAAATAAAGGCGATGCTGGAATGTATATGTCACCGAATATAAACTTGTGTAATAAAACTACATGAAGCCCTAAAACAAACATAAATATTGTGTTATCTCGCTGATAGCATTATTGTTTTAACCCAAATTAATGTTTATTCCAGAGATATGAATGCTTACTCTTAAATGGTTTTGGACATGTAGGTACTTAATCTACCACTACGTAGTATCTGCCTAGTATAGTATTATAAAATCTGTGGTAGTACATACTAAAATATATAGATGGAGATCTATTTCTAAGCATCTTCTCCAGGAAATGCAATGTGACCAGGCTTTTGTCTTGATATGGTTTAGTCAGAAGTAGGTAGCTAGACTCGGTTTCTAACGATATGTTTCTGATCTTTTCAGAAGCGGCTTGGCGCGGCGTAGTCGGCGGGCCGCGCCATGGGTAACAAATGCTGCAGTCGTCGCCATGGCCCCGAAAGACCAGAGAGATTGGGTAAGGATCTACAAATATTTGATTCGAAGAAGAACTGAGACGATTTCGAAGCTAATAGTAACGAGTACTCACGGTACGGCTGGTTCCTCAGTTCAAAGTCGCTCAGTGAGCTATGGAAAGAGCTATGCTCTGAGTTTCTCTGAAGGATAGGATTCGTATCGAATACATCCGACAGAGAACCAGTTATCGACATAGCTCTAAAAATTGGCAATCTGAAGTGGTAGCGTGACGGCCATATCTCGCGAAGAACCGTCAACCGCTGAGGCATAAGTGTTCTTGAGTGGAGACCACGACTCGACAGTGTAAGACGCCCTCCGGCCAGGTGTCTGGAGGGCGTCCTACACTACGTTTGCGGAATGACGCAAGCTAAAGACGGGGCGCTATGGCGCTCATTAGGGGATGCCTATGTCCAGCGGTGGACTAACATAGGCTGATGATGATGATAGTAACGAGAATCCGCCCAGTGGAGCCCAATGTCATCCATCCAAATAGAGACGAACAGGCAGCAAGTATTCGATCGGCCATCTTGTTAAGTAATAAAGTATGTTAGGATAAATTATCAAAGGTGCTTCGGCGATTCGTACATAACATACCTAAGGACTTTTGAGAGAACACGACGGAGTTGACTACCAACACCAGGTTAGAAAGGTGAAAGATGAAGGGTGATTTCCTCCGTCCACGTTTACTGCTATCTTATGTTTTTATAGTTGTCGATGAAATGCGGGACCTTGAATGACTAGATGGCTTAAAAACGTAAATAAGTATTGAGAACCTCTTCCTTTTTGTCGGTAAAAATTTAGGAAAGCTCGTAAGTAAAGTAAGAGTTCTTGGCTGACTTTTCTTTCTACCAACTTCTTTATAAATTTATATGGAGTGACCAATCGATTGAACAGTGCAATGTTGTGAACACATGATCGCTGGTTGAAAACTTATGAACACAATGTTTGTTTACTAAAAAGAAGAAAGAAAGAAAAGAAAATGCATTTATTTGGACCCAATAATACATAACAAGACATATAATAATAAACAAGTACAAAAAAAAAATACATTAGATAAAAAAAAACAGATAACGCAGTGTGTTATATAAAGGGCCGAAAAGGTCCCTGTCTCAGCATAATGCCGCTACAAGCCGAAGCTAGTAGCGGCGCTGGTTTTCAGACAGGTCCTCTACTATGAAATACTATGAGATGAAGTGCTTTTGAAGCTAGAATGCAGTTGCATTAGCTTAATTTAGACCATTGCACGAACTCTACCATACCACAACTGTTTATAGCGATCTTTGTTGGTACTTTAGGGGTGGATTTTTTAAGAAACTTATTTCATGATGTTAAAATTAGTACCCACTTATTTTTAGCTTCTTAGTTTTATCTTTTATCTATATCTATATTATATATATATATATATATATATATATATACGTTATCTATATCTTTTAGTAATATAAAATAGGTATTAACTCCTACTTTGTTGTTAAAAACCAACTGAAATTAAGTAAAGTTTTTATTTTTTTATTTATTATTAGGGGGTGGATTCTTATATTCAGATTTTGACTGGCTTTCAAGGCGCTGCCTGTTGTTTTAACGTGGAAAGCTCCATTCAATTCAAAGCGTGGTCTGCACGGTACCGTGCAGACCACGCTTTGTTTAAGGACTTTGGTTTGGTTGGTTATGGAATTATCCTTAACCAAGCAACAAAGTGCGGGCCAGTTTAACCTTAATCCTTGTTATGTAAGGAGGAGATTAGGGTGAAATACGGTGTATGTTTAATGTGTAGGTAGGTATGTATGTACCGTGTCGCGTATGGCAAAGAGAGGCTTATAAGGAGTGGTTCTTGGTGGCTCTACTCTAATTTTGCGCGAGGGTTTGTCAGTTTTTTGTGAGATTTACGAAATTACACTAGAATAATATTAAGAAATGGCTTAATTATGTGATTTTAGTACGCAAATGCTGTGAAGTGAAGCCTCGCGCTAAATACATAATTATTCAAATCGGTCCATATATGACGGAGAAAGCGGCGGACATACATAAAAAAA
This sequence comes from Eupithecia inturbata, assembly GCA_963662085.1. NCBI lineage: Eukaryota > Metazoa > Arthropoda > Insecta > Lepidoptera > Geometridae > Eupithecia > Eupithecia inturbata. Next base: position 4,256,302 of record OY759191.1, on the reverse strand, counting down.
ACATACATACAGCTGATTATAAAACCTCCTACTTTTTTTGAAGTCGGTAAAAAAGTTTAATATAATCTATCGAATGGAATATAATCGAGTATTATGCATATGGAATGGAACGAATCGATTATAATAAACCTATGTAGGTACTTCTTTACGTTACGTTCGAAACATACGTTTCCATTTAAAATCGCAACATTAGTCATAGCAGAGTAACGAAACAATTTTCATTGCAAAAAATATCACGATCCGCCTGAATGTTGGTGCTCAAAAATGGCTTTTTGATTATTTCCTCGAAAACCTAACTATTCGGTTAGTGAGTATTTTAAACCTAGAGTTTTTGCATAAACTTTTTGTACAATAAATGGAAACAACAGCGTTATTTTTCGCACACTCAAGCTGATTTTGCCTATTAGGCGTAATTTACGTTAATTTGTTACCCAAACCGCTTAAGTGAAGTTTTGAGGTCATGACTATTGTTCAGAACTGTAGTAATTGAGCATCAATGGCTCTATGAATCAAATTCCATGGCCTTATTAGGCTGGGTAAACGTATTAATGGGTCTCGTCTAGATCGATAACGCACACCCTAGTAGGTATTTGAAACGCTTTGTTATAATTTCGAACGAATCGATAGGTCTATTAGTAGATTCCAATAGAATGTAATTAACCGAATAGTAGTTGGCGCAGCCGCAGGGATTTTATCATTCATTAGGTACCTCAGCAGCACACCACCACTGGTGAATAAAAGCCTCCACTGAAGATTGCCTCGAGTCCTACGTGTAACCAGTTCCCATGAAACAAAAACAACCATTAAACGTCTCCATAGAAACAACGCCCAACCGCGGACAGAAACTAACATTATAAATTTGGAGCCGAAATTCAACTGTTAGTTCATATCAACTCTGTCAGTTTCAGTGTTCCCACCCGGTGGCTACAAGAACGATGCTGGTTTCACGACGTGCCCCACATCAGCGACGACGGACCCGCGGTATACCATCGAGCCCAACACGCGAGTCATCAGCAACAGCCGGATAGTCAATACAGATATAGTAAGAGCGAGGAATCCTCCTACAAAATGTAAGTATTACTTACAGATTTTGCGTAAAACTTAATGAGCCCACTGAATGAAAGAAAGATACGTTTATTTGTCGGTAGCAAAAATAACTGAGAGAAACATGACAGACTAAGGCCCGTATTATGAAAGCTTGCTCAGTCATGATCTATGCTTGAGTAACGCGTTTCTATGGCATAAACGTTACTCAAGCATAGATTATGACTGAGCAAGCTTTCATAATAGGGCCTTAATGTTGTTACAAAAGGATCTAAACACAGCATAATGCTGGCTAAAGGTCCTGTAGGAGACACAGCCAGCGCTGGTCTTCCGTTAAAGCCCTGGCTCTGGGCTTTAACGGAAGAGTCTTCAAATACGCATTGCATACTAAGAGCGGCCGCAATGCATTTTCCAAGAGCTCATTATACCACTATTACTTGCAAATAATATACCACTCCACTTGGTTCTATTGATAAGATTAAATAATAAATACTCAAAAAGCTATTTCGCTAGATTCTGTTTTTAACGTTAACAGAAAAAGGCGGGTTGGTAGACACGATATCGTTTCTTTCAACCGGGAATGACTAAGGACGCAAACTAACATGATCTATAAGGGAGGACTGTGCCGAACAGTAGGCGAACGAAATAAGCAACGGATATAAATATCCCTTTGACCACAATCTAACCTTATGTATAGGTAAATGACAAAGTGACCGACAATGGAACACGAAGGTCTAGGGCGCGCTCACTTTGGTTGGATGCGAATTTGTTCGCACGTATGAATACCGTTCTTACGAACTGAGTGCGCCTACTGAATACGTTTTTCTCCGTCAAATAGGCAGTGTCCCGGTGATATCGCGTTCGTGAAGTCATTTTTGTTGCGATGAATAATCCGTATCTTTAAGATCTTCTACACCGGAGATTGCGACGACGCGGCGGCGTCGTCGTCATCGTTATCATGTCGTTATCGTAGAACCGAAAGGGTGCGCGAAATATTTTTAAAAAGCAATTCATTCGGTGAATTTCATCATATTATTAAGGAAAATTTCCGATTTTATTTTTAGATTCACTTTGATCCCATAAAAAAATATGTTCGTACACAAAGTTAATTAACTTTTCTACATCCATTGTTACATTATTATTAATGTTCAACGTACGAATGCGTGGTAAAATCCCAACAAGTTCGGATTGTGTTCGGACGTCGTCGTAACTAAACGCACGTATACGTACTACGACTAACCGCACGCAATCTGGGCGCTCCTAAAGTAGGACTTACTTGGAAGGTCGGGATCATTCGTGCGTATTCGTACGTTTCCGCACGAATCAAATTCGGACGAAAACGTGTACAAAGTGAGCGCGGCCGTTGTCACTCTCACTTTTAATAAACCCAGGTTTTTATTTAGCAGTTCACCCAGTCGAATCGAGGAATAATCACCTTACCTTGAAGAAACCCAGGTTATGATTATCAGTTTACCAACCAGTTGAATCTGGAACTAAACACAGCATTACGATTAATAAAGCTATATATTAAACCATAGATCTCTATTCCAGGCATAGCAAACGGCGGCCGACGCATAGTAAAAGCGCTTTGCTCATACACTGCACGAGCAGATTCCGACATCTCCTTTCGGAAAGGAGATCGGATGGAGGTCTTGGATGCAGATTCTGATTGGTGGAGGGTACTCCATCTGACGACAAGAAGAGAGGGGCTGGTGCCTGTGAATCATGTGGCTGAGGAGAGCTCTGTCGAGTGTGAAGAGTGAGTATACATTCATACACCTCTTCAACATATGGATGGAGGATGGTCTTGGAAACAGAGTTTGATTGGTGGAGGTTCTCCATCTTGTTTTATAATTTAGAGAGTGAAGACTCGCGGAAGTAGAATCTAGGTGATGTAAGGTACATTCATATAATTTACCCGAATGGATTCATTTACTCCTCATAAAAGTCATCATCATAATCGTCGGAGATACATTTCTGGATGTAGGCCTCCAATCGCCTCCACTGTAGACGGTCTTGAGCCCTCGACACGACATCCAATCATGGCCTGCGTGTTGTCGGATGTCGTCAACCCATCTTTATGCTGGTCTTCCCCGCTATCTGGTGTACTATCGTGGTCTAATCTCCAGAAGTCTTACCTTCCATCGTTCCCTATCCATTCGAGCAATGTGCCCCGCCGATCTCCACTTTCGCGCCCCAATCACTTTCACCACATCTCTAACTTTTGTTTTGGTCCTGGTCCACTCGTTGGGCATACGGTCCCGCAAGGAAACTCCAAGAATTGCTCTTTCCATTGCCCTCTGCGCCTTATCTTCTCTGCAGATCTTTCTGTAAGCGTCATGGTTTCCTCGCCGTAAGACCGGCAACACACATTGCTCGAATACCTTCCTCTTCATTCCTTCGACAGCTTTCCGCGCAGTATTTTGGTGTTGGCGCCATGAAAGTCCATAATAAAGTACAAATCTTGACATCACTATATTACACAAAATTCGCTAAGCACTTATTCCATAAATGGATAAACACACTCAGTCGTTTTCATCTTTTCCGTCGATTTGCACGACTACCTACCTACATAAGACGTACCGAACAATATATTAGTCTGCTAGGTTTGGCAGGTGATATGCATTTTATGTCACTTTCAGCAAGGGTGTTTTCAACAAAACGCTAGCTATCTGCATTCGACCCGTAAAGCTTGTCGCACCACACACAAGAAAAGCACCGCTGCAGCGCAGCACAAAAATATGCGTTCACATTATGGACTTTAACTCGTAACATTTAGATGCTTTTTATATTGACGGCATCAAATGACAGACAGCCCGCGGACCACTCGTTTGAAGCATGTGGGAAACGCTTTTGTCACTGTAAAATGTATTAAGATACAAAGTTTAAGCCCGTATTGAATGCACGTTTTTGTGTTGGTTGGTATTAGATTAATGTGCGCAGAGCTTTACTAGTCTATAGAGGTAGAGTGCCGCTACTACCGTTGCAGTACGCCTCTGCTGAAAAATAACAACATTATAACTCATCACTGGTTTAAAGAAGACAACTTCATTACGCATGTGAGCGGGTTAACTACGAACCTTATTTGTGTTGGAAGAACACCCGCTTACGTCCGTAATGAATTCGTCAAACTACGATAGTTTATATAGTAAGATATAACTTACTAATGAAAATTACTTCGACGCGAGATTAACAACAATAACTGGTGGCGGTCAACCCACACCAAACATCGCATTAATCGCCAACCTTTTGCTAAAGGCAACCGTCATTCCACAGCTGGTTCTTCCCGACCGTCTCAAGAAAGGAAGCGGATAAGCTACTCCTTGCAGAAACCAACCCTCGAGGGACCTTCCTGGTCAGACCAGCGGAACACAACCCTCACGGCTTCAGCCTCAGTGTCAAGGACTGGGAAGAGGGGAGGGGTTATCACGTCAAGCATTATAAGATCAAGCCGCTTGACAATGGAGGGTTTTATATCGCGACCAATCAGACGTTTCCGAGCTTGCCGGCGCTTGTGATGTCGTATACGAGTAAGTTGATTCGACATTTTTGCATGTTTGCCTGTACTTCTTTCTAGTTTTTCATCATGTTAGAAACCGCTTTAGGCTAGTTCGACTAGAGATGAGAGTTGGCCTATGCTCAAGCCATTCTCAAGGTACAATATTTGTCAATAACTCACAATACACAAAACTGAATTCTCTTTTTGCCGTCGAGTTTGGAAAATAATTGTCAGCATTATGCTTTGTGGAAAAGAGCTCAAATCAACAAATAGTGCAAATTCTATCAAACAATCAACAACAAGAAAGGTATTTTTAGGTTAAGTATGGCGACAATGTTTACAAGCATTGTATCTTGAGTTTGGCCCGAGTATCGACTAGTAGTTATCAAATCTTTCATCCAAAACTTTTTAAAATTCATAGCTAGTCTCTGTTACTCTTCTTATAAGCTTTTACCTTACATACCTCATTCTTAATAAATTTATCGTACCATTAACTATTGATCGAGCTTGCAAAAGGATCCATGGTCTCATGCATGTAGCATGTAAGTCGATTCTACTCTGTGTGTAATATTACACTGAATTGAATGCAGTTGTCCGAGGAAACGGATGTTTTCCCACCCGGCAATCAAACAGTTGTTTTGCTGCGTAGCTGAGCGGTGGCACGTTTCGAATCCAAACAATAGACTCGTTATATTTTCAAGCGATTTTATTAGCTGTGTTTGATATAGATAACTCTTTATTGTACCACACAAACACAAAATATAATACAGAAGAAAATGCTGAGAAACAAGGAAGGGCGGCCTTATCGCTTTGAGCGATCTCATCCAGGCAAACTTGGGATGGACTGGACTTATGAGAACAATATAGACGGTGGCGTTTGAAAAACTTAAGGAAATTAAAACAATTACATATACCTACACTACGTACTATAATACCTATCATGTCCTACTACCTACTCTACCTACTTTATATAATAAACTTACATAACATAAAAATAAAGTTATTCGTTTTTTAGTTATTAATAGCTGCAGCCCGCGGCTTCGCACGCTTTTTTCCGGAATAAAAGGTAGCCTATGTCCGGCCCCGGGATACCATCTACCTCGCTGCCAAATTTCACCGAGATCCGTTCAGCCGTTCTTGAGTTATAAATAGTGTAACTAACACGACTTTCTTTTATATATTTCGCTGCTTAGATCTGCAGGTCAATTTATGACATTCAGTGTGACCCCCTCAGACTATTTGCGCCGCTCTTTTGTTCTTTTTTTGTGCGTCTTCAGAACGCAGACAGATTACAGATTTCAATACCTTTATTTCTTTAGGTTAAAAAGTAATTTGATTGTTTTGAAAAACCTAAAAATCTACTTTAAATTCCTTAATTTTACACTGTTTTTAAGTTTTACGGGACAAATACTAATCTCTCGGAAATAATTTTATTATGGGACCACCTCGGGATCATTCTCTATACAATAGGTATTATAGGATATACAATACGAGTAAGAATTTTCAAAATCGTATGTAATTGACGAAGAAATCGACGGATATACATAAAAAAAAATACCACCGAACATGGAACCTGCTTTTTTCGAAGTCAGTTAATAAGCACTTAGACAAGTCAGATTTTTCAAATCAAATCAAATGACAATGAGCGAAACTACTGAGCGAGTCACGGATATATGACAACATGAATAGATTTACTGTTGGGAAATAACCCTAGCTAAATCAAATCATTTATTTGCTGAATACATTATTACAGGTACATGTCAGATCTTATAACTAGAGTGATGTCAAATGTATTCAAACCGCAAGCAGGTGTGCAAATTTTAAATATTGGCGATTCATATAAGTAGTTAAAATAATCAATCATAAAATAATCAAGGATAATACAATAGAGAATAAATTATTAACAATCAGATAATAACTATAGTCGAAACATAATAAATTATTCTACTTAAAATTAATATATTCATTTACACTATAGAAACATTTGTCAAGCAGCCATTGATTTAATTTTTGTTTGAACAAATTACCATTGAGGTCTTTAATGGGTTCTGGTAACTTATTAAAGATGACGATGCACATATTGAAAACATTTTTCTCATAGATTCGCTATCAAATAAATGATCAGATGTGCATGAAAAAAACCATGCAAATACGACTGACATCATTTGCTCCAGATAAGTAAGATCCAAAGAGAGAGAAGTGTGGATGGAGGCGGCTCAGGACCGCTATTTGTGCCGTCGTTTGGGGGAGGCCTATGTTCAGCAGTGGACTTATACGGGCTGATGATGAGGTAAGACCCAATAAACCGCTTATCACATGAGGCCTATGTCCAGCAGTGGACTGGTAAAGGCTGTTAATGTGAAGTACCTTAACTACAGCTTCTAATAGTCAACGATGGTGCAAGAAATTGAAAATTTCCTCTTTTTTTTATTTTAGGTTCTACAATTAAAACAGCTAGCAGAAAATTAGTTTTGCGACCTTTGTAAAGTTAATTAAGTTAAAGATAAAGATACATTTAAGTGATTGTAAATTTTTATTTAATTGTTCATTTGCTATAAACCAATGTTAAAACAACGTTCGAACAAATTGTCGTTTTGGAGTCCATTGACTTATAGGTAATAGATTTGTTACTATTACCAATAAACATAATGTGCATACGAGTACACTCCAAAACGACAATTGAATCGAAGTTAGTTTTAGAATGACTTCATAGCAAATGATTAACAATGGGTCGCAAAACTTCTTTTCTGCTAGCTATATAACTTTTAGAACGCAGAAAATACAAAAAAACCAGAAAAAAAAAACAATTTCTCGCACCAGCGGTGACGGACTGCCTACTCCAACGCTCTACGCTGAGTAGTCAGTAGGTTACTTACATCATACCTTTCCCACCCTGTAGTAAACGCTATCTATATAAAAGATGCTCATTAAATTCCAGAAAACGCGTTAGGGCTCTGCCACGTGCTGGCGCGGCCGTGCCCGAAGCCCGAGCCTCAGATGTGGGACCTCGGGCCGGAGCTGCGAGACAAGTGGGAGATACCGCGCACTGAGATACAGCTCATCAGGAAACTAGGCCAGGGGAACTTCGGGGAGGTTTACTATGGCAAGTGGCGGAACAATATTGAGGTAAGTGTTGGTTGTGTACATACTTAGGCCCCGGCCGACTGCAAGATGGTACCTTAAATGGTAGATGTAAAACAAACGTATGAAAATATACACGAGCGGCCACACTGCAGCGTCAAGCGTAGCTAGTCGCATGGATGTAGCGAAGCTTTGTCTGTTTTACCTGGATTTTTACCTCGATGCGGCCAGTTCAAGTTTCAGTTTATTTATTCACAAACAAGTAAACTTGAGTCGGAATATTTACAAACAAGAAATTAATTCATAATCAGAAAAATCATATAAATAATCAAATCATAAGAATAGTAAAAATTAATTAGATGTCACACCATAAGAATTATTAAAAATAATAATTATTACCAAACACACAGAAATTAATTAAAGTTAAACCACAAATTAGGTACTATACACTACACACATAATTAAAAATAATATGAACAATGAACATACCTTAACAAATTACCTAACATTAATCTTTTAAATTTAAATCGAAGCTTTTACTGTCTAGGTCAGATGTTTTTGATCAGAAGTAACTAAGCTACCGTCCAAGCAACCATCTTGCAGGCGACCATAGCCCTCGTTCTTGTTCGTAAAACGCTTGAGGTAAGTAAGCTAAGCGTACTTCTACAGGTCTGGCCATCTCTGCGTAAGAATCGGCCTCTCCAACTCTTACGACGCCCGTGGATTTCGTTAGAACAGGCTCAGCTTAGTCTGTTCAGGAACCTGCCAGAGGAAGAGCAGTTCTTCTGTGTAGACTCTCTCTATCTCTACCTATCAATCACCAATCGTATGGCTAACCCCCGTTGTTTGGGGGAGATATGTGGAGTGGACGTATGTAAGCTGATGAGATGATTTAGAAATTAGTGTTTATAAATGTACTAGATGCTGCCCGCGGCTTCGCTCGCGCTTTTTGAGTAGCCTATGTTCGTCCCTGGAATACTATTTACCACCCTGCCAAATTTCATTGAGATCCGTTCAACTTAGGCGTGAAAAGGTAACACAGACAGAGTTACTTTCGAAATTATAATATTAGTTGACAGTTGTTTTGAAATTGACGATGTTCATCCTCTCACCGTTCCATTGTAAATATATCAATTATGATTATTTTTGAAACAGGATACACATTGTTTCCATTTCATAACGCGTCGTGTTTTGATATCCACATATCACAACACATAACTCATTCCTGTCCATTGATTTCAGGTCGCCGTTAAAACGCTTAGAGAAGGCACTATGTCTAAGCAAGCGTTTCTCCAAGAAGCCAAGATAATGAAAGACTTCAGACACGAACGTTTGGTTCCGCTCTACGCCGTTTGTTCGCAGCAAGAACCGGTTTACATCGTACAACAATACATGAGCAAAGGTTCCCTTCTCGAGTTCCTAAGAAACGGCGAAGGAAAATTCCTACAATTCGAAGATCTAGTCTATATAGCCGCGCAAGTTGCATCCGGAATGAACTATTTAGAAAGAAGAATGCTTATACACAGAGACTTAGCCGCAAGAAACGTGTTAATAGGTGAAAATAACATTGCGAAAATATGTGATTTCGGTCTTGCGAGAGTGATAGCCGACAACGAATACTGCCCCAAATCAGGATCACGGTTCCCTGTCAAATGGACGGCGCCTGAAGCAATAATATACGGGAAATTCTCCATTAAAAGCGATGTATGGTCGTACGGTATATTACTAATGGAACTGTTCACGTACGGTCAAATACCGTACCCCGGCTTGCACGGGAAAGACGTCATTGAGCAAGTAGAAAGAGGGTACAGAATGCCAAAGCCGATCGGACATTACTTACCTGATGATATCTACCGCCTGATGCTGCAATGTTGGGACGCGATCCCAGAGAAGCGGCCGACATTCGACTTCCTGAACCACTACTTCGAATCGTTCACAGTGACCAGTGAGGTTCCGTACAGAGAAGTGCAAGACTAGACTGTGATATAGTGAAATAGTGAGACATTGAGTAGGGTCCTCCTAGCGAAGCAAGCCGATTGTGGATTTGTCATTTGTACCGCTTTTGTACCATACTGTCCAAAAAAACACTGCCTTTGAACATTAAATAAGTAGGTAATTTGCATTTAGGAATTCGATGATGTTTATAATCAGTCCGCGCATTTTGGTTTTTAAGTACCACTCGCGCCGTGGGGCAAGCGCAATTTTAAATGTTACCTTACACAGTGAACGGGAAAAAACATGGAAGCATTCCTTGCCCTAGAAAATTACCTAAAAGCAAAGTGCGCTGTGGTAGGTGTAAACTGAGCTGCGATCTAGTTTAGTTCGCAAGGCGACTGGCGCATGGCGGTGGCAACTGGAGGGCGTTGTAAAAAATGACGTAAGCTCGCTTACGTTAAACAACAATTTAATCTCTATTATTGAGAGAATAAAGTCGACTTTGAACTGTGCGTCCCGAATGTTAACAAATTGTTGGCTAATCACCGGAGGATATTTGACTGTTCCTTGAAGGAGCTTCTTTTTTCCGTTCACTGACCTGACATGGTTTAGGTTTGAATTTTCACTGGCGGCAGTTATACCTCAAGTCAACATAAAAATATTACAGGAATGCGTGAGCTTCTTTAATTGGTCGGCATTTTACTCTTATTTCGATAGTGAACGAATTGTGAAAATAATGTTAAAGTAGGTAGCTGGTTTGTAAGTTGAATCACAAAATAATGCTTAAGTCCATTGAATCTATTTATAAGTATTTTAATAATCTTTTACTTGGTTTTTTAGCTCTCTAAATTTCGCACAATATTGTTTTGTTCTTCCGCAAAATTAATTTGACCTTAACAACATAAAAGCAAAGCAAGCAATAAAAATTTTATGTACCTAGTGATATTTTCATATTATAAAATAGTGGTATTTTTCTATCCCCGACGACAGCAAAAGATCTCATATTTCTTCTATTTTGTGCATTTTTATTTCTCACGGACAGTAGTAATAGAAAAATCATTTAATTATTCCAATCATCGAAAACTCGCAGATTTGAGGTTCCTCTGCAAATATTTTTCAACCAAATTATGTTTAAAATCAAGCAAATTATATATTTTCTTTGGTTGAACAGTTTTACCTACTGCAAAGGGTCAGAAACTATGTAAAAAGACAAAAAGCTAGCTTAAGGACCTAAACCAAAGAGTTATTTGTACATTGAAAGCGGATTATAGCAGTAGAGCATATTTAATTTTTAGTACATAAACCTAGTTAACCTTGTGACCTGTATATTGTTAATTTGACCAAAATGATACACTTTGACATGTAACTAAATTATAGCTGAAATCATATTAACCTACCTTATCGACCGAAATTTCTAAACATCCTTTCAGTTTTTAGCCTAGTGTTATATGCTCCAACATCATGTTTGTCTTAGAAATTTTGTCAAAGCCAATAAAAATAGTGTTAAAACATTCCAGATAATCGAACACGGTAAATTTGGACACTTTTGTATGGAGAAACGTTTAGATTTTTAAGATTTTGTACATACAATGAAATAAATGTCATTGATAAAAATATATTATTTTATTTCATTACAGTCCACATTAACATACTATTTTAAAATAAATAAAATCGACCAAAGCGAGTTAGACTCATGTTCTATACTGTATCAGTAAATGTTTTTGTTTTAACCTTTAAATATCTATACTCCGATCTGTATAAAGAGATGAGGTAGTGCCAGCATGCCAGCACCAATTTCGGAACATATCCTGGGTTCTTTTTGCTGTAATGATTGAGGTATATAGCTAGAAGCACCAGCATACCGGACCAGGCATATCTGAAAAGATAGAAAATCTTTAATATATGTATACTTTTTTCTCATAAACATCGTCAATCGTAATTTTAGAATCACTGGTAACTAACGGTTTCCATGGTAACAAGCGTAAACAGTGCGCGCGAATTTATTTACTATTCTTGTCATCAAATTTAATGAGATCCTCGAATTATAACTAGATGTCGCCACTGAAAAATTAGACCGCGCTTTCAAAGTGTGCCGGGGTTGAAACCACATACTAAACCAATTTTGTCCTCGCAGTGCTCTGAATAAAATATATTTAGAAAATTGAAGTCGGTTTTTAATTATACATTACAAATCATCTTATCATGGTCATTTACAGACGAACCTAGCAGGTTTGGTTGTCAAACTAGGCCGAGATCTCAGTACTCACGGGGATCCACGTAGTAAAAAACTCAAATTACATAAAATTCCAAATTTTTTCTTTGGTTCTTCGAACGTGAAAACACGATTGCGAAACAAAATAACGATAAAAAAAATCATGAAAGTGCACTGTTTCGCACATAATTTGGTCGAGATCTCAATAGATTTCAATAGACCGTAGGGTTCCTGAGAACCCAGCGGTCTATTGAAATTATTTACCTATGTTTTGGTTCGTAGGTTATTTACAAATTATTTGGTTCCTTGAAGCAGTTTCTTCATAAGTTGTGTAGTTTTCTTTTAGATGCAAAAACTTGATTTTTGCGCATACGCCACTGCTGGATAAATAGGTACCTTCCCCAAAGGTCAATGTTTGTGTAGGGTTGCCACATCGAGCACATACCGTATCGGTATTTTAATATGCGTGTAGCGGCCTCTAGTAGAAGACAGCTGAATTACAAAGCTATGTCAATAAAGTCGCTCAAGAAAAATAGCACTGGAAAAACTGAAGCTAGCTACCTACCTAAGCGCTTCCATGAATCTCCGCTAGATGTCGTTAAGACAAATTCTAACAAAATTGGCAGTGCAAAAAGTGTATGAATCCTGGATCGCGCTAACGCATGTTTCAGTTACAACTGCGTGCGTTTTATATCCCCCAAATGCGTTTTATATCCGCTTTTATCTATTTTTTTACTTTTATTATCTTAATATTACTATCGATATCGATAAAAATATTTGCTCGCCCAACTCGATTGTGATGCTTGGCTTTGAGTCGGTCAATCGGAGTGCAGTGGTCGCTGCAGTGATTTGGCGAAATTGTTGTGTAGGTATATCTACAAAATAAATGACATTCCCTCTCTTTGGGTATGTGCTCGATGGGTAGCCATAATCGCCATACTTGACAGGCGGGTTGCCAATCGCAGTTCGGCAGTGGATCTGTTCTGCAGAGGGTGCCACTGCCCGCCCGCGGTACCTAGTTGCATTTAAAATTCATGGTAGGTAGTAAAATTGGTAGCTAAACTTGTGAACAACTTCGTTAAAACTTCGTTCAAGATAGATACTTCCTCACCTCAACAGCCTATATTGGTCCACTGCTGGACGCAGGCCTCCCCCTGATAAGCGCCTTATTGGCTGTTATCTCATGGGGTATAATGCCTATACCCCCCATGCTGGGCATGCGGGTTGGGAATCGCAGTTTGGTAGTAGAATTTTTCTGCAGGAGGCGCTGCTGCCCGCCCCCGGTGGATTTCCCTTAGTCGCCTCTTACGACACCCGCGGGAAGATTTGGGGTGATGCAAACTCTAAGCCGGCACCAAACGGCACTTAGATACTTACTGGAAGACAAAAGCCTTGTTAAACATTAGGAACGACATGACAATAGACAAAGCTTTCCGCATAGTGGTGACCGTAACAGCAACAGTAGCTCCGGATATCCTGACCAGGGTCAGCACGGCTTGCAAACCGCAGTATCCAGTTACGCTTAGCAGGAAAACGTTTAGCAAGAAGCGTGGCAAGTTCTGGAACAAAAAGTAGGTACATTCTTATTAGGCATCTCCCTTCGCTTGATCCAAGAATGAAACACCGGTATAGTAGCTGAAGTAAATCACACTTAGTATATTTTAAATACCTACGAAAGTTAAGCTATTCAGGGATGGATATATAATTATGTTACATCTTCTTTAAATTTGCATAGATGTAGATCTAGACCTGAAAACCCCCAATGCCATTTTTATCCCATAAATAAGTTCCCATAGACATTGGAATAAAAGATAATCTAATCTTAAATAATAGTGAGTGGTAGATTTTTTGATGCATCCTCTTGATTAGTTTTTTTTTCTTATGTCATTTATTAAACCAAAATTGGTAGAAATTGCTTACCTACGTCTACAAATTTTTACATAATAATAATTTAGCCATTAGTAGACGTCCTGTAACTTTGTTTAGTACCTATTATTTTCAGTCGCTTTTTGTGGATATTTTTAAGTAGCCTTCAGTATTTAGTCATATAACTACTCATTAAATTAACTGTTCATTTCCTGAATATTGTTAAAATAAAAAAAAAATAAGTTTCCTTAGAACAGTAACTAGCTCTTTGTTGACTTAGATCAATCAATGTGTGGAAACAACGCGTGCGAAGCTACGGGCAAAAACTAATTAATATTTGAAACTAGATGCTGATCAAATAGTGAAAATTATTTTTCTTCTCTAAACTATTCTTCTCTAACTATTGTAATTGGTTTCTGTGTACGTTTGCGCTGTAAAATGTTTCTCGCTTTATTGATGTAAACTGTGATATGTCTGAAATAAATGATTTGATTTGATAACTTAGCTAAAACAAACTTCAACCAAAAATGCATTTTATTGGTTATCGCAGTAAGGCCACGATACCTACCTGTATGTATGTATAGCTAGGTAGGTACATTATCCCCAAGTATGAATACTAAGGCTACGATTTAAATAATTTAGTTTAAAATTTTACTAATAAGACCTTACTGGCTTATTTTGTATTCCTAAAGAAGGTACGTTTCTTTAGGCGACGCCACGGGATGAAGCTGGTCTAGTTATAAAGATGGATAGAACAAGAACAAAACAAAGCTTACCATGACTTGAACCTAAAATGAAGATCACGAATATGCATGAAAATCAATTTAAATGTGAGTAAATTGCTGATGTGGAAGACCAGGCGCGTGCCTTCAGGTAATTTTTGTTGATTGTTGACATGATTATAAAAGTAAGGGTGGTGTTCTTCGAAAGATGATTGGACAATTAGCACCTTTAACGGTTAACTTCGAAGTAAAATGTACTTATGAAAACTTGTGTCAAAAACATCCATTATAATGTAATTGTCCAATTACCTCTATATTTACGAAGAAAAAATGTCTAAAGATGGACCACCAAAACTTTATGAAGAACACATTCTTTGGTTCTTTCTTAGGCCTTGTCAATGGAACCAAAAAATCAAGGTTATATTTTTACTAGCTGCTGCCCGCGGCTTCGCACGCGATTTTTAAGTAGCATGTGTCCGTTCTCGGAATAACATTTACCTCTCTGAAAATTTCATTGAGATCCGTTCAGCCGTTTAGGCGTGAAAAGGTAATAGATAGATAGAGTTACTTTCAAATTTATAATATTAGTATGGATTAAATCGCCGGTTCGAGTCTGCTCAGGGAAACAAATAAACTTAAAGAATCCTAAAAACAATCTAGAGTTTTTAGCTTTAGTTTAGATTTTATTTATCCGGGGTAACAAACAATTATTAGCCTAATAATTGTTTGTTACCCTGAATAATAATATAAAAAATAAGGGCTGTTCTATAAATGTAATCAACACCGTTACTCTCATAAAGATATAAAAATAAACAGGACAAAATTTATTATAGGTAAGTACTAGGTAGGTAGGTAGGTACTCGTAGATAGAGTTGTGCACCAAAATCTTAAATACCCTTACCTCAAACAAATAGTCGACACCAGCCCACAACATTCCAGTGGAGTAGTTTATTATGAGCAAATACACAAAACCAATTGTGTAAGAGTAGAAGACAACTTCGTTATTGGAAGCTTGGTGTTGCTTCATGGCCTTTTCTTGTACGTTGCCGATGATAGCGTCGCAGAGGAGCGCTAAAGAGATTATAAATACTCCCACTGAGTCAAAGTTAGGTGATACATTGGAGTCAGCTGAAAATAACAGAGATTAATAAATATTACCAGCGTTGTGGTAGCCATATTATTATTACAACATATGCTGAGTCGGACGCCATTTTGCAGCTTTAAGTTCATGTATTAAGTATATGTAGTGTGTAGTTGTTATAAGTTCGTTTTTTAAGTATCTACATATCTTTTATGGTAATAGTGTTAGTTTAGTAGTAATTATAACTTTAACAAACTATGCAAATGCATATCTACTATAAGTTGGCATTACTGTAACTTTGTTACAAATAAAGATTTTGTTATTCTTATTCTTATTATTAGTATTATTTAACGGGTACCTATTTACCGCGTTTATTTACCTATTAGCTGCTGCCCGCGCTTTTTAAGTAGCCTATGACCGATCCCGGGATACCCTTTACCTACCTGCCAAATTTCATTGAGATCCGTTCAGCCGTTTAGGCATGAAATGGTAACAGACAGACAGAGTAACTTTCGAATTTATAATATTATATTAGTAGGTATTGAAGTATGGGATATAGATTTTTCCCGACATTTCGACAGGTCTACACACTGTCCTATTAGCATGTTGAAACTTCGGGAAGAATAGGTAAATAAACGCGATAAATACCCATTAAATAATACTAATAATTATGTGTTCATTGCAGATCGCGTAAGTTTAAAAACATATAGATATAAAAAACTCGTATAATAACTTAATAACTCAAGCGGATTGGTGATCGCAATAGAAGTGTTAAAAATACACAGAAGGATGCTGCTGCCCTACACCTTCCTACGTAGTACGCCTACTACCTAATATCCTATACTAATATCCATGCCCACGCGTTAGATAAGGTACCTACCTACAATCGTATATATATACAGTACCTAATTACAAATCTAAATTATTATTTCGATCCTTGATTTTGATTTTTGATTTTGTTGCCTTTCACGCCTAAATGGTTAAACGGAATATAATGTAATTTGACAAGGGGATAGAAGTGGATCCCGGGGAAGGACATAGATTACTTTTATCCCAGAAAAACACGTGCGAAGCCGCGGTCAGAAGCTAATAGCAGATAACTTACCTAAAGTAAACATCGTCAGCCCAACACACATGACCACAGCAGCCACATAGTCCAAGAACCAATACTTCTTATTTAATATTATAATACTCCCAACCATGACAGGTAATAGTTTACAGCTTTTAAAAATAAGTTGCGTTGGGTAGTTCAGGAAGCTTAGAGCTAGGTTTGAAAAGGTCATTGTGCCCAGAGTCAGTAGGGCAAGCATTGCGTATGTTGATAATGGCACTCTGAAATAGAAACATATTTTTATTAGATATTAAATTTCTAATTTTTAAGATTTTGCTATAAAAATGATCATAGTTTGACGAATAAATTATAGATGTAAGCAGGTTAACACGTTCCCTGTGCAGCCAAGATTATGGAGTCTACCACCTACGTGCAAATGCTTAATGTGGATATTATATTAGGGTAGCATATAAATGACTGTGACAAAACATTATTTTTTATTTTTTTGCCCCCCTTTATTAAAAAAAACAATATTTGTAAATGAGCCATCCGTGGGTCATGCACGTATGAGCTCTTTACTCCATGATTCATCCGTGGGTCATGCACTTATGAGCTCTTGTCGCCATGTCCCACATAAACGTCATACGCGTTTGACAGGAAAAAAAATTGAATCTGTCTACTGCCAGGTCTACTTTGTTTTTCAATATACCCCCCCGGATATAAACCCGAGGCGCGACCCAAAAAAAATACAGAGAAAACGTTGCACTGGCTGCTACAAAATGTTGGTAGAAGGAGGCCAAATACCAGTTGAAGCAGCCCGTAAGTCGAAAAAAACAGACATGGAGTGCTTGACGTGCCGAAAAGCTTTTTGCCTCAATTGTTATAACCTTGGTCATTAAATAATACTAAGAATAAGTAAATAATACATGCATTTTTATTTTATATTTACCCATAATACTTTCACTTTTGATGGTAGGATACTGGCAACCCTAAATGAAAAGTCCACCGGTTTTCTTGTCAATTTAAATTTTAGTATAATGGCTACACGTGTATGCGGATAAAAGTGGATAAACTCGTACGTGTACATTTTTACGAGCCTTTAAACTTGCAAGGGCTCTTGCCCCATATGTGTGTCATGCACGTACGATCAGAACTTCAATATGCACCACCGATGGGTCATACACAGGGAATGTGTTAACTACAAATCTTGTATGTGTGGAAGGAACAAGGTTCGTAGTTAACCTTCTACATTCATGTTGAATTTTCAAGAAGGGTCATCATTATGAGACCTATTAGAAAGGGACATCTTAAGTCTTTTATTACATCAATTATCAGCCATTATCACCACAGGGAAACGGACCTCTCTATACCCTTAGATAACTAATTGTAGAATATATAACTAAGCCTTTAAAATCATTTTATGAAATTTTAATTATATATATGTAAAAATTATATATAAATATATATATATTTTTTTGTATTAATCGTGTTAGTTACAAATAAATAAATAAATAAATGACATGAAATAACAATTCGTTGTGATTGTGATTTATGTACATACAGTTACATTCTTGAACTAGGAAATAAATTCTTAGCTCACCTTAACCTTTCTGTAACACTTTTTACGCACTCACCTTCGTTTAATAGGTACCCCTAACAGAGACTCCAAGTAACTTAATCCAGCGAAAACAAAATATTGACCTAGCGTGAGGGCCAGACCAACTGCAGCTCGAGAAAGAGGTACAAAAAATATTATATCTAAGATGTATGCATGTAGAGCACCAAAAAGAAATATTAATCCCGTACAGCATAAAAACTGTGACAGTTGGCTGTATGGTGTCAAATCCCAGCCAAATAAATATAAATTATTTTCATCATTGTTTATAATTGGATCAACCATTTTTTTAACACATTTGTTATAATTATAAACCATTTGAATTTTAAATCTTAATGTCCCATACTTTTATTGTAGGTAACCATTAAATAATATATCAGCAACAACAATGGTTATAGTCAAAATTACAAAACAAATCCATGTGGATTTGCTGTATCTACTTTCTAGTAGAAGGCAGTAAAAAATTATCAAAGAAACTTACCTGCGTTTAATAGGTTCTCTTATCAGAGACTCAGTGTAACTTAATCCCATGGTAAATAAAAATTGTACTAATGTTATGAACAAAGATATTGGTTTTGCTTCAGGCGCGGAGAATATTAATTCTAGGAAATATCCAAATACTAAATAGAAAACGAACACACATGCTGTACAGCACAGGAACTGAGTTAGTTGACTGTAAGGTGTTAAATTGAAGCATAAGATATTTATCTCAGCTTTCGCCTCATCTTTTGGAGAACCATCAATTTTTATCACAGTTTCTTTTGAAGCCATTTTAATTTTTTTCAATCTGAGTAAGTAATACTTCTGTAGGTTTCTGAAAATAATAAAATAAAAACACAAATATACAAAAGGTTGCAGTGCTGACTAGTGTGTTGAAACATTCAGGTTTTACTGTTAAAGTATGCCCAGCCAGAACATAAAAATACATTGAAATGATAGTGAACAGTTAAGTTGCATGTGCATGGGTACCAAGTATTTACCTAACGTACTAACGTTGGATTAATTAGCAGCAATAAAGTCTCATAAGTTTTAGGTTTATGTATTAGTAAAAAAGTTATCTGAGAGTCTGGTCGACACGACGCGTGGCCCGAGAGCGGGCGGGTATCTGGCGCAGCGCATCAGCATTGCCATACAGCGGGGCAATGCAGCCAGCGTCTTGGGGACGCTTCCGACTGGTATTGATAGGGATCAGTTGAACTACCTGTAGATTGTTTGCAACAGTCTGCAGTTAGCTTATTTGTTTTTGTAAATACTAGTGCTAATTTGTGTTTTAATATTGAATTGTAATTTTCTTTGTCAATATAGTATTAGAAGTAGTAGTATTTCTCCAGGGTTTCGATGGATTCTGTAGAGGTAGGTTCAGGGTTTACTTACCGGTACTTTCTTTACAAATAATGAAAGGTACTTCATTTATAACTATTCTACATCATTTGCTCACACTTTCATAGAATAGCCAACCAAGTCCAGCCACAGCAAGCCACCAAACGAAGCCGACGAAACGAAATGTAAATAAAAATTTCAGTTTTTCAAATTACAGTGATGTTCCGGTCCTAAGCCATGCTGGCAGAAGAAAAACAGAAGAGCCAGCTGATTTTGACAACAGGATAGCAAGATTTATTTTTTCTAGGAAAAAAAGAGAAAGCAGAGTTCATGCTAAGAATGAATGATATGAAGGATTTATATGCGGACTTTTCGTTTTCTACCAGATCCTACCATCCAGCTGATGAGCAGCTGACGTGTTGTACTGGTTGGTTTGACTTTGAATTTTTCGGCTTGGCAAGAATTTTTGTGCAGTTGTCAAACAAAGAGAAAAGAAAATACGTCTTGTCGATTTTCGTGAAATTCTCGTAGTTTCGTGCTGTAAAATTCATAGGTTCTCGTGAAACGGTGCGTGTCTTTAGTAAGAAACGAACGCCTAAATACATTTCAATAAGATTATCCCAATCGATTCAGTGGTGTGACAACTTTCGTTTCACAGATCGCATAATCAACCAGACAAACTGGATTCAAGACAATGATGGATTCCGAGTCCGGCGCGGACTTCTGCCGGTTTTGTCGTTCGGAGGCATCATCGGACCGGCCTTTGTTCCACCCGTGCATCTGCACTGGCTCTATAAAATGGATCCATCAAGAGTGTTTAGTGCAATGGATGCGATACTCACGGAAGGAGATTTGCGAGCTGTGCGGGCACCGTTTCTCGTTCATGCCGATCTACTCGCCCGACATGCCTCGACGGCTGCCTATCCGGGACGTGGTCGGCGGCCTGGTAACTTCCGTGGCCTCAGCAGTCAAGGACTGGCTGCACTATACCCTCGTGGCGCTCGCTTGGCTCGGGATTGTGCCCTTGACTGCCTGCAGGACATACCGATGTCTCTTCACGGGCTCTCTCGACCCAGTAATATCACTGCCCTTCGATATAATCTCTGCTGAAAACCTTGCTAAAGATGTCTTTTCTGGGTGTTTTGTTGTAACCTGTACTTTGTTTTCGTTTATCGGCCTGGTTTGGTTGAGAGAGCAAATCATGCATGGTGGAGGACCGGACTGGATGGAGCGTGAGAACCATCCCCCTCCTGTTCCTGAAGACATCCCTCTCCCGGATAACAATAATGATAGAGTGAACGATGGTGTCATGGATGTTGATGCAATTGATGAAGCTAACAACCCTGCTGGTGGAGATGACCCTTTAGTAGGGGATGAAGCTAACTGGAACCCAATGGAATGGGATAGAGCTGCTGCTGAAGAGTTAACCTGGGCTAGGCTGCTGGGACTGGATGGGTCTATGGTCTTTCTGGAGCATGTCTTCTGGGTGGTGTCATTAAATACCCTCTTTATAGTGATTTTTGCGTTCTGCCCTTATCATATTGGAAGGTTTGGTTACTCAATGGCTGGAATGCCTACTGAAGGTCCTTTTGCTGGTCCGCTGACAGCATTGGCTGGCTATGTGCTAGTGGGGGCTATATTGGCGGTTCTACATGCCATAGCATCATTGGTCCGACTCCGTAGTGCTAAGAAGGCTCTGGGATTCTGTTATGTGGTTGTGAAAGTGGCTTTGCTGTCTGTTGTTGAGGTGAGTTCAATTTTGTACCCCTTTAGAACAAACTTAAATATCATAGAAATTCATACAAATAGAATTTTTATATCATGTACTGGCATTCTCAGTTCATGGCTATTGATTCTGCTATGTAGTGAAAGTAGAAAACATTTAATTTGTTAGTCAGCCAAGCTCAGAATAAATATCTTATCTAAAGTTATTTTAACTCTAGAAATGATAAATTAACCCATAAATATTCGATCAGGTAGTCAGCATTATGTTCCTGATTAATGGAGTTTATTTATTGCTTTGAAATCAAAGTTGTGATTGTGTGTGGATTGTCCAGCATTATATATTTATTTATTATTTATAATATTAAGACATTGTTTATAAAATTATTGAATCTATACAGCTAAATTTGTTTACCAACATTTCATGTCGTATTTGGCTGGAGTATTCAGTATAATAATGTAGTTTTGTCACATGATTGTCCTTCCTTTCACTCTAAATAATACTCATTTAAATTCTACTGAAGCTTAGATTTTCAATAGCACAAAACTTTAGGTCTATTTAGATGCAAGTGCACTCAAACATGGCCTTGACTTCATTACTTTATTGACAAAGAAAATTACAATCAAATAATAAAAACAAATTAGAACTAGTATTTTACGACATTTGAAACAATTAAGCTAACTGCAGACTGTTGCAAACAATCTACAGGTAGCTCAACTGAACCATATCAATACCAGTTGGAAGCATCCCCAAGACGCGCTGGCTGCATTAACTTCATTGATATTTTTTTTCGAGATCATTTATAATACCTACATTAGCTGAGACGAGTAATAATAACTACGAGAGCTCATAAGTAAAAATTTTTGACAGGTAATAAAAATATGATTAACTCTACCATGAAGCTTCACGGTATGTACGTAAGCTTCACCATACGTATGGAATATTGTGATGTTTTGATTAGTTTTATCAAAACAAAAATAGTGTATTAATTTTTGCCTATTGACAATATTGATTTCCAGCAATTGGCATTCCTATCATTTGCAGAGATTTCTCCCAGACAACCATTTCATTATGTGGAAGCCTATTCCATTCAAATATATTCCATAGCAGGAACCTTAGTATCTCATAATAAACCAGCGCTAGTTCTCATTTGTGCAACTCAATTACGCAACTCAGTTAAGCAAATTAGACAATGAGACCCTTCTTTAAGGAACTTATTTTGGTCCTCCTTTCTCAACTCAGAAAATCAACAAGGTATAAATTAGTGTGAATAATTTAATTTAATAATTTAATCACCAAGTGCTCTCTGCATATAATGAAAGATTTGGCTAACAAATCATTAGTCACGGTTAAGATTAAACAAAATTGTGTTAAGTACACTGCACACAAAATGCAGGCTATTTCCATTATTGATCAGGACACACCACAAAATTCAAATTCTAATAAGCCATTGGCTGAGTCTACTATCTACAGACTTGTAGAGAGTAGCTCAATGATGGTGAAATCAAAGGTGCCTCTCGCATAATGTTCTCAAACGACACGATGGCGCCAAATGACGATGCTACTCTCATATCTCTTGAGAGTATACCAGCAGGGACCAATACACAACTCCCCGATCCACCGGAAGAGAGTGATGTCGCTGTAAACACGACCAGCCAGGACGTGCTTAAAGCTGTCATGTCTTTTCAGAGTGGCTCTGCCGGCGGCCTGGATGCTGTGACTCCACAGCATCTAAAAGATCTTCTGTCTGGCGGGTCTGGCCATGCAGGTGAAGTCCTTCTGGAGGACTTGACAGGTCTGATCAACCTGATGTTGTCAGGCCGAGTTAACAGCGAGATCACAGAACTCCTATACGGTGCGAACCTTTGTGCCCTAAAAAAGAAGGATGTCGGTATAAGACCCATAGCCGTGGGCACCACATACCGCCGCCTTGCGGCTAAAGTCTACTCTCGGAAAGAAGCCGACTATTTAGGCGACTATTTCCGACCAATTCAGCTAGGCTTTGGTCCGGGATGGCGGATATGAGGCTGCGGTACATTCCCTTCGTACATTTTTAGACCAAAATTCTGGGGAGGTAATTCTGAAGGTAGACGTCAAAAACGCCTTCAATTCCGTAGACAGGGGCGCCTTGCTAAAATAAATTAAAGACAAAATTCCAGAAATTTACCCTTTTCTCTGGCAATGTTACGGTTCGCCGTCAAAATTAATTTACAAGAACAAAGTCATTTTGTCCGCTGTTTGGATGTCAGCAGGGCGACCCTCTTGGTCCGGCCATATTTAGCCTTGCCATCCAACCGATAATTCAACGTCTCCAATCCAAGCTCAATGTTTGGTATTTGGATGACGGAACATTAGGTGGAGAGGTAAACACAGTTTTTGATGATCTAAAAATCATCCATCATAGATGAATTTCGAAAAATATTCGAAATTCAATTGGTTTGGAAAGAAATTTTTCAAAGTGCAAGCTTTTTATTTCGGACTCTTGTGTAGACAAAAACAATATCATTGGAAAATTCAATAGTTTGGCCCCCAACATAACAGTTGTAGATAAATGTTCACTTCGCCTCCTTGGTTCACCGATTCTTGATAAGTCTTTTCAGTTCATTGTAGATGAGAAAATTCAAAATTTCAACAAAACTTCGGACAGACTGGTTCAAAATAAATAGTCAAATGGCTTTTACAATAATTCGGTTTTGTCTTTTTGTACCTAAATTTACGTATTCTTTGAGATGTAGTCAACTGTGGAAACACAGCGAGCTCTTAGAAGGCTTAGACAACATAATAAAAAATACTCTATCATCGGTTTTGAATGTCGATTTAGATGACAAGGCATGGTCGCAGACCTCCCTGCCTGTCAAATTGGGAGGCTTAGGTATACGCAAAATTTCAAGTGTAGCCCTTCCAGCGTTCCTGTCTTCCGTCTACAGCACTAGTTCTTTAGTTAAAAAAAAAGTAATCTTGTTTGGTCCCACCTGGAATTTCATTCAAAATTTAATTTTTAGATGAAGCTCGAACGGCTTGGCATGGTGCTTGCCCCAATGCTGCTCCCCCAAAATCTCTTGTCCCAACGGCAATGGCCGTCCCATTGCCGCTGGGACAAAAGCCTCTGTGTGAGTTGACACGGAATTGTTTGTTACAAACGTGCTCCAGCTCTGCGGATTGTGCCCGTCTCCTGGCCGGTTCTAAATCAGTCAGGACTGGTTGCAAGCATTTCCTTCATTTAACACTGGCACTTTATTGGATCCCGTAACTTTCCGTATCGCAACATGTCTTCGGTTGGTTGCGCGCCTCATCAATGCCAGTGCGGTACTGCTGTCGAACAGCTTGGTCATCACGGATTATCGTGTACTAGGGCCGCCGATCGGATGTCTCGTCATGCCAGCCTTAACGACGTCATCCAGTGGGCCTTTGTCACCGCTAACGTACCAGCTAAAAAAAACTTGTAAATACTAGTTCTAATTTGTTTTTATTTTTGAATTGTAATTTTCTTTGTCAATAAAGGTCTTACTACAAAAATAATAAAAAAATAAAAAATGGTAATCATCATCACTGGTCTTCAACATTTAACTCTACGTTGCTCTACCTACGTCGTCAAAAGCGGGCAAGAAAATATAATGTAAATTTAGAAAATATTGGATATGACAGATTATGTCATAACGACAACGTAAAAAATGACAGCTAATGCCAAAAATTGCATCTTATGTCAGAAAACAAACTACACATGTATATAAAAAAATAGTTTTTGTCAAAAATTTACAAAAAATGGCAGTAAATGTAAAATACCGTCAAAGTAAAAAATGACAGCTAATGCCATAAAATGACAGCTAGCGTAAAAAGAGTCAGAAATGACAGCTAAGGTCAAAATTGAAATGGTACCTAGTAAATGTAAAAAAATGTCATAAAATAGCTAGTGTCAAAACTGTCAGAAATGACAGCTAATGACATAAATGAAAGATTAAGCCAAAAATTTACATCAAAAATGTGTGAAACCAAGCGCCATTAAGAAAGAAGTTGAAGTATGAAACCAGATGCAGAGCCAAAGATAAAAGAAGAAGAAAACATTAAAAATGGCAGTAAATGTCAGAAATAAGTCAAAAATTACAGCCAGTGTCAAAACAGACTAAACCTATGTATTTTCAGTGACAGCTGTCAATATTATTGTTAAAGTCACTCATGATACTAACTGGTTTTTAGGGTTTCGAAAATCGGAGATCAGTTTCAAAACCTTTATGGTCTCGCTTTTTCTGTCCTTTTTTAGGGTTCCGTACCAGAAGGGTCAAAACGGAACCCTATTACTAAGCCTCCGCTGTCCGTCCGTCCGTCTGTCACAGGGCTCTCTCATGAACCGTAAGAGGTAGACAGTTGAAATTTTCAGAGAATATGTATTTATTATGCCGCTGTAACAATAAATAATAAACACAAAATAAATATCCAAATAAAAGAAGGCTTCCATACAGCAAACGTTATTTTTTTGGCTATTTTTGCTCCTAATTTGTTAAGGCTGTATCTCTTGAATAGGTAGTAATATTACATCAAAACTTTCTATAATTATGTAACACTTCAACTGTAATAATAACAAATACTTAAAATAAAATAAGTTGAAAATTTAAAGGAGTCTCCAAACAAGTAAAAATTTGATGTTCTTTGAAAAAGTTGCCAGATTTTTACGGTACGTCACGCCCTTCGTGTGCGAGTGACTCGCACTTGGCGGTTTATTCCGTCTTTAATATCTCAGCAACTACAGCAACAAATAACTTAAAATTTAAAACAACAATACATTTCGTGCGCCTAAATCCTTAATCCTAAAATCCTTAATCTGTACTAAAAAGAGGTGTTTATTAAATAGCAAAGTATCTAACCGGTACCTAGTACACATTGGTATACTTGACAAACGTTCGAAACCCTCGGCGCGCGAGTCACACTCTCACTTGACGGATCTTGTTTTTATCAGCATCCCACTGCTGAGCAAAGGCCTTCCCCACTCTCCAGACATTACGATTACTGGCCAGTTATATTACATAGAAATAGCATTTTAATAGTTAGGCATGGCTTCTAAATGTTTGATGACAGGTGTCAAAACTGAAACGGCCATATCTCGGAAACTACTCGTGCAAGACTTTCAGTTAGTGGCTAAAATGACATGTAAGAACAAAATCTTCATGTTCGATGATAGCTGTCAAAATTGAAATCGCCATATCTCAGAAACTACTCGTGCTAGACTTACAGTGAGTGGCTTAAAAGACATGTAAGAACAAAATCTACTTTTTTGATGACAGCTTTCAAACGGCCAGATCTCCGAAACTACTCGTGCTAAATGACAGGTATAAACAAAATCTAAATTTTTGTTGACAGCTGTCAAAATTGAAACAACCATACCATATCTCCGAAACTATTCGAGCAAGACTTTCATTTATTGGTTCAAATGACAAGAAAGCTGTCAACTTTCATTTAAGCCATTTTAGCCAAATAGCACGAGTAGTTTCGAAGATACATCCATTTGATGCTGATGTGTGTATTGTGTCCAGCATTATTTATTTTAATTTTGACAGCTGACATTTAAAATGTAGATTTTGTTCCTGTCATCATTTACCGCATTATCTATTCTTGACGTTAGTTTAAATTTTTGACATTGACCGTAATTTTTGGCACCGTAATCTGTCATTTTTGAAATTAGCTTTCGTTATTGACATTAACTGTCATTTCTGACATTGATTGTCATTTTTGACACTATCTGTCATTTTTGATATATGATGTTATTTCAGTTATTTATTTCGTCTTAAATATGTTTATAAAAAACCTATCTGTTCCTAAACCTGAATCTATAGGTAATGAGTTGCGCAAAAGGGAAGACCTATTGCTCAACTATTCGCAGTTGAGCAATGGCAGTTGCGCAAAAGGAAACTCGCGTAAACCAGCAGTAGTAGCAGGTAGGTACTTCATGTTCTTCAATCTTTTGGAACAATCATGGTTATTAACAGTATTATTAGGATATTTATAATAATTTGTATAATTAGTTTTAGTTATCGTAAATAAATATCCCTCGGTAATTGCTTTCATCAACAATAATGTTTTATTATTGTTTTATAATTGACTGACCTTTGTCCCGAGGTGGGTTCGACTCCCACCTCGGGACAAATGTTTGACTGCAGATATTTGTTCTGGGAGTTCTGGATTTTTTCTATGTAAATAATAAATGCAGTGTACTGTATTAAATAAGTATATTAGTTATCTAGTCTAGTACCCATAACACAAGTTCTGCTTAGCTTGGGGGCTAGATAATGCTGTGAGAATTGTCCAGCATTATTTATTTATATTTTATTTTTTACAGATCGGAGTAATACCACTAGTCTGCGGCTGGTGGCTCGATCTTTGCTCCTTAGCGATGTTCGACGCGACTCTCAAGGACCGCGAGTCGAGTCTGAACGCCGCCCCTTGGACGTTGATGTTCATACACTGGCTCGTTGGCATGGTCTATGTGTATTATTTCGCTTCTTTCATCCTGCTGCTACGTGAGGTCCTGAGGCCGGGTGTTTTGTGGTTCTTGAAGAATTTGAATGACCCTGACTTCAGTCCAGTTCAGGTAAATCCTATTTTATTATTATACTTGCTTCAGCCTGCGGCTTCGCACGCGTTGTTTCTATGGAAACGTTTAATAGTAGATTGTATAACAAGGGAACAAAAAAAATGTATTTAGGGCGAGAGCTATTTTTTGAATCCGGAGCGAAGTTTTCCGTTTTCACCCTTCGGGTACGGAACCCTAAAAAGTAATACCAATACGAATAAAATTTCCCGCGTATTCTTTTTTTTTATTTGGATTGCCAATGCCGCGTCGGCACGCGCTGTTTTTTCTATTACCGGCCAGGACTTTATTGAAGCTAATTGCGTTCAAACTTTTTTATTTTACCTATAGTGTTCCAAATTCAAAAGTCATTTTCGCACTTATCAAGGAACCCTTTGCCTCTTTTCGAATAGATTGGATGAAAAGGTTATTTCTATCCCATGGGAACTGATTTGTGGGATAAAAAGTAAACCTTTGTTTGTATCTAGGCTTAGAGCTACACCTATACGAAATTTCAGCTTAATCTGTTCAGTAGTTTTGGCGTGAAGAAGTAACAAACATACATCCATCCATCTAAACATCTAAATTTTCGCATTTATTATATTACTACCTGCTGCCCGAGGCTTCTCTCGCTCTTTTCCGGAATAAAAAGTAGCCTATGTCCGTCCCCGGGATAGGTATCTTCCTGCCAAATTTCATTAAGATGCGTTAACCCGTTTAGGCGTAAAGGTAACAGAAAGACAAAGTTACTTTCAAATTTATAATATTATAGTATGGACTAGTTATTTATATGAGCGGCGGCTGTGTTTATTGTATTTTTTTTATTTAATTCCCCTTTTCGTAACCTGCACACTCGATTTGTTCGAAATTAATTTGCGATTAAAAAAGGTCAGCCATCTTGGATTTTGAAATAGACTTCTTTTTCGTAATCTAAGACTTCGAGTTTGTCTAAAACGATACCTATATTATTGGGTGTGCTGTCACACAGCAAGGCTCGCTTCGCTCTAGTAGAACTCGCAGCTTCGCGCGCTTTGTTTCTATGGAAGTGTTTAAAGGTTACTATCCCATGGGAACAATTTAATGGGATAAAATGTGACCTATGTTTTATTCCAGGCCTAGAACTACCTGTATGCAAAAGCTCAGCCCGATTCGTTCAGTAGTTTTGGCGTGAAGAAGTAACAAACATCCATCCTTACATCTAAACATACAAACTTTCGCATTTATAATATTAGTGTGAAGTGTGATAGTGTGATTATGATCCATAATAACAAGTAAAGATTTTGATACTCTGTCCCAATCATTAATAACAACTTGCCCTTCGAAGTCGAAGATTTCTAGCGCTTACGTAACATTACTCAAGGCTTATACCGATACTGTTGCTTAACCAACATCTGTTTGTTATGATAGCAGAATCCTGATTAGGAAACTTCCTTTTCATCCTCATTATCATCATCAACCTATCTTAGTCCACTGCTGGACATAGGCCTCCCCCAATGAGCGCCATAGCACCCTGTCTTCAGCTTGCCGCATCCGGCATCTGCCTGCAGTCTTTCGCAGATCGTCATCCCACCTGGCCGGAAAAAAAGAAACAGAAATAAAAATAAAAAAATAAGAGGAAAGAAGTTGGAAAGAGGCAAAGGGTTCGTCGATAAGTGTAAACAAAGTGGGTCATTCAGCGCACAAATGACTTTTGAATTTCGAACTCTATTTAATTAAAAAGTTTGATCGTAATTAGCTTCAATAAAGCACTGGCCGGTAATAAATAAACCGCTAAGTGCGAGTCGACTCGCACACGAAGAGTTCCGTACCGTAAAAATCAGGCAACTTTTTCAAAAACATAAAATTTTCTCTTGTTCGGAGTCCCCTTTAAATTAATATTTAATCATTCAACTTTATTTTACTTTTAGTATTTGTTATTATTACAGTGGAAGTGTTTACTTAATTATAGAAAGTTTCATGCGTCTACCTATTGTAGTTCAAGAGATACACCTCGCCATCTTGCCTTGTCACCTTGCTTGATTGCCTTGACAAATTAAGAGCAAAAATAGCTAAAAAATCACGTTTGTTGTATGGGACCCCCTTTAATTTTGATATATATTTTATTTTGTTCTTATAGCGGCAAGAGAAATACACATTATCTGTAAATTTAAACAGTACTACGGTTCATGAGATATAGCCACGTGACAGACGGACGGACGGACGGACAGCGGAGGCTTAGTAATAGGGTTCCGTTTTGACCGTTTAAATTAAAATGCGCACGTGCAAACGCGGCATTGGCTATCCAAATTTAAAAAAATAATACGCGGGAACTTTTTATTCCTTTTGTTATTACTTTTTATCAAAATATTACAGACAATTTTAATTTGATTCACACAAATTGAATAAAAGATGAGTTTAGCAGTGAAAATGAAATATTAACACCAGAAATAAATTTGTGAGTTGGTTATGTACCTAAATATAAATATTCGTCACTACTAAAAGCATCTCTTATTTATTTTTCTCGGATGAAGATTTTTTTTCATAGTTTATTTATTTAAAAATAATAATATTTATGATAAAAAACAGAGTGTGCCACACGGTACCAAAATTATTTAACCTCGAGCGACGTACTTTGAATCCCTCGCCACGCTTAAGACTAGAGTTCTACTCTAGAACTCTAGAATCCTGCGCTTCGCTGTGGCCGCCCTAAATGCATTATTTTGTTCCCTTGTGACTTAATTTAGATAGGTACCTAACCTACTATCAAGTCTTATATTCGCGCCTCGCCAAACGTGGGATGATTTGCTAAAGACTGCAGGCAGATGCTGGAACCGGCAAGCTGAAGACAGGACGCTATGGTGCTCACTAGGGGAGGCCTATGCCCAGCAGTGGACTAATAAGCTGATGGTGATGGTGAGATACTACTAAATCTATTTATCAATTATCTTGGCACGCGGAGATTAATTCAAGGTTAAATTAAAGGTTTTACTTGTAATTTCAAGGGTGCTAATACCCATCCTTTTAGTTCGACGCCCTCTATGGGCTAAGTTGAGTAAGGTAATATTTGTTTAGTAATGCCACTATGCTCATTTACACACGGTAGGGATGCGCTTTACGATCCACTGTCAACCGTCTTCAACCTGAGGCGTGATTCTAGCAATCCACCATTATCGGATCCCTGAATCATCAGGCTGGAAGGCCTTCACTACAGCGGGTTAAGGGACTGACTTATTGCTAACAACCTCCCAGTCCCAGCCTGCCGACTATTTTCATATGAAAATCATAGCGTAAAAGCTTACGATGATGGCTTTCGAAGTTCACTAATGTAATGTTACACGGTACGGTTACGGTAATGTTAGTTGTTTCCATAGATCTAAGTAAAATCTGTAGATATGGTACGTCCTCCCAGCGCTTACTCAACAACTAGGCTGTTTTACAACTACACGCAAACACTCGCTCACATTTAAATTTCCAATCTTGTGCATTTATAATGAACAAATACGAGTGCATTGCTGTAGTCTTTTAGTCAATAAACTACACTAAAGTACGTCGTAGCAAGAACGCGTAAAACGAACGCTGCGCTGGTTCGACTATGACTGAGGTAGGTGGAGATAATTTGAGCGTTCTACTTTCGAGACGCTAGTATCTCATCTCCCCTTTTGTGTACTTAGATCGATGGTTGTCTTATCCAAGTTGTAAGTGACGGAACAGAAATCTGCAGTGACATCTCTTATGGAAGATAAGGAAGATTATTGTCCATTACCCCTGTCTATCCAGACCCTAACCAGTCCAACTCTAGTATCTTTTGGAGTCCAGTTTGATAAATAATTGTCTGCATTATGTATTCTAGGAAAGAGCCTGGAACTCTAATATCTCACAAAAGCCAACAAACAAGTAAATTTTCACAAAACAAATAATATATAATTTTGTGGTCCAAATAACATCTAACTTTGTTCTTACAGGAAATGATCCACCTCTCAGTGTGGTCTCACCTCCGACGCCTCATAGTATCCGCCATGATATTTGGCACTGCAGTCCTTTTCATGCTGTGGCTGCCTATAAGAGTGATCAAGACGACCCTCCCCGGTTTCCTTCCCTACGCCGTCTCGGTGCACGCGGAGGCGCCAGTCAACGAACTTAGCTTGGAACTGCTGTTACTACAGGTTAGTTATACTCTAATGCGTAAGACAGAAGGTTTACAATAATATCCACTATTATATGTCAGTTCTCTTCATGCTGTGGCTGCCTATAAGAGTAATCTAGACCTCTCCGGTTTCCTTCCCTACGCCGCCCCGTCTCAGTACACGCGCCAGTCAACGAACTTAGCTTAGAACTGCTTTTACTATAGGTACAGGTTAGTTATACTCTAGTATCTAAGATATAAGGTTCTGATTGCAATGATACGTCAGTTCTCTTTACTCTTTTTTTGTGTGTTTTTGAGCTTGGAACTCCTTTTAATACTGTTCTGGTACTGTTTAGTTATTGATCGGAGTGAGCGAAGCGAACGAAGATCTCGGTGGCAGCTTGGGTGATTTGGCTGCATGGTGAAATAGTCACGTCGAGTATAACTGTCCAACCGTATATCCGATTTGCGTGACATTGATAGGTAGACATGTGAAATATGCTGGTAACTTAGTAAGGCCAAATCCGTCGCGAGATTTTTCAGACAAGGGGGTCCAAAGGGGGATAAAATCAATTGATTGAATCTGGTTGGGTTTCATAAGAAAGGTACCTATTCTTGATTGAGTACATTTCAAAATAGTTATTATTTTCTTCTAGTGTGTATAGTTTTTAGGGTTCCGTAACAAAAGGGTGAAAACGGGACCCTGTTATTAGTAACAGCGGAGGCTTAGGCCTCCGCTGTCTATCCGTCTGTTCTTTCGTCAGCTGACAGCATTCTGTACCATGTCTCATTAACCGTAAAAGATACTCAAGGGGCGAACCTAACGGGTTTGGTTGTCAAACTAGGCCTAGATCTCTGTACTCACGGGATTCCCGTGGTAAACTCGAATTACATAAAATTTTAAATTTTTTCTTTGGTTTCTTGAATGTAAAAACAAGATTGCAACAAAAAAAATACGCCAAAATAAACATGAAATTGCACTGTTCCGCTTATAATTTAGTCGAGACCTTAGGAACCCTGCTGTCTATTGAAATACACAACGAACATGATGTTTTGATTCGTAGTTTATTTATTACTAATTATTTGGTTCCTTGAATCAATTTCTTAATAAGTTATGTAGTTTTCTTGTACATAAGCAAAAACTAGATTTTTGCGCTTACGCCGTTCTAAAAACGTATGCTCTTTCCCGCTCCTATGACCGCGATATCCTATGCCTATCCTTTTCACAAAATGGTGCGTAATGCGCCCTCTTAACAATTCACTCAGTTGTCGCGTCTTTTTATACGCAATTTACATTACTTGTCGATTTGAGATCCTATCTTCAATAAATATTGCTTACAATTGTATCTTAAACTCAACTTGGCGTTCCTTAGCAAGAGAGTTTGAGGTTTTTTTCTTCTTTTGGCGTGGTTTGTTTACAAACATTCCACATCGAGTTTTCTAGTGTATAGATAAAACGTAGCTCGAAGCATTAATGATGTAAGTACCGTAACAAGCCTGCTTTCATAGAATATAATCATTTATTCACAGAAAAGATGTCAAATATTACAATGCTGATAATTTATCAGTGGTAGCAATGCAATACAACCAGTAGTACTACTACTTAGTTAATAATAATAAAAGAAAGATGGCACGATCGATATTTGTCGAGCGTGTCATGTTCCTGGGCAGACCCTCCGTCATATACTTTCGGGTTGTTCGCACCTTTGCTAACTCTCAGTACTTGCACAGACACAAGCAAGTAGCCAAAATTATACACCAGCAACTTGCTCTCCGATATGGCCTTATTGGCCCTGAAGTTCCGTACCTACTATAAGTACACACTGGCGCCAGTTCTCGAAAATGGCCATGCCACGCTCTATTGGGACCGATCTATCATTATAGACAGGACTATTCTTGCGAATAAGCCTGATATTGTGCTGATAGATCGGTTAGAACGGAGGGCGGTGCTCGCTGATGTAACTATACCACATGAGAAAGATAAACTTAGCAAATATCTTGATTTGGCTAGCGAGGTTGTCAGCATGTGGGATGTTGATTCAGCGACCGGTCGTCCCGATAGTCGTTTCGGTTAACGATTAACGTAATAGCGAAGAGCCACGATCAACATCTCAAGAGACTCTCGCTAGGAAGTTGGATCAAGGTTCAGATCCAAAAGGCGGTACTCCTGGACTAGGCGCGCATCTTCAGGAATTTCCTCTCTCTGCAGCCCTAGTCACCGGCCGCTTGAGGCTAGCTTCGCGGGCGGAGATTCAACCTTTTTGATATATCTTTTACTGTAGAATAGTTTTATAATTGTTTTCTATACAAAAAAAAATATTTTATAACGAGATTTGAAATAAATGATGTGAATAATAATAAAAATGTTTATTTTCTCTCGCAAAGGTACTTAATCAAGCTTAAACTATGTACTTAGACTAGGTATTGTAAAAGCTATAAGTGGGAGAGTAAAAACATAGGTAAGTACATAATATGATCTACCTGTGTTATACTCGTATAGAGAAGCAAGGTGAGTTACAGAGTCGGTTTAACATGCTACTAATCTAATGAAGTTTCATTAAAGTTCAAAAATAATTAAAAATAAAGGAAAGCCTATAGTTGATTATTACGATAGGTATCTGATAGCTTCCAGCATAGGTGCTGGTCTCCCGAGGCACCAGTCTTTTGAAAGTCTGGGCAACAGGAGAACATTGTGTGAGTGCGGGTGTGTGGGCGTGTGCATGTTCTCCCGAGGCGCCAGTCTCATGAGAGTTTGGGCAACGGGAGAATAGTGTGATGATAATAATAATGATGAGAGATAAAATTAAAAATGTCTTATCTGCTTAAAATTTTAATTTTCGTCTACGCCATAGAAACAATGAGTCGGTAACCAAGTCTTCTAATACCTTTAACAGCTTAATAAATATGTTAATCGCCATGCAAAACGAATTTCTGTCGAAAAGCTTAGAATACTGATTTGGCATATCAATGAATATATAGTATTTATAGATTGTATAGACAAGTCAAGAGTGAGTGAATAAACTCAGCCCAAAAAGCCGCTTAAATTTTTAGCCCTTGATATCTGTCTTCCCATGTCACGACGAGCGGGGTAATTTATGGGTTGTTGTCGAGAGCCTGTTCTCTAATGACTACCCGTTTACGTTGGTCTGGTTGCCAGATCAGACACGAATAATTAATTTGTCGCACGAATCACTATTTATTATGTTTGTTCTCTTATCGGAGGCCACACTTCGGGTCGATGAGCCATAGGACTAAGTAATCACTATGTATGATTATGGAGCAGAACTTTTGATTTAATATTGTATCCGTGAAAACCTTCGATATGCTTTCTGATATTTATCAATTTGTAAGGCTGTAATTATATGCCTCTAGTTTCCCTTCAAATAATTAAATATAAAATATAATACGGTAAATATATAAAAGGATATATCGGAGGGGATAGTAATAACTATCCACTGCGGTTTTGCACACGATTTAGGGGTCTCCTAGACAGATGCGGCCTAGGGGGCCGTCAGTACAAATTGACAAATATTGCACTGGCCGCGTTTGTCCGGGAAAATCGTTACAATTATAATTAGTCTGGTGTCCAATTGCTGGGCACAGGCCTACTCCAGGTACCTCCCTCCCTCCCTTCCTCCCCCCGGTAGATCCTTTAGGCCTATGTAAAAAACATAGGGCCCACGAAATAAACTAGTTGCTCAATTCACATACATGTATTCACTGATAATATTTTCGCGTCTAATTTGTTCATTTTCTTTTTTATTCGTAATGCGTGGCTGCGTTTTGACGCAGCCAGGGAGCGGCTGAAATAATATGAGTGATACGCTCACGATTAAATCGGAATTGACCAGCATGCACACATAGAGTTACTCTTGCATTTATCGAAGTTAGTATGTATTAGAGTATTGGATTTAGGCCCTTTTCACATGCATACGGTCATGGACAGCTTTTACATGGCACGGCGGCGACCGTGCCGTTACCGTATGTAAAAAGGCCTTAGGGATAGGTAATTCGCGATATTGCAAGCCAAATTTCAAATTATGATAGTCAATTAAAGTCTCTAAACTTCCTACACACACGTATCTAATTATTCACTAGGATATGAGTAATTATTTACGAGCATTAATTACCTTATTGTTATCCAATTAGATTTACAATCGTTTACATTCAGGGCTGCTTTCTAAATAGAATGGAATTAGCTCATTATTTGTAGGCCGATAAGTTGAATGGATTTAGAATTGGAGTAAAAATCTACTTACATACTTGATTTTGGTAAATTAACACTTTTCGCGCACGAATGCTCGAGGTTTTTGAAACCACTTAATTTATTTATTTCTTTGTGATTTTGGTAATATAAGTTGTTCTTAAATTTTGTATAATCTACTCTTTCGAGCGTACAAAAATATTACATTGTTTGGAGTTGACACAGAAATAATAATTATTAATTGTCCAGCATTATTTATTTATCATCGTAATTGAATTATCATAAAATATAAAATCATTCATGTTTACAATAAAATCAAACTAAAAATTAAATTTTATCCATATCAAACAAAGTTACGAATACTAAATCAATAATAATTTATTAATAATACATTTTTTAAAAACACCTCTGTGACCAACGTCTGCTTATGAAATTTTTTCACCAACAATTTTTGCCTCCTTTCGTTCCCGGTGTGATTTTGCTTATTTAATGTGCTCCGCATTTTTCTGTTGTGGTGTTTCCCACTGCTAAACAAAAGCCTTCCCGTGGTCCCGCCACCGTGTGTGTCACCCACACAACTCGATCCTGAGCCAGCTGGATCTACGCTGTATCAGGAGTGTCCACTTAGTTCTTCGAATCTTCTTGAACATTTTTTTTTTGGACACTTCATACATCATCGTCTAGCCCCAAGCTAAGCAGAGCTTGTGTTATGGGTACTAAATGACTGATAAACTTAATACAATACATTACATAGATACATTTTTTTTATTATACATATAAAATACACCAGGAACAAGTATTTGCAGATCGTACAATCATTTGTCCCAAGGCGGGAATCGAATCGCAACCTCGTGCTTCGCAGGCGAACCTTTGCCTGCCGTGGCGTATCGTTCGTCACATCAGACATCATCATCCGCAGCCGGATTTAAACCAATTGCTGTGTAAAGACCCCTTCGAGGTAGTCCCATCCACCACCTCCACAGCCTAATATTGTTCCACTGCTGGACCCAGGCCTCCCCTTGATAAGCGCCTTATTGGCTTATTTGGCCATTCACCACGGTCCTGCATTAACGCATACACTGCTCGCCCCTCGTGGGTGCGACCCGCAGGGGCTCGCCGCCGCCACGAGGAGCTTGACTTGATTGATACTCGCACCAGGCTTGTAATATGTATTTATGTTATATTTTACAGGTGATACTACCAGCGCTACTCGAACAGTCTCACACACGCACATGGCTGAAGGCAGGGCTCCGCGCGTGGTGTATCTGCGCCGCCGGCGTCCTAGGCCTCCGCTCGTACCTGCTCGGCGAGGCGCGGCACACCGAACCTAACCCTCCACCGCACCCACCTCACCAGTTGGGAGCGGCGCATCAGGTAAGTTCTGTGACATTTGCTTATCATTTTTGGCTTTTAGCAGCAATAGGTATAAATCAGGATTGCAGACGTCATTTGTGAAGAGGTATACTTACTTTTTATTTTAATTTCTATGTTTTTATTGATTTAGCATTCCACCTGATGCGATGTTCCGACGGCGACGGTGACAAAAGTACCTCTATCTAGGAAACACTGGATGCGACTTGCAGGACTTGCAGGGGATCGAAAGCTTAGGCGTGTTTAAGGCAAGGTGCCTTAAACACGAAAGTGATATATTTTTATCACGAAGGTGATATATTTTTAGTTAATAGGAAGTTTTATTAATATTGTTGTTTTATTTACAGGCACTAATGCGTCGAGATGGTCCCGCTGGTTTCGAGCCTTACGTCAGAGTCACGTGGTTCCCGCTGCGTTTGTTTGGACTACTCGTCCTTGTTTCTATATCTCTAGTGCTGGCTAGTGCGCTTACTTTGGTAAGTACTCGTATCTCCATATTCTTTACCGGGGTTTCGTGATTTTATTCACATTACACTACAAACCAACGTACAACTGCTGGGCTTAAAGCTTCAAAACCCGGCGCATTTTCTTCATTCAATTTCCATCTTTCGTTAGATGTACTCACTACTAGTCTTTACCACTAGTACTGAAATGTCATCGGCATTACACCCACCATTTGTTTATACCAATGCTAGCTTCTGCCCGCGGCTTCGCGCGTGTTTTTTTAATAATAACTAGCCTATATGTTATTCCAGGTCCAAATATTTGAATACAAAATTTCAGCCAACCATTAAGTAGTTTTGGCGTTGTCTTCGCCCAAAGATCTTTTCAACAGCACAAACGCACAAACTTTCGTCTTTATAATAAAAATAGGATGCGTTTGTGTAATTTAATGTATTTTTGTTAATTTTTATAAGGTTTGATTAATTTGTAATAATAAGACTGTATATTTTATTTATAATATAATAAGACCTGTAGATTGTTTGCAACAGTCTGCAGTTAGCTTAATTGTTTCAATTGTAAATACTAGTTCTAATTTGTTTTTATTTTTAAATTGTAATTTTCTTTGTCAGTAAAGATTATCTTTACAGACAAAAATTAATAAGACTAGGTAATACTATTGCATTAGGTGTTCCTGTAAAAGTAGAAGTACTTTTTAAAAATAAATAAAATTAATAAAAATAAATAAATAAAATATTTTAATATTTTTGTGGCCACTCATTAACAAAAGCTTCTAGCGTGTCCTTCCATCTCGGTTTGGAACCCAGTCAAGTTTGCGCCGACTAAATAAATGTTATTCACAAACTACCAAAATATTATCATTGTGTCCGTAAAACATTATTCAGCAGTAGGTTCGCTATCTACATTGTGGCTTAACGAGCAACTGCAACCAAGTTCTATTTGCAGGTTATCCCCGTATCGATCGGTAGAAAAGTAATGGCGCTTTGGCTGCCGAAAGCGGCGGACGGCGTTCACGAACTGTACACAGCTGCTGCGGGTAAGCTTCTGTGACTTATAAAGACTATAATCTATTTCCTGCCTCCAACTTTTCCAGGTTCGGCCACGACTTGAACGCGGAACCAAATTTGTGGTAAATTTAGCTAATAGATCGTCCAGCTCTCAGGTGACTACATCTGTTTATTATCCTTTAGGTCTTATATTTTGACCAACCCGGTCTGTGAATTTTTACTTATGATACTGCGCTCCATGGCTTTCTGACGAACATTTGTTTTGCTTCTATTTTATGTTTCTCTCGAGCAGTTAGAGCCGAAGATTGCACCGTGCATTATTCATTTATATATTTATTTATCTACAAGCATGATACATTTGGCATACTATGTTCCCGGCATATGCCTATGCTAGGCGTTCGGTCGTGATGGGTTTGGACACACCTCAAGCTTATGTTTCTTTTAAGTAGTCAGAGCCCAAGTATGTGGACCATACGTGGGAATGGAATGAAAGCACGCACAATGTACATATGTTTCAGGCATGTACATGTGCTGGGCGTTTGGTCGCGGCGGGTCCCTGGCGGCGGGCTGGGCGCGCGGCGGGCGCGGCGCGGTTTGGGCGCGCGCGGCGCTGTGGGCGCGGCGCGGCGCCAAGGCGGCGTTGGCGGCCATCGCTCTTCTGGGGCTCGTGCCGCTCATGTTCGGGCTACTGCTGGAGCTGGTAAGGAGTAATTATGCGCGGTGTGGGCGCGGTGACGAGTCGGAGAATAGAATTGAAAAAAAAATTGTGTAAGCTGTATCAGGAACCCAGCCGCAGAGAGCCGTAGAGTATGTGTCACGTCTAGAGCAGTATGAGAGTTTGCGGCTCGCTTCGCTTGTCGCCCTGTATTTGCTGTACCGTATCGCGCAATGTAATGCTGAGTAATCATTAACACTTTCATGGCCCATGGGTACATGTGCAGCGCCTAGTCCTACGGCGCGCCCCTGCGAGTCGCACGCTGAGGCTGGGTAGTGAATGCATTAACTAACACTTTCATGGCCCAAGACGCACATGGTCCATGTGCAGCGCCCCTCCGGGTCGCACCATTTATGCCAGCGACATATGCACTAGCGAGTACTGTCTTCTACCACAAAATTATGGAATTAAAAAAGAAAGCCCAAAACGTCTACGTGTCCATATTCATAGTAAATATTATAAATTCGATAATAACTCTGTCTGTCTGTCAATCTATCTACCTGTTACCTTTTCACGGCTGAACGGATCTCAATGAAATTTGGCAGGGAGGTAAATAGTATCCCAGGGACTAGGGCATGCAGAACCGTACCCGGTTCCAGATTTGTGATACCCGGTTCCGGCACGCTGTCAGAACCGGAGGAACCGCTTCCCTCGGTTCCAGGTAATAAACTTTTTTTGATTTAACGATTTTTTTACGATTAGAATAAACCATAGGTCATTTGATGGGGCTTAAAGGATCGGGGCTTGAAGTTTTTCAGAGACGGTTTAACTCCATTATTCTCGAGGGGCAAACGCCAGAGGCGTGGAACAAGAGTGTGGTACCACCATATTCCTGTTTTGACTGATCCTTAGAAAAGTTTACAATTAGAACAAAGCTCTCCTATTTATTTAATAAAAAGGTGAGACTGGGAGAGTACGCTATATTCCGAAACTGTTACTCTTTGCATTGGAGGATACATTTAAGTTCTTGGTCTGGGATGGATATTGGATATGGAATTAACACCAACACAGACCTTCGGTTTGCCGACGATATAGTCATTACCTATATGGCGGAATCGCTAGAAGACCTTAGCAAGATGCTTAGAGACCTCAACACCCGACAGGTAGGTCTTGAAACGAACATGGGTAAAAGCGAAGATCATATATCGAATCATCATGTGCCCATACGGATTCATGTTGGAAACGATGTTATCGAAGTTGATAATCACTATGTCCACCTAGCTAGACCAAATAGTCCAACTAGGTAAATCGAACTAAAATAAAGTGTTCAGTGGAAGTGCTGCTACACCCTTGTCCAGGCAGACCAGGTGGACGTGTGTGGGCT
The DNA here is from genome assembly GCA_963662085.1 of Eupithecia inturbata. Lineage (NCBI taxonomy): Eukaryota > Metazoa > Arthropoda > Insecta > Lepidoptera > Geometridae > Eupithecia > Eupithecia inturbata. The sequence continues at coordinate 4,215,409 of OY759191.1, read as the reverse complement.
GATATGAGCTATCGGAAAACTTCAACTAATCTTTTCATTTAGTGCTTCATAAACCCTAATAAATGTAAAAATTAAATTTAATACAAATTAAGTTAACAGTGTAAAATGTTTTTTTAAGAAGTTAGTCATACCCTCCCAGTACCTTATCAACTTGTTTTCTTTCCGGACATATATACCTCAATTTTCTATGCGTATTAATACGTGAAATTAAACCACTTTTATTTTTAAAACAACAGGGGGAACCTTGTTTACTGTTTTCGGAACCGGTTCCTACACACATACCTCGTAAGAACCGGGTATACCCGGGTATTTCAGAACCGGGTAGAACCGGGTGCATGTCCTACCAGGAACGGACATAGGCTACTTAAAAAGCGCGTGCGAAGCCGCGGGCAGCAACTAGTACATATATCTTTTTCCGCAGGTCCTTGTGATCCCCCTACGAGTGCCGCTGGAACAATCGCCCGTTCTCTTCGTGTGGCAAGACTGGGCATTAGGCGTGCTTTACACGAAGATAGTATGCGCTCTCACCATGATGGGCCCAGATTGGAGCATGCGCCGGGCCATAGAGAAGGCTTATAGGGACGGCATTCGCGAAATGGACCTCAAGTAAGTAGATATTGGAGCAAAACAGTAGTTCCTCTCGGTTGCATTCGCGCCCATTTCAATGCCATTCCCCAATGTTCAAAGCCTCTAAATTATTAACTCACTTACTACCCCTAGAGAGCACAAAGAGCAATTCTCAAGGTAGCATACTCAAAACCATACCGGTTCCCAACAGCACAACTCTATGCAGAGACTCAATTACTTACAGTTAGACAACTTTGTATCCAACAAATATTATTAAAACAACACAGTTATAACTCCAACCAAAACTCACAAATAAAAACCAAACGACTAAAAAACTGAATATATATAATATAATAATAATAATAATAAGTTAGTTGCTAGTTTTATAATATTTTATTTTCTATAGTAAAAATATATTTTATAACGAGATTTAAAATAAATGAAGTGAATAATAATAATATTTTTTTATTGAGACACAAGATCCATAAACATTAATAATTTAAGCTAGGTACATACTGGTGCATAATATAAAATAGCTAGCTGTAATTCGTCGATTGCAAATGGACATCTTCCTTTTTTAGGTCCATACATGTATAACAATATCAGCAAATATATATGTAGGTATAAAAGATTTAAATTACAGACAATGCAAAAATAAGATAAAATCATACTTACTAACCCTTGACTATGATAAAACGGAAAGTCTATTAAAAACAGTTACTTAGTCCACAGTCAACTCCACTCACTCACACACACTCACACACATACACACACCCTTACACTCACACCATATTTTATTTTTGGTTTTATTTTAATGTAAAGTATTATTAAATATGGATAAGTTTATAGTAGTATTTTAAGTATAGTACACTTTTCTTAACGTTTTTATATACATTATGCAAGTCCTATAATAGTGTAAACCTACTAACTTACCGAGGTAGAGAACCCTCGCGTCTATATCACACGTCTTGAACTTAGTTAGAGCGAGGTGTCGAAACTAACAAGTGAAATAGTAGGTCTATAATACACATAACTTTGTTTTGTTTATAAGAACTTAATCTGTATAAAAACTATTATTATTATTATTGTGTGAGTTGCGCATCCCGTAGATTTTTCTGAGAATTCTGATAACCTAGAGTCTAGATTATGCGATGCAAAATATCCATCATTATTATTTTGTCCCCAGGTTCATCCTAGTGTCAGTAGCAGCGCCAGTGGTCTGCTGGCTCGGCCTAGCGCTCGCCGTGCCCTATGCGTTTGCGCATTCCATCGCGCCGCTCATAGTCGCGTCGCCCGCGCAGCGCAATGTGCTAGCGCGGCGTGTATACCCGGCCTTACTGATGGCTGCTATGTTGGCGGCGTTGGCTGTCTTCCAGGTATATTCTCAGTCAGATAATACTTAAGGGTCGTTTTGTGTGGTGCATTGTTAGGTAGGCGTTGATCCTAGTGTCATAGCACAACCAATAGTCTGCTGGCTATGACTCGACCTAGGGGTCGCCGTGCCCTATGCTTTTGCGCACTCCATCGCGCCGCTTATTGTAACGTCGCCCGCGTAACGCAACGTGCTGGCGGCGTTGGCTGTCTTTCGGGTATATTCTCAGTCAGTTATGACATACTAGATAGTTTTGTGGGGGACATGATTGGCCTTGATGTTCCAACGAATCACCTTCCCATGGATTTGGAGATATTTTACCAGGAGACTGGCAGGAGCATTCTCTAAATTTCTCCACATTAGCTACATTTTTTCTATAGGCTTCGTTTTATCGAGGTACCACGCTAGCTGCTAAAATTAGATTTGTATATAAAGTTATATAAAAAAAATAACCTCTTCTAAGCATAAAGACGTTTCTCTGGGATAAAAAGTAATCACAAGTAGTCACAGTACATCTAGAAATATATAACCAAATATCAAAATGCTTTATTTCCTTTAGACCTTACAGGACTCTTGGACACGTCACAATATTCAAATTACATAAGTAAAACTAGGCAACTAAAGTGATCACTTTGATTTTTGTTCACTTCAATCTTTGGTAAAGTAAAGAAGCGAACAAGAAACCTTTACCTTGTATTCGAGTTGGAGCAAAACTCGTCCTAAGCTTTTTTATCCTCTAGATAATCTGATATTTTGTAGTAAGCCTTTTTACACAGGACATGATTTGACAATTTGTTTGAATTTACCAAATTGTCAGTTCGAACAGTTGTTTTGCCGTTCCTCGCCCAACCATCACACAACCTAACAAACTATCGCCTTTATAATATTGGTAGGATTTCTATCCTCAGATTCGGCAGTTCACCAAACTCTACGAGCACATAAAGAATGACAAATACCTTGTCGGACAACGGCTGGTGAACTACGACCATCGGAGGCACAAGCGTGAACAGCAGGCAGTCACCGCTAACTGACTTCAACTGTCTTTGGGAAACAACGCTGTTGGTATTATGACCTTTTAGTGTTCGGACTTGAGTGTCGAAATGAACTAGATGTACTGTTTTCACTGGGACTCAGCTGTTTTTCTATTGTTTGAAGTCGCGAGTGGAACGTTTTTGAAAGTTTGACGCGTGTGTGATTTTTTTTATCAATATGTTTCATATAATTTTGTGGTTATTAATACGAACAATTACGGTAATGAGCATTCAACTTTTGTTTTATGAATGGTGAAACTACTAACGATATAGAGAAACGTTAATAAGTAAATGAAAATATTAGGGCGTAAATGCGATTCGTGACATACGCGACCAAAATTAAGAAATTATTTGTTTTAATCTCTCTCACAGATAATTTTAACAACAACACTGGACAATTTTTTATGTGTTCTAATTAAGCTCAACGCGTCAAACGGATTCTTATAATTATTAGTAATCTTAAATAATGTGAATAAAGTAAATGTTAAAAAGTGGATTGTTCACCAATTTCATGAAATTATACCAAAATGTTTTAAAATTGTAAATTTAAAGACACAAAAGTGATACTTCGTTTATTCTATTGGCTGAGTGTAGATATCAAACAATTTATGTGAAATTAATACATATTTTAAGTACATTAACAATCAGAATTCCTTGGCTTCAGGGGAAATCGTTCCTCCAAAGCCAAAAGAAGAGATGTGTAGGAACAAACTATTGCATGGACTCAAAATAGCGTCACCTCCTCGACTGGTATTCTAGATTTTATTAGAAGATTTTCACATCTTTTTGCTTTTAAACCCCACGTGTACAACGATAAATAACACTTTAATGTTTCCCCTGTAGGTGAAGCTAACGGCGCTATAGTCCGATGAATGTCCCAAAGTTTTTCGTCTTGTACGTCACCTGACCTCGTGGTGTAGTAGGTTAGCACGTTCCCGTACTGAGGGAAAGATGCGGGTTCAAGTCCCGTCGAAGTTGAAAAATTTTTGGGATTTTTTTTTGATTTCTTAACGATATATAACTTAATCTTAATCATAAAATTAGTGAGTTGTCAAACTATACAAATTTTTAATTTCATATTTTATTAAAATCGGACATTTAAAAATCGTTGTGCAAGTTGGGCTAAGGGTGTCTTTCCACTAGGTATTCGCTACGTACATATATTATTGGGCATATACCTACACATTCGTACGAATAATATGACAAACCCATGGTTTGATTTTTATAACTTATCAATTCTATTAGTAAGTTTAATGCTGCCTAGCTGTGTGTTTAAAATCAGTACCTACCTAAAGTTATCAGTTGTGTCCAATTAACATAATTAATATTAAAAATCGTTTCCGATCATTGTTAAATTATTAATTTAAATTCAATTCGTAATAAAATAAATTTAAAGCTTAAAATCAAAACAATTTAATAAAGTCACAATAAAATCATAATAATCAGAAGTCACAGTAAAAATGTGATGTTGCATTTATGAATAATTTACTATTAAATCTGAGATACGCTTATATATTGCACATATCTAGTGGAAAGCCATCTCTCAATGTTTAAAAGAGAATTGGATTTTGAAATTATCCGCAAGACAAATGGAAAATGAAGTGCTTTCGTTATCATTGGCCCTCCGAACGCCGCCTTAGAGAATGCCACAAAACCTCATTGCTTCTAAAAGAACAGGAGAAAGCGTATAATCTGTTAGGCTAAGGCCAAATGAGCGTATTTTTTTAAGGTGTGAGTTATGTAAAATGGTAACGTATGCAATTTACGCGACTCACAGCTCAAAAAAACTACGCCCTTTGGCCTCAGCCTAACAAACGGTACGTTCAAACACCTAAATCGGACTTAACTAGTTTTGACTAATAAAATAGCATAAATTAACACTACTTAGATACGTTTCTCGATTTGCACCATGTAGTTCAAATCTTACTCAGAGTTTTAACTAACACCCTTCAGCCCATTTATGATAAAAAACTAGTTATGAACCATTTTGAGTTCTGCCTGGAACCGATCTAACATAGATATAAAATCAGAATTGTATCTAGTAATTTATAATAGGATTGATGTATGAATATTTTTATCATTCGTAAATTCAGTTTAATGCTCCCAACTAAATGTTAGAATATGATAAAGATATGAATAATTTTTAAATAATTTTATTTTATTACATAAAGACAGACAGACAGCATAACATTAAAATGTTAACAGCCTTAGAGTGTTTTTACACCAGAATTAGGGTTCTTGCCCACACACGTTTTTTCGCGGTAAAAATCTACGGGATTGCGGCGGCGTGTGTAGGGCACTGTCAGTGTTGTATGGATCACTGTGGTAGGTTGTTGTCTTAAATTAAATTAAAGTTAAATTAGCTTTATTATTAATTAACGCAGTATGTAGCTAAGTGACGGAATGTGTCAAAGACAAACAAATAAGATCGCTTAGCTATGAATAACAAGCGAATTTATTTCTTAAGTTTGATACATTTCGTCGCTACGTACCACGTAATAAGTGGAAAAGCACCCTTAATAAATGATTATCATTTTGTATATTTATTTAAGAAAATGAGAACCAAAATCTTCTAAAATACAATTAAGGGCCAATTTTTTTTACTTTGTTCGAAGAAATTTAAATTTTATTCCAAATTATCGATACTTGTCTACTTTTTCTTATGATGAAGACTATGTTTCCTCGTGTCAAAAACTCGGATTACTATCTGGGATACTCTTTATAAAAAATAATAAAAATCACAGATAAACTTTTATTTGAATAAAGTTTTATTAAACATTTTCGCTAGATTCAGATTACGATAGAGTTTTGGAAACTTTTACGGCGCGAGTGTGCGTACATTAAGTGAAGACTAGTTCTACTTAAGGATCTCTTTTTCTTTTCTGTTATTGTTGTATTATTTTATCATATTAATTGGCAATGGTTAACATATAGGTACAATTACAAATATTTATTCACGCTATTGAAAAATAACAGTAAATATTATTTTTACTTCCAAATTAATTTGTATAGTAGTGCCTTTGACATTATAATATTGTTTCTGATATAAATAGTGATAGTGTTTCGCATTGTAACTATTTTGTTATTGATAGATTTCATTTCCAACCTTACTAATAAACGCGGAGTACCTAGCCTACCTAATTAAATAATCGCTTAAAAGTTTCTGGGTTTATATATCTATGAATAGATTTAAGGCCTAAGCAAACCGCTGTGTACTGCAAAGTTCCCTGCGTTTATCAATAAGGAATTTAGGTGTAAGTCGTTTTATCTTATTCCTATTTATTAAACAATGCTCAAGTAACCTTGTCCATGCTATTCATAACTGTAATGTGAAGGCAATAGAGTTTGATGTTGCATTACATTGTTATCGTAGGCTCGTAGGCCCTTTTGGCATAGTTTCTTTGTAATTTAAACTCTGTTGCTTTTACATAAGACTAATTATAATAGTTTTGCCGTCTTCCGATTTGTTCCAGACGTTTTAAATAGTGTCCAAGTTTTTATTAAACTATCTAAATTATTACTAAAGTCCTATTTATTGAGTCTACAGCCAGGCGTTTATATTGTTTTGACGCGTGACATTTTACATCAGCGAAAACTAACCAAAACGATTTATAAAACTATTAAAAATAATTATAAATAATAGGACGATAATCAGCATGGACAAGTATTTTCAATAACAAAAAACGCTATCAACGGTGGGTAAAATCACACTGAAATCGGTTATTTCTAGAATAATTGACTATAATTTGTAAAGAAATCAGTAATCTTACGATGGTTTTGAGTGTCTATGAGGCTACATTCCAAACATTTCTACATTTCTTTGGACCGCTGTCAAGGTTTTATTCTTTCTCTTTTGGCTTTAATTACTAATACTGTTTCTAATAGTTTGTCAGAATATTAAATTTTGATTTTGTCGAGGTGATCACTGCACGACTATAATGGCAACAATTTTGATAAAATTAATACCTATCAAATTGTTTTCGCCACTGTTTGATTATTTCGCTGAAATCGAGATAGGTAATCTTTGGTGAACGTTCAATGTTCGATTGATAAGGTCGATAGATAGAACTAGATGATAGCAGGTTATAAGCAATTTGTAAACAAATAAACGTTATTGATGTAAGAATTGTTTCATTTCATCACCTCACATATCACAATGACGTCAAATGTGATGCTATGAGGAAAATAAATGCTTTGAGGGCGCCATTTTCTTTGTGAACCCCTCATTTCTGTGTAGAAATGAGGGGTTTTCGACTTGCCTAAGATAATCAGTGCCAAAGCGCGCTAGATGGCGATTAGCCATACATACTTAGTTGTTTGTACCCACAGAAATCTGAATAATAATTCACATTTCTGTGGTTGTACCTATTTCATATCAATCGAAAACCCTTAATAATGAAAAGGGAAAGTAGCTACCTAACGAATTAGGCGATTGGGAAACACTGACCTATATCAAATTTTCATCAACCCTGATGCAGTGACTTATTTCACTTCGGACCCACCATACCCCTGACCATACCCCTGGGGGTAGGGTGGAACGAAACCATGCCACCGTAGAGATGTGACCTAAGGACTTCTACGTTTACAGGTTGACAGGTCGTTACACACAGATCGACTCTAAAACCCAAGACATCACTCACAATCATGTTACACAAATCGCACATTTTATCTTTTTGTTCTTAAATAACCTAGACTAACTAATAATAATAGATGATAGATTTTGCTACTTTTGATATAGGTAACTATGTAGATTCAAAATTAACTTTTTCTTATTTCTTTATGTTTCTTTGTTAAATTAATCATGTCATCTGTAACGTTTGATATAGAAGAGCGAGATCCTCTAACACAAGTTTTGTATACTTAAATGAGGGTCTCAACTATCGAATAACTTATTGTAAACTTGTTACAGAAATAAATATTATTATTATAAAACGAATCATTACAGCCTGAACTCGAGCTTAAGTACTTTTGTAGGTTTTCAACGAAACTACCAGCATCGTAGGAGCCTTAGGCTAGGCGCGTCGCGTCGCTCACTTGTGCTTAAGTCGAGGCTAGGTGCAGCATGGTCTAGGTTAGGTTAGGTTAGGTTAGGTTAGGTTAGGTTAGGTTAGGTTAGGTTAGGTTAGGTTGTTCGAAGAAATTTAAATTTTATTCCAAATTATCGATACTTGTCTACTTTTTCTTATGATGAAGACTATGTTTCCTCGTGTCAAAAACTCGGATTACTATCTGGGATACTCTTTATAAAAAATAATAAAAATCACAGATAAACTTTTATTTGAATAAAGTTTTATTAAACATTTTCGCTAGATTCAGATTACGATAGAGTTTTGGAAACTTTTACGGCGCGAGTGTGCGTACATTAAGTGAAGACTAGTTCTACTTAAGGATCTCTTTTTCTTTTCTGTTATTGTTGTATTATTTTATCATATTAATTGGCAATGGTTAACATATAGGTACAATTACAAATATTTATTCACGCTATTGAAAAATAACAGTAAATATTATTTTTACTTCCAAATTAATTTGTATAGTAGTGCCTTTGACATTATAATATTGTTTCTGATATAAATAGTGATAGTGTTTCGCATTGTAACTATTTTGTTATTGATAGATTTCATTTCCAACCTTACTAATAAACGCGGAGTACCTAGCCTACCTAATTAAATAATCGCTTAAAAGTTTCTGGGTTTATATATCTATGAATAGATTTAAGGCCTAAGCAAACCGCTGTGTACTGCAAAGTTCCCTGCGTTTATCAATAAGGAATTTAGGTGTAAGTCGTTTTATCTTATTCCTATTTATTAAACAATGCTCAAGTAACCTTGTCCATGCTATTCATAACTGTAATGTGAAGGCAATAGAGTTTGATGTTGCATTACATTGTTATCGTAGGCTCGTAGGCCCTTTTGGCATAGTTTCTTTGTAATTTAAACTCTGTTGCTTTTACATAAGACTAATTATAATAGTTTTGCCGTCTTCCGATTTGTTCCAGACGTTTTAAATAGTGTCCAAGTTTTTATTAAACTATCTAAAATATTACTAAAGTCCTATTTATTGAGTCTACAGCCAGGCGTTTATATTGTTTTGACGCGTGACATTTTACATCAGCGAAAACTAACCAAAACGATTTATAAAACTATTAAAAATAATTATAAATAATAGGACGATAATCAGCATGGACAAGTATTTTCAATAACAAAAAACGCTATCAACGGTGGGTAAAATCACACTGAAATCGGTTATTTCTAGAATAATTGACTATAATTTGTAAAGAAATCAGTAATCTTACGATGGTTTTGAGTGTCTATGAGGCTACATTCCAAACATTTCTACATTTCTTTGGACCGCTGTCAAGGTTTTATTCTTTCTCTTTTGGCTTTAATTACTAATACTGTTTCTAATAGTTTGTCAGAATATTAAATTTTGATTTTGTCGAGGTGATCACTGCACGACTATAATGGCAACAATTTTGATAAAATTAATACCTATCAAATTGTTTTCGCCACTGTTTGATTATTTCGCTGAAATCGAGATAGGTAATCTTTGGTGAACGTTCAATGTTCGATTGATAAGGTCGATAGATAGAACTAGATGATAGCAGGTTATAAGCAATTTGTAAACAAATAAACGTTATTGATGTAAGAATTGTTTCATTTCATCACCTCACATATCACAATGACGTCAAATGTGATGCTATGAGGAAAATAAATGCTTTGAGGGCGCCATTTTCTTTGTGAACCCCTCATTTCTGTGTAGAAATGAGGGGTTTTCGACTTGCCTAAGATAATCAGTGCCAAAGCGCGCTAGATGGCGATTAGCTATACATACTTAGTTGTTTGTACCCACAGAAATCTGAATAATAATTCACATTTCTGTGGTTGTACCTATTTCATATCAATCGAAAACCCTTAATAATGAAAAGGGAAAGTAGCTACCTAACGAATTAGGCGATTGGGAAACACTGACCTATATCAAATTTTCATCAACCCTGATGCAGTGACTTATTTCACTTCGGACCCACCATACCCCTGACCATACCCCTGGGGGTAGGGTGGAACGAAACCATGCCACCGTAGAGATGTGACCTAAGGACTTCTACGTTTACAGGTTGACAGGTCGTTACACACAGATCGACTCTAAAACCCAAGACATCACTCACAATCATGTTACACAAATCGCACATTTTATCTTTTTGTTCTTAAATAACCTAGACTAACTAATAATAATAGATGATAGATTTTGCTACTTTTGATATAACTATGTAGATTAAAAATTAACTTTTTCTTATTTCTTTATGTTTCTTTGTTAAATTAATCATGTCATCTGTAACGTTTGATATAGAAGAGCGAGATCCTCTAACACAAGTTTTCTATACTTAAATGAGGGTCTCAACTATCGAATAACTTATTGTAAACTTGTTACAGAAATAAATATTATTATTATAAAACGAATCATTACAGCCTGAACTCGAGCTTAAGTACTTTTGTAGGTTTTCAACGAAACTACCAGCATCGTAGGAGCCTTAGGCTAGGCGCGTCGCGTCGCTCACTTGTGCTTAAGTCGAGGCTAGGTGCAGCATGGTCTAGGTGTGGTATCCGGTATCCACACTAATATTAGGTCCTTACATATGAAATTGGCGTTTTGTATGGGAGGAACAAAAAGTCGAATATTTTTTAATATAATATATTTAATTAATCAAAGTATGAACCATTATTTTCTATGCACTTTTGCCATCTTATAGGTAGTTCATTGATCCCTTTACTAAAAAAAACCAGTCGGACGGGAATCAATAAAATCTTTGAAGGCGATTTGGACTGCCCCATCGGAGTTGAATTTTTTCCCTTGCAAGAAGTTATCCAAATTTCGAAAAAAATGGTAATCTGTTGGAGCAAGGTCCGGGGAGTACGGAGGATGTCTTAGACTTTCCAATTGAAGCTCTTCTAATTTAGTAGCCGTCTGTTGCGCAGTGTGTGGTCTAGCGTTGTCGTGAAGCAGCAGTGGCGTGGAGCGATTGACCAGCCTAGGTTGTTTAGCCGCTAGCTTTTCCATCATGGTTTGCAATTGCTGACAATAGACATCAGCCGTAATATTCTGGCTAGATTTGAGAAAACTGTAATGAACAATACCGGCACTAGTCCATCAAACGCTTACAAGTAACTTTTTTGGGGTTAATTTTCGCTTGGGGCAGGATTTGGCTGGCTGGCCAGGATCCAACCATTGCGCTGAGCGCTTCCGATTATCGTAAAGAACCCATTTTTCATCACAGGTAATGATTCGGTTTAAAATACCTTCATTATTGTGCCGGTTTAGTAATGTAACGCAGCAGTCGACGCGCGTTTGCCGGTTTGCTTCAGTCAATTCGTGAGGTACCCACCTTTCAAGCTTTTTAATCTTCCCAATTTGCTTCAAGTGAATTAAAACAGTTTTATCACTAACATCGCAGCCTGCAGCTAACTCGGACGTGGTTTGCGATGGATCCGCTTCCACAATAGCCTTCAACTCTTCATTATCAACTTGAGTCTCAGGCCGTCCACGGGGCTTGTTCTGCAGGTCAAAATTTCCAGAACGAAAACGTTGGAACCAAAAACGAACTGTGTTTTCTTTTGCAACACGACCGCCATACACATCATTCACCCTTCGAGTTGTTTCCGCAGCACTAGTGCCACGGCGGAACTCGTACTCGTAAATAATGCGATATTTTAAGTTTTCCATTTTGTAAAATGAGTGACGCAAACAGAAAAAAACAGAAGAAAAAAAACAAATGAATGACGATCATCGAAGCACAAATACATGAGTCTATAGCTGTACAAATTTGAATTTGGAATTCCTTACCAAAGAGGAGAAATTTGTGATTAAAGTGGCCAGTACGAAAAACGCCAATTTCATATGTAAGGACCTAATATTATTCATTCGAAAGTCTGCCTGTCTGTTACCTTTTCACGCCTAAACGGCTGGACGGATCTTAATGAATTTTGGCAGGGAGGTATGTGGTATCCCGGGGAAAGACAGGCTACTTTTTATCTGTGAAAAGAGCGTGCGAAGTCGTGGACAGCAGCTAGTCAAATATAAAGTCGAGGCGCGTGGGGTGGTTATTCTTCTTGCACATTATTGTCGTCGGAAGATGCAGACGTATAACCTAACCTAAATACCTACTTACTTGCATTCATTATCGACATTATATCAGTTCACTGCTGGACATAGGCCTACCCAAATGTGTGCCATAGGCCCTGTCTTCAGCTTGCTGCATCCAGCGTCGTTCGCTTAACTCTATGGTGTGCGTTACCCCAGCGGCACGTCGACTTGGATCAAGTTGAAATTTATAGAAAAATTAGAGCCCTACGCTGGCAACGTATCCAAACTTTTAATTCTGTATTGTAGGGAGCTAACTCACTTGGTAACGGTTTGGCAACGTCGTCTGCCATACAATAGTTTGGAGCCAGCGATGTCGCCGTGGCGGCGCGGTGCGTTCCGGTGAGATACGACATGAACTTTATGCCATGAAGCCTTGGCGGCCTTAGCGATTCGAATTCATCTGGTGTCTTGAAAGGCATTTGTGGATTCTGCCTTGATTAAAACTCCATGGGCACATAAACTTGTGATGAGAGGTTTTATAGTTATGATGTCATTGGTTCACTCATTGATCACGGCATTTGTATGCGTATGCAGAGAAGACTCATCTGGCTTGGTATGTTATGTGGGGGTCAAGAGAATCAATATTTTTTACTACATTGGGATGTGCAGTGTAGTTTATATCTAGTACCACCTAAGTATATTATAAGGTACCTACCTAATTCAGATTACTATACCACCTACCGGCCTAAATCTGACTGAATATCTAAATACCTACTAACGTAATCGAAATGATTTGATTTAACTGTTCGTTTTCTGATTCCATGCGAATTGGGTAGAGGAGAGTTGGATAATACCGCGTGGTTGATAATTCCGCGCCCCTGCATATCCAGCCAACTACGCATAGCAACTGCCTGGAGTGCTAATGATATCGTAGCGCAAGTTTCCAAACCCCCCTTTGCGCCGCTTTACCCCCTCCGATAGCTCAGAACATAAGCGTGTTGAAAGATTTTTGGTGTATCGACTATATCTTTGAGACTGTTTTTGCCAAGATGTGTCATTAAATTCTTCTTCAATTCTTTATTGCACACACAAGTTAAATCATACATAAAAGTTAAGAAATAATGGACATGTACAAAGACGATCTTAACCCTAAAAGAGATTTCTTACAGCAAACCTATGATATACAGAGAATTTATGAACCGAGTGTGGATAGACAACGTGTGTACATACAAGACAGGAAAAAAAATATACAGAGAATAATATTTTACAAACCTACATACAAAACTAACACAAACTAAAAAAAACGAGATGATTTCCTAAAATAAACTAAATGAATATGATATATACCAATATATACATATATATATACATATATATTATATATAATATCTGCTATGACTGTAGAGAGAGATAATGCTCTTTTAGCTTAGACTTAAATAAGTTAAGTGAAGGACTGGCTTGTATTGTGTAGGGAAGGGCATTCCAGAGTCGGGGTGCTATCAGAGTGAAAGAATCGTGATAACGACTTGTTTTATGCTCTTGGGTACTCAGACGAAGGGATATAATCGTTCTACAGGGCTTGCCACGGGGGACCATAAACTCGAAGCGATCACGAAGATAAGAAGGGGAGAGAGGATTAAAGAGAATACAAGATATGGAGATCCCGGCGACGACGTATGGGAAGCCAATTTAGCTGGGATCGGAACTCAAGTTCTGAAGGCGCTCTAATTTTTTCAAAAGCTCCTCCGTAACGTCTAAATAAGAAACATCCGCCTAGTCGAGGATGGGAAGAAGCAGAGATTGGGCCAGAGTGATTTTGGTCTCGAGAGGTAGTAATTTTTGAAGACTTTTAAGGGATTGAAAGGAGAAGTTGACTTTTCTGCTGACGTCGTTGATGTGAGGGGACCAAGACAGACGGCTGTCAAAGATTACACCCGATTCTTGGCCTTTTCCGAGTACGGAATAGGTAGACATTTTGAAATTATTTAAACGCACTTCTGTAGAATCTACGGTTAATTTGATATCTGCTGTAGTTTTCTACATATTATTTACTTTTATTTGTTTGTTTATTGTTATAAAACAAAATTACCATGTTCGATAATTCCGTGTCTAGTTAATGTATGGAAATGTGTTATGGCGGATTATAACAGAAAGAACAAATGATAGTTGTTATTGTTACATAAGCAAGTAGTTTAACCGTAAAGTTTATATTAATATAAATATTATACATAAAAATAACGATTATTATTTATTTGTAGAAATTTGTATGAGCAAGGTATTATCAAACCAGTTCGATAATACCACGTTTTCCCATTTTTTTTTACTTTTACATTTTCTCTGCATTTCATTTTAATTGTTTTGCGACCTATGCGAATAAATTAATTTTCTAATGAAAATAAATTTATTAAGCTAATTTATTGTTTTTTTTTAAGTAACCTATAGGTATTCGCGCTTAGGGGCGCGGTACCAAACGACTCCCCTACCTACCTTTCATGAAGAAGGTATGGACTGTCTATGTTGTGCAGTTTTTTTTTTTATCTCCATGGGAATGACTCGCACTAAACACGCAAATCCTCATATTTCGAATTCGTGACGTGGAAAGTTATACCCACGTTTGTCATGTAGAACACATCTCAGGGGACCTCATTAAAACATGCGGACTCCGTTTCGTATTTCTTTATTAGGAAGGTACCTACATGGAAGGCACCTGTAACTTTGCGCGAAGTTCAGCGTATAACATTTATGGGCAATTTTTATTTTATTGAAGGAATAAAGACCTGTCTCTGAAACAATTTTTACAATATGGTTTCTTATGGATCCCGTGGATAATGTTATTTCCACTACGTCATCAGAACTCTTGCCAAATTATAATTTCTAAAAACTTAGAAGTATTCGTCTCAGATGCATCTTTTGCTTAATGAAAATTTCGGGGATTGATGTCATTGACTGTACCTACCCAGAGAAAAATTAAATAGAAGCTATGAATGTTTCTACTAATACTTGGGTGAATTAACTGCGTATAAAAACTAACTTTCAAAGTTGTTAATTTATATTGTGTGTATTATGGTGGCAAATAAATGATATGTCTATGTCTATAACTTGACAAAACTTAATCCTGTACTTTTCCAAGGCTCCCCCCCCCCCCCGTATCGAAAATGTCCGATACGAAGCTACTTAAAAATCCGAGTCTGACCCATTTACAAGAGTGCTAATCTACAGGCTCAGTTTGTCCATTAAGAGTCAGCGGGGAGGCAGTCGCTAGGCTAGACGCTAGGGTAACTCTCAGTTTTGTAATCAAAGAGGAGATATATTGGGAAATCTCGCGAACATTAGGGGATGGATAGAATATAACATGTCCTGCGCACTTGGCAAGTCTCAACGGAGACTAGCCCTGTGCCCAGACATATACACAAAGTACATAAAGTGCAAAAGTGTGTGCGAAAACACAGGTATAGTCTTCATTCCCTCACCTCATCAATGCAAAGTTGAGAGTTATAAATACACGACAGCTGCTGCCCTGGGTCTGGTAATTTTCCTTAGCTCTTACGACATCCACGGGCTGAGTGCAAGAGTCGATTCTTACGCCACGACCGCCACGGCTAAATTTTTTCAACGAATTAGGGATCTAAGTCTTAGAGTGCAAGCCAACAGTTTACAATTTTCGCAAGGCCACCTTGGCCGCTTTTTTACAGCAGCTGTAAAAAAACTCGGTCGTTTTGCAGTGAAAGCTGCTTTCACTGCCAGGTTTACCGGAGCGACCGGACCTACGAAAAGCCGCGTAAACGAGGCACTTCAAGAACTGCAAATGCTTCACGGAAAATCAATTTGATTTTGATTTGAAATTTTATACTTAATCAAATATCATAAGAGTGAAACAAATCTTGACAAATTCTGCGAAAATATTTAAATTAATGGTGACCCTACTTTAACATCCCTGCTTGGCGCCGTAGAATCGAATAAGGATTAGGCTAACTAACTACCTCTCACATTATCCACAACCCCTCCCTACCTACTTAACCTAAGTTACTGATCCGCCCTAAAAATATAAAAGGGAATATTGAGGTGTCTTTTATTATTTAACTACTCATTAACCGTGTCCCTGGAAAAAGGTTAAATCGTATTTTAAAGTAGCGAAATCTGTTGGTTTATTTTAAACTACACTCACCCACCTACGTATTGTATTCTTGTATAAAACACAAAATCCATACTAATATTATAAATTCGAAAGTACTCTGCCTATCTATCTGTCTGTCTGTTACCTTTTCACGCCTAAACGACTGAACGGATCTTAATTAAATTTAGCAGGGAGGTAGACGGTATCCCAGGGACAGACATAGGATACTTTTTATCCCGGTAAAGTGCGTGCGAAGCCGAAGAAGCCAGTTTATAACGTTTTTATCTTACGTTCTAGATCTAGTGCCTCGACAGGGTACAATATTCATTATGGATGTAAGCGGGTTAACTACGAACCTTACTTGTGTTGGAAGAAACGTTGGTGTTCAACACAAATAAAGTTCGTAGTTAACCCGTAATGAATTCGTCAAACTACGATAGTATTTACAGTAAAACAGAGTACAATATTACTTATAAAACTGTATTAACTTTGTTAAGCAATAAAATATTGAATAGGTACCTAAATTTAAGCTTCTTATTATTAAATTTTTATGAGGAATTTTAGGATTTTCCTATGATTTTGTATAGTACTTAGATAATCAATTTGCATAAGTTCGCAGTTCCTCTACATTCTCTGTGTAGGTAAAATTGTGCTCTACAGCACAATTTTACCTTTAAAAAGCACCCATATCAGACAACCAAACAACCATACCCAAAACAAACGGTTTAATTAAAGTAGGTTATATTTCTGAGCCTTCGGCTCACAAATGGTTATGACCTTGTACAAATTAGCCGCCTCGTCGTCGGTCAAACTCATAACTCGGGATTACGCAGAAAAATGCGAAAATAACGCACAACGGATTTACTACAAGTGGGTTAGTAGGTACCACCCTACTACAGCTGTGCAACAATTCTACCACCGAACTGCGATCCCAAAATCGCATGCCCAGCGTGGGGCATGCGGTTTTGGGATCGCAGTTCGGTCTCTCCCATGAGATAAAAGCCAATAAGGCTTTTATCAGGGGAGGCCTGCGTCCAGCAGTGTACCAATATAGGCTGATGAGGATGAGGATAGATCCACTGCTGCACGTGCAACCCTCCTTGCTTGGGGGAGGCACGTTCAACAGTGGACATAGGTGTGCTAATAAGGCACTGGTTGTGTGGGATTGGGTGGTTTCTAAATCAAACCTGTGCAACAAACCTACTGTCACATCAAGAAGGTCTGCATCTGTGTAGAAAGTAGCTCTTTAATTTTTTTTTATTTTACGTACCCGTTTTCGACCAAAGTAATGTTATTCGAAATGAGTATGCAATTTAAAACTACCTATGTAAGTTATATTATCTAAAATCAAACATCAAATGAAATTATACCCTCTAATTATTAGCGGATATCATACAAATAAATGTTATATATATCATCTGTAGAAATATCTTTATCAAAAAAGAAAATTACAATCAAATAATAAAAACAAATTAGAACTAGTATTTACAATTGAAACAATAACGCTAACTGCAGACTGTAGCAATTAATCTACAGGTAGCTCAACTGATCCATATCAATACCAGTCGGAAGCGTCCCCAAGACGCTGGCTGCATTGCCCCGCTGTATGGTGGCACTGCGCCAGATACCCACCAGCGTCACAGGACACGCGTCGCTTAGACCAGACGATCAGATAACTTTTTAAAAACCTTTTGTTATTGCAATTAAGTTAGATTTTTTGTCAATGGAAGTTCAACAAAGAACCATTTATAACAAGAAGGACTCTATTGGATATTTTAAGTTCGGTACCACTCGGTTGCCGAACCTAAAATATCCAATAGATAACCACTATTATTTTATCGTAAAAACAAAAAAACTATTTTCATTTAGGTCATTTTATTTATTATTATTTTTATTATTAACAAAATCAACAGCCCTTAAAAATAAAAATAAATAAAATTACCTAAATGAAAATAGTTTTCTTTTAGGTCATTTTAGTTGGAGTTAAACCTACCTTCTCTA
Source organism: Eupithecia inturbata (assembly GCA_963662085.1). Lineage (NCBI taxonomy): Eukaryota > Metazoa > Arthropoda > Insecta > Lepidoptera > Geometridae > Eupithecia > Eupithecia inturbata. The sequence goes on along the minus strand of OY759191.1, from coordinate 4,197,249 downwards.
GTACCATGAAAATTTGATGAAACACCTAGCTAAAATATGTTCCATATTATACATACATATGTTATATTAATTTATTACATAACAAAATAAAATTGCGTTATCTGAAAACTATGTACCAAATTGCAGTTGCAAAAGGTACCCGGGCTCATGTTGAAGCTTGTACCTACATAATTCTAAGACCTTAATGTACAGCGTGATCGCAATAAAAATTTTAATCTTTGAATATATAGCTTACATCGTATTTTAACAATTCAAAAGTATCAACCTAACGATTCTTGAATGAAATACAATGAATGAGTATAATCACGAGTTCGCAGATTAAATTACATCCATGAATCATTGCACGATGAATTAGTTACCTACTCAGCTGTTTCCGGAGATTGAATAATTAGGTAGGATTTGGATTTAAGTAAGTAGGTATGTTTAGACAAAACAAATCTTTTCACCAACTCATTTTTTTTGTTATTTTATGCGTAGGACGCGATAAGCTTGCCAAAATGTTCGTGGTCCGTTGTGATTTTACCTACCTGATCATAAGTAATGTTTTATCCATAGATTTAAGTAAAAAAGTTCGTAAAATCTATGGTTTTATCAATGGATTTGTTGTGTGTAGGTAAGTATTTTTTACCTATTAGATATGGTTTATACAATGTGTAGTATTATTATGAATTCTCTGGTAGGTATTCTGTGTAGTTTAAGGAAGGAGTCGTATATCTTTAATACAAGCAAAACGAATTATGGATCAGTTGAGCTACCTGTAGATTGTTTGCAACAGTCTGCAGTTAGCTTAAATGTTTCAATTGTAAGTATTAGTTCTAATTTATTTTTATTATTGAATTGTAATTTTCTTTGTCAACATAGAATATTAAATTTTACATTATTAGAAAACTTTCAATTGAGAGTTTTAGGTATATGTATATAGAAAAGTTAACAGTTTCAAATCAAAACACTCACTACCTTTATAAATAACAACTTTGCTACAACATCGTTACGATCATGCTACGACGGTTTTCGTAGCCTCCACGCTTCCTCCACGCTTCCTCTACGCGATCCTATCAGTTCCTCTTATCAGTCTTCTGTGTGGATTGTCCAGTTTTTTTCTCCTATAAGTTTATTTTATATAAGTTTCTGAAAATATAGGCAAGTTTTTGGAGATATATTGTTATTAAACCTTTCTTAAATCCTACAAATAGCACTGTGCTTATTTCTTATAGATAGCATTGAATTTCAATCAGTACCTACATAGATAATTAATTAATTCCAAATAATCAGCCGAAAGTTAGACGATTCGTCCGTTGATATGACAGGTGAAAGGTAGAATCGGGACATCTAGTAGGTACCACCTACCTAAACCACAACCTAAACCACAACTTTGAGCTCGCATTGAGCTCCAAATCGAAGTTTCCCAAGAATTTAGGTCGGTGAGTGAGCCCTAACATATCGCTCCAAGAGAAATAGCTGTTATGTCAGTCCTTACTGATTGATTGAAAAGTTAATTGGGTGCTATTTCGGTGTGGATGTGTGAGTGTATGTAGAATCCATACTTCTGTCTAACTCTGTAACTTTGTCTGTCTGTAATCTCTCTATCTGTCTGTCTGTTACCTCTCTACGCATAAACGGCTGATCGGATCTCAATGAAATTTGGCAGCGAGGTAAATGTTATCTCGGCGACGGACATACTCGTAGGTTACTTTAAAAGCGCGTGCGAAACCACGGGCAGCAGCTAGCATTTTTATTCAACGCTCCACGTGTGGCAAATTTTCTGTTAACTGGTTAATGTGCTACCGCTGACCATCGAAATCGGGGTCAGATACCTACTAAATGCAAAATTGGTAGATAACAATTTAGTAAGTACATTCTTCAAAGTGAAAATCGAGAGTTCTTCAATGGGGAGGCCTATGTCCATCAGTGGACCCTTGTGGGCTGATGTGATATTGATAGATAGATAGATAGATAACGCTTTATTACATAGCCATTCAGTACTTAATTAAACTTATCTTATAGAAAAGCAATAGAATTGGTGGCCTTATCTCTTAAAACGATTTCTTTTAGCAGACCAAGGTGAAACGAGAAGATGGCGGTGGCGGTGTTGATGATTTTTCAGTTCAGGCGGTAGCGGTGTTCGTTATTCATACAATACAAATTTAATAAAATAGTATGAAGGGTAAGTACGTAAGTATGTCAAATCAAATTAATGCAACATTTAAATTACAAGTCACCAAAAGCATCACCTAAAAATCATTTAGTTCGTAGTAGCATTTTTCCAAGAGCATCTCTTTTAATCTAATTTCAAAAATATGATTATTTCCTTGGCTTTTAATTATGTCTGGAATTTTGTCATATATTTTTACCGCCATTGAGTGTGGCCTAGATTGACGTTTTTTACTTTTGATGCAGGTATCACGAGATTGATAACGACGCGGTTGCTCACTTATTTTTTGAAAGAAATGTGGACACTTTCTTACAATTTTTTTTTACTTTTAGTATGTAGGTCGTAAATAGTAATGTGAATAGTTATTAATCTATATATATAAAAGAAAGTCGTGTTAGTTACACTATTTATAACACAAGAACGGCTGAACGGATCTTGGTGAAATTTGGCAGCGAGGTAGATGGTATCCCGGGGCAGGACATAGGCTACTTTTGATTCCGGAATAAAGCGTGCGGAGCCGCGGGCAGCAGCTAGTAATTAATATAATGTCAAGATTCGAAGCTTGCGGAAGTGTGGTTTACAAGAGTCTGGTATTCTTATATTTACGAATGCACTTTTGCTGGCTGTACTTTTATCTTCTTCTAGATTTTAGGTGACTTGCTTTTGAAGGAATTAATTTCAACACCGGAATACTTTAAAAGTTGTCGATCAAGTTTCAACGCCATCTCAGAGCAAAATTTTTGCTGCCTTTCGTTTTAATTAATTACAAACAAGTCGAGTTGGTTCCTACCTAATAACGACAAATGACTATTTAATGATCTACCTGTACTGAACTTAATTTGAAATAAAGAAAGAAAGAAGCAAGAAATTATTTTTTATTTACCTTAAAACTACTATAAGTACACAAAGTCAAAGTCAAAAACTCTTTATTTCCATAAATACAATAAATGTACACTTAGAAAAGGTCAAATTCTTAATAATTATACACTGACACGGAAATAAAGTGATATTTTTGATTTTAGACTCTTCGGTATGTAGACTAAAGTAAAGAAGCGACGAAGAAACCAAAAATAGCCAACAATAGCCTGAAAACTATATTATAAAATACACACACAAAATTAGTTTATTTTGTGCGTAGCAGTGTTTATGGTAAATATGGCCTTCACTCAGCATTGCGCTGGGTGCACACTGATGTGTTCACCCAGCCGCCCATTTGCTAGACTAGACTTTTTTCAACCTTGAAATTAAGCTTTTTTAACAAGTTTAGCAAATTAGCTAAGACAACGGATTTGGGGCCTACATTTTATTAAGGTAGGTACACATGCACTTAGAGATGTAGATAACACTACTAAGTATTAAACGTTAACACTCACTTCATAGAAGAGTTTTATTTTATTTTGCACTAAATTTCTAAGTTTAACCGGATTTATTGATACGAAAACAATGCTGGAATACCTACCTAAATTTTTTCTAATGCCTTAACACTTTGTTAAGTATCAAGTGAGAGTGACCAGTGTAAGTGTTAGGTGATTGCTCAGCATTTATTTATTATTAGTAATGTCAGCGTGTAAACGGACGGATTTTACTAATCACTGATTACTTGCACTTGTCACTCGCACTTGCTACTTTCAAAGTGTAACGCACTCAAGGACAAGTTTCCTCCAAGATTTCCTTAAAATCTTCGGGTTGCTCTATCATTTCTTCTAATTCTTGCTTACATTTTTACCAAACATCCGAAAATGTCTCAAAAAATTCACGGTTCACTTCGCTCGCCATTTTTTTTTTTTTGGGGTTTGCTTGGTAGGAAACCACCCCGGACACCATACCAACCCACGCTACGCCGCCACTGCAGTGCTTAACCCCAGTTTAAGATAATTGTTTCCCTTTATTTACGGGGCGGCAAACCGAATATTAAAATACGCCACTGGTGTTATGTTATGCCTTGTAAACATTCTGACATTTTAATATATAAACTTCATGTGGGTTTATTACGCCATTTCTTCCCATAGATGTATGTTCCTTCCGAAGCAGTGGTAGTTTATCTTGACTTGCAATGAGTTGTACGATGTACATACATTAGGTCCGTTGAATAAAATATATAAACTTTAATCTAATAATTAAAACAGGGGCGGCGAATTTCCGGTCGGCCCCGGGCGGCGAAAACCCACGCAACGCCACTGCCAAGTTATCTTGAGTGTAATCCATGGGGACTTAATTTTACAGATCCATTTACCCAGAACAGGTGTTGGGGACAATAACATTTATTCACTTCCATCTTTGCGTTGCAGACTGCTACTCATTTATCTAGTTAGCTTCGCTTAAGCAGATGCTACATGATCGTGCTTCGTCTTAATATTTGTGTGGGTGCTTTAAAATATTATCGCTGAGGAAGTAATCGTAAAATCAATCTTGTAATGAATAAAAAATCGATTACCAGATCGATTTTATTACTTTGAGAGACAAGAAACGTAAATGATAGCATTTTGGTTGTTGTTTTATGAATATAGACAAACAAGGCAAATTGGTACCTAATTATTTTCGAATGGTATACTAAAAAGAGAAATAGGTATAACCCGCGCACGATTAGAATGGTATAGAACTGAAACAAAACATCCTATTTCGATTACTAACACGCGAATTACTTATATGAGATATGTGACATTCTGATAAGTAACTAATAGGTATTACGCCCGCCGACATGTTGCAAAACATTGATTGGCCGACTTTAGTCGGCGACACAGGGACGTCAGTCTCGCGGGTCGGTGTGACATTTCAGTGTATTTAATTATTTAGGTAATTCAACGAAGGAATCACAAAAAAAAGAAGTGTAAATACAAGTTGCTCTTAATTTGTGTTCCTATAATTAAGGAACTTCCAACACACTAATTAAAAATATCTAAATAAACAAAAATATTTTCTAAGTAGTATAAAAAGTAAAACGAAGGTATGTATAAAAATAGATGGATATAGTTTGACATGTCTTAAGGCATTAAGCATCTAAACTTTGCGTATGAAATGAACCTTATAAAGTACTAGGTGCTGCCCACGGCTTCGCACACGCTTTTTAAGTAGCCTAGGTTCGTCCCCGGGATCATCACTCACCCATTCAAACTCATTTCATTGAGATCCGTTCAGCCGTTTAGGCGTCAAAAAGTAACAGACAGACACTCAGACAAACAGACAGACGGACAGAGTTACTTTCGAATTTATAATATTAATATGGATAAAGTTTCTTTTTGCGAGGTTTTTTGGGTAGAGGTGCTGTGATGTCTAGGTCTTCTCTGTGTGTGTACATATCAATAAACACTGAAATGACTTTGGTGTGACTGTGACTAGACGGCAGCAAGGCAATGAAAAGAAAAGTCATCAATTATATCCTGTCTCACGAGCTTTTATAACACCGAAATTTGTATTAAACTTACAATTTTAGGATATAATTTGCGCAAAATGAAACTTCCCAAAAACAAATTAAAATTTTACTACACAGTCAGCTAAGTAACACCTATTCACAATATAAATAGTAGTTTTTGACTACTTAAAAATAGGCAAAGATTTGAGATTTAAATGTTGACACTCTATCATTGAAAAGCTTAAAAAAACATGTTCTAAAAATGAATATAGCTATATTCATTTTTAGAACATGTTTTTTTACTTACGTCATTATACTTCTTGTCTTTATAATAGAAATGCAAAACTTCACGCCAAAACTACTGAACGGATCGAGCTGAAATTTTGCATAAATGTAGGACCTGGAATATTTTATCCCATAAATGATTTCCCAGGGCATATAAATAACCTTAAAATGTTTTCATAGAAATAGCGCGTGCAAAGCCTCGGGCTTCCACCCGCAGCTTCACACGCGATTTTCCGTAATAAAAAGTAGCCATCTTTATTTTATAATCAATAGTCCTTCGTTTGACCACAATCTCACGTGATGGAAAGTGACGATGTGCCCGACGATCTATCACGAAGGTCTAGAAAAGTTTGTAGTCCTATAATGTTATCTCCGGTTAAGAACTACATGTATGCAAAATATTAGCCCGATCCGTTTAGTAGTTTTGGTGTGAAGAGGAGATGTGCTCTTGACTGTACCAACTCACCCTTGTCAACCATAATAAGCTTTTTGAATATTTTATGCTTCTACCCAGGGATCAGCATTTGGACGAAACTTTTCAGTATTCACAAAGAAAAATAAGTAAATTAAGATTACAATGAAAATAATACCTTATATATTAAGGTTACGGAAATAGGCATAAGGAAATTTAATTCGTTCTTGGAGAATTTTTTTATATTTTCTTTTTAAGATGAAATTATATAAAAAATAAATACATACTTAAATTAAATTATACGTTTGTACCTATATATAGGTCAAATGTTAGTCTTAAAAGTAGTCGAGCTACCATAGTTAGATCCACCATAGTTAGATTTCTTGAGAGAAACATTTTACAAATCTCTTTGGAACATTATGTGTGACTAGCTTTTTAGCAAGCTAGAAGTTTCACGAGGGATAGTATCAAATATAGTTCTTTCCTTATTTCCTTGTAGCTATTGGGTATTGATCAGTTTTATAGAAAAAAGATTAATTTGACTCTGCTTCCGAAATAACGTATTATTTTCTCCATGTCTCTTGACAAATGGTTGGCAATAGTGGTAATTAATGATACCAAATAGCGCAACAGCTATCTGTTGCTGCAGTCTTCTTTCGGGTGGTTGATCCCATTGTCTACCCGATGTTTTGGCAGATTTCCAAACAAAGAAGTGTAAGCTTGGTTTCAAAGTCTTACTGCAAATGTTTTATAAAATGAAATCTTAGCCTTCACCTAGCTATGGGACGAAACCGGAACAAATCAAAATAAATATAAATCAATAGTTTAACTCACGTTCAAGTAGATTCAATTTTTGTTTTAGAAATGCTTGGTTTCAATCAAATCGGAAAGAAGGGTTTATGTAGAGAACGAAACTGTACAAAATGCACACACTCTAAAAATGTTATTTTTTCTGCCGTTCAGTATACTGAAAACAACATAAACAAAATCTTTTCGAATCGTCGATTAAAAGTATAGAAGTGTAGCAACAAAAGCAACAACAAAAACGAATAAAACTAACTTATAAACTAAAATTATAATCGCGATTGAATTTACGCCCTACGCTAAGTCATACGAAATAACGGAGTGATATCTGTCGCAGCTGGTATCCCCGACCGTAGACATAACGCCGTAGCCAGTTCTACGATTGAACCGTAGCGTAACGGCCGCGTAGCACTTTCGTAGCAGCTACCGTCTACGAGATAGCTACGAAGCTGAGCTAGGCGGCTTTGTGGTTTACAACTTAGTGCTTTCATTTTGTGTTTCACACATTTCACATCTGCTGTGGAACCATTTAAAAGACACGCTCTGTGCTTTTGTGAGAACTATGAGTTGAGTTTAAAAATATGGTGAAACTTTTAAGAGTAAGTAATTAATGAATTTGTGAATGGTTGTTTTTATTTTAATAACTGAATTAAAAGAGGGTCGGTTTAAAATAATTTAAATTAGAAGCGATGACTTATGAGGAAATGTGCAGACGATATCTTAGTACAATTGCATTGAAACTAGTTTCAAATAACAAATTTTGATATTAAAAAAAACTTAAAAAGTAATAATATCCCATGTCTAAACGTATTAGTTAAACGTATGTATATCTAAACTTAGTCTATAACATTGTTTTCAAGCAAATATCGCTTGCAAAAATACAGATCTTAAAATCAATCAGTCACCATTAACATAGTTATTATTTATATCCTTTTTATAGAATAATTGCTGACTGAAACAGCGCCCATTCACCTCAATAAATTCAATATCCACGAGGCCTCATAAAATTCCATTGTCATTGCAAAAGCAAAACTCCACAAAATACGAAACAGAATCGTTATAAATAAAATCAAATCACTGAGTAGGGAGAATCGAGACGCTAAGGGTCCCTATACAACAGCGACTGAATGACCTTTGAAATTTGGTTTTAGGTTGAACGAGTTCTGATCTCCATTGTGATATTTGTAAATCGTACACTTTCTTAGATAGGTTTGGTTCAAAGCTGATTGAATAAGAGTAAGTACAGGTATCAGGCACTTTACCTCACCTACGTTTTCAATGTACCTATTATTATTAGATGTTACACATAATCTCATGTTGGATGTCTTAAATAAATAAATAAATAAATAATGGTCTAGACTTGGCATAACAAAATAAATATAATCACATAACTAAATTATGTTGGTCTTTTCCACTTTTTCGACTTTTTCAGCATCCAGCAAAAGAGTTTTTGTCTTAGTCAAAATAAAACATCCTAGACTTGTCTCACTAGATAAATTCCTACGAAATTGGGTGTCTGGGTCAATAGGTGCAAATTCATGAAAATCTACCATATAAGTGTGGTTTTAGCCCTTAAGGTCGGAAGGTACCCAAATACTGAGATATTCCCGTGATCCCCGTACCTTATCTCGGTTTTGGATCTCCGGCTTACCTTGTGTATTGAAATTTGGACTTAGGTGTATAAGAACGAGCAGCCGACGACAGAACTGTAAACTTTGGGACACTGAAGTTTCGCACCGTCTTTGTTTATTTAGGCAGCAGAACAAACAAAACACCATATTGCTTTGTAATAATAATTATTTAGTTGGATTTTCATTACACAAAACTAGGAATAGGTATAAATAATTCGCAGATTTAATACATAACATTGGTTTTTAATAGTTGTAAACATTAGTAGAGACGTAAATCTTTTGAATTTATAGAACCTATTTAATTTCTAATTTGACGACGCAAACGATAGACATCACTGATGCCGAAGGAGGCGAAGAAAATCGCACTTTTCGATACCCCCAGCGCGTTCGAGAAAATAGACGTGCGAGAAAAAAGTTACAAAAACGTATCACACATTTCTTTTGTGACAGCTTGTACAACACGTTATTTCGTTGTATTTGCTCCAATGGACACGATATTCTTCTTTTCCCTGGCCCTGGTTTCTAAACTGATTACTTTACTTTACCTTTTCACAGTTGATCGCCGTTTTATACTGTTTCGGGATGGAATCCGGAAATATATTTTATCTTTTCATACTTCTGTGTATTATTTGTTTTTTAACCGTCGTAACGTATCTTAACTTGTTTTTTCTGTTCATTTTCACACATCATTTAGCTGCAAAGTAAACAAAGCCGAAAGACTCATAATGTATAAAATGTATATAAATGTATAAAACTTGGTTGACGTGGTCGATAAGCGACAAAACTCTTTAAATAAATAAAAAATCACTACATATACATCAATAGAAAATAGCCAAACCCAGGAAATAGTATTTGTCGATCATTCAAAAACATAATTTGTCTCGCGGCAGGAATCGTACCCGCAACCCATCTCAGGCAGAACTTTTACGCCAAACCAGAGAACATTGTGGAATTTCATTCGTTGGTACTGTTTCAGTCTCCTATTCTTCTCTCTTTTTGCCATTTTAAATGTAACAATCGTGGACCATTTTATAGTGGAAAGTTGTGTACTTAAGTTATCCCATATAAAAAGATTAGAAAGGTTATGTAAAATATCTGTAAAGATAAGCAGGAGAAAAAACTTAAAAGTAGGTATCAGAAGATAAGCTTAAACGAACCCAAGTTGGAATAGAGAATAAGCGAACAGAAACGCAACTCACGGATATTTATTGCTATATTCACAGCAAGGTTCAATGAAGTATTCCCCCATCGGACACGACTAGCAGCAAGTAAAATCTCCCAGGTGGCCACACAAGTCTAGTGTGTCAAAAGCGCGTAACCCCACGCGCCAGTCATGTCCATCGTAATTTGATAACTTTATAGTGAGTAGTAGATAGCTACTTGCACTAAGTACTTGTACCTATTTTACTATAAAAACTACCGTATTTTGACAAACTTATTACGGATGCAAGGGACTACGAACCTTATTTGTGTAGAAAGAACACCAACGTTTATATCCCTAATGTTCCTGTTCCTACTTGTAGACTACAAACGATAAACGATGAGTGGAATAAACTACTTCGATTCTACGGTCGAAGTGGTAAATTCCACATACATCTATATACAGGGTGTTTGGTGCATCGTTTCCCAAATTGAAATTGGAGGTGAAGGGCGGTGGAAGATTTTATTTCGGTTTTTAAATTTTTATTCGAAAATTACAAAAGTCTGCATTAAACTTTCATAAAAAAAAATTATGTGGCGTAGCCTCCAAATTTGTGTTTTATTTAAATTTTTATTATTGTACAGTTCTATCGATGTCAAAGTTACTCGCTAGCAATAACAAGTTTTATTTTTATCGTCTCACAAATTTTTTAATAAAGCAAAATCGATATTGAAGCTCAACTTAGAACGAAATAAAAAAAAGTAATGATAATTTGGTTTATAACGTCTGTCGGGTCAGCTAGTTCCGAATAAATATACCACGCGAGTTTCACTTCTGTGAATATAAAAATAAATTCTTTACTTACCTTTAGGTAAACGTTTTTTGTGTCACAACGAAACTTAATACAATCTTGATTAAGAAGATAGCTAAAAAGGGAGGTTCGAATTATGTTTCAAGATTTTTGGCGCAAAAACCTACCTTCCCTTCAAACCAAAGATTATTCTAACACAGTTTACCTCACCTGCGACCAATCTGTCTGACAATTGTGGTGATTACGGAAAACCTCTTCCGTAATCGCAGGAGGCATGTTCAGCACCAGCAGTGAACTTATATGAGCTTATGAGTACTTAACTTTAAATCTTTTAAATCCATCATGGTTATTAACAAAAAAAAAATATGATTATTGCTGTGATTATGGCGCATGAAACTGTGCCGAAATATTAGAAAGCTCAATAATCATCATGGTAAACATCCCGTTGTCTACGAACTTTGAATTACTTTAGTACTTTACTTAATTTATAAGAAAGAATGCAAATAAATTTATTTGAAACCAGAAACACAATAAGTAGGTACATTACAAGAAATAGATAGGTACAAAACAGATAAAAGACATAAAAATACTAAATAACTTTATACAAAAACAGAAACAAGCAATTCTTACAGGGGTCCAAAAAGGTCCCTGTCTGAGCATTATGCCGCTTCAAGCTGAAGCTAGTAGCGACGCTGGTTCTTGAACCGCTTGTTTTTATACTAGGTACCTACTTTACCTCAGTAAAGTCCCTAGTATATATAAAGTAAAGTATTATATGCTCTGAGATACTAGAGCCACCTCACATAATGATTAAACTTGGATAATGTTCTAATTTAACCACTCTAAACTAGGTTAAACTCTGTTTAACCACTCTTGAAGTTAACTTGGCTTAACTAGATTCTCATGAAGTGGTGTAGAAGTGCTGCGTGTCAGGTGCACATGCGGCCACCTGACTACCTTACCTACATTTAACAATTGTACAATTAAAAAGCAAATTAGAACGAATTAGTATTTACTATTGAACAACGCAAATAATCTAATTAGAGGTAGCTCAATTTCATAAATGATTTGTTCATTCTTGGACTTTCCATTATAAACATAATGTCCCCACCATCATTTTCTGAAAGTGAACTTACATCCCATTTTTTTTCTTTTTTCTTTTTGAATGCGCTATAATGCTGTTGACCGCAGATGGCCATGACAGCGTTACCGGACTTTTGGCGGGCGCAGAGGGCGCCTCGCCGGTAAAGTTATGTTGAGACTACACGCACAAGGGCCACCACTTAGCTGCGAACCTCAGCTTGGGCTGTTGCCAGATGATATAAGAGTGAATGGAGGTTTCGCCAAGGTGCACGAATACACCTATGGTCGGAAGCGGGGAATTGCCCTGCATCCGGAGGTTTCGGATTTTGGTCGGGTGTTTAGTGTGCGGAAGCGAATCGGGACTTGTTGCCGTCAACTCCGGGTTAGCGGCGGTGATTGGGCCAACGGGGTCACTGAGAACATGTCACGGTCTATGGAGGAGAGGAACATACATCCCAAGAAAAATAAAACATTTCTTATTACTCTTGGCCAGCCATGATTGTATATTGACTGCGACGCAGCAGGTTGCGGCCCTTGGGACAAATGTTTGTACGATCTGCAAATATTTGTTCCGGCTTAGTATTTTGTATGTATGATAAAAATTGTATTGTATTTTATGTATATCAATCATAAAGTACCCATAACACAATGCTTAGCTTGGGGCCAGATGATGCTGTGTCCAGCATTATTTATTTATTGGTACGTAGGTACATAAGGTAGCGAGTAGATATCTACCTATCTACAAATATAGGAAAAGTACTTTGATAATTGCCAGCTACTCCCTCCAGATGTGACTCAGAACTTATTATTGCCAGATGAACGATCAAACAGTATTTAAAATAGAAGCAAAGAAAAAAATGTTATGTTTTGGAATGTTTAGCAAATTTAGGAGGCAAATATCATGAGGTGCTTATGTTTAAAAAAGTAGGTAAAAATCATGAACATAATAGACTAAAATATTTCGTAATTGGGAGTGTGAAAAGCGAAGATTTTTTATAATATCAATAGACCTTCGTTTGACGACAATCTCACCTGATGGTTAGTGACGATGTGGCTGTTGATGTATCGCGAAGTTCTAGAGACATCTATTGTCCCTTGTCGTCGTTCTCTCGTCTCGTGGCGAGAAAAGCAGATCCCACTCGAGAGTGGTTCCCATCAGATTGGGAATAATAAGAGTTGCGCAAGTAATAAGATAATCAGAGCAGTTGAACGTACAAGATAGAACTTCAACAGACTTCAAAAAAGACGAAGGTTCTGAATTCGGTTGTGGTGAATTATATATGTTTGATATACGATATCTTTGCTAATTTCATCCGATTTGAATAATCCTAAGCTATAGTTGTTTCTGAGATAGCCTTATAAAAAATAGGTTAGTTATTGTCCTGCAAAACTTTCAAGCAGTTTCGAATAGAATAGAATATAACTTTATTGCACCATCAATACATTTATAAAACAAGAACGTAATACTAATTATACCTGTTATTATTATCTAATGATTATATTCAGGAATTTGTAAAACAACTTCAAATTAATGGCACGCTGAGTTTCAAATCCAATACCAGAGAGTGCAAGTAGGTACCAAAGCCCAAAGCGAAAAATGAGAAAGACTCCACTGACTCGGAAAAAAATTCCTTGGACAGTCGATATACATAAACAACTTTCTCTATTCCTTATTCTATATCCTGAAATATTTATAGTATGTATCTCAAAAGTTCAAGTCGAGTTTGCAGTTCTGCAAATTGACCTATATTAGCTCCTGTGCTCCTAGCTTATATTGGCTCCTGGGTTAGAACCTGAAGTGTAGATAGGTTAGGGATATACCTACTTTTATTGTAAGTTATTGATAGGTATAGTGGCAAGGTATGCGGTAAGATGGCTTTACTAAGGCAATCTTGGTAGGGCAACATATTAACACATTACCCACAACTCAAGTGTGGGTACAGACAGGTAACTTATTAAACGGTTAAGCAATGGTAGTTTCATTAAGTATTTGTAGATCGTTTAACTTTAGCTAAAGATCCCAAATTTCTTCGTTCATGTTCAAAATTAAAATTTTCTTCAAGTCAAAGATCTTTTAGTTGTCTTCTAAAATTTGTAGATTGCACCGCTAAGGTTTGGAACACGCTGCCTGCTACTGTTTTCCGGCTAAATAACCTGGGTCTCTTCAAGACGAAAGTGAATAGGTAGATATATAGATATATATAATACTTTATTGTACCACACAAAGACAGGAAACAATACAGAAATACGTGCTAAGAGTAGACGAAGTACAAAGGCGGCCTTATCGCTATGAGCGATCTCTTCCAGGCAACCTTGGGATGGACTGGACATGTAATAACAAAATAATAGGTGTTTACAAGACCTTGGTAAATCGCTTTCCACCAGGCGTGATTATAGTCAAACGAAGGTCTATGGACTACTTAGACCTTCTTACCTACTATGAACTATAAAATAAATAAATATCATCATTTATACACTAGCCAAACTCGATGTAGAATGTTTGCAAACAAACCGTCCATACATAACCTTAATATTCGCTGTTGTTTGTTGCGTCTTTTTATATGCAATTCACATTACTTGTCGATCCTTCCTTTTCTTAAATTCTTAAATTCTGTATTGCACACACGGGTTAAATCATACATAAAAGTTAACATGTAATGGAGATGTACAAAGGCGAGCTTAACCCTAAAAGGGGTTTCTTACAGCAAACCTATGGATAGAAAGATAATTTATGAAACCAGTGTGGATAGATAATGTGTACATACAAGACAGAAAAAAAAATACAGAGAATAATATTTTAAAAACCTGCATACAAACCTAACATAAACCAAAATAAAAATAAAATAAAAACACGACCAATACCTAAAATAGACCAAATAAATAAAATATATACCAATCTATATACATACATATATTTATATAGCTGCTGCTATGACTGTAGAGAGAGTTAATGCTCTTTTAGGTTAGACTTAAATACGCTAAGTGAAGGACTAGCTTGTATTGGGTAGGGAAGGGCATTCCAGAGTCTGGGTGCCATCAGAGTGAAAGAATCATGAAAGCGGCTGGTTTTGTGCTCTTGGGTACTCAGACGAAAGAATATAATCATTCTACAGGGCTTGCCACGGGGGACCATAAACTCGAAGCGATCACGAAGATAAGAAGGGGAGAGAGGATTAAAGAGGATAAAGTAAAGGAAAGACCAGATATGGAGATCCCGGTGACGACGTATGGGAAGCCAATTTAGCTGGGATTGGAACACATGATCAAACTTGCGCAGCCCGTAAATAAACCGGATACTCAAGTTCTGAAGGTGCTCTAATTTATTGAAATGCTCCTCCGAGACCTCTAAATAAGAAACATCCGCGTAATCAAGGATGGGAAGAAGCAGAGATTGGGCCAGACTACAGTTTTGGTTTGGATGTTGACTTTTCTGCTGAAATCGTTGTTGTAAGGGGACCAGGACAAACGGCTGTCAAAAATTATACCCAGATTCTTGGCTTTTTCCGAGTACGGGTTAGGTTCATGAACAAACATCACTTGGGGGGGGAAGGATTTAGGGAAAAAATTTTAAGCATATAATGAGAACCAAAAACGATTGCATGAGGTTTGGAGGGATTAACCAAAAGTCTGAAAGTGTTTGCTCATTCATGAATTTTACGAAGTCTTTATTGATTTGGTTAATTCCAAGATCTCGCTTGAACCTTGAAGTGAGTATATATTTGCAGGTCATCTGCATACAAATGGTATCAGATGGGACGTGATATTGTGGGTAAACAGAGAAAAGTAAGGGACAAAGGAACCTTATGGAACGCCTGCAGTGATGTTGCACCATCTATTGCACCAATCCGAGCTAAGTTCATCGAAGAGAACCTTCCTTCAATAAATATTGCTTACAATTATAATTGAAACTCGACGCCAAGCAAGTGAGCTTTAGTTATTCGTTTCGTGGTTATTTTACAAACATTCTACATTGAATTTGGATAGTGTATGTTACTTATACCGAATTGTGGTAAAGGAAAAGGGACCAAGAAATTACTTCTAGCTAATATTAAGCAAAAAAAAAAAAAAATTGGTAAGATCATTGCTTACCAAGTATAAGCCAAGATTCATCCCTTCTTTGACAGCTTCCTATTGTTCGTTGTTGTGAATTTCATTACAAGTTTGTTGAGAAGTCAAACAACGGGTGATTTCCCGGGGGCTGCCATGGCTTCGTTAGAACTATCGACCAATGCTTGCTTAAATGTATTTAAACTATTAAAACTCACTCATATAAACGTACTTTGTAAAAAAGCTTACTATTGACTATCTAGATGACAAAAGGAGCTCGGCAAATTAAATTAATATAATTAAGCTGTACTTGTTTTCATAATTTTGTAAAAATTTTCTATGTTAACAAATTTCTAGTAGGTTAATTAAGTTAAGTTAATTAAGTTGTGTTTAATATAATTAAATGTACCTTAAGACATTGTCAAAATGTGTGTTTACCTAAGTTCACTACCTATGTAAATCATTTACTTACAATAAACGATTTGAAACTGAACTAAAAAGTATCGAAACCAGTTCTCTCGCCGGGTAGGAAATAAAATAATTGGCCAAATATTTAAGTACAACAGCGTCGTCCAATGGCGGCATATACATATTTTTTGTTTAGTATTTATCTAATTTATCGCCTTCAAAATATCCATCCGTTTTATAAACGGATTGCGTAAATTCGACCATGTGCAATCACTGTGCCTGACTGTAGAAATGACACTGAATAGGTAGTGTAACATCCGGGCCGAGTCTAAGGGGGCCGAGTGGGCACTGACCAAAAATTCAATGCCATCGTTTGTGATGACAGATTTGACAGCTTAACCCTTTTTTTAACTAGCGAAGTATAAGCGGTTCCTTCCTTCCATTGTAGGTAGAGCACAGAGTATGGCGTGTTTTCTTGTAACACTTTTTTAGCTTTCGTGTGTGTATGACATGTTCGTGTGTAACACAACACTTATAGTATTCTACCTACTAAGTATCTAAAGTCCTCATGCTTTTTTTACCATATTAGGAAATCTATTTAGATTAGACGCGTCAAATGTGACATTATATCAAACATAACGTTAATGAATAACCATAAATCATGAACACAAACCATCTAATGATTAATTCAAGTATCACTTCATCATTTGACATCTGAATCATCCGTGCGGGCAGCCGCGCGGCCGAGCGGAAAGATAACATTGCGATTATGGTGTTACTAGTTTCTACACTCTGCTTCGCATGCGTTGTTTTCTTCCGGCATTAAAAGTAGCCTAATATGTTATATATCATAAAAAGTATATATATAAATATACGTCATGTACAAACGTAATATACATTATATATCATAAAAAGTAGCCCATAGACACGTTATTCCAAATTGAAAAAGATCTAATTATCTACTATATAAAAATAAGTCGGGTTTTCCTTCCTGACGCTATAACTCCAGAACGCACGAATTGATTTTCACGGTTTTGCATTCGTTGGAAAGGTCTCGGGCTCGGTGAGGTTTATATCAAAGAAAATTCGGGAAAATTTTAAAAAGAAAAGCGGGAAAATCTTTCTTAACGAAGCCATCTGGTGGCGAAACGGAGTTCGCGGGGTTTGCTAGTTTTTATATAAAAACGTTTACGCTATTTCTATACCATGGGAAATGATTTATGGGCAAAAAAGTAGACTTTAAGTTATACCAGGTCAATGAAAAAATTTCAGCCCTATCCGATCAGTAGAAGAAGTAACAAACATTCATACATATATCCATCCAAACATTCGCATTTACAAAAGGTATATCAGTACATTCATCTGAAATGATATGCTCCAATAATTGTGTTGAAACTGACTGTAGGAAACTAGATTAATCTAACCCAATAATCCAACATAATTAGGTTGCAGATAAAAATTACAAAAGGTGTAACTTGTTCGATTGAAAATGAACTAGCCTGTTGAAAAAAGACGTTGCTTTTCTTATTTGAATAATATGTATAGCTTAAAAAACTCAACAAAATAACGAACGGTCAACAAAGTAACGAATAGTCGCCTTTCATAAAACCAAGAAAAGATTCAACAACTTGATTTCAATTTCAGAAAGCATTTCATTTGTTAAAAAGCTTTATGATAATGAGTTGTACAATCTGACCTAGATATACTACCTACCAAAGTTGGAGTTCTTGGGTGCAATCGTTATACCCAATGGTTTTTACACCCCAATAACGAGATTGGGCTCAAAGCTCGAAAATAAACGATTTTCAATAAATTGCTATTTGATTAATAGCGATTTTTTTTTGGTTGTTGATTATTGAAATTGTTCGGTACCGATACTTTTCTCATTTTTAACTTGATCGTTTATGCAAAAAATATTCAACGCCATATTTTGCTTTTTACCGTATTACATTTTTAAAATCCGATGGACTGGATATCACCGTAAAAAAGGTCTACTCTCTAGTCACACAAAATCAATCCTTTCAGCTTTACAATATTCACAATAATATCCATAAATTCCCTTATTATCATTGTCGACACCGATAATGCTTTAATCAGACAAGGGTAAACGATTTAATTCCTCGTTTTATTGCCAACAAACAATGACAAACATTATCTTTACGACACGGGGTGGTACAGCGCTATCAAAATCGACATTGAATGCTAACTGCTACCCGTTCACTGAAAACCAACGTATTTTAACTCATAATACTACGAAAATAGAGCTAAATTCTCGTGACTCGATAACAAAGACAGATATTGAGGTTTTTATCGCTCGATCGGTGTCCCAAATTGCTTTGATATGGGAATAGACTAAAGTCCTCGCGGAAAATTAATTTCGACCCTCTTTTAATTGCAGAAGGTTATTGAGTGTTTGGGACATGAAACACAGTGAACACGCAAGCATTTCCCACAAAAGTTCTACCTACAGCTACCTTGTTACGTAATAAATAATTAAAAAAAATTACTATCGATAATAGTGAAGTGGAAACAAAAGCTGTCTATAATGCCGCGGGATGACAGCAAAGTGAATAACTAACAATGTTTAACGGAACGGAACGCGGTGCGCTTTCCCTCCAATCGTCGCCTGTCAAAGTGACAACATCGCCTGTCAGAGCGACATCCAGCCCGGTTCGAGCGCCGCAGTCGCCGCTGAAATCTTCTTTAGCCACGGGGAGGATTAAATCTCCGCGGCGTTGCCAGTTTGCGGCACCAGTAGAAGATAGCCGGGATAAATGTGGGACTTCCTGGCTCTGTAGGCGAGGAGCCGGGATCGGTGATGAGTCTGATGGCGACCGGTCTCCGGGACCGAGCACGCCGCTGCCACAGGGTTGTGTGGAGGAGTCGGCGCCGCCGCCAAAGAATTGCTTTCGGCTGGTTATGTTGGGGTAAGTTTCTTCGTTAAGTCACGTTAAGTATTGTTTATTCTATAGGTACGTACCTACCCAGTAGGACGTCCGACCCTGTCAAATAATAGGGTTCGTTCTTACAAAGAGTCCAAATAAAAGTTACATACACCACCATTATCATGACCGTATTATCATTGCTGGGGTTTTAACCCGAGAGGGCCGGGTTTTAGGTCTCTTCCAATTTTTGACCACCCATTCGACTTCCTACAACATACGTCAAAAAAATGTCGTATGCATGAGTATTATTTTGCAGCTTAACTCAGGCAACCAATTTCCTTTTTTTTTGCCTGAACCAATTTCATATGCCAGACAAGTTCCACTTCTATCCCACTCTTTTATGAGCCGAGTGACCCCTTTCCATCAAATTCTGGGACACCCTTTAAGCAATGCAATGCGACGTGCCGCGCGTGGCATATTTTATGACCATAAGTGGTATTGCAACAATAATGGTTATACATCAGGCAAACCATTATAATCAGCTTAGCGTTGTGGGCACGAAACGTCGGCATTGCTGAAATATTGCCGGTCAAAAAATATTGTACGCTCGATAGCAAAATAAGAATTCGTAATGAAAATTATTGTGATACTATTGTAGCGAAAGAATTATATAATACTAGCTTCTACCCACGGCTTCGCTCGCTTATTTTCGGTATAATAAGTAGCTTATTATCTAAGCTAGGCTATATTCTAAATGTACGCCAAATTTCATCTTGATCTGTTCAGTAGTTTTGAAGATCTTAGGTAACAAAATAAAAATCACAAACTTTCGTCTTTATAATATTAGTAGGATATAATTATTATTGTTTCTTTGATTGTACATATCTTTGATTGTAGCTACGAAAATTGCTACCAGCTACGAAATTTGCTACGAGCTACTACAATCTGTAAAATGTCTACGAGTTACGTTAGTTTACGAAACCCTACGTGAAAAATTCAAAGAGATAAACATAATCACAGTACCATGTCAATATATTTGACTAAAACTTGTTGTACACTCATAGGAATATCAGTCGGTTCCCTAAAAATAGCGACATACATAATTTAAATACTAGAAATAAGAATAAACTCGCTGTGCCCACAACTAGGCTACACAAGATTAATGTATCTTTTAAAGGGCAATGTATAGGTACGCTTCTACAACAAAATTGTCAAACATATCCTTTGTAAAAAAAAGGCTTACGCGATTCTAGAGGATAAAAAAGATTGGGATAAGTTTTGCTCCAACTCGAAAACTAACAACCTAACAAGGTAAAGGATACATACAACATTCGCTTCTTTACTTTACCTTAAAAAGATTGAAGTGAGCAAAAAATCAAAGTGATCACTTTATTTCCTAGTTTTACTTATGTAATTTGAATTTTGTGACGTGTCCAAGAGTCCTGTAAGGTCTAAAGGAAATAAAGCAATTTTAATTTGAGTCGTTAAGGATATTGGGAAAGTAAGAATTTATATTATTATACGTGGGAGTAATCACTTCAAGCGATACATTTAGTTTCTTTTAAACCGACTTCATAAAAGGAGGAGACTTTCTATTGGGCTGTGTTTTATGTTGTATGTTTATTACTTGATATCGTCGCTAATTGTTACCTATTTCGATGTTTATTACTTGATATCATTGTCGCTAATTGTTACCTACTTCGATGTTTATTACTTGATATCATCGCTAATTGTTACCTATTTCGATGTTTATTACTTGATATCATCGCTAATTGTTACCTATTTCGATGTTTATTACTTGATATCATCGCTAATTGTTACCTATTTCGATGTTTATTACTTGATATCATCATCGCTAATTGTTACCTATTTCGATGTTTATTACTTGATATCATCATCGCTAATTGTTACCTATTTCGATGTTTATTACTTGATATCATCGCTAATTGTTACCTATTTCGATGTTTATTACTTGATATCATCATCGCTAATTGTTACCTATTTCGATGTTTATTACTTGATATCATCGCTAATTGTTACCTATTTCGATGTTTATTACTTGATATCATCATCGCTAATTGTTACCTATTTCGATGTTTATTACTTGATATCATCATCGCTAATTGTTACCTATTTCGATGTTTATTACTTGATATCATCGCTAATTGTTACCTATTTCGATGTTTATTACTTGATATCATCGCTAATTGTTACCTATTTCGATGGATCTTTCGCTTTCGTATACATAATGATCCGATGGTCCCATAAAAGTTTTATTCCTGAGGGACCCTATGACCAGTACAAAGAAAACATTGTGAATATTCAAGAATTTGAAGTAGGTTTTTCGTTTTTGATACAAAACATAAATTTATTATTCTGTGTACAAAAAGTAAAGTAGTATTAATTCATTCATGTCTATCTACTGATCAAGTCTTTATTAATGAAGAAATTTACAATAAAATAATAGAAACAAATTAGAACTAGTATTTACAGTTAAGCTAACTGCAGACTGTTGCAAACAATGTACAGGTAGCTTAAATAATCCATATCAATACCAGTCGGAAGCGTCCTCAAGATGCCATTGCCCCACTGTATGGCAATGCTGATGCGCTGCGCCAGATACTCACCAGATCAAGTATATCTATCTTTTGCGATTGATTTAGGTACAATCATAATATTAATACAATCTCAAGTAGGCCATTAGAGAACGTAGGCCTCTCCCAATTTAAGAGGTTTTGCTAAATGTGTCTAATATTTTTGCCGCTCGGTCCTCATTCATCTTCAAGCAAAAAAGATACAGAAAAGTTCGGAATTTCAACCTACCGTAAATAGACTGACCAGTTTGAGAAGGGTAAAGGGTAACGAAACGTGCTATTTATTGAAGATTGAGTGTTTGCAATAAATACTACTATTCATACTAATGGACTGATTGCAATTTGAATGATATTTTGACACCAACTTATTTATTTTTGACCCACTTCGAACAACAAAAGAGAGAACCTCTTTTCCTCAATTCCGACTGCAGGCTTTTAATAAATAAAACCTGTCAAATACAGCAAGAGTTTGTTCAATATCGCCTCTGAACTTGTTATGTTTATGAACTTTAACAAAAAAAAAAATATCAACCCCCCTTTTCACCATCTTAAGGGAGGGATTTACAAAAATCCCTTCGTAGCGGGAAGCTGTGTAGTAGCAGGTACCTGCTTTTAAAATTTCAGCTTTCTAGCTTCAGCGGTTTTACTTTTTGCAGTTTGATTCATCT
This sequence comes from Eupithecia inturbata, assembly GCA_963662085.1. Taxonomy (NCBI): domain Eukaryota; kingdom Metazoa; phylum Arthropoda; class Insecta; order Lepidoptera; family Geometridae; genus Eupithecia; species Eupithecia inturbata. The sequence goes on along the minus strand of OY759191.1, from coordinate 4,174,979 downwards.
TCAGCATCTTCTGGTGAATGTGTTCCACGCGATGTTATAGCTGAGGTTAGCGAGCGTAATATTTTGAGTTCTGAGTCACGTAAAATGCGTTGTTACCTTCAACAATGTGGCACAAACAAACAAGGACTTTGTATAAAGCAACTAGCCTACCTAGTTGCTTTATACAAAATCCTTGTGTGTTCCACCAACGAAACGTAGGCACAAGCTCAGAATCAAAACCATGTCAAACAAACGACCAACGAATTCTACCAGAATTCTTTTTTTGATTCCCTATTATCGTTCGGTTACTATCAGTTATTACTATCGGTTACAGTGTGTCAGTGTGAGTTGTCACAGTTAGATAGCCTGACGTTACTACAGTAGTTACGTAAATATTAGTACCGCGTATTTTAGTACCCAACTATCCGCTAGAGGGGCTGTTCAAGTTTTCATACATTTTTTTAACTACAGTCGCTAGCGAGTATAGATTGTTAAAACTCATGGTAGACACACAGAGGACAGGAAAATTCCTACTCCTATAATGCGTTTAGCTTTACTGAAGTATACTTACTTGTAAAGTATCTGTAAAAGTATGTGAACTCCAATGAAACCTCGAAACATCTCAACATGTTGATACATACAAGAACAATCCGCGGCCCGTGGATAGTTCGTGCGGGATTCGGAACAAAACGATCCAATTTGTAGGACGTTCATCTCAATCACGCCGACGACGTAGTGCGGGAGGTGGTATTATTCTATTTGGGGACTGCGGAGCGAATTGCCTTCTTTTTTTTACGTAGGAAATCGGGAATTTCAAATTTCGTAATCTGTAGGAATTCTATCAAAAAATTCTGTCACACTGTAATTATGGTGACTATGCATAGATTATGGTAAGTTCAAATAAATAAATGTCTGAATGGATTCACGAACGAGGATTGTAGAGCGGTTCTAAAAACCGTTGAAACTTGACAAAATTATCATGATTGTTAGATAACATTTTAATTTTTGACCATGCCTTTTTTATCCTTAAGGATCTCCGCAAAGGGGATTCTAGACTTTTTGTCCAAAAATCCCCTTAGCATCTCATTTTAGTGGCGTAAGGGGATTATTATACAGAAAAATCTAAAAATCCCCTTTACCACTTAAATTATTTTGGCTGAAGGGGATTATTAGACAAATCTAGAAATCCTATTGAACATTTAATTTATTTTTAAAATCATATACCAACAACTCAATCAATTACCATGTCCTCGTACAATTTTCATTATAACCTCTCAATTATTCTCATAATTATTATAAGACAAGTCTCACATAAAAACAAACTGTCACAGAAAACTAGTTAATTATTAGTTAGTTCTACAACGACAAAGTTCTTTACTTAGTTTTTATTTTATTAATTAGTTCATTATTACAATTTATTGAATAAGTTTTAATAACAAAAAAAATTACAATCTAATAATAGAAACAAATTAGAACTAGCATTTACAATTGAAATAATTGAGCTAACTTCAGACTGTTGCAAACAATCTACAGGAAGCTCAACTGATCCATATCAATACCAGTCGGAAGCGTCCCCAAGACGCCGGCTGCATTGCCCCGCTGTATGGGCAATGCTGATGAGTTTTAGAACATTGAAGGAATACATATGTACATTGTGAAACCCTCTGACTTGATTAGACTTGGGGTGTGTTGTATCCCTTTCCTAGGGATAACATTTAGTAAAATAAAGAGGTAATTGATCGTATCCTGATATACCTTAAACAGTATCTGGCACCCTTGGAAAAGTGAGATGGTTTTTGAGCTGAGTGAATAAGTGATATTAATTGAAGATGTTTTTAAATTGGTATAGTTCTATTTGAATTTTTTGAATTCTTAGACATTGAAAATAGTATTCTACACTCTTGTATGTTCTATTAACTTTTTAGTCTGTTAGCTCTCCGACTATTTGTTTTATTTTTTTCCTAATAAAACACGAGGCTTAGCAGGTTTTACTCAGATGTACTGTGCTTAGTCGTAAAATAAAACGATATCTCATTTTAACAGAATTGAGAATGTGAAATCATGTTTTTAACGTTATTTCATTACATTAGCCAAAAACGGGCGTTTTACGAACAATCATCTTTATTGAGTTTTGGTTCAAAGAATTTTGTGGGTTTTTTTATGGGATCATAATATTTTCTAATATGTAAAAGTTATGAGTACTTTAGGCGGGATACTAAGATTTTTTATGCTTAGGTAACTGGTAATAAATCGGGAAGTGGCTTTCTATAAAGGCAAATAATGATCGATCTTTCGAGAGAAAGGTCCATTTCCACGGGGCTCTATCTTACTTATAATTATATATATTTATAATTTTACCATTGCTTTGTTTTATAATGACTACTGATTGAAGTGATTATTATTATTTCGTTTTAAACCCTTTCTGCCTGGGATACAGGTTAACCTAGTTCAGTCACATGTATTATTATGTATTATATGTGTATTATGTTTTAGAAATAAATTAATAATTTTATAATTTTAATAGATACTATTAACTCTTTTGTATTCTATTTAGCCCTAAGTTGTTTTGAAATAATTATTATTATTATAAATAATTATTTATAGGTACTCAGATGTTCAATATGCACTTGCTCAGAATTCACATAATGTAAAGCGATGATGGGGATAATATTGTGTGCTTGCTTAAAAAGGGGCTTATTGAATAATAGCCCCAGTATAGTACTTGCTTAATTGCTTTAAAGTTATGATGGTTCAATAAACTTATAATCTATGTGTATTTTATACCCAAATTACCTATTAAGGGCAAAAGCACTATCATAAATTCCACTTGTCTTTTTTTAAAAATATTACTTTGGTACGACAGTTCTATGTTCATGGTTTTATTTAGTATCTAGTTCAGGCTTTTTGTTCGATTCAGTCCACGGATCTAATAATTAATTAATTAATTTAATCCAAGCTCTCAATCGCTATTAAGAGTTACTTATGTGGACGCAGGTGTACAGATTTCCACATTAGGCTAAAATCTAGATTTAGTATCTAAATAACCTTTAGACAAATATCTAGGTGACGAATAATTTATCAGTTTACTACGAACCAAATAGTCAGATAGTGGTTTTATTGGTAAATAATATATAGAAGTCAGTTACATTAAAATATTTACAAACTTACACTTACTAACAAACTAAATAAAAAAAAATACATTCTAGCAACACGCGCCTCGCCGGCCGGGCTATGTCGCCGACTTTGGTGTGTTGTGTATTGGAATTAGGTAAAGGTAAAACCAACCCTTCATTGAAGCCACAAAATTTTAACTAGACTAGACGTCAATTGAGCCCTCAATAAATTCAATTTAGTTGTGAATGGAACACTTGCCATCGATCAGCGGCCGTCGGATAATCTATCAATTTCGCAGGCGAGCGATCAAAGGTGCGACATGCTCTAATCCGCTCGTGTATGGTATCATTTGTGTGCAGCTCTTACTATTGTTCGTTTTATTTCGAGTTCGTTCTTTATCCGTATAGAGTCGACTCATTTAGAACTTCAACGAAAAATTGGAGTAGGGGGCGTGTTGTTAGAAGAACGGGATTGAGATTTTATGAATTGTCCAGTTGAGCATTTTTTATTGTTGATTGAAGACTGTTTTAATCAGTCTTTTTAGTTTAGGACGCAGTAGTGTATACATAAAAAAAATATGCAGAGAATGAACAGATAGAGCTAATTTGTAAAAGGTAGGTACCTACCAATTTTTTATGTAAAGAAAGGAACGTGAAAATTTAATCTGAATCAGACAATTTTCTAAGATATCTTAAACTCGATAAAACACACACCTTTTAGAGCCAAAGGGGCCCCTAGAGAATCGTATTGAAATAAATAAATCTAACGATATACTCGCAACTTTAAGCGGTTTCTGACAATCATTTGTTTTCTAATACCGACCTAAGCCAGAAAAAGACCAAACATTATCCCTTTTCATAGCTGACCCCTTGTTCTAGCTGAAAGACCAACGCGACACGACCACATTTTTTTTAAATTCCTAATTCTTTAAAGTATTATACAATTCAATTGTTAGTAAAGTGTACCAAATTCAACAAATGTGGGCATCGCGTCGCGTTTGCGTATCAGCTATAACAGTGAGTTAGCAAAAGTAGGTAGTTAGTTAGTTATTGCTGAAAGTTGACAGAGGTTTTAAATGAAGTGGGTACCTACCCTAACGGTAGGTATAAGGCCGAGTAGGAAACATGAGCATGTCGTCGTAGCGAGCACATACAAACACGGTTATCATGGACGCTCATCGATCGACATGGAATTCGCAATTTAGATCCATTGTGGATTGTCGCGAATACGCTGATTTATTGCCGGGATATGGGTTTTTACATTATCCTATGCGATATTGTCTCGTTTGTCTTTTCTGGTGAAACCAGTTCGAATTTGATCTCCGTAAATAGCCTACGTTAATTTAAGTTTTCCATTTGTTATGTATTTGCTCATTTTTATCTACTGAACTTTTATAATACTTAGTTCGCTTACATGTTGGCCGCAGTCATCAATAAAGTCGTTTGTTTTATTTTATCAGACAGGCTGTTAGACCATTCTCAAAGCGAAACTCGACTCAACTCTGCCAATAACGAGGATACTGGTTGCGTTCATTCCATTGATTTCAAATAACACCTTGTAGGGTTCACCTTCAAGCGTAAAGTCAAAGAGCATTACCTATCTATATGACTCTGTTGTATTTTATGTATTTATTATATTATTACATATGTATATAATTATTGTATGATATTAGGAACATAGGTATTGTATTTTATATATAGGTATCATAGATATAGTGTAGTAATATTATGTAGTTAAGGATTAAACCACTATCTTTTCTGTATGAATGTTGTGCACACGTAGATGCCCACATAACCTCGTCTCTCTCTCTCCCAATAAGGTTTGCAGGAAGAGAACTCTTTTTAGGGTTAAGCTTGCCTTTGCCATTCCTTCTCTAGTTTTATGTTTTTTTATGTACCTATGTTTTATTTAGCGCAATAAAGAATTAAGAATAGGGTTAGCCCTAATGCTTGAATTTATTCCACAAAGTATCAAACGTCGTGTCGTGTCAGCTAAAACAAAAGTTCCGGTTTCTAAGATACGCCACGTATGTAATACCTACAGATTATTGTGTAATATGCAGTATGTATAGTAGACACTTGCTCATACGTGTGCCACATCTGACAATTCAGACATTGACAGAAGAAGTGATTCATCAACGAGGAACATTCATTCATTCAAGTAGGAATATTGGCTACCAGGTAATCATCAATTTAATCATTAGGTAATCATCATTTTAATTCATTCTTTCTGAAAGCACCGATTAATCTTTCTTAATAGAGAACTATAATAGGTTCTGCTCGCAGCTTCTTGCTAAATAAAACTCTGTCAGGAAAAATGTTGTAACCGAAGTCTATAATTGACAGTGACAGGATTTCAGAATGAGAACAAGAACTTCGTAAGTAACGTAGTTCTTCAGAATTGTAAGGAAATCTTCTCATTTGCAGCGCGGCACTACAATCGTAAATCTAATCTAAGTGTCTTTACAAGGAAACGAATAAACTCTCCAATCCAAGCTCAAAGTTTGGTATTTGATGACTGAACATTAGGTGGAGAGGTAAACACAGTTTTTGATGAACTAAAAATAATCACAGATGAATTTCGAAAAAATAGGTTTGGAATAAAATTTTTCAAAGTGCGAGCTTCTTATTTCGGACTCTTGTGTAGACAAAAACAATATCATTGGAAAATTTTATAGTTTGGCCCCCAACATTACAGTTGTAGATAAATGTTCACTTTGCCTCCTTGGTTCACCAATTCTTGATGAGTCTTTTCAGTCCTTTATAGATGAGAAAATTCAAAATATCAAAAAACTTCGGACAGAATATGGCTTTTACAATAATTCGGTTTTGTCTTTTTGTACCTAAATTTACGTATTTTTTGAGATGTAGTCAACTATGGAACAGAGAGCTCTTGGAAGGCTTATAAAACATAATAAAGAATACTATATCATCGGTTTTGAATGTCGATTTAGATGACAAGGCATGGTCGCAGGCCTCCCTGCCTGTCAAATTGGGAGGCTTAGGTATACGTAAAATTTGAAGTGCAGCCCTTCCAGCGTTACTGTCTTCCGTCTACAGCACTAGTTCTTTAGTTGAAAAATTTTTAAAGTCATCTTGTTTGTTCCCACCTGGAATTTCATTCAAAATTTCATTTTTAGACGAAGTTCGAACGGCTTGGCATAGTGCTTGCCCCAATGCTGCTCCTCCAAAATCTATTTTGTCCCAACGGAAATGGGACGAGCCTCTGTGTGAGTTGACACGGAATTGTTTGTTACAAACGTGCTCCAGCTCGTCCGATCCGCACGATCCGCAGATCGTGCCCGTCTCCTGGCCGTTTCTAAATGGGAGTCAGGACATTTATTGGATCCCGTAACTTCCGTATCACAACATGTCTTCGGTCGGGTGAAATGTGTTGTGCGCCTCATTAATGCCAGTGCGGTACTGTTGTCGAACAGCTAGCCTAACGACATCATCCGGCGGGCCTTTGTCACCGCTAGCATACCAGCTATTCTCGAACCAAATGGTCTGTTGCGTGACGATGGTAAGAGGCCCGACGGCATGACTCTAGTCCCATGGGAGTTGGGGAGGCCAATTGTGTGGGAAGCTACATGCGTCGACACACTTGCGTCTTCCCATCTTCCGAGGACATCCGTGAGGGCTGGTGCGGCGGCAGATTTGGCCGAGGATCTCAAGAGACGCAAGGACAGAGCCTACACATATGCTCCCTTTAGGGTCGAGACCCTAGTTCCGGGAGGTACCGAGGCTCTCCGGGTTTTAAAAAAGTTATCTAAGCGCCTGGTCGACGCGACGCGTGACCCGAAAGCTGGTGGGTATCTGGCGCAGCGCATCAGCATTGTCATACAGCGGGGCAATGCAGTCAGCGTCTCTCTTGGGGACGCTTCCGATTGGTATTGATATGGATCAGTTGAGCTACCTGTAGATTGTTTGCAACAGTCTGCAGTTAGCTTAATTGTTTCATTTGTAAATACTAGTCTAATTTGTTTTTATTATTTAATTGTAATTTTCTTTGTCAATAAAGAATAAACATTCCCAAAAAAATACCTACCTAGAGAGATACCTACTAATGAAAACGGTGTCATGTTCTTGTATTAGAATAGTACGTCGAATAAAAGGATTTGTTCAAATTTAACTGAATAGTAAACTTCATTTCTGTTTTGCTTTGTAAAAATTATTCTTCTGGCATTCCGCAGAAAGGACTCATTCTATCATAGATGAAACTGCACTATGAATGTTAAATAACGCTACGCTGCCTTCATAAGGAGCTTAGCAGGAAGAACTAAAAGGGGGATTATTAAAACCACACACCCAACGCTCACTAGAATGTTAATGCTACTCTTAAACACTTGGTAGAGTTTTAGTAGTTTTCTAATGGGTTAGACTAGTTCTTAAGTGGAAAGTAGCTTCAAGTAATTGTTTAAATTGAGATATAAGCAAAGAGCTTTTACAGAAGCAACGCCAGAAATATCAGGCACGAAGCACCAGCTGAAATATTTTTCGGCTGGTTTACATACCTTTTGGATTGGGATAAAAATCAGTCTATTGTTTTATTTGAGAGCTAACTACAATTCAACTAAACTAGGTAGGTAACGTGGTGGCCATGACATCAACCAATAGCGATTTAGTTATTGGTTGATGTGATAGTTTAGTGAATATTTAATACAGGCATTGATTATGATTCAACAATAGCCTGTAACATGGTTTATGTAGTACGCTTATCGGCACTTCCGAGTAGGTAGATTAAACAAAAGGTAAGGCCTATATGACATGCAGCCGCAGTTTTGGTAAATTTACGTCCCGTTAATAGTAGATGTCCAAAGGCGAGTTCTTGAGACAACAACGGGCTGCAGCTACTGCCGCAGACCCATCAACATCTACCGGTACTACAGATCAAAGGGAAATCTTAATCAAAAACGCCCACAATTAGTTTAATGACCACATCCTTATTTCCCTGTCATTTGTGGAATGCACACGCCATTGGTCATGAAATGGCTCTGTTTTACGATTGCAGTGGCGGCGTGCCGCAAATGAGAAGCTTTTAGTGCGAGCGGCCATTGTGCTGTTTGTCATTGTTTAGCAACATGGGGGTAGCCAGGCAGTGGCTGGATGGGATCTCCGGTTGGGAGACAGGCGTGGTATCAAAGTGTGTTAGAATTTTATTAACTGTACTAATATTGTGGAGGTACTACGTTTCAAAGTTTGTTTTAATTTGCAGGCTGACGGACAAACCGATTAACGGTTTATGTTAGCTGTATAATATGTATGTAAATAATGTATAATATAAAAAAAAATATCTTTTCTATAATCTTTGAACGTTTGATGATGATGAAAAAATGATAAATGATAAACTGATCCGATCATTGCTCTACATTTTTTCTGACTCTGAGTGGCTACATTTTATCCAAATACCAGAAGGCGAAGTCGCAGCCAGTCTATATTTGTAAATATAAAGCTCTCTAACTTCTAAAAGGGGTTTGAAGATTTTGGTCAATATTTTTTTTTTGTAATGGCCGTGCACAATAAGGTTTGTATATTTGGATAGAAGAAACTAGAACAAAATAAAAAAAATCTATAGCATAATGTCCTAAAGCGTCAGGTTTCTGAAATGAGTGTTTAAGTGTCCTCTATCCAAATATATGTTTTACTGAGCGCGGCGATTTTGAAAAAAAAAAAAAAACGTTTCTTAAAACATGTTTATACAATGTCCCAAGGGACATTCTTCTCAAGAAATTAGGAGTAGGAATTAGTGCACTTGCTCTAACTAAAGGCTAAAACAAAAAAAAAAAACAAGAAACAAAACGCGCTCTAGAACGTTTTAAATTTTAGCATCTGTTGTATGAAATTTAATTTATTTAATTATTTAAATCTTATATTTTTAAGGGCCAAACACTGACATTTCAGCCTTGTTAGTACGTTCAATTAGTTGCTAATCTTATAAAAAAATATCATAAACCCTCCATTTTATACAGAATTATGGCCGCCATGCAAAGCAGGGCGGCAAAGATGCTTTGAAAAATGCCTATCCATTTTAAAAGAGACCTCACAGTTTCATCAAGACATCTCCATTGCCAATCATACCCACTACAAGCGACACAAGTTCATCTAAAAAATAGCTTTAACACCACACTGACTCGGCAAAACTAATAATTTTGGTGAGAAAATTGAAAATCGTCGTCAATATAGTTATTCTGTGACGGCAAGGACCACTTGTCACATTCTTTCAATTTCGTTCGGCGCTTTTCTTTTGTATGGGTTCGTGGTTCTATTGAATGTGTACCAGATTTAGTTTTGCACATTTATAATTTGCGTTAAGCCGGGTGCTGACTGGCGTTACGGGGCGTAATGTAACGTGATATACTGCGAGCGCTCGTGCAGTCAGTATGGTAATTTTTGGGCTTTTTTCAAAATATTTCAAAAAGTATGAAACCTACAGACATTTCAGAAACTGTTTTAAAATGTTTTGGATTGTAGGTCTCTTTTAAAATTTCGACATCACAATTTCTATTGAAAATTTTCATTTTTATATATTTTTATTTATTATTTTAAATTTCACGTTATTTGCTGAGATATTAAAGACGGAAAAAAAGACAGAAAAAGCATAAGGGTTTCAAAACCGATCTCCGATCTTCGAAACCCTGAAAACACAAACCAACTGTTCGATTGCTAACTTTACTTTTTAATGATTTTATGCTATATCGGTACAAAACGAAAATAATAAAGTCCTAAAGTTGGAATAATTAAGTACCTACCTAATGTGTGATTTGTGTAAACTGATGTGAAACGAGTATTATATTGCTAATAATATGTATGTCATTACTACTACAAAACGCGGGAAAACTAAGTAAAAAACAAGCTGTCACGAATGGATATGTCAAAGGCAATTCGCAACCTAACTTGATATAAAGATTCATGAACCTGATAGCCAATTCAGAACCTGAGGCGTGGTGAAAAAGTGAAAATACACAATTTTTACAAAACGAAAAAGTTTACTCCGTGGTTTATTTTATACCTTGGATTTCCTTCGGGATTGGGAAAAGTGTTTTCGTTCAAACTAAAATCAAACTTTCACATTCAAGACCAACCAAACTATTTCGACTACTTATTACATCTAACCAAAGCATCCTGAATAAATAAAATCAGCCTCTACTTCGCTGTTTATTTCCATACAAATTGGTCGGGAAATGGACAGATCTCCAAAATGTTTCGGCATCCCTCAACTCGGAACTGTTTGTTATTAGTTTTGATTGAGAGAGAGAGAGAGAGAAAAAGAGAGAGATAATTTATTTGACCCCAAAACAAAACACTTAGAAATACCAAATACATAGTCATAACAATCAAAGAGATAAGGAAAGGATCCCCATCCTTATCTCCGAAGTTTGCAGAGCGGAATGGGGAATTTTTCGACTTCTTTCAAATGTTGCAAAAAGTATGAAACCTACAGAAATTGCAAAAACTGTATTGAAATGTACAAACTGATACCTTTCATTTAATACCCATTTGACATTATAGGTCTCTTTTAAAATTGCGACATCACAATTTGTACTGAATTTTTTTTAATGTGCTCATGCGCACGAAACGTATTGTCGTTTTAAATTTTATATTATTTGCTGCTGTACTTGCTGAGATATTAAGGACGGAAAAAAGGACAGAAAAAGCGAGTACGTAAGGGTTTCGAAACCGATCTCCGATCTTCGAAACCCTTAAAACTAAACTTGGTAGTGTAGTAAGCATGATTTTGTCTTTTATGGTAAACCTTACAAATAAGTAAGTAAAACCCCACCCCAGTAAACCTACTAATTCATTTGTGTAAGTGCCCTACAGATAATGATAGCCTCTGTCTGTGCAAGTACGTAAATACCAAAATAAAAAGGACCTAATTAAAAACTTTCTCATCACTGAAATCAGAGTTGCGTAGAGCCTCACGATGCGTAACACCTCTACAATCACGTAGAGCGTCCGCGAGTCACGTTGTTAAAGGGGTTTGAAGATTTTTGTATGGATGGTGCCGACACGACCGGGGAGAGGTCAGGCGCAAAACCAACGGCTAATCGTTCTCGTACTCTGTTGTTGACATTGCAACTTCCAAGTTGGCCCATTATGCGCGGTCCTTCAGTGATGTTAACGGTAATGTTCATCGTGTAAACAACGCCACTATACTACCTCTATAGAGCCATGTTCGTTATGTTGCCTCGATATTAGGTGACAAGTGCAGGCAGGGACTTTTATATCACAGCGGGGTGTAGGGTATTCAATACCTTTTATAAAAGGTTTATATCACAGCGGAATGTAGGGTATTCAATACCTTTTATAAAATGTTTTTTTTGTCACGTGTTTTCATCTATACTTTCGTTAGGCTTGGTCAATGGTCCCTTGCTAGTTTATGAAACATTCTAGCTTAACTTTTTATATTTTGGAGATCTGGTAAAATTCCGGAGATTGTTACACAGCCTCAAAATAAGCAGAGCTTGTGAAAGGCTTACTAAAACATTATTATACATTTAAAGTATCACACCCACATAGTTTATGAAAAATTCTGGCTCAACTTTTTATATTTTGGTGATAGGAAATCTGGTAAAATTCCAGAGATTTTTACACAGCCTCAAAATAAGCAGAGCTTGTGTAAAGTTTACTAAAACATAATTATACATTTAAAGTAGTAAGTTATCACACTCTGCTTCTTTGTTTTTTAAAGGCAGAGATTATTTCTTCATTATTTCTTGCTTTCTCACTAAGTTCTAATTTCCTTGCCAAACTCTTCTTTCAATTCAGAACAAAAGGAAACCTAAGCAGGGATCTTCATAGACCCTTTTATAAGTACCTACCTGAAGTTCAGAGAACCCGTTCCGTCTCCCGTCCCGTTACCCCTAAACCTTCTCGACCCAGATGAGGTGGCCGTAATATGAACAATGACATTACAGGCTATCTCACACGGATAGAACCGTTAAACTACCTGCTAGGATATTAGTTTTACGTGCTTTGAAGTGGCTGGGATGAGATCTTGTCTTATCTTGTGTTTGCAAGTGAAATTGAAAACGGATTCTTGGAATACCCACATGAATTAAAAGTGTGTATGAGTGAACTCACAGAATAACTAACATCAATAGCTAATATCAAGAGTCTTCATAAAGTAAAACTAATAAGAACATTATTTGTTGTACCAACGGAGAAGACATTCTAGAATTTAACTGCGCATCCTACTAATAATGTAAATTTGTTGTGTGATGTGATCTTAAAGCTTCTTTAAAATGTGCTGTTGAAAACCAATGAATAAACTATTATGTCTTGAAAACTGCTAAAAATCTGTTCCTTCTACCCACCATAACCTGCTTCTGCTCACAAATGTGAAATCCTAGCAAAAACGCCAAAGACTATTTCTCCAACAATTTGCCACCTGGAACTATTTGAATTTACAAGCCTGCGTGACGGTTAGCATATTGCCTAGTTCATATGCGTTGTGCGTCGGCACCTTCCCCAGGGCTTATAAGTTCCACTTTACGTGTATGAATGTTGTTAGGAATAATACACACACCCTCGCAGTGTAGGTTTCAGTACAGTTTTTGTCCGTGAAATGATAATGTAAAATCTAGGTTTAGGTATTGGAAGAGTTGGCTATTTTCATTTATCGTTTCATCGTGAATTCGTTTTCTTACGACAATTAGGTACTGGGTGTCGAATAACAACAATCCTGGAACTGGTGAAACTGGATCAAGAATGATCGGCGTATCATTTTTGATTCGACGCTCATTGTTTATCCGAGCTATTTCTTCATAGTATTTTTTAAGTATTAGGGCAGCTGTGTATATGTTTTCAAGTCACATTTTCACAGCTTACTATTCTGTCCACGACACTTGTCTAGCTATCTAGATCATAGCCAATGATGTCTTCCTATCTACGAATTTCGGTCATGGTCAGTCTTAACGGAGACTAGCCATGTGCTCTTGAGGTATTGTCGTGAATATTGTGTGCGCAAACACAAGTGCATGGTGATGAGACCGCAGACCGACAAGACCCCCCGGTCTTGGGGGGCTTGTCGGTCTTGACATGAAATTATTTTTTTTTTTTTAAGTATTCATAGTTTCCAACTTTGAACAACATGTTCATGCCAGTTGACTAGTAACAAAGGAAAATAGTTACTTTAGCCACGATAATTCTTCTTTGGTAGATAGATAGGCTAGTAGTGGGCATACGCCTTAACTTGCACAACAAAATAATGAATGCGAGCCAATGTTGCTCATACCTTTTCATTTTCCCGGAAAGTTACCGTCAAACTTTGTAGATATGAAAAATTATTTTCATGATGCGAGCGGAAGTTTGGTAGTAGGTAGATACTTTTGAAATTAACTATTTTAGTTGTTTTTGGATCTCGACGCAAACATGAGAAGAGTGAGGAGAGAATTTGTACGTGGTCGTAGGGGACCCATACGTACCTATAGAAGTAGAACCGGATTCGAACTGAACAAGACAGCATGAGAGATGACATACTCAATCCCTTTCTTAAAGTGCGCAGGTCTGTCTGACTGTTTGTTATTTTTGGCATCGTAGCTCCTAAACTAATGCAGCAATTATTCTGGTTGATAAGCTCTTTTTGGTGATGAACTAATATTATGAACTAATGTTATTCTGGTTGATAAGCTCTTTTTGGTGATGAACTAATGTTATGTTTCACATGTATAATGAAATGTTTGTACGCCTAAGCGGCAGAATTTAGCGATCTAAAATAAGTCTTATGTACCGACTGTAAAATTACCTGATTCACAAACAATAAATGAATTATGAATTATGATGGTACTTAGTCAGTTTTGTCATTTAGATGTATATAACTATACGTGTGATAATAAAGTAGGTAATAATCGACGGAGAATCTCAACTTTTCATAAAATCTGCTTCTAGTTTCATCCATACTAATATTATAAATTCGAAATAACTCTGTCTGTCTGTCTGTCTATCTGTTTGTCTGTGTGTCTGTCTGTTACCTTTTCACGCCTAAACGGCTGAGCGTATCTTAATGAAATTCAGCATGGAGATGCTACCCCGGGACGGACATAGACTATTTTTTATCTTGAAAAAGAGCGTGCGAAGCCGCGGGTGCAGCTTGTAATGAAATAAAGATTAAATTCTTCAATTTACCCATATAATGAAACCAACCTTAGAGCTTCTTTACCGGGCGGGTTGCGTTTGTTGAAAATTTTAGTTTATTGGTTTATACATAGCGGCAATGGCCTTTACTAACAAAGAAAATTACAATCAAATAATGAAAACAAATTAGAATTAGTATTTACAAATAAAACAATTAAGCTAAATGCAGACTGTTGCAAACAATCTACAGGTAGCTTAACTGATCCATATCAATACCAGTCGGAAGCATCCCCAAGACGCTGGCTGCATTGCCCCGCTGTATGGCAATGGTGATGCGCTGCGCCAGATACCCGCCAGCTATCGGGTCACGCGTCGCTTCGACTCAGATTACTTTTAAAAACCCGGAGAGCCTCGGTACCCCACGGACCTAGGGTGTCGACCCCATAGGGAGCAAATGTGTAGGCTCTATCGAGACCTGCGTATTTGCGTCTCTTGAGATCCTCGGCCAAATCTGCCGCCGCACCAGCCCTCACGGATGTCCTCGGAAGATGGGATGGTGCAAGTGTGTCGACGCATGTAGCGTCCCATATAATGGGCCTCCCCAACTCCCATGGAACTAGTGTCATACCGGCGGGTTTCTTACCATCGTCACGCAACAGACCATAAGTTTATATAAAAATATTCACCAGTCCCATTTCCCACCAGATCAGCACGCGTCGGCAAGACCTCCCTGGTCTCCCGTTTCCTGGGCACCAAGTTCGACGACAGCTACACGCCGACCATCGAGGACTTCCACCGGAAGCTGTACAGGATCCGCGGAGACATTTACCAGCTGGATCTATTGGACACTTCCGGGAACCATCCATTTCCGGCGATGAGGAGGCTGTCGTTTCTTACTGGTGAGTGGCACAGACAGATTGTTAAATTATTAACTGCAAGGTTAAGGAGATGTTCTAGTTATTAACCCCTAGTTATTATTTAAAAAAATAACTGCTTTACAAAAGTTTATCCTTCCTTTTAAAATATTTTGTGTAGTTTTATAATAAATCACTGGAGAAAAACATTTTAAAATCACGGGTTTTAACTCTCTCAGAAAATATAATAACTCCAAATGAATTAAACTTATTCAAACAACTACTACAACATTTTATTATTCCGTTAATCAATCGTAGCGTTACCTATTAGATACTATCTTCTACCCGCGGCTTCGCTCGCGTATTTTCGGTATAAAAAGCCTATTATCTAAGTTAGGCTATATTCTAAATGTACGCCAAATTTCATCTCGATCTGTTTAGTAGTTTTGAAGATCTTAGGTAACAAAATAAAAATCACAAACTTTCGGCTTTATAATATTAGTTGGATATATCTTTTATTGTTTCTTTGATTGTACATATATTTGATTATAGCTACGAAAATTTGCTACGAGCTAGTACAATCTGTAAAATGTGAAAGTAGAAAAATAAAATTAAAAAAATTCGGCTTTCTGGTATTAGTAGTGTTGAATGCATATAACAACTGTCAAACTATTTTGTTGTAGTATCTATAGGTATTATGTTATTTCAAGACTCAGCGATTTATGAACGTGTAGATGAAGATGTACTCAATGGAAATGTAATTCAGCTTTATGCCACCACACCAGGACCTGTCCGAAAATCAGCGCCGCTACTAACTTCGGATTCTAGCTAGCTTTGAACTTTGAACTCAACATCACCGTTTTATGCCCTCACATAACTGTCCCCGGAACAAGCTAAAGCTTAACAGCTCACAGTACTAAAGGCAGCACTAAAGGCAGAAGAGAACCCTTTCAGACTCATCTGGATTTAGTGCGGCGACCTAATTACATGTCACAACGTGTCAACACGTCATTCCTACACGGGTTTAACTAAAAACGAGGGAAATTGGATGTAGAAACGCAAATTAGTTCCCTTTATTGTGTTGAAATTGAAATTGAAACACCAGTAAAGTATAAGTATATTGGTGTTTCAATTGTGGCAATATAATTTTCCTTATCCATACTTCCCAAACTAATATTATAAATTCGAAGGTAACTCTGTCTGTCTAGACAGACAGATAGACAGACAGAGTTTAGGCGTAAAAAGGTAACAGACAGACGTCTGTAACCTTTTTACGCCTAAACGGCTAAACGGATCTCAATGAAATTTCGCAGGGAGGGAAATGATATACCGGGGACGAATATAGTCTACTTTTTGTAACGCAAAAGCGCGTTCGAAGCCGCGGGCAGATGTTAGTCAATCTATATTTATTATGAAAATTAGTCGGACATGCCCCACCGTTGGAGAGAGGCCTACTCCGATACCTATTTATTGTGAAAAAATAAACTACCAAAAACGATTTTGGTTATAAAATTGTTTCTTCGGAAATAAAAAAGCAGTTTAATTAGGTGAGTGCACTTTTGTAGATCTTTTGGTATTTTTAGGGTTCCGCACCTCAAATGGAAAAAAGGAACCCTTAGAGGATCACTTTGTTTTCCGTCTGTCTGTCACGTCAACCCTCTTTCTCAGGAATATCGAGTTGAAACTAATATCAAATACTCAACTCTGTAACCTCGTAATCCGAAAACCTTAAATGTGTTGGTACTTTATTCACAAAAACATATATTTTTGATGCTAGCAAGGGACCAAAACTTATCGGGTACTTCCGGTTGACCTAACCATGATATTTGGCAAGAAGCAAGATCTTATAATTATACGGAACCCTCCTCGGTGCGCGAGTCTGACTAGCACTTGACGTTTTATTTCAACAAGGTCACACGGCCTGCAAAATGAAAACGAAGTCTCAAATCATCCTGCTCCATAAATAAATATCTTTTTCGAACAAGAACTTAAGGATACCAACTTACGTACTTATTGAGAAAAATAAGAGATTGACAGAGATAAAGAAATATTGGACATGTGGTTCTCATCAAATTCTAATAAATAGGTCTCCTACCAGAAGTTTTATTGGTCTTCTAATAGTTTTATTGATTAACATAGACTAGTTATCTTGCGAATAGTTCTGAAATAAGTTCCGCAAGTTTTTATAAGTATCAGTAGTAGTCCATGTTCTTATAAATGAAAGTTATTCAGTCTGCCCGTCTGTTACCTTTTCACACCTAAACGGCTGAACATAACTTAATTAAATTCTGATAAGGGATCAGAGTAATTCCAGGGAATGACATAGACTACTTTTTATCCCGGAATAACAATTGAAGAACATATACTACTTTTTATCCCGGAAAACCAGTTGAAGGAAATAGACTACTTTTTATTCCGGAAAAACGTGTGCGAAGCTGCTGGCAGAAGCTGGTATGTACCTAATAGTTGTTATTGCCAAAAATATTGATCCTTTATGACCTACAAGCTGCTGCCCGCGACTTCGCACGCGCTTTCAAGTAGCCTATGTCCTACTCGGGATATTATTTACCTACCTGCCTTGTTTCACTAAAATCAGTTCAGCCGTTTAGGCATGAAAAGGTAACAAATAGACAAACAGAGTTACTGTCGCAAACCCTTTTCTGATGAGATTCAACCACGCGAATGCATTTTGTTGAATCTCATCAGAGAATACTGATGAGATTCAACGAAATACCATTAATAAAAATAATACCATTCAAACTAATTATCCTAATATTATATTTTGCAAAGTAACGCCTAAATCCATACATATATTAAATCGAAAGTAACTCTGTCTGTCTGCTACCTTTTCACGCCTAAACGGCTGAACGGATCTCGATGAAATTTGGTAGGGAGGTAAATGGTGTCCCGGGGACGGACGCTACTTAAAAAGCGCGCGCTAAGCCGGGGGCAGCAGCTAGTCTATTATATATTTTAGTATGGATGGATTGAAGGTCAATTTGATCCTTGCGTACATAGTAATAAAGTCTACGTAAGTAAATGTTATCCTATCATTATATCCCCGGATAATCCAGTTAAACTTTTATTACGAAGTGGCCGACCGAGTTCGTTAGGGCTCGTCCAACTTTTAATATCATTTGTAGGTTCTTCGTCTCTTTTACCACATTAAAAATTACGCTGAGACATGTCTGAATAATTTGAATACTAGATTTTTTGATTAAATAATGCATAACTACGGAAGTCCTGAATATATATAATCCGTACCTCGATAGAGGCTGGGCGGCGTTTGGGAAACTAGGTACGTTGTATCTTCTCGTCATCCATACCGCAATGCTTGAAACCGAAAGTTTTATATCAGTGCGTCCTACCCGTTATGACCTACGGAGCTGAGACGTGCACACTCACGGTAGGGCTGGTCCATCAGTTCAAAGTCGCTCAGTGAGCTGTGGAAAGAGCTATGCTCGGAGTTTCTCTGAAGAATAGGATTCGTAACGAATACATCTGACAGAGAAGTGGAGACCGCGACTAGGCAAACGTAGTTTGAGACGCCCTCCAGCCAGATGGGATGACGACCTGCGAAAGACTGCGGGCTGATGCTGGATGCGGCAAGCTGAAGACAGGGCGCTATGGCGCTCATTAGTGGAGGCCTATGTCCAGCAGTGGACTAAGATAGGTTGATGATGATCCTTATAGAAAGTTATTTAGAAATCCACATTGTTCTGTGATCTTTTCTATTGTAATAAGATTTATTAGACTAAAACTACTAGACATTTTCGTTGTGTAAGTACCTCCATCTTTAGAATCTAAAGAAAAAAATATACTTTACTTAAATGCTTTGAAATTCATTATTTTATTAAAATTTCTTATATTTTTCATTGCTTGATCCATTTTTAGGGTTTCGAAGATCGGAGATCGGTTTCAAAACCCTTAAGGTCTCGCTTTTTAGCCGACATTAAAAAGGAGGAGATTCTCAGTTCGTCTTTAACTTTTTTTATTTTTATGTATGTATGTATGTTATATCTGCGCCAATTGTTAATAGATTTTGATGATTCTTTCGTTGTTGTATAAAAATTAATTTTGAGGTAGTCTCCTATAAGTTTGATTCACGAGGAATTGCGCCGTAAAATGTAGGTTGTGTCTTCATCCTTGTGTCATCAAACTAAATTAGACTTGAATTATAACTAGATGTCGCCAGTGTAAACAAAATTTTTTGCACGTGAACTCATAAAGACGGAAAACAGGACAGAATAATTTGGCATGTTTTAAAAAACGCTAAACCGACTTCAAATTCCGGTTTATAGATAATATTCATCTATGTCTCGGACGAACGAAATCACCCCTCTCTCCTCTGAGGGAAATCGTTTTATCGTTTTTTAAAACATGCCAAATTATTCTGTCCTGTTTTCTGTCTTTAATAGCTCAGCAGCTAACAATCAGCAAATAACTTGAAATTTAAAATTTCATTTATACATTTCGTGCGCCTGTACAGATTAAAAGAAAAAAAAAGTTAAATGAAAATGAAAATGTAAATTTTCAGTACTTACCTACCTATAAATTGTGATGTCGAAATTTTAAAAGAGACCTACAAGGTCAAGTGGGTCAATCAAAATGAAAGGTTTGTACATTTCAAAACAGTTTTTGAAATTTATGTACGTTTCATAACTTTTTAAATATTTTTAAAAAACTCAAAAAATTACCCCACCTGTCTCCGAGAGTTTTGAAATATGCTCAAAAACGGGGGAAATATTTTCAAAAGGCTACCGCGTATCAAATAAAAGGTATCGGTTAGTACAAAAATATACTGAAAAAAGTCGAAAATTTTACTATTAGATACCTTCTGTTATTCCGAAGATTGCAAAGCGTCAATTTTCAGGTATTCATTAAATAGCAAATTCTCTTACCGGTACCTGTAGTACATATTGGTACCTATACTTGACAAACGTTCGAAACCTCTGTAAATGTTACGTATTCGAAACCCTCGGCGCGCGAGTTACACTCATACTTGACGGATCTGGTTTTATCATCACTTGCTCTTACAGAATCCCATTTTACCTTTAAAAATATCTTAGTAAACGTAAACTAAAAGATTACAATACATTCACGAGTACATCTGAATTGACCAGCTGATAATAATAGAAGAAGTAAATTTAGATTTGTTAATTACTGTTCTAACTTAAGTTGTCTGATATAAATGATTTATTATTATTATGATTAACACTACGAATGCCATCTAGCTGCTGCGGCTCATCTCAATGAAATTGTGTCTTGCACGAAGGTGCCTATAGTTAGTTAGTTTACAGTTCACCTTATAACACGTTGAATGTTATCTAGGAACGGTAACGTTAGAGAGAGAGGCTTCTCAATTTGCATGTAGCTGGCCTTAGAGATAATTAACTGGCGCAGTACAGTACCAACGAGCTTTGCATCTATGCACTCGAAACTGATTGAAAATCAGGGTAAATGTTTTACAACACGCTATTGCCACATAAAGGTTAAAATCATTTTATTTTTAATCCTAGGATACCCCAGATTTTTTAAATAGGTAAGTGTGGCTCAGTTTGGTGCTTGATGATGTTGTTTAAATTGTTCAGCATTGTTTATTTATTTTATTTTAAAATTCTAGAAAAATTCTTAGTTATAAAATTCTCTTAATATGTTTTATATGTTTGATTCTTTTTTTTTGTTGTGCACTTTCATTTCTATTTGAATCATTTTAGTTCAATAGCACACGCGCAGTGAAAAACTTGGAAATTGCGTGTTCAAAAACGGCCGGGAGACGATGAATGAAAGCGGTCAAAACAACTCGATGGGTCAAAACCACAATTTGTTTCGAATTTTCGTATTTGCTCCGAGATATCCTTTGTAGTGTAAAATATTTTCAACCAATATCTGTACCTATCTAGGTTTCTAGAAGTAGAGTATAGTTTCTTATTTCACCTTGGTCTGTGGTAGGTCTCAGTCACTATTATCTTTCTGCTACCTACAGTTTCCTGCGGTTGGGTCAGTTAGGTAGGGGAATTTAGCAGATTACCTCCTACCCGTGAACTGGGTAATTTAATGTCAGAAGCAATGTTACTGCGAGAAGCCTTAGGTTACCTATAACCGCAAGATGCAGGCTTGTCAGCTTGCAACTAGAGGGGTGTTCTAAGTACCTATGTTTAATGTGTATATTTAATTTATTAACGAAGAAGATAACAATGAAATAATATTAATATTAGCCGCAACACCCGTCGGAAGCGTCCCAAAGTCGCTGGCTGCATTGCCCCGCAGTATGGCGATGCTGATGCGCTGTGCCAGATATAACAGTGTGTATCTTGTATTTATATTTATTTATCAAAGACTTAAATTATTTATTCCTTATTAATAGACTCTCTTTTTTGTTTTTTTCTTGTCCCGGTAGAGTACAATCTCGGAGTCTTCAAATCCAGAGTGATTAAGTTCCTTCCCACAGAGGGCGCAATGTGCGCCATTTTGTGAAAATGATAGGCATTGGATTTTGCGTCCATAGGAGCGGGACAGAGAATACGTTTTTGGAACGGCGTAAGCGCAAAAATCATGTTTTTGCTTATTTAGAGTAAAGTCGCGTATTACCGGTCAGTTGACAATACCGGTCACCAAACTTTCTTACAAAATACTTCGTTTACGTGTTTCGTTTTCGTTCGTTTTTCACACATGCAAAGAAGGTGGCGTGATTGTTCCCTGCCCCGACACATTGACCCCCGCCTAGATCCGACCGCACGTCACTGACAACGAGGCGCATGTGTGTTTTACGTTAGGTACTTTCTTATAACTTTCTGGCTGCAGAAAATAAGAGGTGAGTATCGTTATATTCATACTACATTTATGGTCTGTACTAATTTTTGCCAGTCAGTTATAATATAAACTAACTATTCGTTTGATTGTAGATTTCAAGAAATTTGCAACACGTTTTTTCTTAAATAACACCTCAAAAGTGCACAGGTGGTTAATGCCGATCACCGATGATCGGTATTAGCTGCAAGTCACGGATACAAGTACAGTGGCCCTATAATTTTTTTATTTCAGAATTATTATTATTTACGCCGTAAATCTTAAAATTTTGTACATAATAAGAAATTCCGGTTTTTAGTTTTTTGTTAAAACTTATTTTTTTTAAATTTTAGGATTTCGGAACATTGGGCTAGTAGGCAAGGATTGAAGGTGATATTGAACCAGGACAATTCAATTCATTGTGGGCATTGGGATCATGCTGAATGTTCGGGATATGAGTAAAATATTACATAATTATGTGATTTGTGCCGTTAAACTGACTGACCGGTATTGTCAACCTGCCGACCGGTATTGCCCGCTATGTCGGACAATGCCGGCCAAAGATACTTTTTTTTATATCTATTGTTCCTTAATATGTTTTATAAAAAATATTCTATCATAGTTTCTGACTATGTTAGAATAATAGTTAAACTTTTGTTTTCTTAATAGTTTTTCAATAAAAAGTTGATTGCAATTAGTGTAAAGTTTGGTCCTTAGTTTTTGTTACACCTGTATATTTCCGTATACTCTAAAACTTCTGAGTTATGAGTCTAGACAATTTCACTCCTTCTTAACTGAATTATAAATAAAAGAGTTAGATATTTACTTTGCGTGATGAACTTAACAATTTGACATTTACTGCGATAGAGTTGGGACCACTTGACACATTTTTATCAGAAACCAATTTCCGATTCGATTCTTGTCGTTTTAAATCGGAAGCATTTCCACAGTTTCGGAAATAAAATTGAATCAAGCCAATGGGAAATTAGATCAGCAATGGAGTAATTTACTTTGATTTACTTCATTGTATTCCAGCTAAATTCGATGCAGAATGTTTGTAAACAATTCACCCATACTTAACTTAAAATTCACTCTATTGTAGCGTCTTTTTATACGGAATTTACATTACTTGTTAATTTGTGATTTTTCCTTCAATAAATATTGCTTACAATTACATTTGAAACACGACGCCAAGCAAGTAAGTTTAAGTTTTTTGCCGTGGTTTGCTTACAAACATTGTACATCGAGTTTGGCATGGCTAGTGTAGGTATAGTTCTTATTTGTTTTTATTCCTTGATTGTTATTTATCTTTGAAGGTGTCTTGCAATGCGTAGGTACAGCTTAAAATAAGTTTTTTAGGGTTCCGTACCCGAAGGGTGAAAACGAGACTTTTACTAAGCCTCCGCTGTCTGTCCGTCAACGGGCTGTATCTTAAGAACCGTAAAAGATTTTCACAGAATGTGTATTTCTCTTGCTGCAACAACAAATAATAAAAATAAAATTAATATTAAAACGAAAGGGGGCCCCATACAAAAAACTGATGGATAGATTTTTTGGCAATTTTTTCTCTACTTTTGTCAAGGCTCTTGATCCGTAATATGTAGACAGTTAAAATTTTGACAGGGTGTGTATAACTATTTGATTATGGGCATTACCCCCCGTGAGATAAAAACCAATAATATCAGGGGAGGCCTGGGACCAGCAGTGGACCAACATAGGCTGTGGAGGTAGAGGAGGAGGTATAACTATTAATACCGCTATAACAACAAGTAATAAAATTATATTAATTTAATAACTAAGGGGTCCAACAAGTTGAGTATCAATCACCAAAGTTAAGCAACGTCGGGCGCGGTCAGTACTTGTACGCGTCATTTTGGCCTTTTGCTTTTTTCGATATTCTTTTATCCGCTGTTTAGGGTTCCTTTTGTCAAATAGTTATGTACGATGATACGGAACTCTCCGTGTGCGAGTCGACTCGCACTTGGTCGGTTTTATTATAAATGCATTCCGTTCCTAAAACCTTTCGAAATTGTTGTCACAAAGTTGTCCAAAGTTTGCTACTATTGACCGAACACCTACACACACCCCTATAAGCATCTACCAAAGTAATCGAAGTTCATGCAATGTTAAACGGTTTCTGGAAATTCGAAATGCAGCTGAATTGAATAAGTAGCTGTAGGTAGTAATATCTACTACCTAGATTCCAGTTAATGGAATAATTCTTGAAGCAAACCGTGTGAAAAGCTAATTAAAAAATTTATTATATAAAGCAAGAAAGTGAATAGCGTTATTTATGTCTTTGTTCCGCGGCAGGTACAAAGTAACTGTTGACAATAATGATCGTGTGCTTATTCTAAAGTTTTTTTGGACTCGCCTATTACCTACACATACTACCTTACCATTACTGAGCCATTACTGAGTGACAAATTCTCCTTCTGTTCCATTTCAACCCTCGACCACAATCATTTAATTTTGTTTTTTTTTTCTCTAACGAAAGTTTTTTTCTCAATATAATCAAACAAAAATACAAAACTTTATATTTTTATTCTTAAGTTACATTATACATTGTTCAGTGTTCGAGACCTCCTTGTAAGTATAAGAATACCTGTTTATGAGGTAACGCTCTTCCTAAAGCTTCGGTCAAACCTGCGCGTCAAACACGCGGGACGCGGGACGCGAAGCGAGAGCGTCATCAACGTGAAACTTTTTCCTTAAAAGTTCCTGCGTCTCGGTCGCGTAGGTGTGCATGGCTCCATTGAGGCACCATTGCAGCGTCCGCCGCGCGTCTGACGCTCCCGCTTCGCGTCCCGTGTCCCGCGTGTTTGACGCGCAGGTTTGGCCGAAGCTTTATCATACATTCATTATGAATTTATGAGTTAAAATATGTTATTACAAAAATATGTCACAAAAATAATCTTAAATAGAAACATGAATAACAATATTTACGAAATTTGTTGAGGGTAGGTTTCTGTTAACTTTCGGTTAACTTTATTCTATTGTAAGTTCAAGATGTTGCGTGGTACAAGTGCAAGTTAGTGCGAGTTGAGTAGTGGGTGTTTGTCTAGTGAGTGTTTGTGTAGTGCGTGTTCGTGTAGTGAGTGTTTGTGTAGTGAGTATTTGTGTAATGTGTGTGTTTGTGTAGTGAGTGTCTGTGTAGTGACTGTTTGTGAAGTGAGTGTTTGTGAAGTGAGTGTTTGTGTAGTGAGTGTGTGTTTCGTTAGGTGTTTCTGAGGACATCGGTCTCATAAGAACAGATAATCTTAATCTTTACTTTTACCTACCAATTGACGATAACCCATCATCCCAACATTTTCTGGGAGAAATTCGCTTTCAGCGAAAAGGCCGCCTATTGTACTATATTATACTATAATCTAAAATATAAACATATTTTAGATTTAGATATAACATATTCTTTTTTTATTTCACATTTCTCTGATAATAATAATAAAACCTCTTTTATCGCCAGGTGACATCTTCGTGCTAGTCTTCGCTATGGACAGTCGAGAGTCGTTCGAGGAGGTGATGCGGCTGCGAGAACAGATCCTGGAGACGAAGGCGAGTGCAGCCAGCGGCAACAGCCGGGGCAAGCGGCAGGTGCCGCGGGTGCCCATGGCGATAGCAGGCAACAAGTGCGACAAAGAGCTTAAGTTAGTATTTTTTTGAGGGGCCTTATTCAGCCCCTCAATAGTCTTATCAGACAAATCAAAGGCAAAATAAAGCAAAGTAAAGCATATCGTCTTCACCAGAATCGGAGACGTGGAGATATGTAGGAGCAAAATACAATAATTGCCAACTTAATTATGTTCATACGCCATGACATCCCCGCGATTACACCCCAGGGGTATCGTCGGGAATCGTTAATGCCCCGTGGCACGTGCCACGGGGCATACGCTATAGGGGTATTTCCTATAGTAGATAGCTATACCTAGTTCACTAGACCACCCTACCACTGTTAAGATTTTTCTTTTGAAAGGGACTAAACTTTGGTGCCTTAGTAGACTAGGTACCTATAGGCCAGCACAGCAGTTTGTCTACATAATACAAATGCCGCAATGCAAAGATTCCTAATATATTTATAAAGTATTCCTCTCTTGACTTCAAAATACTTAGCACCGATCACCTCAGCAAAGGTGCCTAAGTGCCATGCCGTGGCATCGATAAACTCAATTTACAGCCAAACGAACTCTACAATCGTTCATGGCTGTAAAGGCCATAGATATGTACCTATATTATACTCACAGCTTAGAAAATGCAGATGCTTCTCAGTTTTGTACTAGTGGTTTTGTTTAAACTTAAACACTTCAGAAGGAAATGGTTCAGAGTTTCTTACAGGCATGTTACGAGTACAAGTATCTTACTTCCAAGTATCGTACTTTCTTGAATAAGAAACTAGAAGCGGAAATGCACACAGACGAGTATTTAGACAGTCTATTGAGATTCCAGGAGAGTGCTTTCAAATGCAAAGCAGCGTCTTGAAGAGCCGGCAAACAAGATATTGTGAGATTCCATACAAGAGAATCTGTAATATTAGAAAACTGGGCTTCGTGTAGTAAGACGTGATTTTAAGTCACAATTGATTTTTTTTATAAAGATTGGGCTATTCCTACTTTATTTATTTCTCATCTCAGAAAGCACATTAGAAATTAATGGTTGTACTAGTGTTTCTCTCGAAAAAGGATCTCGCATTTTGTGCTAGATTTATAAACCGCTCTTTCAAGTAAAAAAATAGACTTTGTTTCGTTTCTACCAAATATTTTTTAACCACAGAACGGTGCAACCTGAAGAGGCGACTGCATACTGCACCTCCCAAGACACCGCGTGCGTTTTCGTCGAGACCTCAGCAAAGAAGAACTACCAAGTTGAAGACCTCTTCTACGAACTTTTCGTCGTTGCCAACTTACCCTTGGAAATGGCTCCCAACCACCACAAAAGAGTCAGTACAGCCTTTGGCAGCCCCTGTACCCTACCCCCTACCAGTAGCCAGAGTAATAGAAGCAAAAAGTACACAGTATCAATAAAGAGAAGATTGTCCGATGCGTGTGGGGTAGTTGCACCGAATGTGAGACGGCCCAGTATAAGAACAGATCTAATGATAATGAGAAATAAGACTTGTGCCAAAGGGGACAGCGACAGTGCTACTGGAAGCCCGAAGATCAATCTGAACAGGTTCGTTCGGGCGCCGGGGCCGAGTGAAAAGAGATCGTGCGTAGTACAGTGATATTGGACTGTTTTAGGCATTTCAGGCCTCGTATAATTAAGTCTGTAAATAAGTGAACTTCAACTGGGTTTGTTCTAAATTGTACGGTACGACCGATCATTAAAATTTATGCAAGAAAATAATGTGTGTTTTGACGCATTACGTTTTTAAAGTACATAAATGGTTGTTGAATATTTGGCCTAGGTTAACTATTTAAAAGTGGTGAATATGGTCGTTTTGGGGGAGGCCTATGTTCAGCAGTGGACGTATACGGGCGGATGATGATGATCATGATGATGTTGAATATGTTGAATATGACATAAACTTCCATGTTTGGGACGCATGTTCATTCGAGGATTTATGTGTACTGATGACGAACTAACTAAAAAGGTTATAGGTATATCGTTTAAATGTGTATAAGCCACGCTATTGCGGTCCGTTTGAAACAACTGTGTGTACGAGGCCTAATGTTAAAATTAAAGCTGGTGCTAATAGAAAGTTGGAACGTTTTTAGCGAAAAACATGAAAAACAAACTGTGAACTTTACCAGTTTATAATTTGTGTCGGCGTCGTCGGGCAGAATTATAAAATGAATATACAGAGCGATACAATTTACGGAATGACACGAACTCTGCAAATAGCTGCAGCCTTATTTATAAACGTGAATAATTGTAGTGTTTGGAAATGTGACGACAAACTATGATAGGCTATGTTTTTCAATGCTACGCTCAAGTGTGAAGTTATCTTCTTATGGTATTTTGTGGTACGAAGCTCTTCGTATTTTGTAGCTAGGTACGGTACGACCGGTCATTAATATTTAATTTGACTTTCGTTCAAGTATGACGTAACCAAAAAGTATGATGGCAAAAAATTTTGCAAATAAAAAAACTGACACATTTGAAATAACTTCTCGTTTGTAAATAAGGCTGCTAAAACTTAAATTAATGAAAACTCAATTTGTATTAAATGTACTGCGAGTTGGAGTTCTATAGCTTAATGAGTGTAACCACTTATTATTAAGTGTTAATTAACGCTTGTTTTATAAGTTAAATAGTTAATATTGAAAACGGATTGTTGTCGAGCTTGGAATATGCCATGTAAGTTATATTAAAGGCTAGCACACACCATAACTTGACTAGTATGAAGTGATTAGTAATAGGGTTTTTATAAAAAAAAAGCTTACGCTGATTAACTTCTGTATGAACATGTATAAAGAGCCCTTATACAGAGGATATGGTGTGCAATAGCCATTATGTATGATGTATCTTCGACGTACAGAAATTGTAAAGAAATTATGTAAATTTGAAACAGAAAATATGTCTGCTATGTTTAGCACTACAATAAGTAGTGGTGGAGTCTTGTAATTGCAACAAAAAAAATTGGAGTCCTTATTTCATTGCAAGATTATTCTATATTTATGAGAAAACTGTATTTTTTTAAGGATTCATCAACAAGTAAATTTAATGTAGATTTATTTCACCGTCCGACATAAATAACAGAAAGCTGTAGAGAATAAAAAACTATTTTAAAATGTCCTGACAAAAGCAGAAATAGTTGCAATTACCCGTCCTGGTGGGCATTTTTTTTTTTCTATAAGTGCGGCTGTACAGAACATTTTGAAAAACATGCCTGGAAAATAGTTCAAAGGGTTTTAACATCTATGCCTTTGTAATAACATCCAGTTTTTCACAAAAATACTTATTAGCTGTGGGATGGGTAATTGCAACTACATATATACCTAAAAGTAGCGATGGGAAGTTTAACGTAATTTCATCGACTGGCATGGTAGCAAAATTAAAAGTCAGAGATATGACGTTTTATAAATGTTTTTATTAATAATTCAGTAAACAGTCCTTTACTAACGAATCAGCCTTTTTACTCTTTACTCAATTTTTGTCTTAACTTTATCGGAAACACAGTATAGAAACAAAATAGCCTTTTTTTGCTATTTTTCGTTTTGACATCTACAAAACAAAATAAGAAGTTATATAAAAAAAACTAGAAAACATAACGCCTAGAACAATTTATTTTATATTTTAATTTTCGTTCGGAAAATTTACAACTATTCCAACGACACATTAACATGACTAATAGCCAAAAAAGTACGTCATTATTATTTACTAGTATTTCGTTATTCATATATCGATAAAGTCATATTCACTGTCACGTCAGTAACATTTTCATACTTCATACAAAAATGGTCAGATAATTGCAACTAACCTAAACATTGAGAAATAGTTGCAATAAGAAGACTTTTGAATTCTAGTTTGGTAAATGTAACTGGATAATTTTGAATAGATTTATCGTAGAATGAAACTAATACGTTAAAAGCTACTTACCGAGAACTTGTAAAAAGCCCCGAAAAATATTTTTTTTTTATAAAAATACGTACCGCGTGTACTCGTCGACGCGAATAACAAAATGGTGGTTAGTTATAAAGCCCTGTCATTTAGACAGTTCTTGACCTCTCAGCGCCATCTATATTTTTATTGCAATTTTAATAGAAGAACAATTTTACGCCTGACGTTGTTCAAAACAGTGATCCCAGAGGGCGTTATTTAAATAAGTTGCAATTACAAGACTTCACCTTACTTACATATTTTTTATTTAGTTACCAAGTTTCGTTTATAATATATATTTATTGTTATTTTGTGTGATACACTGTATGGACCAACTTAAACATTTTATAACACCTATTTTAAGATAGGTATACAGCTTCTGTGCTTGGTGCATTCAATATCACATTTCCAGATAGCAAATTTGTAACAAAAAAAAGCATGCAAATGCGCCATGGTCCGTGCAGAACGACACGTTTCATACGGACCAAATTAAATTTAATATAACCCCATAATTACATGCTATGCTCAATTCTTTTACTTCGTGGACGCACATTTATGCACAATTATATGAAATAAAATTTCACCAAAAATAAGTTATGGTCTGTACGCAACGTATCACATGTTATTTTCGGTATTTCATTAAGATACCTACCTATTTATATCGTAACATTCAGGCAATGTCTGCATATCAGCCAGAAGAATATGTTTATCATACATTTTAATGCTATGGCGGGACCAATCAAAATTAATAATTCATTGTTGCTTACATTATCAGATGAAATTTTTATTAGTGTTTGTTACGCAATTATTTAAAACCGTGCGTTATTTCAAAGGCGATAATTGTAAAAAGCTTTTGTGAATTTGAAAAATTGTTTTATTTTGAAGTCAACAGCATTATGTTTGGCAATGTCTTGACGATGTTTTGATAATACGGTAGGGCCCGACGTTTCAACAGGTTTACTGGGATGACTGGAGTACTGGAGCTACCACCTCTGCGAAGCGGGGGCAGCATTTTTTGCAACTACCCTCACTTGGTCATCCCGTTACCACGACAGAGTGTAAACCTATTGAAAGGTCAGAAAAAATAGTTAAGTAAACGCGATAAATACCCGTGAATATTTATAATAAATTAATAACGTGTTCTGATCGCGTAAGATTAAAAAACTTTATATTTTATTATTAAATCAAACTTCCCAATTTTAACTACAGTAGATAATTTTCATGATTTCATGATCCTCTGTAAAATACTGTCAATGGTTTTATAACTACAATGTATGTATACCTATTTACTTAAAAATAATATCTTAACATATTGAAGAAATAAAGTAATGATCGTTAACTATTTGCAAATTTTATTTGACCTCCAAAAACTTCGAAGTTTGTACCGATAACTCAAATTCGCGTGGTATTCCTCATGTAGGAATTTCATTAGGTTTTCTTGGGAACCTCAGTTCAGAATATTTAGGGGCTTCATCATAAAACTTGTATTTTTAATATAAGGACCACCCGGCGAGGTTCTACATGACAGGGTTGATAAAATTACATGAAAGCACCTACATGGTACCTACATGGACCTACATGGTACCTACATGGACCTACAGGTACCTACATGGAGGTACCTGCAAAGTCTAAGTTAAAAACGCCAAAATTGACTAAATACCTTGTAAACTAGATAGGTACCTATGGTGGTCAGTCGCACTAAATCATATACAGTCGATTCTCGTTAATTCAAACCTGCGATAATTCGAACCTCTCTATAATTCAAAGTTAACCGAGTTCCCTAGAAAATTTCTTTATATTTCGAACCAAATCAATAGATTTTTATGTTAAGTGGGGACGAGCGGGAATAACCCAACAAAACGACGCGTTAATTCAAACTCATCGGCGTCAAACACTTGATAATTCAAAGTTGCAGAGTGAAAGAGACAGAAAGATTGCAGAACTTGCAGAGGTAAGTACATATTGAAACAAGTTCAAACTTGTTTGTTTTTGATAATGATTAGTTTGACACACACAATACCTTACCAAGCTTCTGTCTACAAAACGAAAGTGATGAAAAGAATTTCAGGCACTTTTTATTTTTAAAAAAGTTATTGAGCAGTCTGCGCAGCAGCAATGTGCTTTGATATAACAGAGTTCTTACGAAAGATTAATTAATTTACATTATGAATATGTACAAGTATGTGCCTACCTCTAAACTTTTGTCATTGTTAAAGAGCCCTGCTTAGAAAGAAAGCTGTTTAGCAATTATTAAATGATCATTGATCAACATTCAATAATTCGAAGTTTTATATATTTTCTCTCAAAAATTTCGAACCATTTCTTATTTCAAACACTCGATCATTCGTAATATTTTAAGTCTCTCGAGTTTCGAATGAACGAGAGTCGACTGTACTATATTATAAAAGCAAGTAACTCTCGGTTAGTTCTAGAATCTAAGAATAAACTAATAATAAAACAAATTAGAATATATCATAAATTAATATTAATATTTACAAATAAAACAACAAAAACTGACACAAATAACATAAAAACAACATGGTAAAGCTTGTCGTACACCTGGAAAGCACCGCTGCCGCACAGCACAAAAATGTGCATTAAAATGTGGGCTTTAACTCCTAACATTTACATGCGTTTTATATTGACGGCATCAGATGACAGACACCTCGCGAACCACTCGTTTGAAGTTTGTGGGAAGCGATTTTGTCGAGTTTTTAAATGTATCTAAAGATTGACCAGATTGAGCCCATATTTTAATGCACATTATTGTGCTACGCGGTAGCGACGTGGGATTAATGCGCGCAAAGCTTCATTACTAAAAATCAAAACAAAACACAACTTACACAAATTTTTGGCTTTGACTAGCTTTCATTCATCTCTCGTCCGTTTTCAAACTCTAATTTGACAATATTTCGCTGCGCGTATGAAGGAAGCGTTGTTGAAATTTATGTTTTTATTTATAGTTACTGTTTGCTAGTAGTTTTCTGTTATTGTAATCTGTTTTTGTTAGGTTTTCTTTATTTTTATTCATCTTGTAGCAACTAACTCCTTACAGCGCCCGGGATGTTGAGTGAGAGGAAATACTCGATAATAGTTTTCTAAAGATTTTAAGTGATTTGTTGCATTATGGCATTACGAGTGCCAACTTTGACAAGTAAGCAATTCATTCTCGCACACTTTTTCCGTTTTGGACTTTGGTATTTTGCAAGTTCACTGAAAATCACTCATACCAACTATACAGGGTGCCACGGAAAGGGTAACTAAGCCGAAAGAGTGTGATTCGGGA
Organism: Eupithecia inturbata; assembly: GCA_963662085.1. Taxonomy (NCBI): domain Eukaryota; kingdom Metazoa; phylum Arthropoda; class Insecta; order Lepidoptera; family Geometridae; genus Eupithecia; species Eupithecia inturbata. The sequence continues at coordinate 4,142,346 of OY759191.1, read as the reverse complement.
CCCCGAGGAGATCAACTTTTGTTCTACATTTTTTTTTATTATCGTATTTTCTTTTGAAAAAGGTAAGATACCTTTTTCTTCATATTCGTGTTCTTTTACTAATATTCTTACATTATTATTATTTTGAAGTTTCTAAGGGTTTACATAATTTTTTTGTAATAAGTTCACGTCGAAACACTAGTTATATTGAAAAAAACCAGCAAAAAACCTTTGTGAAATATTTTATAGTTAATGTTAAATAATAAAGTAGTTCTAATTTGTTTTTATTAGTTGATTGTAATTTTCAGAGTCAATAAAGGCCATTGCCGTAAAAAAAAAGTAGTTAAGTAAAAAGAACACGTTCCTAGTCGTGTTCTTTTTACTTAACTACTTTTATTTTAACTTATAAAAGTCTTTAAAAAAAACTACACAAATTGATCCCCGGGCTCCAGAATCACTCCACTTCGGCTTAGTACGCATGTTACGTGGCACCCTGTATAGTTATACTGTGCTTATACTAGAATGACTGAAATCTTTGTATTCGCTGGGCATAACAAAATCAATCCGTGTTTATATTGAACTGCGTCCGTTTAAACTGTTAGTTATAGACTGCAACCCTTGCAGAATGCAAAACTACTTGTAGACTACTTACTAGACTCTCTAGTAAGTAGTCTGTATTGTACTGTGGCAGAGTAAAAATAAAGAATATAAATATATTTGTATTTGCAACGTCTTAACTTTAACATATTTGTACGTATACAACAACTAGGTATACAGGGTGGCTTTTTGAGAAGGGATGGCCAAATCAGAAACCATTAGATAGAAAAGTCGTAAAAGGAGTAACCTCGAAATTTATGAAAAAATATCTGCATATATAGATATTTTTTTTATACAATAGCCTGCTACAGCCGTGTGTAATTCCGGCTGTAGGGCATGCCCTAAAGTGAAAAAAAAATACAAAAGAGGTCATGACCTCACCTCCTTCGTTTTTTTAGAGTAGAAATGGCAACTTTTTATTTTACTTACTTAAAAAGGTTTTAACCAACCTTAAAGTTGAACTGTTTCAAAATACAACCCTTGCGGGCTTTCTGTACTCTATTAAAGTCTATACTGTGGCAGGGCAAAGCAACGTTAGGTATTTGATTTCTCCCAGTCAGCACGTTCAATATAACTTCAAATTGAATTCCACAAACACATTTGACTGAACCAAGCGTTGGGTTTTGTTATTTTATCTCATTTATTGTGTTTTTGCTCCCAGACAGATATCACGTGTGGCAATAACATAGCGATTGGTTATTTTGACCTTACCAATAAGTTCAGAAGTTAATAAGCACTTTTCACTTTTGGACAAGTGGAGTGAATGAAATCTATTTGCATTTGCCAACCTTTTTGTACTAATACTCAGGCGAAACTGAATATACAATGTTTGTAAACATTGTCCCCATATTAAGCCTAAAAATCACTTTCTTGGTATCGATTTAGAGTCAGATTTAGCGGTACAAATCAATTTGAGCTGTTTTCTACAATTCAAAACGCTGATAATATATTTATTAACGAACACCACGCCAAAAGAGAATTTTGGATTTTTGTTTTGAGAGTTGCTTACAAACATTGTACATTGAGAATGGCAGGAGTGGTAGGTTGTATTCTGAGGAAAATACATAGGTAGGTTCTCATTTTTATCCACGAAAAAGGCTTGAGAAGATTGTTGACACAGGTTTTTTCGCCGTAAAAATCAACAAGTAATTCACCGTGTGTATGCGCCGTCAACAAGCTTCCATAGTGATCCATACAACACTGACGACCGTTCCGAGGTACGGGGGCGTATCACCGCCCTCCAGGCAGCTATTGTGAATTGTATTTTACATAATAATAGGAAGGTCAGTACATAAACCAAGAAGTCATAAATACTTCAAACAAGTTAGGACCACCAAGAAAATAATATAGTTGTGAAGATCAAAACAGAGAAAGTTACATCTGGCAAGTCGTTTAGAACATTTAACGTGCTAAGTTGTTTCAAAGCTCTACTTTGATTGCAAAGCGTTGTAGCTACTTTAGAGTTTCAATTCAAGTTTTACTTTGATGTTTTGGAAATTTGTCCGATTTGGTTTATTTACATACTATCTTCTACCAGCGGCTTCGCACGCGTATTTTCGGTATAGTAAGTAGCCTATTATCTAAGTTAGGCTATATTCTAAATGTACGCCAAATTTCATCTTGATCTGTTTAGTAGTTTTTGAGTTCTTAGGTAACAAAATAAATTTCTCAAATTTTCGGCTTTATAATACCTATATAAGTAGGAATTAGGATAAGTTATTGTAATAATTAACAAATATGAACAAATATAACACAAATGAATAATAATATATTATTAACGATACTGAAATACCTTTAGATTTCTTCTGCTGCAAAATATCACGAGTGGAGTGGCCGTTGTACACGGCATCTAGCCTCAGTATTTTTATATTATTCTCTGCCTACTTAAACAGTGATTGTGTTGTGGGTAGGGTAGAAGACAGATTAAAAATAATAGGCTTTTAAAGCTCTGCGCGTGCGCAACTGCATCCAAACTAGGAAAACTACCCCACAGAGGTCGACAAAATATTTTGACCAAAAATTTTAAACTTAAACGAAACAAAAATTCGGTAGAGTAGTTATTGTGTGTTGTTTTATTCAGATGAAACTGAATACGAACAGTAAATCCATAATACGATTTCCCCCGAAATTTCTGTTGAGTGCGATACGAAGTGAACAATTCTAGTAGGCATTGAATTTTAATCAGCATCGAACAGATCTGTTCTCCAGTTTGATTCATTAAAATTAACCCAGTTCCTCTTGGTCGAGGGTTTGAAGTTTATTTAAGACCAATTAATAATTATACCTAGTTAATTTTAGGATACCTACACCTACTTACGGTTAGCAATGTGTGCAGTGTTATTTTATTAAGTCTGGTGTAAATAGCAAAATTTGTGAGATTGTTTGTGATAGTAATCGTGATAGATTAGTAATCAATCTCTGAAACAACTGTTCTGACAGCACTGTGTAGTTGTATGTACTCGTAGCTCGTTGTGTAAGTACTACATGAGCAAAGCCGTGGGCATAAGCTAGTTAATACAATTAGAGGTGGGAATTAATCTGGCTAAAGAAAGAACGACATTTCTCATACATCTTTCTCGATGCGAGGCAATCTAGCTACAATACAAAAATCAACATGCAGAAGCTCACCTTGGTACTTTTTTTGGTGGCTGTAATTATTAATATAAATATAATTACAGCATTATATGTAAAATAGGTAGCTCGCCTACCTATGTTTAGTAATTTCACGTTTTTGGAACTCTTTCCATTTTAATTTCGGAGGAGGGCGTTGTCATCTGCGACACAGTTTTTAAAACTTCTGCAGATGGAATCGTTTCCATTTTATAATCATGTATCCATTGTTTTTGTTTTATAATAAACGATTTATTTATTATTATTATTAAAGTCTGAGCACATACATCCAAACCGCTACTGCACTACAAAAAAATAAGCATTTAAATACTTAATTATAAGATACATTTTACGGCGAAAAAATGGCATTTCACAAGCTTCAATCGAGTGGCCCGCGAGCTGTATATTATCTGATGCCATCAATTTAATATGCATTTAAATAATACGTTAATATGCATTTAAATATTTAAAGCACATATTTAAATGCTCATTTTCGTGTTGTGCGGGTTTGGTTCTATGAGTGCCAACCTTTACCTTTTAAAGTATGCTGAGACTCACACGATCAGGAATGTTTAAACTATGGTATAGATTCCTGGGGTAACAGCCTTAATACATTATAGTCGATAGGTGTTATGCAGTATCGTATCAGGCAGCAGGCATCTGAACCATTGAGCTGTGAAATGACCTGACGCGGCACACTTTGTATTTCCGAGCGAGCTTGAGACAAGAATCTATCTATTGGGGTTATGGCAACCTCGTTTTACGGTTAACTACGTTGAATATCGTTTAGGCTCTAGTTGTACGTAATAATATAATTTTTAATTGATTGTTTTGCTCGGAACTCCGGGAGGCTATGGGTAAAATTCATGTGCGGATTGTAATGAAGTATTTGAGCGCCAATTTTTAGAGCACCACAGTTTCAGCACTTATTCTATTCCCAATTTGAGCACCTACGAAGACGTTCTTGCTGGTGATGGGGTCTTGATATAACTAGCTGTAGCTTTTGCAATTAGATCTAGATTTAAGATTAATATACATAGTTTTAGACCTAGGTACTAGGTAAAACCTAGGAGTTTCTTTTTTATGAATAAGCTTTATTAAGAACTAGTTGCGCCCTGGGGGCGGACGCGCGCTCTGAGATCTATCTGTGCGTGGTTATTTGTTTGTTTAATGAAATTATAATACATACATGTTTCATTATTTACAAAGATATATTTTTAGCATGTTTTGAGTGAATGTGCGAGCAAGAAATATTTTATTTTCATACAAATTTCAGAAATTTATTGCGCACCCGCTGTGGGTAGTTTTGTAAAAATAAAATATATGTGTATAATTATTTACTTTAAAATTTATTTATACCGAGTTTTTAGTTAATCGAACCAACGAATAATAATTTTCCTTATAAACTTTACCTTCTTTTGAACTCTCAGAGGTTAATTTTTAAAAATTAGATTAGCTTATGTGTTATTTAGGATCCTAAACTGTCTACATACCAAATTTCATCTAAAAAGGTTAAGTTTAGTTAAGTTTAGTAGTTACGGAGATAATATGTATGTTGTAACAAACATTCACACAAACTTTCGCATTTACAATATTAGTAGAATAAACGTTTCTGACTGACATTTAATTCGAACGTTGCTGTCGATAAAATTAAATAAAAAGCCGCATAAAATCACACTTTTCATTTATTTTTATTGATATTTTTCACGTAGATACATTGAATGTAACATTCATTCATACATATGTAAAATTTATCTTAGTACAAATTATTTTGATATTATTGTTCACAATAATGACATTTATTTAAAAACGTCCTATTTTCTTTTTTAGCGCTTGTTTATACTATCTATAGAAATATAACATTAATGTGATTTGTTTATAATATTATTGCACTGAAAATAAAATGTTTAAATACTACATACAATTTACTATTTACTTTTAATACTACATACAATATTATTACATACAATGTATCTACGAGAAATGTGATTTGTTTCTAGTATTTAATGTATAAGAAAATAAAAAACAAAGCTAAGTAATAACTAAGACTGATTAGAATATACATTTACATTTTATTTCAGTGCATGTTTTCAATAAACAAGATCCGTCAAGTGCGAGTAGGCAGACCGGCGCGCGACGTTCGTGTTACGCGCGCTTGCTACGACGTACTTTAGTGTGATTTATCGACTAAAAGATTACAGCAATGCCCTCGTGTTAGTTCATTATAATTATTGCACAAGAATAAAATGTAACTATGAGCGAGTGTTTGCGTGTAGTTGTAACACAGGCCAGCGCTGGGAGTACGTTCCATATCTACAGGTTCCTAGTTAACCCGCTTATATCCGTAATGAATTCGTATCTACAGATTTTACTTAGATCTATAGTACCAGTTACAGAAGTCGCTATGTGATAAATATCTACAAACACTAGGTAGGTTAAAGTTTATTCTAAGCGCACCACTTCATCAGTGCTTTCGCCACCATTCAGTAGTTTTGGCGTTGTCTTCGCATAAACATTTCACAACTGTCGCCTTTATAATATTAACGCATTCACTGCCCGCCCCTGCGGGTCGACCCGGAGAGAGACATGTGCGTCGAGGGCCATGAAAGTGTTAGTTTATTAGGATTAGTAGGATAGGATAAACAGCCTATCGACTTATTGCTGGATCCTTACTGATTTTGTGGTAGGAAAGGCGAGTTTTTGAAAGATTTCGAAGCAAGGCGGACGGACGGACGTTCCATTGAAAACTTGGCAAAAATCTGCGCCTGCTTTTTTTATCCAAAGTGTCCACCCCTCCTTTAAGCCTAAACCACTGTGCCACTCGTTCAGGCTTGCACACGTTGTGTGCAAGCCTGATCGTGACCAAAATCACACATATATTCATCATATAACCGTAAAAACCTTAACACATAAGCCTCCCCCGATAAGCGCCTTATTAGCTTTTATCATTTGGAGGAAATGCTATAATCCCCACGCTGGGCATGCTGGCTGGGGATTGCAGTTCGGTGGTGGATTTATTCTGCAGGAGGCCCTGCTGCTCACCTCCGGTGGATATCCCTTTGTCACAGCTTGCGTCAATCGCGGGAAGAATTGGGGTCGTTCAAATTAGGCACTACCCCGCCCGTAACAAAAATAATAGCAGCTAATCATTTATAGTTTTTCATTTAAGAATCTCAGCTCAACCCCTGTAAAGTAACTTCCTGGTTTTGGCTTTCTCATCCATGAAAAGGTTTTCTCTATTTTCCTAATTAGGAAGGTACAATTCCTGACCGTTACTCGAAATAAAAATAAATGAAAGAAGGTAAGTAGGTATTTTATTTAGGGAGACGTTAAGTAATCCGCTAAGAGCTTTTTTGCATTAAGAATATCTGTTTCAAATGCTCTTAAGCTGTCAATCTTGAATCTGCTATACTTAGCCAGTGATTAGGTAGATTATTTATTTCATACGTTTTACTTCCGGATTCCGATAGATCTTTATAATAAATAACTTTTATGTATAGTCTATGTAGTAGATGTATTAAGTTTAACAGTTATCTAGTACCCATAACCCAAGCTCTGCTTAGACTTGGGTTATGGGTACTAGATAACTGTTAGATAACTGTCCTCTGCTTGGGACTAGATGATCTGTAAGAATATGGCAATTAAAAATGTTTTCTATAGACATTGAATGAATAGCTTTTTCTACTGAGAATATAAAAAAACTATCACAAGCTAGTGTAAAGTAAACTTGCTGTTTGGCTCCCTCATCGCTATTTAACCACATTTTAAGATCGGCGCACGCATTTTACGTGGGTTGATTATACATAAATATACTACATTACGGTCGTGTTTTGTTTCAAATGGTTTTCGATTTCAACTTTTGGGTTTGGGATTTTAAAGCATTTTTTCACTGTAAAATGTATCTGAAGATAAAGCATATATAGCCCTTAATTGATTACACATTTTTATGCTGCGCGATAGCAGCGTAGGATTATTGTGCGCAGAGCTTTGTACTTCTTTGTTATTTACACACATTTTATGATCGGAGCATGAAGTATAGTGTTTTGTTTCAAATAGTTTTTGATTCAGCGAGTCGTTTTAGTATCGTGCTGATTGCCTCGTCTTGATGGTACCCCGGCGGCACGTGCGTTCAGCGTTCACTGACGACTGAAGCGCGCGCGTGGCCGACGGCCGGCGACGGTGCCGATCGCTCAGCGACGCTGACGCATGGCGCATAGAACGCTTCTATAGCACCATACATATTGACCTTTCAGTGCCTTTGATCAGCATGACACTAAAAACAGCCTTAATCTGCTAATACTTGTAATGAGTAAAGTCATAGGTTACCCTCGCTATAAAATACCTACCGACTTGAGGCATATTATACACATATGAGCTTTAATGTCCATGTGGGTGGATCCATTTTGCAAGTATTTTATGTCAGTTCCAAACTGTGAGATAGCACTTAAAGTTGGCGATAATTTGCAAAACCACCAGGCAGATTTAGTTCTTAAAATTCATAGGTTAGGGTTGAAAATAGATTAGCAGTTACGAATTCCGTCATGCAACATTATCCTCATGGGTAATCAACATAATTGCACGCGAATGACACTCGTTTTACAATTTGCTGTAATGAGCAGTCGATCACTTGGGATAGTGTCGTTATAACCAGCAAGCACGGTTCAATTTTCAATGGCATGAAACAAGCCCTTCTGACTTCTGTGTCTTTGTTCTTAAGATGCGTTCACACTGGTAAGTGTTGTCTAGACCAGCCATAAGTTGCAGATACATAAGTTACTCGCGGGTACAAGATAAAGACACAAAACCCTGGTGTGAATGAAGCACGATGTAACCGTAGGAAGCTGAAATAATTTCTAGTGTGAAAATCAGCTCTACAGTTTCATGAGTCTCACGGGAAATACTTTGGTTCCAGTTCCAATATCTACCTATCCATTTTACTTTATAGACGACAAGAAAACCAGATCATTTTAAGATACTGGTGTTTTGTTAATATCGTCATTTTGCTACCTGGGTATTGTGTTAGGTACCCTCCAATACGAAACACTCAATTGATGGATGGATGTCCAAAAGCTAGTGAGGTGGGGAGCACTCGGTACCTACTCGCTCAAGCAAAGACAGTGAAAGACACGCCAAGATTTTTGGAGAACGGCCTTTATTGTGTAGCGTTGACAGACCGGCATCGGACGCACCGCACTGACCGCATCAGACATATTTTTTGAGCTTAATGCCAGGTGGTGCATCAATGTAACACAGCAACCGGATTTCTCCATTCGCAAACGAATTTTCATTGATCGGCAATCCAAATAACGTCTGCACTAAAAGGACCGCCGCTGGTATTGCTGACAGTCCGATTCGTTTGCTTCGTGCGGTGCTGATCGGTGGACACAATTCTATGGCAAACCATACAAGGAATACTAAAATCCATTTGATGCGGTCAGTGCGGAGCGTCCGATGCGCCTGTCGACGCTAGCCTTAAGGCTGGCGTAGGGCTCAACGGCCTTGAGAACACAAAATAATTATCTGAAGCCGTATAAATAGTTTGTATTATTCGTGAAATGTTAATTGGTACGATCTTTATAACTAGTTAGCCCAACGGGCTAACTAGTTATAAAGATCGTACCAATTGTGATTGGTTTCTGTTCTACCACGATAGGTAAATGAAGAGTTAAATCAACAAAAGTTTTAAGATCGAAAATTCTCATTAATATCTTCGGACACTGTAGCACGCAGAAGGTCCCTATGCAAGCGGCGTGAGGGGAAGTCTAAGAAACAAAACTGGCATCCCTAGTAGTAGTTTTATGGACTTGGCACATAGGTACCTCACGTAAACATTAAAATATCAGCTTTTCATACATTACCTATACAGTAACATAACGGCTTACCGCAAATGGCCCGCGACCTATCTGTTACCTGATGCCGTCAATAGAAAATGAATCTAAATATTACGAGTTACAGCTCATATTTGAATGCACATTTTTGTGCCGTGCGGCAGATCGGCGACAGCCTTTTCTCTTACATAGGTGACAAGCCCTAGTACCAACGCCTCAACTATGGTATAGTAATAGTGTGTTTCAACACAGCACAGCACTATGCAGTAGAACCGACATAATTGCCGGAGTCATTATCTGGAGCCTGGTCGGATCCCATCGTATGAAGCAGAGTGCAGACAAGAGCGGTCGACCTAGTTCACTTTACGCGAATAAATGCGATATTTCGGTTATTCTCATTTTTTTCGCTGAGCACAAGTGTCTTTCTTTTTGTGAGCGAACAAAGGGAATATAAAAATAATAATAAAAGTTGTAATTGAAAATACGAGTGCCTACAGACGAATGGTTATGTCTAATGATAGGTTGGGTTGGGTTTGATATTATTCTGTACACAAAAGTTATATTATAAGAAGTTGTAATATTTATTTGTATTGAAATAACAACACAGTGAAGTATCTAAGCGAAGTAGGTTTTATTCTTACCTTTTCATTGCAATGTTATGATGGGTAGGTTCCTATTGCAAAAGTTCGTGAAAATGTCCTTCAAATTGTAAGTTTCAGCCTAACCTAAATACAGGCCGTATATAGACCGGTGCATAATTGCATGCATAGATAGATATCGACAGATCAAGCTGTATTATTTAGCCGTTTATTTCAAGGTTGACTGGGAGAGATCGCTCTTGAGCGATAAGACCGCCAATTGTCGCTTATTCCATAATTATTCATTTGTAAGTTATTTCTAAGTTAAGTGCGCAATAAAGTATTATCTATCTATCTATTTATGTCTGAACGACCAATGACCATTTTTCTACAACACTTTGAACAAGCTTGACCTCAGTCAACCTCACCTCACCTCACCTCAACCTCAGTGACTTTAAGTTAAGGTTGTCACTCACACTTGCATCCCCACCACACAAAAGCCGCCGCACAACACAAAAATGAGCATTCACATGTAAAAATGATGAGATTTTTAACGTTGCTGTGCTTTTGCTTTGCATTGTATCTCCAGTTTCTAAACTTGCATTGGTGAGGGTTGAATTATTAACGCTTTGAGAATGTAGACACAAAAAGGTGGCACATGTTTTAGTTTTCCAGCGGGTTTACAACTAGATGTGACCAGTTCTGGATTTGCCCATTTATTGATGGACCCAGTTCTACACAAGACCCTTTTTGGATTTGCCCTTTCGGCGGGATTTACTCACATCTACATCTGGTTAAGGCACAGACCAGTTTATTGGTCTGTGGTTAAGGTACCTAACATGTTTTCAGAACAAACCGCTCTCCCATTCCGGTCAGTTTCAAGCAGAGAAGAGTTTCTTAACTAAGATAGGTTCTTGTCACTATTTCTCAAAGGTTTTATCTTTTATTAAATTTATTAAGTATTTATTAACTTAATTGGAATGTGGAGGTCTACTTAAGAATTCCGAGTACTTGCACTTAGCTATCGCTGGTTCAAGTTGGCTCGGGTACCTGTGCTTGTATAAAGTGTATAAAGTGCTTGGATGCTAAAGTTTGCTCATATTATCCTTTCACAAGCTGAACAGAAATCCCTTCGTAGAGGAAAATGGCAGGGGATTATTGGAATAAGCCAACGTTTACAGTTAGCGCTCAATAAACGTACCAAGTCATCAAATATGTCTTGTCTGTCTTGTTCAAATCGTTTTTTTTTTTTTCAAATATTTGTTGTCAATTTTTTCCGAAATACCGCCTTTTGGCCCTATTGGTATTGGCATTTTGGCCGCCAATTTTTGCGTATTTTAATAATTTATAAGTAGGTAGATAATTATTATTTTGTAAACTATTTCTAAGTTTAGTGCGCAATTAACTATTTTCGACTGGTACTGATATGGATCAGTTGAGCTACCTGTAGATTGTTTGCAACAGTCTGCAGTTAGCTTAATTGTTTCAATTGTAAATACTAGTTCTAATTTGTTTTTATTATCAAATTGTAATTTTCTTTGCCAAAAAAGTAAAAAAAAAATATTTTCTATTTCAATCTATCTAGAAAGATATATGTATGTTTAGTGTCTTTGAAGAAATGTGACTTTGTCTCTTTGGTCCGCAAGTAACGTCACACACAATAGCTATTAACTTGTCAAATGTGTGATTTTCAATTTTCTTTAAAAAATATAATTAAATAACTAATCTAATATGGTTCAAATAGCATCCGTTAATAAATAATAAATAAATAAATAATGCTGGACAATCCACACAGCATCATCTAGCCCCAAAGTAAGCAGAGCTTGTGTTATGGGTACTAGATGACTGATAAATTTAATACAATACATAGCATAGATAGATATTTTTTATTATATATAGAAAATACCCAGAACACCCGGAACAAATATTTGCAGATCGTACAAACATTTGTCCCAAGGCGGGAATCGAACCCGCAACCTTCTGCGTCGCAGGCGGACCTTCGCCCGCCGCGCCACATCGGTCGTCAAATAATAGTTAATAGCATTGGTGTCGAGAATACCCCGACTGGCTTCGGCACAGGTAGGTCTATGCTGACACGGAATAATATATGTAGGTAGGTGGAAGCCAGGCGCCGGAAAGCGACTGAGACTCGGTATGGGCTGAGTCACACAGGGCCGTGCATTTTATACTTTCTTTTGTGTTTAGAGATCAAGACGCTTTTGCTAGCTCTTGCAGGCTGTGTCCTAAATATGCACTTTGTTTAAGTTTAGTCAAACATAACAACAACTCTTATCTTATCTGTGCTTTAGCTAAAATAAGCACGTTATACACTGAACTTAAAGCGATTTTTTTTCTTTTTGTTTTTTCTTTGTAGAACAAAATTAGGCGATGTTGAAATAAATTCACGATTCAATTCATTTTATAAGGCAAGCGATAAAATCGCCTCAAGTGTTAGATGTATTTATTTATTTAGGAAAACCATCAAAATAATCATAAAAAATACAAACAAGTACTTACAATATTATTATTATTACGTACTTTAATGAACGATAAACCGACTTCAAATTCCGGTACCTAGATAATATTTATCTATGTCTCGGACGAACGAAATCACCCCTCTCTTACTTTCCCTGACCGAAGGTCAGGGATGTTCACGTGCATAAAATTAAGTTTACACTGGCGACATCTAGTTATAATTCAAGTACAATTTAGTTTGATGACACATGGATGAAACTGTTGACTCCCGTTGCCATAGAAACCATTAATTAGGTGATAGTGAAATTATCATGTTCTGAAGAATTTTTACAAACCTACGTTTGACGGCGCACATAGCAATTCCTCGAGAATCAAACTTACAGGAGACCAACCTAAAATATTTTTTTTATATAACAACGAAAGAATCATCAATATCTATTAACAATTGACGCAGATATCACCAAAACTCTTGTAGCTAGTCCTGATTCTCCTAAAATATTAAGTTGCTTTTTAAGTTAAAACGGATAAATACCAATCCATCGGGAATAAAATGTTTATGGGACCGCCTCGGGATCATTCTCTATACAATAGTGAAAGAATCAGTAAAATCGGTTAACCATAGGCGGATATATCAAGTAACTTACATACTTTAAAAAAAAACATACAGACGAACTGAGAACCTCCTCCTTTTTGAAGTCGGTTAAAAAAACACGATGTATCGATCGCATAATTAGCCCACTGCGGCGTTGCACGATATGTAAGACTTGTGTACTTTTAAAGACATTGGAAGAAATAAAAAAAGGAGGTATTTTGTTTGTGTGAAGTTTACGAACACTACCTATATGCTAAAATAATGCGTTACGTTTCAGTGAGACCGCATCCCTGCGGGATCCAAACCGTTTAATTTAGCGGAACGGGCGGCGATAGATACCGCACGGGAACTATGTCAAACACAGGCCCGGATTAGCCCCTATGCCCACAAGGCCCGCGCCTACGGGCCCGGCAAGCCTAGGGGCCCTCATGGCGGAACATTCATACCCCTAAAGTCTGGCTTGCCTGAAAAATTGGCATTTATTTTTCCAAATAATAATAGCTTAGTATATTTACTTACCTACCAATTATTATTTGGAATAATAAATGGCATATTTCAAGCAAGACAGACAAGTTCCGTCAAGTGCGAGTGTGACTCGTGCGCCGAGGGTTTCGAACGTTTGTCAAGTATACCAATATGATTTACAGGTACCGGTTAGAGACTTTGCTATTTAATGAATACCTAATAAAGCGCCAAGTGCGAGTCGACTCGCACACGAAGGGTTTCGTACCGTAAAAAATCAGGAAACTTTTTCAAAGAATATCAAATTTTCACTTGTTCGGAGACCCCTTTAAATTTTCAACTTTATTTTATTTTTAGTATTTTTTGTTATTAGAATTGAAGTGTTTCTTAATTAAAGAAAGTTTCATGTGTCTATCTATTGTAGTTCAAGAAAGCATTGACAAGTTATGAGCAAAAAATGCAAAAAAATCACGTTTTTTGTATGGGAGCACCGTTGAATTTTGATATTTATTCTTTTTTTATTATTTGTTGTTCTAGCGGCAAGAGAATAACACTTTCTCTGAAAATTTAATATGTGTACCTCTTACGGTTCAAGAGATAGAGCCCTGTGATAGACGGACGGACGGACGAACAGCGGAGGCTTAGTAATAGGATTCCGTTTTCACCCTTCGGGTACGGAACCCTAAAAAATTAAAGGTTTCAGATGGATCAGTTAGCAAACTTCGGAGTATAAAGGGTAAAGGTAAAACTTTCAACATTTTTCAAAATATTATGAAAAGTATGTACATAACCTACTTAAATTTCAAAACCTGTTTTGAAATGTACAAACCGATACCTTTTATTTGGTACCCCACTCGGTGTGACTCGGGGCCTTCCAAAAATTATTCCATTTTGACCATTTTTCAAAAAGTGTTCTACTTACAGACTTTTTTATATTTGTTCTGTAAAATTTAGATCCATATCTACAATCGCTACATACATTGTAAATGGATCGCTTTGTAAACTTCGGAGATAGGAGGGGAGGAGGAATAAGTAATTGTTCGACTTTTTCAAAATATTTCAAAAAGTACAAAGCCTACAGAAATTTCAACAACTGTTTTGTACAAACCAACTTTCATTTGATACCCCATTCGGTGTAGCAGCCCGCCTTTTTGAAAATTAAATTAATTTTTCTTTTATTCTGTACAAGCGCACGAAATTTATTATTATTTACAATTTCAAGTTATTTGCTGCTGTAGTTTCTGAGATATTAAAAACGGAAAAAAGGACAGAAAAAGCGAGACCATAAGGGTTTGGGGATAAGGGACAGGGGGGGGGGGGGTTGCATGTAGAAATATTGTAAGGCAGGGGGGCTCTCAAATACCAAATTCTAGGCACTTGGTATTTGGGTCCTGGATCCCTTAATCCGGGCCTGGTCAAGCAGCTGCCACTTGTGGATACTTCGCAGTTCATTACGGTGTGAATGGGCCCGCTAGATATGTACGTGATTTTAATTAAGATTTTCTGTGGATTTACGTTAGGTATGACGAGCTATGAACTCTTTAGTTCAAGTTCATTCGCTCATCTCTTTTGAGTTGATTGGATTGTGTGAAAGCATAGCGGTACAGAAGCTTACAGCTATGCTTTAAAAGAGAGCTGTAAAAGAGAAGTGTAAACTAATGTATTATTCGCTTGTGAGAGCTCTCACTACGCTTTTCTTTTTGTCTTTTGGTTGTTTTGACAACACATCTATTGAAAAATCCTACGTATAAACTTTTTGTTTATTATTTGAATTGCGAGTTACGTAAGTTCCCTCTTTGCAAGGCAATACTCACTTAAAATTAAGTGAATATAATTAACCACTTTATTTCCTCATTGACGATATTTATTTAAAAAAAAATATTATATTTGTCCCAAAAAAATAAGTTATTAATTCTGATTAGGTAGAAAAACTCATTAAAAAACCTATATATGAGATTTTGTTAAATTTTGAAATTGAGCTACTGAAAATAATCCCTAACACCCACTGGCTGACCTTTGCAAGTTTTAAATGAAAGGCAACATAAACTTCATATTACAAATGGCCAAAATTAAAATTAAATGTGTAATTATGTCAAATTATTCGGTAGTTTGTCAGAAACTCTGATCTCGATTCTCTTTGATTCGAGACTCTTAGCCAAACATTTGCCGATCATACCTGTAAAAATAAAACCTCTTCAACCATCCCCATTCCCCTAATTAGCAGGATTAAGCAGATAGCATACAAGAAGCTTATATCTTGTTAGATAGCATATAATAATAACATAGCTTTTTATTTCCAAAAATGTTACATTAAATGAAAAAATCTTATTGTAACTAAAATACTCTTCAACAATGAAAATTACAATTCAATAATAAAAACAAATTTCAACTAGTATTTACAATTGAAACAATTAGGCTAACTGCAAACAATCTACAGGTAGCTCAACTGATCCATATCAATATCAGTCGGAAGCGTCCCCAAGACGCTGGCTGCATTGCCCCGCTGTATGGCAATGCTGACGCGTTGCGCCAGATCCCCACCAGCTCTCGGGTCACGCGTCGCGTCCATCAGACGCTCAGATAACTTTTTAAAAGCCCGGAGAGCCTCGGTACCCCACGGACCTACGGTCTCGACCCCAAAGGGAGAAAATATGTAGGCTCTGTCGAGACCTGCATATTTGCGTCTCTTGAGATCCTCGGCCAAATCATCCAAATAACAAACATTGAGCTTGGATTGGAGACGTTGAAATATCGGTTGGATGGCAAGGCTAAATATGGCCGGACCAAAAGGGTCGCCCTGCCGACATCCAATAGCGGACAAAATGACTTTGTACCTGTAAATTAATTTTGACGGTGAACCGTAACATTGCCAGAGAAAATGGTAAATTTCTGGAACTTTGTCTTTTATTTATTTTAGCAAGACGCCCCTGTCTACGGAAATGAATGTGTTTTTGACGTCTACTTTCAGAATTACCTCCCCATAATTTTGGTTTAAAATGTACGAAGGGAATGTACTGTGGCCTCACATCCGCCTCGCAAACTCTGAATTGGACGGAAATAGTCGCCTAGATAGTGGGCTTCTTTCCGACAGCAGACTTTATCCGGAAGGCGGCGGTATGTGGTGCTCACGGCTATGGGTCTTATACCTACCGCCATCCTCCTTTTTTAGGGCGCAAAGGTTCGCACCGTATAGGAGCTCTGTGATCTCGCTGTTAACTCGGTCTGACAACATCAGGTTAATTAGAACTGTCAAGTCCTCCAGAAGGACTTCACCTGCATGGCCAGACCCGCCAGACAGAAGATCTTTTAGATGCTGTGGAGTCACAGCTTCCAGGCCGCCGGCAGAGCCACTCTGAAAAGACATGGCAGCTTTAAGCACGTCCTGGCTGGTCGTGTTCACAGCGACATCACTCTCTTCTGGTAGATCAGGGAGTTGCAAATTGGCCCCTGCTGGTGGATGCTTACTCTTACTGTTACTGGTTTAACTAATTTATGTTGCAATTTCTGTGTTGCTTCTACAAAATGTCTCTCAGTTTGGTGCGCCTTTCGGCATAGGCCTCCTCCAACTGCCTCCATTGAGTCGTACTCTTTTGGACAAGTGTCGCAGAGGAAGCAGCTAGCATAGTAGATAGGTACTAATTAAATCTCTGCAAAGTGCCGGACGAGCACTTTCATAAAGAGCTTTACTTCTACTCCACGAACGTATTTTCATAAATTTGTTCGAAGCACAACTTCTATACAAACTAGGCCAGAGCCGGCAGTTTCCGCAGGTCCAGTTACCGACCATTATCTCGGCTAACTTGTTCGTTTGTTCACCTATTTAGGTAACCGCCGGATAGAATAACATAGTTAAAACGTGAGGTTTAGTTGGTTTTATTGAAGCTTACACGCGTTTTTACCAAACTCTACACGCGATCGACATCTTTTGACCTGACAAATGCGTCGGACAAACCGTATGAGACGTCAAATAATATCCAAATATTTTCCGACTTCGATGGGACTTGAAACCAACAACCTTTTCTTAGTACGAGAATGCGCTAACCAATTGCGCCACGAGGTCAAGTAACGTAGGAGTCGAAAAACTTAGGGACTTCCTTCGGACTCTAGCGCCCCGTGTGCGAGGGCTTAAGAGCGTTTACGCCTAGCGCGCGATGTGTTTGGGACTGACTTGAAATGATTTGCGCGCAGCGTTTTAAAGTAGTTTTAAAACATTTACAGAAAAATAATTAAACAAAATAATTAAAATTAAATATGTATGATTTTTTTTTTAAATATACTTTATTGGTAAGCTATTGTTATATTAAATTAAATAAGGTATATCGGTGGAAAAAACATTTAAAATTCGTAATAATTCACATTTTTATAATTTTTATTTCTCATAGTAAGATACCAAAACCAAACATCTATCTATGTTTAACTAACTATTTTCCCAAGGATCTTATTGATTGGTTATTATTTTTTGTAAATTAGAAATATCAGTATTTCATAATATTGTGAGCTTCGAAACAGACGCTGAAGGGGAAATTAAGAAAACCTCTAACAAGTTATCTTGATAGAACGCGTAAATACTATATTAATCGAAATATTTTCTTAACTAACTATTTGGACAACGAAATTCCCTTCAATTATTATTTATTATCATATAGTGTAAGATAAGCGGTTCATGTAACAAACCGGTTTGAAAAGTACTGTTTTTGAGCCAAGCTCCGCATGGAAGGTGTAAACGCTCTTAAGCACTTTAATAACAAAAATCTTCGTATAAGATGTTTGATGTACACATAGGTATGAGACGTATATTAAGTCTTGGTTTGTTTTTAGTGTCACGCTGATAATCGGCGCTGATAGGTCCTATCATGTTTACATCAATATGTATGGTTGCTATTGAAGCGTTTTAGAATAACGCCGACCACTCGGCGCTTATGAACTTAAGCGCTGAGCGGTACGCGGCCATACGCGCCGCGCGCCAGCGGTGCTGAGCGGTCGGCGGCGGCGGCGCCTTAGTCTTCAGTGAACGTTTAGCGCGGCCACAGACTTGCCGATTCTTTTCTGTTCTACCTAGAACAGATCAGATCAGAATGAAACCGGGAGGCATGAATACAATACAAAATATACCACGCGCCACACACCTATCGACGCGAACCGGTAAGAACGTCCGGTCAGCAAGCAACCAGCTGACATCGCCGATCAGAACGTTCTGGCCGATAAGAAAGAGGCATGGATTACGTACTAGCTCTGTATATCCGTATATACGCACAGTCCAATTTCAACCCGGCGGCGCGGCAACGATTTCACAGACATTCTGTAAAAATAAAATTAAAAATCTGGGTATTTTCTTAATTTTCCTCTATTCGTGTAGAATTGGCATTCTTGTAGCCTGTGTAAGTTTATCGGGTCTCTCCTTTTTTTGCTCTTCCTGCCAAAGTATTAAGGCAGGTTTTCTATCAGTTCATCATCGTCCATTTCGATTTTTTACGTAGGTACACAAAAGTAGGTAGCACGTCTCTCCGCAAGCGCTAGATTACGACTGAGTGCCAATCAATAAAGTCCGGCGCCCGGTGTGTGTGTGACATCTGTTCTGATCTGTTCTAGGTAAAAAAGAAAAGAAAAGGCTGGTCTGTGGCCGCGCTTGGTGTTGCACGGAACGCACGCGCCGGCGAGGTACCGCCTTTCTCATTCTCTTTCTCTCTCTTCTCTTTAGTTTGCGTCATTGTTACGATCAGCACGATATACGTCGACGCTGACAAGCTACGCTCTGGACTCTCAGCCCCGACGATCAGCGTGACACTAAAACCAGTCTAACATCTGGTTGTTTGTACGCTGATTAATTGACTAGGTCCCTCAAATCTCTTGACAAATAGTTATTTCTCTTGCCGAATTGCTGTTGACGAGAGAATGATTGATTAATTTAAATTTAGAGATGATCATCATATAAACCAGCGGCTGTTAATCTCGGTCTCGCTTAATTTAACACATTTTCTGGTGAATTCGGCCCTAATTTGGGTTGATCGTTGTTTTCATAAAACCCGAGGT
This sequence comes from Eupithecia inturbata, assembly GCA_963662085.1. Classification (NCBI taxonomy): domain Eukaryota; kingdom Metazoa; phylum Arthropoda; class Insecta; order Lepidoptera; family Geometridae; genus Eupithecia; species Eupithecia inturbata. The sequence goes on along the minus strand of OY759191.1, from coordinate 4,123,195 downwards.
ACCGATTCTGCCTTCATTAAAACTTGTGGGAAAACCACGTGTAGGTAAACATACCCTACGATACAATAGGTACGGTATGTACCTAACATGCTGAGAACAATGCGTAGGTAGACTAAGGTCGCCTACACAAGTACTACACGCCCAATATGTTGACAAAGGTAGGTTGTTTGCTTTGTTGATGTGGAGTCTGAGGGTGTCTTTGTGACAAGTAATTGTGGCAAACAACTAGGTACGCTTATATGTGACAAGCCTTAGTGAAAGACGAACTACCTAACCCGAGAAAGACAATAAAAGGAAAATAGATTTGGACTTCCGATAAGTTTGGCCGTTTCTGTTTCTGTTTAAGTTGTGAAAATTGTGATAAAGTATCACGCAACGCGTAGGTGTAAATGTGCCAAGGTTACTTTGGAGAAGGAAGCTCTATATTTTATTTTCCCCTATTTCTGCTGGTACACAATTAAGGTATTTTATAGTTTTTGTGGGTAGAATCTGCCCTAGCTAGATTCTCAAAGTGGTCTTCGCTTATCATTGTGCTGGAAACGCACTGGGCCCTAATTCCACTAAATTAATCGCTTCAACATAACAATGGTATCGTGTCAGAATGACACATTTGGGCATTTTACTTTTCAGGAATGAATTTACAGATGGAGGGACCAGGGATGTTAGACGGCCACTTAGAAATCCTTGTACCGAGCTGGCTGAAAGCTGGTATTCGAGACGGGAAACTAGTACGCCTGTGCTCCGCTCTGGCGCTGCCAATAACTGCCAATTCTGAGAGACAAACTATGTCGGAAATCGCATCCCAGTAAAAAAAATGTATATATCAATTTCGTATACCGTTAATAGAGGGCAGTAATTATCGAACACACGGAAAAAATGTCACATTTAACATTTTTTTTTATATTATATTGCATTTCGGATACAATATGGAAAATATATTCCAAAAAATAAATAAATGATTTATAACAAAGATTTTTAATTATTAAAATATTTAATGAAAAACGTTGAAAAAAAATTTAAATAATTCATCATTTATATTTGAAAATACTAGATTCTTCCATCAATTGAACAATATTAATCGTTCATAAGCACTAACAATGATTTGAAAGTTAACTACGCAAAAAAAAAAAATTACTCATGCGGGAACCGAACCCGGGACCCTGTGAACGTGAGCGCAACCCGCTACTAATATGCTATCTTACATTCTGAGTTTACATTGGTGGAAAAAGGTAACTGCTCATCGAGTCAGCTTGTTATAATAAAGTTTTATAACATTAGGGAAATCTGATTGGAATGTTTTTTTACATGCATCCCTGAAATTTGTCGATTATTCTATTTTGTCCGTGTATTTTTTCGGTCAACGGCCAATCTTGGTATTTTTGCATACAAGGACTGAGTAGTCTTGGTACATGGTATGTGACACTAAAAACTAGTATGTAAACCAAGATGTTGGTACGTCTAACATCCCTGGGAGGGACCCGTGTCAAAAGTGTCAAGGTTGAAAACATTCTATAAATCTCTCCTTGCAAATAACAGCGCACGCATTATCTAGAGTGTCTTTCATCTATGGACGATTCTGCGAAGATTCCATTGTAGTAAAGCGATTGGCTAGTAGAATTCGACCCCTGATCAGTAGATTACATTATCAGGGTAGAAAAGAAGACCACGAAACATTACAACGTTTTAAGACAAAATATCTCTATGTACCTAAGTGCGTTCATTTTTCTACCCCCTTCTTTACCATATTTACTTCAGGAGTTCTACCTAAGTTTTATCCGCACATAAAGTTGAAGTAGCTTCTAAATTAGATTGTATCCCTTTTACCGTACTAAGTAAAAATGAAATGCTACTGCTGTAATCGGATTTAGGGGGAAACAGTACATTGGCGACGTATATCGTAAGGAAGAAAGTATTGTACTTTCTTTCTTACGTACCATAAGTAACGGAACGTAAGTAACGTACTTATACGGTAGGTCAGAAATATTGTACACTTACGAGCATAAAGATTTGATCCATGCTGCTTGCTACATGGAGCATTATTTTTAAAAATCGTTATGGGAGCGCTGTTATGCTTAAAACATAACATTTGGTTTTACTAAGTGCATTCTCCATGATTCTTTGTTGCATTAACTTTTATGTCACAAATCAAACTAATTGTACCTACTACCTACTTGAAAACCAAACTAAAGCTGAGCCCGTAATAGTTTTGGGTAGATCCCATATTAAAATTTTGTTAAGGGTTCGCTTGAAATACAACACTTTATTTTCTAGTAAATATTTCAATATCATGTTTAATTTTCTAAGATTCAAATGGTATATCAGGTTTTAATATGTAGGTACGACTTGGAATTAACGGTAGGTACTTTTCCAGATTTCCATGACCCATTCTTTTCAATGACTTTAAAGCGTATCCACTCTGAAATAAGTCAAAAGTATTAATGCATAGCGATGCAAATTTCGGCAACTCTTCATTTCAGTTGATTCATCCCAAATGCAGTTCCAAGGACCTCTTGACCTGCAAGAGTAACTTTAAGCGAAAGCTTTTGGAGCTGTTTGACACCATTTTATCTGAAAATACGTTGATTTCTTCACGCCTTTTACTTTTACAATGTTATTTTTACGAATGAAAACGTAGGTATTTCTAATGACATAGGAATACCTGCGATCCTCTAGGTAGGTTTTAAGAGGCATACGGGATGCGTCGAGGTCTTCTAAAAAACAACACTTCTTTTAATTATTTTACTACCCATGTGCGCGACACAGGCTTTGTCTAGTGCAGAAACCGCCGGAAATCTGTACATGTGTTTGTCTGTAAATGTGATTCCAAAATAAAAATATTATTCCTATTCAATTTTCTTATAAAAAACATTCTCATCAATATTTAGTATATTTATTTAATATGTAGTAGAAATTATCGTTAGCTATTTAAGTACTTACCGTAAGTATTACCGTACGTACGTATCTGAACGCTTTAAAATATGTTGTTTCTAGCTCAATTTTATGTACACAGTTTCAACAATAAACACATTTCATTTCATTACTTCTCTGCCGAGTAATCTCTAGAGTAAAAATTTTGCGATCTTCTGCCATGTTTCCACTAGAACTAAGTACCTATTCGTTTGACAACATCCGACGCAACATTGTTCTATCCTGCCATAGTCTACTTCACTAAATAACAATAGATAAGGTATATATTATATATACCTAGTAGATGGACCAGCCAGCATACAGTGAACCAGCATGACCTACTCGTGCTGAACCAGTCTGACCTACTCCGATACTAATTAATGGTACGGTGTATCCAGCACGAGTGGTTTTCGTACGGCCACTTCTGTTGCATTCAAGAGAGCTTGTTGGGCTTTAAGCCGTGAATAAACTATGGCTGTTTTTCCGTGTTTTTCGGTAGAAACGACATGAAAGCGAAAGTGGATCTTTGACATTTTGTATGCAGCTTTGGCACGCGCGAGGTTTCGATTTAAAAACTGTCAATACCGCTCTGCTCACGCTGTTCATCGAAATCGCATTTTATGGCTATTATTGAAATATATAAATACAGAAACAAGACTACAGACCTACTCGGTAATTGCTAAGCAAAGCGGTAGCGATAAGTATCGCTTGGATTTCGCTCGGTTTGGCGGTATTCTGCGTCGAATATTTTAGTGACAGTACGATTAACGGGTATACTCGAATTTCTCTGCCGCTCTGGGTAGCCAATACCGTAGAAATCTGTACTGCAGGTCTTTTAAAATGTATTCGTGAGTGTAAACTCATACTACTAAAATTCATTTTCTTTTGTCTTTTATTCGTAATCGTAATGGTCAAAGAGCGGCAATATTATGTAGTACGTATGAGTGATACTTTCACAAACACAAGTTGATAGAATAGGCTAAATAGCTAATAAATGCTAAATGCGAGATGCTCCGAATGAGAAAAGGGTTCTCGTTGGCAGCCGTTTACTCAACTTGGCAGAGCAGTGACCGTGGCCCTCAAAATTCAAAAATCTCGCTCTCTTCTTGATAGTAAAAGCACTCGTGATCGAGTAACCAGACGCTCGCTACGAAATTGCAACGCCGTAGCTGATATCGTAGCAGAAACTCGTAGCAGTACTACAAATTGCTACGCCGTAGGTGATATCGTAGCAGAAGCTCGTAGCAGTACTACAAATTGCTACGCCGTAGCTGATATCATAGCAGAAACTCATAGCAGTACTACAAATTGCTACGTCGTAGGTGATACCGTAGCAGAAGCGCGTAGCAGTACTACAAATTGCTACGCCGTATCTGATATCGTAGCAGAAACTCATAACAGTACTACAAATTGCTACGCCGTAGGTGATATCGTAGCAGAAACTCGTAGCAGTACTACAAATTGCTACGCCGTAGCTTATATCGTAGCAGAAACTCATAGCAGTACTACAAATTGCTACGCCGCAGCTGATGTCGTAGCAGAAGCCCGTAGCAGTGCTACAATCAATAATAGATTAAACAATCAAGGGCCACGGTAGTGGACCTGCCAAGTAGAGTGCCACCGGATTCTATTTCTCGAACCATTGAGGCACTTTTCAGCTATCATCTTTGTTCAGTATCTACATATTTACTTAACAAAGATGGTAAATAAATAAATATTTTCTTAATTTCATCATGTTACTCTTTCTTGAGCACTACTTACCCCTATTTTACATTTATCTTTCCATCCTTAAACGATTGACTGGGAGAAATAGTTTGAGCCGATATATAAGATATAAAAAAATAGATAAAAATCATTTATTGCAGCAAAACTAATAAGTAAATACACTTAACTTATAATTAGCACTTACATGGTGATGAGGTATTTCAAAGTACTTGTATTTGAAATTTAGTGTAATACATTGTGTTATTGCCGAGATGTACAAATCTACACTGTTATGTAATTTCTGATGGCACCCTCACTAGGCTAGGCCTGTATCGAGGGAGCCTATACATGCACGACAATTCAAAGTTTAGTATTGTTCAGGTTACGGATATAACTGAATATAAAAATACCTAAGGATGAATTATGTAATGTAAGTTTAGAGGTAGAGGTAAATACCCACACAAACTAATTTAATTTATAAAACAAACACAAAACGTGAATAAATTAACAGTGCAAACATTAAATATAAAGTAAAGAATTTATGTAAAAAAGAGTTGAAAGAAATAAAATAAAATAAAACCATTGAGTACCTACATCTAGGATAAAGCTTTAAGGAGTTCCTCTGTCTTGTCATATGACAAGGCAGCAAGCCACTTTTGTATGATATATTTTGCTTCAGCAATACTTTTATCCTTGATGTTACAGTTTTTAGCTACATTATTATATACTTGAACCTTCATAAAACTATAATATATAATATATGTATTTGAATTACATATTATAAAAATATTTTACAGAGTCTTGTCTGTGTATAACAAAGTATTCACAGTTTAAGCCAACTCCTAAGCCGTCAATCTCGCCTTATCAAGCGCGGAGCTACCTGGACAAGTTGTGCCATAAATCGCGACGATCAACCTCTGGATGCGTGCCAGACTCCGTTTAGGCTTTTACTCATCTATCAGGATGATTTATACACTGTCAGCTACTTTAAGCCCAATTTAAAATACATAAAACTCCTGGATTTTATCATTTACCATACCAATAATGTTTGATGACCAATGTGGCGCGGCGGGTGAAGGCCCGCCTGGGACGCAGGAGGTTATGGGTTCGATTCCCGCCTTGGGCCAGCTGAACGGAACCACCAAATATATTTATATATTTATTTATTATTATTATTATTAAATATCATGTTCATGAAGATCGTATGGACCATTTGTACGTTTTACTTTGCCTGAAATACATAGGTATTTGGTCGCAGGTAGGTATACTTATTTATTATTTATTTTTGACTTTAGGTGTCGTTTCGTGTCACTCCGGCACTGATAGGCGTATTGTGATGTGTTCAGTGTGTTCAGCCTTGAAGCTGCGGCGTTCATAATTCGCCACTAACCCTTGCAGCTGCTAGGAACTGTAGGATTTTCTTCGGGGTGATGTCTCTTAGCTCATCTGGGCTGTGCAGGTGCTTGCCCAGGTGGATGCTACAATTTCAATTTTCAACTTAATTCCATTGATTTATTTAATTAGAACGGTCATTCCACTTACGCTATTTAATTAAAACTAAATAATACAATAAAATACAAATTTCACATAAAAAGTAGCAATAAAATCTGGATTGAATAAATCAATAAAAACAACAAATTTCAAATAAAAATCAACAATATAATTCAGTTTAAAATATTACCTACAATAAAAAAAATTCAGATAAAAATAAAACGCATCAACAAAATTTCCAAATTCAAAAAGTAATATGTACAATAAATAACGTAAAATTTTTAATCTATATACTATTTATTACTAGCTTAAATTCACTAAGTTAATGTCATAACACAGCCAGATATCATCCGTCAATCTCACAAAATCTCATGCATTCACTAATAAAGTCCTTCCATTCATCATCAAATATGTCCACATGTGGAAAGGCAACGTTTTCACATCAGTGCTCCACACTCTCCTGGCAGATGGAGAGGCGTTTCCTTCGCCTCCTCACAGAATCTGCAGGATTGTGTGTCGCTTAGCCCCAGTTTGAACATGTTCTTGTTAAGGCGACAGTGTCCAGTTAGATCTCTTGTCATGATGCGAAGGTTGATTCTGCTTAGCGCTAGGATTCGGTTGGTGCGTGTGTATTGAAGGCTTTTATCAATGACTTTTGAGTGACCCATGCCCAAGGAATTCTTTCAGAGTTTGGACGATTCCTCGAAGCAGGAATCCAAGAGGATTCTGTGAGCCAGGCTTTTAGGTATGCCACAGAACGGCACGGGGCCCAGCTGAGAGTCCTTGGCCCCGAAACGCGCGAGGTCGTCGGCACACGCATTGCCGTTGATTCCCGCGTGTCTCGGTACCCATCTTAGGACGACTCTGTTGTTCGAGCCCCCCCGGCGTTTAGGCGTGACAGGCAGTCCTTGAGTAGCCTGGACGTGATTACCATCGAGTCCAGTGCCTAACTAATGGGAGCGTCTTGGAAGAAAAAAATTGATCATAGATCTAGAAACTTACCGTGTTCTTGGTACGGCTTGACTTGACTTGACTTCTTTGTTGATGGTAGCTCTGTACGGTCAAACGAACGAAATTGTTAAATATCATTCATCAATTCATCGGACATGACGAATATTTGCCATGAAAACGTAAAACCGATAGGTAAGTACATAAAAGTCAGGCAGCCATGGGCAGGCAATTATATACCTTTAAAATTATCGTCATTTAATTACAAACAAATGTTTTTAAAATTGAATAATATATTCACGTAGTTAGTTTATGTATAAAAACTATTCATTTAAAGCAAGATATAAACTGACAGGTTTATTCACAAATGTAGACAGCAACGGCCGCCATTCACGTTACAAACGAGAGCTTTCAGCTGGAGATTGAATTATGCCGCAATAAATAAATTTTCCGAGCAAGCGTCTTTGCACATGTGCCTCTATTTGAAGATCTGACGTAGCTGCCGATTAAGGCGATCTATATATCTTGATTAGAAACGACTTGAATGCCACATTAGGTTCCATTCCACTCTGATCCATTTTGCAGATCTACTAATGGATCAGTTTTCACTTTTTTCTCCACTCTGATCCATAGGCCGGGTGGATCAGTTTTCACTTTTTATATCCACGCACACAGACGCTTTTTATTCAGTAATTTTACTGAAGATACACGTGTGTGGGATACACGTGAAACTACGAGTTAAAGCTTATGAAGGTATGTGTTATAATTTAGGCACTCTTCTCTAATCTAAACTGCCTATAGGTAGGTATCAGAGCAAAAAAAAACAAGCGAGCCTCTTATCTCTAATCAACCCGTGAGTTATACTAATGGCGTGGGTTAAAGTATTAGTTATAGACTTTTAAGTGTATTATCTATTTTAATAAAATATGTATATTAAAATAAATGTACATGTTTATTATTTTTTAGGGTTCCGTAATCAAAGGGTGAAAACGGAACCCTATTACTAAGCCTCCGCTGTCTGTCCGTCCGTCTATCACAGGGTCTATCTCATGAACCGTAAGAGGTAGACAGTTGAAATTTTCAAAGAATGTGTATTTCTTTTACCGCTAGAACAACAATTAATAATAATAAAATAAATAACAAAATTAAAGGAGGCTCCCGTACAAAAAACGTGATATTTTTGCTTTTTTTTGCTCTTTGTTTGTCTCTTTAACTACACACATGAAACTTTTTAAAAATAAGTAACAGTACAATTTTAATAACAACAAATATTATAAATAAAATAAAGTTGAAAATTTAAAGGGGTCTCCGAACAAGTGAAAATTAGATGTTCTTTGAAAAAGTTGCCTGATTTTTACGGTACGGAACCCTTTGCAAGTCGACTCGCGCTTGGCGGTTTATTTTATGTTGGTAGCTATTGCTGAATTTTATAATTTTATGTTCATTAGGCCTTTGATCGTATGCAATAAATTCTTCACAAGTTTTTAAATAAGCCAAGTATGGCATAAATAAAAACTGCTCACAAGTTTTTACAAGTACTAGGATTAAATCTACACTTTCCTCTGTAACGGTTGGAGGAGGCCTTTGCCTACAGCTCTACAGAAAATAAACAAACAACAAATACTAGTCTAAGTTATAAGTTTAATCTAATATTAATTTATATACATATATGTTATACATTCATCTGAATAAAATACTATATTATAATTTTAGTCCTATGTAATCTTACGAGTATATTTTATTATGTTAATAAATAAATTTTGAAACTGAATCTGAATAAACCCGTTAGGACCCACTACTGGGTATAGGCCTCGTCTTTATTCTGTCCGATCCCGTGCCATCCTCATCCAACATCCAACATCCTCATAAACACTTCAAATTCCGGTAAAGCAACGCAATCGGACAACGCAATCGACAGTCGCCATATTACTTAAGCGGTCACCCGTCCAACTGTTATCATCCCGGAAAAATCTCTAATTAATCTCGTCAAACCGATTCGACTTGTAAAAAGAAAGCAAAAGAATCCTTTACATTTATCGTTCTCTGATTAATCGGAGTCAGAGTAATGTTGGACAGCCGAGGGTGGTATGAACAGATAGGTATGATCATAATAACAATGCTGGCTGTAGTAGCACGACTGGTTTTTATCTTCTTACAGAAAATACCTAAGGTAATAGATTTCCAGAGCGATAGCGGAAGCCGAGTGGGTGTGCGGTACACAGGGTTATTGGTAATTCACTGATACTACGTGAACTGCAGGTACTGCCTATCATCACGAACACGTTCGTGAAGATGCTAAGTTTTAATTCTTTTTTTTGTAAATTGCTATATAATACTAAATGAAAAAACACGCTTGTCCGGAACCCAAAGAATTACTAAAGATCGATCTCCCGCACCCACTGTTAATTAATGGCAGAGCCGTTTGTAAGTTTAGTTTCAAAGAAAGCCTCTCTAAAGAAAGATTATTTACTGGAGAGGGGTACTTACTACCAACTAAGTTTAAGAATTAAAACCTAGCGTCTTCACAAACGTGTTCGAGTTAATGAGCAGAACCTGCAGTTTACGCAGTGTCAGTGAATTACCTATAACCCTGTATACAAAAAGCTTGGCAGGATGAAGCGCGAAATAGAACGAAATTTTTAGTTGCCGCTCTGGGTAACCTGTGTTTGCAACATTATTTTTCAAGTAGGTATGTATGTATTATTCGAAATAGTTATATTTCAACAGTTTTATAAGAATAATACATTTATTTCAGACAACATTAGAACAGGTATAAATTTTATTAATTTATTCTACGGTCCATATCAATATATACCTTAAAAAGCACAAAGTAGAAAAAAATAATATTGTTAGTATTATATATCGGTATTTATCGCGTTTTTTACCTATTTTTCCCGATGTTTCCACAGGTTTACACACGGTCGTGGTCACAGGATGACTGATAAAAAAACATAGGTAAAAAAAACGCGATAAATAATACTAATAATAATGTCTTCAGATCGCGAAGTTTAATATAAAAAAAAGAATGTTCCTTATTAAGTATTAAATTAAGTATAAAATTATCTATCTATCCAATTACCTACTCTTCATGGTCAGTGAACCATAACTCCATGATTGGCTCTTCAAGGTGAGTTAATGAACAACTCAGCGGAGCATAGCCAGAGACGGTGTTAAATTATTGTTTTGACACACTTTTATTTCTGCTTCGTCTTATACCGTTATTTATAAAAAGTTAATCCTAGAGATTGTTAAAATTAAGCTTAAAATAAAAATTTTAAAATAAATATCACTGACACAATAAACTATCCCTAGTTTACATAATATTAGATTTTGAATTAAAGAATTATCTGAAAGATCGACTTCAAAAGAAATGAAACATAAGGCCAGGAGAGTTGTTTAAACGAAATCTGCTAAAACCTTCGATATAAGTAAAATTTGTAGATATGGTACGTTTTTCCAGCGCTTACTCAACTACTGGCCTGTGTTAAAACTACACGCAAACACTTGCTCACAGTTACATTTCGAATCATGTGCAAAAATTACGAGGGCATTGATGTAGTCTTTCAGTCGATAAATCACACTAAAGTACGTAGTAGCAAGCACGCGTAACACGAACGCCGCCGGTCCGACTATGGCTGAGGTGCACCTAATTTGAGCTTCCAACTTTCGAGAGGCCTCATCCTTATCTCCTTTTTAGGGTTCCGTATCCGAAGGGTCAAAACGAAACCCTATTACTAAGCCTCCGTTGTACGTCCGTCCGTCCGTATGTCTGTCACGTGGCTATATCTCATGAACTGTTCAAATCGATTAGGAAGGTAGGCAGAGTCCCTCGAGAAGGTTGTCGTAGATCAGGTCTGCACCGCTGCCGCACAGCACAAAAGTTTGCATTCAAATATGAGCTTGAACTCGTAACATTTAACTGCATATTATATTGATAGCATGCGATGCTCACACACACACCGCGACCGACACACCACGCACCGCGACAGCTCGCGGGCCACTCGTTTGAAGCTTGTGGGAATCCATGTTGTCGCAGGTCAAATCGCACCGCTACCGCACAGCAAAAACATGTACATTCAAATATGGGCTTTAACTCGTAACGGCATCAGATAACAGGCAGCTCGCAGGCCACTCCTATAAAGCTTGTAAGCAGCCGTTTTGTCATTGTAAAATGTATGTTAAGATTTTTACGAGTTAAAGCCCATATTTGAATCCATATTTTTGTGTTGTACATACCAAAATACCTACTGATTTGATCAAATAATTACACGCGATCAACACTGATTTACAGTCACATTTTAATACATGCAAGCATATACATTTCACAACGGGATTTTCCTCTATAATGATGTTTAAGTCTCATAAATTGAAACCAATGCCCAAAAGTCATCTTGGCACACTCTTACATTCATTTACTTCCTAATGACCTGAAGATCTGTAAATGCCTTTAGTGTTTAGTGCTAAACATACCTTAAGGAGAATAGGCATAGTGATGTAATCAGGCAACGCCCGCCACCCTCATTATTCTTGGCACCTATTATACTATTCAGATAGTTGATAGCTATTCATTTGACCGGAACTGTCCCGTAGTAGCGACTCGTATGTCCCCATTTCGTTTGCTCATGGATGTAGAACTGGTTGCAAATAGAAATGGCATGTATCTTTTTGTATTTATTTACTCAAATATGTACGTACGTTTTTTATAATAATCTCAGTTTGACTACGACGACGTCGCTATAAGATAATTTCACACGCTATGCTCGTAACACGAACTTTATATGTCATGCATCTCAACTGAAAGCAAGTGATTTATAGCCCTGTTAGCTGAAAATGGTGAAGGTTTTACCAAATTTTATTCAATTCAATTTCAATTTTACCAATCATTAAAAAGTCGAAAACTCAAATTTTCGCAGCAAAATGCGAGATGTTTGATGTAGCTCAGTAAATGGAACCTAGCGGCGGGGTTAGCACAGGTAAAAGTGGTGCCTTTTTTTTTGTTTTTACTCGCAATTTTTATATTTAAGTTATGTTTAAATTTTGCCAATCTGTAATGAGTAAACCTACTGTATGTGAGTTCAGTGTGACAATTAAAGGATTTTCTTACTTACAAATTCAAACAAATCGAATGAATAAAATTTTTTTACTTTGAGTCTCCTCGAACGGTCTTATTTACAATTAATTTCTAGCGATGCACGGTAATATAATCTTTACTGAGCCGTTGCTTATTATTTGTTATATTCTCTTTAGTTATATTTTTATTTTTTGTATTACTGTTTGGTAAACGTTATAGGATACCCGCGATACAGGCTTGTCCTAGTGCGGGATCCACTGCTGCTGTATACTTTGCATGACATATGCAAATAAAGAAATTATGTATTTTTTTTAACATTTCCTTACTTATTTCGAGGTTCCAAAATCAAACTCATTGCTCTCTTGGGAATTATGAACATTAGTCATCAAAATATGTTTTTTTTTTACCAAGACATCCCTACAATGAGATCTTCGAAATTAGAATTAACCTCTGTTCAGAAGGCGGTAAAAAAAACTCATGCCGCGAAACACGTAACCAAACTTTCACTATTTACTGGCAGAAAGTGTGAAAATTAGAGTATTCTCCTCATGCACAAAACTGTCTTCGTATTGGGCGTGATTTTAAACCTCTCGCAGTTTCTCCCTCGCTTCGCTGCAGCGCTGGTGAGTTATTCGGGATTCAATGACTCCCGTGACGTATTATGACACTGCTTTGCACCCTCGGTGCATAATCTACTATTCATTCACCATTGGAGATATTAAACTGTTTTAATAATAATAATAATAATCGTTTATTTGTTGAAACAAACAGTAGTACCAGATCTAATCATTTTACAAATTGAGTGTAGGTATTTAATAAACAAAGCAATGAGATTTCGTTAGCAAGTTTAAAGTTTTAAACTAAGTCGAAGTAATTAGGTACTTATTTACAACTAAGTATAAATCAACATTGTTTCTTAGTTCCTCTTTAGAATTGCTAATTAAATTTGTAAATAGCGCTAGCTTCCTAGGATAACCTATGTTATGGGTAGGTAGCCTCTTGATGAATGCAATAAGGAATGTGACGGAAAACCATTCCATCGTGTCTGTGCCGCCTCTCTTAGAGTGCACACAATGTCCCCGGGCTCGCTTTTTTAAGGGACAGAAAGGCCTCAAAATTCATCAAACCAGAATCCACAAGGATCCCAATATCCCGCTGTCTGCTCCAGTTGCAGGAGCGGTAGATGTTTTGACACAAAATTCAGACTATACGGCTGATACACCCCTTTTTTGGAAAGTTCTGAGTGTGTACAAAGCTACAACCCCTATTTTTAAACGTATTCTTCGAGGTGCCCGCATCTCTGTCGCTTTCGCTCTCTCAGAAGCCAATATGAATGCAGTTTCAAAAAACACCAAGAGAGCTTGGGAGCACTTACTAGTTTTCCCTTACAGCGTACTGCATATAAAGAAAGATTTGGCCAACAAATCATCAGTCACGGTTAAGATTAAACAAAATTGTGTTAGGTACTCTGCACAGGAAGAGCAGCCTATTTCCATTGTTGATCAGGACACACCACAAAATTCAAATTCTAATAATGCATTGGCTGAGTCTACTATCTACAGACTTGTAGAGAGTAAACTCAAAGATGGTGACATCAAAGGTGCCTCTCGCATAATGTTCTGCTTATCGTGTTTAAAAGCGATATTTCGAACTTTTTATCTTTTCTAGGTCTTAAAAACCTATAAACAATCACGTACTTCTACCTATAAAAGGCTGAGATACAGTGAACGAAACCACACCAAGTTTTCGGATTCGTTTACCAACGCAGACCTCAAATCGACAACAAGACACTACATTCTTTGTCCAGAACCCACAGCTTTACTTTTGAGCATATAAAAAGTTCAGCGTTATTTTTTATCTTTTCCTCTCTAAAGAAGCCCTTTCTATCTCCGTTCGTAAGCCGCCGCGGCCGCAACACCGCCATGAATAGATGATGCTGTTCGTCGGATCCATTACTAGTAAACCATGCTTAGTGGTGGAATTCATATTTTAAACACGTAACTTACTTTCATTATGAACTGTTTAGGTACATGTGCAAATAATTAGATGGCTGGGAGAAAACGGTTTTGAGTTGAATTGGGTAAACAATTATCCAACCTATTTTTAACGGACTTCAAAAAATGAGGTTGTATATTCGGTTGTACCTATGTGATGTTTGTTCGTCAATTACTTACTCCGTCGATTGTGGATCGATTTTGATGATTCTTTTGCTATTGTAAAAAAAATAAACTCAAGATGATTCCATAAAAATTTTATTCCGAGGGATAACTATTTTACCCGCAAAACTTATACAACTGTGTAAATATTGATGTAAAAATATAAATGAAGTCGCAGTCTGTACTTGGTTTTGTCAAAAATATCAAATTAAAATTGTTTGTATGTTTGTTCCAAATGGGTAATCTCTAAAACTACTGGTCAGATTCTGAAAATTCTGTCACAGATACTATGTCGCATTATTCTTGGGTCTACATCTACATTGTACACGCGCTAGTTTCGTATAGTATAGGTATCACTTTGGTAGGTACGAACTACAAAAGATACAAATAATAAAAAAACAAAAATAAAAAAAAACATTTTAGCTACCTGTAGATTGTTTGCAACAGTCTGCAGTTAGCTTAATTGTTATAATAATAATAACAATAATAGTTTTTATTCAGATTAAGGTCTTATAAACAAAACAAAGTTATGTTTCAATTGTAAATACTAGTTCTAATTTGTTTTTATTATTGAATTGTAATTTTCTTTGTCAATAAAGACTTTAATTGAAAAAAAATTAAAAATACTATGATATAGATCAGTTGAGCTACCTGCAGATTGTTTGCTGAAGTTAGCTTAATTATTTCAATTGTAAATACTAGTTCTAATTTGTTCTATTATTTGATTGTAATTTTCTACAATACTTAATACGAAAAGGGCAGTACTAGATATCAAAAAACTCAACATTTGATTTAGCAACTATAGAAAATAATGCTACCTACGTAATTTCGGTAACTCCCAATTACGTTTCAGTCGCAGAGCATGCAATTAAACTTTGCACCTACGAGCTTGTAAGGCTGTGAACATAGTGGCAAAAAGGTTTGCATAGCCTTATCATCATCCTTATCATCAACCTTATCCTCATCATTAACATCAACCTTATCATCATCCTTGACATCAATCTTATCATCATCCTTAACACCAACCTTATCATCATCCTTAACATCAATCTTATCATCATCCTTAACATCAACCTTATCATCATCCTTAAAATCCACCTTATCATCATCCTTATCATCATTCTTTATCGTCCTTTTAAAAAGTCACATTAATATTATAAATTGCGTACGTATGTATGTATGGATGTTTGTTACTTCTTCACGTCAAAACTACTGAAGGGATCGGGTGAAAATTTTATATATGTATATATAGGTCTAGACTTGGAATAAAACATAGGATACTTTTTATCCCATAAATCAGTTCCCGTGGCATAGAAATAACCAATAAATGTTTCCATAGAAACAACGCGTGCGAAGCCGCGGACACAAACTAGTATGTTGCTAAGCAATGAGATTGCCTTCACACCTTTAAATGAAATCGCTTTTTAAATTTGACTGTTATTAGCTTGTGATGCCATTGTGCATAGACTTTCGAAGTGCCTAGGCATCAATTTGTGATAGATAATGTCTTGTTTTTACTACCGCCATAACGTGAAAGAGTAAAAAACACCTATCCTATGAAACTTACAAAATATTTACTCTCTCTCTCTCTTTCTTTAGCAATTTTTGTTTCCTTAAGATGCACTCTGCATTTCTCTTCTTCTCTTTGCACTGCGCTTATATAAGTCTATTAAATTGCATTTTAGTACCAACCTAACAGCCAACAGCTTCAATAAATAAGCTTGCTTGTCTCAACGAGCAACGTTACTACGTTATATTTTGAAACAGTTATCTGAGCGTCTGGTCGAAGCAACGCGTGACCCGAGAGCTGGTGGGTATCTGGAGCAGCGCATCAGCATTGCCATACATATTCAGATTCTTTATTGGCAACATAGTTACAGGTCTAGTCATGGTACGTACTTAATACGTAAGTAGTACATAATAATTAAAATAAATATATTATACTAGCTGCTTCCCGCGGCCTGGCACGCGTTTTTCAAGTGATACCATCTACCTCCCTGCCAAATTTCACTGAAATCCGTTCAGCCGTTTAGGGAGTTACTTTCGAATTTATAATATTAGTATGATAGATTCTTATTTAGATTCTTAGCTTACCTTTTGAGTTACTTAACTCTGTCAGTTAGACATTCAGGACAAAGCTTTTGATGCCAAAATAACGTTCTACCCCTTTTTAACCCCGTTAGGGGGTTTATTTCAATAAAATCCGAAACACGTCTTCTATCAATTCTGTTATGGTTTATGCAAAATCTGAAGTAGATTGGACCAACGAACCGCAACTTTGCCCCCTTTTCACCCTCTTAGGGGTAGAATTTCGGAAAATCCTTTCTTACCGGATGCCTACGTCATACAAAGAACACACCCTCAAAGTTTCAGGTCTCTACGACCAGCGGTTTAGGGTGTGCGTTGATCCGTCAGTCATTCAGGACAAAGCATTTTATATGTATAGATAACATTCTACCCCTTTTTAACCCCGTTAGGGGATGAATTTCAATAAATTACGAAACACGACATTGATCAATTCTGTTAAAAAAGATTTATGCAAAATTTGAAGTAGATTGGACTAATGTATCACTTTGTCCCATATAAACTTTGCCCTCATTTTCCCCCTTAGGGGTAGAATTTCGGAAAATCCTTTCTAATCGGATGCCTACATCATACAAAGAACACACCCTACAAGTTTCAGGTCTCTACGATCAGCGGTTTAGGCTGTGCATTGATCCGTCAGTCAGTCATTCAGGACAATGCATTTTATATGTATTAATTATAAAAAAACAGTGATGATGTGCGCGCGGTGTCGCGTATCAGCCATGTATAATAATCATAAATATTAAACAATACAATTTTTTTTATATAAAATCGTAATCAATTCATTATAATAAATTAATTAACACCATAAAAACAGATGTCAATAAGCGGATTTTTAAGCTTAAAGGATTGCATCGAAGGTGCGCTGGTGATGTCGGGTGGCAGTCGGTTGTACACACTCGGGCCGAGCATATGCACCAGCTTTCTGGATTTCGCCAACTTATGGTCAATAGTCCTTAGCCTCTTTGCGTGCCTTAAATCGTATCTCTGTCCATCGCCATCTACAGTATCTTCTACTTGACAGATTTTGTATAACAAAGAATTTTCAGAGAATGATTACAGTCAGTTTAATGTCAAACCCTCTAAATTACCTGACATCCTCGTGGAAGCACCTAACCTAAAGTAATGGCCTCTTTACAGCAAAATTGTATTAAGCGTGTTTTGGACGAGCCATAGTATAGTCATAGTATTATAAGTAACATTGTGTGTATAAGTAACATTGTTTTGTACGTTTTTTTATTTGTATGATGTATGACAATAAACGATCTGAATCTGTATTCATACAGCAGCGGGGCAATGCAGCCAGCGTCTTGGGGACGCTTCCGACCGGTATTGATATGGATCAGTTGAGCTACCTGTAGATTATTTACAAGTTTGCAGTTAGCTTAATTGTTTCAATTGTAAATACTAGTTCTAATTTGTTTTTATTATTGAATTGTAATTTTCTTTGTAAATAAAGTTTCTATCCATCTAGTTCTAATTTATTTCTATCATTTGATTGTAACTTTCTTCGTTATATTCATATATAACGTAGTAGGTACTCGTTCATTTGGACTCGAGACGAGTGATATAATTAAAGCGAGATATGTTTAAATTTATGCCAAAGTGTAGTTACCACCTTCTCTTTTTCAAGCTACCTACACCTTCGCCATTGTTCCACAACTTGTTTACTTATGTTGCGATTTGTCTGGTCTTTTCGGCACAAATTGCCGTTGGGGCTGCCCGATGAGCTAATTGGTAAGTTGAGCATGGCCATTTCATGTATTTTGAATATTATACCTTACTTACGTACTATAATATATATGTTTTTTAATAAATGAATGATGTAAATGTTTTTTTTATTATGTTTGAAATAATGAAATAATGATGTTAAGGTAATCAAATTAAGTGTCAAGAATATGATTATAAAGCTTCCATTGAATTGTATAGACGTTATTTTTATTACGGTTCTTTGATAAGAATCGATAAGCACTGATTTTGTCTCGATAAAATTCGGTAAGAACTCGACGGACGCTCTTACCGACACGAGAAACAAATTAGTGCTTAACGATCCTTATCGATAACCGTAATCGCACCTCTAGACCAGTTGGACGATCAAACTGGCTCAGAAGTGCGATTACGAATGTGGTCCAACTTGGACCACGCTCTATTGAAGGTGTCTAGTTTGTCGCGCCACCCCGTGGAGTTAAATTTGTACGAAGTAATTTATTCACTCGCCCCCTCCTTCTGTCAAACACATTACTCTCCTTCTACGCAGCCCTTAAAAAAGGCAAAAGTATATTTGTATGTGACAGTGAAGGAGATGAAGGTATGCTGCAGTAGGTACCTAAGCTGAAAATACCGACTTTTCACCACAACTACCTTTGTATTTATATTCTGTGTCAAAACGTGGAAAACATTTCTTACTAGCAACGCTTTTTTCCGAGTTAGAAAGTAGCCTATGTTTGTCCCCGGGATACCATCTATCTCCATGCCAAATTTCATTAAGATCCGTTCAGCCATTTAGTCGTGAAAAGGTAACAGACAGACGGACAGACAGAGTTATTTTCGAATTTATAATATTAGTATGGATAAGCTGATGTAGGTTCCACAAAGGAAGCCTTAGGCAAAAGATTTTTCTAGAAAAGAAATAGTTAGTGCCTGAGCACTAAAGAAACGATGCTAGAAATATATTTTACCAATAAAAAATATAGTCCTTGTCTTAGGTACAATCAGGTACAAACCCGGTAGAATCAAATAGGCTCAAAAAACATGAATAACTCTACGTCGGCTGCCATGTTCACACAGCTATCCTTGTCAAATTGAATTAGGACCGGGCTCTTTCGGTTTTTCGATTATTTTTATTTAAGTAACGTACAATGTAGTTATTATGTATGTGTGGGACAAATTTTGCAACTGAATTTTATCCTCAACCTATTGAGAAATTTGGCATACATATTATGTAAGTTTGACAACGCAATGTTATGGTAGCATCGAGCTGGTCTGATGATGGAGACAGAAGGTGGCCATAGGAACTCTTAAACGAAACGATGACGTTACCCCATAGAGTTTGGAGTCATTGAATTTATTTTTCCAAGCACTTTGCATTTTTTAAATAATAATATTGTTATTACTTATTACAGATTACAGATGCACAGAAGGAGAAACATAATTACCCAGATTAGTACTCTTTACAGTCAAGTTTATTCTTAAAAAACATCGCCTTTTTTATTTACCCCATAACATTAGGCATATGTTACAGTGCTTATTTTCATTAATACTAAAATGGCATTGCTTACTAATTATCTGCTAAGTTTTAAGAGCAAATAATCTGTCGTTAGTCATAATTAAACCCAGGCTTAACTTGATTCATTTGTAAAAGCGCAGATCAGATTTGTACACACATTCAACGTGATAAATGCTGACAAGATTGTAATCTCGCCATGATTTATTTATTCATCTCATACGTTTTATGTTTATTTATTCTTGTCATATCGTATCATTTGTTATTGTTATCGGCAGGGATATGGAGCCTTTGCTAAGGTTGTGGAACGGCTTTATGTTTATGTAGTTAAGGCTGAAATTCAACGGTGAAAGGAAGAGATATTTGATGTGTCAAGCAATGATATCATGTGTAGGGCTAGAACAGTTTATGAAGGAGCGGTAATAAATAATTTAATAGATAATTCACTGACAACGCGTGAACTGCAGGTTCGGCTCATCGTCACGAATACGTGCGTGAAGACGCTAGCTCTTAATTCTTACAATATTATAAAAACTATATGATGCGCTCCTTTGAGATTTAAGAGTGCGTAATATATTGGCGTAGCAGGCGGCGTAGCAGTGCTTCAAAATTCATCGCTAAGTTTGAAAAATAATCTGAACATTCCAACTTCAGGAATTCGATTGAAAGTTTCTAGAAACAAATTACTGCCATTTATTTTTCACTGAAAAAACTGGCAAAAAAATATTTTCTTGTTCTTGCATCGGTCAAGGTATCCGCCGCCTCCCCCGTAGATAACTAGAACCTTACAAAAATGACACTCGAAATTTTCTACGAAATTGTTTGGCGCAGACAGTTTGTGCAGAGGCGTGACTAGTTTGTGCAGAGGCGTGACTAGTTTGTGCATATGGAAGAAGAGATTAGTGGAGTCGAATTTATTTTATTTTAACTATAATAAGGTACCTGAAAATAATAAACCCTGTTTTCTAAAACGAGCAATCTGAAATTCATACCGTTACCTAGTACTTATCATATTTAGGTTTTATTTGGTTCCTTTTAGTCAATAATAATATTCATATAAATATTTTATTTCGGACAACAAATAGTTATTTTATTTATTTATTTAAATACTTTATTGCACACATTTAACAAAAGTATACAAAAGGTGGGCTTAATGCCGATGGCATTTTCTACCTGCCAACCACACATGGTAGAAATAAAACAAAAGGCGTGCTTTAATTAAACTAAGCTAGACAAACTACATCAATTAATAATAGAACTTGCACTATATAATAATATATATAATATCTAAATATATATATATATAAATATATATTATAATAGGTACTTAATGAAATGTTTTAATGAAGAAGGTAGCAATAAAAATCACAAAAAGTTCAAAAGTTAAATAGTTAGGTGTGTAGGTAGTTGGTGAAGTCACAAAACTGTTTCTGTGTAGTCAATACTAAACAATTATACCTAATGCAAAAGGAATAGAGAAAAATTCAAAATCAAAATCAAAATAACTATTGCTAATAGGTACTTTATAAATATTTAAAACAGTAATAATTACAAACAAGTGTTTTGTTAATAAAAAAAATAAACGCAAGAACACAAAATAATCTATACCTACTTATAATAAAACTGTAACAGGTAAAATTCTGTACATTGAAGATATTTACAAAATTTTTTTCGGAGGGCAATCTATTATCGGGACTGAAGCCAAAACTGTATTTTTTTTCATTCATGTCTGTCTGTCTGTATCTTGGCCACGCATAACACCGAAACTACTGAATTAAATCAAACGAAACTTGGCATGATTTCAGTTCATACTACGAGGAAGGATATAGGATACTTTTTATCCCGGAATTCATAACGGTTCCCTTGGGAGAGGGGATGGAAGTCAAAATGCGTACTTCGTTGTAATTCATCAACGCCTTGTCCGATTTCATTAATTATTTTTTTGTTAGTAACAATGTTGCAAGATTTTAAAAAATAGTCAACATCATCATCATTTCAGCCTATATTAGTCCACCCTTGGGAGAGGGGATGAAAATCAAAATGAGTTGTATATAATTTATCAACGCGTTGTCCGATTTCAGTCATTCTTTTTGTGTTAGAAATAGTGTTGCAAGATCGTTAATAAAAACAGTCATTCACAATCACAGTCAATTATCATCATCATCATCATCAGCCTATATTAGTCCATGCATAGCTCTTTTCATAGCTCGCTGTGCGATTTTAAACTGAAGGACCAGCCCTACCGTGAGTGACCACGTCTCAGCTCTGTGGGTCATGACGGGTAGGACGCACTGAAACTTTTCGAAACAGTGTTGTAAGGTACAAAGTGGAATAAAATACAAGGTGCCACGTAATTGGTGTACTAAGCGCCGAGGGGGGATCTACTCCCCTCCCACGAACATTTTTTGTTTTAGCACTTTCCGGGTTTTAAGGTTTTTTACTGAAAAAAAGACCTAGAAACTTTCATCGCAACTAGCCTATGTAACAACCCTAACATCAGCTGTTCATCAGTAAGGTGCTTGACCTTTCAATTGCTTTTGTTTAGCCAAAGCCGTCAATTTTACGGTGGTTCCGTACATTTTTCTTCTAAGCTATTATCTTAACATACAATGTTTAATGTTTATCTGTAGGTAGCTACGTTTGTTTCGTGGCAGGTACGTCTACGTAGGTACCTAATAAAGACTATTTATCGATATTTTAATATTATAGGGTGCACAACAACCCAGTTTCGGCTTGGTACATGAGTAATGTGGCACCTTGTATATGTAGATTTTGAAAAAAACTATTATTTTTAGCCATAGACGCGATATGCGTGTGATTACTTTCTGCCTCATTATAAGGAGTTACCACGATTCTGATTTATATAAGTAGTTTATTTTAAAGCAGTTTATGTTTATTAATTGCTTTTTCTATATTATTGTTTGTTAATTAAGATACGATAAGATAAGATAATTTTTTATTGGTTCACCACTTACAACACACAAGAAAATATAATTTTAAAAGAATTAAAGAAAAAAAACAATGTGAGACCAAAAGGCTGCCGCTCAGCGTGTGCTGCAGGAGCTTGGGGAGCAGCTGCAGCGCTGGTCTTCCGTGGCACCTTAGCGTAGAGCGCGTTACTGGCTATGGACACGCTCTTTACAATATAAGTTTGTATGAAACTAACATAAATTACGTATTTAGTAAAATTTTATAAAAATATAACAAAACATTTGCGAGTTAAAGACACGGGTGACGAACTAAAATACATTTTTGACATTAATGTATCTTCCTATTTTCGTACGTTTGTTCAGTGTTTTTTTAATTTGTTCATTATATACTTGGCTCTTTTATATAAGTTGTAGCTTAATTTCCGCTTACTATTTATATTGTATAAGGAAAAATATATTATCAAAAACTATCATATATCACATACAGAAACGTAAGCAGATATTTTAATTTTAAATTAATTGCTGATTGTAATAAAGGTATTCTAAACATTTTAATATTATTTCAAATATAAAAGCATTTAGAAACAAGAAATACTTTTTTTAAATAAAAATCACCCATTAGGTATTATAATTACTAATGTAGTGTAAATAACGAATGGAATTGAAGATGACAGCGACACAGGATGCTGTCCCGCGTAGATCATTATTTGATTTTGATTTTTAATCCCACTCTTTATCTACATGGATTATACACAATTTAACTACCTACTTAAATATAGATAACATTAAAAGTGTAACAGGTCCAATTCTGCGGAAGGTTTTTTGCACAGCTTTACTTAATATGAGAGAAACTGGTCAAATGCATGGCAATCGCGAACGAAGTCGCGGGTACAACTGGTATTGCGGCAGAAAAACATTTCCATTGAATTTACATCCTGTGGACTACTTTCATAATAATTATTCCATGAAATTATTTTCTTTCGTCAGTCGAACTACCGACTGACAATCAAATAGTACAGTCCTTATGCTTTACCGATTCTATTTTTTATGACAATCGATTTTGTTTATGAAGAAGTTATACCTAATCGTGTTATTGTTGCTCTTAAGAGAGCCGAGGACGGTAATCATCAATACACACGTGTATCATACGACGTTTTTAAACACACTTGTGAATAAAATAACAATAATTTTATTTAGTAGATAATAGATATTTTTCCTTGGAGTTTTCAGGTAGTAAACTTTCCATAACGTTAAGGGCTTCACATCTTATATCGGGCGGTGTACAACATAAATAATTTTCTTAGTAACTGTAGACATTTTAATTAATAAATAACTATGATTTCAACAGTGAAAACGAGTTGTGAAAAATGTTTCGCTATGGCGGGAAAAATTAATCAGTTTTCCTATGCGCGCGCATTGTGATCAGCCACACACAGACTAAAGGGATGAGGTTTTTTTCTTATTTTCCGCGCATAGGGACAAAATGGGGAATTTAGTTTTCTTTTATTACAGAGAAACAATAGTTATATCTGAGTGAAAGTTTTATTTATTAAACACGTACGAGTTAAAATTATCTATTTAAATAAGAAGTTGCATGAACTAAGCAAGCAATAGGAACATTAATTTATTTGTTCTATTGAACACGATCTTTTGTTTGAATAAAAACTTGTTTAAGAACAGAGCCCCTCAACCAATAAAATTAAAAAATATCTATAACTCACACTAGTGAGTTGTATGAAAAAGTCACAGTTTTATTATGGGTGTCATTCTGTGCCTAATTGCGGTGACCATAGAGCCACTTTATGAGCAAGTGTGTTGAAAAATAGTATTATTTTTGATGTACTATTTACTTGCTTCTGCACGCGGCATTACACGCGTTTTTCCGTTAAAAAAAGTAAAACAGATTTAGTTACTGAGGTAAACTATAATTTTTATACTATTTTCAATACTTTTTCTAATAAATAATCTTCGTGAACGAAGACTGTGTCACCTCGAAAAAATTCGCAAGTCCCCATATTTTTCAAATCTATAGATTCTCATCTCTATCTGTCAAAAGTAAATGTGTCTATGAAATACTTTATTCTGTCATCAGTCTTCATTCCCTCATCTGTCAACAATTATAGTAGGGAACTTTATTCTACTTTATAGTCGTGCATGTACCAAACAGAAAATTAATTCATGGTCGGGGGCTATAGTAGCTTAAACACTAAGCACTGGGTCTAATTTGACACACAATTGGATGATGATAAAAATGAAAAAAGCTTGGGACGGGTTTAGCTCCAACTCTGAGGCCCGTATTATGAACCCATGCTCAGTGATCGATCTATGCTTGAGTAGCGCTTTTACCATAGAAAGTCTTTACTCAAGCATAGACCAAAGACTGAGCAAGCTTTTATAATACGGGCCTTAAACTAACAACCTAAAAAGGTTATGAATCATTAAAATAAATATTATCCCACATTTTGATATAAACAAATTAATGAATTCAGCAAGACCTACGTATATATTAATTTATACAACGTTATTGTTAATTTAATTAGGATTAAGAACATGACATGTAACTTAAAAACGTTATCAATAAACATAACTAAACTAGACACGTACCTACATCTATTAATGCCATTACTATCAAGCTCAAACTGCCAATTTATAAATAATAACAAAGTTTCAAACTATTTACAGCAATATAATAGCCCAAGGTTGCCTGGTAGAAATCGCTATCAGCGATAAGGCCACCTTTTGTACTGTGTTTATTTTTTATTTAGATATGTACTTGAAATAAAAAAACTTAGGTAGTTTTTTTATTTCAAGTACAACATAGAGTCATTCAATGATCGGTTGGTCATTTACCGCATCGAGCGATGATCTCAAAAAATTTTTTAAGCGTATGAGTTTATTCTCTAGCCTTTGCCCACGGCGTTGCACGCATTTTTCAGGGATATAAGTAACTAACTAGTTATTCCACGTCCAACGCTGCAAAATTTTAGCCGAATGAGTTCAGTATTTTTAGTGTTTTCTTGTGACAAGCAACATCATGACATCTTCACAAACATTTTCTTTTATTAAATTTATTCATTTAATTAATGAACACGGTTATGTTTACCAATAACATTAAATTTGCAGGAAAGTAGGATTTAATTAAAAAATAAAATTCTCATAAACCAGTTCATAACCTCATATAAAATGCAAAAACAAAAACAAGAGATACTTGGTTTTAGATACCAAGAATTTTTTTTTAAACGACGTAAATTACGTATGAATAACAGAAAAGAACCGTAACCACTAAAAACAAGAACAAATCCATAAACAATGCATAATTACGCACGCGCAACGAAAAATGTTATGTAGATTCGGGTTATGTAGGACAAGATAAAACAAATTAAATTATGAATCCAAAACCGTTGAAAGCAAAAATTTTTTCGTACTTGTGCTATTTGCCCCGATGATACCAGTGTCGTAAAATATTTTCGACAAAATTTATTTGGATTTTTTACTCCACAAAAAATTTCTAAGATTCTAAAACCGAGTAAAGATCCTAGCAAACATAGCGATATTAAATAAAGGAGTAGGTAACAAAAGCGCCGTGGGGAAGATAGGCCTTTCTTGTCTTTTGTGATGTTCTACAATAGGTACGTAGAGTTTGCGAGAACGTGAATGATTGTGACTTCATATGAATAGCGTCGAGAATGGTATAGAAGAGAATGGAATAGAAGAGAAAAGTGGTATGAAGTGCCTGGGGCTAAATTCAGCTATCCAATCGCTTTACTATGACAATGGTATCGTCGCAGAATCGTCTATAGATGAAAGATTAAGTTAATTAAGTTTCTTTCATCTATGGACGATTCTATGTATGTGCGGATAAAACTTAGGTACAGATTCTCCTAAAGTAAATATGGTAAAGAATGCAATGGGGGAAAAAAATTAAGGCAAGTACAAGTTAGCTATTATATATAAGCTATTCATTTTGTTATAAAAGTTTGGAAGGTTTTGTGGTCTTGTTTTCTACGCTGACAACATGTAATCTACTGATCAGGGGCCGAATTCTGCTAACCAATCGCTTTACTACTATTGTTATGGTGAAGCGATTAATTTAGTAGAATTAGGGCCCATGTCGCTGTGTGGTGCCGGCTTAGAATTTGCACCACCCAACTAGACATAGACATAGACAATCATTTATTTGCTGCTCAAACACCTCACACAAAAGTACAAAACAGACATAAAAATATATTTTGAAAAAAGTTAACTTATATTACGACAAAAACAATTAGGTACACAAAAATATTTTCAAAAAGTAGACTGGGCTGAGTGTTACAGCAGCTAAAAGGTCTCGGCTCAGCATAAATGCCTGACCTTACCACTCAATAGTAGATAGGCGCTGATATTCTGCCGAAACCATTATAGTCACAAGACCCGGTGAGGCTTATGATTACAGTAAGTAGTGTTCAAATGGTTTGCAACTCTTCCCACGGGTATCGTAGGAGGCGACTAAGGGATATCCATCGGGGGCGGGCAGCAGTGCCCCCTGCAGAACAATTCTACCACCGAACTGTGATCCCCAACCCGCATGCCCAACGTGGGGATTATGGACATTACTCCCCATGAGATAAAAGCCAATAAGGCGCTTATCAGGGAGAGGCCTGGATCCAGTTGATTTTTTTTCTGTAGATGGCTTTCGTATCACTGCGGCCATGATATGCCTGTAATTGCCACTTAGTGTGTTCAGCCTCAAAGCTGCGGCATTCATATTTCGCCACTAACCCTTGCTGATAGAAGCTGTAGGATTTTCATCAGGGTGATGTATCTTAGCTCGTTTGGGCTGTGCAGGTGTTTGCCTCGCAGTGAGGATACTTCTGCGTAGCAGTGCGGGTGCTACGGCGTAGCAATGAGGATACTATGGTGTAGATATAAGATTGCTACTTCGAAGGAATATGGAAGCTAGGGCGGCGGCGGCGGCGTAGCAATTAGGTTAGCAATCACCCGTATTGCTACGTCGTAGCAGTGAGAATACTAACGCTTACCAGTACGCGTGCTTCGGCGTAACAATACGGCGTAGATATGAGGATGCTACTTCGATGGAATATGGAAGCTAGGGCGACGGCATTACAAAGTAAATTGTACGGTGTAGCAATTAGGATAGCAATGCGGGTGCTACGTCGTAGCAGTACGGATACTACGGCGTAGCAGTGCGGGTGCTTTGGTTTAGCAATGAGGATACTACGGGCGTAGATAATTATCAGGATGCTACTTCGAAGGAATAAGAAAGCTAGGTCGGCGGCGTAGCACAGAAAATGCTACAGCGTAGCAATTAGGATAGCAATGCGGGTGCTACGTCGTAGCAGTGAGGGTACACCGTAGAAATAAAATATTTCATTGACAATCGATCGGGCACATCTAGTAAACTTAGAAATAATCCATTTAACCTGTTCTCTTGAGTTACGTTTACGGCAGAGAAGATAATAGTAAGGGTAAGCCAATAAAGTTTTAACTCCGCGTAAATCACCTTCATCGTAAAACTGCCGGAGTCTAGATATCTACCACTGTCGTAAGTGTAGTAATAAATGTACAGTCAACGAGAAAAAATGCTGAATATTATCTATTTTCAAACAGAATGAAGTTCTGTGCACATTAATGCAACGCCGCCGCTACCGCGCAGCACAAAAATGTACATTCAAATATGGGCATAAACTTGTTATCTTTAGATAAGTACCATGGAGACAGAGATCTAGTCTATAAAGGAGACGTAGTGTATAAGATTGACATTGTATAAGCTTAACCAATATTTGACTTTTTGATTGTGATGTAGTCATTATAGGTATTTGAATATAGAATCAAAATATATTTTTTTTCATTATTTTTTACCTAATTTTTGCGACATATTACGACCACGTGGGTAAAGCTGCGTGAATTCAGCTAGTATAATAAGTATTTTAAAGAGGTCTTTATTATCGCTATTTTGTGCATTGATTATGCAACATTTTATTTAATGGCTTACAAAATGACCTCGACATCGATGAAAAATGTTGTTCAAGCTCAACTTAAAACGTATATGGGGTTATTAAAAAAAAGGTCTTACAGCGTATCCATTAGACTCCCTGATCGAAGCCTGAGACTGATATTTGTTGGATAAATTATTATTGTGAGACTACATATTTCTTACATTACGTTTTCTTTTTTTGCCTTGGGACAAATGTTTGTACGATCTGCAAATATTTGTTCCGGGTGTTCTGGGTATTTTCTATATATAATAAAAAATATCTATCTATGTTATGTATTGTATTAAGTTTATCAGTCATCTAGTACCCATAACACAAGCTCTGCTTACTTTGGGGCTAGATGATGCTGTGTGGATTGTCCAGCATTATTTATTTATTATTTATTTATTTTATTTTCTTACATGTTACAGTGACTTTATGGCTTCCCACAAGCTTCAAACAAGTTGCCCGCGAGCTGTCAATATGAAATGCATCTAAATGTTACGAGTTAAAGCCCGTATTTAAATGCACATTATTGTGCTGTGCGTACGCCACTGATTTTTTTTTTAATTAGTTTATGATTAGGTACTTGCGAGTGCCAAAATATGCGGCGTAAACGGCCGCATATTTAGAATGCGAAGACTTAAATGTTTGATATTTACACAGCTCCAAGGTATTGCAGACCTGAGCACCTACATGATATCCATTTAAACTGATACCTCCACGCGTTCCTGAGAAAAGGGGTCTTGCTAGACAGACGGACATCGAAAAGGGTTCCTTTCTCCTTTTGAGGACCCCGGTCCGGTTGTACTTAACCGTAGTCCATTTTATAAGATGAACGTTGGTAACATTGTATCAGCTAGTAAAGGAGTGTTTGACCAATGGGCTATTTCAGCCCGTAGCTATCAAGTCAATATTAATCATTTTCACTGTTTGTCCAAGAGTCCTGTAAGGTCTAAAGGAAATAAAGCACTTTGAATTTGAATATGTTTGCTTTACCTTTCGCGGCCTCGTAATTAGAATTTTGCCGAAATTTTGTTTGTATTAAATAACAGGTTAGGAAAATAGCATTTTCGTTTAACCTGCGCGTTTCAGGCCTTTTTCTTGTTCATTAAAACGAGGAATAAAACAGGCGCGGACGCAGCTCAAGACTTTGGGGGGTGGGGGGGTCACACTTGGTCAGGGCCGTAACCAGCCATTTAGTTCAGTGGCCCTTCCCTCTTGAAGGTGCACTGCAAAATAGTAAACGTTATCGGCGAGCGCAGCGAGCCGCGAAAAAATTGCATTTTTGTTTATTTTACGCGGTGGTGGGCACTGATCTTAAACGGGTGTCGAGCACTGGACCAAATACAGATAAATACAATAGCGAGCGGAACGAGACGCGATTTTTTATGGATCTGTTACATTTTTTGCAGTGTTTTACCCACGACATTCCGACCCTCAACTTCTAACAATAGTAAGTATAAGTAGTGGCAAGCAAAGCGAGCCTCGGTTTTATTTGAGATTTTTTCTGATGTTTGGGGAAAGTCAAGCATAAGTAAGCGTATGATGTAACAACCTGTTGTTTGCAAATATAAAATTAATCAGGTATTTGTAAGATTTATAGATTACATGATCGGAGTTTGAACTAGCGAGTTTTGTCCCATAACAAAGTTTATTAAATATCTGTCAACAATTAGATAAACATTTACAGGATAAAAACAAATCGTTTACATAAAAAAGTTCTCGAGGTTTTGGAAACAAGTTCCAGATATCTACCATAATGAATAATCAGATTTATGGCATTTTTTACAGCCATTGAAATTCAACGCTAAAAGCTTTTGCTATCCGTAATTTGAGAGGGTTGATAATAAATTACTTGTCAAATTGGTCAGGTTATCGTACCAACACTTTAGATTGCAGCGAAAATATTAATACTCTCGCCAAACGTGGGAATAAATCAGACGTTATCAAAAAACATAAAAAAACTAAACACTTCAAAACGACGGTTAACGATAAAAATGCTTGTTTAGAGAGAATTTAGACTTTATGTACGTGGACGTCCCACGTGTGGATGGAGTTGTGAGGTCTCATAGGATATTTTGTGGCGCCATAGTTTTTATACTAAGCAAATAACATATATGTGGTCTGGGAGCCTTTCTTGCCAAACGTGGGAAAAGAAAAAATACCAGAAAATTTTAGTGTTAAATAATATGAACCTTAGAAATGATATTATAATAGTCTTAATGAAATAGTAAAATAAGTTTTATAACGATAATTACCATGAATAATAATTACTCCCAATACAGATAGCATAATAATATATTATCGAGAATAAGTAATCACGATACGATTTCAAGAGAAAATTATAAAGGTCATAATTGTGTAATGTTAGTTCAAACAAACTAGATTTTAGAGGATAGTCTTAGCTCGAGACTATAATTTATACAAATCGACTATGGTCTACGTATTCATAATTTGATATCATTTATTAAAAATAACCACTAACGCCATCTCGTAGAGAAATGTTGAACAATTAATTGGGCGTGATTTCAAGTTTCAAATCAATCAAAAAAAATATATGAATGAATGAGCATCGAGAATTCGACCTGAAAGGCGGGATAGGATGAGCGCAGGCGACGCCCAGGGGTGAATTTGGAAAAGAAGATATATAGTGGATGGGGGTGAATCAAGTGGGAGTTCGGGTTTGGCGTTGCGAGAGGAACGGTCTCTGTACGAAAGCCATATAGCCCAATTGATTAGAGATTCAAGTAATTGAGTGAAATCTGTGTTGATTTATTTACATATGTAATCGTGTTAATAAGAAAGAATTTTGCATATTACAGATAAAATCAGTGTTGAGATTCATGGCACTACGTCGTGTAATCAACTAAGTGTACATTAAAAATAGTGCTTTCAGGTTCAAGAGTAGAGCTGGGTCCAGTTAAAGCTAAGTGGCATGAGTTATAATTTTTGTATTTATTGATTATCATTTATCTACTGAATTTCATTGTTTTTTTTTTAGGAAATATTTCATTCCAGAGTCAGAAGACTAATTAATTTATATATTATATTGTATTTGCTTCTTTATTGATTGTCATCATGTTTCTTAGAGATGGAGCTGAGCGGTTTGTTTATTGAATTTCATTGTTTTCCCTCAGGAATTATAGGAAATATTTCATTTCAGAGCCAGGAGATTGATTAATTTATATAATATTGATATAGAGTCAAATTGAATAATTACTAAAGCTGATCAAAGCTCGCATAGTGGAATATTCTGGTTTCAGGCATCGCTATGACCTAATGTTTACATTGTTATTTTAACTGTATTTTCAGCTACCTCCAGTAGAGAGATTATTTATATTTAGATCAAATTGGATTACAGCTTGGTGCGAATGTCACCCCCGGATATTGGAAATATACTATTAGAAGCTGTCGACTTCTTGTACTTAAACTCTTTGTAATGAATGAGGCCTAATAAATTACGGGAATTAATTCCTATAGGAGTTAAGGTCCATTATCAATTATATAAAGAGTTGGGACAGAAGCCTTGAAATAGCCGATATATAGGCTGTGGATAGAACTTTTGTATGCACTCCAAGTGTGGAAATTAGGGACCTCTCGGTACTATCGTAGATTTGCTTAGCAGAGTTAGGTTCCGCAGAGAATTAGAGAACTTACTACTTAATGTGAAAGTTGATGGAATGATTGTTATTGAATTAAATGTCACAAAGTAATATTGCCCATGGATGTGATTAAATTCCAACTGACTTTGACTAGACTCAGGAATTTTTATAAAAGATAAAGCCCCAGACTGACAGCCTGAAATGATGACCAATGACTATTTGTGACATGTCCCATAGTCTCATATTTGTAGTTTAGGCTATCATTATGATGATGATAAACGGAGGAGGTTAACCCGTCTGGAGCCGAATACAACTGGTAGAAGCGGAAACGGGGCTTCTACCCATTGCCGTATTAAAATCAGTAAGTCAGAATGAAGAATGATTATCTCAATATCTACAAAACTGTTAATTTCCTAGACACAGAAAATTTAAGAAAACTACCTATCTGAACTTCACAGTTATTCCAAGCTTATTATATAATCTTAGTAGGTACATAAATACTTCAAAGTTCGAAACTTTAGATATGATAATAAATTATTACTAGAAATCTAAGGGGTTAAATTATCGTTTGAATTAGTTCGTTTGTCTTTATCACCTAAAATAACTAAGTTACTATCACAACACAACGTAAAAGTCTTACCACTAACTAGAAGACGATAATTTGGCCAAACTTATCGTTAATTCTACATCTGATAAAATAAGTTAATAGGTATAAGGAGTTAGAATTTAGAGTTAGAAATAATTGCGAGGCGGGTTGGGCGTTGCAATGACAAAAAAGATAGCGAGAGAAGCGACCGCCGAAAATTTTAAAGCTTTTGCGGTGGTAGATATATGGCGAGTGAAGCGAGCGAGTTTAACAAAAGAATTAGGAATACAAAAAAGATACCAAAACGATGTAACGACAAGAAGAGCGAGCCGTGCTTAGAGAATTAAAATCAGCGAGAGGAATGAGCCGCAAACTTTTTTGAAATGGGTAAGGCGTGCGTAGCAAAACAAAGTAACTAAATATATAGGTAAGTTATAAGAACAATTTATAAGTTCGTCGAATAACAACAAAATATGAGGACTAAGACTACTCTATAAAATCAACGGCGAGCGAAGCCAGCCACAAAATTTATTTTATAATCCGGCTGTGCGTGTAAGTTGTTTGATATTAGACGTTCAGCAGACGTAGCAAAGTAAGCACTTATTTCGAAGCTCGCCCTTCATCCATGTCATTTGGAAATATTGGAAAAAAGTTTTCAGTTTTTCATCTTGGCCAAGCAACATACATTTTTCTTGAATGTAGGACCAACCCTCTTCGATAAGATTAACAGGCAATAGAGGAAGGACAGTACAAAGACCTACGAACCTGCGTTGAATCTTTCGTGTAAGTCCAATTTCCTTCCACAAGGCCTTGTACATGTGGTAATAACAGCCCTTAATCACGCTTTCAGGGAACTCCTCTAACAGTGCATTAATAATGGCACTCTCTTAATCCGAATGAAATTTTTGGGCTTCCTTTTGAAAATCTGTGACTTAATTGTAACTCTGCTGTTTTTTGTCTGGCATGAATGCAAATATTAAAGGCACTGTATTTGTTTCCTGTGGGGAACCACAAAGATCTCTGTGAATGATAAGTAATTGGCTAAAAGGGCAACTTTTAAAAGTTGCGTCGATGAAAAATTCTGATAATTTTTTTAAGTTCCTACTTTAGGTACTTTACTTTATGTGTTTTTATGTAGGTACTGATATTGTGGGGGGTTCACGACTCCCGTGATCCCGTGTAGCATTTACTGTCCAGTCTCGGCGGCGCGGCGATGCGACCCGGAGGGGCGCGGCGGCGGCGGCGGGACGGCGCCAAGCGCTGCCGTGAAACGGCATGAGTCGTGTCGTGGGCACCCTAAACGCTAACACTTAGGGTGCCCACGACGCACATATTAATCTCAATAAAGTACGAGACGTTTGTCTTACAAATGATAGATTACAGAATTAAGACGTAAAACAAGCTATAGAAAGAGCGATGAAAGTGCGTAGTTTCAAAGGCGAAATAATGCGATACTTACCAATCCGCTTAGCGCATAAACCGATTATCATAAAACCTAAGTACTTACCTACCCTATCTAGAATATTCCTACCGCATTGTTGTTTGGTACTGTATAAGCTATTTTCAGCGCTATTTACTTGACACGATGATCGGTTGGCAACGACCGATAATGTAGGAACCTATTTCTATTTACAACGGTTTTTGGCAGGCTGTGCCTGACTTGGGTGTAGGGAAATATCATTAGGCAGAGATGATACAGGGTATTAAGCATTAAGACGAGTCATTTATTCATTTTCAGCCGGTACTGTCGAGCTGAGCAGATAACTCTCTTTTCTTCTTCTCCTCGTAAAACGCAGTTCCAGGCAATGATGCAAGATGTTTATTCTCCCCAACTCATCCCGGGCCTTCAACGTTGCCTTCTAGCAACAAGAAGGGGAGTGGGCTCAACGCTGTTGTAGTGGTTTAAATCGCTGGACATTCGGCCCATTTCCACTTTAACAACCGGCTTTTAAGTAGGTAGGTACTTTTTTTTTATCATTCAGTATTTTGGACAAGGATGAGTTATTATCAAATTAGTGGAGTGCAGAAACACTTTATTTTATAATATCTACAGCACCGCTAGCGGAAAGACTGGGAACTAATTATGAGACGCACCTTAAATAGGGCATTAAACTTAATTAGTGCCTAAACCTTAGAATGAGAGTAGAACTTAGCGGCGTAAACTGTCCTAAATTTGTTTGAAATAATAAACAACTTGGTTCATACCCCAAACTTTATTGCAAAACTATATAAAATTCGATATTATAATCATAATCAAACCTACGATATAATTAACATTTTTCTTTTAGGTATGATAATGTAAGGCATTTGTGGCTGAATCTATTTATCTATTACCTACATTTATAACTATTTGAACTATCATTATTCAGCAAACAAAACATATTGAAAATGTAGTAAGTATAGTCGAAACAGCACAATGTTTTAATTACTTATTTCAATGTTATTTTGAACCATTGTATTCAGCCCAAGAATATTGCTTACTTTGCCTTAATTTATTTTCAGCTGTCTTCAAATGCTTACTTAAATAAATCATATAGGCCAAGTTTTATGACCTATATCTTTCAAAAATATAAATGGCCTTATTACATACCTAATACTAATTATTAGAATCAACTGATATAAGTAATCAACTTACAAATGTATTGAAATAACATTATAAACTAAACTAAATTTTTATTTTTATAAACATTCTATAAATGGTTTATCTATGGCAATAACAATTTCATTGTTATATATGTTTTATTTCCAGCATAAGAATACATACTTTCAACAAATCATAACAAATAACCAGTTTTCTGTAGTGTTGTTAAATTAATTTTGGTATGTAATTTTTATCTGCATCTTATGAGCGGCGATATTTTTTTATCCTTCTAAAAAAGTCATCATTGTTACAACAGATTAGATATTATAATTGATATTATAGAGCTAAGAGTTATTAAATGATATTCGAAATACAGGGTTTACAACTATAGTTTATTTCACTTAGGAACCGTTCCAGCAAAGTTCTCTTTTGCTTCATTTCACGCAATAATATTGACTAACATGGAAATCATATCTTAATACATCTATTATATGTTTACCTATATTTTATAGTTCCAAAATAATTTCAGTCCTATGTCAATACATTACTTGAGAAAGAAAGAAAAAGTGACCTGTCAGGGAATGGTTCCTAAGTGAAATGAACTATAAATGTATATGGTCAGATGAATTTCATCAAATTGGAACATTAAAAGTTTGTTTCAGCCTTAACACTTTTACTGCACAGGCTCTGCGGTGCTACCCGGCCGCGGCTACAAGCAGTGACCACAATGTGCATTGCAGGCAAAAATTAAAGTGTTAAGCAACACCTTATGTCTGTAACATGTCCAGTCCATATATTGATTGACAATATCAATAATATTCTGAATCTTATTTCTAGCAAGTTCCAAACACAACTTAAATTTTTGTTCTAGTTTTGAGGCAACGGAAGTTAAGTTTAAGTAAAGTTTAAGTTTTACATGTCTGTTGTTTCTGTAGAACACTTTTACCTCAATTACTTACCTATATTATGCTAAGAATTTAAGAGAAACAGTACAGGTCACAAAATGTTTCCTCAAATTACTCAGTTATCTCCCTTAATATATCCCCCTTATCCCATCAAGTTATGTCGAAAATATTAATAACATTCATATATGTGATCCTTTCTCAATTAAAGGAATGACTTATTATGAGTGATGAACTATTAGCAATTATACCAGCGTATTTATCAGAATGACAGATTTTACACCCGATAAAGTGATAGTGATTCTCGTCTCTAGTTCCTTTTAAAGCTTTTAAAGTTACTTTGAACAATGTATTAAGTATTAACCTACCTATTTAAAACTAGCTTCTTATGAGAAAAAAACAAGTTTGAAAACTTTCCTACATGCTGTACATAAAACAGGTTCAAAATTGAATTTGATAAATCATAAAAATGTCATTAAATGTGTGGTGCATACACATTTTGATTTGTTTCTTTATGGCAAATCACAGTCATGCATGATCAATAATCCATACTAATATTATAAATTTGAAAGTAACTTTGTCTGTCCGTTACCTTTTCACACCTAAACGGCTGATCATAGTAAAATTTGGCAGGGAGGTAGAAGGTATCCCGGACACAGACATAGACTACTTTTATCCTGGAAAAAAGAGTGTGAAGCCGCGGGCAGCAGCTAGTTTTTATATAAATTTGTAAAGTGAAGTCAAACCAAAACCAAGATCATTATTTCCAATCAACAATGAATTTTTAACAATAACCATAATTAGTCACTTTAATTTGCCTATCAAATCATTAACTCTTATCAGAAATATTTAACAAGTCCGGGTAATTTTTAAGCGAACAGAGCACCACAGTTTGAGCATCGCCTGTTTTTGAGAGCGAGACAGCACAGGATTCCAAGTGGGAAGAAAAGGATAGCG
This sequence comes from Eupithecia inturbata, assembly GCA_963662085.1. Classification (NCBI taxonomy): domain Eukaryota; kingdom Metazoa; phylum Arthropoda; class Insecta; order Lepidoptera; family Geometridae; genus Eupithecia; species Eupithecia inturbata. The sequence continues at coordinate 4,086,077 of OY759191.1, read as the reverse complement.
CATAAGATACCTAGGAAAGTGAAGTCGTCTTCTAGAATGCCCACTCGACAGGCCGGGCAGGCTCCAACAGCTATGATTGGCGGTGGAATGATAATCTGGGTTGCTCCATAGTTGGGCACGTAGCCTGTGACCGCGGGAGCGCCTTGGGGCGTGTATCCAGGCGGGGGCAGGTATGTGTGTCCAGGAACGGCACTAGGCTGCGGGTACGGCTGAGCATAAGCCTGAAGACCTGAAATCCATTAAACAACAATCGTTAATTTAGGTCAGATATGTTTTTTCGTACGAGCGTAAGAACATAACGCGGTATAAAGTTACAAGTTGCGCAGTGGACGAGACAAAATCCGCTTATCTTCTTGTGATTCATTGGCATCGTGTAAGGATTCACAAAGTTGATATAGTTACCTGGTGCTGTGGCTGAATATGGAGGGGGTTGATCTGTGACCGTTGGCTTTTCCATGTCGAAAAATACAGATTTATCAAGTTTCCGATCAAAATAATCGCTCTTATCAGTAAAAATGCAAGAAAGCTCGCTTTTTGTGCAATCAAAGACACACACACAAAACAAATCAGCTGCCAGATCTGTCAGTTGGCATGGCTCAATGACGTCACACACTGACTGCTGGCTGGCATGACATGACAAACAGTTACAAGTTTTAGTGAAATGTACTGTGTGCTTTATGGTGATTTCGTTCGTCCAAAGAACTGTAAATGTCGAAATGTTTGTCACACAGCCCGGCCACACGCTCCGTCTTACTTGCAGTATGCCTGTACAAGCTAATTTGCTTGCGTGTGGCTGTGCTCATAGCAAACACAACACGGAACGGAACAGCGATTTTGGTCGCGATGGCATTAAATGTTGTGCCAGGTTTAAATAAAATTTTTTGTTCAACAACGAATAAAATTAGCGGGCAAGTAGGAAGCAGACAATCGTGAACCATTTGTTAGGTATTGAAAGTAGGTACTTACCTAATCTTCGATCCATTGGTGCTTTTGGAGCATTTGATTTTTATTATGTACCTACTGGGTCATGCCCGTGGCTTCGCAGGCTCTTTGCCGGGATGAAAAGAAGCCTATGTCCGTCCCCGGGATACCGTCTACCTGCCTGCCAAATTTCTTTAAGATCCGTTCAACGTTATCTGAGCGTCTGGTCGATGCGCCCCCGAGAGTTGGTGGGTATCTGGCGCAGCGCATCAGCATTACCATACAGCGGGGCAATGCAGCTCGCTAGCTCATGCTCTTAGCTCTTGGGGACGCTTCCGACTGGTATTGATATGAATCAGTTAAGTTACCTGTAGATTGTTTGTTGGCTGCAGTTAGCTTAATTGTTTCAATTGTAAATACTAGTTCTAATAATAATAAAATAATGAATTGTTATTTTCTTTGAAAGACATAATTACTTTCGCTTTTATATTAGGTATTACTAGCTGTACCTACCCGCAACTTCGCTGTCGGCCGACTAATAAGATTATACATTTGACCACAGTTTCTCTCATATTAAGAAACGCTATGCAAAGAAAAACTTCAAAGGACCTGTACCTAACACCCTAGGTACCTAAATGTACCTAGTACCTAGATTGTGTATAAATCGTGTAGATGGTCTGCACGGGGTAGCATGCTCTCATCTTCAATCCCATTCTTTGTCTACAAGACTTTTAGCTACGACTCGGCCTGTGTTAGTGTCATAAACTGCGAAAACTGCTAGGAACTGTAGGATTTTCTTAGGCGTGTTGTCTCTTAACTCGTCTGGACTGTGCAGGTGCTTGCCAAGGTGGATGCTATGTTTTTGCATCAGTGCTCCACACTCTCCTAGCAGATGGAGAGGCGTTTCCTCCGCCTCCTCGCAGAATCTGCAGGATTGTGTGTCGCTTATCCCCAGTTTGAACATATTGTGCTTGCTATGGGGACAGTGTCCAGTTAGGGCTCTTGTCATGATGCGAAGGTTGCTTCTGCTTAGCGCTGGGATTCGATTTTTATATCAATTACTTTGAGTGGAGTGAACTACGGAATCCCGACGCACGTTATCTCTAGACTCATGCCCGAGGGATTCTTCCAAAGCTTGGACGATTCTTCGTAGCTAAAATAGGGTTCTGTGAGCCAGGCTTTTAGATATGTATGCCACAGAACGGCTCTGGGCCCAGCTGAGTCCCCTTGGCCCCGGAACGCGCGAGATCGTCGGCACACTCATTGCCGTTGATTCTCGCGTGTCTCGGTACCCATTTATGTTAGGACGACTCTGTTGTTCGAGCCCAGCGCGTTTAGGCGTGACAGACAGTCCTTGACTAGCCTGGACGTTATGTTATAACCTTCGATTTCTTTGCCTGTCACACTGCATGACTAACAGTGTGGTGGTTAGTAAAACCATTCCCAATCGTAACACCAGTGTGACAGAGCAGTGTGAAGGTGAGTAGGGCGCGGAATCCAGTACCTACCTAACTAATGGGTGCGTTTTGAAAGAAAAAATTAGATCATAGATCTAGAAACTTACTTAAAAACAGCTTTTTTCAAAATCTACTGATTTTTCTTCAATTTACTGATTTTCTACTCGTCTTTCTACTGATTTAGTCAAATTAGACCTTGCAAAACTGTTTTAACAAAAAAAACTGAATGAAATCGGACGACGCATTAATGAATTACCTACCTACACTAAGTTGATACACATTTTGACTTTCATCCCCTCTCCGTAACTACTGAATTACGGGACAAAAAGTATCATATCTCCTTCCTCGTAGTATGAACTCAAATCATGCCAAGTTTCATATAAAATCATTGAGTAGTTTCGGCGTGATGCGTGACCAAAGAATTTGTATTTCCCCTCTCCCAGGGGATTTGCACTAAATTCCGGGATAAAAAGTATCCTGTGTCCTTCCTCGTAGTATAAACTCAAATCGTGCCAAGTTTCATTTGAATTCATTCAGTAGTTTCGGCGTGATGCGCAGGCAAGATACAGACAGACAAATTAAAAAAAAATACAGTTTTGGCTTCAGTAGATCGATAATAGAGTGCCCTACAAAAAACATTTTCAAAATATCTTTGTAAGTACAGAACTGGACCCGTTACAGTTTTATTACTTATAGGTAAGTAGTTATTACTTTTTGAGGTAGGTACTTCGAAAGTTGGGATTTCTTGTGTGTCTAAAATAATGCTGATTCTGGTTGCGAACCAGTTGTTCGATCATCAAACTAATAATTTTACTTAATAACGCTCTGTGTTTGTTAAAGCTCTTACAAGCATGCTTTTAACGTAGGTATTCAATGGAGATAAATAAAGAACACGACAAAATTTTAACTTTCAATATATTTTATAATATTCTCACAAAACAAATAACTATTTTAAGGTCAACTAACTATACTAACTCACTGAAATATTTACAACATTGTTCAAATATAAAATCATATTATTTTTGATTATAGTATTGTTACCCATCATGCAAATAAAGTGCATTAACGAGACATGTCATAAATTGTTTAGTTACATCATTATAAAATCAAAATATACAGTTAAGTTTTAATTGTCATTTTATAGTTCAGAGAAAGTCGATGATTGAATTAGATTAAATATTTATAGGTTATTATCACGAAGACCTACCTATAACAAGGTAATACAAAACAGTGGGCTTACAGGCAATAAATAACTGCTTTGAAACATAAAAGCGCAGTCTTAAATTAGGAATGTTTTCAAATGTAATTATTATTAAATCCGTAATAAAAAACTCCTCGAAGGTGACCTTGCTGCTATAAAACTCAACGATCGTGACATTGATTATGTCATGTTCTACTAAGGTATTCATTATATGGCAAGACCCTTTAAATACTAGAGTAGTTATATAGGTTTCTTTCATTTTCAAATTCATTGTAATCTAAAAATCTGATCAGGTAGCAACGCATTGAAATACCACAGAAAATGTCTTCAATTTTCATATTTGCTGCTAAGAGAGCTGAATAAAATGTGCTAAGTATAGTAATGCGAATAATATATTTTGCTATAGTTATCGGATCTAGTAATCGTAGGTAATAATAATTATGTCAAAGAAAATGAAAAGCTAAATAAATGGTAAAAAATATTCAGAATGCAAATCAATTTCAAAGTCCAGTGCCAATAACTATAGCGTCCATCTTAGGTTTAGGTTCAGAGTGAAACAAACAGGCGGTTAGAAAAGATGACGGCGAGCGGAGCGAGACGCAATTTCTGTCGTGATTTTGTTCTGGCGCATGACAGTCCGCTTTAACATGAGTGTATACAGCAAATATGACATTTTTCATGAGGTTAGCTCTATATAACAAACACCGATGCCGCAAAATTGTAACTCCTTGCTTTGGTATTGGTTTAAGTTCGAGCCCAAAAAAAAAACAATAATATCGGCGAACAGAGCGAGCTGCAATTTTTGTTTTACTGTGGTTGTTTGGTAATCAGAGTAAAAATCAGAAGGCTGGTTGACACCATCTGACTACCTACCTGAGCTTTAGTAATGCGGCCGGTTGCCACCGTTGTAACCCCCATTCACTCCACGAACCAACAACCCGCGTTTAGAAGCCGCATGGGCGACCAATAGTCGTTCTGCTCGTCGCGTCGGTAGTAATGCAACCGGTTGTCACCATTATAACCACCCATTCACTCCACGAACCTACAACCCGCGTCTAGAAGCGCATGGGCGACCAACAGCCGCTCTGCTCGTCGCGTCGGTAGTATACAACCGGTTGTCACCGTTGTAACCACCCATTCACTCCAGGAACCTACAACCCGCGTCTAGAAGCGCATGGGCGACCAACAGCCGCTCTGCTCGTCGCGTCGGTAGTATACAACCGGTTGTCACCGTTGTAACCACCCATTCACTCCACGAACCTACAACCCGCGTTTAGAAGCCGCATGGGCGACCAATAGTCGTTCTGCTCGTCGCGTCAGTAGTAATGCAACCGGTTGTCACCATTATAACCACCCATTCACTCCACGAACCTACAACCCGCGTCTAGAAGCGCATGGGCGACCAACCGCCGCTCTGCTCGTCGCGTCGGTAGTATACAACCGGTTGTCACCGTTGTAACCACCCATTCACTCCAGGAACCTACAACCAGCGTCTAGAAGCGCATGGGCGACCAACAGCCGCTCTGCTCGTCGCGTCGGTAGTAATACAACCGGTTTTCACCGTTGTAACCACCCATTCACTCCAGGAACCTACAACCCGCGTCTAGAAGCGCATGGGCGACCAACAGCCGCTCTGCTCGTCGCGTCGGTAGTAATGCAACCGGTTGTCACCGTTGTAACCACCCATTCACTCCACGAACCTACAACCCGCGTCTAGAAGCGCATGGGCGACCAACAGCCGCTCTGATCGTCGCGTCGGTAGTAATGCAACCGGTTGTAACCACCCATTCACTCCACGAACCTACAACCCGCGTCTAGAAGCGCATGGGCGACCAACAGCCGCTCTGCTCGTCGCGTCGGTAGTAATGCAACCGGTTGTCTCCGTTGTAACCACCCATTCACTCCACGAACCTACAACCCGCGTCTAGAAGCGCATGGGCGACCAACAGCCGCTCTGCTCGTCGCGTCGGTAGTAATGCAACCGGTTGTCACCGTTGTAACCACCCATTCACTCCACGAACCTACAACCCGCGTCTAGAAGTGCATGGGCGACCAACAGCCGCTCTGCTCGTCGCGTCGGTAGTAATGCAACCGGTTGTCACCGTTGTAACCACCCATTCACTCCACGAACCTACAACCCGCGTCTAGAAGCGCATGGGCGACCAACAGCCGCTCTGCTCGTCGCGTCGGTAGTAATGCAACCGGTTGTCTCCGTTGTAACCACCCATTCACTCCACGAACCTACAACCCGCGTCTAGAAGTGCATGGGCGACCAACAGCCGCTCTGCTCGTCGCGTCGGTAGTAATGCAACCGGTTGTCACCGTTGTAACCACCCATTCTCTCCACGAACCTACAACCCGCGTCTAGAAGCGCATGGGCGACCAACAGCCGCTCTGCTCGTCGCGTCGGTAGTAATGCAACCGGTTGTCACCGTTGTAACCACCCATTCACTCCACGAACCTACAACCCGCGTCTAGAAGTGCATGGGCGACCAACAGCCGCTCTGCTCGTCGCGTCGGTAGTAATGCAACCGGTTGTCACCGTTGTAACCACCCATTCACTCCACGAACCTACAACCCGCGTCTAGAAGCGCATGGGCGATCAACAGCCGCTCTGCTCGTCGCGTCGGTAGTAATGCAACCGGTTGTCACCGTTGTAACCACCCATTCACTCCACGAACCTACAACCCGCGTCTAGAAGCGCATGGGCGACCAACAGCCGCTCTGATCGTCGCGTCGGTAGTAATGCAACCGGTTGTCACCGTTGTAACCACCCATTCACTCCACGAACCTACAACCCGCGTCTAGAAGCGCATGGGCGACCAACAGCCGCTCTGCTCGTCGCGTCGGTAGTAATGCAACCGGTTGTCTCCGTTGTAACCACCCATTCACTCCACGAACCTACAACCCGCGTCTAGAAGTGCATGGGCGACCAACAGCCGCTCTGCTCGTCGCGTCGGTAGTAATGCAACCGGTTGTCTCCGTTGTAACCACCCATTCACTCCACGAACCTACAACCCGCGTCTAGAAGTGCATGGGCGACCAACAGCCGCTCTGCTCGTCGCGTCGGTAGTAATGCAACCGGTTGTCACCGTTGTAACCACCCATTCACTCCACGAACCTACAACCCGCGTCTAGAAGCGCATGGGCGACCAACAGCCGCTCTGCTCGTCGCGTCGGTAGTAATGCAACCGGTTGTCTCCGTTGTAACCACCCATTCACTCCACGAACCTACAACCCGCGTCTAGAAGCGCATGGGCGACCAACAGCCGCTCTGCTCGTCGCGTCGGTAGTAATGCAACCGGTTGTCTCCGTTGTAACCACCCATTCACTCCACGAACCTACAACCCGCGTCTAGAAGCGCATGGGCGACCAACAGCCGCTCTGCTCGTCGCGTCGGTAGTAATGCAACCGGTTGTCTCCGTTGTAACCACCCATTCACTCCACGAACCTACAACCCGCGTCTAGAAGCGCATGGGCGACCAACAGCCGCTCTGCTCGTCGCGTCGGTAGTAATGCAACCGGTTGTCTCCGTTGTAACCACCCATTCACTCCACGAACCTACAACCCGCGTCTAGAAGCGCATGGGCGACCAACAGCCGCTCTGCTCGTCGCGTCGGTAGTAATGCAACCGGTTGTCTCCGTTGTAACCACCCATTCACTCCACGAACCTACAACCCGCGTCTAGAAGCGCATCGGCGACCAACAGCCGCTCTGCTCGTCGCGTCGGTAGTAATGCAACCGGTTGTCTCCGTTGTAACCACCCATTCACTCCACGAACCTACAACCCGCGTCTAGAAGCGCATGGGCGACCAACAGCCGCTCTGCTCGTCGCGTCGGTAGTAATGCAACCGGTTGTCTCCGTTGTAACCACCCATTCACTCCAGGAACCTACAACCCGCGTCTAGAAGCGCATGGGCGACCAACAGCCGCTCTGCTCGTCGCGTCGGTAGTAATGCAACCGGTTGTCACCGTTGTAACCACCCATTCACTCCAGGAACCTACAACCCGCGTCTAGAAGCGCATGGGCGACCAACAGCCGCTCTGCTCGTCGCGTCGGTAGTAATGCAACCGGTTGTCACCGTTGTAACCACCCATTCACTCCACGAACCTACAACCCGCGTCTAGAAGCGCATGGGCGACCAACAGCCGCTCTGCTCGTCGCGTCGGTAGTAATGCAACCGGTTGTCACCGTTGTAACCACCCATTCACTCCACGAACCTACAACCCGCGTCTAGAAGCGCATGGGCGACCAACAGCCGCTCTGCTCGTCGCGTCGGTAGTAATGCAACCGGTTGTCACCGTTGTAACCACCCATTCACTCCACGAACCTACAACCCGCGTCTAGAAGCGCATGGGCGACCAACAGCCGCTCTGATCGTCGCGTCGGTAGTAATGCAACCGGTTGTCACCGTTGTAACCACCCATTCACTCCACGAACCTACAACCCGCGTCTAGAAGCGCATGGGCGACCAACAGCCGCTCTGCTCGTCGCGTCGGTAGTAATGCAACCGGTTGTCACCGTTGTAACCACCCATTCACTCCACGAACCTACAACCCGCGTCTAGAAGCGCATGGGCGACCAACAGCCGCTCTGCTCGTCGCGTCGGTAGTAATGCAACCGGTTGTCTCCGTTGTAACCACCCATTCACTCCACGAACCTACAACCCGCGTCTAGAAGCGCATGGGCGACCAACAGCCGCTCTGCTCGTCGCGTCGGTAGTAATGCAACCGGTTGTCACCGTTGTAACCACCCATTCACTCCACGAACCTACAACCCGCGTCTAGAAGCGCATGGGCGACCAACAGCCGCTCTGCTCGTCGCGTCGGTAGTAATGCAACCGGTTGTCACCGTTGTAACCACCCATTCACTCCACGAACCTACAACCCGCGTCTAGAAGCGCATGGGCGACCAACAGCCGCTCTGCTCGTCGCGTCGGTAGTAATGCAACCGGTTGTCACCGTTGTAACCACCCATTCACTCCACGAACCTACAACCCGCGTCTAGAAGCGCATGGGCGACCAACAGCCGCTCTGATCGTCGCGTCGGTAGTAATGCAACCGGTTGTCACCGTTGTAACCACCCATTCACTCCACGAACCTACAACCCGCGTCTAGAAGCGCATGGGCGACCAACAGCCGCTCTGCTCGTCGCGTCGGTAGTAATGCAACCGGTTGTCACCGTTGTAACCACCCATTCACTCCACGAACCTACAACCCGCGTCTAGAAGCGCATGGGCGACCAACAGCCGCTCTGCTCGTCGCGTCGGTAGTAATGCAACCGGTTGTCTCCGTTGTAACCACCCATTCACTCCACGAACCTACAACCCGCGTCTAGAAGCGCATGGGCGACCAACAGCCGCTCTGCTCGTCGCGTCGGTAGTAATGCAACCGGTTGTCTCCGTTGTAACCACCCACTCACTCCACGAACCTACAACCCGCGTCTAGAAGCGCATGGGCGACCAACAGCCGCTCTGCTCGTCGCGTCGGTAGTAATGCGGCCGGTTATCCGGAAATACCGTTACGGCTGGAAACGGATGCTGCTGGATGAACTTTAGCGTTACCCGGATCTGGAATTAGAAAACACCGATATATACATTTGCTGATATGGATGCAAGAAGCACAAGACAGGAAGCTGGCATAAGTGAAATTAAACATATAACAGTAATGGGCTTAAATGTTTATAAGTTAGATAGATAGATAGATATAGTTTATTGTCAAACAGATTACATGTTTTTGGTTAGTAGTGTCTTAAATCCTATGTTAGGTTTATCTAGACACTATGGTTCTCTAAAAATAGCAATAAGTATAAATTTGTACACACGGTAGGCAGTTACGCACACAACAAACACAGCGGTGTCACCGTCCGTCCTGTCCGAGTGTAGCTGTAAGGCGCGGTGCGAAGTTGTACCCACGTGATCCACTTGAATCACGTGCATCAGGCCAGTGACAACGCTGCGCTTGAGTTTAGCTATATGATGCTCCTTTCCATGGCAAAGGTAAAACCATTAAAATATATATAACATTTTAGGGAAAATTACTAACTAGTATTGCTCGACAGTTAAATAAAATTAAGTTACGATAAATAATGTTTTGTTTATTTTTAAGTTCGAATGGCAAATTATTTATAAGGTATGGTAAAGTATTGAGAGGTTCGCTTGCCATATACGTTATTAAACGAGGGAATATTAAGTTTTTTGTGCGTACTTCTAGTAACCTTGGTGTGACTTTTAGGAACTTGAATCTCTGTACGAAAGTATTGCTCAATTAGTAGATTCAATTCCACTTTTTTATGAACAGGCAATACTCCACAGTAATTAAATAGACCGTCAGGATCACCCGAGTATTTAGTTTTAACTTTATAAGGTACTATTAACTTCAGTAGTCTCAATTGAATTTTATAAATTTGATCTAGGTAGGTCTTATAAGTACGACCGTAACTAGTTAGCCCATATGACAATATACTTTCTACTTGTGTCTTGTATAGGGTCAATAGGATATGATATGGAACTTTACATTTTATTATACAAAATTTTGCCATAATAGCTCTCAGCTTATTGCAGGTTTTATCTATGTGCATCGCCCAATTGAATAAATTGAATAGGTAAGTATATGTTTACTAGCTGCTGCCCGCGGCTTCGCACGCGCTTTTAAAGTAGCATACCTATGTCCGTCTCCGGAATACTATTTACCACCCTGCCAAATTTCATTAAGATCCGTTCAGCCGTTTAGGCGTGAAAAGGTAATGTTACCTTGTCTGTTCAGACAAACAGAGTTACTTTCGAATTTATAATATTAGTATGGATAATGTATATAGTTTAGATGGGCTGAGCGGTGTTGCCTATGCATGCTGTCTTTCAATTAGAAAAGATGATTTGCATAGTGGTTTGGTTTTTTGTGCCAAAGTCAAGCTAATTGTGCTTAGAATTTAACAAAATGTGAGTCCTCGAAACCGACAGATCCACATATCGACGTGTTATTACATTTTGAACTTTATTTATACTAACATTGTGCACAAAATGCAGCAATTCGACGGTCGGCGTGGTGCTGAGATGCTGCGGTATGAAATCGTCCGACTGCTCAGATCGAGCTACAAGTCGACGTATCACAGTAACTTGAACTTTATTTATACTAACATTATGCACAAAGTGCGGCGACTCGACGGTCGGCGTGGTGCTGAGATGCTGCAGTATGAAATCGTCCGACTGCTCGAGCCACAAGTCGACGCCGCGTAGCGGATCGTAGTTGAACGGGCCAATGCGCAGCATTCCTACTCCGTTGTCGTATATGTCCAGAACCTGGAAATAACCACGAGACTTTTATAAATATTTTACAGTAGAGTATATCCTTGGGCATCTCGATACGCCAGTAAGCAAATAACAATTAAAAGTTTCCTGATATACGAGTAGAACCTTACAGTGAGGCCGTTTTACAGAATAAATATTATTTGAATATTAATTCCCAGAAGGATAGGCATAGACTATGAACAGAAGTTCTGCTTCTTAGATCATTAATGTTTCTGCAATGAGCCTTATGTCTTTAAAAAGTTTCATCATCATCATCACCTTGTACAAGACCAATGAAATATAATCAGGCCCAAAATCGCTACAAAAACTTCCTACAAAATAATGCCATTAGATGACTGAAACAAGCCATTTTATTGTACTTCATAACTCACCTGCGCCGAGTGCGGTCCACCAGTAATCGTCCTTGCTCCTCTCAGGGGTAGTTCCGGCCCTTTATCAGGGAATGTGGCGGGGAACAAGTCTCCAGCTCTGATATCAACCCCCACACCAGTTATGAGGGGAGCCGGTGACCCGCCGCCGAGGGCCGTGTTCAACTCACAACAGCATGCCAGGGTTAAATCGATCTCGACTGTTAGACGGTGGAATGATACTGGAATAGAAAATATTGTTATTTTTTTTTCTAACATAAACTAAGAAAAGTCCTTCCAAATTGTTTTGTGTTGTAAGTAATAGGTAGATGACCCGGCAGATAGGTAGAAGAGCCGGTAGAAATAAATTAGTGCATCCTCAATCTAATCTGTGTATTCACAGTAAAGTGCCCTACAAAATGATCCCCCAAGAATTAAAAGACATGACAAAATACAACCTGTTTATACATTTTTACATTTTAGTCTATTTGTATTTTTACAAATAGACTAAAATGTTATTATAGTAGAAAACGATTTTTTGACATAAAACTAAATAAGATTATTTCTTTTAATTAGCAACTGTAGGCCAAGCACGGGGATTGTTCTCTAGGGTAGAATAGACAATAATGACATCGCATCGTCATACATTGCGTACATTAATTGAAGTTGAAGGAATCAATTTTAAATAATTTACGGATTGACAAAGTGACGTAATTTTTCTTTATTCTACCCCAGACAACAATGCCCGTGCTAGACCTATTGAAACTGACATTAGTACCTACATGATTTTTGAGATTTTTTATTTATCATTTGACAAATTGTACCTACCATAACAAAATCAATTGTAGAGGTATATTTTTAATTTAACAGATTATTTGCCTGATTTTGAAGACATTTATGTAAATTGTTATTAATTAGTAAAAGTACCTAATTATGTACATTACTTACAATTAAAATTAAAATTGCAGTGCCCAACAGGGTGTATGTACCTACTAGGGTTAGCTATTAGATCTTAAGCTACCAACCTATGCACATATTAGCAATAAATAAATGAAATGGCAGCAAGAAGTTATTTTGTCGCTACCTTTTTACACCTGGTACACTGCTGCGCAATGGCATCTCTTATTCCCTTTTACTCGTCGTGATTCGACGCAGTAAGAAGCTACGATGGTAGATATTGTTCTATTGCGTCAAGTTCGTCACGCCATAACATATTGTTAAAACAAACATTTGGCAAAGAAATGGGAGTACACACCTAGAAAAAGTGGGTGACGATATGGAATCGTTCAAAGTTGACTCACAATGATGTTACCTCTCAGAATTTCATGAATGGCTATGCTATCAATGGGTTCGTCAAACACTTGAATTTGCTGAAGCCGATAGCTGGCATTGGTGGCATGTATTCTTATCATCTAATCGATAGAGCTCAACATACAACTATTTCAAACGTCTGACAACGCCTTGTTATTGCTTTGTTCTACGGGTTCAGCATAATTTTAATTACCCACCTAGACAGCAATTTTTAGGTCTATGATAAAATAGATAAAATTCCACCAAATCGTAAAATATTTGAGTTCATATTTGCGCAAGATCGTCACGCCATAACATTGTCTGCCGTTGAAACTGAATCCACTTCAATAATTTTAACGTCCGCTGTGGCGCGGCGGGCGAAGGTCCGCCTGCGACGCACGAGGTTGAGGGTTCGATTCCCGCCTTGGGATAAATGTTTTTACGATCTGCAAATATTTGTTCCGGGTGTTCTGGGTATTTTCTATGTAGGTATAATAAAAAATACCTATGTACCTATGTAATGTATTGTATTAAGCATATCTATAAGTCTATCAGTGATCTATATACTACCCATAACACAAGCTCTGCTTAACTTGGGGCTAGATGATGCTGTGTGGATTGTCCAGCATTATTTATTTATTGTTAATTTTATTTACGCATTTTAGGTAGATATCTTATTTTGAGTCATGTTTGCCTATATGGACCAAACCTTGTCTAGATTGTTCTTGCTAAGCCTACTGATATCGAACCCATGCTTATTGCTTCCTTAAGATTACTAGCTGACCCCGATCTAGTTGGGTCGGGTAGTGTCGGGCTAGTAATCTTATAGAATTCAATATTCGTAGTTATTATGAATATTGAATTGATTGGCACTTATGGTCGTTAAGTTTTCTTAAATTTTCTAATTTCCGCGCAATTTTCTAGTTTTTTTCCTTCATACGAACCTTCTCCCAACAATGATAAACACAACAAAAAAATAATTACCGAAATCGGACGAGCCGTTCACGCATGATGCCGTGACTAAGGGAAATAAGGATTAATTTTTATATGTATCTAAAGATTTACCACAACTACCCATAAAATTGTTTAAGCTAGTAATTTCTTGAGAGTAAAACAGTAGATCTAGACTAAAAGATGTGCCAAGACTCAAGACTAGTGTCAACAACTTTAACACTTGCCTATTGGCACCGTGACAAATCTACTCTGACCTTAGACGTCAATACTAATTATTTATCTCCGACTGCTTTAGCAATTTCGTGTATTTTGTTTACTTTATTACTAATTTTGTTTACTTTATTGCTAATTTATTAGCAAAAAAATTCTATTCATTATCGCACCTTTCTGATGCGTCTTTTAAAGACGAAAGGTTTACTAGTCTGTACATCGTCATAACCATAAGTAGTAATAATAATAATATTATCTATTACAATAATAAGTGAAGTCGAAATGGAAAATATGAATGTTTCGATATTATTTACATCTTATCTTGTTTTTTTTCTGAGGAAGAATGCAAATTCTTTCATTTACTTTATTACTGCATTTTCACATTATGCTTCGTACATTTTCCTAGATCTGATCAATAGGTTCCAATCTGAATAATAGGTTTTTTAATTTTCACTTTTATTTTTAGTTAGATACCTATTGTTTTTTTATTTTTTAATTTCAGGCACATGTGTGTTAAAAGGAGTGTTTAAAAGGAGAAGCCACAGGTCCTGAAATACAGCCTAGGCTAGTTTAGGACCCTACGGATTCAATACTTTACTGAAACACTGTAATTGTGTCCAATAAATGATTTTTAAGTGTTTTATGTTATGTCTAGGTCTCCCTAATGCTGGGTTCTTGCCAGCCTCTTCTCTCCTATACTTTTCGCAATTAGGTTTACCCAGTGGACACGAAAATAGAAGTTTCTGATTCCTTTACACGCTCTCTTAAGCAAGTGACATAAGATTTGGGTTCGCTTGAAAACGAATCGGAAATTTCGGTTTTCGTATACCGAGTAGACTCTCTGCAACTTTTACATTGACTTCGATCTTACGCTGAGGCAACGCTTTTTGGGATCTCCACGACTTCTTATGCTTGATCTTCGTAGAATTTTTTTTTACCAAAAACTTACACATAGGTACATAGATCTTGATGAGCTGAATTTTCATCTGATCTGAATTCAAGTACAATTAGTAGGTCAATGAATGTGTAACTAATGCAATTTAGCTGCTAGCTAGCCAACTGTAACGCGATTTGTCAAGTAAATTATCCACTCCAGAACTAGATTCTGTCAGTTTGAGTACTTCTAATCCGTGCTAATCTTAACACCGTATCCCATGAAATCTAATTGCATAAGCAAAACTAATTATTACTAGTTTTTAGTTAGATGAGGGTATTGCTCGTCTAAGTCAGTACTGTTTCAGGTTTGTATCAATCTATCTACATATTGCCAACGAGCAATGGAGCGCAGCGCTTGCTGTGAAACGGGTAGGCCGTAGATATCCGTAACATGACACTGAGCTCCCATATGGCCCAGATCAGATCATCTTCAAAAGAATTTAGATTCAACTGGCTGAGGATCAAGACGCGTGAAGGGAACAAGGTGATGTTTTATTAGCAGTGGGACCCACCAGGCCAATAATTTTAAAGTTTCGCACTAAACTTAATTAAACTTACACATAAGAGCAAAGACTTTATCATACTAAGAGTTCATCCGAGTATCTGTGTGGATCTGTGAACCCTCCGACCAGCTGTAGCTCGAGGCGTCCGTCGGGGTAGCCCATGACTAGCTGTTGTACTGTGGTGACAATGGAACCTTCTAGACCTGATGTACTATATAACTTACACATAATACTAGCAAAGAGTTCATCGGAGTATCTGTGTGGATCTGTGAACCCTCCGACCAGCTGTAACTCGAGGCGACCGTCGGGGTAGCCCATGGCCAGCTGTTGTACTCTGGTGACCATCGCCGCGGCTGCTTCTGCTGTCCCAGAGCCGTCTAGATGTGCTAGGGCGATCGCTCCTGAGCCTGGAGCGAGATTACAAACTTATGTAGTGATCGATCAAGACCTTTGAACGATGTGCAATGGTAAGATAACACGACCTAAAAGGCACAATGGGCAAAAGTCCATCTGAGACGCCGAAGGTTGCGGGTCTGATTCTCCAATACATCACTTTGCATCTACTAAAGAAAAATTTCTTAAGTACTTCAGGACTAGATCCTAGCCCAAAGTATAGTCAGTAGATGATGCTTTGTGAAAATGTCCAGCATATACATTTTAATTGATACTAAAAGAATTTGATAATACATATCTGATTCTGACGTCTTACCTGAATGTCTGATTACAACTATAATACATGATGTGGCGTCGTCTGATCCGATAATGTTCACATTTTCTGTGGATAGAAATGTCAGAGATTAATAAAATACTAGAAATTTGAGATGACGGACCTATGAACCTATGGATCTACGAAGGACTGTATAAAAGCTTTAAAAAAGAATTTTATATATACAAATGGTTCCGTATGACGTAATAACATGGCTCTAACTGAACTTCTTTCGGCTGAATTCAAAATTTAGGGAATGCCTGGCATTGAAATTCACAATACATGTTTAACCGTTGTCAGGACATCCTAAAAGGATGTGCTAACAACTGTTAAGCATGTAGGTAGTAGTATATACTTGAGCCAGGATATCCTGCGCTTCCATAGGTACAGCATACATTGACATGCAATTTATTCACATATAAATTGCGTTGGACGTCGTCGGACAGTCGTCGTCAACACTTACTGTCATGAGGCACGACCGCAGCCAGCTCTCTCTGCGCTACGTACAGCAGACCCTGAGGCCCCACAACGCGGGCCGCGCCGCCTAGCAGCTGCGCCGCCGCGTCTCTGTAGCCGGGATGAGCGGCTAGCAGCGCCCGCACCGACGTCGGACAGTCGTCAGCGAGCACACCGTTCAGCACGACAACCATGCTGACGCTGTAAAAAAACAATATAATCTGTCAAATCAAACTCAAGGGACTCACAAGACCAATCGCAGTACATGTAGAAGCAGCTGTTGAGAGCGGCGCGCATTTGCAAGTTGCGGTGCTGAAGCTTGGCAGTGAACGCGTTACGGGACGCGATTTGAATGAATACGTATTCAAAGGTGATGGCAATAGAAGTTAACTGGGAAAACTCTTTTGCAATTTGGAAATCTTTGAATGACTATTGAGTTTAGATTTCATTATAGGCACGATAAAGAAAAAGCATATACTCAGCAGTAGATGTTACCATTTGGTTAAACATATAGTTTTTTTTTTAATATCGTGCAAATATTGAACCGTCTCCTTTGTACTACAACCATAACTGTACCCTTTTCTAGCACACACTTTAACATATAAATAGCTAAATAGCTAAATAGCTTGTAAAAGAGTAGCATAGGGCACAACAAAGGGACCTCCTATGTTTCCACTTTACACAAATGCAAAGGCTCATTGAATTAAATTAGACAGTGCACAGTAAGGTAGGAAATATTCAAAAGCGCCGAGGACAACATGAGTGACGTTATACTCGCTCAATTGTCTGTAGTCTGTAATGTATTCCGAGTGGCAAGGGGTCACAGCAGTGACACCGGCAGTCGTTTTACACCCCGGCCACAATAATAGCTACCTATTGACTAACAAAAAGTTACTTTTTACGATTGCAAGCGATCCAAACTTGATTTAAAGAAAGAAGACATTTATAAATAACACCACAATTAGACCGTTACATTTAGAAATCAGAGCAAAGTAGCTGAAATCCATGTAAACTTTAAATTAAAGCAAACCAGATCGATTTTCATAATTTACCAAGTAGTTTTAAATATTGATATTTGAATACGATAACACAGCTAACAACAGTCATATTTCGTGGAACATAGAATTTATTTTGAAATGGGATCACTCAATGAACGCATGAGCATGAATCAAATGTTTTAAAAATAAGTATAGATTTAATTCGAAAAATAAATGAAGCAGTATGTAAACATAGATAATTTAAGAAGCCGAAATAGAGATAACAAAATTAGTAATACTTCTCAGATAACGATTTATCTGAAAAACATAAACATCGGAATAGAAACCCCAATTAAAGCCAAGACACTCTTCTTGATAGGAGGCAAAATAAGGAGCATCTAAATCTAAAGCTAGACTTCAATTTCAGTGTACCTACTTACGTTTAGATCTTGTGTTACTTAAACGGTAAAACGATTCAAGTACAGTACATAATCAAACTGGAAGAAAGGTGGATGGATTGTGTGAAAGAGATCATAGTTAAGAAAGGTGATGACGGCTGACAGAGGAGAATGGAAGAAAAAAATACATGTTGTGCAGACCCCACCTAACGTGGGATACCTGAATACCTGAATAACCTAAATCAGTGAGAAAATAGTATAAAGACACACGTCAAGGCCCATCTATAAAATTGACAAGTAAACAAGCAATTATCCACTAATGACCAACATAAACTCACGAACTGTTCTGTTAATTGCAACTGTGAATTAGAATGTCGCTGTAAAAAGTTGTACATAAATCACATTCATTAAAATTGTCGAGACAAGGTATTAACTACAAGGATGTTTTTTAGACGAAGGCTTTTTGCTGGTTAACAGAATTTATGTCGATATTATGCCTGATAGTAAATGCAGAAATGTTAATAATGAGATTTTTTAATGTCAACCTCCATAAAAGTTTGACAGAAATAATCTCTAGAAGAGATCTAAATAACTGGAGCATTTAAGTTATATTCTACGAATGACCAAACATAGTCAGATCGTACCAAGCAGATATCAAAATAAGCTGAATATTATTATTGTTTACTTAAGTTATTCAGTGGGCGATGATAACGTACTTGTAGGTATCAATCAAATTACAGTCAATGATAAAGAAGAAGCGACATATATTATTGCAATAGATGAAATTAATAGCCTATCATATTACTAATAATTATGTTGACATTAGGTAACATAAATTAGAGTATTGAGTTCATTACTTGACAATATTTGAAAAACATGAAGCCGTCTAAAATTAGTTATTAATTGGAAGGGCTCATAAAAGTCACACAGTCCTAAAACTAGCAATACATTGCTAAAACCGTACGTATTCTTGGAAACGGTAATTGCGTGAACGAGACCGGACTCTTTCAAAACGCGTGACAAACAAAAGCTTGATTTTCGTCACCGAAATGCCGGCGTAATTTTTAAACAATCCACAAGCGTCCTTGCAAACTTGTGGTGATAAATGAATCTACTGGAAATCGTAGTACCACAAACTTAAATGGTCAACCCTCGGTCGTATTATGCTAGTAATACCCTTGACAAAGTTTTGTCTAGGCAAGACCAGAGAACAATGGCTTAGTGTAAATTATTGTTAAATTTGAAGAAACGAGTTACAAATATTTAACGCTTTTAATTGCTTTTTGTCAAATGTAGCCCTAGACAAATTAGCTTTAACCTAAGACAAAATCGCTGCTTAGAGTGATCACGGGATCCATAACCAAGGCCGTTAGTTATAAACTCTCTAAATCTGATAACTCACTAGACACTGAGGACTCAACAGATAAGTTAGCGGCTATGAGACTATGAGAGTGCTATGAGACTATCACTTCAGCTACACGTGAGTACCATTCATCCGGTGTTGGTATACACGCGAACGCTGGAAGAGCGCCCTTCGTAGAGTCGGTACCGGCCAATGCCAACAATAGTCTAATTATACAGCTCAAAAATAAATTACTCGCATCATCAATCATTTCTTTCATATCGAGCCTATGTCGATATTGACTTGTGAGACTTGGAACACAATATTAAAGGTTTTTTTTTCAAGATTGTTTGTATTTTAGTTTTCCTTGTTATGAGGTGGTATCAGCTTTAAAAACAACATAAAAACTGTCAATAAACCCAATACTATTATTATATAATGAAAAAAACAGTGTTTCCCAAAAGTTTAAAAATAATTATGAACCGCATGATTTAGTTGCATAAAAAGTGACTTACAGAATAAATTATCAAAGCTCGATGAACTTTTCTGTCACTGATAAAGTCACTTCAAAAGCTTTCACTGATGAACTTATACTTTGTATCCCAATAAACAAAAATAGATGGTATCCTATCGATGACACGGATACAAACGCGACGTATCAAGCAAACGGGGCAACTGAGCCCATTTGTTAGGTTATCGTTCTCATGAGCACATCGAATACCGCAGAGTTACTAGCTTGTTATTCTTATGATAATGCTTATTATGTTGGTAATAGTGCTCCGATAGTCGCTGGTATCTTGCTACTGGTAATTAAGAAGTATATAGTCATCGTTGGCATGAACCAGCTTTTGCTTTCGGCTTCATTGTTTAAATAAGACTTAATTTAAGCTTCCTTGTATATTGTTATTCTGTATAAAAAAGCTTCTGGTTTTCCAATAAATAAAGAGTTTAACAAATAACTACCTTTTTTAATGGGCCGAATGCTTTTTTTGTTAAATTGGCAAGTATGCAATCAGATACTGCTGATAGTGAAATATCAAAACCTGTTAATATGTATTACTAACAGCAATCGTTTAAAATTGACAGTTACCAGAGTGTATCTAAGAGTTATACATAGAAAGTCCAGTACAGCATCGCCCAAGTTTATAACTTAGAGGAATACTGTAACGATATTGTCGTAAAATATTATAGTGAAAGTAAAATAAGTTTATTACACAGCAAAATCTTGTAATCGTGTATTCGACGACCGTTGTGGCGCGGCGGGTGAAGGTCCGCCTGCGACGTGGGTCCGATTCCAACCTTGGGGCTAATGTTTGTACAATCTACAAATATTATATTTGTTCCGGGTGTTCTGAGTATTTTCTATGTTATAATAAAGCATATGTACCTATGTACGGTATTAAGTTTATCTGTCATCTAGTATGATAAATATATATATATTTATCTACCCATAACATAAGCTCTGCTTAGCTTAGGGCTAGATGATGCTGTGTGGATTCTCCAGCATTATTTATTTATGTTTGTAAAGTAAGAAAACTACAGAAATACCGAAGTTGCAAATAACATTACAGTAGATAATAATGAGCTAATAAACAAGAGGAGACACTAACAAGTTGCGCTCAGATAATCATCTCAATTCACAATCTTCCTGGAAATGCCATTAATGACAGATTATCAACTCAGTTTGCAAATTGATGCGAAACTGGTGATTGTAATAAAATACTCAGAGAGCTTTAATTAAAAAGACAGAAGAGGAAAAACCTAGTAAACATAATTACATACAGCCGGATAAAGTAATTACATGTAGAATACTCGTTGTTACAGATGCTCTCATTCTTAGAGAAAGCAAAAAAAAAACTGACGCACAAAATTTCAGTGTGCCGGGCACACGCTCCGTGTTACCTGCGAGCAGCGTGCCTTCACAAACCAGTTTGCGCAGGTAACAACGTGTACCCGGCGGAAGCGCGGCTTGTGCAATCGTTGACATATGCTGAAGATTGGAGTTAGATTGCGCAGTTGGATTGCGCAGGCAAGACGAAGTGTGGCCGGGCTATTAACGACGGACGAGGGAAAACGAAAACTAACAATTCTTCATTAAAATCCAACTTTAAAAGCACTTTTAAGGGCGAAATTAACTTTGATATTATATTGCTTTTAGTATCCCAATATTTTAGCACAGTTTTATGCGCCATGATCACGAAGTCATTGTTATTAATAATATTGTTCATAACGATAATAACTTTAAAAGTTTTATCAACAAAGTTTGGGCTCGCCTATCCCTAGAAGCCAGCTTGTGCACTACCCTGTGCACTACCCTGTGTTAACTCGGAATTTTAGATTACCTACTCGTAAATTTACAAGTAGTCTTTTAGTTCCTAGTTAACCTTTATTAGCCAATTAATATCATGGCGATAACATTTACAACTCCAATCGAGGAGTATTTGCCCTATTCAGTCGATCAAAGGTATGCGACGAACAGGATCATGTAATTGTACTTAATTGACACATGCGCGTGCGACTGCGCTAAGTGGATTTACAGCTGGAATTGTACGGCTCGGCAGTTGTCTAAGTAGGGAAATCTGTGTCAAACGTATTAGTGCCTGGAGTAATAAGGAATGTTCTATTCCTTAACGAGACGATTGGGTAATTGTTTAATGTTAACACTGAATTGTTTAAGAGGAATTCTTGATTGATAGGCGTTAATAACGTTAACAGTGTGTAATGCATTTAGACGCTAACAATAGGGTGTAGTTATGCTGTGAAGAGTCTTGCACATAAACAAATTAAATAAGGAAAGTGCGCTGGGTATTTTGTAACTAAGGCTATACAGGAAGGGCGCACGGAAGTCGAAAATATCAATAAACACAATGAGCCAATAACGAATAGAGAAATTCAGAAGGGCAGCTAAGCAGTTAACCCATCTCCCACACTAACAGACCATTAAAACTGCAATAAAATTTGACTGCTATCTAAAATCCAGAAAGATATTGCTATCAGTGCACCCAGCGATCTAGATGGGACATACTAAAACAAGGCAGGAATAGCTCCATAATTTTATAAGGCCATACAAATCCGTGACACCGAAGGGCAAAGCACATCTCGTTATGGAGTGGAGGCCAATAGAACTGTCCAGCGACTTATTAATGGTCGTTAGACAATGAAGCTAATGCTATTAAGCGGTGGCAATAGGTAGCCCGGACTTAAACGTTCGCGTGCGGATGAATCGTCGAAATTACGACATGTGGATTTAATATGGCCGTTTAATATAAGCACTTTACTCGCCGAGGTGTAGAGTTTTATGTACAAACGAGTTAAATCTATCGAAACTGAAAACGAATTTCATAATCACCACCTAGGAAGCGAGTAAAAGCTTTAAGTTACGCGTATTACAGCATCTATGTGACTTTAATTTCAAAACTAAAAGTGGAAAGTTTAATACAGCAGTAATATTAATGTTTTGCAGAGATTATTGGCATGTAAAACCGCCGGTTGGGACTTTCGAACCATAAAACCTTATGAATAACGTAGAATACAAACTGAGATTTTGCGATACGAATAGTAACTTAGCGATAGCGATGATCAGATTCTTTAGGATGGTCTGGCTGTATGAGAAATTTCTTTCTCACGGTATATTAATGACTAGGCAATAGTTTTGCGGTATCCGCTCCTTTTATGCGGACCATGTCCCATTACTTGGCTCATTTGCGGCGGAAGACAAACGTGCGGTGGAGGCGAGCACAAATTTTGCCGATACTATCGTTGGAGTTAGATGCGGAAAGGGCCGGGCCGTACTGTAAGCGATTTTGGCATGAGCAGAGGAAATAGATCTACCAAATTCCAATAGAGTACCAGAATTTGACACACGTCCAGTTGGTGGGACGTGTGTCAAATTCTGTTACAGGTAAGCTACACAGACCACACTCCTCCTCCACCTCCTCAGCCTATATTGGACCCAGGCCTCCTCCTGATAAGCGGCTTGCTGGCTTTTATCTCACGGGGGGTAATGCCCATAATCCCCGCGCTGGGCATGAGGGTCGGAGATCGGTGAGGAATTGTTCTGCATGGGGCGCTGCTGCCCACTCCCGGTGGATATCCCATAGTTGTCTCTTATGACACCCGCAGGAAGAGTTAGGGTGGTGCAAATTCTAAGCCGGCACCACACGGCAGACCACACTGCTATACCCCTCTATTATAGTCACCTTCATATTTGTCAATTTAATAGTAATTAAATCTAAGTGCATAACAAACTAACAATAATCCTTGTTTTTGTATGGTTTCGCAAAATGTTGAATGTAAAATGTCGAGTCTTACATATTCACCATATTAATAAAATTATTTTGATAGCCAGTAATGTACTTATAATACAGATCTGCAAGCATCGTAGTAAGACCGCAAAACCAGCATGGCTTGATACCACGACGCCGCCGATCTCCACTGCTCCCCATTGTGACAGAGCGGTACTGTAAGACAATGGTTATCGTCCCGACGATACGGCCACAGATAGCCAGACGTGATGGATGCCGCACGCTCGGAGATACCATCGCCATGCTCCGCCCAGCCTTATGTGCACCAATTATTATTCAATATCTAGATGCTAACGATAGACCTGATATGGTCAGCAGTGATGGTTATGATGTGATCATGATATCAATTGGTGGAATCTATTTGCGGAATCGTGATGAGGTGATATTTATAAACAGCGAGTTAGATTTGACCTTTCGAGATGTTCCAATCGATCACATCGTTAATCACAATTATCTAATTTGGGAGCTTGTAAAAGCTCCTAAATTGACAAAACCGTAAGGTTTTCTCAACCGAAAACTGATTGATATGACAGCACAATCGTAACAATGGATATAACCAGATGAGCAATAAAAAAAGTACAGAAGCGAGACGAAGCTTGCACAATCGAAACAGTGGACAACAACAATGGTAAAGCTCAGAAATAAATGTATTTGACACTTCAAAACATACGTAAACACAATGAAACATAAAAACAATAGAATCTCCATAAAACAAGCAAACCTGAGAACAATCTCACTTCCAACAAATAGGTTTCCAATACAATCTGTAGACGTGCGGGCGATAGGGATCTCATTGGGGTTAACATTTGATTTGATTGGGTCCAGACCGGTCAAGTGACAAGCACATATCGTAATTGAATAACGGTGAGGAGAAGATTGATTTATCATACGATCGTGGTGACATGACGCATGGGCTAGACGCGATACAAGCGTAGAGTTCTTGTATAATTTCTAAGAATTAAAATCCATTCTAATATTATAAACGAGCTTCTGCCCGCGGCTTCGCACGCCCTTTTCTGTGGTAAAAAGTAGCCAATGTCCGTCCTCGGGATACCATCTACAACCCTGCCAAATTGCAGCCGTTTTGGCGTGAAAAGGTAACAAACGGACAGAGTTACTTTCGAATTTATAATATTAGTATGGATTCGACAATAACTCTGTATGTCTGTTTGTTACCTTTTCACGCCTAAACGGCTTAATAAATCTTAATGAAATTTGGCAGGCAGGTAAATGGTGTCCCGAGAATGGACATAGGCTACTTATAAAGCGCGTACGAAGCCGCGGGCAGCAGCTAGTATCAAATAAATTATGATCATAAACATATTCGTTTCAACGCATTGCAAAGGCCTCAATTTTCTTCTTTCGCTTTTATCTATTATTAATGAAAGAAAAAAACAATTGGTTTAATTCGTCTATACTATTCATAAATACTAATATAAAAGCGAAAGTACTTTTGTCTGTCTGTCTGTCTGTTACCTTTACACGCCTAAACGGCTGACCGGATCTTAATTAAATTTGCCAGTGTGGTTAACGATATCCCGAGAAAAGACATGGGTTGTAAATCGCGTGCGAAGCCGCGTACAGAAGCTAGTGGGTCTATAAACCCGAAACTGATACTAAAGACGTTATTGTAACGACGCATCTGATGCAATAATAATTGGTAACGACCTCAAATCGGACTTGAAAACAATGTCGCAACCAAATAACCACGCACAGATAGATCTCAGAGCGCGCCCGCTCCCAGGGCGCAGCTAGTTCTTAATAAAGCTTATTCACCTAAGAAAGAAACACCTAGGGTTTATCTAGTACCTAGGTCTAAAACTATGTATGTTTATCTTAAATCTAGATCTAATTGCAATAGTTACAGCTAGTTATATCAAAGTTATATCAAGACCCCATCACTAGCAACAACGTCATCGTAGGTGCTCAAATTGGGAATAAAATAGCTGTTGAATCTGTGGTGCTCTAAAAATCGGTGCTCAAATGGGAATACTTCTTTATTACACTTGCCTTTTTGGTTTAAAGGTGTTTATTTTCATAAAACAAAATGTTCACTTATAATGAGATACAAAAAGTTCTTAAAAAAATAATGCTTATGCTAATAGTACGCTATACCTCCGGGGCCGGTAGGCGGTTAATATAATAGTATATTATGTAGGTATAACCTACCTGCTATAGTAAAATTACATTACAACGATAAGCATGAGCTAATCCGCCACTCCTTCTAACATAGTATGTATGCAATTTTAAAACTCGGAACACAGACAAAAGCATGTTTATTTAGTACATTTAAACGGAGGCTAAATATTTTGGTGTTTTAACTTGTAACTTTAATAGTAAACGTTTTATGACATTTTCAGTATCGTCTCTATAAAACGGGAGATAAAACTAATAAGAAAGTCTATCAAAAATAATAAGTATCTTTTCATTCACCCGCCCTATCTCGAATAATACTGATGTCGATAGAAAATGAAGAAATTTGTATGCGGCACTTAAATTTAGGGCAATATTTGATTCATTTCATTTAGATAAGTTATCAGTGTTATCACGTTCATATGATTTGGTTAATTAAGTCGGTAGGCAGATGAAAGCAATATCTTTGGTACTTGTAATAAAGGAATCAATGACCTGGTAGAGTGTCAGGAAGCAAACAAGTCTTTTAAAAATACAATGGAATATTTATATCAATACTCACGTTTATTGTATAGTTGTTGAAGTCAAGATCATTCAGGTCGGCAACCTGTAACAAGAAGATACTTAATAGAATTGATGATGTTTTGAAGGTTTAATGACAAATTTGTACAAGACATGGGACAGACTGATCCTAGTTGAAGCAGTCCTTTAATCAGATGAAGACTTTGAAGAACTTGCAGAAATTAGCAACGTTTTTCAAATATAAAATGAATATATAAAAATATATTTATTTTATAAACAGAACTTTTCAGAATAATATTCATACACAAAGCTTAATTTATGAGAAAAGAAATTGTACTCAGGTCCGTTTACAAAATTAGTTCTGACTCAGCATATTAAGTTGGATGACTAGCAAGCTAGCATCCAACGCTGGTCTTCCGCGAGAGCCACTTGTTGGCGTTACGGATAAATAATTCACAATAATACAATTAAACCAAAACACAAATATATGTATAATAAAATATAATAAAAAGCAATAAAATACTAATCAAATAGGTACAACACATACACACGTATTCAAATAAAATATTACATACAAGTAAATGGAACTACTGTGTTTTTAAAGCTCTGAATGATGTTGAATTGAAGGCAACGCAAACAGAAGCCATGTAAATATGATACGCACGTGCCTCGTGCCGCACGCGAGCCGCTAAAGAGCCACCAAGTAGCCAACAGAGATGTGAGCCCATCTAGAGGTACTATCGACGCGCAATCTCGCATGAACCGAAACCAGTCCTAGGCACGACAAAAATTAAAATAAAATGACACTGAATTATGAGTCGGGGAGTCGAGAAACAACAATATCGAGAACAGCGGTAATGCTAATTCAAGAGCGTAATATCAAGAGATAAGGTCTTGGAGTCGCGATCGGGAGATAGTCTACGATCGGGCAGATATGGTTTTGTTCGTGATTTATTTTGGTCGCATCCATATAAGCTGTGCACGGCAACAATGGGCCGAGTTGGATTTACGACAGTCGATTTGGTGGCGATATAGATTTAATAGCGTCTGCGGAAGGATTCGAAAGCACCCAGGTATTAGCTAGAGGTTTATGTGCATCTAAAACAGTGCGCGTCACCGAAATCTAGATCATAAATAAAATATTGAGTACCATCGTATTTAAGTCTACTAAGTTAAAGAAAACCTTAATTTTATCTTTGTTCATTTGAATCTTTTATAAGTAGAAGATCGTATGTAATCATTAGGTATGTCAAAGCAAACGCCTCAGAGAGCTATTTGTTATATGTGTATAAGTCTTACTCATATGGTCTCCCTTGGCTCTAGATAACAAAATGTACCTCTGTCCTCTAACACAAACACAAGACTGAGATTTTTCTCTGATTAACAAACGCACTTTATCACTAACATTTCTACTTCCCTGTCAAGCACTTTCACACTCTCCTCGATGTTATCTAATCATATTCATTTTGATACGCCACATCTTCACTTCATTTCCGTTGCATCCTTCATCGCCTGGTATCGAAGAAGATACCTACAACGATACATAAAATACCAATACGCAGAAAATAAACATCCATTTAGACAAGACAGAAACGCTATACATGTACTTACATAAATTTTAATTAGATACGAGCAAGTTGGCCATATTTTGGTTGTACCAATAAAATCCGCTCGTCGCGACTTTTCGTCTTCTCTCGTACTATTTTAATTTACATACTCGTATTTAACCTTAAATATATTTCTCAGACATGTTTCCCATTAGCAGTAAAATAAACTAATTACTATCAAATTACCTAGGTATATTCAAAGTCTACGTCTATTATAAAACGGATTAAAATAATTTAAAGTTAAAATAAATTGAATATTAAAACCAGAGTCTATCTTATTAAAAGCTTTTATAAGAAGCTATAAAACTATTGTTACTCGTATGCTAACTCGAAATCTGTATAAATGTTTATTTAGATATGGCTTTGATCACAGCCCATTAAATTATTATGTTGATTGTAAAGGTAGCGCACCAGAAAATTTAAACTTTTTTGTTTTACCCGACGTTTCAACAGGTTTACACATGTCTCGTGGTCAAGGGATGACTGGAGTACTGGAGCTACCGCCTCTGCGAAGCGGGGGCAGCATTATTCGTAATTAATAAAAATGTATTCAGATCGCCTATGTTTAAAAAAAGCATATTTTTATCAAGGTCGAAAATATTAAGCCTTGAAATAATACGTAGGTTAGACATACTTAATTTATAGAACTCTATTCAGGGTTATCACTGGTACCTTTCACGTCAGTATAAATAATAATTTACGTTCAGTTTCTAAACAATAACTCTAGGAAGGCAACTTTTCAAGATTTATGTAAAACATGACTTTCGTTGAATAAAACATCGCTGACTTGAGTTGCGCGCGCTTTCTCTACATTTCTGCGATCGGATCTGCGCCGGAGTTTATCTAACGTGTCGCCCGCGCATTAACGACAATTGCGCTAATTGTGGAAACTCGGCAAATGGGACTTGGTGACAGTTTTTAACGTGATTTTCTAGAAAGTTTACAATAGTAAATGCACATTGTTTCTTTTCTTAATCCTATTTAGAGGCTGGAGGCCTGGAGGAAGTAGAACACTACGGGCTTTTTAACAATGACGTATTACGAGTATAGTGTTTTCAATCCTCATTATTAGTTGTTTAGAATGTATAGTTGTTAGTTATTTCCATAGAGGTCTACACGTAATTACTTATCATAATATATGTTTCCTTTTTTTGTCTCTAGTTTCCTATCTTGTATTTAAGCTTAGAACCTACTCCTGATTCTTCTTCTACTAATGGTAATGTAATCCAGCTTTGTGCCACCACACTAGGACCTGTCCGAAAATCAGCGCAGCTACAAGCTTCGGCTTGTAGCTTTGGCCCCTTATGTAACACTGTATAATTGTATCTGTTTTTTTTTAGTTTTTTGACTATAATCTTATGTGATTCTTGTAAGTACCCATATATTATTGTAATGTGTCGTGTTATGTTTTGTGGGTCCAAATAAATTTATTTTTTGTTTTTTTCTTTACTTTTTTTCTATACACGCTAGCCTATGTTTAAGTATGTCAATTTCATCTTCTCGAACACACAACAGGTCTACTTGAACCGGACCGGGACATATCCGAGGACATCGTCGACGATGTATGTGTGTTTATCGTCGATGGAGGTTTTTTCATTCCGGTAGAGGTATTTGAACGTTTAAATAGTTCTTCAGAAATAAAAGAAACCAGAGAGCCATGACTTCGGTCCGTACATGCAACTCCTAGGTGGATACCTAGAAGTATGGATATTCTTCCTAATTTTCTAATATTCTAAAGCGAAAGTAATTCTGTCTATATGTTACCTTTTCACGCCTAAAGGATCCGCGGCTGGACGGATCCTAATTAAATTTGGCAGGAAAGTAGATGGTATCCCTGGGACGGTGATTAACTCTATTCGAAACTTAACTTGAAGGTAAATTAGATTCTGCGTGTGGTTACCACGTTAGAAATTAAATAAATCATCAAAATAAAGATCGTAAGACGCATCCAAACGACTGGATAGTCTGATAGCAATCGTGAGCACTATCATCGTTGCGTAAGTATCATTATAGCATCAGTAATCATACGATCTGCTGGTCGGTCCATGCTGCGTTATCATAGCTCAACCATCGAGATTCGCGTGATACTGCACCATTGCTCAGAAACTCAGGAAGTTCTGTACTAAGTAATCTTACACAAAGGTACGCTCAGTGGTAGAGCAATGTAGGTGAACGTCAGGTTAGCGAATTTTATACTACACCTGCTCGGAAAGTGACTTATTCCTTTTCCAAACTTGAGCTTAGAATTTATACGTCATTTCAAGCGTACTAGAATGCGGGTCGAAAAACTCTATGGAATTTAATTTCTCACGCGTTTGCTGGGAGTGAATAATGTATGGAAATCCATTTCTACCGTGTTATTTTTTTTTTAGTTTCTGAAACTTCAGCCTTTAGCCTATGGTTATTTACATTATAGCTTAAACTACTAGAAGTTTCGACACTCTGATTTTCGTGAGACGCCACTTATTGAAAAAGTTTCAACTGTATTATATTTTAAATTTGCGGTTCATATCATATCCTGTAACGATAATACAAATCAGTACAATGGATACCACATTTTTGCAATATCTCATACACCAAAAAAATAACCATTCACCACAACTTCCTAACAAAAATTATTAAAATTACATTATTTCTCTTGTTATATCATCATGATACAAACATTCTCACGAGAAAATGTTTTCCTTTCGGAAATCTCGATTGAGGATAGACAAAAGGTGGAATTTTGAAAAAGAATTTTGAACGTTTATTTCCGTTAGACCCAAGTGCACATTTTTATCAGTGAAAAAGAAACTTCTATATAGTAAGAATTCGATAACCTTGGACGCTTCACTGAAACTGACGCTGACTGTACGAACCTCATGACATCGGACGACAGTACACGCGATCGTACTACGGGACCCTATAATTAATACCGAGTCCCTATTGCAAGTAGATGAGCTGATAATTCCGTGATTTGGACGACTCATATTCCGTGATTTAAACGACTTACATTGAAAAGTGATGGTTTACGAACAAGAAAGGAATTATTGTAAAGTGTGCAAATTACGAAACAGTTTTCAGTAGTTTTGCATCAAAGTAACAAGATCGAGAAATTCAGATAAAATTTTCATTGATAAATTAAGTTGGAATCATTTTCGAAGCTATAATAAAGCACGGTACCTACCTAGTACCTACTTATCGTTATTTATGTATTATCCGAGTATGTTTAGAAAGATGCTTAGATAATAGATTTACAAGGAATACACCGATAGTAAACGTTTTTCGTTTTTATGCACATTTCAACATTTTGTATTCGCATGAAATCAGAGATTACCTATTAAAGATTATTTGTCGGGTATTTATGGCGTACCTTTTGTTTTATTTTCCCCTACGTTTCCATCGCGTTGCAGCGATCGTGGTCACGGGGCGACTGGATGTACTCGGAGTTACAGCCAAGATTTGACGGCAGTATCCAAGACTACCCTCAATTCGTCTTCAGAATCAGGAATGTCCGCGTTCACATTACGACACACTAAACTGACTAACATGTTAACAGATCGCGAAAGTTTAAAAAGATATTACCTACTCGCGAAGGATTTTGACTTTTGGGAACGGCTTAAGTATGTTAGAATCTGTTTGGTCGAAACTTGTTTACCAAACGGATAATTCACACGTACCACAACCACACCACATAGCAGCGACAAAAAGTGGTCAAGTAGTAGTTGCGATGCGGCCGGCGGTGACGACACGAGGCGGTGCGGCGGCTAGTGCGCGCAGTGTGGCTGGTAGTTGCGTTGTGGTCGGACATAAAACTATTAATTTTCATACAAATTAACACCCGACCACGTGTTGTTGTCGTGTGGTTGTGGTACGTATGAATTGTCCCTAAGACTTTGCAAGTGTATTCCTATTCGTAGTTAGTACCCTACACGAAGCTTGGTAGGTTTAGGGTTAGAGAAAGGTTAAGAAGATTATCGCTAGATCAAACATCTAGCTAGAGGTATTATCAGTTCAGTCCCACAAAAGGTTTCCAAAGCAAATAAATAATGAAATTATTTAAACAACATTAAATTAAGCGCATGTAAATCAGCCACTAATGAGTCTAGACTTCGAGGCTCAGAAGCTTGGTATGCCAACAATGTGTTAGAGCTTGCCAAAAATTCAACAATTATTCGTTAGTGCCATTTACTGGGACGTACACTGGTCCGATGACCTTTATACGAGGGTTTTGATCTAGATTCTTTAACAGGTGGAACAGTCCACCTAACTACAGAGTTATGATTAGAAATTGTTAGGTCTGTTGCATATAATTTTACAGCATAGATTTTAATTTTATTTGTTCATTCTGTTACAAAGAACAACTTAAGAAAATCACTCACAACGTTCACCTATTTCATACAACATTCACACAGAATCATCTCCTATTTTCCAAAAGCCTTTGCTTGTTCAAAGTAAAACATAAGGGACAACAAAATAAGGGCATTATGCATCAGGAACTGGAAATGCATTCCAAGCTCTCATTCATTAGTTACAGAGTTTAAGAAGACGTATCCGTCGATATTCGTTCAAACTACAACTTGATTGCGTATTATAAATTGATTTTAACGCGTTTGAAGCCGATCGTCGGTAGTTTCCATAAATACTTAAGCTCAAAAACCAACGTCTCGATCAGAAGCTCTCGGATTCCATCGATTGTCGTTTTGTCACGACGCGACGTGATACCGAATTTAAATTTCATCGGATCGGTATTTACGATGCTCCTAGCGATGTACGAAATAAGAAGTTATTTCTAAAATGGAAGGATAAAAGCGTCATGCAAACTGCCGTTATAAAAATTAAGTCGAAAGCTAACTTATATGAAAGGAGCAGTCAACATCAGAAACTAAAAGATATGCAGCAAAATCATCCAATTCGAGACTAAACAAAAACGAAAAACATTAAATTTAGTGCAAGGGCAGACATTTTTTCATTCTCACTGAAGTGAAACTTTGTAAATTCCGTATGCATCGAATTTATTAAACAACTTATATAACGCACCTGTGCCATTGGTAAATTACGTAGTAGTACTAGTGTTGTGTATACCAGATACACAACACTAGGATAAGATAACCGAAGCGAAAGATGAATGGGATAGTGAGAAAGACCGAGCAGCAAACAGACTTGATCAAAATCATAGACTACAACATCATGAATAAAACGCGTGTCAAATCGCGCACACGTCGCAGTCGGCCAGAAATAATCGGACACTGAAACACTGTGGCTGATATCTGATATGTTAAGACATATGTAATCCGAAAATAAAGGAAATAAAGGTCTTATTAAAGAGCTTGGTTACACTATCTACTACTTGGTTAAATTATCAGTAAATAAATTCAATCGAATTGTCAAAACCTTCTTGTGTAAAAAGGACTACTATAAAATATCAGATTATCTCTAGAGGATAAAAAAGCTTGGAACGGGATTTGCTCCAACTCGAAAAATAACAACTAACTAACAGGCTAAAGGTTTCTTCGTCGCTTCTTTACTTTAGTCTACATACCGAAGCGACTGAATTCAAAAATATCACTTTATTTCCGTGTCAGTGTTTAATTATTAAGAATTTGACCTTTTCCAAGTGTACATTTATTGTATTTATGGAAATAAAGGATTTTTGTCTTTGACTTTGACACAAATGAAATAAAGATAGAGAAGGTTTTCACTGGTTGCAGTAAAATAGCGTAATAATGATATACATATCATCCAAATGACTAAATATAGGAGTAACGAGATATGGATAAAGAACGAACGTTGACTTACTGGACGACCGCGTTCAGTCGCCATGTCAATAAACACT
This sequence comes from Eupithecia inturbata, assembly GCA_963662085.1. Taxonomy (NCBI): domain Eukaryota; kingdom Metazoa; phylum Arthropoda; class Insecta; order Lepidoptera; family Geometridae; genus Eupithecia; species Eupithecia inturbata. Next base: position 4,052,691 of record OY759191.1, on the reverse strand, counting down.
CTTTAAAATTACAATAAAATTAGACTAATTATACACCTAGTGTAGATGACTGTACTGTGTAGGTATGAGATAATGATCACCAATACCTACCAAACTATAAATCAAAATAAGCGATTGAGGAGTAAATCAAGCTAATGATTACTGATTGCCGGCAACTTTGTCATATACGGCTTATGCCTAACGAGGCTAGATGCAACTGTTTCGTTGCATCACCTTGCGCAAACGTTGAATCCATAGAAGACATACACACATCATCATCGTCAACATCATCAGCCTTTGTCGACTCACTGCTGGTTTATGCCATTCGCCTCGGTCCTGCACTAGTCTGAGCCAGATGTAGCCAACGGTCTTGGGTATGACATCGACCTATCGTGCCACATACATACATGCCTAATTAAATTAAACTGTAACCCCAAATACTCTACAGACATTGCTCTATTTAGCAAAAACATACCGAGGAATATAAAATATCATTGACAATTCGTTGGTAAGGTCTCTTAAAATAAAACTAACGGTCTCGAAGAAATACAAACTCTAACAACGAAAGATGGTAATATAAATGCAGAGTACGTAGCAACGTGTATTATTTTATATTCTCTGGTAGCATATAATTATTATTTACAGTCTCGCACACTCCGAAACTTGTTTATGACAGATTGCTCTTGCGCAACAAAAAGTTTGGCTGTATGCGCGAACTCTCTAAAGATATCATAAACATTCATAACATATAATTAAACATTTAAGGCAAATTAATTTTATTATAAACGAAAAGAATATACTAAATAGAAACAGATATTAATATCTGCCAATGTATACCTATAGTTTCATATTGAAATTTAAATTGTGATAAGAATAATTGCAGAGTTAGTTATCTGGTGGAAACTAATAAAATATCCGTAAATATTATATAAGTGATAATGTCATATCTTTAAAGGATGCTTGCGTTAAATGGGTGAAATACCCTGAACTATATTTATGTCGTAAAAGTTAAAAGGGTAGATTAAATATGCATTTCAGATAAGATATTATAGAAATTTTACATTTCTATCAATTTATTCCTGGTAATAACCATGAATAAAGTATTTAGTAGGTTTTTTCTGATAACCAAAGCTTAGTCTTGTTAAAATTGGAGAAATGTATTTGTTTTTTTAATTAAAATAATAGGAAATAGAGCTAAAGGGCGAAAAAGACATAAAGTCGTAATCTATTCTTCTTCCGTGGTTACAATAACCATAACCAGATGACTTGAAAAGTAAAGTTAAAATTATGTTAATCCAAGCGACAACCGCGATAGGGAAGGCCTTGAGAATTTTCTTAATTATAATTGCTGTGATAATTAGTGCTGTACTCACATTTATATCACGTTGGCTTCACACGTTCTCGTTTGTACCCGCAGTTTGTATGTCTGAAACAAAGAGACGGACTTTAGACATTTTGAAGAATTAAACATTGTGAGGCATGTGTTTTCGGAGACAGATAATCTGTACGAGGTGTTAAAGAGAGGGGAAATATGGTACTCTTGGTAAAATAACAGAGCTCTATGAACATCGCACAAATAATATTTTAGTGAAATCAAATCTATCGTCGTCGGCGTCGCTGGTAGTTAGGCTCGCACAGGATAGATTTAGATGGCGCGTAAAAAAGGAGGCCTTTACCCAGCAGTGGGTCTGTACAGGCTGAAATGATGATGATGAAATCAAGATCAATATGGATGTTGCCAAGTAAATCGGTATCTTAAATAAGTGTGTTACTCGATAAAAACTGTCACCAAAATCAGTGTGTTTTTGGTGACAGTTTTTAGAGTTACGTACCCGCAGGTTGAAAACGGGACCTTATTAATAAGAATTTAACTCGAAGGGACTTGAACCAGCAACCGTTCACTCAGTACGAGAACGCGCTACCAATGGCGCAATTGTTTGAAGTAAACGACTCCAAGGAAACTTGTCTCCAAGGTTTTCTTAATAATTTTGGACCTTAATAGACTTAATAAACGAGATTTGAACTATTTGAGATAAACTTTTTATAATATGAAAGGCCTATGAAATCAGAAGAAAAGAGATTTTAGAGATACCAAATTTATGCGAGATTCAAAACAAAGATCAACAATCTCTTAAATAGTGTGTCGCTCGATAAAAAGTGATTACGGGCGATTATTTATGCACGTCGGATGTCGGTGAACGGCCGCGGCAGCTGAGAAACGTGCGCACGCGCTGTTCCAAGGAAATTGTAACTTGTAGAGATGTAAAAAAATAGAATAACGAGAAAACATTAGAGAGACAGTTTAATAATATAAAAGCTGTTTTCGCAAAACTAAAGCATAATGTATCCGATAAAAAAAAATACTGAAAGGCTTTATGATGTGAATCTCAAAAATAGTCCATCGGTTTAGTGTCAATAACCTTTTGCTTAATGAAACCAAAACGAAATGTATTAGATTTATTCTACCTAATGTAAAACAAGTTAAGACTGATGTAACCGTCAAAGGAGAAACGTTAGAAATTGTTAACAGCACCATATTCTTAGGAATAACCTTAGATAGTACACTTCAATGGGGTCCACACATAGACAAGCTATCGAAGAGACTTAGTTCTGCAGCGTATGCAGTCAAAAAAATCCGTCATCTTACAGACGTTGATACTTCTAGACTAGTTTATTTCAGCTACTTCCATAGTGTTATGTCTTATGGCATACTGCTGTGGGGGAACGCTGCAGATATTAACATCGTATTTGTGCTGCAGAAGAGGGCTGTTCGTGCAATCTATAATATGGGTCCCAGAGAGAGCCTACGTGAAAAATTCAAGGAAATAAACATAATGACAGTACCATGTCAATACATTTATGAAAACCTATTGTACACTCATAGAAATATCAATCGCTTTCCTAAAAATAGCGATGTACATAATTTGAATACAAGAAATAAACATAAACTCGCTGTGCCCACAACTAGACTACACAAAATTAATGTATCTTTTAAAGGGCAATGTATATGCTTCTACAACAAAACTCCTAGTGAGTTGCAAAAATTATCAGTAAATAAATTCAAACAAATTGTCAAAACCTCCTTGTGTAAAAAGGCCTACTATAAAATATCAGATTATCTAGAGGATAAAAAAGCTTGGGACAGGATTTGCTCCAACTCGAAAAATAACAACTAACAGGCTAAAGGTTTCTTCGTCGCTTCTTTACTTTAGTCTACATACCGAAACGACTGAAATCAAAAATATCACTTTATTTCCGTGTCAGTGTTTAATTATTAAGAATTTGACCTTTTCTAAGTGTACATTTATTGTATTTATTGAAATAAAGAGTTTTTGACTTTGACTTTAACTGGTGATTAAAATCACGATATCTCTGATTATGAATTTCGACAAAGTAATTATATCCCGTAGAGGGTTTATTGAAAAAAAGTTGACATCGTAGAACAACTATAAAGAATGCTTAAATTTATTTCTGCTGCAATTTTTAAATTACCTAGAAAAAAACTAAACTTCTTGCCAAGAAGGCTGCTTGATCTACAAAAAACCTCGTCGCGTACCGTATGTTTTATAGACTAAGTTTGAAAACATAACAGAAAACTAAACCGCAGTATTTTATTAACCCCACTCATTCATATTCAAATAAATCACAAGAAACAACATCTGACAAAGCAACAATATCCAAGACACTAAACCACAACAAAGGAGAAATGATACACATAAATAAGACAGAGCATGTTCCTCATAATTGCAATAAAATTGATGGGCGATATCTTCATTACGGGCGAGCAGTATCGATGCAGATAATTACCGGCTACGAGAAGTATGGTATTAATATGGAGGGGAATAGTGCACAACGTTATTGATGATGCTAATGACGATAGAGGTGCGACTATAGCTAAATAGCAGGATAACGTTAGGGAAGTGATGGGAGGTATATAAAATAGTTAAATAACAAAGGAAATTTATATTTTTAGGAAGACTGTTGGTGACCACATCGTCAATTTCACACAACCACTCTTCTTGAAAATCTTGGTCTTGAAGAATGAAAGGTAAGTGGTAAGTTATCACTATCAATCACACAGCAAAAATATATTCATAGCAACGACTGCGCATAAGACTGAGATTACCTAAAGTAAAGGAAGAAAAGTAAAAGTAAAATCATTTGGTTGACACAAGTAAGCATAAAATAATCTAAATGAACACATAAGACTCCCGAACTAGTAGAAACTGTATTTCATGAGTCAGTGGCTTTTACAGAGGTAACAAATGTGAGAGAAATTAATATTATGAGTAACAGTTCAGAAGTAAAGCTGTTAATTTAAAAAGCTATAAATAAGCAGCTTTAACAGCATCAATTTATTAAACTTCAAGCTAATCTCCGAATATAGCGCCACATAAACTAGCTTATCAACGTAAGTTTTTTTATCCCTAAAAATTGGGCGAGCAAGGGATCATTATAAAAACGCGTCATCGTCTGGTTCGAACGCTTATCTCATTTCTAAGAATTGCGATGTAAAAAGTCTAGTGACGACAAGACGTGGGCAAAATAAATGGCAACTTTTAGTGCATGTATGTACATATGTATAACTATAGTAATTCGTTATCCTGCTAGCACCGAGTAAACTGTTAATAGGTATACAATGAACTTCAATTGTAAAAGCTACAAAGCTGTTTGCTAACCCCGTTCTAATTTGTATTTGTATTTATTTATTTTTAATACTTATTCTAATTTTTTAAATGGTAAACATATTAAATAAATTTTAAGAATATTTTTTTGACTAAGAGCGTTAATTATGTAAACAATGTGCCTATTAATTGTTTTAAATAGCCCTGGGGCTCCGCGGAGCACACTTTGTGAATGGCTGCAGTAATCAATGCAGTTCGTTGCAAATACATAGAGATTACAAGTTAAAGTAACACAAAATCATTACAACCTGTAAATACTAAGGAACAATGATATTTTGTAGAATCAACACGAATTATTGAGTAATTGCGAGCAATCGGAGCTAGTATCGATGCCTCAATGGCTCGCAAAGTTCGAAACAAATCACAGCAATTTCGTGGGGCATTATAACAACGTTTTTGTGAAATTACATGTTGGGCTTGATACGCAACGTGTGTTTATGGAAAGTATAAAGCCGTGACTGCTATTTTAGATAAAAAAGAAAATTCAATGATGCATTCCACGTTGATTATGATAGCGGCCGGTATCAACACCGTCAACAATTGTATTAGAAAGTTATAGGTTTGTAGGGGCGGTGTTCAATAGATCATCAACGATAAATGGGACATATTTCGATGGCATACTTGTCTCTATCTCTGGCAGTCATTTATCACTCGTCACTTCTCAGCGGACATAAATCACAGAGATTACGCTCGTAAACGTTACATCACACTGTTTCATACGAGATAACTCAAATTCAAAAACATTTATTTAATTTTCGGTGACATGTGAACCATTAAATTATCACAAAGTATCATTCGCTGAGATTTATCTCATAATGAAGACGTTATCGAGAATTTAAATAATTAACCGATAGAATTTAAACATGGTTTCGTTAGCGATTAAAAACGACAGGATATAATTACTAAATATTTAGATCGCACGGTAAAGTTTACGGTTGGCTTTACATTTATATAGCAAAAATAGCTTTTCTAGCAAAAAATACCTATTGATGCATAGTATTATTGTTATTTTAATGAATGCAGCACAAGTCTACACATGTTTAGTCCTTTTTAACTGATTTTGAATAAACGAGGAGGTTTTATGTTCGGCTGAATGTGTTTTTAAGGGTACCGTACCCGAAGGGTGAAAACGGAACCCTATTACTAAGCCTCCGCTGTCCGTCCACCCGTCCGTCTGTCTCAGGACTCTATCTCATGAACCGTAAGAGGTAGACATATTAAATTTTCAGAAAATGTGTATTTCTCTTGCCGCTATATCAACAAATAATATAAATAAAATAAATATTCAAATTAAACGGGGCTTACATATGTACAAAAAACGTGTTTTTTTTTGCTATTTTCGCTCTTCGTTTGTCAAGGCTGTATTTCTTGAACTACGCAATAGGTAGACACATGAAACTTTCTATAAATAAGTAACACTTCAACTGTAATAACAAAAAATACAAAAAATATAATAATATTCAAAATTTTAAGGTTTCTTCGAACAAGACAAGTGAAAATTGTATGTTCTTTGAAAAAGTTGCCTGATTTTTACGGTACGGAACCCTTCGTGTGCGAGTTGACTCGCACTTGGCGGTTTATTTTTATGTATGTTCGTCGCTTTCAACGTCAATTATATACCGATTTTAAAAATGATCTCCTTATTGTATAGAAAATTATCCCGCAGAACTTACAAACAGTATAAAATTAAGGGATTCGAAGTCGGTTTTTTGTTTTTAAAACAATTAAATGATCCTTTAAATAAAAAGAAGATACCTAGAAGATCCGTTAAAAGTTATTATCAAATTTGGTAATGTCCGTAGATATTACCTACTTATGTTGAGTTTTTGATGAGAGAACAACGCGAGAATGATAAACAAAAATCGGAAATAACGAACAATAGCCCACATATGTATCTCAAGATGCGGCAAGCTAAAGGCATTCCATGACATGACGACCAGACGTCACAACGCAACATTCAGATAAAATATAATAAAAGTAACTTTTTATTAACGATCATATTCAATTATGAATTTATCGCAGGCACTCGTGATGTCATTAGAGGATAATTTGATAGTGATTCATGAGATAAAGTCAGGATGAGCTTTCTGCGAAACTTTTTGTCTTCTATGATCGTAGTTTAATTCAACAACGCGCATACAAGAGTCCCTATGCCACGTTATTAGAATTACTTAAAGAATGAAAAACATTTGAAGATTCTCGTGAAAGGAAAGTACGATGGTATCGAGCAACAACTCACGAAGCTCCTCACATACCGCGAAACGTTTCCTCGATCAGACCGATCGACAGAATTCACGAATGCAAATAAAGCGTCATTCGAGATATTTTTGTATGCAACAGCATTAGACATTTGGGTAGGTTAGGTACCTAGAGCTAAGGTTAAACCAAAGCACGTGCCCAATAAGTAGCGGAGTGGGTGGTGCGATTGCCCGATAAGCCCAAGAAGCCAGGAAACGATTGATCGGCCGATACTTTCATACGTCAAACGCCACCAGATTGATCCACGTTGTATTGAAACGTCACGCGCGATACCATCAGACCATCGTTAGGAAGCCTTTTTGTGAACGACTCTGGCTACATTACCTATTCAAATATGCAAGTATCAGATAAGTAAACTTAGCTTCGTATTTTCTTCAATGATGCCAGTGAGAGAGGAATAACAATGTGCATTCACGACGTAAAATATGGTAATATTTATATTGAAGGAGAAATATGAATGTTTAAGGTTGCGTCTGGAGATTGTACAAATTCGAGGAACATCAATAAGAGAGCACTTTGTAAGATACAAGCTGCATCTTTAGTTTGTTCGAATGGGCTCGTTACGCGTTCGCGATCATGAATGATGGATATCCGTGGCGGATCGGCGCGCACGTTTCTTCAACTTGTTCTCAACCTGTCTTATTCCAACCGGCTCAAGATAGAATTTCTTTTGTCATTATCAGGTGTAACTCCGACATACGGGATACTTGTGATTGACAAGTCCGAGCCGATGGTATCGCGTTCATAAATAATACCATCACTAGTTAGTACATATTCATTGCTGTATCTTTGTTTTCGTGACATGAGAAATATCGTGTTCGTATTTTAAAGCTGAGATGATTGTTCAAGTACTTAACCAACATATTCCATTTAAATACCTTTTCTATAGTTATTGTTAAGGAAAAGAAACATCACATTGAGATTGAAAGTAATCTCTACAAAAATCATTTGTCACGAATTTCTCACACCTATAGATATAACTATAAAAAGATTTAAAAGTTACACAATAACATGTTTGAATGCACATTCACTCGACGCTATGAATAGCGTCTCGATGACAGTAGAAAGTTCAAACGTCTAAGTGAGATGCAGAATAAAATCAATTACAGATAATATAGGCAATGATCAGTGTCTTAAATAATTTTATACGATAAATTAAAAGACAAGCTTTAATGGCGCCCGCGTTGAGTAAAACAAAAATAGTGACGTACAACCTATGATTATTAGACGTAAAAGAGAAACGATGTTTTAACCATTACTCAGAATCGGAAAACAAGATGCCTACAATTAATAATGGTATCCTTAAAATTAATATTAATAAACAGGTGACTAGAATTATTTAATACGATACATACTCGAACACTTTTGAATTCTAGATTGTCTTAACAAATTAGGGTAAGTAAAATCATGAAAACGTGAAAGTGATAGCAAATAGGGGCGCCACAGCTTGGCACTCGGGTCTAGGGACTAAGAGAGCCAACAGGTTTGTGCGGATGTCGTACTTTACAATATATTAAGAAGGCAGAGACCACCTTAAGGTCGGCATGAGCGACCGTTACTTCGTGTACAATAAATTCAAGAACAAACGACAGCAATAAGGAACATCGCAAGCATCCATCTCCTGTCAACCATCAGCCGTCTATAAAGACTATGCGATAAGTCACAAGCGAACGACTCCACGATAAATCAAATTCGGATGTTCACAATATAGAACGATAGAAATAAAACGAGTTACATAATTCAAATGAAGGAATGAATGACGCTATTGATATAAATCTTGAGAAAATCAACGGTCATGTTATAAAGATGAATAAGGAACCAAATTGACTATAAACCGAGAACTGTTAGGCGACGGCACTTAATAATTAGATTTCCATATTTACGACCTTGCTGTAGACGGGAAGGCTGGTTCTAGTAGAGAGGGCTAGTACAGTACGAGATCAGGAGTTTTGATATTCGCAGCAATTAGGAGAGATTGCATCGAGGCAATATAACTTAGATCCCAAGATAATTTATACAGGGTCAGCTATATATCTTTTTAAGTGATACTCCGCAGTGTATATTCGGCTTTCACTCACTTAATAATTATTCCCATATAAGTTTGGAGTCTGCTTTTCGGGTCTTTTTTCATCCTCGCTCTGTCTAACAAAAGTGTTAGGAAACAGTACAGTCCATTAGATGATTATTTATCACATCTGTCTACTTTGATATAGAAGTAGCATGTAGATTTATCGAAGTCCCACAAAATAGTGACTAGGTATATATACTGCTATAGAAGACAGACAAAATACGAACTAGATAGATAGATAGATAATGCTTTATTCATCACCTTATAAAACAGATAGTAATCATTAAACATAATGTAGGGAAAAGCAATGGAACTGGCGGCCTTATCGCTTAAAGCGATTTCTTCCAGGCAACCAAAACGATGGTGAGAAAAATAGAGGATGGCGGTGCTTTACAACATACCACTATACCATAGCTTTTGAACTTCCATAGCATTCGCGGAAAGAAATGTTTAGAAAGCCCGCAGGACATAAGAACTGGGTTCACACAACAAAGGAATCTACAATCAACGTAATAAAATTCATAAAACATTGCAAAGTTAAACAATAATGGGTGCAGAAGATAGGGCAGATGTTTTCGCCGGATGTAAGTCATGAAACAATAAAATCATAAGTGCGAATGACGGACGTTAATTGAAGACATCCCGTCGGCGGATCTTAAACTGATTAAATAATGTTTTATTAGCCATGTTCGATTCAAAATTAATTTCTATGATGATACACGTGCTTAGTGCTTAATGGTAGTTAATTGATGATGTTGAACGTAATTAGGCTTTATTAGTTAATTTATCATTTAACAGGTGTAAGTAATATATGAAATGTAGCGTAGGATTAGCTTTAATTATCAAAAAATATATTTAAAAAATTGCTGGCCGCTATTTTTGTACGTGTTTTAATAGAGTAAAAATAGATAAAATAAATATTTTTTTACTTTACTTATTTTACAAGTTTATATAAACGTTAACGCAAAAAAGAACAAAACTTGATTCAAATTAACATTTATGTCATAATAAGGAGAATCTGAGATAACGAGCGAAATAATGTAACTAAAAGTTGTTTGACCAAAGAAGGACGAATCTTAAGAATCTACTTATCGGAACGTTAGAAAGCAATAAATCAATGAGAGATAACTCTATCGTACAGAGTTTGCAATATAATACGGCGGACCTCGAGGCTAAATCTAGAGCCATAAAAGCGGCAAATAGTATGGAATCAACAACATATTGACTAGCTAGCGCAGCGAGCCTTTCAAGTGCACTTCTGTGCCACTCTGAATTGGCCAACCGATTTATGGCTTTTGTATGTTTTTTTACACAATCTTTAACATCTGACCCTTGTTTTACAAACTTGAGCACAAATATAAACAAGCAGCAAATTGCCGCATTATCATTTCAGAGGTTGAGTTAAATTTCTATAACCTAGTTCAGGCAGTCGATATCATATCAAAAGAATATGACGTTTGATAAATAAATTTTAAGAAATATTTCAGATTAAATTTTAAACGGAACAATTCCCCTTACGTGCAGACTTAAATTTTACTTTGTCTGTCAGCAAAAATAAAGTGAACCTTTTTCCACCTGTACTGTTCCTTCCGTAGCGGATAGCTGATGAATGTTCGCGATCCGCACACATACAGTCACGGTGTAGCCATTAGCCGCAGGGCTAAAGACTCTGAGACACAAGATAATGCTGCAAAACCTTACATCACAAGCAATTGAGGCAATGACATTGCAGAGATCGTTGAACCTGATAATGAATAAAAAGAAGCTTCCGCCACTTTTTGTCTCAACCTGAAAATAACCGAAAGCGACGCGAAATAGATCACATAATTCCTCAAATCACATCACATCAGCAAGGTCATCAATTCACCGGGCAGCAATAACTTAACCTTCCACGTTTCGAGTCAAGAGGTGCGTATTATGGTCCATTAGCGATCATAAAAGATCATAAAACTCGTAAAGATCGCGCCGGTAACCCTGGTGGGACGCCCACACTAGATAGACACGTTAATAGAACGCATATGACATAGTTATTGTATGCGTCGGGAAGTTGAGCACAGGTCATTGTTATTTGGATTTATTTAGAGCAGAATCTATTTAAAAACGTACAAAAAAGGCTGAAGCTTTTGTATGTTTTGGAGAGCCTTTTGAAATGATAGCATTCGATTCTTCCTTTACAAGTACAATATGCATTGTGTTTGTTCGTTTTATGAGGCACACCAACACTTCGCAACTATTTCCTATCTTTTTCCACTTCCGACCCTGCCAAATAGGAAGTAGCAACAACCTGTTATCAAATCACACTATACTATATATAATATTACTGTATATAATATTACAAATGCGAAAGTTTGGATGTTTGAATGTTTTGATGGACCTCTTCTTGCCAAAACTACTTTTGCCTACAGGTAGTTCTAGGCCTGGAATAAAACATAATAAAGACTATAAAAATATAGCAAATTTTTATCCCATTAATCAGTTCCCATGAGATAGAAATAACTTTTAAACGTTTCCACAGAAATAACGCGTGCGAAGCTGCAGGCAGAAACTAGTAGTAAAATTAAATATAACGCCTCAAAAAGTTCTAAATCTCTACAGGCCTAACAGTAATTTGTAGAAGAGATTCAAGATTTTTTGCCTAATCGTGATTTATGGATTTTCGAAAGCGCAAATTGGCTTCATAAACGCTTCGTGATTTGATTACTTTCGAATACAATTTTTTTTAAACTTTAACTCATCTATTATAGGTAGGTATTTTTCATTCACCTGATAATATAACTATCTTAACTTCTATAGCTAATTTCAATAGGTATATTATATTTGAATACTTATAATTGATATACATACTATTTGTGTTGATTCTGAAACAATGTTAACAATAACGCCAATAAATTCCTACATTCTTAAATGTATCTCAGAATTGCATAACATGAAGTCTTGACGCAATATAAATACAAAAAGCTGTCGGTCAAATTCACAATCGTGTAAAAGTTGGCAATGGCGCGCGTGCGTGATCAACTTTCAGTGCCAAACCCCGCCTTCAGCCATTCAACAAGTTGATAAGTTTTGCAAACTTTGGCCTGTAGCTGAATCTCCGTCAAAAATATTTCTTAGATTCTAAATAATTAGGTATAGAAGTTGTATGAATTGGATATATTATGCGTTCCCTATCACTCCTCATAACATAACATACACAGAAGTGATACTGTCACAACCATTGAACCATACTGGCCTGATTATTCCTTCTAAACATGATACCTAAACACCGCCTACGAATCGAATATCGAGCACACACATAATTTTAAAAAGCTAGATAACTTACAATCACTTCTTCATTAAAACCGGCGCCAGCAAAAAACACAGCAAACACCAAGTCATTTATCACGTCACAGTTCATGCACGGAACTTAACGACAACCGCTCACGGGGACGTCTCAACGTGGAATGGTATCTTGATGATGGTGAGGCGAAAGACAGAGGGGGTAAGACAAGGGGCGCGGGCTGAGAGACGATGGGCGTGGCTTCGCAGGTGTATCACCCGAACAATGATATATGCGCATGTTAACACTTCGATCAGAACACGCCTCACTGTCACGTCCGTTGAAGTCGATCTTTAATTGTTTGCTCGAGAGCGAAAGTCATACAACACCATTTAATTTTTACAACGCAAGTTGTATCAGCGTTTTTTAAGGCCTGACAGACTGACAACACAGATGCTACAGAAGATAACGCGTTGAAAGATAAAGGCTAGAGTAGGTAATTATTAAGAGACCTTATCAGTTCTAATGGGTGTAGAAAGATTAGCGATACCAGATCGAAGACGATACTGGCAAAAAATATGGTATTTCATTTTATGTCTCCATATTATGATATATCGTGTAAGACTAGAGACTGCCACTGTCTGGCTAAGTTAAACCTATTCATAGATCCGTGCTTATTGAAATTAATGGGTACCTTTCTAAGGTGTGCTCATAAAACCTCGAGGTTGTTAGGTAACCGAAATGAGGTAATAAATTATATTGCAATCTGAAAACAAATTTTTGCAACAAATAAATGAACAGAACTCAGCAAAAAATGCTTTCAAAATCTGAAGATAATCGCACACACTGAGACTGGCTTGATTAACCAATAACTCAAACACACGCTTTAGACAATCGAGGCACAAGGATGCGAGAGACAAATTACCAAGGCCAATTGCAACTGCTGCCCGGTAATATAGCTTGTACTTGAGATTGAGGGCAACAAATTAACGATGTGCTTGAAGGCAACAGGATTGCTGGGAGCAACATTACATAACTGAAATTGTATAGGCAAAGAAAATTTAAATAAAATAAGTAACCAACTATAGTAGATCGAAAACAAAATTATGTAAGTGACAACCATATCAACCAATTCGACAAGCAGATAAAAGAGAAAGTTCCTAAAAAATATAGTAGAAATATACAATAGAACTAGTAGCCCTTGTTATACGATAATAAAATATAGAACAAAAGCCACGTAGTACAACAAGAATCAATTTCCGTCAAAAGCCAAGCAGGCAAAGGAAAGCGCAAAATGACAATCTCCTAAATTAAATACACGGGAACTTGTACAATCGTGAAAGGTTAAGTGTGTGGAATCAGCTGATAGGACTTAAATACCAAACAATGGCACAGGCATTAAAGCTTAGGGTGTGTCCATAGACTTCCGTACAGATTCTGACGTACATGGTTTCTATTCAGACTGAATTATGGAGAATACGAAGTTGCTTGCAGAATTTAAATACGAGTGTCGAGACTTAATGTTTAAAAAAGTGTTTTAAATAGAATCGTAAAGAAACAGGTGCAATCGGAAATAAATGTAATCGTGTTTTTCACTCGATTACATCAATCTAAACGTTACAATGACCCGATAGAATACTTTACTTGCTACTGATTCTAATAAAACAAGTATAATACACCCTTATTCCGTGCAGCTATGCCAGGGAAGCCTTGGGACAATGTAAACTAAATTGACATTTAACCCAATACTAGGATTTATCTCCGAACAGCAGAACAGTAATTTATATTTGATGCAATTTATATCATAGAGCTAGAGCCCTAAGGCGAACAGTTTATAAACCATGTTTCAAACGACATTACTAGCGAATATTTTTGATATTTTTACTTAATATTTAGTAAGTTTAACGATCAAATGCATAATTCTCTTTTACCTGAATTCACATTCTATATTTTATATGTATGAATTGTGCTGTAGGTTCTGTGCAAGTCCACTTTATCTCGGATTATCCTTCAAGGTTTTAAGTTGCTACATCTAGATTACCTAGATAAAAAACGATCTTGATACGAAAAACCCTACATCTAGATTACCTATATACAAAATGAAAACCCTTATAACCTATCTTGCTTATCTCAATTTACAATCAAAAAATCTAATAAAGAATAGAAGTGAACGCTTGAATCGGAACTACATAAATAATTGCGTAAATTACTAAGTTGCAATATTTTGCAAATATTCCGATACTCTATGATGAGAATCAAAATTCTTGCGAAATTGCTTCAAACATGATCTTGCGATAGCGTACCTGCATAATGATCACCGATATTATTGTAGTAATTTGAAAAGCATATACCTAATCTGATTTTCGCACGTTTTTTCCAACTTTACACACGAAATACAAGTTGAAAAATTTATAGAATTTCAAAATAATTCCAACCAAATCTAAGAAAAGCTTGATGCGTTCACCAAGACAAAGCATTAATTAGTTCCTTACAAATCTGTCTCATACAATGACCACCTATCCTACCGCCGCATTCCTTTTCTAACTTGTCTACAACCGCTGACACACTGAAACGAAAGTTCCGCACAAACCCCACAAAACCAGAAGAACCAGGGGATAGTACAGAACATACAGATTGGTGTCTCGGTGGTGTCACGCAATGCCGTTTATAATTCAACAACAATAAACAGATAGTTAATTGCGATGCTGTCACTGCCACAGTATATGGTAATGAGCTGCAGGGATCGCGGTCGCACGGACAATATCTCTCGACGGTGAAAGGTAAAATACGAATGGTGAAAGGTGCAAGCGGATGGAGGATATGGGTCTAAGTAACAGCTGATGAACAAGGTCTTTCAATGACCTGTCAACACAATACATCAAGAGTTCCTCCTGCTCCTTGTGAAAGTGCATGCCCGACGCGAGAAGTGCACCGGTTACCACCATGTCTTTTCTATCGCCTAGTTGCGTTAAAGTTATTCGATATTAATTTGTCCAGAAGTTTAAATTTTTATTTGTCTATGAGTTTTTTTGTAAGCCTAAAGAAATAAAAATTCTTGATTTCTGATTTCAGAGGGTTTATGATTAAAAAGCCAGATTGCACTGCATTGTAGATTGCATGCATGGGGTTTATCAACGGTTACTTTCGGTTGGCAGTGCATTGTAGAGCTCATACCAAGGCTGTGTGAGATGTTTCTCTATATATTAGGCGATAGTTATATCGCCGCCGGATCGTTGAATCAGCCAGAAAAAGAAATAAAATGCCGAGTCGTGACTATAAATGCTAAGTTAGGAACACTGTTATGACTGAAACCATTTTGATTGCATGGATGCATTTTGATGCACTAGCACTGCGGTGGCGAAATAACGAACTCAAATTTCATTGACCCGGTGGTATCACTTATCATATAGGTTATCTGCTTTTTTTTTTAAAGGAAATACACAAGTTTTTTTGAACACTTCCGCTCACGCTCGTAACTTCCAACGTATCACCATAGTGTTTGCTTAGCCCATGGCCCGTGTCTGCGATAGGTGCTGTACATGCGCTTTCAGGTACGCCCGGTATCTTAGAGGCTGACACCAATACGTTTTTATCAAACTCAATCTATGAGAAAGTAACTAAACTCGTATTGTATGCGAGGGGAACCGGCAACAATCGTCTATTAGCGGTCCTCGGGCTAAATTCTATGGTTAACTAGCCGTTCTAAATTCCGGAAACGTTGGGCCCTCCATAGACTTTGAGCAGATCCTATCTTAGGGATTATATATGCTTACACTGTAGGTACCAATGATTATATCTATGCTTCTTTCTACATAAGTAACAGTACATAAGACTCTGACACGGCAAGCTGGGGCGCTCATTAGGAGTCCTATGTCCAGCAGAGAACTAGCATAGGCTCATAATGATGATTTACATATGTAAGTGTGTAATAGTGTGTATGATAAATACAGAATCGATGTTTTAATGATGACAATGTTATTGTGAAATAGAAGTAGATAACAGGTTGACTAGGAATAACAAAGTTATAGACTAGTTTGTGTTGGAAAACAACAGCGTTTCATCTCTTAACGAGGGACTTAATCAGGGTAACTGCGGTTCGCGGCGTGCTTGTACCGCGTCCATGCGCACACTACGGGCTAGAGCGCGCCGCGAACCGAATTCACCCTGATGAAGTCATTCGATAAGGGATGGAACGTTGGTGTTCTTCCAACACAAACTAGGTACGTAGTTATCCCGCTTACATTCATTGTAAATTAGTCCAACTACGAAAGATTTTACAGTAAAAAAAAGTAATTGTTTTACTTACATAATCTTGCTGTCATTATAAGCAAGTTTTATGAAGCTTATCTGTATGTACTTATTTATGTAGACTAATTGGTGTCTGTTACTTGCGCACTCATTGTGCCTAGAAGTAATTGTAGGTATTATAATAACATGTAATACCGAGACAGCTATAAGTTACTTTTTGTACCCAAACCATGACGTGTGATGTGTTATTATGACTGGGGTAGTGACATTATCAAGGCCTCTTCTCTGGTTAAGATTCGATAAAACAAGACGTATTGATAGAAAAATAGATCATACGTATGACCCAATAACGAAAAATGTTTTGTGTTTTAATGAAATCTCAACTACACAGATTTTGGTAAAAGTTGAGATTTAAACATAACAGACAACTTAGATAACTAGCTCTATAGCTAGTCATTTTATTTTACACATAAATTTGACGTTTGTTACGCTGCTATCGTAAGCTTGAGAGCTAGTTATCAACTGCAGCAGAGAGCGTGAATAAATATTGGAAGCTTCCAAAAATTTGTTAACCCCGGAAGACTCTATTCTCCCTCACACTGCCGCTCGTATAGCTTACGCATAGGCCCTTGCGCTAGTAGTATGAAGCTAGGAGCAGATGAGAAAGTCAAGTCAGATTCAGGTTAACCAGATTAAAACGACAACAGGAGCACCCGGTGCGAGGAGGCTAGGTATAGCTTTGGTATTTGGCACAGAACCCTATACGAATAGAATTACGGTCTAATTATACGAATACCGGTTGAGTATCGGGTCGTAAATGTCATTTTGCACTTGTATTAGTGCTGCCAGCTGAAATGCTACGGGTGAATCTGCTGATGCAATTTGTCTATGGCAAGATAAACATCAACTGGTCGACCTGTATAAGAGGTACGTGGATTTAAACGAAACATGTGCAATATGTTTTAACAATCACCAAATCGAAATCATCAATGACAGCACTAGTTTAATATTGAGAAGCAGAAGAAATACAAGGACGTCTTCGTCTAGCTAAAAGAAAACGCAGGATTATTGTGAATTTGGTGTAGCCACACGCGAAAAATTTATAAATACGTGAGTAAGTGCCAAACGTAAAAGTTAAGTGTCACATATTGAAAACGAACTCCAGAAACCTTTATCATGTAAAAGTGGGCAACACTAAAAGCACGCCTGATTCTCACGAGGTTGTTGCGATTACCTGCCCTGCATGCGATATGGGGTTAATTTTACGAGGCTCGCTCCAACTAATGAGATATGTAGGTGGTGGGGTACTTTAGTACAGGTTTCGAATTAGTTGAAAGTTTTGTAGTGCGCGATAAAATACGAGAAACACGCACGACATGGTCCGAACAAGATTAGTATGGATCTAATGGGGGATCTAACAAGGGTTTACATGCTGAGGTAAAGGTGAAGAAGCACAGGCAAATGCAACGAATAGAGCGGAGGTGAAAGTACCTATAGATATAGATAATACAACTTTTTACTGTGCACCAACCACATAGAAGACAATTAACATATAGAGGTAGAGGAAATGCCGGAAAACACAACCTTTGTTGCCAATCTTTCTTGGTTGGATTGGAATAAGAAGATTGGAGATTGGTTTAAGAAGAATTTAATTATTAATAACACATTTATTCCAATAATCCATATGACATACTCGTATATAAACTAATAAAAGGCACAATAAATTTCATTCAATCAACAGTTACATTAGATAGATAATATCGTTTATTGTTAAATAGATAACATATTTTTGGTTAATAGTGCCTTAAATCCTAAGCTAGGTTTACTTAGACCTAGGTTCTCTAAAAATAGCAATAAGTGTATAAAAGATGTAAACACGGTAGCCAGTTACGCACGCACACAGCAGTGTCACCGTCTTGTTTTGGAGTAGCTGTAAGGCGCGGTAAGAAGTTTTATTAGGAGCGCTAATTGCGCGCCATTTTGTGAAAAAGATAGGCATAGGATTTCGCGTTCATAGGAGCGGGACAGAGCATACGTTTTTGGAACGGCGTAAGCGCAAAATCAATTATTGCTTATTACAAGAAAACTACACAACTTATGAAGAAACTGGTTCAAGGAACCAAATTATTAGTAATAACCTATGAATCAAAACATGAATTATTTCAATAGACCGCAGGGTTTCTGAGATCTTGATTAAATTATGTGTGAAACAGTGCACTTTCACGTATTTGTTTTTGCAATGGTTTTTTTCCATCCAACAAAGAAACATTTTCGAATTTTATGTAATTCGAGTTTTTTACAACGTGGATCCCGTGAGTACTGAGATCTAGGCCTAGTTTGACAACCAAACCCATTAGGTAAGCCTACTATAGAGGACTGTCGCAGAAAGAAGACGTCGCTTTTCCTTGCCGAGATTGATTAAAAGCGACATTACTTGATCCCTTATTTAAAGTTTTATTTAACTGCGTGCTTTATTTCTATCGCTTAAAGGTCAGTGACTTTGAAACCATCGTTCACATAACCATTCAGCAACCTTACAAGCGAATCCTAGAACATGAGCTACGAACTACAAGGTTAGCTTAAACAAGCGAGCATAATTTCTAGTTCGAATTGGATCTGGTCTTGTAGAAACGGGGTCCCATGGTGAAGTGATAAGTGACGAGTTATGATAGGAATGGATTGGTCGTGTTGACTCTCAATAAAATAACTCTAGTTCTATGTTGCTGAACATATGGATTTGAAATGGGTTTACAAATGTGGGAAGTTACAATAGATTGATAGATATCGTTTATTGTCATGTTTTGGTTAGTAGTGTCTTAAATCCTATATTATATTATCTAGACACTAAATAATAAGGAATATTAACAGAATTTAAAACAAAGCGGGTAAATGATGAGGCCTTATACTCACTCAGCAGTGGTTGGCAACGGGCTGATATGGTGATGACTGATAAAATAAAAAATAAATAATGCTGGACAATCCACACAGCATCATCTAGCCCCAAAGTAAGCAGAGCTTGTGTTATGGGTACTAGATGACTGATAAACTTAATACAATACATAACATAGATAGATATTTTTATTATATATAGAAAATACCCAGAACACCCGGAACAAATATTTGCAGATCGTACAAACATTTGTCCCAAGGCGGGAATCGAACCCGCAACCTTCTGCGTCGCAGGCGGACCTTCGCCCGCCGCGCCACATCGGTCGTCTGATGACTAAGCCGTTGGTCCTTCACCTGACCTCTCTTCGATCGTGTCCCATCGGATTATGAGAGTGATAGAATAGAGAGTGCACCTGTGTTTGCGCACAAACTGTACACTTATACTATCTTACTTATGCATACTTATGTCCTGCGTACATTGCTAGTCTCCGTTGAGACCGAAATTCAGCGAAGAGGACATAAATAAATATAAATATGCTGAACAATCCAAACAGCATCATCTAGCCCCAAGCTAAGCAGAGCTTGTGTTATGGGTACTAAATGACTGATGTACTTAATACAATATACAAGGTGCCACGTTATTGCTGTATTAAGCGAGAAGGGGGTGGTCCCCCCCTCAAAAGATTTTTTTTTGTTCTAGCACTTTCTGGGTTTCTAGGTTTATAACTAAAAAAAAAAGACCTCGAAACTTTCTTTCACAATATGTAAGGGTCTAGCGCCACGCCTAGCACCCATAGGCGCGGTAGGCGGAATAGGGTCGTCACGTGAGCCAATGAGACGACCACGCGGCTTTATTTCTTTTCGGCCATCTTATGTTTAGCCATACCCACAATTTTTATTATTCTATAATGTATTTTTTATTTGCACATAAAAATAATAAAAAAATCTTATAACTAGTACAAAAAGGCGGCCTACACGTTCCATGCCTCGGACCCGCCTAGCGGGTTCTTTGAAATGTTCATGAGATGCCGGCAACCCGCCTGGCGGGATCTAATATTTTATTAAATAATTCCAAAAATACGCTGTAGATATGTCTGAAAATTTGCTGGTATATTTAATGAACGATAAATTAACTATACTTAATGTGGCGTCAGGAATTACGAGTATACTTAATAGCTTTAAAAAAAGTTCTAATACAATGCCTTGATCCCGCCAGGCGAGTTCAATTACGAAGAATATCAGAGATAAACAACTGTTGTCTAAAATTATGATTAAAACGAGTTTTACTCTTTTTTTAAGTATAATATGACTACATCTTGTCACTGTCACAGCTTTTTACATATGGGTATGTAAATTAACAAACTCCTTAATATAAAGCGTAAACATTTGTGATTATTACATCATAGCTTTGAAACCATTGTCAATTTTAGCTAAATTTACAATTAGGTCCCTTACACTAAAACAGACGTCTAGTTCTTGATAACAATTATATCATAGACAAATTAGCCATGCGATATTATGAATATATTTTTCTCACATAAAAAAAACTGTTGGGAGTAACATAATATCGCATTTGTTTATGAATCTAGGGTTAATAAATTGCATCAAAATCTGTTTATTTTCCAAATAATTATACGATGCTATATCTATCTATATGAATATGTATATGTATTTAAAACGTAGCAAACAAAACGGAGTATACCATCAAAACAATATATTAACGCTTGACATTTTTTTTCTAGTTAACATTTATTGGCGGTTCACGCGTTAAGTATTAAATGAATTTTGCAGTATGTAGAAAATAGAAAAATAATTTTAATTATATAGCCAAAAATGAGCAGGTAGTGTATAAGACTAAACTTGTAATTAACAGTTTTCAAAAAATGTGGTTTCCTTTAAACATACGCGGACTTAACGCTTAACGGCGTAATACAGAGGTTGACAACCATCTCTTTAAAAGTATGTATAAACAAAATACTTTCAATGATTAAAAATTAAACATTATTTAGGTAAATAAAATCGTTTATGTTTTTGCGATCGCCAACTAGCACACCTGCGTTTGACGATACCTAAGCTTCAACCGCATTTAGAAAAATAACAATGACACATAATCACTCCCAGCCAGCCGGGTAAAACAATAAACATTATTGTCTCTAAAGTTAGCCGCCAGTTACATTGAAAAAAGGGTGGCAAGGAACGATGCCGAAAAATACGCATTATGCTCTAATTAACATTTATTGCACTTCATTTGTTTGACAATACTACATTTACTTTTCAATACCGCAGCTGTCTATTTACCTGCGACTTCTTTGAACTTGAAACCTTTAGTTTATTAGACTGCCATTTGGTAGGGATATATTTGAACATTGTTTGGAATGGGGTTTCTAATAAATTTTAGTTTTTAAGTTACTTCTGTTTTGCTTTCGTTGTGATTAGACGTTCTTTCTACTGTATCCCTACATACCAATTTATACGACAACTTGCTTATGTTTACTGGATTTGATTGATTGCTCTTACGACGACTTTGGCTTGTGAACTTGGACTCTGTGCTGTGATTTCGGTGGTGTGTGTGCTTCTAGTTCCAGTGTAGTGATATCATAAAAGACTCCCAGAGGTAAGCAGTATTTTTGTTCTAAGCTTATTACTCCAGTAACTTTGTACATTAAAGTATGCGTCAAATCTGGTAGTTCTGATTTTTTGCAGACTTGTTTATGATGTTGGCCTAATGAATAATCCAAGTTTGCGACCTCGAGCGCCGAACGCAACTTTGTCAAAAATCGTTAAAACTGCCACAAGTTTACCTCAAGATGGAAACAAAATGCATTACTATTCACAAGTAACTTACGAGAGCTTATTTTTATTACAGATCAGCACTTATGGATCCTTGCGGAAATCCAATTGCTTCCACATCTTGGGCGGGCGATGACTGGAATCCTGACGTTGAAGAGGCTCTTCAAGTCATGATTTCGCAGGACGATCTCTTAACAGATCCCAACATTTTGTCACCGAATCCATTGACCGATGAAGAGTTATTCGGCATTCTATCGGGTAATGTAATTAATGATGAAATGGAAATAGAGACGGACTCGGAGGAGGACATCGTCCATCACGAGAGAGATTTTGAAGATGACATCCAAAATGAGACGACGGATATAAGGCACGACGGATGGCACCCGGGTAACCCTCCTCGCAGCTCGACAGGAAATATAAACTTTTCGAAAACCTCTGGTTTAAAAGTAGAGGTGACTGATACACCCATATCGTATTTTGAGGCGCTGTGTACGGAACCGTTGTTGCAACTTTTAGTGACTAACACGAATACTTATGGTGCAAATGAAGTAGCAACTTGTACAGTGCCAAAAAGTAGAAAAATGTTGTGGAAACCAACATCATGTGCAGAGCTAAAACTTTTTTTGGGGCTTTTGTTCCATATGGGCTTTATAAAAATGAATCGCATATGTGACTACTGGAAGAAAGATTTATTTTTTAATCAAGCTGTATTTACTAAATGTATGACCAGGAATAGATTCTTGAACATTCTAAGAATGCTATGTGTGCACGTAGGACAAACAATGTCAAGCTATGCAAAAGTAAAATCTATAATAGATTTTTTTAACAACAGGATTTCAGAAATATACTATCCTACGAAAAATATAACTATTGACGAATCAATGATGTTGTGGAGAGGGAGATTAGGATTTAGACAATATATGAAGGGTAAAAGACATAAATATGGTTTGAAATTCTATGCACTGGCTGACCAATTAGGCGTAATTATGAAACTGCATTTATACGGAGGAGCATCTGATGTTCTTGTAGGAGGAACTAATCATGTTAAAAAAGTTGTAAACCACCTTATGGCTGCTTATATAAATGTTGGACATCATTTGTTTATTGACAACTTTTACACTAGCGTAGACTTAACAGAACAGTTGTATACAACCAATACATATTGTACTGGGACAATGAGGGAAAACCGCAAAAATAATCCAGCAAACGTTGTAAAGGCCAAACTAAAAAAAGGAGAGCTATGCATACAACATAAAAATAATATATGTTTTATAAAGTGGAAAGACCAAAGAGATGTGTTAGCCATTTCCAGTAAATACAATGGTGAGCTGTTACCAATAACAAACCGTAGAGGCCAAATTAAAATAAAGCCTCATATGGTAATAGAATACAATAAAAATATGAAAGGAATTGATCGTCATGACCAAATGATGGCCTACTATTCGTGCGAACACAAGTCCCTAAGGTGGTACAAGAAAGTTATAGTACATATTATGCAAGTGATACTAATCAATTCTTTTTTTTTGTACAATAAATTTGGCTCACAAAAGACAACATTGTATGATTTTAGGCTAAGCGTTATTAAAGCCTTAGTTGAACCTCATATGCCATCAGAACCTCCAAGACCAATAGGCAGTGGTAGGGTACATTTGCCTGTTCATTTAGAATTAGATGCTCATGGCAAAACCAAGAGAAAACGGTGTGCTCATTGTTGGAGCACCATAAAAAAAAGAATTAATACGTTGTTTGCTTGTAGAGAGTGCCCAGGTCAGCCAGGCTTGTGCATTAAGTGCTTCAGATCATATCATAAGTATTAATAAAACAAAGTTTTTTAAATAATCGTGATTGTATATTTTATAACATGCAAAATTATTGTGAAATATAACTTTTTTAATTATTCATAAAAAAAATTGTTTAATTATTGGTAAACTGCTTTAAAATTCCTTCAACCTTTTCCCAACACACTGCAATATTGTCCTCATTTACTCCCTCCAAAAGTCGTCGAAACTTTATTGCCATTTGATTTCTTAAACATAAACAACTGGCCATATCCCAGTTTTCTCCTAGAACAAAATTTACACTTTATCAACTTTAAATAAAATATGTTTACATGTCTGTCCAGCTATTCGACTTTATCTATAAAAAACATCTGTTTGTATATACCAGCTAACTTACTACATAAACGTATTGACAATTTTCCACAAGTAAAACTAGAGATTTACAACTACCTCTCCAGATTTTAAGTGAGACATGATTGAGATAATCTAAATCGAGAACCTTTCAAAATGTAATCAAAAAATAGTTTACAAAATTATTAGAACTTTTTGCTGAACTAACTTACCATCATCGCTGTAGTCATCTGGTGAATCTGGTTCTGGAGGGTTTCTCCAAGTGTTAGATTTTACTATCCAAATATAACCATCCATGTCCAATGACTTATATTGCACATCTTAAAAAAATAAAATAGATTAGTTTTGGTTCTAGCTAATTATTCTGCTAATTAACATGATCATAGCAGAACAGTAGGTATTAAATGTTTTATTTAATAACAACGATCTCGAGAATTTATAGAAGGTATTATAAACAATGAACAAAATGTTGACGATCTCTTTCTAAATTACGATGTTTACATACCTTTGCTTTGTTGTTTGGCCATTTTTACACACACACACTCTTTAAATTGTTTATAACTTCACTTTAAGTAAGAGCAAATATAATACACGCGTCTTACACACAAAATTATCAAATTAATAGTATTTACATTAACGCAGTGCCAGTGAACCCGCCTAGCGGGTTCACCTATACATACATGCAGTGCCTGTCACCCGCCTAGCGGGTTCATAGCAAAATTACGTGGCACCCTTACTTTGAAATGAAAAATCATGGTGGTTTTGAACGTGTTAAAGGAACCCTAAAATTTTGTCGGCAAAATGATGTGTTTGCATTAGTGGCAGGGTTGTCGCTTTGGTTAGCGTTTGACTTGAGTTTTTTTTCTATATACATTTAAAACAACGTATTTCTGAAAATCAACCATGCGGATCAGTTGGGTATAGGGTGCACAACAACCCGTTTCCTGCTTGGTACACCAATAACGTGGCACCTTGTATAACATAGATATTTTTTATTATACATAGAAAATACCCAGAACACCCGGAACAAATATTTACAGATCGTACAAACATTGTCCTAAGGCGGGAATCGAACCCGCAACCTCCTGCGTCGCAAGCGGACTTTCGCCTGCGACGCAGGAGGTTATAGAAAGTTTCATGTGCCTACCTATTGTAGTTAAGAGCAATACATAGCGATACAGCCTTGACAAAATGAGAGCAAAAAAGGCAAAAAAAATTACGTTTTTTGTATGGGAGCCCCCTTTAGTTTTTTTTTTTTATTTGTTAATCTAGCGCCAAGAGAAATTCACATTCTTAAAAATTTCAACTGTCTACCTCTTACGGTTCATGAGATAGAGCTTTGTGACAGACGGACGCACGGACGGACGGACGCGGTGACTTAGTAATAAGGTAATAAGGTTCCGTTTTCACCCTTCGGGTACGTAATCCTAAAAATACTGAAATATCTTCAAGTAGAAGAAAATTCAATAAGGTTTAAGTCAAATTAATAATAATAATTTTACATAAACCTTATTAACTTATTGTAAGTTCAAATTATTCCCTTCAACTAACATACGTTTAAAAAACATTCTTAAACATTCACACGGTACTTCGCTCCTACTACAAACAATCAATAAAATTAGAACTACGCATCACCTGTCAACCGGCAGAGCACCCATTCAAACACCTTGTAAAATACTTCGCATGTGGATTAGGAAATAGACGTCGTTCGTAATTATCCGCTAAGAATAGATGGACGATCGCTGAATACTTGAGCATTGGCTCATTAGCAATAATCATAGTGTATTTCCCATTACATGCATGAGGGATGGTTTATGTAGAATTCGTTTGGCGAAAAATGTAATATTTTTTTTTATTATTATTAAACAATACTGTGGCCGCAGCTGTCTGCGCACTGTCGTTCCCGTATAGGTTTTAGAGTCAATCTAGGTAACTGCGTACAACCTGTACGCAGTTACCTAGATTGTACGGTACAAGCTATTAAAAAAAGCCATGATTCATAGCATGTCTATTGTCATAGAAGACAGATCTTAGTTACGGACCACATTTAAAGCTAGATGATCATCTTTGGATACAGTTCTCATAGTCACCTCCTTTGTCATCCTTTGTCGTCTCTTTTAAGCTTTGGTAGCCTGGAAGAAAACGCTTTAAACGATAAGGCCGCCAATTCCCTTCCCAATTACCTTCGGTACCATACTGTTTTATATATAAGTTTCTGTGAATAAAGTATTATCTATCTATCTATCTAGTCACATTATTTTATATCTTTGTCATAGGGACGATCTTCGTGTAGATTTCTGTACAAATGTGTTGAAACATAACCTGATCTCTCAACAACATCATACAAAGAACAAATAAACCAAAACAAAGCAGCAATAATAAGGAAACTAAAATCCATCCCTAGTTTCATAAACTCAATCTGACCCCATCTCTAACAAATAAATTGCCAGTAAAAGTCAAATAAAACCATAGAACGCGTAATAAAGAGAGTTCACGAGTAGTTGTTTGCAAAGTGAACATTCACATACATTCGCGAGGTGCACACATTAAAGTAGTAGCTAGACGGCAAAATAACAATTCGAATCTAACAAGGCTTTTTGATTCTGACATGTAGAGAGATACAAGTTGGTTAAGAAGAATAAAGGGTTTTGGAAGAACGAACGTAAAGATCATACAATTCATAGCTGTCTAGCTAGAACCCCTGCTGGTAAAAATTACATTTTATGCACACGAAACAGTTTGGCAATCAAGAACTGTCTCATAGGTTCAGTACCAAAACATTTATATAGATGCACAACGAAGGTTTGATTGTGCATTTTGAACTGTAGCCCATTGGGTCCGTTCAAGGCATTTGGCCGTGTGTAAAGCTTCTTCCTATTCTTAAAACGATGTCGCTAGTCTCGCGAAAGCAGCATGCCCTTAAACGTTTTGTTAAGAGATATTAACGTGGATTGTGAGGTGTGGCATTAGACGCAAATGTATGTGAGAGTCCGGAAGATTTACCACCGGGCTTGGGTTACCAATAAACTTGGGAACTCGAGACAACCCGCGATACATGGCAGATAGCTGCGCAAAAATGTTAGCAGCTGCTGAATTTATATCACACTATCTCGTATTCTCAAATCAATTCCACACTTAGTGTATTTGCATGGATTAAAGATAAGGTAAAAGCAAAGCATCGTTAAAAGACCAAATAGACTCTTCTAACATTTTATTGCGAAGATACTCGGACATGATTATCTGTTATCGTCGATGGCGGCCGCTGGCTAGGCAATAACACTCTCTCAAAGCAATGGTGTTTTGCATAAAACATTTCAATACAAATTATCACTGAAGACGGCTATTACAGACAAAAAGCTCACGGCATCCAATTTCACGCACACTAAATAAAATTTGCAACAAACTGACAGAGTAACAAAGAGGTCTCAATAATTCGCCCAAGAACGAGCTACGAACGTACAGACACACCCCATTAATCACACTACACATGCCTGAGCTCAATAATAATTTAATGAAAGTAAGTACAAATTGCTGAGAGTATTCAATTCAGTTAATATGCAATAATTGCCATAAGCATCGTGGTGGAGAATGGAACGTTTAGCATACGTATTGAGCGCAATTACAATTCAATTTTCTTTCAATTTCTAAGTGTGCATAATGCTGATCTTGTAGTTCAATGCTGTGTAATGAGACGTATTATTACAGCGTTGTTGTTGTCGATTTGTCTGACTCTTGTTTGGATATCAGCGAAGCAATGGAGATAGATAAGCACATCCGAATTAAGAAGGCCAGACTAAAGGTATAAACACAAGTAAAAGGGGTTCATATTGTTGCCCATGTAAAAGACAGGACTAAAAAAGAATAGCCTGAGAATTGGAACACCCAAGTGGTTGCATCGCATGTATTCAGAGGACTAAATAGATGTAAGGACAACAAAAGAAAAATAATAAGAATTTGTGGAGATAAGTACACGTTCGTGTAAAATTATCATATATGTATATAGTTCATAAGATAAAACTCTTTTCTATGCGTATAAAAAGCTTTTTTACGCAATGCGTTCATACTCCGGCCACTGGCCTCATTTCCGCTTCGCGCGCATTCGATAAGATTTGCGGAGTCCAACTCACGCCTATTGAGGGTCGTTACTAGACGCTGGCGCGAGATGATCGATAATAATGGTAATTTCGACTGGAACACGTGTAGCATCGTTCCCGGTAGAGCGATCGAGATCGCGTACCACCGACCCTATTAGGACGTGAAAGGAGAACAGGACGACGGAATCGGCGCGCAACCTCCAATCTCAGAATTCACTGTTTATTCAATACTTTGGCTATTGATGCGAGGGGACAAGAAAGATGGTGTTTGATTCGAATAATCCTGATCACGACGTTATTTGAATATTTTCTCGGCGATGGAATATGCAGATATGAGTCAGAAGCTGACCGGTACTGGCATTGCGACACGGCGCGCGCATTGAGATATTTCAACGCATCAACTCCGGGCTATGAAGCGACAATTGCGACAACTCCTTCCAGGGAGTGTATTTATGCAGCGTTCCCGGCGACCTATAATGGCAACACAATATCACAATACGGGCATAGATTTATGTCTGGCCCTCGCACGCGGAAATCCCATAGTTATTTACCGGTTGCGAACTAAGTGCGGCAGATTTATCGGTGTGCGCCTGCGTCTATGGACGATCTCGTTTCAGTGCGTCTCCGCGAGTGCACTATGATAAATACAGGCAGATGATACCACTATATAAGGCGAATATGTAGTTTGAGCGCATGCATAATTGCGGCAAAGAGATTGCTCGGGTAATTGTGGAGCGCCAAGGTCCAACTAATCATTGATGAGAAGATTGTCCTTGATGACTGAGTCGAGTCGTGGTACCTTGTTACTGAGTATACGGTTTGATAATGTTGAAATATTTAAATCTGTTTTGATGGTTGCTTGTCTGACGCAAATATTTTGATTGCATTGAGGATGTCATAAGTCATAAACATCTTCCTGTGTCGATCGCTTTTTATTTCCTTTCATCCAATTGAAATATGTGAGCATTGCATTTAAATATTTCTGTACCAGACGGTACATCAAACAGTAAATAACAAACGAAACTAAAAAGAAGAGTAACAACAGACAATGGAAGCTCATTACACTTTTAAATCGGGGAACAACTTTATCATTCCAAGTGGTATCGACGTCAACTCAAATAGATCTTGAGCGAAACATGATTTGTTACAAAAATATTCTTGATCCTTTCATGGCGTAACATTAAACAAAGTCGAAACTTCGAAAGACTTGAACTAAGTATCTAAAGGTAATTTGAAACTAATCATTTACTTGTCCTTTCTTAATGATTTTTTTGTAATGTAACTTTCATAATATTAAGCGAATATCTGCATCCTTGAAATATTATACGCACATAGAATAGATCCTAGAATACTTTGATATATGTATGTATCAAGAAAATATAGCGGTTCTAACTTGTTATTACAGACCCGTGTGAAATTACACTCGGTCATTTGTCAAGAGGCAAGGAGGCGCTAGACTTGTGACACGGTTATTAATTTCATTAGCTCGCTCTTAATCAAACCACTGCGGTGGGTGTTAACGGCACGATGCCTATTAGTGATTATTCACTGGCAAAGAGTAGATTTTAAAACGTGATTCTGTAATTCATTGTAATTGAAATCAGGAAACAATCGGGTAAGCAAACGGTATAGGTAGACGGAGACTGACGGAGTTGGCAAAAACACGGTTATCGGATTACCGAAACGCAAAACATTAGGCTGCTTTCAGTATTTGTACGAAACTTGATTTTACTGGGTATTCAACATGCAGGCAACGGAAAAAGACGAAATGTTGATGATTAACTGGGTTGTCAGGATTAGGTCGTGTACGCCTCAATGGTGTAATACCGCAGCAGGCCTCTAAGGCATTCCAATCCCACCTGATTTGGAGGCTAATTTGAGCGGGAGCCAATTCACCAGCTCATAATCCAGCACATACATCATCCCGACGGCTGCAGGCGCGGCGAGAGCGCCTCAATTGTCCAGATTGGCATAATGACACGCGCCCTGAGCTACCAGCTAACTTATGACCACATTACCCTGACACGGCTTGACACATGTCCAATTATTACACACAATCTATTCGGTGTTGCCCGTGCAAAATATGAATAAGGCGCATGGCAACCATTAATATGAATATATCGTGTGTACGGCGTTAGTCACTTTGAAGGAACGAGATAATGTTGCTTGCGTATAAATCCTAGACGCTGCGGTAACAAATGAACCGACTAAGGGAGAAATATTGCAAAATCTTTTAATATATTACCCACATTGTTAGCAACGCGATACACGCATATAATACACGAAGGAATTTCTTTTTCGTGTCTCTGTATATTTACGTCTACAAACAATGGTAGGTACCTAACCTATAAGGATTTTGCATAGTGTGAAATTTCGAACGAGTCAGCTAACGGGAAAGGATCATGCATTTTGAAGCAGATAAATGTATAGAGCGATACATCAAGCCGAGATTGGCTATCTTCGGTAACCATCGGCCCTCGAAGGGTTCGCGGAAACAATCAACCTCAGCCACCCTCGAATGGTGTAATCACCAGAAACAAATGGACCACATTTGTCTAAAGAAACCATCGAAAGGTTCCTTGATTAGCATATCAATCTGCGCGATTTATTATCGCGGTCTAAGAAACAATAACGAATTAATTGAAATTAATTTATATTGACTTGTTAATTTTTCACTTGCATGAAAAACTATTGATATTGATTTTTGCGGTGTTCCAACCATCCATTACATTATTGCATTTACTTCTTTCTTTCCAAGACCTAAATTGTATAGAATTTCTCTTTGCAACATTGCAAAGAGAAATTCTATACAATTTAGCTAGGTTTTTCAAAAGCAAGGAGTGGTATCATAAACTGGGTAGAGACCCAGTCAATGATGAATATAGACAGTTACTTACTCCTTAGCTTTACACAATGAATAATTTAGACCATAAAAACCAGCTACTTCTACAGAAATCTTATTAATAGTGTAGTTTCCATAGAAAATTATGAACCATGAGATCGCAACCAGTAAACTATAAGGAAAGCATATCTATTTGAAAAAGAAGTAGGTACCTTTCAAACAAATAATATACTTATTATGTGTGCAGAACGTAAAATAGAACGAGACCGAATAAGCACCATAACAACTCAGGAAACTTTAACTATCCTAGTTAGCCAGTTTGACCATCCTAGTTAGTACGCGCGGGTCGACAAGATATTGTTTGCGAGTGGACACTGCCGCTGCTAATCTAAGAGCCGACAGTAATTAATGTACATTACTTAAACCGATTAACCGGACCGCCCAGCGGATGTAGACGGTCCAAGTTAAAAGATAGAAAGGAAGGGATATCAACTAAAAATGTAAACATTCGTCCAATTTATTACTGGCAACAGTACCTATAACCGATGCCGCCAAAATAATTGTCTTTCTCAGATGTCTTATGCAAATGATGTTGAAGTCCAAAACCAAAGACCACCTTTTTACCCCACTGCGCAAGAAGGAGGATTATGTTTTTATGAATGTTAATTACCTCTACAGGCCCTACTAATAAATTTTTGAGTAACCTAAATTACGTTGAATTTATAGGTCTTCGGACCGGATTTTTACATTAGTAAATTTGTGCTTTTTTATGTTTCTGACAGGTTATCACAGTAATTGAACTTCGAAGTCGATAATGATCGTTCGCTTAACGATTTAACTATATACAATGTTACGGCTTCATAACGTGCTGAAGTTGATAACCCTTGATGTTTTTGTGTTTTTATTTTCGCACTAAGATTTCAATATTTTTAAGCTCGATTATTGAAGTGCAAAAAATAAGCTAGTTAGTAATTACAACATAATAAACAAACACAATCCACTCATCAATCACACCACGTGTCAGCTAATTGTTCCATTTTGTATCACTTGCGTCAAGTTCCTCCGAAAGGTTATCCCTTAAAGGGTCTGTGTCCAGTCCAGTTTTCTAAGACGATTACTAAGAGAGATTTGAAAACTCATCAATAATTGTAATCTTCCTGAAAGTTTTCATGGCTTAATAGTAATAATTAATTTAGCCTAAGAGCATTACGTAGTCCGCAAGTAATTTGAGAAGATTATGAGAAAGTTTATAGAACTTTTCCTAAAACCACTGGTGGGAGAGATTATAAATTGAATTGCAAGAAAAATTAATAAATTAATTAATTAAACTATTATGTGTATATAAGAACTCAAAATTATATTCGATGGTGTCATCAATGGCTTCTATGTCTAAGAAAGGATAACATCACATAATCTGATGCCACGAAGGTGACATCAATTTTATGTAAGTTCATAACTTGTGCAGAGGCTAGTGCTTACCGATGATAAATTAATTAAAGGAAATTTAACCAAGGGTAACAAAGAAGGGGATTTCGTTTTAGTTCGAAGGAGAGAAATTCCGTCACTCTGCAAACGTTTACATATTCGACAACGTAACAATATCCCGCACAGCTAGGTAGGTACTATAACGACATGTCAATGTCGAAATGCCCACAATCTAACGCCCTACAAAACGTCCGATCATCAGGATGAGGTTTCCATTCCTCAAAGCCTTCACTAGAGGGCCGCCTGACCGGTACAAATGGACGGCATCCGTCTAGATATCTTATTTCTCGCTGGGATATGGGACCACCTTGTGTATAATACGGATATATTACAGTTTACTTGCTTATTTTACTGGTCTGACATCTACACCTGTAAATACAGGAAAGCTTATCGAATAAGCTTTCTGGCAACTATTCATTGTTTGCCGAGTCTTGTACAATTATAAAAAATTATAATTATACTACGTTCACACAGCAGTCCGTTTTGTCATATACGTTTTTATTCGGCGATGGTGGATGTAGTTTTGTGAATTCAAACACATTACTGGATCTGGAATAATGTCATGCATGTGACTCGCTCATACAACTGCATCCGCCTTCGCCGAATAAAAACTTATACGATACAACGGGCCTGTAAAACGGACTGCTATGTGAACATACTCTAAGTCGTTAAATGTCTGAAAGATAAGAAAAATCCTCTAGTTTTAGAAAACTATCCAAACGAAAAAAATACTAATTTAAAAATTCATGATGAATCTCAACGATGTTATGGAAGGAGTTCACGATCGTAGGATGCCTACATCTAACAGTGGGCAAAAACGATGATAATAATAATGCTGAAAAGTTACATCCTGCGCGGGGAGCTGCACCAACCGGCGGTGCTGGTGACGCCGTCCCGCCACCGCCCCGTCACCGTCCCTTCCCGCCGTACTTAAGTTTGCCCCCATGTCAATCGCCATATATTTGCTTAATATCCAGTCCGAAAACAGCGTAGACATATTTCACCAAAGCCTCCCGAAAGTCTTAGAAATGGCACAGGTCTTCATTGAAAGTATACACTTCATACATTTGTATATAATGTATAAATGTGTAGTACCTATAGTATTTGTATTTTGATTAATTAACATTAGTTACCGAGATATAGCATCGCATCGCCTTAGGGCTAAAAAAAACCTTTAATGATGTTATGTTTCTAAATAAATCTTGTTTGGTTAGAATAAACCGCCAAGTGCGAGTCGACTCGCACACGAAGGGCTCCGTACCGCAAAAATCAGGCCACTTTTTCAAAGAACATCAAATTTTCACTTGTTCGGAGACCCCTTTAAATTTTCAACTTTATTTTATTTTTAGTATTTGTTGTTAGCACAGTTTAAGTGTTACTTAAACTGTGCTATTTATAGAAAGTTTCATGTGCTCTATTGTAGGTCAAGAAATAAAGCCTTGACAAATTAAGAATAAAAATAGACAAAACAAAACACGTTTGTTGAATGGAAGCCCCCTTTAATTTTGTTATTTATTTTATTTTTATTATTTGTTGTTATATCAGCAAAAGAAAATATACACATTTTCTGAAAATTTGTACTGTCTACCTCTTACGGTTCATGAGACGGACGACGGACGAACGGACAGCGGAGGCTTAGTAATAGGGTTCCATTTTTATCTTTTGGGTACGGAACCCTAAAAATCAAAATAGAATATAACACAGAACATTTACCCGCAAAACACGACATTGCACCATAAATTCATAATCATAGAAATAAATGATTGGAAGCGAATGCGGGGAACATAGCCTAAAGCTAGAAACAGATCGAATGCCCAATAATTATAAATTACAGAACCAACATAAACCGTTTAACTAATCCCGAGAGCGCAGGAAATGCGGCTCATATCGGAATTGTAGTGGAGAATGTAGGAGACGCGACTTTTGATCGCTAAGCCTCGAGACATTTCGTAACCAAGTCATGGGTTTGACCATTCATTATCCAAGACTACACACATAGGTGATAGGTATGTATCGTAGCGAAAATTACTATCCTTACTTGAACTAGCGTAGCGCATCTTAAACATGTGTCTATAACTACCGTGTTTCAGTCACGTCGAGTTTTTGCCTCGAAATTATAAAAAGAAGATTAAGTACTATGAAACATAACAAGCTCTCAAGTCATAATTTTTTGACAGTTTCTTATTTGATTTTTTTTAAATTTATGTCATTTCAGTCTTGTTCATTATTAAGTGGCGGTTTTAAGTATTCGGAGAGTTCAAGCCGCAAAGTCGCGTCCGAGACTTCTACTAGCTTAATCCCTCATCCATAATCTTAATAACAATCTGAGTTACAAAATTTTCTCACTGCTTCATTACAAATAGCATTGGATTCAATTAGTTGTTATTCGGAAGAGAATAAATAGAATATCTGAACAAACCGAGGAATCTTCTAATTGGAATCTTTAATTGCAATTACGATGAAATAGGAAGGCCGTCCGACGAAATATTGAAGTAAAAGCAGACTAAGGATAGATACAGAGAATGCTTTGGAAAGTAAACGTGAGCGAAACTTATACAAAGTTAAAATACTGATGGCTAGTGATAAGATAACACAAAAACAAAAAAATTTACAGGGCTAGAAGATGAAAGATGAGAGCGAAATGATGTCCGGCTTGTCCTTAAAATCAAAAGCTTAGATAACGTGGGATGCACAGCGAATTAGCTTTTGCATTATAACACAAATTACAGCAATGTTTTCTAGCGAGAGCCTATCGGCGCTACAACAAGACCAAAAGCAACAGGCACGGACACAAAGCTACTAATTAAATTTCTCTACAAAACTTTATATTGTTCACGGCATCGCAGATAGTATGACTAGATAAGGGGGTGTGTCGACAGGCGGAGCCGGGCACAACACATTACTCATGCCGGTTATTGAAAGCACAAATGGATTTTATTTTATAACATTGTAACAAAAGTACGATTTGCATGGTGGAAATAATGAGAGAAAGCCAGCCCATGTTCGGTATTGTTTGTCTGAAAATTTGTAAATAAAGTCGGTATATATTCGGAAAAAAACCAGTATTGAATAAAGGCACCATTATCATCCTATTTTTATACCCACACACTAAGATAGCTGTTGTTTTTCAACAGTGGTTATACGACAAATTAAATTTTCAGTTACTTTGCAAATATCTGCCATTAAAAAACGCAGATGCATTCACATTTTTCATGAAAATATTAATAAATCAAAGAAATAACTGTTATCTAGCCAACAACTTAGTAGTCCTTTAACAAGTAACGATAGCTTTACGATCATAGATAAATCGTATAATAGCATTCCTATTCATTAGAGGGAAGTTAACACCTACACAAGACACGAGCAGAATGAAACACATGAGAACGCTACAAAAACTGAACGAAACGGAAATATTCCTCATGATAGCTATCATTATTGTTGTCAGAAAAATTGAAAATATCGAAGCAATAAATCAACACATGCACATTGCACATTCACAAAAATAGGTTTAATAATGATATAATTCTTGATCTTTCACAAAACATCTGTAGCTTCACACGAACATTTTAAAAACCAAATTAAAAGAAAATTTGATATATGAATACCGCTAAATAAATCATGGGAGTTTTATCATAATACAACAAGGATGTTTACGTGAGTAATATCCCTCGAAAGATACAAGAATCCCGTAGAAGCAAACACAACAGTTCACCTCTCAAACAGACAAAGGTCCCAGAATGAGGCGCATGGGGATCACGACGTAACCTCTCAATTTCTAAAACAAAGCCGCATCAATAGATTATTCATTCGATCGGTGGCTACCGTTACATGACAATATAGAGGACTACAGTATAACAACTGTTGAACTACTTTTAGACAACAACAAACATAGAAAAGAAGTAGAAAGAATGATAGTGCGTGCGCAAGGCGCTCTTTAAGAGGTTTGGGTAAATAGAGTAAACTCATTAATTTGCATGAACAAAATCGATTTTAGAGTAAGTTCGTAAGGTCAAATATAATCTGTCGATTATGCTCTACCATTAGGTGTATGAACGTCAACCTAAATCGGTAGCATGGCATAATCAAAGGTAATCCATGGAACATGTAGATTCGCAGTTGACTATAGGTATGCTGAAACCACAGACCAACCAGTTCATAGGTGTTTTAAAAAATGTCTTGCGTGCATCTTGGGTGAGTAGATGCTGCTTGCTACAGCTTATTGTAGATTTGTAAAGTACTTATGTGATGGTGTTAATAGAAATACATGATTTGTGATAGTAAAGAATTGACATTGACATTATTATAATACTTTTGATGAAGATGAGATACCGCCCCGTAAGATTTACAGTGGAAACATGATCTGCAGTAGCCCGTACCATTGGTATAGTTAATGTAATTAATCTGTCAGTACCAAACAATGTACCTCGGTACGGACGATCAGTAGCTTGTAAAGATGAAATTGTCTTGTAATTTGCACCTATCGGTACCAAATTATAATACAAAGAGGAAATTATAAGAACAAGAGATCACTAAATGTTTTTTTGAGAGCAAAATTCCAGCTTCACCCCACGGCTTCTTTTACGTGGTACATAGCCGTAAGGGATAATGTACCTGTAATTGATGAGGATTGACAGTGATCAATTCTACATTTTTTTAATTTCTTCATAAGTTATTGATACTTGAAATGTAGATAACTCTTCTTCGTTGGTAGTCGGGTAAAAAAGTCAAAACATCCTCGCTAAAAGCATGTGAGAGTGAGGAAGTAAAACGCTGTCAAAACAAAATCGTCAACACTGTTCACCAAAGACAGGGCTTTTAGAATTACAATGCGCAAGAGTTTGCTACTAAACGGAATAAAAACGGCCATAAAAACGACAACAAACTTGTAGTTACAGTAAAAATGACGTTCATAAAATTCCCACAAATCCATAACAGGAGTAAACTCAAGGCGCAAGAAATGGTAGCGCTTCTCCATAAAGATATGTTCGATTTAAAATTCACTGTACAGACAAAAAATAGGTCTTACATTATGCGGGCGTGCGGCACGATCATGCAGCGCTCAGTAGACAGGGGTTCTTGGGTATAGGACATGTGTCTGTTGAAGCACTGAGAAGAATCAGGGTTTGTTCAATGTAGAAAGCGATATATAACAAAAAGCTAGAACGAATTGTTCATATTGCAGTATTCTGATCCATAAAGTCAACATATAGAGATTATTAATTAGCGGAGACCGTAATAGAAAATAACTTAGGGATATATGGGGATATAATATAAAAAAGTAAATAAAAAAACTCACCTGCACATTACCACCAAAGTTTAGTCTGCTATCTGAAACAAGAATGCATTTAAAAATTATATCACTAATATTACAAACGCGAAAGTTCAAACAACAAAAAACAATATATAAGTAAATACAAAAAATAATATATAAGTAAATACAACAATAGTGCGATAAAAAAATATATATTAAAAAGAAACAAATACCAAATACAGAAGCTAGTTTATTAATAAATAAGAATCTAAACCAATTTTAAGAATTACATATTTGTGGTAATCTATTTGATGTTTATTAGGAAACTTTGATTCCAGTGCACTATTAAATAATGTAAAAGAAGCCATGGTAGACGAGTAACTAAAGTTCCTTGCATGCAAGCCAAAATTAATTACTGCAGGTAATAGGAAGAGCGATCCAGAAAGCAATTTGAAACTAATATCCATGCAAATACGGAGGAATAACAAGGCTCTATTAAAACTATTAATGGAATCGGGAATCAATATCAGGTAAAATTATGAAGTTAAACGTTAATATAGTTAGATGCTGGTTTGCAGCTGCCAGCTTATCTACATGAAAGTTATTTATAGAAAATTGTTATGTTTTAGGCGCTGAAAGTTGTCTGTACGAAATAACGCGAATTTTTATTAGCTCAGTCCAATTCAAACTGTTATTAATTTTTCATTCGCACTGTCTTTGGGGTATGTTAGTATGCGGCATGTTGCCATAGGGCAAAAGCCCTTTAGGTACTAAAAACTGGAAGAAAGTTTTCAGTTTTTTTAAATCTCAATGTTATGGGCCAGTCTGATTGTAAAATCTAAATCAAATTAACAGAGTATTTACAAAGTCATTAGAACACGCAAGCTAAACTTTCTTATCGATTTATGACCAACTATTAATCACTATAGGTATCAATACTTAATACGGTCCATCATTTTTAGCCCAGCTAGACTAAACAAAATTTTACGCCACGGCCGACCAAGATAATGAGGGTAATAAATTCTATTGACAAATAAGACAAGTCAACATGCATTATCGATTAAATACCACTAAAATGCCATCATAAAGAAGGCCGTAAAACTAAAGAAATAGAAAGGCACATCCCTGACATAAAACTGGTAATATTTGTTACTGTCATAAACAATTTTATAAGTCAGCGACACAAACTTAGGTAACTCTAGAAGCTTAATTTATTATTATCGCCTTATTTATTCAGAGTTTATAAATTACGTTACTAGTAACAAAATATTTATTAAATTTGTAAGTAGTTGAAAAGTTATAGGTATGAATTGCATACACATATATAATTGAAAAATATTAAACATCATAATCCTCTTCTAAGTAAATTAGGGAGAAATCATTTATGCGTCGGTTATGGAACGGTCAATGATTCTATGAATGGATACGCATCATTGTATAAGCAGATTCTGTAATATAAAAAACGCAGATATTATATAAAACTGGTAAATCTATTACCCCATAAATAGTTGTTGGGTAATAGAGCCATAAATTACAAGAGTTATGCATGGTACATGTAATGTTCTATACGTGCGCACAGACTGGGTGCAGTTTAATATATCGTTAGTTACCAATGCCCTTCTACCGATGCAGATAAACAAGAACATTATTGATGATTCAATAAGAATATGTGTGTCAGACGTTGATATCTATAGGCGCTCAACTCATTTATTTCGATAGTAAATGAAGATAAACTTAACGACAACGTCGCATAAATACCTGTCGTTAATAAAGCTGTCGATGTTGCAAAACAAATAAATAAAGATATTAAAGAGAAACGAGACAAATACGATCGGTAAGGAGAAACGGCAGACGATGTAGAAAACCGAACGTACCGTTATTTTATTGAACCGCCCCAAGCCATGAATAATATTCATTTCTGTTTATTTATTTTGCTCAGAGGCTCGGCTACCGCGCACGCTCTCACGACTCAATCTAATAAATAGCACTGGTATTACTGGAAAAGGTACTCAGTAATAAGATATCCAGTAGCAGAACGAACGTCGGTGGTGTTAGCGAACGATAATAGGAAATTATTGGCTCTGCGGTGCGTATAGCAGAATTTGCAGACGTTTGCTGCACTAAAAAGAAGTTATGCACAGCAATAACTCGCCACTACGACTAGTATAATTCAAGGATTAGAATTGCAACAATTTGTACTACGAATTCCAGCAAAATCAGCGTCGCAACACGACTAGAAAGTGCTCCGATGTAACGACAGGGTGTCACGCCACTTCAGCGAGACAATGCGCCCAGTGCAACACAATCGAGTATTAATTTAGAAGGAGCCAGCGGCACGGTCACGCAGGCCGGTACCGTTGGGACCCGCGGCTAGGATCCAAACAATTTCACAAACGACCACTCTATTTGGAACGGTAGTGATGCCTGTCAGTAGGCCAAACACGTTGAAACACGCATCGTCAATTATGTTGATTAGTTGAACATCAACACATAGATTTCTAGAGTTAAAATTGCAATTATAATATCATCAGCACGTGATGTGATGCTAATATAGAGGTTACTTTCTTGGGATTGCGGAAAGCTTGCTCACGAGAATGTCTTGACTGTAGTATAAAATTTAAATTGGCATCTGTTCGCTCTAACGACGAACACCGACGACTCCATGTAGCCTAAAGGGTATAAATAAAATTGCCATGTCATTTGAGAGCCTTTCAATATGGAAGGCTGCATAGTGACGGCAATTCGCGTTGGATAAATTGCTTTAAATATTTGGTAGATACGACGGTCAAGTGACGAGACGCAGGACGCTGTTGGGTTGGACGTACAAGTTACTGACACAGGCAATATGAAAGAGCTGGCTTATGTCCTGTGTTCAGGTGCAGCAAAATGTTATGAACTGGTCTTGACCAGACTCCATGAAGTAAATAGGCCAAACCCTGTATGTTTAATTTTTTATAAGTTATCGAAATAAACATTTATTATTATTATTATTAATAGAAATATTAATTTGTGCTACTTATAAAACTTATGTCACGTTTGTGCAGGAAAGGTCCGATAGCCTAAATAAGTCAAATACTTGATGCACTATATTTGTGTTGCGGTGCCGGAGTGAACAGAGAAATAGTATTGGCTAATTGGTGACTAGACTACCTAATCTGGGCTTAAAACCGCCTAATAAATAAATAAATAATGCGAGACAATTCACACAGCATAATCTGCTTAATATTTGTATTATTTAGCTGCGCACAAGCTTTGCTTAGTATGGGGCTAGATAATGCTGAGGGAAATATCCAGTCTTGTATATTCTTTTCCTTAGCAAAAATTATATCATCGCCAATGGAAAAAGCCGTTCTGACATTAGTCTACTTCTGAAACATAAGACCCCAAAAAACAAGAAGTAGCGAACAAGCCATTACTCTACCCCTGTGATATTGTTTTAGCACATTATTGTAACATAAATGCGTCGTACCTAGTTTATGGCCGGATCGGGACTCACGATGCCAATTTCGTAGGACGTTTACCGAGAGAGCCCCCAACGATTTGTAGGGCTCAGGGCGATAAGTGAACTATCGGCGAAAAACTTGATAATTTGATAGCCGACACCGTTGGACAGATTTCACTGGTAATAGGTTCGGGACACGTAATAGCAATGATTTAGTTGAGGAGCCAATAAACTGTTAGATGAAGACAGAAAATCTTTATAATAATGCAGGCATAATGCACACGTGTAGCAAACAGGTTCTCACATAAACTCACTATTTGATTAGGCCCACCACTTTTAATATATTTCAATAAATTCACAATTCTTATTACCAAAAACCACTAAATAAAAAAGTTATGTACCTATTTGTGACTGTGTTTCAAAACGCATTTCCTTTCAATGAATACTATTCAAAGTCGAAAGAAGGATATCGAATACATTAACATTTTTAACATAATTAACATTTACATAAAATTTCTCAAAACTTTGTATGTAAATGTGTCATTGAAATGCAGGTGCAAGGATTTTGTTATTAAACAAGCTACCTGCATATAAATTAATATTTTTTTGTAAACAAAGTGGACACAGAGGTATTTTGAATAGGACTTGTGATGAATGACTGACATGACATGTAAGCAGAAATTACTTCATTTGAGTGTATATGAGAGGCCTTTGGGACTGGAAAAGCTGAAAGAACTGAACTAAGACTGGTGGATTAGATCATAAAGATGACTGGTTGGATATGACTTTGCAATTCTAACTCTATATTAAACCAAAACAGTATAGTTCAAAACAAAAACGAGTAATTAAATTAAATTTATATCAACCAAGCAGTATTGAACATAATATTAATTTAGAAGATAGAAACAATAACCTTAGGGTAGGGGCGTGCAAAACATACATTCCATATCTGCGAATCCGAACAAACCCACAACTTGAGCCGATCGAATTACCGAACGAATTCGCTGCAAGGCGCTTGCATGAAGCAGGCACGTTCTTAAAAGCACCGGGTAACAGCCACGTGTTAGTTATTTTTAATACAGAGATGCAATAAAAACTTTTAATTCCAAATCAGTACAAATTAGAAGTAAAAGCTGTATTGACAGACAACGATTGGTATTTTTATCAAGAAACTAAGGGGACGAATGAACCTCATGATATGAAACGTTACTACTTCCACAAAGAGATAGGTAAACATAGGAAATTACAAGACATAGATGGCCTGTTTGTAATTACCTATGTTGATGCCCAGAAAAAGTCGACGAGGGCTGATGATGATGATACACAATCAAGTACCTACATCGTTACCCAACACAAATAAGGCAAGCACAGTTGTTAGTATTTTTACATTATAATTTTTCCACACACTAAAATCGATTCATAGAAGAACAGTAAATCAAGGAGAGCGCTAAAGAAGCAACCATGCAAGCTAACTATAATTACGGCCTATCAATGCGGTACAGGTTTATTGAAAGCTCCGCAGGGGCGGGGGATATTAAGATGATGGCCGGCTTGTAATTTGATGGATTAAGGAACACACCCGCGGGTAATCACAGTCGCCTAAAAACGTAGTCATCATGAGGCATGCAGACGATTATTTGAAATGTGCAATATTGTGTGCAATAGACTGATGGGAGTGCAAGAAATCAGTAATTTGATGATTGTTTGGAAACTGTGTTTTGTTGAGTGAGCTTTCGTATTTGTGGCTGGGGATAAGTAGAATAGCCCAACCAAGGAATGGGGTCTATATTCTTAAATATTTAGTAGATAGTACAGTTCACATGTTCAATGAGAAATAGGGCCACTTTTTAGAAAGAAGGAAAAATAGCATACCTATAGATTTTACGACTTTATGTGCAAGAATCAGTACCTAATCAAGCCTCACGCCGCCGGCCGGGAGCTTTCTCCAACTTCTAAGGCAATCAGGAATAAAAACCCTACCAAATACACTAAAGTAAAATAGTAGGTTGACACCTGACTAAGGTCCGGTGAAATTTCTCGCAAATGATTTTTTTCATGTCCCCACCCTATGATCCTATCAATCAGAACAAAGCATAACTTCACAAGTCACGCACTTGAAGCTTAATTATGTTTTTCGTTTCATAAAGAACAAACAGCTACCTTCGCAAGGCAAAATTTCCCGCAAATA
This sequence comes from Eupithecia inturbata, assembly GCA_963662085.1. Classification (NCBI taxonomy): domain Eukaryota; kingdom Metazoa; phylum Arthropoda; class Insecta; order Lepidoptera; family Geometridae; genus Eupithecia; species Eupithecia inturbata. Next base: position 4,009,086 of record OY759191.1, on the reverse strand, counting down.
AATTAGTAAACACTCATCTCACAATCAAATATCAATAGCAAATATGAAAGTTTCTCACGGAGTGTGGTTGGAAGGCTGTCCGGCGCGCCTGCCCATCATGTCTGGCTGTCATCCAATGAATAACCTGCGCAACCTTGCTGGGCATACCTCCTTCTTGGTTTTCTGTCGCGAGCCCAGGGAAATGACAATGGTATGAGGATTTAATTTAAAGTTGTGGGATACGGAATTTGCGCAAATGTTGAGAGTATCACAGACCACATAGGTTACTGAATTTTTTCTTTATTTTCGTTTCGCCTTGTAGATATTTAAATTTTTGTGTACCTTCTTTGTCCTTGTTTTACGCGCATATCACAGCTGCTGCTGCTGCGCCCTCTAGGTGTCGCATAAAACCAGCGCACAGTATCGTCATCGTTACTGTGCATCATGCTGAGAGAAGACCTTTTTTGATGTCACTGTTGTAACTTCTTCTGTTTGTACCAACTTTGCTTGTAATTTTGTGATACATAATAAATACTTTTTACTTTATTTTACTACCACCCTAAAATAATAAATGCGGGACGGAATGATGTTTTAGGTGCTTTTACACACTTAACTACTGAAAAGATCAGATAAACATCTTGCATGTCTGGCTGTCATCCAATGAATAACCTGCGCAATCTACGTTACTAAGTATTTACTAAGTATTTCCTTTATGTATGTACATATCATGGACTAACTAATACAGTGTGTTAGTAACGCATTAGTTTGTAATGAAACTGTGATGTTACTTATATGGTAAATAAACTAAACTAACTAACCTTGCTGGGCATACTGCCTTACTGGTTTGTAGGTTATGTAGGTATTTAGTGTAAGTATTATTGTTTTCTTTTATTTTTTGAGTGCCACCGTCTTTTTTGTTCTTACATGTCCAGTCCATCCCAAGGTAGCCTGGAAGAGATCGCTTATAGCGATAAGGCCGTCTTTGTACTTCGTCTACTCTTAGCATCTATTTCTGTATTGTTTTCTGTCTTTGTGTGGTTCAATAAAGTATTATCTATCTATCTGGTTTTCTGTCGCGAGCGCTGAGGGAAATGACAATGGTATGAGGATTTAACTTCAAAATTTCAGGACACGGAATTTGCTCATACTCTTATTTTGGCATATTTGAGACCGCTCCGCGGTAAATTGCCCAATTCTGTCCTCACAGTTTTAAAGATTACTCGAAAGCGAACCTAATTTCTATAATGAAACATGACGAAATATGCGGAATATTATAGCGGAAACGTTATGGAAAGGTAAAAAGTCTAAATACGTAAAAAAAAATTTTTGTGGTGTTTTTTCTCAGGGGTACCTACTGCTCGGATTCCAACAATCATTTCACTTATCGGTCGGTTTAATCATCCTGGAATGCTTGGAACGTTTAGTTTTTATCCAGACACCACACGAGCGAAGCAGCGCGGTTAGAAGCGCTTTCACATAAAATACTCATTATTGGTAATAATTCAACCTGCACCTAGTATGTTCTTACAGCTTCCTAAGCTTTGCTAGTCCCTTCCTACAGTACAAAAACTAATCACTGAGCATAGTAAGCTTTCCAAAAGCGATTACAGATCTGATTACGAGGCGTATTCTAGTAATTTATAAAAAATAAAAGTAAAAAATATTTAATTTTGTGACATAAAATACACACAGAACAATATTTAAAAATAAAATATAGAAGACGTGGCAAAAATGGTTACCTCTCAGCGTGTGCAATGACAGAGCGTATCATGCCGTAGCGCTGGTCTTCCATGGTGATCGTGGTGCCTGAGGTGGCTACGTCATACACATCCCTAAATACAAAATAAAACAAAAACAAAGTGGACAGAGACAAACCATGAAAATATTAATGTCTCAGCAAATTTTCCACCCAAGCAGACCAATACGCTCTATCATACTCGTCATATCAGCCGAAACACGTCCACAACTGGACATAGGCCTCCTCATACCACGCCACAAAAAGCGGTCCTGAGCCGGGTCTATCCATCGACTCCTAGCATAGTACCCCAAGTGAAAAGTCCCACAGAAACGTGTATAGAAGACAAAACCTTACAGACCTCGGAGACATAAAACCGCGACACGAGCGATAAATCAGCAATGACGCTGTTGCGATTAAAATCCATGTCGTATGAACATAGGGAAGGCGCGGCCCGTGAGAACGAGACACGGTAGAAACTGTTAGACGCACAGGGACATACTCTTACCCCCTTATTCATAATAGTCTGCTAACTTGGAGCATTGCTATCTCTCACCCTGTCTTCTTCTACACATATGTAAGTCAGAGCGAGAAATAACACTGCTAAGCAACTGTTTCAAGTTAGCGGACCATTATTTTTTATTTATTTATTATTAATAAGGGGGTTGGACTCTACGAATTGGAGCTCTTAACCCATGATATTTTAAGCACACTTCAAACTTTATTAATTGTTGATCAAAAGTTTATCATGGTTTTTGTAAAGCTAGCGCGATCCTATTTTGTTTTTCGTATACTAAGACATTTGTGACGTCAGCGTGGATAATTGTATGAAAAAACAAAAGATAACCGCGGTCAGGTTTTCACACACAATGACATGATGAATGCATAAAATATTTGAAATTAATTTCTTCATCTTGAGTAATTTACGCATTGTATGACATTGGTCCGTTTTCACCCTTCGGGTACGAACCCTTAAAATTTAAAAACCCTCGGAATTCTAATGAGTTCGCAGAAAAGTGAAATTACTACTAAACAAACTGAAGTTGGTGATAGATATCACTGGTCACAGCACAATATAAGACGAAATTCCGTTGGGAATATAATCGGAAAAATCTTGCAAAGTCGCAACCAGATACCTACTACAGTTGCTAAATCTTACAACATACAGAAATCAACACAAGTGACCACATTTAATGCTCACGTTTTGAACCTAGACATTCAAGAAAGGAAAATTAAATTAACTTTGTCCAATGCAGTCCACAAAATAATTTCTAAATCCGTGTGGAACCTATTACGAACCATTATATAACCTTAGTAACCTTTCATCTACCGAAAACCATTTGAGGGATCATATGCATGGGCTAGACATTGCGGGCTGTTGTAGCGCGTTTATGCGACTCAAAAGCGGTTAGAAGAAATAACCACAATCCAATAAAAAAAAAATATTCGAAATTTGGATTTTTTTCTTCTAAGCGCTGTTGATTTTCAATACTTTTTTTTGTTAGAACCATTAAATAACCTTAGTAACCTTTCATCTACCGAAAAATATTTGAGGGATCATATGCATGGGCTAGACGTTGCGGTCTGTTGTAGCGCTGTTATGCGACTCAATAACGGTTAGAAGAAATATCCACATTCTAATTAAAAAAAAATATTCGTAATTTGGATATTTCTCTAAACGCTGTTAATTTTAAGTACTTTTTTTTATTAATTTGTAAATTATAGTGACAAGTAAGATACAGAGCTTCTTATTTGGATAGATAGATAGAAAATACTTTTATTGCACACTTAATACTAAGAAACAATTATAACATAAAAAGACAATTGGCGGTCTTATCGCTCAAGAGCGATCTCTGCCAGACAACCTGGTATGGATAGGATCGTCGGAAATACACATCTGTGTGCATCTAATATGGTACTACATAAAAATAAATAATAACAAACTACATTAAAAATCACAATAAATACATACATACCTACTCCTATAAATATAAATATATATTTATATACCTCATATATTGTGGAAACAAGGGCGTGTTCAGTGGCAGCAAGACAAATAGTAAATTTTTACCATATCTTTGAAACTTGGTAGCGAGTTCGCACACCTTGCTGTAAACGGCATGGCGTTCCACAGCTGGACAGCCCGGACGGTAAATGAGTTGCCGTAGAAGAAAGTAGAGTGGACAGGTGTTTGGAGCAAAAGGGAGAGGAGCGGAGAGAACGAGAATGAGAAGGATGAAGAAATGTGAAGCGTGCTTTGAGATAGGGGTGCAGAAGATAGAAATAAAAATTATAAAGAAGAGTTAGGATGTGAGAATTTCGCCGAAGCCTTATGGGTAGCCGCCTGAGCTTTCTGCGGAACTCCGAGACATGGTCATACTTGCACAAGCCAAATATAAACCGTATCCCGACATTCCACAGGCGGTCAAGTTTGTCTAGCTGCTGCACGATTTCGATTTACGAAGACCGCTAATAAGTAACTTTCGCAAGTTTAAAATCACCAGACTTTTTATATTTTTAAATTATTTACCTTACATACCCAAACAGCCTTTAGGTAGCTCTATCTAAAGTAAATGTCTTTAAAAAGACAACAACCAGATTTTCCGTCGGTCAGTCGCATCGTTCCGTCAGGCTAAGCCCTTAAACTCCCGTCTCATTATTCCAAGGCATTGTGTTTAGGTTTCAGGCTATCCCTAGTCTATTCTACAGCCTGAATGGGGAAGATGTGGTGTACCGATACCTTAATTGACGAGAGCCTGACTACCCGAAACCTTACGACGCTGCATAATAGAGGCGCATAATCCCTTATCGAAGCTGTTAAGGGGGATCGTGTATTAGGTGGGGAAGTCCATTATCCTTATCTATTCTATAGCTTCATATGTCTATATAATAATAATAATGCTGGACAATCCACACAGCATCATCTATCCCCAAGCTAAGCAGAGCTTGTGTTATGGATACTAGATGACTGATATACATAATACAATAGATAGATATTTTTTATTAGAAAATACTTAGAACACCCGAAACAAATATATACAGATCGTACAAACATTTGTTCTAAGGCGGGAATCGAATCCGCAACCTCCTGCGTCGCAGGCGGACCTTCGCCCACCGCTCCACATAGTCATCGAGAAATAAGTAAATTTGTAAGAAAGTATCCACATTTCTTTCAAAAAATAAATGATCAACCGCGTCCTTAACAAAGTAGGTGTATACATACATGATTTCGTGATACCTGCACCGAAATTAAAAATACATCAATCTAGTCCACACTCAATGGCTGCAAAAATATATAAATATAAAATAATAAATACATATATAATAAAATTCCAGACAAGATTAAAAGCCAAGAAAATAATAATATTTTTGAAATTAGATTAAAACAGAAGCTCTTGGAAAAATGCTACTACAAACAAAATTATTTTTTAAGTGATACTTTTGTTGACTTGTAATTGAAATCTTGCATTCATTTTATATGACATACTTACCTTTCATACCATTTTATTAAGTTAGTATTATATTATAACGTATCTGGCCGTCTCCCATTGCAATATAAATATTGTGTGTATACACATTGCAATATAAATATTGTGTATATACACATAATAAATATTGTGTGTATTCCTTAATATAGTCAATAAGCCCTGACAAATGTATGTACCATAAAAAGATGCAAAAAATAAATAAATAACAAAAATATCCTCGCCTTAAGCAAAGCTAAGACGACGTTAATAGCGGTGCCCACAATACGTTAATTAAATCGTCTGGTATCGCCGCACCGTGCATCTAAATAACGGCACGGACGCGAACCGAACCTGCGACACTGGGATTGTTTCATCTTAGAGGGCATCCTTCCTTATACAATAAATGATACTTCGAGGAAAAAAAACGCTAACTGCCGCAGAGCTTACTCGCAATTTAAAGGCCTTAATGGAGGTCATTATCCCGTGAATATGCAGAAAAATCTCTCCTTCCACTCCAACCAACTATATAAACTGACCAACTGAAACGGGTTAACTATTTTTCTTTCTCAACGACTATTTAGTTGTTCCGATAGGAATTTTTTTAATAATTTAAATTTGTTCTCATCTACACAACATAAAACAGATCAGCTATTTTTCTTTCTCAACGATACAAGTTTTTAGATCTTCACTCATGAACTGGCCACTTATGATAGATAATGAGTAAATCCTTAATGACTAGTTGACTGAAGTATTGTGTCATTGTTGAGATTTTTGTTGAAAGTATGCCTTGAATATGCCAGGCCATTATGGACAACGGAGGAGACTGGACACTGATAACTTACTGATAATAAAGCATATAAGTGTGAATGATTAACAACGTGTTTTATTATATTCAATGGACAGATATTTTTTTTATTGTAATCCGGTCACTTTACATACTGTATGAGTACGTAACCTAGTCTTATTCCTCCACCTCCACAGCCTATATTGGTCCATTTCTGGACCCAGGCCCTGATAAGCGCCTTGTTGGCTTTTATCTCACGGGGGTAATGCCCATAATCCCCGTGCGGGGCATGCCCCGCACGGGGATTATGGGTTGGCGATCGCAGTTCGGTGGTAGAATTGTTATGCAGGGAGCACTGCTGCCCACCCCTGGTGGATATCCCTTAGTCGCCTTTTACGACACCCGCGGGAAGAGTTGGAGTGGTGCAAATTCTAAGCCGGTACCACACAGCATGAGGTTGCGGGTTCGATTCCCGCCTCGGGACAAATGTTTATGCTCCGAATGTTTTCTATGTACTTATAATAAAAAATATCTATCTATGTAGTGTATTGTATTAAATTTATCAGTCATCTAGTACTCATAATAGTACAAGCTCTGCTTAGCTTGGGGCTAGATGATGATGGTGTGGATTGTCCAGCATTATTTATTATTTATTTAATGATTTTTTCCGATCAAATTACATCTTTTGTATTTACGGAAATAAATATTTTTTTAACTTTTCATTGATGAATGCCAATGATTGGCTGATACTAAACTTTTGTTCGTTAATAACGCGCTGCCACGGCATGTCAAGGTACTAAAGTGTATAAGAACTACAATAGAGTTTCGGGTACTTTGCAGCTGCAAGTCAATTTTCAGGTAGGTATGAAATGTATCCGGAGGTCTACTTTGAAAAACGTTTTACGAAGTTGACCGATGACGGATCACATGAAACGAAGGGAGACCGATCTGACTTTTCGTTGACTTACTATGAAAATTATTTTGACGTTAATCAAATCAAACACTCTTTATTTTCAATAATACAATAAATGTACCTAAACTTAGAAAAGACCAATTATAAAATTAAACACTGACACGGAAATAAAGTGATATTTTTGATTTCTGTCGCTTCGGTATGATTCTACATTACTACGAATACATTGTAGACTAAAGTAAAGAACGACGAAGAAACCTTTTGAAACGAAGAAGCCTGTTAGTTGTTATTTTTCGAGTTTGAGCAAAACCCGTCCCAAGCTTTTGAATTTCTTAGAGATGCGAAACGAAAGGTGTCCCTTTATATAACGCGTCCGAAGCAAATTCGTGGTAAGGTTGTACGTTTCGCGCAATACGTCGATCCGTCTTTCAAAGTAGGCCGCATAGCATACTCTTACTCCTGGCACCTTATTTTTGGCAGGTGCCTGGAGATGGATGTTGAATAAAGCTACATAATACTACATTGAGATCATAGGTACCTTACTTTTACATAAAAATATAAATGTACCGGAACGTGATATTATTGCGAAAATTATATTGAAAGTGAATTATGAACCTTGTTGGAAGACAATAGCAAACGTGTGTGATCATAAACCATTGTCCGATGTGTACTGCGATTTGATGTCAGTAGAACCCACAGAAATATATTTCCGTGGCAGCACCCGTAGATTCTTACTGCCGGTTGTTCTTACCGTAAATTCCAATCAATGAACAAATCTTTTGTCCTTCTTTTAATTTTTCATTATCATTTTGTTAACTTCATTTTTGACAGAGCGCTGTTACCGCGCTCAGTCCGTTATGTCGTGTAGGTTTGAACAGAAATACAGAACTCTCTTACATTTTCAAACCGTTCATTATTAATTCCACAACAGCCATTTGATTATTTCAAGGAAATCCTCTACTAAAACTGTACAGCAGAGAAGTTCCAGAAGCTAACCCAAACCACAATGGCTTATCTATCAATCAAATGACTAGAGAATACCCGCGCATAAGGCAAAGAAACGCTAGAGCCGCAGAATAGGTACAAGTTTGTACGCGGGTGGGACTATCTAGGGGTTCGCGGGTCAGGGAAGTCATGACTTTGGTTTTAGGGCTTCACTTGTATTTCCTTTAAGTAAATAAATAAATAAATGCATTCAATCACATTGGAAACTAGTATCTGAATTGGTCGTGGTGGTAAGATTCCCTGATGAGAAATCACCATGTGATATTTGCAAAAGTAAAGTACTCGAGCGGGTAGAGTCCTTTAAGTTTGTATATTATGGTCAGTTTCAAACTGTCTCTCATGCATGTGACTCTCAAACGATAATAGGTTTAAGATTGTTTAAGTATTTATGGGGATATTTTTTTTTTCTAATTATCATCCTTCAGTTTAACGCAACATGGCATCCCTGAGCTAATACGTACAAAATAGTTAAAGTTGAGTTCTAAGGGCCGCATAGCCCTATCAGGGGAAGCCCTTAATTGGCTTCTGTTAATGTCACATGCAGATTCTTTCCAACGGTTCATTTGAATAAAGGAACCAGCTTTTATATGCTACTTAAAAGGTGATGAAATTATTGACTAACGCAAGTTTAAAACTACTTGATTTTCTTTGGAAAGGAAGTCTTGGGAATGAAAATAATATGAGGATGGTAATAATTTAAATATATGGCCTGACTCGGGCCATCAGACAATGGCCGTCCTAAGAATGACTCTTGAGTTTGACACAGATCTGCCAGTGTCTTTTTCAAGATAGCATTGTAAGCTACAATAATGGATTTCATCATTACATAACAATAAAATAAAAATATTTTATTTCGGACAACAAAAGGATCCATAACTTGTTAGTTTTATACAATCACTTATAATTAGGGTTCGTTATTTGACATAATACTAAACTATACTAAACATTTATTAGATCACTCTCCTCACAAAACAATGCCACGTGAGAGATGTGATTCTACCAGCTATAGTTTGAAAGATAGTGTTGGGGCGCACCCTGCGCATCAGGGATGTGGTCTTTTTACGGAGAATCGCAGCAAATCCATCCATCTCGTAGTCTGCAAACATCCCTGATGCACTGCAGAAACGGGGCAGTCCCAATATCATCCTAAAAATATTATAATACTGTACACGTACGATCTCTAGCGGTCGTTTGGTGTAGCTAACCCATAGGTTCCCGGTGTAGTAACTTTGGCAGTATGCTTTCAAAAGCTTTATTTTTACTTCTTCTGTACTCCGGGAAAACCTACGGATCAACATATTACCGCTAGAGCCCTACGCTCTCTTTCAATGTTAGCATTGTCTTAAAGGTCGTCGTAACATAATGTCCAAGATATTTAAAAGATGCAACTCTATCGATGTTCACGCCGTTAAGGGTTATCTCTGGGAATTCTTTAAGGTTATTACCGGCGGCCTTTAAGACAATGTATTCACACTTCTTTGTATTGTAGCGGACACCATGAGAAACAGAAATTATTGAAACCACTCGATCAAGACAGTTTGATTTGACAGATGGATATCTAATCTACCCATAAAATCTAATCCCAAAAATGTGCTAACTTTTCAAAATGCTAACTTTCTATTGAAATTAATTAGGGACCATTAGCAACTGCGATTCCCTCGTTGCGAGGCATTTCTTATTCTCACCACCGTAATTACCTACGCTCGCTCCTAGAAAAGTGTACAATGAAACTATCGAATGACTTATGGTACCAAATTATTATCAAAACCGTATGTTTTGATAATAATAATTAGGAATTTGGTAACATATCGGTGATATGGCTGACGATAGTCTCGCCCTTAGAGGAGACCCGTTAGAAATGTACAATAAAGCAAACAAGATGGACACAGCCGTTGCTATTTCGATAATTCAAACATTCGATTTATCCTATTCCCATTATGTCCGTCAACCGAGCGTGGTTTACAACATATTTGATTTACAGCAACCCGTTATAAATACCTGTCGACTCGAGCTTTGTTTGAACTATTAATAACCGAGCTCATTCCAAATGCACATACAGTAATAGGGCTATTATCACAAGTTAGCCACTGGTTCAAATCACCCAGTATATTTACTCAGTACTGGTTGTACTAGGTAAGATAGAAGGAAAACACCGAGAAGACGCTCCCGCTGGTCTGACCAAATTAGGGCAATAACGGGACTCACTTTGTCTGCAGCCTTGAGACAGGCCGAAGACAGAGTAGCTGTTCATCAGCGTCTCCGCGAAAGCTTTCCAGGACGGCCACAATCTTCAGCGATGTAGAATACAACAAAGAAGACTTCCTCAGACAAATTTTGTTTTTATGTAATTTTGTACATTATTCTTAGTATAATTTGACAATGCCCTTGTACAGCAGCATACTTCGACATACGTTTTAAGTTATTTATTATTAATTTTAGTTTGACCAATTTTATTTAATTTACTTTGTGGAAGAGTCCTTAACTGTCTGTTTTTTATTTTCTATGAACAAGCCTTATGGTGTTTCCTTTGTTAAAAATTTATGCGAGATTGTTACAATATAAATTATTTAAAAAGTGTAACGACATCAAGTGTAACATGTGTACCTACGGTGGAATAAATAAATCAAAAAAAAAAAAAAAATGACAACACCGAGCCTCTGTCGCAAAAGAAAAACCCGAGATGTCGCACCAGCCCGGCGTTTGATACCACATTTCAGTTGCATGAATATTGTAGGTAGCCGACAGTGTTCTGAAATATCGGCGACGCAGCGGCCCGTCGTCGACTTTGATGTGTGATGCGAAACAGAATGAGCCAGACTTTATTCGGAGTTAGACTTCTGGGTGTCGCAAGCTGTGATGGTTTTTGTACTCTTATTCATTTGCTATTAAATACTAATTTGTACTATTAAAGGCATATTAGAAGACTATTAAGGCATATAGAATATAGAAGGCATATTAGAAGGCGGGTTCGATTCCTGCCTTGGGACAAATGTTTGTACGATCTGCAAATATTTGTTCCGGGTGTTCTGGGTATTTTCTATATATAATAAAAAATATCTATCTATGTTATATATTGTATTAAGTTTATCAGTCATCTAGTACCCATAACACAAGCTCTGCTTACTTTGGGGCTAGATGATGCTGTGTGGATTGTCCAGCATTATTTATTTTATTTATTTATTTATTATGCTGTTTGCGGTCGCTAAACTTTAACACTGCTTACGAGTGATTATTCATAACAGCTAGGTGAATAAAGGGGTAAGTTTGAAGCTCGGGTTTGAAGGGAACAGCCGTAGTACCGATTTCCAGCTTAATCTCTCTTTTCTTCGTCATAAACAGATCACAACTGTTGAAAATTGAGTCCCTCGCAAAACTGAAGACTGATACAACCACCATATTAATTTTCCTTATGAGGATGATGTTTGTTCCTCGAAGGCATCTCAAAGTCCTTCATTCGCTCAAGACAAAAGATAAAAGTGATCTAGCTGAGCCGTCATTTGTCTATTTATCTGAGCGAGCTATTAAACATGATGAGATATTCGTAGAAATAGAGCAGGTGTAATACGTGCCTGCAATCGTTCTTTGAAAATTGTAATGCTTATAGAAACTCTGAGTTAAACCTATTAGTAATGGAAGCCATTGCTATGGTAACTTTAGGCTGCAATATCGGTGGGCAGAGGGAGCGACAAAGAGAGCGGGGCAAAATATGAACCTAAGGTTTTTTTCGTAGTGGAGGCCCATCTCCACGAACACAACGCTAGCTGGCAAGAGGCAGCTCAAAGCCGAGATTCCTGCAGAAGTTCCGTGTTGGAAGCCAAGATCCACTTTGAGTGACCGAGCCATTACATTTAGTAAGTGTGTGTTCTGGGCCGGACCGGAGCGGATTTATGAGTTTCCCAAGGAAAAGTTGGCATGCTGCGGGTTTTTTTTTATAACTAAAGAGAATATATATATATATATATATATAAGAATAAGAATTAAATATTCTTTAATTCTTTAAAGAATTAAAGAATATTTTGCTGCGCTAGGTGTGATTTGTGCGGTACTTTAGAATAAAAAAGAAATGTATACCGTCTGGGATTATATAGGCTCTGGGATAGAAACCGATAGAAACTAACACGTTATATTGAAATGCATTTACGATGAGCCTTGTTTGTTGTATTTATGCGGGATTCAAATAGATTTACTAATGCCTTTACTAAATCGTTAATGGCATGTAATTGTGAGCAATAGCCCTTATATGTCCGTACAATTTCTCCGAAGTCGAGTTTCTTGAAAGCGAGAAGTTAGGTAGACCTAGAACTAAGTCCTAGTATTATTATACTAATCTACCCTATTGGGTAGATTAGTTATTATATATAATATTTCAATAGGTTATGGCCAAGATGATCTATCTAAACATGTCACACTATATGATCATCTATGGAGGATGGATGGTTTATGTTTAGTGTTCTTTTAGATGTTGAATTACTTCCCATCCTAAATAAACCGCCAAGTGCGACTTGACTCGCACACGAAGGTTTACGTACCGTAAAAATCAGGCAACTTTTTCAAAGAACATCAAATTTTCACTTATAGACCTCTTTAAATTTATAACGTTATTATAGTTTTAGTATTTGTTGTTATAACAATTGAAGTGTTGCTTATTTATAGAAAGTTGCATGGGTCTACCTATTGTGTAATTCAAGAAATACAGCCTTGACAAACGCAAAGAGAAAATAGCCAAAAAAGTTTTTTGTATGGTCTTTAATTTTGTTTTTATTTTATTTTTATTATTTGTTGTTTTAGCGGCAAGAGAAATACACATTATCTAAAAATTTCACCTGTCGATACTGTATGGTTTATGAGATATGTGACAGGCTGAAGGACGGACGGACGGACGGACAGCGGTAGCTTAGTAATAGCCTAATAGGGTTCCGTTATCACCCTTCAAATCAAATCAAATCATCATTTATTTGCTGAATACATTATTACAGGTACATGTCAGATCTTATAACTAGAGTTATGTCAAATGTATTCAAACCGCAAGCAGGTGTGCAAATTTTAAATATTGGCGAATCGTATAAGTAGTTAAAATAATTAATAATAAAATAATCAAGGATAATACAATAGAGAATAAATAATTAACAATCAGATAATAACTATAGTCAACATATATAACGTATAGTCACATAATAAATTATTCTACTTAAAATTAATATATTCATTTACACTATAGAAACATTTGTCAAGCAGCCATTGATTTAATTTTTGTTTGAACAAATTACCATTGGGGTCTTTAATGGGTTCTGGTAACTTATTAGATGACGATGCACATATTGAAAACATTTTTCTCATAGTCCTCGTCTTCGGGTGCGCAACCCTAATAGTTACGCACGTTTTTATAAGGCAGAACACCCACGACTACACATTAGCCAAACTCGATGTTAGTAAACAAACCATGAAAAATAAAACTCTCGCCTCTTTACAGCTGAATTTTTTATCAATTGTGTACTTACTTTTTTGTGTGATTTATTTTAAGTTTAATATTATTCAGACATAAGGCAATCATGTAATTTTAACATAACTAAGTGCTCCTTAGCGTTCATATAGTTGTAAATAAATGAAATGAAGTGAATGATAGCGTATTCTATTCGCTATAAAAATAATGGCCAATCAGAAGTCGAAGAGCCTTTATAGCCATAGCAAGTCGTCCGCACCTACCGACAGTTTTGAACGAAAATCACTTCAAGAATGGAATGATGATAGAAAAACTTTCTGAAAGGATGTTTGCACTGCACTGGGGCGAATCTGTGTTGGTAGTAATTTGTAAGGTCATATCAAAAACTATAAACAGAACTCACGCCCCCAAACTCTGCTTACTTTGGGGATAGATGATGTGTGGAATGTCCAGCACACTGAGTTATATTATGTAGTACAATTATATATCGATGGGCCAGCATTATTTATTTGACTCATTATTTAGGTCCAACCAATTACGATACATTAACTCGCATGTCTGTTTTTTTAGGTTCCGTGCCCGAAGGGTGAAAACGGAACCCTATTACTAAGCCTCCGCTGTCCGTCCGTCCGTCCGTCCGTCAGTCACAGGGCTCTATTTCCTTAACCTTATGAGGTACACAGTTGAAATTTTCAAAGAATGTGTATTTATTTTGCCGCTATAACAACAAATAATAAAAATAAAATAAATAACCAAATTAAAGGGCCATACAAAAAACGTGTTTTTGTTTTGCTATTTTTGCTCTTCGATTATCAAGGATGTATCTCTTGAGCCACAATAGAATAGAAAGTTTAATGTACTTTCTATAAATAGTTAACATTTCAACTGTAATAACAACAAATACTAAAAACATAATAAAGTTGAAAATTTAAAGGGGTCTCCGAACAAGTGATACTTTAATGTTCTTTAAAAGTTGACTGATTTTTACGGTACGCTTCGTGTGCGAGTAGACTCGCACTTAATTATATGTGAAAAAGTTTTTTACTGTATTTGATATGACTTTAGGAGTGCGTAGCATGCCTTGCTACGCTCCTGTGCAAAGGCATGCGAGTGTCCTAAACAGGCAATAAACAGAGTCGAATGGGATGCGGTTTATAGCCATTTAAGTTTAGTTTTTAGTGCTAATAGCAAATTGGCAGGAATACTACTACTACCGACAAAGAATGTAATGGGCTGCTTGCGAAAGTAGGTATATGTAATGGAAGAAGCAGTCTATTTCTGTAATGCGATTAGCATTATCAAAAACCCTAGGTAAGCTTAGAGAAAATAAAACCTATGTTATATTAAACGATTACCGAAGAGCCGCCACATAGAGCTTTAAAATCTTCGGGCGGATGCAAAGTAGTTTCTATAAATCTACGGCATTCTATATAAAAATATGAGGGAAAAGGGGACCTATTCTAATTAACATAAGGACGCTTGAAAGCATCGTTCAACGTGTCCGCCGCGGAGAGGCAGCGAATACCTTGATCGATGCTTGAAAGTACCCAGTGTAGTTGAACCAGTTTGTTGTGCTAGATAAAAAAAAAACACTCATGAATCTTTCCTGGGTGATCAAGTGTTTATCATCACCCGCAATCAGTCTTCACCCACTGCTGGGTATGGCGCGGGCAGCAGCTTGTGATTGATATAGGCAGGTATATTGTAGTGTACGTACCTATCTGTAAGAACTAGCTGTAAGATTGTCTTAATATATACGTGTGCTTGTGGGTATCTACTCCAGTAATAAACCAGCTACGGAGCTAAACGGTCGTTTCACTATCACCCGACATACCATACATATACTTGAGAGCAATAAAATCTCACATCCGCACATTTTTACTTAAAAGTTCAATTTTTTTTTTATTTGGAGCTTACAGCAAATTAAAATCAAATTAAATTAAAGTGCATAATCTAGGCATTCGCAGAACTGATAAAGGGTTGACATTTACCTTTAAAAACAACTCATTAGCAACAAAACAATAGACCCCCTTATGTCGCTCGATCCAGGTAAGGCCGGCGGCGGGATTTATCGCAGGTATAAAAGAGTGCATATTGAGGGAATGGTCATCATTTGCATACCAACGTACAGTGTGAAAGGTTCTCTATTGATATTGGCTTCAAACGGAACACGAAAATGGATGCTACACCAGAAGTAGCCGCTCAAGTGGTTGCCCTTGTTGAATCGGGGCTTAAGCAAAGTCAAGTGGCTCGACAATTGAGTTTGAGCCGATTTACCGTTCGGCCTGTATACCAGAGGTATCAAGAGACTGGTGGCTACCAACGGCGACAAGGATCGGGCCGTCCCCGTGCTACAACAGAGCGTGATAACCGCTTTCTTATAACGACATCTTTAAGAAATCGTCGTTTGAACGCAGTTCAACTGGGCCAACGACTTCAAGAAGTTCGTGAAGTAGAAGTTAGCCGGTGGACAGTCAGAAGACGATTGAGAGAAGGTGGCCTGACTGCACACAGGCCAGCAAACGGGCCGAAATTGACCCCAGCCCACCGAGAAGCCCGCCTTCAGTTCGCTCGAGACCATTTGAATTGGACCGAAGAGCAGTGGAGTGCAGTCCTGTTATCTGATGAGTGCAGGATGTGCTTGCATGGCAACGACGGACGGGGGAAGGTGTATAGAAGATCGGGAGAACGATTTGCCCAATGCTGCATAACAGAACGTGTCGCCTATGGCGGTGGATCAATCATGTTTTGGGGAGGCATGTCTATGGAAGCAAAAACCGAGCTTGCCTTCATCACCGGACCGAATACTGGTCGCCAATCAAGAGGATTGACTTCCATACGATACATTGAGGAAGTACTCGAGAGCCACGTCGTACCTTTTGCTGGGTTTATCGGCGAAAACTTTCTGTTTATGCAAGATAATGCAAGACCGCATACTGCTGGCATAGTGATCGAGTACCTTCAAGAGGTGGATGTGACCGTTATGGAGTGGCCAGCTCGAAGCCCAGACCTCAATCCCATCGAACATCTATGGGACGAGCTGAAAAGAAGAGTTCGAGGCCGAGATGCTCCTCCATCGACTCTACAGGAGCTGCAACAGGCGATCGCAGAGGAATGGGAGGCTATTCCTCAAGACTTTATCAAAAGTCTAGTAACATCAATGAAAACACGGATGGAGTCAGTGATTCAGGCTAGGGGAGGGAACACTCGGTATTAATAACAAACTTTAAATTAATTTTATCTTTTAATTTCATAACTTTGACACCAATACTTGAATAAAGAATTTTTTACTAAACATGCATTTTTGTTATTGATCCACAAAAGCATTTTTATGTAATGATTGAAAGACAAATCAGATACCACTGGATAGGTATTAAAATAGACTATGAATCTGCATTACAGAAACATAATATTTTTTGTTTTTTTTTTAGTTATGTCAAAAAATCATGAATGTGCGATTTTTTTGCTCTCAAGTGTATATCCAAGGATCTTACACGCGTCTGAGTGAAATACACTTGAAGGAGTGGGCACCTAGGGCCATGATGTTGGGGAGAAGGTCAGCATTGGGAAAGATGTTCCAGGAAACCATTACCATCACCCCAGAAATTGTACTTAGTATTCATATTCTTAAACTCTACAATGATTGTACCTTGCATTTCACGTAAGATTGAGCTTTAAAGCTCTTTAAATAAAAGGAAACACACAAAAACAAAAAAATATATTGGTACCTAACTCATATTTTTTTCAGTAACCATCGCACAATAGTATATTGTATCTTAAGGGAGCAAAATAATATTTTTACGGTGAATTTGAAACATCTTAGTATTCAGCGCCAAAGAAATCAAACGCAAATTTTGTTTGAATAAAGACTGGCTGGTACTACATCCAAACAACGAGATTCAAAACATTTTCCTCAAAATGAGTCAGATTCGGACATTATTTCAAACACGCAGAATATAAAATCTACAACAATCTCTATTCCTAATAAAACTGTAACAATAAATTTTCATAATTGCGAAAATGTCTCAAATGTAAATATAAGTTTTTATATGTTTTATTTTCTCATAGAGGGTAATGAAAAGTAAAGTGTATCACTCGGGCGCAAAATATATTATTGGATCGGGCGACGACGTACTTTGAATCCCTCGCTATGTTCAGGATTCAAAAAAGCACCCTCCCCGTAAAAATATTATTTTGCTCCCTTAAGATACAATTTACTATTTCATCCCATCTATTCCAAAAGAGGCAAAGGGTTCCTCGATATGTGTAAACAAAGTGGGACATTACAGCGCACATAATAACAGTGACGAAATAACTTTTGAATTTAGAACACTATTTAATTAAAAAGTTTGAACGCAATTCGCTTCAATAAAGTAAAATTTTAATTTGATTCACACAAATTTAATAAAAGATAAGTTCTAGCAGTGAAAGTGAAATATTAACACCAGAAATAAATTTGTGATTTGGTTATGTACCTGAATATTACATTCGTCATTACAAAAAACATCTCTTATTAATTTTTCTCGTATGATGAATTTTTCTCATAGATTAGGATGAAAAGCAGTGTGCCACACGGTACCAATATTAAATAACCTCGAGCGACGTATATTGAATCCGCTACGCTTAGGATTAAAAAAACGCTCTCGATTTTTTGAAAAATACATTATTATGTTCCTTGTGACACAATCTACTATTTATGTCTCTGTGTAGGTAAGGTAACAAACAAAAAGCTATGCTCAGACTAAATGAAAAGCTTCCCACCATAGGCCCTAGGACTTATGTAAGTGCTAAGCTTACTACTACTTTCAAAGGGCAAAACTATTATTACAAACGGTTACAACAGGTATTAGCTTCTAATTTTGTTAGTGTATTAGGAGAGACGTAATTTACAGCAAGTAATTAGAGGGTAGGTAATTATATTCGCAAATTGAGATGGTATTGGGAAAGCTTGGGCCTGTTATTACAAGCTTACCGTGTTCGTGTTTATGTTTTATTAATATGTATAGGATATTTACAAGAAACTAGAGGCATATTAAATAGGGAAATAGGGAAGTATGGAATGAAGCCCAAGTTAAGTAGAGGTTTGAAAATGTTGATTTCTGTGATTTGATAAGGCACTTTTTTACATATAAGACCTTTTAATAAAGCAAGTTGAAAAAAAAAATGTTGTGACCTGAGACGCAGGAGGTTGCGGATTCGATTCCCGCCTTATGATAAATGTTAGTATGATATGCAAATATTTGTTCTGGATGTTCTGGATGTTTTCTATTTATAATAAACAATATCTATGTAATGTATTGTATTATGTATATCAGTCATCTAGTACCTATCTAACACAAGCTCTGCTTAGCTTGGGGTTAGATGAGGCTGTGTGTATTGTCCAGAATTTATTAATTTTATATTAATAATAATTATGAGCATTATAACCTACGTACCTACAGTACAGTCCTTTAGTCAAGCATTTATAAGCAATGTTAACCAAGCAAGTGACCACTGTGTGTGTACTGAATTTGTTCGGCTTGCTGGCTACAAAATACCAATAATAGATCAGGATTCCTCTTCAATTGACACCTAAAACTACAATCACAAAATGTAAGGTATACATCAACACTTTAAGCAAACACAGGAAACTTGGCATCTTCAGACTATCAGTAATATTTAATTAAAATTGTAATTTGGTGTAGGTAGGTTACTAAAATAGTGTACTTACTAAAATAGTGAACTCTAATTCAACATCATAATCAGCCTTATAGTAAACAAAGCATAAACTGTGGATACCAAACAGACTATGCCCACATAGACTTCCCTTCATGCTAGCCATTTACCTTGGTCCTGCACCTGTCTGTGCTGTACCATTTGCAACCAACGGTCAGGCAGATGTAGTCAAAATATCGTCCGGTGGACACCCCTTACTTTCGATACCTAAACAGACTGTGTTGGCGTTTGCTGGACGAAAAACTACTTAAAGTAATGTACTTGGATTTAAGGGGCTTTGTTGGTAAACATGAGACCATAACCTATACAGGGTGGTTTTTTGAGAAGGGCGGTGATGGCCAACTCTGAAACCACGAGAGTTAGGGAAAAGTCGTGAAAGGAGTCATGCCCTCGATTTATTAGAAAACAATAACTGCATATTTATTTTTTTCAAAAATCTTTTACTTTTGACGGAAATGGATCCGAGTGATTTTTGAAAAAAAATTACACCCTAAATGCACCCGAATGGTCTGTTGCGTGACGATGGTAAGAGGCCTGACGGCATGACACTAGTCCCATGGGAGTTGGGGAGGCCCATTGTGTGGGACGCTACATGCGTCGACACACTTGCGCCTTCCCATCTTCCGAGGACATCCGTAAGGGCTGGTGCGGCGGCAGATTTGGCCGAGGATCTCAAGAGACGCAAATATGCAGGTCTCGACAGAGCCTACATATTTGCTCCCTTTGGGGTCGAGACCCTAGGTCCGTGGGGTACCGAGGCTCTCCGGGTTTTTAAAAAGTTTTTATCTGAGCGTCTGGTCGACGCGACGCGTGACCCGAGAGCTGGCGGATATCTGGCGCAGCGCATCAGCATTGCCATACAGCGGGGCAATGCAGCCAGCGTCTTGGGGACGCTTCCGACTGGTATTGATATGGATCAGTTGAGCTACCTGTAGATTGTTTGCAACAGTCTGCAGTTAGCTTAATTGTTTCAATTGTAAATACTAGTTATAATTTGATTGTAATTTTCTTTGTTAATAAAGGCCATTGCCATATTAAAAAAAAAAATTATTATGCATGTTTTAGATTATTATTACACTTTCTAGTTGAATTATATTTTCAGTCGACATTTTACCAAAAAATATCAGTTTCAACTTAAAGAATCTGGCAGCACCTCAACAAATTTGTGATGGGACTGCACAATCAGAAATATCTATATTCTTTTTGTTTTACTTTATAATTTTTTATATATGTAAAAAAGTATTAAACCGAAAATAAGTGCTGGGACAGCACATTCACGAATATCGATATCATTTTCTTATACAGGGTGATTTTTATTAGTGGATGATAATTTGAGAAATGAATCTATCCATGAAATTGAAACTTCCCCAAAAAATTTAGGTTGAAATAAGACAAATATTTTATGAAATATGAGAAATATTTTTGGACATACACTGCCGGCCAAAAGTTTGAGACCACTGTAAAAATCTTTGTCACCAACAAAATATTTCAAAGTACACATATGATAATGAGCTAATTTGAACACCTGCGTATTCTATTATTATTAAAGAATTTCTAAGAGTCATTATTTATGTTGTTGTTTAAGTTATCATCCTAAAAAGGTCTATTGTTTCAAAACATCAATGAGCGCCGCGCAAGGACCAGGTGGTAGAGTCATTGTAATATTTTTATGATCTGCTCATTACTTATTGTTTTGGGTTTGTTTCGCGTTAACCGATATCAGGGATTATGTTAGCTTCCTAAAACATATTTAGTACCTGAGTTTTTATGGAGTAAATTATTTTCTACCTTATTAGTCTGAGCTCGTCGTTGTTACAGTGAAGACATCTTAAAATGGGAAAAGTTCGCGAAATTAGCAGTGAAACTCGCTCTGCCATAGTTGTTTTATACGGCGAAGGCAAATCTGAACGTGCGATTGCCTCTCAACTTAAGTTGTCGAAGACTTGTGTTCATAACACAATAACCCGATACAAGGAGACTGGCAGTAATCAAGATCGTTCGCGTTCGGGAAGGCCGAGAACTACCACTTCTCGCGAGGATCACTTCATCGTCACTACCAGCAAGCGGAATAGACGCCTAACAGCACCAGAAATCCGCGTAGAAGTGAACAAATCCCGATCAGAACCTGTATCATTGACTACAGTAAAAAGACGTTTGAGAGATGCTAAGTTATTTGGTCGCGTCGCCGTTCGAAAACCACTACTAAGGCCACAAAACAAAAAGAAACGGATGCAGTGGGCCCTTACCCATCGAGACTGGACTGAAGAAGACTTTAAACAAGTTCTTTGGTCAGATGAATCCAAATTTGAAATATTTGGTTCAAAACGACGAATTTCTGTTCGACGTAACGTCGAGGAAAAGATGATGCCAGACTGTGTGGTGCCAACAGTCAAGCATGGTGGTGGTTCCATTATGGTCTGGGGATGCTTCTCGGGCCATGGAACCGGAGATTTGGTACGAGTCGAAGGAATCATGAAAATGGAGCAATATAAACGAATACTACAGCAAAATGCCATTCCGTCTGGTTCAAGAATAATTGGAGATGGATTTTTTTTCCAACAAGATAATGACCCAAAACATAGTTCAAAATTATGCAGGGGTTATTTAGAACACAAAGAAACAGAAGGGGTTTTAAAAAACATGGTGTGGCCCCCTCAGAGTCCGGATCTCAACCCGATTGAGCTTTTGTGGGAAGAGCTTGATAGAATTGTGCGCAGTTGTTGTCCCACTTCGCAAGAAGACATGTGGAAGGCTTTACAAGAAAGCTGGAACAATATATCACAAGATACAATCGACAAATTGATTGCTCGTATGCCAAGAATAGTGAAAGTAGTAATAAAATGCAAGGGAGGGTTTTTCGACGAAAAATCTGTATAAAATATGAGCGACATTTTTAAAGTAAATGGTTGATTTTTCTTGATTTTTTTGTTTTCTTCATAATGTATGTGTATTAGGAAATAAGTATTTTAATTCATAATTAAACCTCTTGCTTTGTATTTTGAGTTTTATTTCATTTTCCTACTTTGATGTAGGTGGTCTCAAACTTTTGGCCGGCAGTGTACCATAGATAAATTAGTTTTGTTAGGGTAGGAGAGATCTAAACACTATCACCTATATTATCAAATGATGACCTATGTCTTTTAGACAAAGTAGTTCAGTTTCGTACAATCATTCCACAAAATATCAATCACTTATAAAATTTCGTTATTCTTTTTCTTACAGATTTCCAAAGGATATTGGGATTCGATCTGTGTGGGTTAAAGCTTTTTTTTATGCTAAATCATTCCTTGTGGCTCAAGAAATTGTGATATAAATGAGGATAGTTTAATTTTTGTCTATGACATTGACATGTGTTGTAAATTATGTTCAAAAAGGAGAAAAAAACTTATCTTAAGCCAAAAAGTAGACATAAAGTCTTATTCTTACGGTGGTTGTTCAATCCTACAGTCCTTACATTTTATGTACTTCGTGACAAATAAAATTGTTAAACCATATATCTTGTTTCTATGTTTGCTTTGCATTCCTAACAATCTTCTAATATATTACTTTTAATATTAATTAATTTTAATTTTAATAGCTAATGAGAGGTTATCTTAGAATAGCTTAGCAAGCTTTATAAAACGAGGAGAACAAATAAATAGCTATTAAGGTAAACTTTATTCGACCACAAAATACCAAATAAAAGC
Organism: Eupithecia inturbata; assembly: GCA_963662085.1. Classification (NCBI taxonomy): domain Eukaryota; kingdom Metazoa; phylum Arthropoda; class Insecta; order Lepidoptera; family Geometridae; genus Eupithecia; species Eupithecia inturbata. The sequence continues at coordinate 3,986,362 of OY759191.1, read as the reverse complement.
ATGTTGTCCTTTATGTGTATAACGCTGCTGCATCCAGTAGTGTCTGATTGTCGGACACTGTATTTTTACAGGATTTCTCAATATTCAGGTTTTTTCTAAAATATGCATCAATGAATGCATCAAGTATACGTAGTTAATTAGCCCCTGTCAAATAACAATGTACGTTAGGAAAACGAAAACCTAACTGTAGAATTTCACTTTGCAATATGTCTTTTTAAAATTACGTTTAAACATACATGTAGTGTATTTGTTATTAAAACCCTTTATTCTGACACCCTACTTGATGGGTTGTTTATGACGAAATTAAATTCTACTATACATATGTATACTAGTAAAATATTATGGCTTTCGAGACTCTACAGATAAAGAGCAAACCAATGATTCCTTATATTTAAAGTCTGTCCAACCGTTAAGACTACAGGTGAAACCAATGAATGATACATAAACACATTCAGAAATTTTTACCCTCCGCTCTTTCGGCAATTGGGTAAAAATAATCAAGTGTTCCTGGTAAACTTTAGAATTCATCGATAGTCGAATATCGATAATGTCAAGCACTAGCATATTTAATTATTGCTGCAATTGTGTTGTATACTGACAGACATCATTACGTGTGCGACTGTGTGAGTATGCGATTGTGTGCGTGTAGTTTAAGATTGTGTGCGATAATAATGTTGTGTGCGTTTATAGCGACGTGATTGAAAAGTCTATGTGTGTTACCTCACCCCCCGCTGAAAGCGGCAGAATTTTTTGGGTATGTATTGTTGCGCGTGTCTTCTCCGTTCTGGTTGGATGCTCTAAGCTACTAAGTATGGCTTGGTTATTATCACACGGCAGTAGGTACTTGTAATTTGTTTGGTTTGAACAATAAAACACGGGGGGACATCAATTTCACCAAGGAACATTATCAATAACCACAAAATATTATCTTTTGTGTTTAATATATCACAAATCACTTACCAAGTAATTCTACAGTAGATTTTATAACTTTTGCACCACCACAGAAACACGGGACTTTAGTAAAAGAAAATAAAACAAATGAAAAAAACGGTGAAAGCAAACAACAACAAGGATTTTGATGAATTGAATCAGAGATTGAATCAGCTGTTGTTAAAATTTAAGTTGAAAGTCGAGTCCATGTGTCACTGTCAAAAATCTTGACATTGTCAGCTCTTTCGTTCTCTCTTTCATAAATTTACGAAAAGACTAAGACAGAAGGTAGACTATAAATAGATAGTGAGAAAAACTGTTATTTATAAAGGTAGATAGGTACAGGTACGTAACTGCAAAAGTTATCGTTATTTTATTAATAACTAGCATTTATTTAATACCTATTTATTCATTGGTACATTGTACATTACAAAAAAATGAAACTTAATTGTTTTTATATTTGCGAACGAATGGAAGGATATTATGTTGGTGTGCCTGAGGTTTTGCGAGAGTGATGTGATGAATGATAGGAGTAATATTTTGAGTTTGTATTAATTTATTTTTAGTTTTAAAATGCATAATGTTTTTATAGAATTTTATTTGTCGGGAATCTTTATAAATGATCAATCATTATTAGTTTTGCTTATTGTGTAATTTTATGTATAAATTTTTATGTTTCATTTGTTCTTTCTTATATATGGTATTGTAATTAACTTGGTAGTGTAATTGGTTGTAATGTAATCGTGCTAGTTAATAATTAAATAAATAAATAAATTAGTCTAAGTTTGTAATTATTCTTTGTAACATAAACAAAAATAATCACAATCATATTCGTTACCTAGGTAATTTGGATAAAGTTTGGGACCTAAGACTTACACATAAGGCACTCTGAGACATTTATGACTACATTCAAGGAATAAACTGATATTAACTTTACATAAAATTAATCAAATCTACCAAAATTGTGAAGTACCTGCCCTTAATAATGACATTAAAAACTACATTATTATTACTTAAATTATTCCAAATTATCTGTCTTAAAACCAATCAATAGGTATAAAGAAATATAAATTGAAATACAATTTATTTTGTTACAATTTATCCAAAGAGTAGGTACATACGTATTTAGATACGTAGATAGGTAATTATGAGGAAGTAGGCAGGTAGGTCTACCTACGTTTAGAGTAGGTATCTATGTAGTGGTAGTCCAAAGCTGTTTCATGAAGTTAACCCAATTACATAAATAATCTGCAATAACATTACTACCTAACCTAAACTTAGGTAATCCTTCTGCTAAGAAGGCTGACAAAGGTAGAACGATAACACGACTGCTCGCCAACATAAAATCTAATTATAACCTAGATTCTAAGGTAGATAACTAAAATGGACAACAATCAAATTGCAATCAGAGATGCACAAGCAGTTTTCACTTACCAGGTCGTTGATCGTTACATTTCCGTCACAAATTGATTTTTGTGTGTGCAGTAGCACGAAAATAACCGCCCGGGAACCGCTGCGTACACGCCTTCAGTCGTGAAAATACTCTCAGGCGCCCAACCTGTCCCGCCCTAGATCAGATATACGCTAATTTACGGAATCAGTACTTCTGGTGAATAAAAATATAGCAGTACAGTATGTTTACAAACTTATGAAAAAGTGGATACGTGAGATATTAAGAAATTATGTGACTTTGTGAGAATTTGTGATTGGAGACGATCCAAGTGCATTGTGTTTTATTCGAACAAGGGCTCTTGCCCTGCGTACTTGGTAATTTTACACTTGGTTAATATTTGTCTGTATTGTACCAATAATTAAGTACCTAGCTCGTATTTATCTTTGAGTACTACCTACCTACGTACGTATTTGTGATTCAGTAGAACTTATTGAAGGTAAAATTGGTACCTTACCCATCTACTAGAATATACCTACTACTTCTATTACATACATAGGTACATACTAGGTTGGTATTTGGTACTTATAGAATTTGAGATCATACTATAGAAAGAAGGAATGAGAAATAGGTAGGTACCTAACGAGAAGAGCTGTGTGTCACAAATCGATGCATGATTAACCTGTGAATTTATCGTAAAGTAATGAATATATTAATGTAAAGTCGGTTATATAATAATAAGTAGGTTATCATCAATTAAAGAGCCTAGATCTTGTCGGTGTATGATGTAATTTCCTGCATTCTTCTCTCTCCAATGTAATGTTTTTTACTTCTATATACGACATGACATCTACTTTCTCCTTGATCTGACTCATGTAGCTAAATGCTAATGCCTACCTAGCTAATTCTTGGTCTTTCCATTCCTTGTCTTACTTCTACTTTTCCTTCTATGATGTTTCATAAGAAGTTGTCTTGTCGTTTAAGATAAGTAATAAGTAGGTAAAATACTGAATTTCATTGTTTACTACAAGCTTTATAACTATAACTAAAAATGGATTTTACTCCATTTTAATACAACACTTAATCACAAAACTTAATCACATAGATAGGTACCTACTTACTTTATCTAAAACATAATTATATAACAGTTATTTATAAAAGGAGATTACCTACGTAGAATAAAATTGAATTTAATATGTACCTTTTATAATAAAAAAAATACTATTTATTTATTGAAATTAGGCAGGACAATTTATGATCACTAAAACGTTCCATAACACACCATTAATGTAAAATCAAAAAGCTGAAATAATGAACATGTTAGTAATAAAACAAAATGAATCAACAACAAACTGATTTAAAGAATAGGATAGTCGGGGATCGTGATCATTATTGAACCAATTCTCAATGTTTATAAACCTAGTAGGTACCTACCTACCTTCATAGCATAGCTGTGTTTTGTGGGTGTTTTGATTATACCATACCTAATATAATTGCCGCTAATATTTTTTTACGATATTATAACTTCTAAGTCTAGTTATGCAGGTAGGTATAACTACCTTAAAGCATTTTGACAGTGGTCATGGACATAAACCGATTTTAATTATTATTATGTAGGAAACTACTAAGTACCTATACTTATTAAGATGATTGTCATCTCATTCATCGCGTAGGTACCTACCTACATTTTATTGAGTTGGTTTGGTAAGTTAGGCTTACACATACAAAATAAACATCCAAATCCGATTATGACGCTGAGAGACAATTCCATAATTACATCACCAAATAATTATATCTGCGGTGAAGCCGGTATATGACGTTTTGTAATGACGTCAGAGGGCCGTCTGGATCTGGAGTAGACATCAGATCCTGGCAAAACGCCAACTAAATTCTCCCAACGATTTCTTGAGAAATGGGGACGTTTCGGTTCTTCTAACATCCGAGACCACCATGATTGCTAGTTATCTGTTATGAATCAGCGGTCACTGGGTCATCTATTTTATTTTGTTTCAGCAACTGGGATGATGCTTGGTTAGCTAAACATGAACACTGGAAGCCGGAGAGCCTTAACTGGCTCTATTCATAAAGTCAGAGAATTTGAATTAGAAAAAGTAAGTTTTAACGAGCTTAGGTGTGCTTACTACATAATTTTAGCAAACGTTGAGTATGGGTACAAATCCAAGTTTAGAACATTTAGGATAACTCAAAATATTTTATTATAATTATTTTCCTATAAAAGAAATTGTTAAACTTCAACCTGCATACCTACTCGTTACTTTTTTCACCACTTGGAATATAATGATTACCACTGACTGTTAGTTCTCTTTATGTACCTACTGTTCTAAGCTTTTATATTTTTCAGGTGAGTTTGGTAGAAGAGTTTGATATTTTACAAATTGTGGGAGAAGGATGGTTCGGAAAAATCTTGCTTGTAGAGCATAGAGCTTCAGATACAGAAATAGTGCTTAAAGCTTTACCAAAACCTTATGTTTCCATAAGAGACTTTTACAGAGAATTCCATTACAGCCTACATTTAAGTGCACATAAAAATATTGTGACTACATTTGACGTAGCCTTTGAGACTGCTGGTTTTTATGTATTCTGTCAGGAATATGGACCTTTAGGTTAGTGCCTAGCATTTATGATGTTCTTGACTTCACCTAATTCCCAATTAGTTTTTAATAGCCACTACGCCAGAATTTTCTAGGATAAAAAGTACCTACCTACCTCTTTCCCGGAATACAATATATATCCTAGCTCAATTTCATTTAGATCCGTTCAGCCGTTTTGCTGTGAAAAGCAACAGACAGACAGAGCTAATTTTGCATTTGTATGCATGGAAATTTGGTTACCTCAACCTACAACAACCATGAAAAGCAAACTACAATAATTTAAATCAAACTTAAATTAAATGTTTCTACGTGCTTTGTGTTCGGTTGGACGTTAGCCAAAGTTGTCATATTTGATTAATACCACATTTGAATTTGAGCTGTATTTAAATATATATGTATTTTTTATATTTTTTATTGTAAATAGCATTATTTTATTGGCTACATTTCTTCAATTTAATCATAATTATAACCAAGCTTAACCATTTATTAATTTTCAGGAGATTTGACTTCGAATATGCTAGATACGGGCATCGGTGAAATCCATACAAAACGAGTAGCAAAGCAATTATCAGCTGCGTTAGACCATCTCCATCAAAGAGATTTAGTCCATCGAGACGTGAAACTCGACAACATTCTCATATTCAAATCTGATTTCTCTAGAATCAAGCTTTGTGATTTTGGAGAGACAAGAAAAATCCAATCAGTTGTAAAAAGAAGAAATGAATGGCTTCCATATTCACCACCCGAAGTACTTAAATTATCTATGGATAGCAGTTACAAGTGAGTTATTTTTAGATTTGCTTTCACTACGTTGAGTAGACACGAGTAATATAGCTATTATTATAGCTGGATTTTTATGTTCAGATGGAGTATTTAAACAATGGCATTTATTGATGGGTTTGTTTAGTTAAAATAACTAAAGTATAATCAAATATTATCGCTGTGTGTTTCAGAGCTTTAATAAGTCATGATGTTTGGCAATTTGGCATAGTTATTTTCATTTGCCTCACAGGGTGTTTGCCTTGGCAGAAAGCAGCGTTCGATGATCCTCGTTATACAAGGTATAATAAAACACGCGATCAGTTATGAAATTGTTTTTGAAGTGTGTTTAAATATTAAACCTAAGTATGATATTTATATTTACATAAGATAAATATTCATTATGAAAACAAGCTTAATCATTTTCAGTTATTACAGCTGGTATAACAGCTCAAATCCACTGAAAAAACAACCGAAGCTTTGGAAAATGGTTTCATCGAGAGCTCAAAGGATGTTCAAGAAGTTTATCGAGCCACGGGAGGAAAAAAGGTCTTCAAATTTTTTGGAACTTTCCCGATACTATGATGACCGCTGGATGGCTAAGGGATACACAGATAGAGTTGGTAAGAAGCAGTCACATGATACCTACGTTCCTTATTTTTATAATCACTCAGGTAGGTACATTATCTTTAATCTAGACTTTTTTATTAACTACCTATAACTATGTAACATATTTATTTTCAGCTGGTGGAGATATAGACGAGCTATGTCCATCAATGTACAGTTTTCACAGTGATCCTAATGAAAAAAATATATTATTAAAGCACTTCAGAGATAATGGTATTGAAACGACAGTTGATCGCCAAGCTAAAAAACAAAGAATACGAGACTGGATTCAAAATAGTGTTATAGAAGAAGCAGATGAAGAGGTACCTACGATGTTATTTAAATGACAATAATGAATGAAAATTACCTACAATATACAAGGAATGATAATAACTACTTTTTGTTTTAGGAAGAAGATGATCAAAATACTTATGAAGACAGTGATACAGAATTAGAGCATAGAGCAAGAAATCATCCTATAGATGAAGCTCATCGGGTTACCCTACGTTTTGATACTGAAAAGCACATAAATCCTCGGACTGGAGAAGTTATCGATGGTCACAATCATCAACAAGTGGAAAAAAATCCTCTATCATATGATGTACAAAATATTGAGCCGGTAGCCCCTGACAACGTAGTGCGAAGATATGGAGTTAAAGAGGAAGACTCTTCACACAGTTCTACAAAAGATAGTGCTTATGGCTCAATGGACGCAAAGGGTCCCCCTAGAACTACTTATAAATATGACTCAAGATATGCGACGACGTCAATAGATAGCAGCTTGAAAAATTCTCCAAGCAGGTCGATAAGTGCAGCCTCAATAAACCAACCAATACCCTCGTCGTCGCTGAGCACACACGCACAGCGTATTCAAAAAAGTGATGAAGTTTATTCAAAAGAATTAGAGAGCATAAAAGGCAGCTCATCGACACTCCATTCCCTAGCAAATTCTTCCCGATCCAACAGCCTCCAAGTAACACGGAACAGTTCTCTAGATAGTCCCTCTACTACTAGCAGTGAAATGGCTCCACATACTGATAACAATATTAAGTCGACGAGACACAATAACCCAGTAATAACACAAAACGGGTTTAGCCCGGGCAGTAGTATACAAAACAAACCAAAATATGTTTCTATGAAAAGTACAGTCTATGACAATGTAAATACTCGTACCGATACCAACAGTTTATTAGATGGAACTCCTTACAACAGTCAAAGCCCCTATACATCTGTGATGAATATTGTACAAGGACAAATCAAAATAAGCCCCCATGAAAATGAAATGAATAGAAATGTTGTTAATGTATCTGTAACACCATTAACGCGCAGTAAAAAATGAAAGTGCTCAATAATAATGTATTGTAATAATGTTTAGTTAAATAGGTATAAAAGGTAGGTAGGTATTTATGTTTTTGAAGAGTATTCATTCATCATCATCATAACCTATGTTATTCTATAATAGGAAATATGAATATATAAAAGAACAAGCGATTTTCTGTGGACAACGCCCAGCCCAAACCGCTGAAGCTAGATAGCTGAAATTTGAAAAGCAGATACCTGTTACTACGCAACCTCCCTGGGATTTTTGGAAATCCCACCCCTAAGGGGACGGGGGTGAAAAGGGGATTGAAGTTTGTTGGTGCTAATTACGTATAATCCCTCTTTAAACTACCCAACCCCATCTTTAAGTTCATTAAATTATTGTAACCGTACTTAAAGTAAAACCCGTTTTTGTAGGTACTTTTTTTACTGTTCCCTATCTTTTACAAGTTGTAGGTAAACCTAACTTACAGTCTATCAAGTAAAATATAAAGGAAGTCCCTATAACCTTATACATCATTTATATTAAAGATCTTTTTACTCACAATTTGTTTTATTTTATCATCCAGAACTCCAGAATAAGGTAGATTAACTACCTAGGTACGTACTCAAAAAAACTGTGTATAAGATGCATAAGTACTTTATCAAAATCAATCATTCATACCAGGTTCTAAAATAAATTATTAATAATTGTCCCATTTTTAGTACCTGATAATGCCTACCCTTAAAGGTACAAGATAAAAAATATTGGTAGGTACAAAAGGAAAAAACTTTCACACTCAGTCTTAATATTGGTATCATGGTACCATTTGCATAGATAACTTAGAAGCTTAGCGTATAATAACCGTTAATGGTGTCGCAACACTATGCTAGAAGTCAATGTCAGCTTCGTTCACAATGACGTCAAAACAAGACAGTCAACTGTAAAAGTGTAAAATGTAGAATTGTGTCAAACCAATATGCAGCAGAGCCAAAGATAGAAGAAGAAGAATGATTATTGCCGAAGTTGCGAGGGATTCGTAAAAAGTCCATTGAGCTTTGAAGAAAATAACGGAAAAAAAATATCCTGTGAATTTAGAACTGCTAGATGTGATGTAATTAACAATATAAAAATATTGTTATTTTCTCAAAAAGAAACAGTGTAACGTTGTACCGGAAATAACAGCAAATCGTAGAAAATATGAACCATAACCTCCACTCAGAGTTAATGTCGATAATAGTAAATTCTAGCTGATTTATCATTTTCTTATATAGAAGAAACAATGCAGAAACTACAAGACAGTGTCTTTACTTTAGCGAAAACAACAAATCTTTCGCCGGCTGTCTTCAGTTTTCTTCAACCGACAGATGAGTTTGGCGGTGTGTAAAACTTGTTTATGTACGACAATATCATTCATTATTTATAGTGCATGATGATCACATGGGATGCTTTCAGATAAAACACCTCTCGGCGGCATTCTCAAGGATACGAAACATGGCTGGCTGGCACTGGGCCCTAAGTTCTGTGTTGTTGATCTAAGAACTGGGATGAAAGTTGCTGCGCGTACTTTTGGAACTACACTCAGGTACCTATTTAATTTTCTTCTTATTTGTCATATAACCTAAATAAAGCCATTTGAGCCATAAATTCACTATGCTAACTCACATAACAGTCTTACTGAGTAAGTATGGAGACCTTATGTGTATGACCTCCTGTGCTCACATCACACGTTCAATTCTTCAATTTCAGCAATAATGCTGTAGTAACCAGTGTAGAAGAACTACCGACTCCGCTGACAGAGAACTCTAGACAGCTGATCATAAGTTTGCAGAGTGATGACATCAGCATCATTGTTGTGCTCAACATCAATGGATCTCAAATACTTAGATGCATTCAAACAGGTAAATAACTATTGCTTCGACTTTTGGTTTCTCAGTTTTGTAAAATAAATAATGCTGGACAATTCACATAGCATCTATCTATATATGTAGCCCCAAGCTAAGCAGAGCTTGTGTTATGGGTACTAGATAATTGATATACATAATACACTACATACATATGTAAATTTGTTATTATACATAAAAATATCCAGAATACCCAGATCAAATATCTCGTACCTAGTATAGTTTTGTAAAAGCTTGAAAATAGTATGTAGAATATGAAACACATAATAATTCATTACAGTTATCTGTATGCACAAAGAAATTAAAAAAAAAGAATTACTATCAAATAATAAAAACAAATTAGAACTAGTATTTACAATTAAAACAATTAAGCTAACTGCAGACAGTTGCAAACAATCTACAGGTAGCTCAACTGATCCATATCAATACCAGTTGGAAGTGTCCCCAAGACGCTGGCTGCTTTGCCCCGCTTTACCCATAGACTTGATTAGTCTTGGGGTGTGTTGTATCCCTTTCTTAGGGATAACATTTACTAAGCTAGAGTGGTAATTGATTGTTTCCTAATAAACCAGATACCAACCAGCTCTCGGGTCATGTGTCGCTTCAACCAGACACTCAGATAACTTTTTAAAAACCTGGAGAGCCTCGATACCCCACGGTCCTAGGGTCTCGACCCCAAAGGGCGCAAATGTGTAAGCTCTGTCGAGACCTGCATATTTGCGGCCAAATCTGCCGCCACACCAACCCTCACGGATGTCCTCGAAAGATGGAAAGGCGCAAGTGTGTCGACGCATGTAGCGTCCCACACAATAGACCTTCCCAACTCCCATGGGACTAGTGTCATGCCAACAGACCATTCGGTTCTAGAATAGCTGGTACAAAGGCGGATGATGTCATTAAATTTGGCATGGCTGATATCCGACCGGCGCGTCGGCGTTCCTAGTACACGATAATCCGTGAGGACCAAGCTGTAAAGCAGAATTAACGCACTGGCATTGATGAGGCACGCTACACCTTGCACCCAACCGAAGACATGGTGCGATACGGAATGTTACGGGATCCAATAAAGTGTCAGTGTTGAAATGATCCAAAACAGAAATCCATTGGTCATAATTCTTGAGATAAATAGATAAGATAATTCATTATCCAAAACCTGATACCTAAAACAGTTTTTTCATAAATGGAGGATATAATAAAAATAAATATATATTGTTCTTTATTTACTTGATCATGTTTCAGATGTGGTTGTAACTCAGCTAGCCATCTGTGATGAAGCACCTGATGGGATGTTCTCATGTTTTGATGGCATTATCGTGGCTGGCACCAAAAGAGGAGAGATCTTTGCATTTGATCTTAACAGGGCTGCCTTGATTCAAGGTATACATATTTTAGTTCCAGATTACTAATTCGCTTAATGTTTCAAAAATAACAACTCCTAACATAAAGTAAAATTAACAAAAGGAAATAGTCTATATTTGTTGGCAATTTTATCTTCATAATTACTTCTTTCTTACTACTGAGAGTTGTGGCGTGTACATTTGTCATTAGATATAGTTTTAGTGTTTTTGTCATTTGTCTATCCTGTTAATGATAATTCAACACCATGTTTACAGCACTCAAAGACATATCACAAGGCTACGAACACCTCATCCAAAATGAGCTAAAGCCAACCAACCTAAGCTTCTTACCCCTGGAATCTATAAACCGTATAGACGAGCAAAGAGAACTTGCCTTGGAAAATGACCATCATTTAGCAGTACTACTCAATGAAAATTCTTTTATCGATAGCCAGTATATATTTCGTAACCCAGATGGTTCAGTTCGGATGAAGGCTAAAAGAGACCACATAAGAGTCACTGTTTTGGAGTATATTCCCCAAACAGGGAGTGTTGCCGTGGGTTTCAATTTTGGAGCTTTCCAATTATGGAATCTAATGACGCTGGATTTGGAGTTTACATCACAAGTCAATGTTGAGTGCTTGCCGGTCACACACTTTGGATTTCAGGTATTAACACATTTTTAAAAGTTTCATTTCCTTTTAAGGTGACATTGCGCTGCTACACCACCAAAATATCCGTGAGCTTTGTCAGTCAATAAAAAAACATTATAAACAAGCAGAGTGAATTTGGCTTGATTACGATTTTCAACTAAACACACTCCCTAGAAAAACGCAGCTCCCCACAAAAACGCAGCTCCCCACCCGACACGCGTAAACCAGTCCGGAAACAAGATGATGACTCCCTAGAAAAGCTGACGGTTGCTGTTTGTGTCGAACAAGAAGCAGAACCATCACGTGAATATTATAAATGCGAAAGTTTGTATGGATGTTTGTTACCTCTTCACGCCAAAACAACTAAAGGTATTGGGCTGAAATTTCGCAAAGTTCTAGACCTGGAATTTATATTCCAGACCAGTCTAATATACTTTTTATCCCATAAATCAGTTCTTATGGGATAGAAATAACCTTAAAACGTTTCCATAGAAACAAAACGTGCGAAGCCGAGGCCACGCGGGTAGAAACTAGTAATTAATAAGCTGAAGTTGTAGAAATATTGTGAATGTGTTTATTTTATTTCTAGGAGCCCTGTGATGATCCAAGAGCTTTCTGCTATCTTTGGGTTATATTCTCCCCTGTGGACAGATTTGAGGAGGAAGAATTTCCATTGGCTGTGATGTACTCCCTTACTTACCAGGGGAAAAGGATGATATCAGATACCAAGTGTCTTTATCAGGTACATACTTATTTTTCTTTACTATCTTGTACTTTGTATTTGTATTTATTTTTGTTATTTATGACATACATATCTCACGCTGTCGAATATTGTTCTCTATCACAAATCTACGATTTTCTCGAAAATTTAAAATTGTAAACACCACTTGCACTTTCATTTCTTGAAAGAGATGCAAATGGGTTTCAAAAGTAGTTTGTTAATTTTTATCACAATGATTCATTTGCTTTATTCTTAACACTACAATTTCCGCATATTGTGAAGATATGAAGAATTAATGATATAACGCTGCAATTTTTGCAGGATTTCTCATCAGCAACAATAAGATTCCAAGTGGATTTGAGTACTGGCAATAAAACACCACTGCTGGGTGGCAAATGCATCTCCTGTCACACTTACTCCATCAAATCAGGTCTTGGGGATGAAGGAGAGGACAGTAAGTTATATAGCGTATTTAGGGCCAATTTTTCCATACTCAGATAAATATCCAGGTAGCATTTATTCGACGAATAGCAATATTCATGGTTTTTCAATGGTCTGATAGTAGATAACTGTTGAATAAGGCCCATACCAGAGGAATAAAGTTACCTGCTTCTTGAAGGGCCGGATAGGGTTTTATCTCCCCGTTAAGTATGACGTTTTAGGTTATTTTTGACAGTTTCGTTGGTTTTGTTTTGTTTATTACGACGTACGTCGATTTGTTATGATTAGGTACCTATGATAAATGTGTTTGAAGCAAGGAAGAACGTGAAATCCCTAATTATTTATATCCAACTCATGACAGTCTAATATTTTTAAATTCAGCTGCCAAATATTTAAGTGATAATGGTGCTTTTGGTAATGAGATTGTACTTGGTGATAGTGGATACTGGTTGAATAATTATTTGTTGACACCCCTCAGCAAACGAGCCGAGCAATGAATCTCATAATCTAACCAGAAATGTCATTGAAAGATTGCTATTCTTCTCACACATTGAATACAGTACCTGTGCACCTCGCTTGCAAACGGATAGTGTGAAGTTGGCTAGCATAAACCACTGATTCTCTAGACAATAGACGATTGAAAAATAGAAAATATTTATTCGCCTGATAAACAAAGACATAATTTTACAGGCTAGATAGCTATTCGACGACTTAACTGAGGATTGAAAAATCGACCATTAAAAATATTCTTAGACCCCGACGGCTTTTGTCCGAACCGTGCAACAATTTCATAAAACATAGCTAATGTGGGGACAAGATATTCCCATTTGACAGATCATCAAAAAATTAAGCGGGACTTTGTAACGGCGCGGCGGCCACATGTTTTCTTTTCTTTTACGTAGTTAGAACGAGACTATTGACATCTTTCTCCAGTTATTGAATGTTAATGGAAAGTAAGAAAATTAACGATTTACTTTATATAATAAACCTGTACAAACATAATAATTAACTATGCTTTTAAAGAAACTAGATCGCTGTAAACCGCTGCATGCGGGAGCGCAGAGCTGGTCATTGTGGCGATTTCTGGGGAGATCTATGTCCAGCAGTGGAATGCCATTGACTGAGATGTTGATGATGATAAACCGAAGTTGTTACAAGGTCACTTCAGTGTACACGATTTATTTGTAAACAGTAAGGATGTTACCCAAAATATCGACAGTTATTCAGTAAAGAAGGAGTTTTTATTCAGGAATTCGTATCAACCTCTTTGCTTATTTCTTACTCAAAGGCTAATTTTGAACAAAATTAATTAATTGAGATATTCCTGACAACAATGGAACTTGCGCGAAATTGCACCACTGCTTTAAACAAGAATCTGGTAATGGTGAACCTCTAATATCAGTGACGCAACCAAGAGAAAGCGACTTCTTCAGAGAGGTCAGACCTGAACAAGCTATTTGCGAAGATGGTACGGCGTGACCTTCGGAGCTCCAATACACGCCGCATTGAAGAGGCGATAGAGCGAAACCGAGGGTTCAAAGTATTCACTCAGCAGCTTGGCAGGAGCCACCTGACGAAAATTAAAACGAACGGCGGGCAGACCGTATTGTCGAAGCCAGATATATCCGTCGAGATAGAGGATTTTTATGGCCGTTTGTACGCTGCTCATACCCCTCGTTATCGACGAGACGACCACGATTCCAGAGCCACCCTGACACGCCACTATACCGACGAACTGCCTGATATCAGTCAAGACGAAATCGTGTTAGCTCTGAGGCAGCTTAAAAATGGAAAAGCCCCCGGTGAGGACGGAATTACATCACAGCTTCTGAAAGCCGGAGGAGCCCTTGTAATACAGGAGCTACAGAACCTCTTTAACACCGTCCTTCACACATTACAATACTAAACAAGTACAAAAAAAACACATTACATTACTTGCACTGTTGAATACCTACATATATGACCCTCGATATAGTCAGTATTAAGTTCTTGTTTTATGTATTGATAGTGCAATAAAGTTATAATCTATCTATCTTTAAGTAGTGATATAATTTTTGTTTCTAGGTGTGCTGAATCTATGTCAACTGGTTTGGGAGAGCTGGGGTGAAAACTCAAACAGTCCAATGCAGTATGGAATGCTTTTGTTTGATTTGGACCAGTGGTATAAAGATCAGATGCCTTGTAAGAATTCCTATTACATTTTATCGTTAAAGTCTTATGCATGCTGTGTCGGCCTATAAGAGGTTGGTCCACTTAGCGTCACTTATTTAAAAGTTATGTACCTACCTACCATGTAAGTTGGTGTACTCGTTGTAGGCTAACCTAATTGTTAAAATAAATAAATACTTAATTACTAATTAATTACGCTTTTCTTGGCAAGGCAGACCACCTGCCCAGTGGTCAGACGACAATGTTAGAATAGCTGGAAAGGAGTGGATGTGGTTGACCTAGCAGTAGATGCTCACGGGCTGAATAAATAGACAGATTCTTGCCAAATAGATGACTTAGGAAGTTGATAATCCTTGAAATATATCATCTTAATTATATAAAAGAATAAGCGATTTTCTGGTAACAACGCCCAGCCCAAACCGCTGAAGCTAGACAGCTGAAATTTGAAAAGCAAGGTACCTGTTACTACACAACCTCCTAAGGGATTTTTGGAAATTCCAAAACTCTTAAACCAGTGGCCCAATTAGCCTGTAACTTACGGATAATACTAAGAATACAAAGCTATTGAACACGTGTTTCATTATTTTTTCAAAATTTTCCTTAAAATGGGGTAAATCGGGTTATTAATGTTTGTGATTCTTAATTCGGCTCCGTACTGTAATGTCTGTAACTTTTTAATGGACAATCCACACAGCATCATCTAGCCCCAAGCTAAGTAGAGCTTGTGTTGTCGGTACTAGATGAGATGACTGATATACATAATACAATACATTACATACATAGATATTTTTTAGTATATATAGAAAATACCCAGAACACCCGGATTTGCAGATCGTTCAAACATTTGTCCCAAGGCGGGAATGGAACCCGCATCCTCCTGCGTCGCAGGCGGACCTTCGCCCGCCGCGCCACATCGGTCATCAATATGGATATTGCTTTGTGTAGATATGGATGTTGCTTCACAAATGATCCATTAAATGTTTCTTCCAGCATCATACCGCGTCGAAAGCAACGCATTCCTCTCAGCATCATCCTGGTCCGAACTCTCTGGCGGAAGCGGTAGCGTGGCTTTACACGCGAGACTCGATCCTGCGTCCGTCACTCCCTACTCGCACGCCACTAGACTGGAAGAGCATTTCTACCCCAACTCACTGCAGTTTAGTAAGTTAACTTTTCATGCAAAAACTTTGAATAATACGAGACCGAGAGGGAACCCTACTTACTTGCACCACAAATATCGAAGGTACACAATAATGCCTTACAACTACAAATATCTGATATACTGTTGGACATATCACAAACCTACACGCACCACTCACATATACTCTCTCATACACATGTACCACGCTCACACACCACACACACACACATACACACACCACACACGCACGTAACCTTATTATGTTTAATCTAGATTAGTTGCTTTTTAGATATTTTTTGTCTTTATATGGAACATAATTAATTTACTAGCGGAGGAGGGCGCTGACTCTGCTACACAGTTTTTAACTTTTGCGGTAGTCAGCCCACAATTGTACCCTAAATATTAAGTTCGTTCTTAATAAAGATTTTTTGTATTTGTTTTGTATATATAATCCTAGCTCTACACTACACATTTTCAAGACAATCAGACATACATTATGATGTATTAGAGCTTTCATGGTTTGCTTTGTCGAAAGCCTTGCTGAAGACAGTATAACAATCACATTATGATCTGACAGCTTCTAATTCTAAGCGACGGGACTGAGATCTGCACTGACGTCACATGGGAGCGTATATCCTCTTAACAAGGCCCTAACCAGCTCAACTCTTTAAAGTAGCGGAAAGTATAATCTAAACATGTTTTTTTTTTATTTGGCACCTAAAACCCATAAATTAAGTCGACTACTATACCTTAATAAATAAATAAATAATGCTGGACGATCCACACAATTAATCTTACTCTTATTTGATTCTTTCGTATATTTTCAGACTGCATCTGCTTGAACACGTCAGAAGTGTGCGTGTTAACTACAATAGGCATTCAACGCCAGATTATCAGCTCGCTGGAACTAGTCGGTCCGAGCGTGCTTTTGAGCCCTGAGCGACTGTACGCCGCGTGCGTCGCTTGCGGTCTACAGCCGTTATATGCGACACAGCATTCTAACCTCTCCAAGGTACTTTTAGTGTGGTGTTCTCAAAGGGTACATTACCGCTCTCATTTATAGTTTACATTACATGCAGTCTGGAGCCGTTATATGCACAGCATTCTAACCTCTCTAAGGTACTTTTAGTGGGGTGTGTGGTCCTTAGAGTACATCTTAGTACCGCTCTTATTTATAGTTTACATTACAAGCGGTCTACAGTCATTATATGCGACGCAGCATGCTAACCTCTCTCAGGTACTTTTAGTGTAGTGTTCCCTAAGGATACATCTTATTACCGCTCTCATTTATAGTACATGACATCACATCATCGTTTGCAATTGAGTAACCCTGCTGGGCATCGACACAAGACGCCTACCTATGATATGAAGGATAGATTGACGGGCTAGCGCGAGGCCTCTGTTGTGTGGACTGGACACAAAAAAATATTTTCTTTTTTATGATGAGCAAAAAGTCTTGAAGTCTATTGTGATGTTAAATAACTATTATATTTCAGGAAGAACAACGTAGATATCTGCTCTCCGTCGCGCTTGAAGCCCGACTGGCGAGGTTTCTAAAGCGATGCGCCCACGACTGGGCCACGGGCAGCCATGGTGGCGTCGGCTGCACTCTGCCGTCCCTGGTAATTTGTACTTTATAACTATCACGATAGAGCACAGTTTCGAACCGATGCTCTCACGACTGGGCCACGGGCAGCCATAGCGGCGTGGCCTACACTCTGCCGTCCCTGGTAATTTGTACTTTACAACCATAATTAAAAAGTACAGTCTTGAAACTTGAACTTTGAAGTTGGTTAATAATTAGATCAAGCTTTCAAAGTGTTCCGGGCTTAAAACGACAACCACACCCAATTTTTTTAAGCATGCTAAAGTATTTAAAACCTGTAACTCTTACGTTATGGTATAAAATAGACTGCACTTCTTCATTTTCCAGGTGGATTGGTGTTGGAAGCGAGCTATAGAACTGAAGGAAAATGCCAAAGAACTGACAGCGCCCTTGTTCGTATCCTCAGCATTGCCTGATAGGAACATAGTGAGGTGTTTGGAGCATTGTGTGCAACAGCTGACGCAGCTGACTGGGCTTATGGATGCTGTGCTGACTAAGTGCTGCAATTTAGTTGTTCCTGATGGTGAGTACACTTTTTGTTTATTTAAAACTATCTAATCTTTTATGGCCATTTTGTAGCATTAAAGTTTTATCTTTTAATTTAACAAAGTTTTTATGGTGTTTGTGTACGTACTATAAGGTAAGTTACGATTGAGTTTAAATTTTAATGCCACAAATAAAGACTTCTTATTCTTACAAAATCATTAGGGCCTTTTTCACACATCTGCACAAAGTGTTCCAACCCCTACCCAGCACGAACAAACACCATGATGATGATGATATTGAAACTACCTCAAATCAGCTGTATAAATGTGCCCACCCTTAAAAAGCGTCTCACCAAAGGAACCCGCAAAATAAATACGAAATTTAGATGATAGCAAAGCACCGGGATACTACCATATAGATGATGTTCTCCTAAAAAACCTACCACACAAAGAATTACTATTCCTGTGTTACATATTCAACGCTTGCCTGGGACGACAAACGTTCCCTGGACAATGGAAAATACCACAGGTCGTAATGATACCTAAACCAGGAAAAACCGGCCAGGAGGTCGCGTCATACAGATCCATCAGCATACTAGCAGGTAAATAGCTTGCAAAAAATCATTCTATCTAGAACGCGACATCACTTGCAAGACATCATACCCAAGCATCAGTTTGGCTTCAGGAAGGGACATGGCACAATAGAGCAAGTACACCGACTCGCAGACACTATAAACCGAGCTCACGAGACTAAAAAATACTGTTCAGCCATCCTCCTCGACATAAGCAAAGCATTCGACAAGGTATGGCACAATGGGCTCCTGTACAAAATAAAGCAAATGC
Source organism: Eupithecia inturbata (assembly GCA_963662085.1). Taxonomy (NCBI): domain Eukaryota; kingdom Metazoa; phylum Arthropoda; class Insecta; order Lepidoptera; family Geometridae; genus Eupithecia; species Eupithecia inturbata. The sequence continues at coordinate 3,967,465 of OY759191.1, read as the reverse complement.
TACCACACTCATACTTCCTCCAGGTCCTATTTGGAAAATTGATGCTTTGAAGTGAAATTTATTAAACAACAATCAAAAATGCACAAAATAGAATAAATAAATATATAAAAAAAAATTAGAACCAGGAGTGCCACAAGGTAGCATCTTGGGACTAGTCTTATGCAACATATTCACAGCAAACCTGCCGACCTCAGACAACACAACCACAACTGCGACTTACGCAGATGATACTGCCCTACTCTCAGGCCACGCTGCTGATCCCAAAGTAGCATCGCACAACCTACAAAAGCATCTTACAAAGGTCGAGGAATGGCTTAACAAGTGGTGCATAAAGGCCAATACAGATAAGTCTGTGCAAGTCCCCTATACGCTTAGACGAGAAACATGCCCACTTTACTCTCTACAATAACCCAGTTCCACAATCCGACTGTTTCAAATACCTGGGGATATACCTGGACCTGGCTGATCGGACGCAAATCTCATCTTTCTGACACCAGTAAATGAACAGTCTACTAAATCATCATAAAGCCAATCTGGACCTATGTGATTCAACTTTGGGGTTCAGCTAGCAATAGCAACATCGAGATTCTTGAGAGATTTTAAAGTAAGACATCAGAAATTTAATCATCGCCACACATGAGCAACAAGCATATGTATATGGACATCAAAATGGCTACAGTCAAAAAAGTAAAATTCAACTAAGACTCGATACACATAGAAACCAACTCGCCGCCACCCTCCAAGGATCTGGCAGCATCAAATTTTCCATACTGAAAAGACAGAGCATCCCTGACCTGGCGACTAGATACTCAGACAGAGATCGAGAGTTGACTCAATGGACTACACTCTCTCTAAATGACACAGGACATATATAATCGGACAGCAGAAAGGATTATTCATTTAAAATCAGATAGCCAAGCAGCAGCATACAGAAGAAAAAAAATATATGGGTATTTTTAAAACTTGCTGAATTTGACGTCTGGACTTCCAAATATTCTAAGCCTCAGGTCTCTTCTGTAACTCACTCACTATTAACCTAACGAATACAAAGTGCCAGCGTCTGACACACTCTAATGTGTCAAGATAGAAGTCAATTTAAATAATATGAATCGAAATTTTTAAACCCCTTTGTATTTTCAGCTCTAAGCGAAATGGAAGAGAAACACAAAGGCATCGGCACAGTATCCCTATACTTCCAAGTAGTGCAATGGTTCCTACGAGTCGGCCTGCTGCCGGAAAGAGTGGACGGCTCTGAAGCCATGCCGTACCCTAATGTGCAACTGTACGGGAGTTATAATAAAAGGTAAATTGAACATTATACAGAAGTAATAGAACAACAACGTCTAATAAGGACCGTATGTATGTATGGCGCGTCGCTCAATAGAGAAGAGTCGAGGCGCTGCTGCCGAAAAAGCGGCACCCAGCGTCTACGTTTTCTTTAGAAATAAATTGCAGAATCGCGTCACGGGCGAGGTGAAGGCGCGGCGGGGGCGTCTTCCCAGCCTGCATCGCCACAGTCATTGTCATTTTGAAGGAATTTGTATGAAGGAAGCACATCTGCATGCTCCTCGACTCTACATAGAGATCACACCTCGACCGCGCCGCGACGAGCCTAAGGGACGTGCTTCGTGAACCATCAGAAAAACAGTTTTCCCCTATTATGTTACACCATCTGTGTCTATGTACAGTACTGCTTCTAAATATTGATGTGGAGAGTGATGTGTGCGAATCTGATTTGACCAGCACATTGAGCTTTCTTTCTTTCTTTGCACCTTCCCGTTAAGATGAGTTTTTGGAGGTTGTTTCGAGCTTGCAGGCTACTGAACAAAATCTCCAGTATCCTAATAGTCCCCAATACCATGGAACTCGGTAGAAAGTCATGGTTTCGACCACGATGATGCCAACCCCTTATTTATTAGAAAATATTGTATTTTTCACAGGCGTCTTAAATTAAACCGCATTCAAGACAACGGTAGTTCACATAAGAACAGTGCACATACGTCTTGCTGCCTGCTATACATCGATCAACTGTTGGAGCAAGAGTTCGGAGGACAGAGAATACACCAGTGAGTACTTTTACAACCACAGACAGCAGGATTCTGTGGAGTAAGATTCAGAAAGTTTCGGGTTGGCAGAGGCAGACTGTTTCTTTATTGTATGGAATCGGCGTAGTTCCTAGTCGGCACGGTAGATGCGATGTACGAAATGCCATACAAAAATGGAATTTCTCGAAGTCAAGCCGTTACAATCGAGAAACCGAACTCGGGGCATACATACATGCAGTCTCTCTTAAATAGGTTGAAAAAAGAGGGACATAGATTTTTTAGCTGTGATTTCAGTATTTAACTGGACTGATGTAAAGTTAGCGGAAAACTCGAAAAAAAGTCCGCCTGAGACGCACAAGGGTGCGGATTAATTTCCCGCCGCGGGAAGAATGTTTATAATCTGGGGATATTTGTTTCTGGACAAAATGAAGTAATAATTTGGCGTGTTTTAAATTAATTCCAATTCCGGTTCATAGATATTCCTTTGTCTCGGATGAACGAAAACACCCCTACCTTACTTTCCCTGACCGAAGGTCTATGTTCACGTGCAAGTCTAATTTAGTTTGATGACACTGTTGACGCCCGTTACGATGGAAACTATTAATTAGGTGATAAAGAAATTATCATATTCTGAAGAATTTTTACAAACCTACGTTTTACGTCGCACATAGCAATTCCTCGAGGATCAAACTTATACCTCAAAATATTTTTTTATACAACAACGAAAGAATCATCAAAATCTATTAACAATTGCCGCAGACATCACCAAAACTGTGGTAGCTAGACGTGATTCTCCAAAAATATTATGTTGCTTTTTAAGTTTAACGGGATAAATACTAATCCCTCGGGAATAAAATTTTTATGGGACCACCTCGGGATCATTCTCTATACAATAGTGAAAGAATCAGTAAAATCGGTTATCCATAGGCGGAGATATCAAGTAACATACATACATATGTACATAAAAATAAAAAACAAACAGACGAACTGAGAACCTCCTCCTTTTTGAAGTCGGTTAAATGAAGACACATGAAAGAATTAAGTAGCTTATCGGTCACTATGCCCTTTTACAGCAGCATATGAGTACTTGGACATACCTTTTCATTTATTTATTAATCATTTTAGTTTGACTATTATTTCTTTTTTAATTTTTAGAATAGTCATGTCTGTTTTTTTTTTCTTTTCTTGAACAATTCCTTTTTGTTGTCCCTATGTCAAAAGTTTGTGTGTGATTGTTATAGTATAAATTATATAGAGTGTAACAACATCAACTGTAACATGTGTAGTAACTATGGTGGATTAAAATAAATAAAAAAAATACAAAGTCATCAGGTACCCATATCAAGCTGTGCTTACTTGGGCCTAGAAGATAAATAAATAATAATAATAAATAATGCTGGACAATCCACACATCATCTAGCCCCAAGCTAAGCAGAGCTTGCGTTATGTATGAGTTATTACGATGTGTGAAAATGTCGATGGTGAATGCAAAATCCATCTATCTATTTCAGAATGTGGATAAAAGGAGGCAGCGACTGTGGCGGACTATACCCGCCTCCCTCGCTATACGCTCTCCTGCGACTTTACCTGTTACCCGATATAGCGGAGGAACACAAGCATTCGCTAGTGCTGTACCTGCTTGTAGATTATTCTATGATCTATGATGATGTGCGGTAAGAATGGATTTACTCTAGTCCATTTCACGTAGAAAATGTTCCAGAATAGTTCGCATTTACTTCATATTACTTCATCAACACCAGCAAATTTTGCTTAAGGGGCGACTCCAGAACCTGTGTGTATAGTTTTTTAAGTAATTGCAATAAACATTTCTTATTTTTTATATCACGCAATTAAAACAGTCTGAGTTAGAAATCATAACTTATACATTAAAAAAATGTATATTTATCCATACTAATATTGTAAATTCGAAAGTAACTGTCTGTCTGTTACATTTTCACGCCTAAGGGTTGGACGGATCATAATTAATTTTGGCAGGGAGGTAGGTGGTATACCGGGGCCGGACATAGGCTACTTTTTATCCCGGAAAAGAGCGTGCGAAGCCGCAGGCAGCAACTAGTATTTTATAGTTCCAAAATAATTTCAGTCCTATGTGATTCAATTACGCGTGGAACAAAGATAAAGTGACCCTTCGGGAAAGGGAACGGTTTCTAAGTGAACTGGACTATAGACATTGGATTATTTTAAACTAGCTCCTGCCAGCGCCTTAGCACGCCTTTTTTTTTGCTTAAAAGTATATGTTGTTTTAGGTCCAGAACTTTGTGTGCGAAATTTCAGCTCATTATTATCATCTATTTAGTGACAACGAAAATTACAATTCAATAATAAAAACAAATTAGAACTAGTATTTACAACTGAAACAATTAAGCTAACTGCAGACTTTTGCAAACAATCTACAGGTAGCTCAACTGATCCATATCAATACAAGTCGGAAGCGTCCCCAAGACACTGGCTGGCGACGCACGCTCTATTTAGTAGTTTTGGAGTGAAGGATAAGTTAGAAATATTAGCATTAATTCTACGTTATTGTTCTTGCAGGTATGAAACTGTTATACGTAGACTGATGCAGTTCCCTACGATGTTTGGGCTCAGTAACACGGCTATAAAGGCGACGCAGGCGTTCTGGCATCTCGATCATCGAGATTTTGATGTAAGTATAGTTTTCTTAGACTTTCCACTAACGTAGCATTATAGTTTTGTCGTTCACACTTTCATTGGCCATGACCAGACCCCGTTATCTACGTAGCAGATTGGTGGCAGACAGTTGTTAGTGATGTGAATTTTTTTTCCAAATAAATTATTCAAGAAGGAAAGGAAACCAAACTTATATTTTTTATGTACATGACATTCAAAATAGATTATTAAAATTAGTTGAAAAAATTTTCTATACAGAATAACACATCTTTTTATCCGAGAAAACGCGAGCGAAGCCGCGAACATAAGCTAGTTATGCATAAAACGAACGTAAATTAATATTGTAAGATACGCGATTAAATTAATTATTCCATAGGACACCGATAACAAAGGATTGAATAATATATGGAAAAAATAATATATGGAGGAATATTGTCACATCACTAACAACCGTCTGCCACCAAACTGCTACAACTGCTAGATGTCTGCCCATGACGCATATGGACGTGTTCAACTAGCTCCAACTGCGGCTGGGCTGGACCAGGGGCTGGGCAGTGAATGTGTTGCATGAATGCACTTCAGCACTCTATATGTGATATTCGATTCCGTATCCACGATGCCCTACCACTCAGGATCAGCATTAATATAAAGCGTTTTGATAAATATCAATCAATGAGATATAAATAAATTAGAGATAAATTCTAGAATAAGACAATGCATTGATTATTAAAACGTAAAGCTGATCATGGTTGTGCTCATTCTATTTAAATCTAACATCCTGTAACCCATGTTTCGCAAAATATATAAATTTGAATAATTCTATTTAGTATATCAATTAGCTGCTGCTAATTGATATACTAAATAATTAATAATAATTAAAATAATTAACTTCGCACGTTCTTTTCCGAGATAGTAGCATATATCCGTCCCCGGGACACCATCTATTTCCATTCCAAATTTCATTAAGATCCGTTCAGCCGTTTAGAGGTGAAAAGGTAACAGGCAGCCAGAGTTACTTCCAAATTTATAATATTACTAAGGGTCTATGCTAGTATCTACCCAAGCTCTGCTTAGCTTGGGGCTAGATGATTGATTCGGTGTGAGTTTTCCAGCATTATTTATTTATGTCTTCCTCATTGCCTCACTATATAAGGCTTTTATTGCTTTAATTGTAAGGCCTGTATTATGACGGCTTGCTCAGTCATAGATCTATGCTTGAGTGATGTTTATGCCATAGAAAAGCGTTACTCAAGCATAGATCGATGACTGAGCAAGCTTTCATATTAATTAATAATAATATTAATAACGCTGAACAATTCACACAGCATCATCTACCCCAAGCTAAGCAGAGATTGTGTTAACTTATTACAATACACTACATAGATAAATATTTTTTTATTATACATAGAAAATGCATACACCAGAACACCCGGTACAAATATCTGCAGATCGTACAAACATTTGTCCCGAGGCGGGAATCGAACCCGCAACCTCCTGCGTCGCAGGCGGATCTTTGCCCACTGCGCCATATAGGTCGTCTAATATCTTTGAAAGAGCCTTTGAATCTTAGATGTACAATTTCAATATGTTCGAAAGTTCGGACAATAACTGCGATCTCCATTGGCTTCTGATCTATCAAGCGGGCGAGTGTATTTGTAGATCTTACTGTACAGATAATTTCCAGATGTTCAAGTGCTTATTTTTAATAAAACAGCTATTTTCCTCCGCAGTTCGCTCTAGACCAGCTCCAATGTCTAACCGGTAACACGCTATCAGAGTGGCAGCACAAAGTCGTCCTTTCATCCCTACTCGCCCAAAAGAAAACCCAAGCAGCGCTTCAATACCTACACGTTAGAAAACCGGCCCCAATTCAGAACATCAAAGACGAAGATTATTCAAGACTGAATGACCATGATAAGCTTGAAGATTGGCAGTCTTGCTGTAACCTGTATCTGGCTAGGGGACTTGTGTTTGAAGCATTAGACGTTATCAGGATGTGTGTCCAAAATGCAGCGTGTGTTAATGAGAAAACGCAAGTTTTAAACTTGTTTTACAAAGGTATGTGCACTTTTATTAATAAGACTGTTAACCTGTTTATTATCAACCCTTTTTAAAGGTGAACTAATTTGAATACTTATCGCTTTTAACTGGATGTTGTAAAGTTCGATTATAAAAATGTATTCAAATACTTGTTACTTCGAACAGAAGCTGATAAAGTAAAGATATTTTTAAATATTTTCTTCGTTACAAAATCAATAATATTATGTCGAAAGGAGCAGTCTTTTTCGGCTTAGCAGTCCGGCGTCGGGGCTTTTCTTTTAACCCGATTTTTTTAGCTTATTGGATTCTTTCTTACTTTAGTTTGTATCTTCCCACTCCAGGGCAGGTCCTCCCTATATTTTTCATTTGTTGCATCTTGCATAAAGAAATAAATATCTTACAGGTTGTCGTAACACGGGGAATCTATCGAAAGTTCTGTCAATAACTCTGCTACCGTTTGAAGAGGAAGTATTCATAAAGTATTTGGAGAACTGCAACGAACCACAGACTTCTGATATCCTGATCATGTACTATTTACAGCAATCCAGGTATTCATTTGTTACTTATGTATAGTTTTACTAATTCTTTGTGTGATCCTAAATATGAATCGTGGGAACCCTCATTTTAATGAATGTTGTTTGATTACTTTAATTGGTTTAAAGTTTTTTTTTAGATTGTTTGGATTTAAAGTTATCGACATAGCTCAGAGAATTAGCAAGCTGATGTGGCAGTGGGCTGGCCATATCTCGCGAAGAACCGACAACCGCTGGCGTAAAAGTGTTCTCGAGTGGAGACCGCGACTCGGCAAACGTAGTGTAGGACGCCCTTCGGCCATTTCGGATGACGGTCTGCGAAAGACTGCAGGCAGATGCTGGATGCGGCAAGCTGAAGATAGGGCGCTCATTGGGAGGCCTATGTCCAGCAGTGGACTAAGATAGGTTGATGATGATGACGATGAACTTCAATTGGCAGAAGTTGCTGCAAGTCCAATTTAAATTTTCACGGGTAATTAGACATAAGGCTCGCGTTTATTTACCTTAAATTTCCTCATACGTTTCAACAAGATCACTGTCGTGGTCACGGGATGACTAAAATGCTACATAAACGCGCGAGAAAAACCCGTAAAATGATACACTAAAAATGCGGATGAACTGTCTAGGCTTAGTAAGAATGTCTCGATTGCACCCCTTGGTTATAAATCCCTAAAAAAACTTAACTAATCTTTATTCACAGATACCTAGAAGCAGAGCGCTACAACAACAAACTGCGACACATGAAACCAAAGAACAAAGAGATATCCAACTCAGCAGAGTCGCTTCTTGACTCGACCGACAGAGAGTCAGCCAGAGACAATCTAGTGGAGTCAATGTGCGCCGCGCTACCTAACATCGCGGAGAGAGTCGCAAGATGCGCTTTTGAACAGAAGGACGTAGAGTGGCATGGTAAGTACAATAGATAGATACGACAGAGTCGGCCAGAGATAGAGGTAATCTAGTGGAGTCAATGTGCGCCGCGCTACCTCACATCGCGGAGAGAGTCGCAAGTTGTTCTTTTGAACAGAAGGACGTAGAGTGGCATGGTGAGTACAATAGATAGATACGACAGAGTGGCCACATGAACATGGAAGTCTAGAATACCTTCACTCTCGTCTTGAAGAGACCCAGGTTTTAAGTTGGCCGGAAAATTCCTCCCACATTCCCTATGTCGTATAAAACTTAACAATATGCAAAACTGCTCGAAAAAATCACTTCGCTTTAACTAAAAGTTTTTAATAACTAGCTGTTGCCCGCCGTTACGCACACTTTTTTTCGGGAAAAAAGGTCAGCCGTTCAAAGGTGAAAAGGTAACAGATAGACAGAGGGGTTACTTACGAGTTTATAATATAATCGTTGTTCAAAGCTTAAATTGACAATGTGCGCGTACGGTGCAACTTAGTATGTATGCAAAAACAATATTATCGGGTAGGGTAATTGGCTCTTCATACCGTGATAGCGCTGAGCATCCAGATAAAATCAATAATTCTTTAATCTTATTGATATGACAATAGTACATACTCAAAATTAATTATGTATTTAATCGACGGTTTATTTTCTCATTTATTATTATATTTCTAACATTTCTTTTTGTTTTAAACTCTATTTGTTTGTTTCAGTTCACGCGCCAAAACCTATGTCTGTGTTCGTGCAAGCGAAGTCTACGCAGAATAAATTTACTTACAAATCTACCTTCATACAGGTAAAACTCTTTCAGATCATACCTGTAGCATCTTAAAATGTAGCCATCGCAAGATGTAATGTTTATAAATAAGTTACAACATAATAATTTTGCCAGCAATAATTTGTCAGCATTATGCATTGTAAGAAAGAGCTAAAATCTATTTGTAGAGCAAAATTCTGCCAAAAAATCAATTAAACGAAATTGATTTTTAAGTTAAGTATCATTTGCTAACAAATGAATGGCGCTTTAAAATATCTAATATAACATATTCATTCTTGTACAGGACACAATACAGAACGCAAGTGAGACATGGATGAGAAGACCGCAAATGCGCAAAGGCATAAAAAGATTGCTTAATATTGAAGAGACGCCGTTTATATGTACGCCGAAGTTATCGCGTTCAAGGAGGTAAAAAACTTAGCAATACGTGAGCTGTCGCGGTCGCGGCATAAGAATCGACCCCTCCAACTCAACCCGTGGATATAGTAAGAGAATCTACCAGAAGAAGGGCAGCCGCTTTCTTCTTTATAGTATTCTAGCACCTTACTGCAATCACCAATCCGCCTGCCATACAGGGCGATTATGTTCAGACTAGTTTTTGAAATCGCAAGCAGTGTTTTTCCTGGATTCCGGGAGTTTTTTTTATTTATACCACCAAGGTGGCAAACAAGTATACGGCCCGTCTGATGGAAAGCGGTTACCACAGCCAGTGCACGCCTGCAACATCAGAGACATTACACGCGCGTTGCCGACGGTGTTCTTAGCTACATTTTGTAGGCTTTAGTCTCATCAATTTGCGAAAATAATGAATCAAAGCAAAAAAACGTGAAACCCGTCGAAGTTTTTTGTAGATTTCATTCAATTACTAGTTGTAAAATTTGTTTGAAATTTATTTCCAGCATATTCACCGACGTCCAAACCGACGCGACACCCGCCAAGCGTGCCAGACACAATCTAACCGGAACGCCTAGAACGCCCAAGTTCAAAGTCAGTGAGAAACTCAGCTGTCAGATGGAGAGGTTACTGGACATGCCTGAAGTCCAGAGCCCCGTGAGGCTGTACGAACGAGCTGAGACTCCGCACAGCATTCTGAAGGTAATCATCATATCAGCTCATAATACGTCCACTGAACATAGGTATCCAGGCGACGCCTCAAATAGTAGTCACCATAGGGAGGTTACTACCCCTTAGATCTCACCACACTTATTGACGCAGCCAGTCGACAACGTCACATGAAGTTTTGTATACGTGAAGTATAAAGCGCCTTTGCACTATACATTCGTAACAGTTTTACACCGTGCTATGATATAAGTATCACTCAATCGTCTGAGTTAAGCGACTTCACTTATTTTGAACCGCCGAAGCAACAAGAGGGGTGTTATGATTTTGAAGTGTGCCTGTGTCATGAATCTCCCAAACGGATAAATCGGATTTTCTTTTTAGGGTTTCGGAGATCGATTTCGAAACCCTCGCTTTTTCGCCTCGAAGGTCTCGCATTTCTGTCCTTTTTTTCGACTTTAATATCTCAGCAACTACAGCAACAAATAACTTGAAATTTAAAATAATAATACATTTCGTGCGCTTGTACAAATCAAAATCAAAAATTTCAGTACAAATCGTGATGTCGAAATTTGAATAGAGCCCTACAATGTCAAGTAAAAGGTATCAGTTTGTACATTACAAAACAGTTTTTTGAAATTTCTGTAGGTTACATACTTTTTGAAATATTTAGAAAAAAATTAAAAAATTACCCATTCCCCCTATCTCCGAAGTTTGCAGAGCGATCCATTTGAAATGTATGTGGCATTTGTTGATATGGATTTTTATTTTACAGAAAAATATACAGAACTCTGTAAGTAGAACACAAAAATGTCAATAAGGGGAAAATAATTTTCAAAAAAGGGGCTACCTCACCGAGTGGGGTATCCAATGAAAGGTATCGGTTTGTACATCTCAAAACAGTTGTAAAAATGTCTGTAGGTTACATACTTTTTGAAAAAAATCAACGTAATTGTTCAGATATTTTTAAGTTCAGCATAAAATTGTCTCGTTTTTCTAAAGTTACCTCGTAAAGTTTATTGCAATCTACTGACAGTACATTCCTTTCTTACAGTCCCGTCATCGCTCAAGAATGGAAGACTGTGGTTCACCGTGCGGCTCGCAGTATCTCGACGACACCGATGATGAACTTGAAATGGAGACCGCCAGTAACCATACTCACTACAGCGATTCTACCAACAAGTATGTTATTTTCTGTATTCCATACTAATATTATAAATTCGAAAGTAACTGTCTGTTTTCACGCCTAAACGGCTGAACGGATCTTATAGAAATTTGGCATGGAGGTAAATGGTATCTCGGGGCACATAGGCTACTTAAAAAGCGCTTGCGAAGCGGCGGGCAGCAGCTAGTTACTTATAAATATAATCCTCGCGCCAAAGCCATTCTCCACCTATGCTTAAAAAGTATGCGAGAGGGGAAAGAAATGAAGAGAAATGCTGGCAGGTTCATCACCATCATCCACAGCCGCATTTTACCCACTGCTGGATAGATATAGTTCACTGTTCGGCCTCCCGACGCGTACTACCCTCGCGCGCGCTGTCCTCGACCCGCCTTGCTACTGGGCGCCCGACGCTTTTCCCATTCATGACCACCAATCAGTTCTGTTTTGCTCCATCTATTATCACCTCGCCTTGGAATGTGTCATAACCAACTCTATTTGAGCTTCATGAATCGAGTTCCAACCGACGAGGTGCAAGTAAACGCCTCGCTGCTTACGAAAAATTAATGTACTTTGTTTTCGGCGCGTTGCCGCTAGCATACTGCTGGAGTTGACTGTCTCTCGCGGAACAACCTACATTTTTTACTTCACTTGTACTTGTCATTCTTAATTTCACTGTCATGTGAAGCCTACTCAAATCTATGTAGCATTCATCGAATCAAACACCTTCATAGCACGGACGAGCTAAGAGACATGACCCCGAAGTAAATCCTAGTTCCTAGCAGAACTATAAACGCTGCGGATTCAGGGTTGAACACACCAAGTGGTGATCAAAATAGGCCTACCATAGCCGCAGTAAGACGAAAGCCCTTTCAAGTATTTTTTTTGTCTCCATGTAGAGCCAAAACAAATATACTCAAATCTAAATAGCTTCACTGTAAGTGGAACTGTATCAGGCTCACTTAAAGTGCCAGTTTTTTCCCTGCATTTCCACACCTACCAAGTATATGCATGAAATAGCCTTAAACTAAGCGGATCTTTTGGTGTGGGTGAATCGCACACGCATTATTTATACACATACATACAACAAAAATTTGTTTCGGGTCCGGACGCAACAAAATATAGTGCAAGTTTCACAGATGTGTTAGTGCCACAGATGTGTTAGGCGGTTCAGAAATATCTTTACAAATGTCCATTATCATCTTTTTTCCAGGCATCTAAGGTTCACAATCCCTACACCAACCGACCCCGGTACCGCGCCAACGCCGTCGCCGATAATGACCAATCAAATGCCTGCATTCGGAGTGAAAGAGAGGGAACGATCCGCATCTACAGATAGAGAAAGGGAGATGGATATATCTACGGCTGAGAGCTACGTTACTACTGCTTCTCATGCTATGGTAAGATATTTAAATTAAGTTACTTAATAGAGTAAAAACTTATCTATGCGCACTTATTCTGAACAGTAAACAAAACTGAACCGTCACGCTCTGGCCGGTTACGCTGAATCAGGTGTATTCGGCTCCAGTCGGTAACTTGTAACATATTTTTTTTTACTTCTATCGTATGGTATTAAGCACATATCCGCGTATTTTTCAAAAATGTATAATTCCACAGAACCAAAGTAACCCATTGGAATCTCCGCCAAAGAAATTGGCAACGGAAGCAAACGTTGCGATCAAAAAGGCGTACAAGGATTCCGTTCGTGCAAGGTAATTTATATCAAATCATTTATTTGCTGAATACATTATTACAGGTACATGTCAGATCTTATAAATAGAGTGATGTCAAACGTATTCACCCCGCAAGCAGGTGTGCAAATTTTAAATATTGGCGATTTATATAAGTAGTTAAAATAATCAATAATAAAATAATCCATACAATAGAGAATAAATAATTAACAATCAGATAATAACTATAGTCTAAACATAATAAATTATTCTACTTAAAATTAATATATTCATTTACACTATAGAAACATTTTTCAAGCAGCCATTGATTTAATTTTTGTTTGAACAAATTACCATTGAGGTCTTTAATAGGTTCTGGTAACTTATTAAAGATGACGATGCACATATTGAAAACATTTTTCTCATAAATTTGCTTGTGGCATTGTGGCTTGTACAGATGATTAGCGAATTTTGCTCTTTTCTGTCGAGTGACAATATCCCTTCGTTTGGTAAAGTGTTGTGGGTAAGATTTTACAAACATGCATATGTCCCTATACCTTATTTTCTGATGTCTGATAGATGATAAGTAGTAATTTTATAGAACATGCTACCTTAACGAAGGCTTACCTTCGTTAAGGTAGCAACTTCATTGCTCGACGACAAGAAAGAAGGGTGTTATAAGTTTGACGTGTGTAAATGTGTGACTGCTTTGGCATCGCAGCTCCCAAACGGATAAACCGATTTCGATTTATTTTTTATTTGTTATGTGACGAAATCGCGAGTGTTACCTTATGTTTTATTAAAATGTATGCTGCTATATGGCTGCATGAAAGTAGGCAGTTTAAAAAATTGTGAAATTAGCTTACAAATTGTGCATGTAATTAAATAACATGAACTTTATATCTTTGGATTTAACATTCAATTTCATTTACAGACGATCCCTGTCAATATCAGCAAACAGTAGTTTATCAGACGATCCCAACACATCAGTGGAAAGCATCGCCGATATTCCTATCACTCTTATCAACCCGAGGTAAGCATTTTAAATTACTCCACTTTATTTATACTCAGTCCACTGGTTTATTTTACTTTAACACATGCACGCCTAAAGGTCCCTGTTGACAGGTGAATGAACTAAAATATATACATACATACTAATATTATAAATTCGAAAGTAACTCTTGTCTGTCTGTTAACTTTGCACGCCTAAACGGCTGAACGGATCTCAATGAAATTTGGCAGGGATGTAAATGGTATTCCGGGGACGGACATAGGCTACTTAGAAAACGCAAGCGAAGTCGCGGTCAGCAGCTAGTTAAAATATAAATTTAATCTCTAGGTATTCCGGAAGCAGACGAGCACCGTCAAGGGAACCCGAGACGGAGATGCAAGATATCGGCAGAAAGAGAGACAAACGCAGTATGTCAGCGGAAAGTACCAGGAGCCCAGATAATGAAGAGGGTACGGAGGAATTACAAGATCGAATGGAAGTCCCTAGGACGCCTACTCCCAAGGGCCGTAGGGGCATTCACGCTAGCGGCCAAAGTACTCCTTTGAGGTAAGTTTATAAAGTAGTCAATGATGTCAATTTAGCTGTAACCAAAACTTAACTAATTTGACTGCCCTTATAATTATGCCGTTCTTTTTATTTCGATACGTTATTTAAGGGAAAACACAACATTTTTAGTGCAGTTAGATTAGATTATTTTTGGCGACATTTGACACCACTTTTACTATATCGGTTAGGATACACCTTTAAGTGAATGAATTTTTAGAATCAGACCAGAAGTTCAGGAGGATACGAATAAAAAAAATAGACCAATTTACTTTTCTAGAATACTAAGCTTCTACCAGGCAGCGGCTTCGCTCACGTGGTACCTAGATGCAACAAAGCGATCAGGCATTTAACAGGAGTAATCTCATTTCTACGTGTAATAGACGATATGACCAGTAGTTCCGGAGATTAACCATAACTATCAAATTTAACAATTTTATCTTCTTATTCCATTAGTACTGATCAAAATTGTCTAGAACAGTCTAGATTAAAACAAACAAAACTTCTAAAGCGTTGTCCCTACCTAACATTGCCTAGCTAGATATACTATTTATAATCTACATAAGATTTTAGACAAATGTTAGAATGGTCGATATAATATAATTATGTCGGAGACAACTGGAGACAACCGCTTCAAATCCCTACGAGAACTACGACAGCCGCCGACACCAGCCGACCGGCGCCGACGCAACACTAACTTTCGGCCACTGCTGATATAATACGCATTTCTGTTTTTTTTGTTATTATAGTGCGTAAGCCCTCACACTCTATTATTGGTAGGTAGGTAGGTATTTTTTTTCGACTCCTACGTCACTTGTCCTCGTGGTGTAATTGGTTAGCGCATTCCCGTACTGAGGGAAGGACGCGGGTTCAAATCCCGTCGAAGTCTAGTTTTTGGGATAGTATTTGATTTCTTACGCATTTTTATTGTCCACGAATACAGCCCCTTGTTCATACAGTTCTCAGTATCGAAGATTACACAAAACAATATCTCTCAAAGATCCTTACTAGCCTAATCCATATTAAAACTATTTATTTTCAGAAGCCGTTCAGTGACTCCAGAACACCGTGATTCTCCAGCTGCGGCTCCACTTCGTGGAAGAATCTCAAGGTAACTAGAAACATGGAACAAATATTACATAGAACTTAATAAGTCAAACCAAGGAAAACGCAGCTCGCTTTACCCATTGTGCCACTAAGTAGCTTTTTTCTGCTTGTAAAAATAACCAAAAATAATGTTTTGCTTCGACTGCGAAGACTTGTAATATTTTTGGGGTTTTCACAAAATGGTTAATTTTGGATTCGTCTGGATTATTTCAAAAACCAACTCAGCAGTTGTACGAATCAAGTTTGAATACTTAGGTATACAAACTTGCTTCGTCAAATTCTATCTCGTCGAGATTTTATTTATTTTCACGAATTACTTTATTAAAAAAGAAAATTACAATTAAAGAATTCTTACAAAGTAGAACTATTATTTACGATTGAAACAACTGAGCTAACTGCAGGCTGTTGCAAACAATCTAGAGGTAGCTCAACTGATCCATATAATCTTCAAAAAGCTGGCTGCATTGCCCGGCTGTATACCAATGCTGATGCGCTGCGCCAGATACTCACCAGCTCTATGAGTAATCCCTCTGTCTCTCCCCCCACAAATTACTTAATTCGTTCTCTGTTTCTATTTCACAGGAGCAGATCCAAGACGCCTGAAATAAGTCCACGTTCGTCGCCGCTCGCCGTCATTTTAGAACAGCCGATTCAAGAGATTGAGTGTGAACCTCATGCCCAGAGCTCTACGCTTAGCGTACCAAGGAATTTGAGGTACACATGTTACTTAAAAGGGGCGCAATCCGCGCCATTTTGTGAAAAGGATAGGCATAGGATTCGCGTTTATAGGAGCGGGACAGAGCATACGTTTTTGGAGCGGCGTAAGCGCAAAAATCAAGTTTTTGCTTATTTACAAGAAAAGTACACATCTTATGACGAAACTGGTTCAAGTAACCAAATAATTAGTAATAACCTACGAATCAGAACATAAATAATTTCAATAGACTGCAGGGTTCCAGAGATTTCGACCAAATTATGTGCGAAACAGTGCACTTTCATGATTTTTTTTAATTTAAATTTTTTTTCGCAATCGTATTAATCATATTGTTTTTTTACCACGGGGATCCCGTGAGTACAGAGATCTCGGCCTAGTTTAACAATCAAACCAACTAGGTTCGCCTCTTCAACATAACTTAATTTTATTACTGTACCAACAACATAAAATAATACAAAATAAAGGGCATGTACAAAGGCGAACTTTAAACAACAAACTGGCTGCTGCCCGCGGCTTCGCATGCGCTTTTTAAGTAGCCCATGTCCGTCTGCGGGATATATACCATTTACATCCCTGCCAAAAATTGAGACCCATTCAGCCCTTTATGCATGAAAGTTAACAGACAGACAACAGAGTAACTTTCGAATTTATAACATTTGTATGGTTTTTTATTATTATAGTTGTAAGCTCTCACGTCTCGGGGTAATTTATAAGAAATCAAATAATATCCCAAAAACTTTCGTCTTCGACGGGACTTGAACCCGCATCCTTCCCTCAGTACGGGAATGTGCTAAATAACTACACAACGAGGTCAAGTGACGTAGGAGTCGAAAAACTTTGGGACAACCACTTGGGCTTTGGGAAACTTTGTATTTTTGGGATATTATTTGATTTGTTATATCATATTAGTATGGATTTTATACTTGTAATACAAACTTACGTTTCTTTTATATTCTTCGAGGATTTAATTTCCACCAGTTTCCGCCAAATTTTTGTTTTCTCGTTAGAGTGAAATTTTGGAGTCTTCAAATCTAGAGTGAGTTCTGGGAAAGCGTGCTCCATCTTAGGCCACATCTTCACTTACTTAAGACAGTAAAAAATCAGTTAAAATAACATATAATTTTTTATTTCAACACAATCTTCCGTTATTTTGATTACTCCACAACAAATCATTTTCCAAAAACTACCGACAAAATACACACTAAACAAGTTTTTTCCCCTCAGGAGTCGATCCCGTACCCCAGAGCGCATGGATATAGTCCTGGAATCTCCCCGGTTGGAAGCCATCAAAGAATCTCCCACCAAGTCCGACACTGATTCACCACCCGGCTCGCCGAGTCGACGGAATTTAAGGTGGGTTTTATATCACACACGTAACACATCACATCATCGCACTACTCCACATCATCCTATACTACATCGACCTCTGTGGCGCAGCGGGCGAAGGTCCGCCTGTAACGCAGGAGGTAGCGGGTCCGATCCCCGCTTCGGGACAAATATTTGTACGATCTGCAGATATATGTTTTGAGTGTTTTCTATGTATAATAAAAAATATCTATGTAGTTTAATGTACTAAGTATATCATTATATAATTAATACATAGGGTCCATTGTACTACAAGTTGTTCCTGAGGATTTACGGCCTGAAGTACAACGATTCCCACACTAGGCTGGGCCTGTATTATGCGTACCAACATGATTAGCAAGTTAAGTTTAACTAAAAATATAATATAAATGTAGATTATATTAATTTTAACAAGATTATGGCCTTCACTGGAAACCAGGACTGGGTGGGCACACTAGTGTTTATCCAGCATAATGCTGAGTGGTGGCCATGTTTACTTCAAAAATAAGCACCTCAATGTAGGTAAATAGGTTTAATTTAGTGTTTTAAGTTATTGTGATGTGTAGTAGATATAAGGTAATAAAAAAAATCATTATATTTTTACCTTAATTTATGTAATTTGTTGTTGTACAGAAGCCGCTCAAGAACACCAGAAATTGAAGTAACCATTGACGAACCCGTACTCAACCCCAGTCCAAGAAACTTACGGTAAACTTATACATTTCTGTCAAATTCCTGTAAAAGTACACTTCTAATAAAAACTCCTCTAATAACTTGTCTTTCGTTGTAGGAGTCGATCAAAAACGCCAGAGCTGTGTAAGAAAGAACACGTCAAAACAAAGAAATCACTATCGCGTTTGGTTTTAGAAGCAAACACTTTTGCTAAAACTAAGCAGACTTTAGAATCACTTGAAAGTGAAGCGGCTGAGAGCTCAGGAAAAAGCGCCAAAGCGGCCATCGAATGTACTCCAATGAAACCTTCAAAAAAAACTCTGATTATGGACATGACGTTATCTCCTATACTCAACAAATCTATCCTACAAAGTTCAAACGATAGCATCTCGGCATCAGCCGAAAAGGAACCTAAAACTGCTAGCAATACAGACCTAAATGTAATAACAGGGTTTACCTTCCACGAAACTTACTTCGAAAAGTCAGTGTTGCATAGCTACCAAAGCAGCGCAGGCGAATCTTTTAAGAGTATAACTAGCATTAACGAAGAGGTTGTTACTAAAACTGCGACTGCAGAAAAAACTTTGCCAGCTTTTACGACTATTCACGATGATTTCGGTCAATCAGTCTTACATAGCTACGAAAGCAGCGTCGCTGGTACTTCCAAAAGCTTTGATTCGCCTCAAAAAGCCGAAGCTTGCACATCAAAAACACCGGTTACGGTAAATACCGAATTCGGTTCCGTTCTACACAGCCACCAAAGCAGCATAGCAAATGAAACAACACAAACTGTGAACGCGTCTAGCCTTCTCACTGATGATAATGATGAGATCGGTGATAATAAAGATAATGATGTGGAAATGTCAGAGGCAGAAAAAGCGGAACAAAAAGAGAAGGGACAGATAGGTGAGATTGAGAGATTGATAGATGAGCTTCAAGATATGGATAATGAGACGACCCCGTCTGGTGAGGATGAAAGTGGTTCGGAGGAAGATTCCGAGGCTTCGGAGGACGGCTCTGATTCTAACGTAAGTTTGAAATATTACTATTTACTGTTGTTTTTCTGCGCGGCGGGCGAAGGTTCGTCTGTGACACAGGAGGATGCGAGTTCGATTCGTGCCTTCGCACAAATGTATGTACGATCTGCAGATTTTTGTTCCGGCTGTTCTGGGTTTTTATATGTATAATAAAAAAATATCTATTTATGTAATGTATTGTATTACGTATTTCAGTTCTCTAGTATCCATAGCAAAACTTCTGCTTAGCTTGCAGATAGATAATGCTGTGTGAATTGTCCAGGATTATTAATTTATAAAAAAAATTGTTTCTCCCGGCGGTGGTTCGTTCATGGATGGCGTATTACTTGGATATAATGTAACTATAAAGATTAGTGAGATATTTTCTAAATCGGATCACTGCTTTCGTAAGTTTTTCTCCCACGTTCGAACTTTATGGATGTATTTTGCTTTTTTGCTTTAAAGTCTAATCTAAAATCTAAGTAGTGACTTAGATTTTTATAGTTAGTTGAATGCTAACTACCAGTGACACCAATTAGAAATTCATAAGTTTTCTTTCACTCTTGAGTTTATTATTAGCCCTGGACAACCCACTGCTGGGCAAAGGCCTCCCCCCAATCCTTCCAGACATCTCAATAACAATATATCCTAATATTATAAGAATATTTTTTTCAGTCTTCATCGTCATCATCAAATAGCATAAGTGACGACGAAGCCATTCACGTAAGCTCTGAAACTGACTCAGAATCATCAGAATCGGAAGAGCCAAAGTCACCGGAGGAAATAGAAGAGGAAATCATAAGTATAATGAAATCCATCAAATCCAGCTCTAGGTCAACAAGCATTAACAGTATGGATCCAACTGAATCCAATACCGAATCCAGCGATTCAGGTAGTAAATCTTGCAGTAAATCAAGTTCTAACCAATCGAATGAATCATCTAATAAATCAAGTTCTAACCAATCGAATAAATCATCTAATAAATCAAGCGTGGGCGTAAGCGAAAATGAATCTAAGGCGGATAGCAATAAAGATGAACCAACTGATCCGTTAAACCAAGCTCAAATCTCTCTAATGACTGAAGATGGGTCAATGAATGTTGATGAAGTTTCACAACATGCGACAAATCCTTTGGATCAAGCGCAAATGTCACTTCTGACAGATGACAACTCAACTATTGTCGAAGAGAGAAACACACCAAGTGAAAAGCTTGAAACGAAAATGTCTGTAATAGTTGGAACAGGGTCGAGAATAAGCAAGCAAGGTGAAACAGAAGATCCAGAGGTTGTTGAAATAGCTGGTACAGCGAAACAGCCTGAGAAACCTAAAGAACTAATAACTAAAGAGAAAGCTGTCACGGCAGATCCTTTAGCACGCGATTCGCTTATGACTGAAGATACAGATACGTCTGATCAAGAAATCATTTTGAACTACTCTGATGATAAGATTGATGATATGGAAAAGGAATCAGAAATAGCAGGTAAGGTTTTTCTGCGCCATTGTATTTGTTATCATTGTAATAATCACAGGTGGTAACGCGGAGAGGCTGGAATATCTGGATACTAGAACACACCAATTGTTGATATAAGATGGTTTTATAATTAAAATGCAAATTTGGGGCAGAGTCGTTTTGTGGTGAAAATTAGAGGGAGGACATCTTTAGAGATGGGGTAAAACATGAATTTTGGTTCCGGCAAAGGATGTACCAGTGAATGAACATAATGATACCATCGACTGGTTCTTATTGATTGACAGATGTGAATACCAAACAATCATATCGCTCGCCATTTGTTTAAGAGCTAGGTTTTTGTGGTGCTTTGCTGGTCTGATTCTATTTTTAAAGCTTATCTTTTAATTCCATAAACAAAGTTTAAGCCACTCTACCCTTAATTACTTCTTATTTTAAGTGTCTGTTATGTCCTTATTATGTTGTTTCAAATTCTTTAAAAAATAAAGTGCCAGCTATGTACAAAATGTCTATAATGTTTGGTAGACAGTTTTGTATAATATGTAGATACTCCTTGTTGATAATTCTTTAAGTATTTTTTTATCTTTCTTACAGACATACCAATCAAATGCAGCGTTATTGTACAAAACGTGACAGAAACAACTACCGGTATACGTAAGTCTCCTCAAACCATTGATGTTGTAGATACATCAGCTTCCGAAACTGAAATTAAAGAGGCGGCAGTTATTGAAAAAGAAACTAAAAAAGATACTCAAATGTCTACTAAAGTATCTAATATAAAAGAAGCAGTAAAAGAAACTGCTAATGTTGAGAAGGAAGCAGATTCTTTACCTAAAGAATCTTTAGAAGCTGAAACAGAACCTAAACAAGATTCGAAAAGTCAAACACGTACCCGCAAACGGTCAATTCGTTCCGCGTCTACCGAAACTGAAATAGCTGATGGTGAGCCAAAAACACCTAACAATCGCAAACGAGCTAACTCTAGAACGAAATCTGTAGACGTTATACAGGAATCCACCGAAACAAATAAAGCTTTGGAAACTAAAGAAATCGAAGAGCCAAAGACTAGAAAGCGCGCCCAATCCAGAGCCAAATCCATCGACGTAGAAACCCCTAAGGAAACAGATGAGCCGAAAACGCCAGCTACACGCAAACGCGTCACAAAACCAACCAATGATCCTGAGATCTATGAAACACCAAAAGAAGATGAACCAAAAATACCAGTCACAAGAAAGCGCGCGCAATCAACAACATCCAACCAATCAGAGGAGGCTACTCCAGAAAACGTAAAACCATCACGTCGCAAAACACCCATTAGCGAAGTACGGAAGATCATAACTCGCAGAATGTCTCGAGAAATTAAAGAGGATTCCTTCGATGAATCTGTGTCACTCACTCCTAAGAGAAGGACTAAGAAGGTAGCTGATGATAATGAAAGCATTGTGTCGGGTAGTTCTATAGCTTCCAGCGTTCAAAGTGGGGATTCTAAACGTAGGGGCAGAAAGTCCGTTGTGGCTACGAAGCCCGATTTGTCTGTGATACCTGAAGTTTTGGCTGAGGAGAGCAGAGAGCAAAGCACGCTTGATGTTATCCACGAGTATTCTGATACTAGAAGGTAAATAACTTCGATAATTCATTATGAATAACCTAGTTTGTGTTGGAACACCAATATTTTCTTAAGAATGGACATTTATTTTATTTTATTTTTTATCGTTTAACAAAATCAACAGCCCTTATATCTAAACAGTTTTAACCTTTGAGATGACATCACATCATCATTCCATGACATCATCAGGAGAGTCAGCAACCTGGAGCAATACATATTGATAAATGATAAGCTTCATAACATAATTGAGTAGAACGTAGGGGGCTTTATTTATATACCTAAATATGGTTGTTTGTCGGGCCTGTATTTAATAAATAAATAAAATGAGTGCTATTCTAGAAACGCTCTCCGCGTTACGTTGGTGTTCCAACACAAACTAAGCTCGTAGTTAACCGGCTTACAATCATAGTAAATTTGTCAAACTGTGTCAGTTTGCATAATAAAATAGCAAACTTTGATAATATTTAGTAAAACATTTACATAATCCTAAGGCACATACTGAAAGCTTGCTCAGTCATCGATATATGCTTGAGTAACGATTTGATATGGCACAAACGTCATCCAAGCATAAATCTATGACTGAGCAAGCTTTCATAATACGGGCCTAAGAGCTTGTTAACGATAATTAAATAAACGTTATCGATTCTGATTCCAACTTGACTGGCAAGTTGCTGAGCCAGGATGTGATTTAGTGCCTCGAATTGTGTCTTAAAATGTTTCTAATTTTGCAGATTGACTCGCAACCAACAGTCTATGTTGGAAAAGTCGCGTGGTCGCCGCCTCCGTACCACATCGCGTGCTTCTAATAAGTAAGTCTTCTAGAACTTTTTAGCCTCTATCACCCTTATTCATAATAGTCTGCTAACTTAGAGCATTGCTATCTCTTACTCTTGTCTTCTTCTATTCACATAAGTCAGAGTAAGAAAGATCGCTGCATAGCAACTGTTTCAAATTAGCTGACCATTATGAATAAGGGGGTGAGTCTCGTAATATGAAAGCATACTCAGTCGTCGATCTATGCTTGAGTGATGTTTATGCCATAGAAAAGCGTTACTCATAATATATCGATGACTGAGCAAGCTTTCATAATACGGGCCTTAGTCTACAAGATTCTACCCGCGGTTTAAACTTAGGCAATTCTTCTCAAGGATAATGTAGCTAGCAATTTTTTGTATCCTGATCTCGTCCCACCTTAGGGCAAATGCCATCAGTTAGCTATCAATTACTGTAAGAATTATCGAAATTGGGCGAGAAGTTTCGGAGATAACTTCTTGCAAACAAACTACAAACTTTGTATATATCTAGATTAATATAGTATGAAATATGGCGTCTGAAGTATTGTCTAATATTTTGAGTCATGCATGACAAACTATCACATCAAATGAATATCGGCGTACACCGCTCACGCTAAAATGTTTTTGCTCTGCTTTCGGAAAACACATTAGACATTACAGCAATGTTGTCCAATGAAATGTCTGATATATCGGAAGTTTATATTTTGAATTTTCTGAATAGAAAAACACCTTTCTTTATATTAGCAGGTCAAGTGTATCAGAAATCGAAGAAGAGGAAAGACAGCCTGCCTTCGATCTGCAACCGATCGACAGAATTAGCTTGCTCAATAAAGAAACGTATGATGGTAAGTTAGGAAACAGTGTAACAGAAAGGGTGAAAATCCGTTGTAGAAAATAGCACTATAACTCAAGTAATTAAGGACACCTTAGTAAAGCTTTTTAGTTCACGATGCACAAGTGGAAAATTTTCTTAATTTTTATGAATTGTGCATGTTCCTAAATATTCTTCACTTCCTAATGCTCTTTCGCGCTGTCAATTAAACAAATACAGTCATAAAAATCGCTATACTGGATGAACTGTTCTAAAGTGTTAAACCTTTTAGATCTTTTTTACTCTCTCTTTTTTAGAGACTACAGAGTAGAGGTTGAGGCAAACCTTACACTCTTCAAGGCCTTTTCGTTTGAAACTACAAGTTTATTTATTTTTAATAAACCTGTAGTTTCCTAAGATCAAACTTCAATAGAAAAAGTAGCTGCCCTTGACATAAATTTTGCCCATCCTGTACAAATGTGGTAAATAATAGTGCTACCTCACCGTTAACTAACTTTACTTGTGTATTGGCCCCTTTAAACCTTGAACTACCTTCCTTGTAGAGTTGTAATGAAACTAATGGGCTCCACACACTACTGAAACGCCACGCGACCCGACGAAACGCGATGCATGTTGAGTGGAATGTAATCGTATAAATTTTCTATGACCAGAACCACATTGTAAACAACCAACGCAACGTGACGACCGATGTGAAGCGGGGCGGGCGAAGTTCCGCCTGCAACGCAGGATCTTGCGGGTTCGATTCCCGCCTTGGGACAAATGATTGTACGATCTGCAATTATTGGTACCGGGTGTTCTAGGTATTTTTAATGTATAATTAAAAAAAAACTATCCTTGTTATTATATTGTAATAAGTATATCAGCCATCTAGTACCCGTAGTACAAGTTCTGCTTAGCTTGGGGCTAGATGATGTGTCGATTGTCCAGCAATATTTATAAATTTATTTATATATCTAACGTTTGGTTAATAATGTGATTCTGGTCATAGAAAATTAATACGATGCAAATCAACACGCATCGATTTCTGTCGGATGGCGTAGTATGTCGATAAGTGTGTTTCCGGCTTAATTTTATGTATTGATCCTCTGCACTACTAACTGCTTATAACTAGGCCCGCCGGATGCAGACGAACTAGAGCTCAGTAGCATGTCTCCAGAATCAATCGAGTCGGATGCTAGCAAGATGAGAAGATGTGAGTACGCTTTAAAATATATTATTTTATTCCCCCTGTTAGAGGTATCGGAAATGATAACTCCAATGATGATAATTCGCAACTGGTTTATTGATTAGAATCTATTTAACATGAAGACATTATGCGGAGGATAAGTAATCACGTTGATACATAACCTCACGTAGATACGACTAAGCTATAATAACATAGGAAGTTAGGTAACCTTGATATTACACGCATAGACTGAATAACACATTGTACCTTGTACATCTTGGCCACTAGAAAAAGGGAAAACAATGTAATGAGTAAGAACTTGTCAGAAACTGAACTAAAATCAAAAATAAATAAATAATACTGGACAATCCACAGAGCATCATCTAGCCCATCAAATATCACTTTATTTCCGTGTCAGTGTTTAATTATTAAGAATTTGACCTTTTCTAAGTGTACATTTATTGTATTTATGGAAATAAAGAGTTTTTGACTTTGACTTTGTAACACAAGAATCCAGGCACAACTAGGATTCTTCCCTGATAATGAACACTACACTGTACTTCGTACACCCCCATACACTGTTGTAGAATCCAAGGGTTTTTTGGTAAACAAGACATTTATAAATGAAAGCTTCACTCAAACTGTTTACAATAAGAGAAAATAACAAAGTTTGGTTTTATAAATCACACTTTCTTCTAAGGCAATTTTCCAAAATAGATTCCCC
Source organism: Eupithecia inturbata (assembly GCA_963662085.1). Classification (NCBI taxonomy): domain Eukaryota; kingdom Metazoa; phylum Arthropoda; class Insecta; order Lepidoptera; family Geometridae; genus Eupithecia; species Eupithecia inturbata. Next base: position 3,941,622 of record OY759191.1, on the reverse strand, counting down.
TTCTTATCTTCGTGATCGCTACGAGTTTCTGGTCCCCCGTGGGAAGCCCTGTAGAACGATTATATCCCTTCGTTTTAGTACCCAAGAGCATATAACCAGCCGCTATCATGGTTCTTTCACTTTAATCGCACCCAGACTCCTGAATGTCCTTCCCTACCCAATACAAGCCAGTCCTTCACTTAGCGTATTTAAGTCTAAGGTAAAAGAGCATTATCTCTCTGTACAGTCATAGCAGATATGTATATATATTTATTTAGTTTATTTTAGGTATTTATCGTATTTTATTTCTGTAGTTGTGTGTGTTTTTTAAATATTATTATCTGTATAATTTTTTTTCTGTCTTCTATGTACACATTATCTATCCACACTCGTTTCATAAATTCTCTGTATATCATAGGTTTGCTGTAAGAAATCTACTTTAGGGTTAAGATCGTCTTTGCACATGTCCATTATTTGTTAACTTTTATGAATGATTTAACTTGTGTGTGCAATAAAGATATAAGAATACCTATCATTGATGTCCCACGTTATGTTAATTTGCACAATTTTCCGAAATATACTCCTAACCCACATTGTAATTAAATGCACGTGTTTTATCTAATGTGTGTTTCTAGCGCGAATGGGTAGAGCTGCATCCGAGAGTAAAGAAACTATAGTGCGAGCGGCTAAGATAAACAGAAGGGTAGCGTCTATAGATGTGGCAGGTAAGGTGTTAATACATTTCTTTGCTCTTACTAAATTATTAAGTGTCAGTGGGCCGGCCATATCTCAAAGCATATCGGTAAACGTGTTCTTGATTAGAGACCGCGACTCGGCAAACGTAGTGTAGGACGCCCTGAAAAACCCTGTGAAAGACTGCAGGCAGATGCTGGATGCGGCAAGCTGAAGACAGGGCGCTTATTTGGGGAGGCCTATGTCCAGCAGTGGACTAATATACGTGGATGATTATGTAAAATTTGTATGCGTAATAGCAGATCTCTTGGTTCTTTTTAAGGTGACTTCGTTTTAGTTAACACATTCTGCAGGCAGATGCTGATGCGGCAAGCTGAAGACAGGGCGCTATGGCACTCATAAGGGAAGGCCTATGTCCAGCAGTAGACTATCATGGGTTAGAGATGATGATAATGTCGCTGCCCTTATTATTTACATCGTAAAGAAAGGGACGGCAGGATATTTAGTGTTCTAAAATTATTTTAATGCAACGACGGAATCGACCCTTCGACACCAATCTTAATCGAGGGGACCGTCATCAATTTCACTTGAAAACGCCTTGTAAATAATGCCTTACAAAACACAATGAGAAGCCTTGTCTTCAGACAAAATGCATGTTCTCGTCAAGGCCAGTTTTGGACGCGGAGACCCCGTTTCTCACCTATTTGTGTCTCAGGGTTGCCCTATTCTTCAGACCGTCTTGAGTCTGTTATTTACTAATTACCATTAATTTCAGAGAGCCCGATCAGCTCCCCACTGCTAAGCGGGACAGAGAGCCCGGCTCGCGGCAGACGGGCGTCGTTTACCCGGGCCGTCGAAGCGCTGACGCCTAAGGCTAGGCGCAAGTCTATAGACTCTGCCGGGGTAAGAATCAGAATAACGTTAATTTCTTTATTCTTACAAAAATAACATAAACAAACATAGATCTAAGTTAAATTCTGTAGATATAGTACGTTCTCCCAGCGCTAACTCAACAAATGGCCTGTGTTGTGTCACAACTAAACGCAAAGACACGCTATTATTACCAATGTTTTGTAATATACCTACCGAATGAACAACAAAGATGGAATGACGTACCTAGACCGAAGTGCGACCGAGACAACATACGCACGCGAAACAAACGCCGGCGCCGCGCCGGTCCGACTATGACTGAGATGGGTTGACCTATTTTGAGCCTTCCAAATTCGAGAAGCCAAACCATGCCGTTTTGTTGCTTTGAAGTAATAAAAGAATCCCAGCCAACCGCATACGCTCGAAAAACCCTCGCGGGTAAGAACCAATAGACAATAAGCAAAAACTTATTAACAATTATTTGTCTATCTAATAGTTCTCGCTTAAGAGCTACTAACCTCTATAGCAAACGCGAGCGGCGAGACCATGAAAAAAAATACTGGCCGTTTTCGGAGTAATTCTAAAAAAATGCACACTCGAAGACATAGGTTTGATCACATATTTGGTTGTATTTGGTTCACCTTGCTCGTATATCAGGGGAGGACTTGACTAGCAGTTCTGTCGACCGAAACAAACGGCAAGGAAAATGGTTCCCGGGATAGGACATAAGCTACTATTCATCCAGAAAAAGCGATTGCGAAGCCAGGGACATAAGCTAATATAAAAATGAATATTTGCAGATAAGCAGCAGCCCCGTGAACTCGCCTGCTCAATCAGAGACGGACGTCTCGGTGACTCCGCGTCGCGGGCGGCGTGCCTCCACTCAGTCAAATACCAGTCAGTCTGGCCGGACCAGGTAATGCCCCTTTAAAGTTGATAAGCTAAACTTATAGTAAGCAGATTTATCTAGGGTAGGATTAAAATTTTATTTTTGGGGAACCGAAATGCTTTTACTTCTTAAATAACAATAAATTTCACGAACGAGTTCGTGATTATGGGCAGAGCCTGCAGTTCACTCAGTGTCAGTGAATTACCAATAACCCTGTTTAAGTTGTATATTTATGCCTCAAGTTAGCGGAGATCGGCTTCCACTTCGTCAATCCAGCGGCACTGGGGTCAAGTTGGAATAGAACCTGAACCCGTACTAGATCCGGTGATCTTCACTGTTTTCTCCAAGACCAAAGTTTAAGTTAATTTTCCCTGGGAAGTGGATACATGTCTTTCACAAATCAGCTGTAATAAATGAATATCGCAAAGCATCCAAGGGAATTGAAAACAGGGAATGGATCTTTAATTGATCCTTAAATATAAAAAATCTTGGATCAATCATTAAAAAAACTGAAATTTCCTTGGAAACCTACAAAGGGGTTTGAAGATTTTGGCCTTAAGAGGGCGCAATGCGTGCCATGCGCGTGAAAAGACGTAGTAGACAGTTCTTTTGATATTTATCGAGTGATAAATTGGCGAGAATTAGCTTCCAGGTAGGCCATTCTCGCCAATTTATCACTCGATAAATATCAAAAGAACTGTCTTTGACATATCGTTCATATAAAAACTGTCAAATTTTACAGTTCTTTTAACAACACATTTTTTACAGTTTTTTTTTCAATTTATCACTCGATAATTATCAAATTATCGAGTGATAAATTGGCGAGAATTGGCTTCGAGCATACGTTTTTGGAACGGCGCGGCGTAAGCGCAAAAATCAAGTTTTTGCTTATTTACAAGAAAACTACACAACTTATGAAGAAGAAACTAGTAATTAGTAATAACCTACGAATCAAAACAAGTAATTTCAATAAACCGCAGGGTTCCCGAGATCTCGACCAAATTATGTGCAAAACAGTGCACTTTCATGTTTTTTTTTCTCAATCGTGTTTTCACATTCAAGGAACCAAAGAAAGAATGTTGAATTTTATGTAATTTTAGTTTTTTACCACGGGGATCCCGTGAGTACTGAGGTCTAGGCCTAGTTTGACAACCAAACCCTTAAGTCACAAATGCACTAGCGGGTAACCGTGGTGGCGGTTGGTATATTTTGTTTGATTAATGGTCCAATTTCGGTGAACCGCGTAGGCGGCCAACCGCTAGAGTGTTTCGAGCCTTAGGTTAGGTTGGCCTCATAAAATTAAAAATACCATCGGCTCCCACTTTTTATTTTCAAAATCGCGGGGCACGTTGATAGTCATATTATTTGAATAGAGGGCACTTTTAAGAAAAAGAAATCATAAAACATAATGTCCTAAAGCGTCAGGTTTCTGAGATATGAAAAATATACATTAGAGCAAAAGTAATTATCATCTGTGAATATCTCTGAAACCCGTCGACCGAGACGCTTTGGAACATTATTTTATTTGTATTAGTGTCGTCTATCCAAATAATACAGCTTCCCATGTGCGCCACGACAATGTTTTCAGAAAAAAAAAGTGGTGGCCGATGTTAGGGCCTGTTAGGTGTCCTTTTATTCTATTAGAGTGTATGTGCCATTTCTACAACTTCGGTTTTCCTTTTTCAGAACAAAGAAAATGCCTGTTTTGGAGGAAGACGGGGCCTAAACTAGTTTAATTGATAAACATATTTAAGTTAATTGTTTATATAGCACATTTAAAGTTATAGGTTGATCGTTTTGCATTTACCATTTTAATCATATGCAGATAATCATTGGTTTTATGTTTAAGAAATAGGGAATCCAATCGTGCTAACATGGGATCGCGCATGAATTTTGCGGGATCAGAAATGCGGGATTAGTTACACGTGCGGCATCTGCCAAACAGAATCAGAATTACGTTTTATTGTTATATATTTGTACAGTTAGTTCCTGATGATGATTTGATTGAATGATCGGGATAGATGTGATCGATCCCGCAGGCTTGCGGGATTGGATTCCCTATTTGGATTTCATTCACTTTTATTATTAAACGAGTATGAAGAATAAAAAAATATTTTATTTCATACACAATCAGTCAATAGGATCACAATAATTTATGCGTAATTAGAACAATAATTTTTAGTTATAAAGCAAGTCGAAAAAGTTCACTTGGAATTAACATTTCGATAGAATAGTTTTTTTCAGACAAATTATATTAATGCTGTGTGTACTAAAAAGTATGTATAGAAAACAATTGACCAACTTGTTTATAAATAACCTATTTAAATAATATAACAAAGACTGAGATCACACAACTTCGCAAGAAAATTATACATAAACAAAAATTCTTACTTAAATTATTCTACGCCTTAGATTTTGATTCAAGAATCAGACAGCAGTCGGGCAGTAAACAAAAGTGCAAGCTTAAATTTTATCCCAGCAGTGGGTGCTATGGCAGAGTTGATTCATCATCTTTTAGTTTATGGTGTTCGACAATATTAGTAAAGATACTTAGTTAGATTTATAATTTATGTAAATGAGAATACAATTAATGAAGCCTTTCAAAACAGCATGGCAATGGCAAGTTTCTAATCTCAAAATGAATATTGCACCTATGTACGTATGAATGGAATACTTACTGAATTTTAACGGCATATCATAATCATAATATAATACTTTTTTAAACATACAAATAACAATATAATAAATGCATGACGAACAATTATGAATTTAACATTACTTTTCGTTTTCGTCATAGTTTTGTAGGGATCTACCGATTCGATGCAAATCGATTGGATCCAAAGGCATTCTGGCTAGGCCATCGCCTAAGTCAACTTTCGGTAAAACATCGTTTTGCTTGTCGAATTTTGGACTCAATAAGCTATCACATATATTTTTATCCAACAGATCTAAGGATAGTCTATTTGTGCAATCGACGACTTCTCTCTTTTGTCTGTGACCGTTTTTAGAATCAGCATTTTTAGTAATTTCGTTTTCTGCTGCTTTTTGCCGCTTCTCCCTTAGTTCTTGCAGCTTTTTCAAAGCTAAAGGAACGAGTACATTTTGTTTCATTTCGTTGTTTTGCAGGTCTTCACCTTCTTTGTAAGATTCGGGTTCATCTGGCGAGTGAGAATGTCTCTTTATTTTTTCTGTCTTCTCTTTACTGTCTTCATTCTTCTTAGGTACTTTTTCATTGGTTTGAATGTTTTGAACAGGTTTATTATTTACGTAATCTACGATTTGTTTCGGGCTGGGTTTCATGCCGATGTTCTGATTAATTTCTTCAACTGGTTTGGGTAATATGGGTTCTTTTAGATTTGCATCATTCTCTGTATCTTTTGGTTTGATGTTTAGTTCTGCTGGTTTTATATTGACTTCAGCTGGTTTAGTCTCAGGTTTTATATCTTCAACTGGTTTTGATTCGGGTTTTGGGTCTTCTGGATTTTTAATATCTTTAATAGCCTCTATGGTTTCGACAGCCTTCTTAGCAATTTGCTGTACAGCTTCATTCGTCAACTTCTCTAACCTTTCAGCTTTCTTGTCATCTTCCGGTTTTTCCGTCACACTTCCTATACTCTTTATCGCCATGTTGGCTATTTGTTTGATACTTTCTACTGCTATTTTCTTGGCCTCATTATTGTCTTCTTCCTTATTCTTTTCGTATTCGTTCTTTGTTTTGATAATTTCGTTTAGAATTTCATTTTGTTCTTTACCATGTTGTATTATAGTTTCTAACAACTGGTTTTCTTTTTCTGCGTTGTTTGCTTCGACTTTGGCCGGAGATGGTTCGTTTTTAGATGTTTCAACCTTGGCGTCAGCTGACGCCTCTACCTTAGCTTCTTTATTATTTTTAATGATTTCCGACATAATCTCCTTCTGTTCTTGCATCAATTGCTTCTGCTCCTCACCGTGTTGTTTCATAGTTTCAATCAACTTTTCTTGTTTCTCGAGTTTTATCTTCTCGACTTTGTTTTCCTCGTTGGCTTTCACTTGCTTTTCTGGTGTTTTATCTACTGGATCTTCATTTGTAAGTTTTCCTTCGTCTAGCTTTGTTTTTATGTTTTTGGGGTGCATTTCAGAAATTTTATCAACTGCTTCATCCTCTTTCACTTTTTCTGGCAACAGTACTTCGTTTAGCAGCTTATCGTTGTTAATTTTGTCTCCATTATCGACCGCATCGTGTGTTTTTACCTCGTTAGAGTGCGATTCGGGCGGCACCGGGTTAGGGGGCTGTACTTCTGAATCTTTAATCATGTTGCTTGGTTTCTGCGCTTCAAACTTCACATGATCATTTTCCGGCATTTGTTTTGGATATTCACCTGTAAATTAAATAAGAAAATAAAATGAATTTTTTGCTCTCACTTTTTAAATGTTAATAAGTATTTCTCAAATTTAGTTCATCATGATCATGATCATCACATCACAGACCGATACCAGCTACAGCTAGGTACAAGTCCTACATTTGCATGCCATTTAATCGGTCCTATCGAGTCACATCCACATCTAATAGGTACTTATCTAGTTAGAGAGGGAAAAGATAATTAACATTCACATTTTTATCCTTTTTAGCTTGAAGCTAAAACAATCATTCTTCCACGGCAATACGGAATATCATATCATCCCTATTTTCATTCACATACAATTTTAAGTTTATATATTTACCATTGACTTTCTCCCCTCTCTTCTCAAAGAAATCCTCCACGATCTTGTCAATCCGCTCCTTCGTGATGAATCTCTCGTCGTATTTGTCGAGCTGATCCTCGGCCGCTTGCAGGTTCGCGTAGGTTCCCAGAACCATTATTATCAAGCCCAGGATTAATACTACCTGGAACAATTATGATATTTTATATTATTATTGATATTTTAGCTTAGGGACCTTTTTTCCGCTGCCGGTACTCTTGTAGACAAACCTCTGATCGATCGCTCAACGACAATAATTTAATTTTAGCGGAATTATCAACGCTACTTACGCAAATGTACACCAAGTTGCGACATATCCCATAAGGTTGAAGCCGGCATATCATTCGCGTAATTCCAAGCACAAATAAGGAAGATACAGGCGAAAACACAAAAGGCACTAACGTCTACAAATCGTTAGCCTTTTCAAACACATCGGAGTTCGGACTGTAGAATTTAAAAACTGTGATTAAAATTAGCTAGCATTCAAATGTATATGAATTCTTCTTCTTCTTTTATCTTTGGCTCTGTATGTGTGTTTCGCACAATTCTGCTAATTTCAGCTTCCAATTGCGCAACGAATATGATTAAAATTTATGGAAGTTGAGTTTGAACTAAACAAAATAAAAAGAGGATAATTTAATCTCAATCAAGTTCATTATTTACAAAAGCAGCCACAAACTATCAAATCAAAAAAATTAAAGCTACCTATTGAAAAAAGTACTATATATGTAGTATAAACTATCATTCATAACATGAAGATACTTACATGATGTATATTATTTACAGAAATAAAACTACGAAGTAGGTACAACTACTTTTGGTGTCAGAAAATATTAAGGAATTATTGAGGTTGTGCGAGTCTAGAAAATTAATAATTAATAGCTTCCAGCAAAGCTACAGATTCCGGTAAGAACCGAAGAAATCGAAGGACATTTATAATTTAAATTACTATTATCTTGGATGAAGGAATCCAAACTGCGGCGCCTACAGGATTAAAATCATTTAATTTTGAAGCATCGGTAAAGCATGCAGACAGCATGGAGAGACAACCATTTATAATTGATAACAGACTATGGCTAGTATCACATTGTTGGGTATTAAACTTGATCCTAAACTGACATGGATTAATAATATAGAGCAATTGGCAAAGAAGCTAAGTTCAGCCTGTTACGCTATAAGAAAGAGTTCTGTGTGAAAATCTTGAAATATTTTGAAAAGTCGAAAAATGACCCATGCTTGAGTAAGCCTACAGTCCTTATAACCAAGAGGGTCAATGTAAAAAGAACTTACCTTAGCCAGCACCCGTTCGTTGGTATTCTTAAATGTGATATTAACGAAGCAAGCCGTGGGGAACACCATACATATAAGCACGCCGATCGTAGAGCCCACCAGGCCCAGCACCAGTTCTATATCGGGTATCAGCAGGCTGATGCAGAGAGACACGAAGATTATGCCGACGGTTATGCAACGGAAGGTGGCTTCTGGGATGCTGTGGTTTATTATGTGGTCGTGTTGGGAACTGTGCACCTGGAAAAGAGTTTTTTTTTATTTTAAATGCCTGCTGGGTATAGCCTCTTGAACTTTGTGCCATAAGCGCCTCCGTTGACGCCCCCGACGCGTAATATGTCGTCGACCCACCTTGCAAGCGACATCGCTCACGTGGTAGTAAACTGAAAATAATAATAATAAATAATGCTGGACAATCCACACAGCATAATCTAGCCCCAAGCTAAGCAGAGCTTGTATTATGGGTACTAGATGACTTATATACTTAATACAATACACTATAAATATTTTTTATTATACATAGAAAATACCCAGAAAAACAATGTATCAAATACCAGCGACTTTTTGATATCTGACCTTAAGTTCCGTAGATTATCATTTTTAAACATCAACTTACAAACTTTGTGTCTTTACCTACATAATAATTTAAAGATAAGGAATGTACAAGCGCGAGGAATGGAAGAAGAGAAGGGTGAACTCCCAACGAGTCACACCAAATCCGGTCACAGTGTGACTCGTTGGGAGTTTTTCTCCCATCGAGTCACACTGTGACACGTTGGGAGTTATACTATAAAAAAAAAGTTGCAACGAGTAACAGTGTGACTCAATGGGAGAAAACATCCCAACAAGTCACAACAATTTATTTTCCTAGATGTAAAGGTGAACTCCCAACGAGTCACACCAAATCCAGTCACAGTGTGACTCGTTGGGAGTTTTTCTCCCATCAAGTCACACTGTTACACAGGTGTTACACGTTGGGAGTTCTTCTATAAAAAAAAGTTGCAACGAGTAACAGTGTGACTCAATGGGAGAAAAATTCCCAACAAGTCACACCAATTTATTTTCCTAGATCAAAATTACTCTAACTGAATTATCACAAGTAGTCAAATATATTGTAATGGTAGAAATAAAAAAGTGCTTCGCTGGAATCAAATACGTATATTTATTAGCAAAAGTCAAAAATAGTAGGTATTTTTAATCAAATATGATACAAAATCAACTTTAAAATTATATCTATAACCGCTAATCATCACATATTTATATAAAATTTCTAGGAAATTACCTCCTGTCATTCATCTTGAAAGAGCTCTGAATGAATGAGAATTGATTTAATGATAGTAAACTATACAAAAAAATCTGTGTATTTATGGCGTTTTATGTTAGTATTCCAGTTTTCTATAGTTTTTTTTTTGCATTTATTGTAGCTTAACTCTAGGATACGTTTGGCAACCCTGATAGTGCATACCAGCCAGCCATTCTATTTAGTGTGAGTCAGATCGTCATAGTCAGTGCACGCCGCGCTAGCCAAAATGGCGGACCACGAGTCGTCCTGTCAAAGTTCAGATATAAAAGTAACAGTATAGTGTACGGTACAACAGAACGGTGCGACTATCCTTCTTCGCGGAGGGCATCAATATTACGCTAGATGCTAGAAGAAAGCACAAAAGTGGATTGATAGTGTGGGCATGCACAAAGCGAAAACTCAAAGTAAGTAATTTACCATTTTACTCTTTTGACTGGTGTCGACCGGACAAATTTTATTTTTTTATGTTTTTGATGTAAGGTTGGGGACACTTGTTTCTGGACTGGTTTCCGCAACTAGGCCACAGGTGGGCCCTTTTTGCGTGTCGGTTTGATGATGTAAGGTTAAATATGATATTGACATTTGTGATTTTTGTAAAGACGGATATAAAAGGCTGATTATTATTAATTTTATTACTAGCATATACCTAATAGTTATGTTTTATAATCATTAATGTAAATATGTGATGATTAGCTGTTATAGATAAAAGGTTAATTTTGTTTCATATTTTATTAAAATACTGTTTTTGACTATTGCTAATTATAATATACATATTTGATTCCAGCGAAGCACTTTTTTATTTCTACCATTACATTTGACTTCTTGTGATAATTCAGTTAAAGAGAGTAATTTACATCTAGGAAAATAAATTGGTGTGACTTGTTGGGAATTTTTCTCCCATTGAGTCACACTGTTACTCGTTGCAACTTTTTTTTATAGAAGAACTCCCAACGTGTCACACCTGTGTAACAGTGTGACTTGATGGGAGAAAAACTCCCAACGAGTCACACTGTGACTGGATTTGGTGTGACTCGTTGGGAGTTCACCGAAGAGAAGAGTCTTGCACAGAAGACCAGCGCTATGGCAGGTTCTCCCTTCCATAGCATTCGCTGAGTGTTGGCCATTTTTGTTGTTATCGTAATTGATTGTTTTTTTACTGTCTAAATTGTGCAACAAAATAAACACATTTTTACTTTTACTTTACTTTACTAACAGAACGGTAAATTATATTAGTACAGCAATAATAATAAGAAACATGATGGATACGATAGTAGGTACTGTCCAGGGCGTGCCCTTCAAAAAACCAGTTTATCCGAACTTTCGAACACATTGAAATTTTACATCTAAGATTCTATGGCCGCCGGCCGGTATTATGAAAGCTTGCTCAGTCATCGATCTATGCTGACGTGATCTCAAAGGTTAAACTGAAGTACGTACACACCGATATACTGTACCTTACTTATAATAAATTTGTTCGCTAAATAAAATTAATTATTCTAAGGAAATTATGATACGCATGTACCTACTTTGTAACCTTTTTCTGAAATAAAACTTTTTGTTTCTTTTACGCTTGAGTAACGCTTTTCTATGGCATAAACGTCACTCCAGCATAGATCTATGACTGAGCAAGCCTTAGTAGGTCTACGGGGTATAGGCCTCAGTATACGTAGGGTTTTTCTCCAATCTAGCTATAGGCGATTAAGGTAAGTATTATTTCGTTTCACATTAAAGCTAGAAACAGACTGAGCCCACGCCACGCACCGTATGAGACGAAATGTAGGAAACGTCGGACGGGGCGTGGCGTACGATAAGTGTGTCTCTAGGCCATGGGCTTTCATACAAATTCAAGCTTGCATACGTTGCATATGTGGGACCAGTTTGTTTCTAGCTTTACTTTATGGATTCTGCCCGTGGTCTTCTATATTGCACCATTCTGTTCGGTCCAGTGCCACTCTCATCCACTCTTTATAAGTGGGCTCTCGTTATAATGGGCTCATGACAAAACAAAATAAGCTTGTTATTCTTTTATTTTTTGTCGGATTTTTTTTGGTACTTTACAGAATTTATTACAAATAGATTATTGAGGATAAGTCCCATTAAAATACAGGTTAAGTATCCTGGATAGCGGCAAGTACCTACACCAGTTGTTCGAAAAGATTATTTAAAATTTCACATAGATGCTTGGTACTCAACCTATGGTGGTATTCAAACTAAAATTGTAAAAAATTTATAGAATAGAATAGAAGATTTTTTATTAAATTCACACACAAACAGCACAGGAATAATTATATAAATATATTTTTTTTCCTTATGTATACATAAGGAAAAAAATTATTAAAACAACCACAAATAAAAAAAAAAAACTTCCATCTCCTTTGATTTTCAAACATAAACCGAGTCTGTTGGTGCAAAAATACAGGGTGTCATATTTATTGATAAATCAATAGGTTCGATTTCCTGCCAACGTAAAAGATTTAAAAAAATCTAAATATGCTTCTTGTTATCTTATAAATCATGGTCATGAATTATTTAATGACTTTTCTATAACTCTCATGGTTTCGGATTTGGCCATCCACCCCCATCTCACAAAGCCACCCTATATATTGACAATGTCGTCTGACCATCAGACATCGGGCACATACCCAAGGAGAGGAAATGTCATTTATTTTGTTTAGACAAAAATTCCGCCAAATCACTGCGGCGACCACGGCACTCCGATTGGCTGACTCAAAGTCCAGCATCACAGTAAGTTGAGCAAGCAAATATATTTATCGATATCGATAGTCAATGTTTATAAACTATGACTGTCGCGAAAATTATTTATATCAATAATAGTGAATTTATGATTTTTAAAAGGAAACAAATCACTCACTATATCGATGAAATAATATTCATAGTCCCGGAGTTTTTATAAAAATTACACTGATCAAATAATTTAATCAAATTGATAAATTTTAATTACTTCTTGTTATATCGGGAATACATTATTTTATTATGTCAGCACAACACTAGAGCGCGAGCGAGAGTTGACATTGTATTAGTGAAACAACACTGATCAGTTTCGGAATTCGAAAGACCATACTATATTATATTCCTCTCTACTGGGTATGTGCTCGATGCCATCAGACATTGCTTACCTTCTTATAAAGCAAAGAGTACAAACTAGCCCGACACGGGAAGATAATGAGCGGGAAACTGAAGGCCAGAGACATTACGAAACCCAGCTTTATGACGTCACTGGCCATAGTGGGACTCAAACTCATCAGGATGTTGCCTGAAAGGAAAAAAATATTGCCATTGCAAATAATTTATAAAAAATATTTTAACATAGATACGTTTGTAGTGAAAAATTTGCCTCTAGCAAGTTTAAAAGACTTATGACTAGCTAATTTTACCTTTTACAGACGCATGAAAATTTCATTTTGAAACTTAGATACAGAGATGTATACCATCAAAATAATATTATAAAATGGCTGCATTGATCAGACATAGCTAAGAAAACTATCGATCAATTCGCCTTTAAAAAAAAATCTAAATAGCTTCATGCGTTTGGGAGCTATTCCACAGACAGACACAGAGACACACGTCCCCTTGTTATTAGAGTCAGAGTAATGAAAATGATTCTGTTATTTTATTCGGATGCACGATCCCTAAAAATAGTATTACAAAACTTACCAGATATCTTCTGCGAGCAGAACGCGATGTATCCAAACACGCCCAGTGTGAAATAAACGCATGTGCATATATTTATTGCGTTTTTGGTGACAACGTTCATCTTTTCCATCGACAGAGAAGGAAGCGACTCGAATATTTCAAAGAGTTGCCTGAAATTTTTGGAAATATGGCAGGCATAATCACCATCAACAACTTTTGGCTTACGAATTTATCACGCAAATCAATTACCACTTTGACTGCTATATAAATGTTATAGCAGTCAAAGTGGTAACTGACTATGTTCACTTCAATCTTTTCTTTCCACACACAAATTAAGAAGAAGAAAGATAAATGCCACCGAATCGTCGTCATCGAGTGCGTAAAATATTCAAAATGTATTCTTTCAACTACAGTAATTCACCCATTTTTCTCTATAAGTAGTATCCTAGACATATCTTTTCTAAGCTGATCATGCAACCGGTGCAAGAATAAACTGCTGCCGAAGAATAAACACGATGAGTCTATTTCAATGCAGCTTATACCCACATCGCGTACACAACAAGGAACATGTCTAAAAAATCAACCTTTGAAGACGATGGCGGACGACCCTGCCTAAAGAACAAAGACTCACGTTTGACAGAAGAGAGCCATGGAGAAGATTGGCACACATTGCAGGACGCCGGCCGGCTGCCACATCTCCATCTTGTGGTGCCATTCGCCAGAGGGCAGCTTCGATGCCGCTTCTGCTATTACCTGGAAGGGGTGTCACACGCGAGTTTAACCAGCTTACATTACATTAAACGTATTAACTACGAAACTGGTATGTGTTGGAGGAACGTTTCCCTTAATGCTGGCACTTCACATCACTATTCGTGTTGGCGTATTCGTCTCTCTTCTCTTTCTTTCGAATACCAAACAAACTCACTCTTAACGACGAATACGCGAACACAAATAGCAATGTGAAGTGCCACCATAACATCTTCATCCCTTAACGAGGGACTTCTTTGGGGTGAGTGCTTAGGTACATTCATAATGAATTATTCAAACTACGAAAGTTTTTATACCTCTAGTAGAATATCACTTTGTTTTAAATATTTTATGAGGCGAGACAATGGAACACTGACAACTACACTGATTTATGCTTTACGAGCTTCTGCCTGCGACTTAACACGCATTTTTCTGCGATGAAAAGTAGCTACATCTATGCAAAATTTTTGCCAGATCCGTTTAGTATTTTGGCGAAAAGATGTAACTAGCGTATAAACATCCAAAATTTCTGATTGATAATGTTTGTGTGATGTACCTAAGTAGACAAAAGGAAAATAACAAAAAACTTCAATCGTCACACCAAAAGTCATAATAATTATTTCATGTTTTGTTTTAAAACATTGTATTAAGTTTGTCACAGTTGTAAATTATTTCTAGATCTTTGGTTATATATGTAGTATCTTTATTGACAAAGAAAATTACAATTCTATAATAAAAACAAATTAGAACTAGTATTTACAATTGAAACAATTAAGCTAACTGCAGACAATCTACAGGTAGCTCAACTGATCCATATCAATACCAGTCGGAAGCGTCCCCAAGACGCTGATTTATAATTATATATATTTTTTTTTATTTTTCGCTGACATTTCTAGATTAATATTAACAGAGTTATCTATTGTAGCTCTATGAACCAACATACATATTTTATAGTGTAAGTATATGTAATTATTTTAATTTCCGTTTTTCAAACGCCACCGTCTATATTGTTATCATAAGTCCAGTCCATCCCAAGGTTGCCTGGAAGAGATCGCTCAAAGCGATAAGGCCGCCCTTTGTACTTCCTTGTTTCTCAGCATTTTCATCTGTATTATATTTTGTGTTTGTGTGGTACAATAAAGAGTTATCTATCTATCTATCTATACCTTTATAACTAGGCAGAAGTAGAATCCTATAGTCGCGGCGCTCACATTACTGAGGCTGTCCACATTCCTCAGTAGACCAAGAGGCAGCACACACACCAGGGATACTATCACCATTATTGATGTTCTGCAAACAACAACATTATTATTATTGCGGACCATAATGAAACCCAGCCCCAAAGTACCGCCGCCGCCACGAGGGGCTGTAGATGGACATGTCTGTCTTATTTTATTATTCATAAATAGATTATGCAAAATACATTCCACGTATCATTAACATCACTATGCTGCATTTAACGTATTTAATAATTAAGTATTTTACAGAAGCACCCGAACCAGCTAGCAGGGCAACCCACTATACATGAAACCATACTTCGTCTAAAAATAGGAATGGGTCGTCGACTTTTTTACAATCAACAAAAGGAGACTGTTTATCGTCCACGATGAACTAGTTTATAAAACAGTTTAATTTTCGTCTAGTTTATTCCGTTCAGGACATGATCGTTGAACGTTGATTTACTGATTGGTAAACGACTAGAATAAACTGTTTATTATCCATACTAAATTATGTCTGTATGTCTGTCTATCTGTCTGACTGACTTAATGAAGTTTGGTTGGAAGGTAAATAGTATCCCGGTGACGGACATAGGCTAATTAAAAAGCGCGTGCGAAGCCGCAGCAGCTAATAGTCCATATGCGTTATCTATCAGTTAGTTATTTACCTAATCACTCTAATTAGAAAACTAATCACCTTGACCTACGCAAAACACATTGCAAACGACACTAATAAATAAAGATATAAAAATCAAAATTAAAAAAATCTGCTTGTCTACTAATACAATAATACAATGCACATGTATTGCCATAGATTTTCACAAAACACCGCTCACTCAACCATTAAAGAGTCATGGCGAAAGAAAGAAAGTCATATTAGCGATACAAGCAAGTGTGTAGAGAATGGAATGCTTGATAGACTAGTAGCTAGAGTAGTAGTGGCTAGAGAAACAGTTTAGGCATTGCTTGATGTTGGACTGCGCGATGCAAATAAAGTTCACATGTAAACTAGTTGTTCAGTTTCGTTGCCTGGAAGAAATCGCTTTAAGCGATAAGGCCGCCAATTATGTTATTTTCTGTACCATACTGTTTTATATAAATATAAGTTTCTGTGAATAAAGTTTTATCTATCTATCAGTGGACTGTAAACATGTACAACAATTGACGGCTAAATGTTTAAAAAACTGTTTGTTCATTCAACAACCACCACTAGCTTGAAAAGGGGTGGGATATTGACCAAGAAATGAACCAGATGGTCCAAAAATTAAAGGGTTGGCTCCGCTGGGGGTAGAGCCCAACATGCCAAAAGCTCACACCTTATCTGCTTATATTAGTTGGGAAACTAAAGCTCTTACTTAGAGTATTGGGGTTACAAAGTGCTCTGTGATATATCCTACTTGTTTAATAAAAAGTAATGTAATAAGTACATGTTTGTCTTACCTCAATATATCACTTTGGTTGATGTTGAACATCTTAGAAACTATCTGCGGTCCAAGGTCTCCGACAACCACAAAGTATGCAATACAAGTGCCCATGAGAAAGCCTATGATACCGAGCTCCACAGCCAACTTGCCAGCTGGACCAAATACATGGAATGCTGCAAATAAAAAGAAAAATAAACAATTTATTAAGTTCATTTTCAAAGAAATAGAAGCAAATAAACTTACCCAGGAACTCAAAGTTCCTTCGCCTTGAAATCAAGGCTGATTTGAGCAGGAAATAGCAACACAATCTGGAGATCAAGCCCATAAATATTAGAATTAGAGTCGCAAGCACCACTCCACACTGAAAATATCAAATGAACTTGTTAATGAGAAGATGACATTAAGCTTACATATAACTCTATTTCAGTAGGTAAAAGGGACAACTTGAAAGAGACAATAGTCAGGAAAAGTTGAGCAATTGTGTGATGAAATGAATTCCGCGGAAATATAAAATTTGCAAAACTTACTTGTTGAAAGCAAAACGGCATAGCCAAAATCCCAACGCCGATGATGCTGTTAGCCAAAGTTATAGATTGGCCGGTAGTCCCCATATTTATTTATGCTTTTGTGTTCCTGTTGTTATTGTAATTTTCGTAGGAACACCAAATAAATTTCAAAAAATCGCCACCACATCATACAATAATTCATGCAATGTTTTGTTTTGACATTTTCCACTTTTGTTTCATTTCAACAACTGAAAATATAGCATGATACAAATCATGTTTCTCTTTTACTCATAATACAGAAAAGTTAAGCACGATGTTCATGCTCAAAAAGCTACAAAGCAAAGAAACAGGAATTACTACTTCTTCTTTTATTTTGGCTCTGCATCATGGTTTGACACATTTCTGCCAATGTCAGTTTCCAATTGCGCATAGGTTGGTCTCTGAGTACGTACTCAGAGGTTGAAGTACCCTGATTGACTGTATCCGGATTTCAATGATAAATCCGGATAAAAAAAAATACCGAATTATCCGGATTGCACTCTTTAAGTCCAAGCCTCAGCGGTGCGAGCAACGACGACGCGCGACGTGCCGCTGCTGCACGCACGCACCATAGCAAGTATACTAACTAGTATAAGCACCACAGTGTTATTTTATTTATTTATTAAATAGGACATCCAACATGAGATTACACAACGCAAGTTAGTAACAAACAAGGAACAAGGTTCTTAAATCTATGTGTCTCTATAATTTAGGAAGTCTCAGCATGCACAATAACAGAGTAACAAAACACAATTATTTTTTTTTTAACTGGACTGACAAAGTAGCTACAAAAATAAAAGGAAAAGTTAATAAAATTCTTTGTGAACAAGTACGCAGGCGATTTGAACTAAATTTGACGCGCCTGAACAGCGCAGCGCGGGTGTGTTCCGTACACATACACAGTGTGTAGGTATGTATACCTACGGAACACACCCAATTGAATTGCGCGCTGTCGGATCTATCGGAATCAGATGGTATTTATTATAACGCGTGTTGTTATTGTTACCTACCAAAGCGCACGCTTCAAAACCCCTCTACCTACGAGTATGTACCTGTTCCTTGAAATTATTTTCATTTTGTTAGTTCGACGTTCGACTGATAATCAATTATGTAGGTACCTAGTAATGAACAATTTTTTTTTAATATTAGTACCTACGTAAGCCTCACACGGGGTTAATTTATAAGAAATCAAATAATATCCCAAATTTACCTATCGATTATTTTATTTTTTTTGAACTAGTTGTTACCTATCGATTTTGTTAATGCTGCTCAACATTTTGTATTATTTTACAGATAAAAAAAAAACTAAATTAAAAATTTGTGTCTAAATTACGGTACTTTATTTTGTAATCAGAATAATCAATAGAATTATATCGCTACCTTGGGGTAGAAAGGTCGTAAAAACCAAAACCCTACTTTACAGGACGAGCAAAAAACAAAATATTAAAAACATTTTGGCTAACAATTTTTTTTGTTCTTATGGATATATTGACCCTATTTCGTGAGATTTATTAGTTTTTTATGTTCTTTGCAATGGAAAACATTATTTTATTGTCAGTCTCTTAATTAGAAGTTAGCGTGGATTTACGACCAAAAATAATAGCTAGGTAGGTACTATATAGTACCTACCTAGCTATTATTTTTGTTGTTTTATTTGCTACTTCCTGCTGAGCTGTCCGCGGCATTACACGCGTTTTCCGTGTAAAAGAGTGAGACAAATTGAGTTTCTGAGGTAGTTACGTAAACCAAATTTTTATACCTACTTTTTTTTAATTTCAATACTTTTTCATGGAAAAATCATCTATAATAATTATAGAATAATCTTCGTCACCTAGTATGTCGTCGGCTCGATAAAAATCAAAACTTTAGTTCGTACAACCCTATATTTTTTTATTATTATTGTTTTCCAGTCGACAGATTCGCGTAACTGTATAACTATGTTTATATACATATATAAATATATTTAAATGTGTAAGT
Source organism: Eupithecia inturbata (assembly GCA_963662085.1). NCBI lineage: Eukaryota > Metazoa > Arthropoda > Insecta > Lepidoptera > Geometridae > Eupithecia > Eupithecia inturbata. The sequence goes on along the minus strand of OY759191.1, from coordinate 3,922,318 downwards.
AACTGTGTCTAAGAAATACTTCATTCTGTCATACAGCCTTCTTTCACTCAACAATTTGGGAACTTCATAGTCGTGCTTAAGTATACCACATTTAAAAAATAAATTCGTGGACGGGGTATAATGTGTAGGTAGGTAGGTGCTTACATATTGGGCGCTCTATTCCTGTACGAAAGCTTTTCCTCCGTCGACAAAATAAGTACTAACATCCCGATATGCTAAACGTAGGTACACATATACATACACCTACTACCTATTTTAAACACTGCTTTAGTGAAAGAACACAGGAGTAAGTACCTTTTAGAAGGATTTAATTCGTTATTTATAGGTACCTACTTATGTACTTAGGTTCAACATCATCATCATCTCCACGCCACGTAGTCAGTGTTTGGCTAAAAGCCTTTTATTCTTAATAATAAGATTTAAATAAATAACTAGTGAGAATAGATTAATGTTTTTGTTATAATCTTGGGTTAGCCTAAAATTAAAACAAGCCTAGCGTGGCACCTTGTGCACAATTACTAATTATCTTTGGATGGGTTTATTCAATTAAAAGTACTGCAAGTCTCACGAGATAAATATTTATTTTTCTATTTCTCTTTGGTACTTTTGGCCAGTACTCGATACCAATCAATACCAAGATCAAAATAAATCCAAGCTATTTAACTAATAATTACACATGCAATGTAACACACTGGGTTTGCGTGTTAAATCGAATTTAATTGAGATATACCTAGTAGAAATCGGGTACTAGCCAGTGTCGTCATAACCTTAAGAACAGAGGCGGGTCACGAATTCACAATACACACCACTACACACAATATCTTTGGCTCAACCACACAATTATTATTATTTATCTATTTTGGACGTAGTATTCGCGATTTTTCTGACACGACTGTAAACCTATAGATCTAACTCAGTAAAGTTTTGAATATAAATAAAATTTAATACCTAGCAAAATATAATAATTAATATAATGCAGAACACAATAAACAACATAATTATGCAGAAAATGGAAGCACCTCACATAAATTATTCTAGAAGAAACACCTCATATTTCTATAAAAATAATTCGAAAATATAACATCGAAATGGCACTCAACAAGTTAAATGTAAAAGCGACACAAAATCACCAATAATTATAGAAAAATGTGCTATGATTAACTCAACATACAATGTCATATCTTGTACAGAAAGAACTCTATTTAAAAATATCAAAATATTTACAATAAGTGTGAGCTCTTAAAATGTATATACATATTCATAAGTATCAATCTTTAATAGTAACAAATTAAATCCATGCATAAAAATTATATAAACTTAATCAAACACCCAACAACATGGCACAATCATTCTCTTACGGAATGCTTTAATTAAATGAATAATAACTAAATAAATAATTAAAAGTTAAATTATATCTTTGGACAAATCACTTTGATATAATGGCAAGGTTGCTTTTATTATTGTATCGACTGTGGTTTAAAACATTTGGGAATAACATTAAAATTTATTTCACATTCATGATTATTTGTATAAATAGTAGGTATTGCTTATCATATCAAATAGACATTATCAATTATTATTATTTTTGGCTTAACTAGTTCAATTCTAAAATAAATTACATACCTATGATACCCACAGATATAAATTTTCAGTACCTACCTATAGTTATAATGATCCTCTACGTTCACTCACAAGGTATTTTTGAACAGCATAAAAACAATAACTACGTTTTATTTGTATTTCTTAGATAATTTCTGACAAATTTATTTCCATATTTATACGAAACAACTTCAACTACCCGTACTTAAATAGAACGATCTATCTGACGACATATTAATAAATTACGGATATGGAATTATTAATATACAAAACAGATTATAGGACGTAGTGTTTTGTTGATTATCACACATTATTGAAAAATGTGATGAGATGATGCTGCAAATTGTCAAGCATAATTTATTAACGTATTTCTCTTGCTCCAATGACGCTAATAAATAATGCAATCGTAAAATTACTCTATTTACATAGTTTAGATAGTCTATTCAAGTAGACTTACAAATACCTATTTTTCTTTTTTATATACTGTAGGTAACACATTCAGCCTACAGTAGATTTAAAATTAAAGATATAGGCTAATTAAGTCAAAATATAAAATTATGAATTGTGTACAAAATTCGATTTGATTAAAAATGATTTGAAGATTGTTGATCCTTGTCATAAAATGTTTGTTTTGTTATGATCGTTAAATCCCGATTCTAGTCTTTATTATTATCTAATCAAGTTTACCTAAAACCATCGTGCTCGATGCCTAAAACAAAGTTCCAAGTTGCACGAACCCTTCACTCACACAATCTTCCTTTCATCAGTCAAGATCTCCAAGATTTCTTCCGTAGTCTTATGTTCCTTTTTGAACTTCTTCATCTGGTAATCTGGTATGGTTCCTTCCAGCAGTATCTGTATGTTCGTCTTGAGACGTTTGATCGGAGTCAAGGACTTCTTTTTGCAAGGCTTCTGGCCAATAGCCTCGATTGACTCTAACAGCAGTTCTTCGATCGGACGTTTGTTGAAACCTGTCGCGAGAGAAGTTATTAAAATACACCCGAGATTTGCCGTTTTTCATAGGTATTTTAGAGCGTCTGATTGCCAAAACAATTCGCAGCGAGCATGATACGATACGCCGTGTGCTGAAATCCATCTCGTTGCTCGGGGCTTCTTTTTCCTCGTACTGACTGCACGAACGCTCGCTGTTTAACACGTTAGTTTACGCCCCGTAACGCCGATCAGTAACCACATCAGTTCTTCAATTGTTTCTGACTTGTTAATAAATGTTTTGGCTTATGGAGTCTACACACTAAAATCGGGGACCAAGCCCGACGACGCGACCACGGGTTGATGCAACATTTCAGTGTGAATTTGTAGGCCACCAGCCGACAGTGTTTTGCCAACTTATCGCTGCTGGCCCGTTCGTCGACTTTGGTAAGTAGACTCCATAACAAATCACAAACAAGTGAAGAGATGTAATGGCTATAAGACGAATAAGGGCCGGACTCCACCAATGCGGAGACGAGACGAGCGGAGAAGAGATGTGTTTTAAACAACCAATAGAACGTCGTTATTCACACATTTCGTCTCCACTCATCTTTAGTACCACCGAGCGGAGATGTATCATATTTGTATGCGAAAAAAACAAAGAAAGATCGAAGCGAAAATGTGAGCTGTGCCTCGCAAGCTGGCGACGTCATGCAGCGGAGATTAGAAGGGATGTGAGCGGCGCCGCTTGTGCATTCTTCTCAATAAACATCCGACGCTCGCCGTACGCAGCTCAGTTCCGCTCTAGCCAACACACATCTCCGCTCCAGTCTAGCCAGTACGCATATCTCCGCACAGCTTCGGTGGAGACACCCTAGGTGAAAAACGTCTTTTTTCGTCCCCGCTTCGGACATCTCCGCTTTGGTGGAGTCTGGGCCTAAAATCTGGTATGAATAATGGTAAAATTTAAGGTTTATCTAATAAAGGTACCAAGTACTGACTGAAAATAAGAATCAATGCAATTTCACAAAATTTCGTAGGTACAGCTCGAACGCGTTGAAATCTTTTGCACCATAATGCTTATTTACATAAAAATATGTACACTACACTACTCATCGTGTTGTATAATCCAGGCTGATAAGACCAATTCACACCCAGCCAACACCTATTTCCTCAACTGAAAGGTCAGTTTTGTTATCGTTTCTCGTATACGGAAATTGAAGTTTCAGCCAGTAGGTAAGAATGTACAATGCGAAAAGCTTAATATATACACGTCGAAGCGTAGTCAGCCGCCACCACCACCCTCTCAAAGCGTCCTATCACCCTGAAAATAAAACAATTCCCCTAAACCTTCAAACCCTTTAAGCCGTCACCATCCGACACCAAATTAAGACACAATGAATGGACTCACTCATCGATATGTTACTTGCTGGTCCGCCGATGTCTATGTTTGCTAAAATAAAAACCATGATGTTATAGGCTGGTTTTCAACGATCCAGTGGTCAAGTTAAAAACTAGATTGTAGGAACCACTGGATCCCTGTAAATTAGCCTTAAAGCTGAAAACGTGCTACGTGACGTCACACAAGCACTCGTACACACAAATTTGCACCCCAAATGGATAAAGATGTAGTATAAAACTCCAAGGACTACAGTTTATTTAGATTTTATTTTGTTGAGATTTATTATTTTCTTGGCCCATCTTAAGATCTGTGTTGGTGACCAAGTATATATATGAATAGTCACAATAGCATACTTATCGAAGCGAAGCTAATATATTCTTTGATAGGTACCTTGTCACGCCCATTTAAACAATGGCCTCGATAATACTCGGAATGTGTATGGAGCGCGTTGATGTCTTTAAGAAGGAAGTTCAGTGTAAGTACAGAGTCATGATAATGAACGTAGTGATTACTAAAAACTGGTTATTTGATGAACTAAATAACACACTCATACATAGGTCATGTAGGACTTCCTGTTTATGAGTTACTAACTGGTTTTAGTTAGGCGACCCGAAGAAGACCGCATTGCTACGACTAAATAACTTAAGATTTAAGTTATTTTAACAGAAACTACAAAAACTCACACTTTGGTATGCTTAAACGGTTCCGCAAGTTTTAATTAAGCTCCCCAATGTTTTTTTATTAAATCATCATCAGCCCGAGGTGGCCATACCCCTGCTGAGCACAGGAATAGTTAAATATCCAGTTTCTATTCTAGTGAATTATGCAAAAACGCGTGTGGTTGGTATTTGTTTGAAAGTGTTTGTAAATGACCATGAATCGTGTTGTGTAGGGGTATCAAAATGGGCTCCCGTTATTTGCACACACACAGGAAGCAATGTTCCACACGAAAACTGTGCTAGATGTATCTTTTTGTATTATCCGACTTGGGTTACGACTTCTGCCTATGTCTTTTCCAAGTCGGGTAGCACAATAAGTGATTTAAATCGGGTATGGGTAAGTAATAAGACTACGCACCTAGAAATTTCAGCCTCTGCTTGTTAGCCACCATCGTGAGCAGAAGTGCTAGGAGATATCTCATTCGGGACAATCTCATCGGCGTTTCTACTTCCACCTCTTCAATCTGCACCGACGCCTGAATCTTCTCCTCGAAAGTCAACTCTCTGTCCCCGACTTTACAGTTCTTTAAGTGAGTCTCCATTTCTTTCTTCATTTTGAAAAAGGTCTTGCATTTAGGGCATTTGTATGGGGCGTCTAATTTGTGGATTTTGTAAAGATGCGTCTTCATATGGGGAAGTTGGGAGAATGATAGTGGGCATACCGTACATCGGAAAGGCTTTTCCCCGGTATGCCTGCGTATGTGAAGCATTAGGGAGTTAGAGTGGGTAAAGTTCCGGTCACAGATCCTGCAAACAAAAGGTCTTTCTCCCGTATGGCATCTCCGGTGAACGGTCAATTGAGTGGACTGAGTAAAACGCTGTCCACATAAGTCGCATTCATGAGGACGCGCTTTTTTATGAGTTCTCATATGCTCAGTCAAATGCCCTTTCAGTTTCTTCAAGCACACCGGGCACTGGAGTCTATGCCCGCTGTGGCATATCTGCACGTGTCGCCTGAGCGAGTTCATTCTAAGAAATTCTTTACCACAGTGCTGGCAAATATAATCCTTGATTTTGAGATGTGATTTCATGTGGAACTTTAAGCGGTTGACCGAATCAAAGCTTAGTTGACAGACCGAGCAGTGGTACTTTCCAGTTAACAGATGCTGTTTCTCATGCTGTGTCAGTAACAAATGGTATGAGAATTGTTTGTTGCAGTAAACACATTTAAAAGCGTTTTCATTTTTGATGTGCGTAGAGAGATGTAGCTCTAAATTTTCTTGTAGCAGAAACTCTTTGTCACAGATTTGACAGACCATAGGGACAATATGCGTTAGATCCTTGTGATGTTTGAGCATGTGGGTGTGAAGGTGCATTTTGTAACGGAACTTCTTAGAACACTTTTTGCAGCGATGAGGTTGCATCTTGAGATGAGTGTACATGTGTCTCCGTATGGAGGCTTTGCTGCTGAACATTTTTTCACAGTGGTCGCACTGGAATAGAGCAAGTGTGAGCACAAGGCCATTGCTGAGAGTAACCTGCTTTGTTTTAATAGTTTTATCAACTGGTTTTATTTTCTTCTTGTACTTTCTTTTAGGCTTTGGACTTTCTGGAGCTCCATAATCATTTTTGTTTGAATTCTTTGTTGTACGCTGTGATGTGTTCTTTTTAGAAGGACTCCTTTTGATTTCAGTTTTGATTCCTGACTTAGTGTCATTGTAAGGTGATTGTTGGTGCTTTTTACTTTTGGCTTCAGATGTTTTGATTTCCTCCACAGGTGGAGTGGGTATGAAAAGGACTGGTAAGCCCGCATAATATGTGCCATTCTGATCACTGATTCCAACCTCATTATTGTTGCTAACAGCTGTAACAACTGTCTTTTCTATATCCTTACTTGGCACTTCTATTTCTATCATCAACTCACCCTTTAAAATGGTATCAATCATTTGTAAGCTTTCTCTTGTTCTGGGCCCGATAAGCCGTCCACTTTTAGAGACAAATCTTGGTATTGTATCTACTTTTGGTTTTCTAATTCTCGGTTTTCTTTGTCTTGGCCTCGGTGGCTTTGGTAGTTGGTTTAATTTTATTAGCTTTTCAGTGCATTTGTCGAAGTCTATCTGTTCATTCTTCATAAGCACCTCCTGTAATGCTGTGAGATCCCCTCTGCGTCTTGGGGGTGGTATATTTTCTGTCACTTTCTTTGCTGAATCTGAAGCATTTTTCACAATAGTCAAGGATTTATTTGGACCTTTCCCACGAGTGGCACTTTTGGGTGCGTTTACTCTGCCTTTTATGTTAGCCATGACTGTATATTGTAGCAAGCAGCCTATGGACAGCTTCTATAGTGGAAATTACAATTTACGAAGCGATATTATCCCGCCACCGAATAAGTTAGTATCTGCGTTGCAGGAGAAACTTTCGTCAGAGGTAATACTAAAATACTTACATGCAGTGTGTAAACATCATTAGCATTGCCATAATCACCTCTAAATGTACCTACTCGGCTCGTAGATAAGAGCCTTGTTTGCACAACGATGCTCTACTAATGTGTGAAGGACGGGCCTTTTGTCTCATCATACCAAGAACATCTTCAGTTGCCTTGTCGAACCATCGGGCGGTAATTTCATACTTATCCATTACAATAACACGTATGTACACCTTGAATAACACATATTCTTAGCACACGTAAACGTAATGTTATGTACACAAACGCTTTATGAGCAAGAACCAGCCAGAAAACTAAAAGCTTTACTGAAAAAAAATTAAAAACACAGCTCTACTGCGGTCGGACTTTGACGATGATTGCGTGAAATGAAAATGGTAAGGTAAAATGGATTTTGAGTGACAGACAGAAAGAGACAGAAGCATGGCACTCTTTATCGGTTCCGAAAGAGAAAGCATGCTTTATTCTGTCAAATTATCTAAGGTTGTGGCCAACAGCGGCATCTATGAATATTCAAGGCACACTTTAGTTACTAAACCTATCGTCATTTGAAATCTCATTACCTATTTTTGAATTTCATTATGAATACAAAAGAATCGTTCGTTTGTACGAAACCAAACACTGCGTTTTATTTTCCTAATTAATCCATTCTATTTGTGATGCTGTTCTTATTTCTTACATCGTGCGCCATCTGTTATCATTAGTAGCAGGGCGAGGTACCCCAGGCGGGCTCCGCTTATTTCAGACTCTAATAAATGTAGTCACGGTTTTGGTGGTCCCTTGATGTAGGTTGAGGTACATAAACATAACTAGTAGATTTTTTTGCCAGGGCATGGCCCATGAGATAACATCAAAACTTGGTAGTACCATCCATAATTACCATTACTAACCGATCCACCGCGAATTATAAATAGAAACAATTGGACACGACAAAATAATATTGGCTGTAGTGTAGATAGGGCGCAACGCAACGGATAAACCAAAATAACCTCTGCGTGCTAGATTACCTTTAATATTTTAGCTACCACCTTAAAATCATCAGCATCATTATTAGATATATCTATGGTACCATAATATACTGCATGCCTGCATAAACAAGGTAGTAAATACATACTTACCTACCTAACGTAGGTACCTAATGTAGATAGATAGAACATAGGTACTTTATTGCACACTTATAACTAAGAAACAATTATAACAAAGTGACAATTGGCGGTCTTATCGCTCAAGAGCGATCTCTGCCAGACAACCTGGTATGGATAGGATCGTTAGAAATACATGGGTTAAGATCTGTGTGCACCTAATAAATATTGTACTAAAAAATAAATATTAATATACTACAAAATAAACTACCTACAAAAAAAAATACATAAACACCTTCAATAAATATATTTACACCTATAAATATATATATTTACCTACATATACATATTATGAAAACAAGGGCCTATTCAGTGACAGCAGGACAAATAGGTAGTGTTCCTTTACCATATCTTTGAAAATTGGTTGTGACTTCACACACCTTTTTTTTTTTTTTTGGACTCGCTAGTTTTAGCTTTTGCCATATTTTTTTTTATATATTTAGTATATTTTTTTTTTAGTTAAAAAATTTGGGAAACATTTACAACTTAATAAACTTAAACAACGAAACGATAGGTACAGGATAAGGATCAGACGAGTTAGGATAGGAAAATTGTACTAATCAATAATATACTATATACACTATATATTTATATTATTTGTACAAATAAAGGATTCTAAGCAATGATATATAGAGGTAGAGGGGTCTATTCACACACCTTACAGTAACCGGCAGTGCGTTCCATAGCTGGACAGTCCGGACAGTAGGTAAATGAGTTGCCATAGAAGTATGTAGAATGGACAGGTATGTATGAAGTTACCCACATATATTATTAAGGTAGGTATTAAAAACTTTATTTAACTTCAGTTGGTTTTAACAAAGTAGGACTTATTACCTATCAGAAATTACTATGATAAGATTTATAAGGTACCTACCTACCACCAGGCTCATGTTAAACCTTGTACCTACCTAATTTTAAGACCTTAATGTACAACATGATCGCAAAAAATTGGAATACTTTACATAACAGAGACTCATTAGTCTCTGTTATGTATAGTATTCCAATAATTGTAATTGCTATAAATTATAATGTGTGTGTTTTTGTTTAATGTTGTGGTGTACAATAAAGAGTTATGTAGTATTGTATGGTGTTGTCATTGCTTTAGTTGTAAATACGCAAATAAGCACACAAACGATGACCTTGCTATGGAACGAACAATACGATAAATAAATTGTGTGATAGGCAGCAGCTACATAAATAGAGTTACAATTATTATGTAGGTACGTAGGTTTCTGACGTCAAACTAGATCTCATCACCTACCTAGGTACTGATGCTGAGGTCATTGTCTTGTAACACAGAATAAATGATAGTTTGCAATGTCCGTTTGATCGACCCAATCTGTCCTTTATCATCTAATCAATTAAAGTCCATCCGTCGTGATGCCATCGCCTGTCGTCAGTCTTTCCTTGTAGGAGAATAAGTTGGTATAATGTTGATAAATTTTATACCTAGGTACGTAGGTAAGTACCTGTGTTGTCTATCAGCCTGCTTAATGCTTATGTGAAACCTATACACTAGCCAAACTCGATGTTGAAGGTTTGTAAACAAACCGCCTATACTTATTATGAGGGCACAATCCGTGCCATTTTGTGAAAAGGATAAGTCTAGGATTTCGCGTTCATAGGGGCGGGACAGAGGTTTTAGGAGCTGCCGGCGGGGCGCGGGCGGCGCGTAAGCGCAAAAGTCAAGTTTTTGCTTATTTACAAGAAATCTACACAACTTATGAAGAACCAGTTTGTTAAATATTGCTTACAATTATATCTGAAAATCGACACAGAGCAAGTGAGTTTTAGTTGCCTATTTATGTCGTGGTTAATTTCAAATATTCTACATTGAGTTTGACTAGTGTATAAATAGGTAGGTCCCTACGTAGGTACCTGCGTAAATCAGTAAGGGACTGCCCAGAAAAGTACCGTAAGAACAAATAAAAGGAACGCGTTGATGTCTTTTGTATGAAAGTAAAGAATCTCGAGCTACCAACATACAACAGTTGCTTATCATTATCACATTAACAAACAATGTGCATACCTACCTAAATCAGAACAAAGCCTAGAAGGCTGATAGACCTAGCTTCCTTAGGCCCCGAGCTAGGTGGACGTGGCTTTCCCCATTGTTCGGTCGGGTACAATAGTGAGGGCGCTCGGCTTACACCATCTATGGATCAGGGGGCGGCGGCGGGGCGTATCCAGGGGCAAAGTTCTGGGGCTCTCTTTCCCCCTGGCAAGGGTTAGAATGAATGAATGAATGAACACTTTATTGCACTTAAAAAATAACATAATAAAAACTATATATCTACATTTAACACATAATCAGTACAATAGGCGGCCTTATCGCTGAGAGCGATTTCTCTCAGGCAACCTAGGATGGAGAAAAAGATATAAATATAAATAAAAAAGAATAGAGTTAGAAGTGTTGGCTACTTTGAAACAGGAGCCTCCCGTATGGGTAGAGTCCATAGAGCTTCATGATAGAGTAAATAACTCACATGACGAACATTTTTGCTACCTGTGATGTTCGAGTTAACCTCATAGGTACCTAGGTCCCCACTTGAACTTAGATTCTGTAGAATTCAGACTAGACTTCTAGGTACCTATCTTACTTGTGTCCTCCCCCCACCTCTAACTCCATAAAAACAGATTCCACACGCTCGCACAATCTAATACAATGACATGTTGTTTGTAGTGTGACCGCCCCGTGTTTGCGGATATATGATTCGGTCAAAAGCTAGTTATACTTCTGAAGCTATTTATTTATTAAGTACCTACTCCCAACTGAAAAATTACATAACATGCATAACATCCTACAGGTTGTAGGCAGCAAGTTTGCTTCGCCCATCATGCAGTCTTTCAACAGGGAACTCTATCGACGCCATAGGTTAGGATCCTGTTGAAGGGCTGCGAAACTATTTTTATTGTATCATTGATTTTTATTCCATTTCTTTTGTAATGTTCATGACTTGATAACGTCTGATTAAACAAACTTTTATTTATTTTATTAATTTTTTATTCATAACATTTTAAAAAACACTTTAAAAAAAATCGATATTTTTTAAAATCTAAATCTGAACTTAACTAACTTCAATAGACGAAATAAAGACAAATTAATTCTACCTACGACTACCCTTACACAATTTAGCAAAGGTTAGTAAATATTTATAATAAAATACCTAGCTCCATAAAATATCTTAAAATAGATTCGGTTTTTCGTAGTAAACTCAAAGAATACCTTATTTCTAAATGTTACTACTCCGTTGACGAATTTTTAAATGATAACTTGATAACTCTAAAATACTTACAACTTTTGGCTGCCTGAGTACAAAAATGACGTAATTACCGAGTTATTATCACAATTGTTTTGATTCTTGTAGCTGACATTGCATATGTTTTCCGACAACTATGTTTATAGCTATAAATACATTATGTACCTACCTATTATAATCATCTTTAAATAAATTGCTGCGCGCTTACAGGTTAGGCACATGTATGTACTTACCTCTAAGCTAATTACCATCTAAGCTAAAACTATGTATTAATGTATTATGATGTAGGTATGCAAAAAATAAATCTGAAATCTGTAAAATAATAAAGTGGTCTTAGTCTAGTGCTTTTCTAAATAAACGGTGCCACTATTGTCACTTCTATCTATCTGCCTGGAATTTATTGAATGGATCTCCTTACTCCTATAGTTTGAGAAACGTAGTTTGTTACCAAATTAAGGCTGGCCTATGCCCCAACGGCCTTGAGAACACAAAATAATTATCTGTAGTCGTATAAATAATTTGTTTTATTCGTGAAACGTACCATTTGTGTACAATACTTGACAAATATTTGAGTGAAAGAAAAATATTCAAACTCAATAGCGATTAAAAAATAGGTATACCAAATTCAGAATTATAAAAAAATATTCGAAATTCGGATATATCTTTTCAAAGCTGTTGAGTATAATTCTTTCACTTAAATATTTGTCAATGTATTGTACACAAATGGTACGTTTCACGAATAAAACAAATTATTTATACGACTACAGATAATTTATATTTTTTATTTTTGTGTTCTCAAGGCCGTTGGGGCATAGGGCAGCCTTAAACAAGTCACTTTATGATTATGTAACCCACCATAACTCTACTATTTGACCACATCCACCTTCACTCATCACCTTCTAAAGAGAATTTCAGCATAAACTATTCTTCCTTGAGAGCTTGACTTGGAACCATTGCATCAATTCATCTATTTCACGGAAATTTCATAAGAAAAAATGCAACTCCACTAACAATGGCAAGTATTCACGCTTACACAAAAATGTCCTCTTAAATGAAACGTTGAACAATGGACAAACAAAACGAATATTTCTTTTCTCTACAATAGTGAAGGTAGATTTACATCGAGTTCACATAGAAATATTTTTGTTTCAAAACACCATAGTTTGACCACCTTGAGATAGGAACACAATTCAAAGCTATGCGGTGAATTAGGTCAAGAGGTCGTAGTACATTCTTTGATTGTTCTTTGAAACTGACACCATAGGTTGGTACACCTTTTATACTTAGGTAGTACCTATCTACCTGTACCAATTTACTAGGTAGATTGAGCTGCATTTTAGGGTTCCGTACCCGAAGGGTGAAAAGGGTATCCTATTACTAAGCCGCTGCTGTCCGTCCGTCTGTCACAGGGATCTAAATCATGAACCGTAAGAGGTAGACAGTTGAAATTTTCAGAGAATGTATATTTCTCTCGCCGCTATAACAGCAAATAATAAATAATAAAAAATAAATAATGCTGGACAATCCACACAGCATCATCTAGCCCCAAAGTAAGCAGAGCTTGTGTTATGGGTACTAGATGACTGATAAACTTAATACAATACATAACAAAGATAGATATTTTTTATTATATATAGAAAATACCCAGAACACCCGTAACAAATATTTGCAGATCGTACAAACATTTGTCCCAATCCCAAGGCGGGAATCGAACCCGCAACCTTCTGCGTCGCAGGCGGACCTTCGCCCGCCGCGCCACATCGGTCGTCAAATAAAAATATTAATAAAAATAAAATACATAAATGGGTATCCAAATTAAATACACCTACGTGATTTTTTTGGCTATTCTTGCTCTTCGTTTGTCAATGCCATATAGAGGTACAAGGTGACTGAAACTCAACCCGCCATAGTGAATTCGCAAATAGTAGATGTTATTTGCTAATTATTGGACCTTACTTTCTCAAACTAAAGTTTTAAAGTTTTGGTGATATGTAAATTTTTATACTTTACTGAGATTTTTCCAAAATTTGACCTTCAAGAATTCGTAACTTTTTTTTTGTTCATTAATGCAGTATTTTTTTATTATATGTTGGTAGTCATAAACATGCTAGCTGCTAGCTTGCTAGGATTAAACATAAGATAAAGCGCTTTAAAAAAAAAACTTACTCGGAAAAAAACTTTACGATCAAATTTATCCTAAAATAATAAAGAAACTACGGTATTTTAATAATTTATTCTACTCTATCTGGTTTGTCACCTTTCTAACGGTACTAAATTTGTATGCAAAAAGTTTGATTCGCTAGACATCGGTAGGATTTTCAGGTAAAGTATAAAAAATTACATATCACGAAAACTATAAAACTTTAGTTAGGCAAAACAAGGTCCAATAATTAGTAAATGACCTCCTCTATTTGCGAATTTGCTAGGGCGGTTTGAGTTCCAGTCACCCTGTATATCTCACGAACCACATTAGGTAGACTCATGAAACTTTCTATAAATAAGTAACACTTCAACTGTAATAACAACAAATACAAAAATATAAAAAAGTTAAAAATGGTTCTCCGAACAAGTGAAAATTTGAAGTTAATTTTGAAAGTTGCCTGTTTTTTACGGTACGGAACCCGTGTGACAGTCGATTCGCACTTGGCGTTTTATTAGAAGCTACTTCACCTACTACCTGTTAAGGTAGGTAGAGTACAGTAGGTAGAGGCAGATCACTCTAATAAGCTAAACATCCGCCCAGCCGTCTATGTTTTTATGCGTCTGCGCTTGTCAGGAAAATACTTAGGTATGTGCAGTTGAGATCAAAGGAAGATCAAATCTAGTATCTAGGAGATCAAATATGAAGGTACTTATTAGAAGAAATAATATATAGAAGTACCTAGAAGTATCAAGAATAATGAAGTATGGTCTGCAATCTGCACTGCACCCGCTGAAGTTTTTGTTAGGGCGTACCTACGGTACCATATCCCTTAGAAAGCCCATCATCATCATTATCAACCTATCTTAGTCCACTGCTGGACATAGGCCTCTCCCAATGAGCGCCATAGCGTCCTGTCTTCAGCTTGCCGCATCCAGCATCTGCTTGCCGTCTTTCGCAGATAGTCATCCCACCTGGCCGAAGGGTGTCCTACACTACGTTTGCCGAGTCGCAGTCTCCACTCGAGAACACGTTTAGCCCAGCGGTTGTCGGTTCTTCGCGAGATATGGCCAGCCCACTGCCACTCCAGCTAAAAGCTTCAGCAGAAAGCCCTTACAACTAAATAAAACTCCGACCCAACCAGAGATGTGATAACGTCAAAACGATAAGCTTGTTTGTGTTACTCTCCTGACTGATAAAGAAAAACCCATAAACCCACGAGGGTCATTACACTCTACAACCTAATTTCTTTTCATAAACCGTCACACTCTAGTTGCATTCTTTCTAATGTCGCACACAATACACCACCCACCTACGTACTACGTAGTGTGTAGTGCGACATAGTTTTGTCACACCACATGTGATTATCTGGCACATATCTCAGCTCAGCAATAAGCCTAATGACTTAGATAGGCTGATGGGCTTGTTTCACGGTTCAGGAGAACCGTGAAACTAGCCCACCAGTCCTACTGTCCTACCTATTTAGTGGGATGATTACCCAAGGCAATAATCATTAATCACACAAAACTACCTTCAATGCATCTATGAAACTATGCATCTCCTGATATCCCTATCTTGAAGACATTGTTTGCACTGCAGTTTTCGCTCTAATAATTCATCTCACCATACTTGCATTTCGCTGTTCTCATCACAGCTCAATCTATTGTGATTGTGGAATCAAATACCTACCAACCTGCTTCGAAGCGGGGATTATTTTCCAAAGGCTGCACTTCTTGTCTTACCTTTCTCACTTTATTCGATGGTAGAGTCTCGCGCTGTGAAGCCATTTTGTATTTTGCGCATTTTCGCGGTATTTTTATTCGACAGTTTAAACTCAAGAAAGGCGATAATTTCATTTAGCCATTGTTTTAATTTTCATGATTTGTTGTGGTGACAATGAACAGATTTTGGTGGATGTTTTTAATATTTGCGAAGACGGCGTCGGCTAGTAGTGATAATGGGATCCCAAGCGAAGAGTCTGAAAAAGGTACAGCTTACTTAAATTCTTGAATACGAGTATTTTCGAAGGGTATGTAGTTGTATGTACCCATGCGTCACGCGTGCGCATTACATGACTTGAAGACATCTTCTTACGATTAGCTTTTCTGTGGGCTGAAGTGAAATTGCTTGCGTGCCCATTTTAACCTTTGCTCTACCGGAAATTAGAATAACTCGACAAAGGGACGCATAATGCGGGTACGTCAGAATATCTTAAAAACTTAATTTAGAAGGGTTAGAGGAGGACGAGCTAGTACGGTAGGTGTAGTTAGCTAGGTGCAAAATAATAATAAGCAAACAAAATGTAACAAAATAATTAAAAAATAGAATGCATTCGGAAAATAGATAGGTAAGTACTTATAAGTAACTTCTCGTAAAAAGGATGCGATCTCTTCTCGACTCGAGTCTGAAAAAGCTCATAATTTAATGTTAACATTTTAGTGCGAACTCTATTTCTCTCTCTCTCTATTTAATTTAAACAACGCAGAAGATTGTTTTGCACTAATTACAACTTTCTCCAAAACCGTCCTTTGTTTCTTTTAATTACTTTACCCACTTTTATAATTCAAAAGTACTGCACGACTGGAATATAGACATGGGTATATCGTGACGATTTTACGGTGCTGAGCAACAAACAATAGAAGTGAAAACGGTGAGGCCACTGCTCTACGAAATAATTACTTGCTGGTTAGCTTTCGGTCCCATTTCAAAGTTGATATGATTAAGCTTTTGGTTATTATCATCTAGGTACTTACCTAATAAAAGCTCATCACTTAAGTACAACTGTTGTTGTAATTTTATACCAATAGATCTCAATCTACTGGTATCAGTAGATTAAGATCTATTGGTATCTAGAGAACAAAATCTGCCGACTCTTCCCATAAGAAAAGTAACTAGGTAGGTATATGTATAGTTCTGTAGATAGGTGCCATGTGCATGGTATTCATTCATTGCTCACTCAAAACTTCCTGGAGCATGTTGACTCAAGCCACGCTATTTTTAGGTACCTACGAAAAACTAAATTGTATGGGTACCAATAGATCTGTATAGATCTATTAGTATCCAATTGGTGTTCCGAATAGATCTATTGGTATACAATTTAGTTTTTCGTAAGTAGGTACCTAAAAATAGCGTGGCTTGAGTCACATGCTCCAGGAAGTTTCTGAGTGAGCAATGAACGAATACCATGCACATGGTACCTACCTACAGTACCTACTACCTATACTTATACCTAGTTACTTTTCGTATGGGAAGAGTCGGCAGATTTTGTTCTGTAGATACGACGCACCAGAAAATTTAAAACATCTTATTATAGAATCTCGATTCCTGCCCCTCTTCGAAGTGAAGCGATACGACGGAGGGAGGCCCTCAGTCCCAGGTGGTCTACCGCCTCTAACCAATGTGCCGGTGGCTGGTGAGAGGTGTTCCGCTCGTCTGGAGTCGGCCTTGGACCAGATGAAACGACGGAAGCGGACGCAGTCTAAAAACTTGGATACGCCTTTGGTTAGTATCCTGTGACCCAAATAAAGTGCTTTGAAGAAGATTTGATTAACACCTTATTCTGATATCTGTGATTAAAACATATTCGATCTGAAGGAAAACATTTTGGTGTGCAATAAAAACAAGCGAAGCGCGTTGAAGTCTTTTCTTTGAAAAAGTTTTTAATCAAGATTAATGTCAATGCGTTTTTTTTATTAATGAGTACCTATTCTTTTATTTCAGACAATTTATTTATAAGTCCATAGCACACAGTATATAAAAAAAACAGTTTTAATAACAAATCACTATAAACATCTAATAAAAATCTATACCTTCTTCGCAGAGTCAAAGCATCGAACTGGATGGCTACAGTCTATTCCAACAGATGAGAACAGCTCCTGTGGACATGTACGTCACGAGAATGCGCGTACGCCTCCCACAGAACTCCAACTGGGTTCGCGTGGAAAAATGCTACTTCGACCCGAGAAACGTTTCTCTCGACACAATGTTGCTATTCCACGATCTAACTATCAGCGGGAACGTAGACCTTTACGAAGCCAACGATCTTGATAGGACTCTACCTCAGAGCAGAAGGTTAAGGAGGCACTACGCTGATGCTAGATCTTACGACGGTTACGACGATCCCCATAGATATAGGGGCAACGGTTGCAACATGATCCTCCGATTACGTAAAGCTGGTATCGGGTTCCACACGCGACCTTTAAACCAACACCCTGGGAAGTTTAATGTAAAGACTGATTCAGAATTCGTAGAGCCTGGTTTCATAAGCGTGTACGCGTACGGTTGCGAGAAATATATCAATAAGAAATCGAATAGGAACAAGGGTGATCTTCCCTTGAGGAGAAAACGGAGATCTGATGAATTCTCGTTTAATTCTGACATGATGGATGCTGATTCTGACAGGTTTGAAGGTAGGTCTGGAGATAAGAACTGGGATTTAGTGTACGAGCCACGTTCGAGAGTGAATTACGAGAGAAGTAAGCTGTTCCGGCCTGAAGATGAATTGGAGGATGCTGAGGATATATCTAGAGAAATGGAGGACATCTTCACAAAAGGGATAAGGACACTTCTAACGACTTATATGAAGAAGGAACTTCAACCGGCAATTAAGGACACTTTGATGAGAAATATGGGTTATGTCATATCTTATGGCTAGAAATTGATATAGTATTTCCTATTTAACTTCTACCAACTGTGTTATTTGAGTTTATAAATGTATCCAATATTTGGCTACATAATATTGCAAGAGGAGTTGATAACAACAAAATTATTCTATAAAACAATAGTTTTGCTTGACATTGGTGGTACAAGTTCAATAGAATTTTACTAATTTGTTATTATATAGAAGTTTTTTTAACTATAGATAGGATATAATTATCCTTAATTAGTCATACATGATCTATAAAATAAACATAGGAATATATGAAATAAAAGTTTAATAATTGATCAATAGGTAAATGACATTCTTAAAAACTAAAACTACTTACTGATAATATCACAGTAAAGAGGCAAAACTAAAAAACAATATTGAATCAAAAACAATTACACACAAACAATATTCAATTCTTTTTTGAATGAAGATATGGAGAATGGGATAACAACATTTTGGACTAGGTAGGTAGGTAGTTAAAATAAATGATTAGCTCTGGAGTCTTGAAAAAAAGTGCTTAACTTCATCATACACAGCAAAATGCAATGCTGAGACTAGTACAGCCTTTAGGACGCTGGGCCAGTAGCCTTTGTACAATGAAAAGAAGCTTTCCTTAGTTATAATGAGCTTTATACAATGTACAGTTCCTTCACAGTACATTTGCTTTCCAAATGCCTTTCTGTGCTGCTGGAATCCCTGTATTTGCAACCTCTTTTTCACCAAATCAAATGGATAAATTGCAGTTTTTGCTGTAAACCCTGCTATTGAACCTGCTAATATATTAGCCATCATTGTTGATTCCGTAGTAGCTGTTAAACTTATTGGTCTTTGGAAGAACTCAAATCGATTTAATATAGTCTCTGTGAAAAGTTTGTAGACAGCAAACTGTATACCTGCGCTTGGTGCTATTTGAGCAATAGTAGGAGTAATACCTTTGTATAAGGCTTCAGGGCCTTCATGTTTGACCATGGAAGCGAATGCATCTGTGAATCCTTTGTAGGCTTTGTGAGTCTTCTGCTCAGCTATTAACCTCGTCCTCACAGTGTCAAACGGATAAGAAACCACCGTAGCAATAGCAGCAGCTACCGCTCCATTTGAAAAGTTGATCCAATGCTTCTGTGCGTGGTAGAATGTATGATCAACCTGCTGGCATACCTGCGTCAGTCTCTCGAACGTTGAAAACTGTAGTATTCCGAAAGTAATTGACAGTAGTTGCGCTGGAATGTGACCGCTCCAAAGAGTTGTTATACCTTCCTCTTTAACAATAGTCTTTGCAGCTTGGAGGACAGAGCTGTATTTTGATCCAGATTCTACAGGTTCCACTTGAAGTTGAAAACGTATCTTTAGCACGTCAAGAGGCTGGGCTACTGCTCTTGTAAAGGACCCAGCAAATGCACCGGCAAAAGCTGACTGGAAAACGGTGGTTTTGGATTCACTATTTTGTATTATAGACATATCGGGGATATTATCAACGTAACATTTAAGCTGTTTTATGAACATAAAATGAGCTTTTGAAATGTTTCGCTGTGTATTACACCAACGCGCTGGTTATTTTATAAAGATATCAGGTAAAGATAGAGGAAACCCCTACAAATCCTAGGTACCTATCAATAACAGCTGTGAGTGAGCTGTCTGATCGATCGATGTGACGTGCGTTCCTGACATTGACATCCTTTGGATCTAATATGACAGCGACTGCCTTCGATCGAGAGCTCTAAGATCGAGAAGGTGATTTGCTTCACCTCTGAGTCTGTACTCAGAGGTGATTTCTGATGATGCAGAGCCAAATATAAAAGAAGAAGAGGGTGATTTCCTTTGGCCGAGGCGACTTCCGCCGCCGTCGATTTAGTTCAGCTGATCTTGAACGCAATTCTCGCTAATTTATCACTCGATAAATATCAAAAGAACTATCAAATTTGGCAGATCTTTCATATAAAAACTGTCAAACTGATTATCGTGTACTAGGGCCGCCGGTCGGATGTCTCGTCATGCCAGCCTTAACGACGTTATCCGGCGGGCCTTTGTCACCGCTAACGTACCAGCTATTCTCGAACCGAATGGTCTGTTGCGTGACGATGGTAAGACGCCCGACGGCATGACACTAGTCCCATGGGAGTTGGGGAGGCCCATTGTGTGGGACGCTACATGCGTCGACACACTTGCGCCTTCCCATCTTCCGAGGACATCCGTAATGGCTGGTGCGGCGGCAGATTTGGCCGAGGATCTCAAGAGACGCAAATATGCAGGTCTCGACAGAACCTACACATTTGCTACCTTTGGGGTCGAGACCCTGGGTCCGTGAGGTACCGAGGCTCTCCGGGTTTTCAAAAGTTATCGGGTCGACGCGACGCGTGACCCGGGAGCGGGCGGGTACCTGGCGCAGCGCATCAGCATTGCCATAGCGGGGCAATGCAGCCAGCTTCTTGGGGACGCTTCCGACTGGTATTGATATGGATAAGTTGAGCTACCTGTAGATTGTTTGCAACAGTCTGCAGTTAGCTTAATTGTTTCAATTGTAAATACTAGTTCTAATTTGAATTTATTATTGAATTGTAATTTTCTTTGTCAATAAAGAATTAATCTTTAATAAAAAAAAAATCAAAATTTATCTGCTTCGGATGTTGTATTTTTATAGTTATTTTCATGTGTAGTAAATATGTTGCACGTTTGGTTGCACGATGCTCTATTGTTACGGGATTGACTTACGATCTGAAATTACAGAGAAAGACGAGGGGATTAAGTGGCTGGAGTCTGAGCTTGTAAAAACCAGCGACAGTATCTACAAGCTTCAAAATCGCCTGTCAACGGTAGAAAAGAATTCGCGTGATCTTAACCTAGAGATACATCAAGTAGGTAGGTACCTGAGAGTAGGAACGAAGATCTTGTGGGATAAGTTTAAGCGAGACCTTACAGGTTGTAGTACCTGACAATGACATAACGTGCCGTCGAGTGGCGAAAATGAACGCGGACTCAAAGAGACCACAGAACATTCTTGTAACGCTATCGTCGCAACGTCTTCGTGATACAGTTCTCTCTGATGTCACGCG
This sequence comes from Eupithecia inturbata, assembly GCA_963662085.1. Lineage (NCBI taxonomy): Eukaryota > Metazoa > Arthropoda > Insecta > Lepidoptera > Geometridae > Eupithecia > Eupithecia inturbata. The sequence continues at coordinate 3,901,048 of OY759191.1, read as the reverse complement.
CTTCAATAAAACGAACTCAACCTTTAAACTGTGCTCGCAGAGTGTTGCCTCAAGAACATTATTTCTTAAACCAAAAAGGCACTATTTATTTTTAAGTATGCTCTAAAATGGTGCCAGTGATAGGTTTAAAACCTGTGTTACTAGTCACCAGTGCCCCCTCCACAGAGTTTGGTAAGTATGCATAACAACAAACGTGAATTCGATTATGGGTACGCTACCGTCACGGACACGAAATTTTGCATGGAGATAGATGGTATCCCGGGTACGGATATAGGCTACTTGAGTTGTTGTTTGTTATTTTTTTAAAAAAAGATAAGGTAAATAAGAAAAAAAAGGAAACGTAGTATTTGAACGAAATTGTAGAACATTATGTATCCAAAATACTTATTCATATTCTTAAAATATCACATAGATTACCTACGATAAACTTTTCAAAAATTATATTCTAATTCTAAGGTATTTTATAGAGGTGTCCATACATTCCTTTATGCTCATTTTTAATATTACCTGAAGAGTGGAGAAATTATATATGACTCCTATATTCGTAGATGACTCCATAGTTTCATTCGCAGAACCTACGCGTCCTGTCATTATGTACAAGTAGAGTAGAAATAACTTATAATTTTGAGCTACAAACAGGGTTGATAAAAATGGAGTGTTTTTTTTAAATAAAACATATTTTAATAATTTGTTATAAATCATTTTTTTTTTATTCAAGGCAAGATGTTAAATCAAGTGAATAAATTATTTCAACCCTAGCTACAAATAATCAATATCATATATTACTTAAAGTTATTCATAAACCTACAGAAATAAATAAAATAAATAATGCTGGACAATCCACCCAGCATCATCTAGCCCCAAAGAGGGCAGAGCTTGTGTTATGGGTACTAGATGACTGATAAACTTAATACAATATATAACATAGATAGATATTTTTTATTATATATAGAAAATACCCAGAACACCCGGAACAAATATTTGCAGATCGTACAAACATTTGTCCCAAGGCGGGAATCGAACCCGCAACCTTCTGCGTCGCAGGCGGACCTTCGCCCGCCGCGCCACATCGGTCGTCAAATAAAAATAATAATAAAAATAAAATACATAAATGGGTATCCAAATTAAATACACCTACGTGATTTTTTTGGCTATTCTTGCTCTTCGTTTGTCAATGCCATATACAAGGTGACTGAAACTCAACCCGCCATAGTGAATTCGCAAATAGTAGATGTTATTTGCTAATTATTGGACCTTACTTTCTCAAACTAAAGTTTTAAAGTTTTGGTGATATGTAAATTTTTATACTTTACTGAAATACGTCTCCTCAGTTTAGAAAAGAGAGCCCGAGGCGGTTACCATGTTTCTTAACGACCAAAGACGACGCGATTTCAGATTGTTTTTATATTTTTTTTTTTAATTTTAATTTTCTTTATTCAGGACAAAAAACAATTGTACAATGCAGACTTATTATATAATGTACTTATTCTATGTGTTTCTAAATGTACAACCAATCACATTATCCACAGATTATATATTGAAGTGATGTAGATCAGGGCAGAGTTTAAAAAACAAACCCTACATAGTATAAAAATACGAATTTTAGAAAATTATATAAATCTCAAAAAATATATGTACGTATTCGTAAATTGGCGTAAGTTTGAAATTGGGAGTTGTGAACTTTAATTCTGCTCTACTGACACAACCTTGAGTAAAATATTACTACGTTAATTACATAATTATTGTAAAATCGAAATATGAATGTGTTTACCCAATGAAGCGCGAAATAGCTGCGTTCTAAATTTAAATGCCCTATCTTACATTAACACTTTCATTGCCCACGACTGACGACGCACAATATGCTTCTATTCCTGAGGGTCGAGCCGCCGCCGAGGCTGGTCAGTAAATGCGTTAAGGCGAAAATTTTTATGGGTACTACTAGCGCCGCCACTTAATGACAATGGAAGATATAGGCTATATTTTAAAACATGTCTAATAGTTTTGTCTAGTTTAAACAGAGACCTTAGGATGAGTTTTGCATAGTTTGCGAAAACTATAAAAGTTTTTATTTCCTTCCATACATTTAACGCCTTGCAGCACCCCTACCAGACATCCTACCTATATAAGGCGGCGGCGATCTAATAGCTTTATACGAGCTTTATAATAGTTTTCGTTTATAGTAGTGATTTGTAGCATTTTGGCAGTATGAGTTTCAACTAAACCAGCGGTAGTTAATTGGTGGCCACCAACTAAACTTACACGTTACCATTACTGATCTCCGTGTCTTCTGTAATATCAGTAATATCTTCCTCTTCCAACTCATTGTCCACAAATTTCTTCTGCATCTCAGTGAGAAAGGCCTTCGCGAGGAGGCAGGTTGTTTTATAACAGTTGCACGGTATAGGATGCGCAATTTTATCAGGGTCTTCCATGTAGTATTCGATTTTGTAGCTGAAAGGAATATATGACACATTTTTAATGAGAATCATGAAGATAAGCTAGTTAGCTTATCTTATAACACACACACATATAATACCTACTTTAAACCCACTATCCGAGGGGAGTAGTTGACAAAGCGTGGGTAAGGGTAAGTAGTCTAGAGCAAGGCAGCTTATTTTCTTAAATTGCTCTTTGTATGAAATTGATTGTGATGGTTTAATTAAATTAAGTAAGGTTAATTTATTTTTTGATTATGTTTATTTAATAAATTTAATAATACGCATTATTTTATTGATTGCCTATTTTTATTGTTTTAATAATCTACCGATTACGTTCCTTGGCCAGAAAATGTTACTTTAATTTATTTTTTTAAATTTGTATTCTCACAGAACTTTTTATTTCCCCTGGTTGTTTATATTATATATCAGTACCCTTTCATAAAATATGTTCTTTTTGCCGTAGTTACCCGTTCTGGGGGGACGAACATACAGTTTATTTGTATTTCTTAAGTAATATTTATATGTTTTAATTGTGAGTGTTATATTGGACTGGATTTTTTTTTGTTAATATATTTCATATGAGTATACATGTATTTATATTAAATTGTACGAAGACGTACCTTCTAGGTATATACCTATCTATGTATCTAATATGACTGAATCGGCATATTTGCGCCCGGAACGGATAGTGCGACACTGACCGCGACGCGAGGGAATCGTTTACTTTCTACCTACGTGTAACTATTTCAATAAACTTTTAAAGATCACTTTGGTATTTCAAAAGTTAATAAAAAAAAAAAACAAATTAAATAAAGGTATAGGTAAATATTTGTTTAAATTTAGTAATTTAGTCTAGTCATAATTATACAATCATTTATTAACTTTATTTTGTGCTATTTGCAACTGTTTAATTGTAACATCTGGCTGATCCCCATATTTCAACCAGGTATTCCAAATGGGGTTTAATAAGAGCGTTAAGATGGTGTATCTTATTTTTGGGGGTACGCAACTGCTCACATTGCAGGGCGCCAGCAAGAGATGTAAGTTTGGATCTTACAAGGTCGATATGCGGCTTCCATGATAATTTATCATCTAACAGCAAACCTAAATACTTTACTGTACTCGACCGTTGTATTGGGACGTTGTTTATTTTAAGTGGGTTATAATTATAACTTGATATTATTTTGTTTTTAGTATCAAAAACCATGTAGAATGTTTTTGAAACATTTATTGTGAGTAGATTGTGTAAGAACTACTCATTGAACGTGTCAAGATCTTTTTGAGCTTCGTTAACTATACTCTGCATAGACTGACCAAAATAAAAGAGACAAGTGTCATCTGCGTACACTGTTAAGTAACCAGTCCAATTTGATTTGCATTATTGATATAGATGAGAAAAAACAGCGGTCCTAAGATGGAGCCTTGTAAGACACCACATGTTATTTTTCGAACAGTACTCGTGTGTTCGCCTATTTTAACAATTTGGGGTCGATTATTAACATAGGATGTTAGTATGTTGTAAGCTTTTCCAGTAATACATAAGATTTGTAGTTTATCAAGCAGTTTGAAGTGACTAACGGTGTCAAATGCTTTTTAGAGGTCGATAAAAATTCCCATACACAAGTTTTTACGCAACAGCTGTCAGTGTGTTTGATTTTGGTTGAAAGCCATACTGCTGTTCAATTAAAAAGTTTTTATATAGGTATATTATATTATATGGTAGTAATCTCTGGCAATTACATACCATCTCTTATCCTCGTTCCCTCTATACATATTGCATTCAAAAGCGATTGGCTCGTCTTGCTCCACCTCCACACTGTATGGAAGCACCAGCACACACTGCTTCCAATGAGTCTCCGGGTCTCTGGGGCTTGTGCTCAGCACTACTGGGGCGACATCCCCTAGGGAAGGAAATGTGCATTTCCACCATATGCAGATGCCTTGGTAATTGCCGTCGCGGGTTGCAGCTAGAAATTAGAAAATATAATTACTATTATTGGTTATAATTACAAAGCAGTCAACCAAGGTCTATTTTAATTCTCCAGATATGCAATAGATTGTATAATTTCCTTTTTTTTTTGTGCAAATTGGTACCCTAATACGGTGTAATAGAGTACGCTAATTGGCCGAAACGAAACATTTCGTGTTGGAGAATTAAAATAGGCCCCCAGTTACGTGTGGCTGAACCATGCACCGTGGGTTGAACGCTTTGTGGCACAGAAATCCACCCGACGCGTGACCACGTATTTCACAGCGCGCGCTAAGCTTTCAATTGACTCGTCATACATAGCGCATGCTTCAAGGGCATGCTTCAAGGGCATGCCCCACGTGCGCTGCGCTATGCGCATGCCCTTGATGGACGGAAAAGGTGCCCTTTTCCGTTCTTCAAGGGCATGCGTGTGGACATAGCTTATATGGTTCAAAATCTTATCAATATCTTCAAAAATTCCTTTTAATTGGCTGTCAATGTGCCTTGGTCCTAATTAAGTAGATTACTTACGTGTAACTGTTTTGAAAGTAATCCTGTTCAATTCTTCACAATTTATAGTTTTGAGGTTGAAAGAGGCAATTTCTAATTCTGCACCAATCAGTTCCTTTTCGGGAACAATATCAATCCCTGGTTTCTTGGTGTTATTGAGGACCAATTTCTTAGCAAATGGGGTCATTATGACACCATAGAACTCATCCCATTGATCATATGACGAAGGAACACTGAAACAAGCAGAGACGTAAAAAGCACAAAATTTTAAAAAGTTAGAAAATGGTTATAAATATTTTCTTTAAGCCAACTTGAGATGTTTGGTTGTTTTTGTAACATTTACTTTTATATATTACTTAAATTCATTTCTGGCCAAAACTCCTGGCAAGTTATGCCGGCATTGAAGGGACTGTGTACTTGAATGCATAATGCCCGTAATAGCTTACTGACACGTATGAGCTGGCATTTTTAACAAATTCACCATCAGCATTGCCACTAATAATTAATAATCATTAATAATAGTAATTAGGCATTTGCCACTACATAATATATTAACCTAAACTTATACTACTATTTCTGCCTCAGCATCCATCTCTTTGTCTTTGGACAAAGGCCTCCTCCAACTGTGACCACTTTTCTCTGTTGCTAGGCAATCTTGACCATGTGCCACCTGCTGTGATGTGACCTTTATATCATCAACCCATCTTCGGGTAGGTCTATCTCGTTTCCTTCTTTTATTTCCTGTGAACCAATACATTATCGATTTTGACCATTTTTGGTGTCCTCTAATTGTATGCCCTGTCCATATCCACTTTAGCTTTCTGATGGTTACTGTTGCGTCTTTCGGGAAACTACGTCGAATCTTCTCGTCATCCATATCGCAATGCTTGAATACGAAAGTTTTCAACCAGTGCGTCCTACCCGTTATGACCTACGGAGCTGAGACGTAGACATTCACGGTAGGGCTGGTCCACCAGTTTAAAGTCGCTCAGCGAGCTATGGGAAGAGCTATGCTCGGAGTTGCTCGCGAAGAACCGACAACCGCTGGGGTAAACGTGTTCTCGAGTGGAGACCGCGACTCGGCAAGCGTAGTGTAGGACGCCCTTCCGGCCAGGATTGATGAGAATCTGCGAAAGACTGTAGGCAGATGCTGGATGCGGCAAGCTGAAGACAGGGCGCTATGGCGCTCATTGGGGGAGGCCTAGGTCCAGCATTGGACTAAGATAGGTTGATGATGATGAGCTATTTTTGTTTCTTTGTTTTTCATTATGTTTCTCAAACTCTTATTTATTTATTCCCTTTGCGTGTATCTATTTCCTTTGAAGTTGCGTCTATTGATGACTTGACCAAGAAAGAGGTATTCGTCTACATAGTGTATTGTGTTGTTATTTACGCAAATTTGTTCTTTGTTACCATTAGCCATGGCTTTCGTTTTTTGTGTGTTCATGACTAAACCTGTTTTGCGGCTGACTCGGTCCAGGTCGTTAAGCATTTCTTGTAGTTCATAGCTAGTTGTTGATAGGATTACCAGGTCATCGGCGAATCTTAAATGAGACAGATTCTCTCTGTTGATTTCTATTCCACATTTTTTCCACTTAAGCTGGCGAAAGATTCCCTCCAGCACAGCTGTAAAGAGTTTGGGTGTTACCGGATCACCCTGGCGTACACCTCTTTCCAATTTGATTTCTTTACCCTCTTTCTCCAGTTTTATTTTTGTTTTTGTTATGTTAACTTCTTTGTCATTCTCGAATAGTTGCTTCTCAACGTGTATGTGGTCTAGTGTCGAATATCCGCTCCTGAATCCCGCTTGTTCTCTCGGTTGATTCTCGTCAAGCGTTTTGGAAATTCTGTTTAGAATAATTGTTAACCTGCTAAATAATTTGTAAGTATTTTGCTAGACAAACGATGTGGTTGACGCAGGAGGTTGCGGGTTCGATTCCCGCCTTGGGACATATGTTTGTATAATTATGTTGATCTGCAAATATTTGTTCCAGGTGTTCTGGGTATTTTCTATGTATAACAAAAAATATCTATTTATCTATGTAATGTATTGTATTATGTATATCAATCATCTACTACCATAACACACAAGCTCTGCTTAGCTTGGGGCTAGATGATGCTGTGTGGATTGTCCAGCATTATTAATTTATTTTGTTTTTATTTTAATAAATGTTAAAACTAACCTGCATGGTGCCACATACATAGTAGCAAGTTCAGGAAACATCCTCCCATCCTCTTTTAGAAACTTATCTCTAGCTCTGATCACAGAATCCAGCATTCCTTCATGTAGAAGGTAAAAACCCATCCATTCGGATACAATGACATCCACTTTAATGTTGTCGGGCAAAGTCAGTTCTTCTACAGAGCTGTGTATCACCTGCCAATTTTAGAGATACAATTCTAGATTCCAAATGGGTATAATCATTCTGAGTGACTTGAAAAATTACTAAGCCTGGTTTCACCAAAAGACCCTTTTGTTTTTCGTATACCTACCATCTATTCCAGGCAACCTTATATACCTACATTATATGTCAGAATTAACCAATGAAGCTGGTAGATGAATTTTTAAAAATTCATCTATAGCTGCTTCATTGGTTAATATTGATGTATAATGTATATAGAAGTTTGCCTGGAATAGATCACTCTCAGCATTAAGGCCACTCTTTATACTTCCTCTATTAATTACTGGATTAAAAAACGATATAATTAAAGAATTAAATGATAAATATTACGGAAGACATATATTTTATACTGACGGATCAAAGAGTGAAGTGGACCAGGGAGCTGCTTACTATGACATGACTTATTCTAGAAATGGTGTTTTTAAAATTGATTCTGTTGTCTCGATTATGACTCTGGAACTCATTGCAATTTCAGAAGCTTTAAGTTCTGTAAATGAAACAAATAATAGGGGAATAGTTGTTTTGACAGACAGCAGGAGTGCATTGCAACATTTAGCTCGATGCGCCTCTGGTTTCAGAGGTGTTTCGGTAGCTTATGGTATTTTGAATAGCATTCATAATCTTGCACTCAGGGGGACAAGTTTGAAGTTGCAATGGATTCCGTCACATATAGGCTTGAGCGGTAACGAGGAGGCTGACAAATTAGCGAACTTAAGTAGAACACAGGGAAACCCAATTAATTTAAAACCAAACTTTACTGATAAAGTTTTTTCATGTAAAAAAATATGTTTTGTTGTGTACAAGGAATATTTTGATGAGCGAAGTAAAGAAAAAGGTATATGGTATAAAACAATACAGTGTCAGGCACCTTGTATACCGTGGTTTGTAAGAGGTAAGATAAGTAGATCTGTTATTGTTATCGCTCATAGGCTACGATCTGGTCATTATCCATCAAGGAAATTCGGGTTCCTTATGAAAAAAACAGACTCTCCAAACTGTGAACTTTGTGAAGTCCTAGATGATGTGCACCACATCTTGATGGACTGCACCAAGTTCAAAGATCAAAGGGAGGCACTGATGACTGAACTTAATTTAAATAGATTAGATTTAGGAACATTTATTAACATTTTAGCAGAACCAAATTCAATAGCGGCCATTTTATTGTTTAAAATCTTTATGCATCAGTGACTTCCTTTGTATATAGCTACCTACAAATTGAATATTAGGTTTGATTTTGTTGTTTGTTTTTCTTTTGTTTGTTATTGTTAAGTTTAGGTTATGATAGGACTGACATACTTTACATAGTAAAAGTACAACAATAAATTAGATTTAAAAAAAAAAAAAAAAAATCATTTCTGTCTGTAATGTTTCCTGTCTTTGTGTGGCATAATAGCGTTTTTTATCTATCTGTAATGTATGAAAACTACTGCCAATTTTGTTTCTATTTAAATAAGTTACATTGTCACCATTACCTGTGTAAAATTAACATAAGTTTAAATAAATTGTTCTCACCTCAATAACATGTTCAAAATCGTTTGCCTTTACAATATCCCTAGCAAGGTCAGTAATATAGCTTCCATCCACAGCATAGACTTTTTTGGCTCCAGCTTTCGCACAGAATAGCGAGAGGATACCTGTACCACAGCCAACATCCAAGACTATCTTATCTTTGAAGAACTCTTCTTGGCCTATGATAGCATTGTAATATGCACCGGTTCTCACTTTATCATTGAGCATTATTTTATGGACCTGTAATGTACGGTTTAGATTTTAGATTCATATATTTATTACATCAATTTAATACAATTTATATATAATTAACCTGCAAAGCACCAAATTTTTTTGCATTGACCATTTCATGTATGCTCACACTCAGATATGTCCTGAGCGTGAGCAGACAAATAAGTTTAGGTCAAATCTGCAGTAAATTTGTTTATTTATTTAGCAACTAACACAATTAAAATAAACCCATGACATACATTAGTCAAGTGAGATTAAAAATGATATAAAATAAAATGAAAATTATTGTAAATTTTTATATGTACAAAAAATACCAAATAAATTTTATCTGATGCATAAGTTAAGTTTATTTACCATTGAAATCCACCTTCTTTAAGGGTGTGTGTGGGGATGTGACTACCTACTATGGAATTTGAGTTTTTTATATTTATCTAAGTTATGACAAGGCAGAAGCTATGTGAAATGTATGCTTGCTTGCTTATGAAATTGTATATTGAAAAGGAATGCACAGATTTGTTTGGTCATGTGTATCTATTCTGGGAAAGTACAATAAAATAAGTCAAGAAAAAGGTGCCTGGCAAAAGTAATAAGTTTTCAATTACCAATTGAGATTTTTTAATTTTGCAAAGAATAAGTTTCAAGATATGTTTAAATAATAATATCGTGACAGGACAGGGCTTCTGCCGGGTCATAAAGGTAGGTACCTAGGTACTACTTGAAGAAATTGTATGTACCTACATTAATATTGGTATATTCGGAAAAGTAGGAACTCAATTTAGTTTTTTCTGAATGGACTGCATTTTCAGCTTGTTCTTCTTCCGTGTAATAAGGCGCGGGCGCATCTTGCAGTGCAAGATTTTGCGAGCTCATTTTGAGTAAACCTTTTATTTTTTTTGTGGTTATGAGCACGGTTTCCAATGAAAATTTAATACCAGCTGTTGCTCAGATGCGACTACTAGCTAGCTAGACTAGAGTTTTATGTTCCTTTCCTTCTTCTTCTTCTTGTCAGATGGCTTCTGCGACTGGGTTGTCGCAATTTCGCCGTTCTTTTCCTTGCGGCGGCGGCCAGCGGCAGCGGCTATCACTGTAGATTAAATTTTTCTTCTTCTTCTTGTCAGATGGCTTCTGCGACTGGGTTGTCGCAATTTCGCCGTTCCTTTCCTTGCGGCCAGCGGCAGCGGCTATCACTGTAGATTAAATTTTTCTTCTTCTTCTTGTCAGATGGCTTCTGCGACTGGGTTGTCGCAATTTCGCCAATGTCAGTATATTTTTGTAGTGATGAAAATTTAGTATGAAAACATTGCGTGATTTATTTGGCGGCGCAAGAGATCCAAGAGAATACAATGCCTACGGAGAAGAGACTACAAACAAAAAAAGTTAATTAGGAAAAAAAATCGTACCACTTTTTTCTCAGTTATTGATGATGATGATGTTAATTAACAGCCTATATATATTTTTATATTATTGATAAGTAAAGTGCATACCTACTTACAATCAACAAAAACATTCGTACCGCTTTTGTCCGAATAATAAAAACAAAATGGTACTAGTGTGTAAAGCAAGCCTTTTTTTTCGTAAGATTATGACGCCGGATATGATTTTAGCGGGCGAAGCGAGTTGCGAAATTTTTTATGTTCTGTCTGTGCGTGTGAGTAGTTTTGTCACCCCTTCTTGGTGCTTGCTTGACGTAGTCATGCAAGCACCAAGGGGCTGCCAAGATGGCACCCCTCGAATCTTGGTACCCGGAGCGGACCGCCACCCTCGCGTTTTCCAGTTCTCGAGTTATTTTTTTTTTGTATTTACCTCATATATATGTAAAGTAATTTTGCAAAATAATTTTGAGGCTGAAATTTAAGTTCTTTTTACTGACACAGACACTGCAGAGCGCAAAGCAAGCGGTGCCATAAAAAAAAAAGTTGAAGTTATATTGTTTGTTTTGTTTTCGTTTCGTCTGTGCATTTTGCCTTTGCTTTGCATTGTAATATTGGGTTTTCTGTTGAAAAAGATACTTGAAAAGATGTCTTCGCCGCTAGAAAACCTTGAAACACAGTTAGAAATGTTCATAGAGAACGTGAGACAGATCCGAATCATCGTCAGCGACTTCCAGCCTCAGGGTCAAAGTGTTTTGAACCAGAAGATGTAAGTCTACATACTTTCTCATCGAAATACTTCCCTTTAACGTCTTTACATGCGTAAATTTATATTTACGTCTGTTTCTATTCTTTTCCAGACAATCCTTGGTTACGGGTTTGCAAGAGGTGGACAAATTGAAGTCACAGGTACACGATATTCACGTGCCAACAGAGGTTTTTGAGTAAGTACTTACCTACATATTATAATAAACTTAACTTAAACTTTGTCAATGTGATTACATTACCTCCTCCCCAGGCAAGCGACCAAGACAACACTTTCTATTATAAACGAACATACAATAAAGTCCATAATGGACTATGTGAAATGGACTGTCCATTTCACGTAGAAATTGTTCCAGAAAAGGTTGCATTTTCTTCATCTCATACAATTCTAACTGTCTTATATGGAAATCAAGACTTAATCAAATAAATATCTTTAATTTTATTGTCCCAAAATAATTAGTCTTACTTAATATTGTGAAAAGTGAAACAAAGGAGAAGTGACCTGTCAAGGATTGGTTCCTTTGTAAAATGGCCTACTATACCTGTTTGTTATGGGGCAAATTTTGGATGATATGGTCAGATTCTTTATATTGTTTCACTGTAAATCAGGATTGCTAAAAATCATGTTTTTTAATAAATCAAAATAATTTGATTTATAAATCAGATTTTTTTTTAAATTAAAACAGATTTTTAAGTAAATTGCTTTGGTTTATCTAGTTTTAAGGATTTTTTAAGTAGGTACGAAAGGTAGGTTCAAAGGTCACTCAAAGTACTTAGCAGAAAGATACAACACTAAGATTGGAACATTATAATGTCTGTCTCACATGTTCAGTTCAAATATATTTTTTGCATTTTCTATAAATATTAGGTCTTTACCTATGAAGTTGCCGTTTTGTATGGAATAAGTGAAAGTACTTATTTTTTTAATTTTTTTTATTTCTATTATTCAAAGTAATCACCCATGCAATCAACGCGTCTTTGCCAACGCATTGACAGTTTATTGACGCCCTTCTTGTAAAAATCTGCTGGACGGGAGGCAACAAACTCTTCAAAGGCATTTTGTACTGCCTCTCGGGAATTTAATTTTTTACCCACTAAAAAGTTGTCTAAATTTTGGAAAAAGTAATAGTCGGTAGGTACAAGGTCTGGTGACTATGGCGGATGAGGGAGAGCTTCCAACCCCAGCTCTTGCAGCTTGGAGCCTGTCTGTTGTGCAGTATGGGGTCGCGCGTTGTCGTGAAGGAGCAGTGGGGACGACCGATTGACCAAAGCTGGTTACCGATGTGCAAGCTTCTCCATCATTGTCTCCAGTTCTTCACAGTACACATCTGCAGTAATGCTCATGCCGTTTTGTAAAAAGCTGTGGTGAATCACACCCGCACTAGACCACCAAACAGTGACCATCACCTTTTTTGGGGTCATTTTTGGTTTAGGGCATTGCTTTGGTGCTGAACCAGGATCTAACCAACTTTCTGAGCGCTTTCGATTGTCGAACAGAATCCATTTTTCATCGCACGTAACAATTCGGTTCAAAATTCCTTCATTTCTTTGCCTATTGAGCAGCGCGAGGCAGGTCTCGACGCGTACGTTGCGCTGGCGATCGTTAAGTTCAGTTTCGTGGGGCACCCATCTATCAAGTTTTTTTACCTTGCCTATTTGTCGCAAATGGATCAAAATTGTTTTGATGCTAACATCAAAAGCTGCTGCTAGCTCAGCTGTAGATTGAGTTTCGTCAGCTTCCACAATCGCCTTTAATTCATCATTGTTGACCAAAGTCTCCGGAGGACCACGAGCTTCATTTTTCAAGTCAAAATTTCCAGAACGGAACCGGGGAATCGTTTGTACAGTTCTCTTCGTAAACGTTTTTGATGTTACGTGCCGTTTGAGTTGCGTTAGTGCCACGACGAAACTCATATTCCATAATTACACGAATTTTTAAAGTATCCATTATGACGAACAATGTTCAAGTGTAATGAAAATACAACGCTAATCAATAAAAAAAAGACTAAGTTTGTAAAAAGAATGTCATGTTTTTAAAACAAAATTAATTTGAATTTAGAATACAAAGCCATTCCAAACTTTTTTTCTATTTGAAATGACCAGTACTGAAGAACGGCAATTTCATAGGTATGCCTATTATGTCCATTTATTCTTTTTTTGAATTATACTACAGCTATGTATGACTTGCCGCGAACATATAGGCTCAGCATCTTTTTTCCGACATTTTCTGGTACCTATTTAAACTTTATGGAATAAATCTAAGGACACTACAAAAATTGGTAAAAAAATATTAATTTCAGAGGATTCTCTGAATCCTTGACCAGGGTAGCAGGGGTACATTGCGTTTATGTGCACCGCAGCTTAATTTGGGCACTCCCTATACATTTCACTACTTTTGTTTTCATTGCAGTGACAAAAAACAATTGATTTAAATCCCATGATTTAATTTAAAAATTATTTGATTTGAATAATCTCAACCCTGCTGTAAATGTTGGGTACCAAATCAGCAAAACTGCATAGGTAAAAATTGCTAGTGAGGAATCATTTGTAAAGACACAAGCAGAGTTAGAGTTACTTATCTCAGATATTGGGTAACCTAATAAAGTACAATGAAAGTTACTTACTTAATTATCTATTTCTCTCTTTTTTCAGCTACATAGACCAAGGCAGAAACCCCCAACTCTACACCAAAGACTGCATAGATAAAGCCCTCGCCAAGAACGAAGAAGTGAAAGGAAAGATTGACTCATACAAGAGATTCAAGAGCGGTTTACTCTCTGAGCTCTCCAAGTCTTTTCCTAATGAGATTGCCAAGTATAAAGTTAGTCGGGGTGGTGAATAGAGTTAATTGATAATGTTATTTTTAAGTTCTCAAATATTAATATTCTTAGATATAATGCCCCTGTAAAAGCCTACAAGTAATGTTTGAAACTCACATATGTTCATTATTATATATACAGGTAAAATATGAATAAAACTAATTGAATCATGAAATAATTTTTATATTTTTAATTACACAATAAATAAGTACAAATTCATTTACAATAAAAATCAAATCAAAGTAGACCGAAAAATGAAAATTGAAAACATTTTATAAAATAAGTACATTCAAAGAAAGAATGAATAACATTGAAAGAATAAAATAAAATTGTTTATAGAAAGAAGAAACACTTTTCTTCAAAAAGCTGTTCCGAAAATAAATTGGATGTTGAAATAAAGATAATGGAATAAAATAGAAATTGAAAATAAAAAGGTAGATGCCAACCTCGATTTAAATGCATCGAATAATAAGTCTAGTATTAAAAACAATGTGTTAAAATTCATTGGGCATGTTTGGGCGAAACATTTGTAAACATGATTAGTAAGATAATGATTTACATTCTAAATTATGTACACTTCTGGGGTAGACACAGTTTCCCTAAAAGGTTCTGGGATTGGCGCATCTACCACAGCTCCACAACTCATCTCTTCTCCACTTTCATCAGATGATTCAGGTCTGAAGTCACAACTCTTAACATCTATGCTTTCATTCCAGAGCTGTTTGAACTCTCGCTTGACTGGATCTACTAGCTGTGACTTATTTGTGATGTACACATAATTCCAATGATCTGATGAGCGATCATTGCCCCAATTGAGTGTGCCCGTCATAAGCACTTTTTCGTCCACTAGGCAGAATTTGTGTTGCATTTCTTGGTTTGTGTTACATTTTATTTCTGCACCTGTGAAATATTTTCCATTATATTAGTTGTCTTGCATCAAAACACAGCTTGTTCAGAGGTTCTAAATACCAGAGCAGTTTGAGTTTGCAATAAGCACTATTACTGCAGCTAGTGCTTAATTCAAACTCAAACCGCTTTATTTTCTTTATACCATAAAGGACTCTTGGACACAATTAACCGGTAGGTACTACATATGTAGAGGTAGATAAGCATCCAAATAGCTGATTGCTGATTTGTGTGCTGGTGAAAAAAACCTGGGGATTGATTTTTTTTATATCAGCGATGCAATAAATCACGGCTCGCTCTGCTCGCCACTTACTGATATTTGCTTGCTCAGTTACTGGCACTATCTGTCAACTTCCCTCTTTAGCCGCAATACAATAAAATATCGCGGCTCGCTCTGCACGGGATTACTACTGATTTTTGTCCCCTCAATTTCTGACACTAGTTAATTTCTTCCAGCCCCCGTAAAAATCTAATATTTCTTTTACCGCAATCCTATAAATGGACGCTTGCGCCGCTAGCCGTTATCACTGCTTGATTTGGACAATGTGTAGCGTCTACTGTGTAGGTACCGTAGCAAGAAGTTTTTAATAATGTGATTATTAAATTAAAAAATACGCGGCTCATCGTTATTACGGTCTTTGTGCTATGTCGTATCGACGATGTACCTAATAAGTAATAACAAAGCTATTTCGAGTGCTTTTCACTGCTGTGATCAATTTCTGTTTACAAACTCCTGATACGCTCAATGATGCTCATAACGTTAGTCCGTAATCCGTCACTGGGGCTCCGTCAAATATTTCGAGTCCCAAAAGGGTTCCGTCGCTGAAAAAAGTTTGAGAACCACTGGTCTATATGAAAGAAAACTTATAGGTAGGTAAGTTCCCCTCATTTCAGCTAAAAACAGCTGGATAGCCAGTGCGAAACGATTAAAAGAACAGATACCTATTCAACTTACCGGCACTAATAAGTTCTTTTACGAAAAAGTCATTGAATTCGTTATACCCATCGCGGTCAATAACTATACTGACTTTGACTTTCTTTTCCATCAGTATCTTGACTAATCGTCCTTGGATCGCCGGGTTCTGTATTCCGGGCATACAAACATCAACACTCTTCTTAGCCGCTTCCACGTAACTCATCAATTTATCAAAACAGTTGTGGGCGTTGAACTGTAGCTTACAAAACACCATTACTTCGTTGAGACTGGTATTACGGCTTTTGTAGAAATACGCGGCAGCGGTAACAGCACAAGTGAAGGCTATAGCTGCTGCTGAAGACACTACGCGAGGATTTAATCGCATTTTAAGTAATTTCGTGGTACATAAATGGTAGTGTTTTTGGCAAAAACTAGATTATGCTTCACTTGTGAGCTAAGAAGAGGCTAACTTATATGCCACCATAATCAAATCACTCCAAGGGAGAATATTTTTGTTCATGACAACCTACCCGCATTTTGTAGTTTGTTCTAGAACCAGTGGGTAAGTACCTGATTGTGATTACCTACCCACACGGTTTTAATCATTATTAAACCGACGATAAGAAAAATTGAGACTTTATGCTTATGAGCACCGCGTGTACAGGGTTGTTTAAAAATATACTCTGAAAAATATATTTCAATCTTTTGGATTACGTTTTGATAAGGAACTTTTTTATATTTCGTTCAAAACAAACACCAAACAAAAAGGGCGATTTCGTTCGTTCAAGAATGGGCGCGCGCGAATTTGACATTTCTTGTCAAATATTGTGAATTATTCCATCCACTCTCCTCTCAATTTTCCCGAAAAATTTAAGAAAATAAGCGTTCCGGCTGTGAAAATGGGCAATAATGAAGGAAATTTGAAGAAACGACTTGTTGCAATATAGTTTCTGTGTAACAATTGTGCATGTAATTATTTTTTCTTGAGAAATCATCAATTAATCATGGGTATCACGGGTTTATTGCCTTTCATTGAAAAGGCTTCGAGACGGACGAATATTAGTGAATTTAATGGATGCACTGTCGCTATAGACTCCTACTGCTGGCTCCACAAGGGAGCTTTCGCCTGTGCCGATAAGCTGGTCCGAGGGGAAAACACAGATGTGTAAGTTCATAGGTTTTAACATTACCGCCTGTCTTTTGTTTATAAAAGCTTTCTATTGATTAAAATCAATGTAATCTAACTAAAATTAACGTTGAAATGTAATGCGGTTAGTCTCCAACAATTGTAATAACAGTATAATGGATTATTGTGTGCTTTTCATTCAGAATTATGGTTATCTTTCAGGCACATAAAATACTGCTTAAAGTATGTAAACATGCTGCTATCAAAGAATGTGAAGCCAGTATTGGTGTTTGATGGTAGACACTTGCCTGCTAAAGCTATGACAGAAAGTAAAAGGAGAGAGTGAGTATTAGATAGATAGATAGATTATTGCTTTAAAGCACCATCAATAAAGGTACATAAAAAATTAAACAAGAACTTAATGCTAACTATATCTAACTACTACCTATAATCCTAAAACAACAGAATCTACACCAATGTCGAGTAGGTAACATAAATTATAACTACTGACCTCCAGTGTTCTGCTGATGTGATGTTGACAATATCTGTAAAAAAATATAATTTCTGGAGCTAAGTAACATACAGAGACTAAGGAACTAAAAAGAAATATGTTAATTAATAATGCTGGACAATTCACACAACATCATCTAGCCCTAAGCTAAGCAGAGCTAGTGTTATGGGTACTAGATAACTAATATACATAATACATTATACTACATAAATAGATATTTTTTATAATACATAAAAAACACCCAGAACATATATGCAGATCAGGGAAGAAAGTCTTTAGTAAAAATAAGACACCTTTAGTGTTTGAGTCCCAATCAACTATCAATTCAAATAATTAAACACAAGCTTCATATTCACAGATCTCGAAACATATCAAAGAAAAGAGCTGCCGAACTTTTAAGTCTTGGAAAGGTATGTATTTGAAATTGGCTTTAAAGTATGGGTAACGCAAGAGGTTTTTACCAATATGTATGCTGTTTATTTAAAAAAAGAAAGCAAATTATTAAATGTATTAAAAAAAAATGTTATGTACACTACATACTAAGCACAGTAATCTGTTCACAGATGGAAGAAGCCCGTTCGTACATGCGACGCAGTGTAGATATAACCCATGAGATGGCTCTACAGCTGATACAAGAGTGCCGCAAACGAAATGTAGACTGCATAGTAGCACCATACGAGGCTGATGCACAACTAGCCTATCTAAACATAAAGAATATAGCCCACGTGGTCATTACTGAGGATTCTGATCTGATACTGTTTGGTTGCACCAAGGTAAAAACATAATGCTGGACTTTTCATACTTAGCATTTTCTAGCTACTAAGTTGAGTTAGAATACATATTATTTAAATTTTTGACTTCAGCAACACTCTTTTTGAACCCTATTTAAATAATCTGATTACCCTTCTTATGATTGTACCTATTTGCCGGATACATGGCGACGCTATCTACCATTCCCACTCCAAGAACTGTCATTATTTTCAACCGATGTGGCGCGGCGGGCGAGGCCGCCCCGGGACAAATGTTTGTTTGATCTGCAGATATTTGTTCAGGGTGCTCCGGGTATTTTCTTTGTATAATAAAAAATATCTATCTAATGTAGTGTGTTGTACTATGTATATCAGTCATCTAGTACCCATGACACAAGCTCTGCTTATCTTGGGGCTAGATAATGCTGTGTGGATTGTCCAGCATAATTTTTATTTATTTACATTGTTGCTAGTAGAGAACGCTTTTAGCGATAAGGCTTGTGACGCGGCGTAAGAATCGGCCCTTCTGTAAGGCCCATGGATGTAAGAGCAGACTAAACAACCTAACAGAAGAAGGGCAGCAGCTTCCTTCTGTGTATTAATTAACATCACCAATCCGCCTGCCAATCTTGGTGATTATGGCAAAACCCCATTGTTAGGGGGAGGTATGTTCAGCAGTAGATAATAATATTAATAATGAATTATAAAATGTATTCAAAGAAACTCGTAAATAGACAATACAGTGCACTAAACAAGTACATTTAGATAAGTATAACAATTTAGACTGATCTAGGTAATCCTGCAAAGTGTAGGACACCCTCCGGCCAGGTCCCACCTGACGATCTGTGAAAGACTGCAGGCAGATGCTGGATGCGGCAAGCAGAAGACAGGGCGCTAGATAATCTGATATTTTGTAGTAAGCCCTTTTTCACAGAAACGTTTTGACAAATTGTTTGAATTTATTTACTGACTAGCAAACCCCGCGAACTCCGTTTCGCCACCAGATGGCTTCGTATCAGAGATGGCACTGTATGTGAAAAAAGATTTTCCCGCTTTTCTTTTTAAATTTTTCCTGAATTTTCTTTGATATACACCTCACGGAGCCCGAGACCTTTCCAACGAATGCAAAACCGTGGAAATCGGTTCGTGCGTTCTGGAGTTATAGCGTCAGGAAGGAAAACCCGACTTTTTTATATAGTAGATAATTTACTACTAGGTACTAGGTATGACGAATATTTGTACTTTTATTTTATAGTTATTTTTTATGTCTTGATTAATATGTTATTTATTTAAAATAATAGATTAACATGTAGGTAAATTTTATATTATTAGATTGAATTTTTGATGTTAATAATATACACTCAGCGGCACAATTAACCGCCCACCTTGATTTTTTACGATTTTGGTTAAAAAAAAAAATTGTGGCCTTACTTGTGAATGTTATTTTATAACGTAGGTATATTGAAGTAAAATGAAAGATAATATTGTTTTTAATTATTACGTTTATTTATAAAAAAGTCTGAAAAACTCTTTGACCGTAAATTAACAAACGTGATGAAATGGCTTAAAAATAAAAAATCTGCTGAATAAATGAATTCTAATAGTGCGTATTTCCACCTCTAGCCCTCATGACTTCCATCAAACGGTTTGGCATGCTGTCGATTACATCTTTGATCTGTTGTTGTGGATTGTTCAGCCACTCCTCAATCACGGATTGTTTTAATTCATCTATGGTGGTTGGAGCTGGTATGCGGCTTCGAACACGTCTTTTTAAATTGTCCCATATGTGTTCAATAGGATTTAAATCTGGGCTCCGGGATGGCCATGTTAATTTTCGAATGCCGACGGTATCCAGGTATGCGGTGACAATTCTAGCAACGTGGGGGCGAGCGTTGTCCTGCATTAATAAAAAATCTTCGCCAATAAATGGAGCAAATGGCATTACATGAGGTTCCAACACTTCTGTTACATACCTCTGAGCATTTATTCCACCTCTTTCGAAGATAACCAAGTCGGTGCGTGCTTCGTAAGTAATGCCGCCCCATATCATGATAGAGCCACCTTGGTAACCTACTGTTTCCACAACAGTACATGGTGCAAACCTTTCATTCTTGCGTCTGTATACACGCTGGCGACCGTCAGGACCGTGCAAGCATATTCTTGTCTCGTCAGTAAACATAACATTCTTCCATTGTTCCATATTCCATTCGGCGTGCTCTCGGGAAAAACGAAGTCTTTCTCTCCGGTGGCCTACGAGCAATTGTGGCACTCGAGATGGTCGAAAAGCTCCAAGGGCATTCTCTCCTAGTATTCTTCTCACTGTTATTTCACTCACTTGAACATTGCGAACCTCACGAAGTTGGTTTCGTGCCTCAACAGCTGTAGTGAACCGATTTCTTAGAACATTGGTCACAAGAAATCCGTCGTCACGAGCGGAGGTGCATCTTTTTCGGCCCTGTCCTGGTTTTCGCTCATAAGAGCTAGTTTCCCGAAACCGTTTCACTGCATCCCTTAAGGTGGTACGTGCGACACCAAGCTTCCGCGCCACGTAACGCTGACTAAACCCTTCGTCGATAAGAGCGACGGGTCTCGCCACTGAATTAGCATCAAATAGCATGTTTGTGATGTCCAAACACTAGCTTTAAGTTACGAAACCAAAACAAACTCAAATTGTTTACTTTTAATGCCACTGAAGCAATGTAAGCAGTATGGCAACGATAACGATAATGAGACGAAGTTCGATATTTATCCTATTCACAACTTATGCGTAAAAAAAACAAAGTTAAGTGGGAAATGTAGTGACGAAAATTAGTTTGTAATTTAAACAAATTTTTTCGTCACTACATTTCTTTCACACTTGACTTATTTATGCCCAATAACTTACAACTGCGATAACATCAAAATTTGCCACTTTAAAAGGGTGGGCGGTTAATTGTGCCGCTAAGTGTATATTAATAAGACTAGGTACACTATTGCATTAGGTGTCCTGTATAACAAAAAAAAAATACCGTTGTACGATATAGAAATAAATAAATAAATAAAATTTTCATCTGTTCCAGGTTCTCTTCAAAATGGACTTAGATGGCACAGGCACTCTCGTTGAGACTGTCAAACTGCCCCTAGTGATGAAGTGCCCTATAGAGCAGTACTCCTTTAGCAAGTTTCGGCAGATGTGCGTGATGTCGGGCTGCGACTATCTGGCCTCGCTGCCGGGGATAGGGCTGGCTAAGGCGAGGCAGTTCGTCACTGCCACGCAGGACTCCAACTTTGCTAATGTGAGTCACATTAAGATAGGAAACTGGCAAGGTTTTAACTCATTGAGTGCCAGTAGCGCATCACCACTTTTACGTCCAGTGCTGAAGTGTGTTATAATACAGCGGGAAAATAAATAGAAATAACTTTTGTGACAAAAGGCAATACTGGTAATACTGGGAATTTTGGAAAGCTCTACGCTTATGAAGTTGAAATATTTTATAATAATTGCTCACATTGTTAAATGTAGGCAGAGACAGTAGATCGATAGTCGCCAATCTAAGAAGGGGAAGATGGATTGATATGAATTGATATTAATATTGACTGGTCAGTTGAGCTACCTGTAGATTGTTTGCAACAGTCTGCAGTTAGCTTAATTGTTTCAATTGTAAATACTAGTTCTAATTTGTTTTTATTATTGAATTATAATTTTCTTTGTCAATAAAGATATTAAAAAAAGAAACAAAAAAAAAGAAGGGGAAGATTGAGTTGTTAGAAATATTAGCGTACATTTTCGTCATGAAACTGATTAGATAACACTTGAATGTAGGTAGTTTATTGTACACCGTAACAATAATAAATTATAAACAAAATATACAATTATTACATTACAAATAACAAAATAGAAATGCCGGAAATCGTATGTCCAACCCCGACACAGAGTTATGTGTGTCTGGTTTTTTCTCTAGGTTTAAGTTTGTTTTTACTATGTGTGTGTTTAATATTGTTGGGCGAATAAAATATTTTATTTTCTTATTTCTAGTGTGTTACAGGAAGCCATAACATATAAAGTAACTTTAAAATTATATTTTCAGGCATTAAGAAAACTGCCGAGTTTCTTCAACCGCGCCAATTTGACGGTAACTGATGAATACAGAGAAAACTTCCTAAAAGCTGAGGCCACGTTCAAACACCAGTATGTGTACGACCCTTTAGAACGACAGATGGTGAGGCTTACGGACCCGGATGATGAAGGTAATTGAGGTAATTTCTATACACTAGCCAAACTCGATGTAGATTGTAAGTAAACTGGTTAGTTTACTTACAATCTACATCGAGTTTGAGCAAGTGAGTTAAAGTTATTAGTGTCATGGTTATGACACTAATAACTTTAACTCACTTGCTTGTCGTTTCTGACATAATTGTAAGCAATATTTATTTAAGGAAGGATCACAAATCGACAAGTACCTTTAACACACAAGTATTTTTAACACGGGCATTCGCTCACTGCGACACAGTGAACTCATGGGTTGGAGATTAGAACTCATAGAAATAAAATGTAAGCGAAATGAAACTATACACTAGCCAAGCTCGATGTAGAATGTTTGTAAACAAACCGCCCATACTTAACCTAAAATTCACTCTGTTGCCGCGTCTTTTTATACGCAATTTACATTACTTGTCGATTTGAGATCCTTCCTTCAATATATATTGCTTACAATTATATCTGAAACTCGACGCCAAGCAAGTGAATTTAAGTTATTTGGTCGTGGCTTGTTTACAAACATTCTACATCGAGTTTGGCTAGTGTATAGATGACACGTAAAATTGGGTACCTCAAAACACTTTTTTGGGTAAACTTATTTTACATTCAAAACACCCAGATCCAAAACAAATATTTGCAGATCATACAATCATTTTTATCTCACCACAGGAATCGAGCCTTATGCAACCCAAGTGGGCCTTCGTCCACTGAGCCACATAGGCCGTCAACGGAATGAGATTGAATGCTTACACAATTTTTGTGCTGATTTCAGACATAGAAAAAGCCTTATGTGTGAACGCTGGTGAGCTTTTGGACGATAAGGTAGCTTTTGAACTGGCCCTGGGAAATTTAGACCCATTCACATTGAAGAAGATGGACTCCTGGCATCCAGATAACAGACCTACCGAGGTAAGTGTATGAATAGTTGACTAGTAGTAGTAACAAAATGTTTGACCTTCCATTTGCAAAAAGAAAATAATCCCCCATTTGTCAAACGAAACTCAGATATAAGCATGTGAGTAAGTCGCGATTTTTTATACAGTTTTCCATGAAAATCTGTCTAAAATTCGTCATTTGAGACGATAATATAGATAGATAATAGATAGATAATATATTATTGCTCACTTAACTTAGAAATAATTTACAAAAGAATAATTAAGAATAAGCGACAATTGGCGGTCTTATCGCTCAAGAGCGATCTTTCCCAGACCACCTTGAATGGATAGGATCGTTGGATTGTACATGGGGTAATATCCGTGTGCATAATAATAATATAGGTATTTACTACTTAGAATATTAGCAAATATATATATGTACTATACATAGCAAACTACATACTACGTATTATAAATTTTGTTATATAAATACATACATAATATGTATATTAGTTTCTAAAAATAAGAGTAGGTAAGGAAGGACGTTCTATCCCTGGCGGTTACGCCTTAAGAATCGACCCCTTCAACTCAACCCTTACGAGTCGATTAAAGGAACTTCCCAGAGGAAGGGCAGGAGCTTCTAGATAGATAGATAGATAATACCACACAAAGACAGAAAACAATACAGAAATAGATGCTAAGAGTAGACGAATAGTAGTGTAGTCTAGTGTATTATTAACACCTCAACTGCGGTCACCAATCTGCGTGCCTGATAATGCAAAACCCCTCATGTATGAGAGAGTGTTGTGTAGCAGTGCACGAATGTGTGCTGACTAGGTAAGGAAGAACGTAGTAGGGAGGTACCTGCACGGTTAAAGATAAAGATAATTCATTTGCAATAACAATTGTTAACAAAGATAGAAAGTAATTTATAATAATATTTAATTATTTATTGCCTATAAAGTTCTTAACCTTAACTAGAATTATACACAAAAGAAAAGTTCCTAATGACAGGCAAATGGAGTAGATTCAGCATTGTGCTGCATGTGAGGAACATGCAGTGCTGATTTGAAATCTACTCCTCTCGGGTAGGTGGTCACCGAGGGTTGGGATAGCGGGTTTAAAGGAGTTATTATTATAACTATTTTAATCATACAATCAAAAACTCTGTCTGCAGGGTCCATGTTTGTTCATTCAATAACATACATTATATATTTAAGACACAAAACGTTTGACCAATTTATATTGGTATACAAAAAATATGTAGAGTATGGCATGCTGATCTAAATATAACAAATAATGATTTAGATAGTTAGATAGATAACTCTTTTTAACTCTTTCCACACAAACACAAAATATAATACAGAAGAAAATGCTGAGAAACAAGGAAGTACAAAGGGCGGCCTTATCGCTTTGAGCGATCTCTTCCAGGCAACCTTGGGATTTAGGTAAACATTCATGCAGATTTAATACATTATCACAGACAAATTAGAAATTATAAGAGTATTGATTAGTATACTCTTTAATTGATTATTATTATTATTGTTTTTGCAGTATACATCATTTAGAAACTCGTCAGATAATATATTTTAAATTTTTTTTGATTTACTTTGTAACTATGCGTTGTAACACATCACAAACACTCGTACCGACGAGTTCTATAGACATTTACGTTTTACGCACTTTTCCGGTTGTTATATTACGTTTTATATATATATTTTTTTAAATTTATTCAATGTTTGCATTGACAGCGGCGCCATCTCTCTTTTAACTCAGTCAACATCCTAAATTGTTAAACGTTACCAGTTTTTCATAAGGTTTGTGACTTTTGCGAGATGAATTTGCAGAAACCATAATAGCAAGTGTTCGCTCGAGCTATTGAAGCCTGCCCAGCATCAGCAGTGCAACCCACAGCACGGGCGGGGCGACGATGCGACAACAGGCCCAACATGTAGCCGTACGCACGGGCACTGAAAGTGTTATATAAGCCTCAAACCCAACTCAACTATAAACATTATTCCAGAACAACAACATAAAATCCAGCAACTGGGCCGACAAAGTATCCGACTATCCCAGCATATGGAACTGCGAGTTTAAGGCGTACCTAGACGAGCCAACCCCGTGGCAGAAGCCAGTTAAAGTAGCCGTGAAAGCGTTCACGCGTCGGCCGACGCGGCGGGTTGTCAACCTCGTCAGTAAGGTTGTACCGGAGACGCAAGATCAAGACGAAAGGTACCTAAGGTCTTACAATATAATATCTGTATACATCCGACAGAGAACCAAAGTTATCGACATAGCTCAGAGAATTAGAAAACTATAGAGTACCGCTGGGGTAAGCGTGATTTTTTTTTAATTTTAGTTAAAAACTCTCCCATCAATAAGAAAATTTTAAATACTCTTCAAACAACTGGTGTGCTTGCCGCTAGCCAGGATACTTAGCCTGTATTTTATTGGGATTTACCCTTAATAAAACATCTATTCGTGATGAATTTTGTAAAATAAAAATTAAGTAACATACATAAATAAACCGCCAAGTGCGAGTCGACTCCACACGAAGGGTTCCGTACAGTAAAAATCAGGCAATTTTTTCAAAGAACATTAAATTTTCACTTGTTCGGAGATTTTTTAGTATTATAAAGTTTCATGTGTCTTACCTATTTTAGTTCCAGAGATACAGCCTTGACAAATTAAAAGTAAAAATAGCCAAAAAATCACGTTTGTCGTATGGGAGCCCCCTTTAATATTGATATTTATTTTATTGTTATTATTTGTTGTTACAGCGGCAAGAAAAATACACATTATATGAAAATTTCAACTGTTTACCTCTACCGGTTCATGAGATATAGCCACGTGACAGACGGACGGACGAACAGCAGATGCTTAGTAATAGGGTCCCGCTTTGACCCTTTGGGTACGGAATCCTACCCTCCCCAAATGAAATCTTGGATCCGCCCCTGTTGCAAACTCCTAACACAGACTTGACAGCCCATAAAAGGGACCATAAAAGACCGCGGCTTTTACGGGGCGAACCTAGCGGGTTTGTTTGTCAAA
This sequence comes from Eupithecia inturbata, assembly GCA_963662085.1. Taxonomy (NCBI): domain Eukaryota; kingdom Metazoa; phylum Arthropoda; class Insecta; order Lepidoptera; family Geometridae; genus Eupithecia; species Eupithecia inturbata. Next base: position 3,874,664 of record OY759191.1, on the reverse strand, counting down.
CTAGGACTAGACCTCAGTACTCACGGGATCCCCGGGGTAACAAACTCGAATTACATAAATTTCAACATATTTTCTTTGGTTCCAAGGAATGTACAAATATCATGAAAGTGCACTGTTTCGCACACAATTTGGTCGAGATATCAGGAACCCTGCGGTCTATTGAAATTATTTATGTTTTGATTCGTAGGTTATCACTAATTATTTGGTTCCTTGAACCAGTTTCTTCATAAGCAGTTTTCTTGTAAATAAACAATAACTTTGGGGCAACACGCACAAGGGCCTTAGTGCGAACCTCGGCTTGGGCTGTTGCCAGATGTTATGATTGTAATAAAAATATGTTTGTATGTGTGCTTTATTTGTACTAAAATTTTGTAACTGTGCTATATGGACCAAAGTCCATATAGCACAGTTACAAAAAGGGAACCTGAGATCTCGACCAAATTATGTGCGAAACAGTGCACTTTCATGTACATATTTTTTTTATTATATTTTTTTTGTCTGGTTTTTTCACAGGTAACAAAAGAAAAAAAATTGTATGTTACCTATGTAATTCGAGTTTTTTACTACGGGGATCCCGTGAGTACTGAGGTGTAGACTTACTTTGATAACCAAACCCGTCAGGTTCGCCCCTTAACTGTTCTACGATAGACGTACGAGTAAGTACGCGTGTACTTACCCCTTTAACACTACTCACTACTGTATGTGAACCGAAAATAATCAGATGCTCTTCCTTGTTTCAGCCTATCAATACAATCACTGAGCAACATGTACTGCATGGAACCATTGACAAAGCGACTCAAGCCCGACGAAAGCAAGACACATCTATTATCAGAAAATGAAATAAAATCCGAGAAGGCACCATCACCAATCTTAGAAAACAAAGAGAGATCATTCAAAAAAGGCCTTGGAAAAGGCAGTTATAACATACTAAAGAAATTAAGCAGATTCCCTAGAACAGTTATAGATGATAATGTTGTTGAGAGCAAGTTTTTTTCAACGAAATCTACCTCAAATATACCCGATAAGACTGTTGAAATCTTCGACTCCCCAGAGAAGACCCATCCTCTTGAAAAGTATGAAGATAAGGATAATACCTGTTCAGGAACCATAAATACCTGTTCAGGAACTTTAAATACCTCAGATATAATAAATATGGCTAACATAAGTATAGTTATTGAAGGATCTCCTGTTAAAAGTAAAAATCCTTTTAAAAAGTCAACAGAAAGCAAAAATACATTAAATAATTGCACTATAATAGAAGACGGTATAAAGAATGCCACTATAGATAGTGACGAAACGATGTGTGAAGACTCGCAGAAGGAGAATAGCCCAATGAAGACCAGCCCTATTTTGCTGCCTAGCCCAAGTAGGAATTTGTTCAGGAATGTAGTGAAGAGATTGGATAATAGTTGGAGTGAACATACAGTTATTGAGAACACTTATCCGATGGGGACTTTGGTGACACCTGTTGATTCTCAGGTTAGTTTACTTATATATATAGAGGTATATATATATATTGAATAACTAGCTACTGCCCGCCGCTTCGCACTCGTATTTTTGTTATACCAAAAATACGCTATTCATTTATCTTAACCTGTTATATTTGAGAAAACATATAAAACGTTGTTCCAAAAATTGTGATAATCATTATTATGAGACGAGAGGAAAGCTTAAGTTGGTGTTACCTCAGACGAGACGAGCGAAAGTTAGCAAATCTTTTGTCGTGAATAGTGCTAGATTTTATAATGTATTGCCAGCCAACATTACCAAACTTGGCGAAAAGGCCTTTAGGACCACCATCAAATAGCACCTCACCGAGAGCCTACTATGGCATAAAGGATTATCTCTCAGATCACTGTTTTTGGAAAGACATTTTTTCTTTTGATTCTATGTACCTATACCTATTATTTTAATTTATTTGTAAGACTTTCTTAAGTGCAATGTAATGTCCCTATGAGAAATAAATGAGTGAAACTAAAACTTTGCGAATAATCTACAAATTTACGGGTTTCAGATTTTTGCCTTTACCTTGCTTCTCGCCAAATTTTATGATTCTAGGTCAACGGGAAGTACCCTACAGGTTTTGGTCCATGGCGAGAATCAAAAGTATTTTTTTTAGTGAACAAACTACTAATTTACGTTTTTCGGATTTTTTCCTTTACTTGTGCTATAAGACCTTGCTTGCCAAATTTTACGATTCTAGATCAACGGGAAGTATGGGTTATGTGTGCATGTGATTCCCTTGGATATTTCAAAATATTCGGACATTAAACGGCTGTAACTTTTGATTGCGTTGACTGAGAAGTTTTAGTTATACCATGGCTTCAAGAGGTTACGGATTTGAGTATTGTATGTTAATTTTTACTCGATACCTCCACGCGTTCCTGAGAAAAGGGGGTTGATAGACGGACAGACTGGCAACAAAGGATCACTTTGTTGTCCGTCGTAATGGTTCCTTTTTTCATTTTACGGTACGGAACCCTGAAAAACTACCAAATGGTCGTTTTTACATTCGTTGCCATCGACTTGGCTGATCGACGACCCATGCTAAAACAAACTGTATTCAAAGTTTTATTTGCATGGGTTCATAGGTCATGGACAATCATGGTTGCAAGCCTACCTTCCTCCTAGCTAAATTGCTAGTAGAACCTAAGAAATAAAAAAAGAAAACAATCATTAATTACGCGCGTGACGTGCCACCTTATAACTAAAACGTAACCATATTTCACAGGAATCATTCGGCCAGTCCCCACCAAAACCAGTACTATCCCAATCACGGTTCACCTGCAGTCAACCGATCAGGAACAACGTTAAGAAGTCCACATGTCGAGTCCCTGGGCTGAAGCGAACGACGTCTTTACCCAGCAACCAACCTACGCTGCTGAGCAAGTTCGGATTTCAGAAAAAGTAAGGGTCTTCTTTACCTAATAAATAATAATAAGCAAATAAATAAATATTGCTAGACAATCCACTCATCATCTAGCCCCAAACTAAGCAGAGCTTGTGTTATGGGTACTAGCTGCTATTTAACTTGGTTAAGTGTGAGTTTTTTTAGGTGTAGGTACCTAAAACTCTAAAAAGGCGAAATCCATGAGCGGTAGCTTCGACATTAAATAATGTATAAATTACCTAGGTGAGGGTAGCTCGAAATCAAACATAAGCAACACTGCAGAAATAGAGACAGCGGTACAACACATCACGCAGAGCCTTACCAAGAGCTTTGAGGTAGCTTGTCCTCTCACCGTCATCAGTGCAACTGATGCACGTAGGCAAGGCTGGTCGCGACGACTGGAGGAACTCAAAGGTAAGGTACGCAAATATTTTAACAGAGCCATGAACACCTACGACGACTCCGATTGGGACGTATACAAGAAGGCCCAGGCCGACTATAAAAAACATCTACGCCGTAGGAGTCGTCTCAAATGGAAAACCTTTTGCACTAAGATAGAATCAAACTCTGAAGCGAACAGAATCAGGAAAATTTTAGCGGCTGAACCGAACCGCGAGATTGGTTCGCTTAAGAGACTTGACAACACCTATACCAAAACTACTACAGAAACACATGAACTACTACTACAAACACACTTTCCGGGGTGCCTCATAGACGGCGAAACAGAGTGGCAAGACAACAGTCTGGTCACGCCATCGGTGAAAGACTGGGCAGTAGCATGCTCAGTGGTAACCGGGGATAAGGTTAAGTGGGCCATCAACACATTCAAACCCTACAAGTCACCGGGTATGGATGGAATTTTTCCCGGCCTCCTACGCTGGGGTCTAGCACACATTAGCGAGGCCCTGACGGCTATTTTCACAGCCTGTCTAGCCTTCCGCTATGTACCGCTTATGTGGAGAGAGGTCAGAGTCCTATTCATACCCAAACCAGGTAAAAGTGACTACACCGAAGCAAAGTCCTATAGGCCGATCAGTCTCACCTCCTTCTTACTCAAGACTCTAGAGAGATTATGCGATCGACACAAGAGATAATATACTAACAATAAAACCACTACATCCACAGCAACACGCCTACAGCTCAGGCAAATCAACAGAATCTGCGCTGCACACAGTAGTTAGCAGATTAGAACAAGACATTTCAAACAAAACGCTCTGTCTCGCAGCCTTTATAGATATCGAAGGGGCTTTTGACAAGACGAATTTCAACAACATCAACGCAGCCTTACAGAAGCGCACGAAGTGGAGCCAACGTTGGTAGATTGGATCATTAGTATGCTCAAGCTGAGGGCAGTACGTATCGACGTACACGGGGAGACCAGGGGAGTGGTGTCAAGGGGATGCCCACAAGGCGGCGTCTTGTCACCTCTCCTATGGAATCTAGTTGCTAATGATCTAATTACCAAGCTTAACGAACAACGCTTCTACACGGTAGGCTACGCGGATGATCTTGCGATACTCATATCGGGACACTTTGCCAGCGTGGCGTGTAACATTATGAACAACGCACTAAAGGTCATCGAATCATGGTGCATAGACTATGGACTAACCGTGAATCCAACTAAAACAGAACTAGTTATGTTCACCAACAAGCGTAAACTAGGAACCTACCAACTTCCGTTCCTGTTTGATACGCAGCTAACACTAACTGATTCAGTTAAATACTTAGGTATAACCCTAGACAACAAACTTAACTGGGCAACACATTTAGAAAACAAGACAAAGAAAGCCACCATTTCATTCTGGCAATGCCGACGTATGCTAGGTAGAACATGGGGTCTCAGCCCAAGGATTACCCAATGGCTCTACAACACTGTAATCAGGCCCTCGCTGACATACGGTGCTCTAGTTTGGTGGCCGAGAACAAAGCAAAGCACAACTATAAGCAAGCTGCAAAAGTTCCAGAGACTAGCCTGCGTAGCGACGACAGGGTGTATGAGAACTGCCCCTACGGCAGCACTCGAAGCCCTGATAGGCCTAATCCCACTGCACCTACACGTGCAACAAGAGGCAGCCGCAGCTGCGTACAGACTCTGGGCTTTACGTTTATGGGATCATGACACTAGAGCACAACACACCACTATTATAGACGAGTACGCCAGAAGCAACCCCATGTTACTCTCGATTTATGATAGGGTACCCAAGAAACACATACCTTCAAGAAGCTTCACTATACAAATGCACGAGGAGCCAAGTGATAGCTCAAACATACACGAAGTAAGAATATACACAGATGGCTCTAAAATGAAAACAGGTACCGGGGCGGGAACGTTCTCGGAAGATCTTAACATTCACAAAACTACAGCACTGGGTACCTACAACTCCATCTTTCAGGCGGAATGTGTGGGTATAATTGAGGCTGCGACTGCAGTGCTGCGAAGGAAGGTAACTGACCAGAACATCAGGATCCTCTCGGACAGTGCGGCGGTACTACAGGCCCTGAGCAAGAGAGAACACAACTCGGGACTTACCATACAGTGCCACTACCTGCTAGAACAAGTTAGTAAGTCAAATAGAGTCACACTTCAATGGATAAAAGGACACAGCGGATCTAGGGGAAATGACGAGGCTGATGCACTGGCGAGAAGAGGTTCAGAGTGGCAACCAGCAGGACCTGAACCAATAATTCTTCTACCATTCAGTCAAGTCCGCTCATGGATCCGTCAACGTACAGTTAAACAACACCAAGACTACTGGGCAAGTATGCCGGATTGTAGGCAGTCGAAGGAGGCCTTCCCGGCTTTAAACCCGGGATTCTCCCGAAAGCTCCTCAATCTGAAACGTGACAAACTTCGGCAAATTGTCGGTATTGTCACAGGACATTGCATGCTTAACAAACATCTGTTTAATCTGGGTATCACGGACAGCCCCCTATGCAGAGGGTGCATGAACGCAGAGGAGACGGCCGCGCATGTGCTTGTGGAGTGCGATAGCGTAGCATCTCAACGACTACACTACCTTGGGACACCGAGGACGCCTAGGGAGGCATGCACCGGCGTCAGCGAGCTGCTGGCTTTCCTAGAGGACATCGGGTGGTTAGATTAGCAGCCCCCCACCCGACACGCAAAAAGGGCCCACCTGTGGCCTAGTTGCGGAAACCAGTCCAGAAACAATGGAACAATGGAATGTATAAATTGCGTCGAATGAAGCCGTTCACATAATTGTGATCAAATTTCACTTGTTAAAGTTCGTTTGATCATTAAAAATAACGTAACCAAACCCATACCAAAACTGTCATTAAAAAAAATACTTATTTTATTTGTTACAGGCCAGCATTGAAGAGGTGACCATTGGCTAACCCACCGTTAATTATTAGAAGCTCATAATTTATATACACTAGCCAAACTCGATGTAGAATGTTTGTAAATAAACCACAACACAAATAACTAAAATTCACTTGCTTGGCGTCGAGTTTCAGATATTTTGTAAGCAATATTTATTGTAGCAAGGATCTCAAATCGACAAGTAATGTAGATTGCGTATAAAAAGACGCGACAACAGAGTGAATTTTAGGTTAAGTATGGGCGGTTTGATTACAAACATTCTACATCGAGTTTGGCTAGTGTATAGTTTATAATAGATAATATAATCATTCAAATAATTTAAAGTTTATCAGCCTGATTCATAAGGGGATAATTGTTTATGTTTGACTGTCTAACGTGTGTGACGTTATTGATTGTAATTATGTTAATTTGTGATATAAAACCTGATTAAACTTTTTCCGAATTTTATTATCTGAAAACCAGTCGATTTTCACATTATATATATATCTTACTCCGAGCTCCAAGCTCGGAGTGACAACATCTCTGGTGGGACTCTTCCGGTGTTGGTTGGTGCTCTTAATGTCAAGGTCGAGTAGTGTGGTGTCCTGATGATGTCTCGTGGAGGGACGAAACTAGTTGACGACTTGCTTTGATAGATGTTCTTTCATTTTGTGGTTGGTGTGGTCATCTACACGGACTACTTTTTGTTAGAACTTATTGGAGAAGGTTTTTTCGCGGAATTGTTACTAAATATCAATCATCCTTACCTTTATTTCCAATGGATTACCGCAAAGTAACGTCTTAATCTATTATATGTATATATCTACATCGTGGGGAGGTGCTGCAAAAACTCACTTACTACCCCTAGAGAGAGCACAAAGAGCAATTCTCAAGGTAGCATACTCAAAACCAAACCGGTTCCCAACAACACAACTCTATGCAGAGACTCAATTACTTACAGTTAGACAACTTTGTATCCAACAAATATTATTAAAACAACACAGTTATAACTCCAACCAAAACTCACAAATTAAAACCAAACGACTAAAAAACCGAATATATAAAATAGCTAGCTGTAATTCGTCGATTGCACATAGACATCTTCCTTTTTTAGGTCCATACATGTATAACAATATCAGCAAATATATAGATATAAAAGACTTAAATTACAGACAATGCAAAAATAAGATAAAATCATATTTACTAACCCTTGACTATGATAAAACGGAAAGTCTATTAAAAACAGTTACTTAGTCCACAGTCAACTCCACTCACTCACACACACTCACACACATACACACACTTTTACACTCACACCGTACTTTACTTTTGGTTTTATTTTAATGTAATGTATTATTAAATATGGATAAGTTTATAGTAGTTTTTTTAAGTATAGTACAGTTTTCTTAATATTTTTATATACATTATGCAAGTCCTATAATAGTGTAAACCTACTAACTTACCGAGGTAGAGAACCCTCGCGTATATATCACAAGTCTTGAACTTAGTTAGAGCGAGGTGTCGAAACTAACAAGTGAAATAGGTCTATAATACACATAACTGTTTTGTTTATAAGACCTTTATCTGAATAAAAACTATTATTATTATTAATTATCTTCCCACAAATTCATATAAGCGCGAAAATGGATGTTTGTTCAGACCTGTTTCACTGTGCAACCAGTTTAAATTGTAAAACGAGCTACATACTGATTGTTATTGAGTCGATAGGTTGCTTAAGTAAAGTTCAATTCTACGCGTTATCTTTCTACGCACTTGAATCACAGTTAGATGAAACTAACTTAAACATATAATTTAACAACAAGAAAAAAAATGGCAATTCTCACCAATTTATCACTCGATAAATATCAAAACATTCTTTTGATATTTATCGAGTGATAAATTGGCGAGAATTTGCCCCCTGGCGTCTTCGCAAACGTGTTAGTGATTATGGGCTGAACCTGCAGTTCACGCAGTGAATAACCAATAACCCTGTTTATGTACATATTATATTATACATCAACCTAACAAAATTTTCAAGTTTTAAGGGAACCATGGACGAATAAAATGTTTATTTGTCCATGGACCAATATTACGAATTAAAGCCCTTATATATAAAAATTTCATATGTGCATTCAATGCACATTTTTTGCTGAGCTGGGACAACGTTTACTTGCTAAATGTGTCAAGGAAAGCATTCAGCAGCAATGTGGCGGGAAAGCATCGCGAAAATTTAGAGTGGAATAACTTAACATATTATCCTCTCAACAGTGCAGAGGCCCATTTAGGGCTTTTGTTAAATATCCGTCAACAGTGCAGGACCATTTCAGCCCAGTCAGCTGACACCCACTTTATGCTCAACAAACATAGTGCGTAAGCCTCACACTGGGTTAATTTATAAGAAATTAAATGGTATCCCAAAAATTTTTGATTTCTACGGGACTTGAACCCGCGCGTCTTTCCCTCAGTACGGGAACGTGCTAACCAACTACACAACGAGGTCAAGTGACGTAGGAGTCGAAAAACTCTGGGACTTCCATGGGCCAATAGCTCCATTAACTCCACCTACAGGGGACACATTGAAGTTTTATCCAATCCTGTTCAGACTAAAGTTACGTTTAGTTCGTTTGACAAACTAAGTGTACTTAAACAAAGTTTTTCGACTCCTACGTCACATGACCTCGTTGTGTAGTTGGTTAGCACGTTTCCGTACTGAGGGAAAGACGCGGGTTCAAATCCCGTCGAAGTCGAAAATTTTTGGGATATTATTTGATTTCTTATAATAGGTTCCTCTTTACCAACATAGGTATGTATATCTAAGTAAAATTCGGTAGATAAGGTACGTTCTCCCAGCGCTAACTCAATAAATGGCATGTGGTGTGTTACAACTAAAGGCGCTTTTACGAATTTTTTGTAATATACCTAACGAGCAACTAAGATGGAAAGACGTACCTAGACGGAAGTGCGAACGAGACAACAATACGCACGCAAAACACGTTCGTCGGCGCACTGGTCCGACGATGACTGAGGTGGGTGCACCTAATTATACCTATAATATTGAAGTGAGCAAAAATCAAAGTGATCACTTTATTTTCTAGTTTTACTTACCTATGTTATTTGAATTTTGTGACGTGTCCAAGAGTCCTGAAAGGTCTAAAGGAAATAAATCACTTTGAATTTTGTATTTTAATTTGAGCTTTCTACTTTCGAGAAGCTAGTACCCAATTTTACTTAGATCGATGTGTATAGGTAGGTAATATAGGTTTTATATACATATAGTAGGTACGGATAGACAAGAGACATGCTTTGAATTGGTGCACAGGCCGACCTTACATACCTAGGTTCCTTCCTATTGTTCCTATACACCAGGACCTGTCCGAAAATCCGCGCCGCTACTAGCTTCGGCTTGTAGCGGCTTTATGCTGAGAAAGGAACTCTTATGTAACACAGTTACCTATAAGTTTACCTATCTGTTTTTCGTTTTTTTAACTAAGTATAATCTCATGTGTTGCTTGTGCCTGTAAATTATTGTAATACATTTGTCAGGTTTGGACCCACAATACATACCTAACAATGTATTGTGGGTCCAAACAAATGTATTTTCTTTCTATCCTCTACCTAGGTACTTGTGTCTACGAGTGATAAGGCTACACCTCTACGTTCACGTTATTCTGCGCCGATCAAATAGGATCCGCTCAATTTCATTTACATATGGCATAAGGGTGGCTAAATTAATTTTTCACTCGCAGGGGTGTACTTTTAGAGCTTATAGGGTGAAAATCTTTGGAAATGTGAGGCTTCTCAGCTTCTGTAATAAGATTCAGATTTAATAAAGGTAGGGGAAAGTAAGGAAAAACACACTTTTCCTGTCAAACTCTTGAGAAAACTGTTTTTATTTTGTTATAATATTCCAAATCCGTAGCTTTACCACAGATAATATAGCTGCATGGTTTAATCGCCCGCGTAACCCCCTTGGTTACGCGGGTTTACTTGGTTAACTACTTATATCATCACGAAAACTGCAAGTACATACATAGGTACCTACCTCCTACGAATGAATAAAACACGAACATAAGTTTATATCTATATAAATACGAAATAAATAAATACTAAACATGTACTTAGTACCTACCTACATGAAGAGCCTATTCCATATAGCCGTGCCTATTCAATATTGTACTGCTCCTCAAAACCATAACCAACTCGTCGAATTATGAGGAATCGTGAATTCTCGGGTAGTTCCCATCTGATCACTCTGGAACCGATCACGGCAAACTGCGCCAAACAGTTGCATCCGATCACGCCATACAAATAGTGCCTTACTTTTTTATTTACGTTTTTAAGCATAATAAATAGATTTTCACTATTAGACACTTACGAATGTTATTCGTAGTGTATGATTATTATTATTTTTGAAAAATCTAATTTTGGAAAAGAAAAGGTGAGAAGGCGAAGGTACTCGTTTATGATCAGGCTTTTAATAGGTATCTCGGTTTTAAAAATCAGGCTTATTATTACAAAACCAGTATTACGAGTATGATATGAATATTGATTGTTATTCATAAAATAAATATGTAGTTCTTAATATTCTATGTATTTTTTCAAAAGTTTTATTAACTAGCAATTAAAAAACACATTTATTTAAGATAAATGATAAAACGTAAAATCACAGTAAGGAATATTATAAATCAACAATTTACTAAATTAACAATGTACATATATATGTAGGTAAATCAGTCTTAATTATTATCTCAAAATCACAGTCATATTATAACAAAATCTGTATTATTAATAAACTATTGTTAAACATGTAAATATTTGTTTTGATATACATATATGTGCACACATCTTAACAAATAATATTTGTTTAGATATGTATGTATGTACACATTTCTAAACAAATATAATTTACAGTTTTTACAAACTAACAATAGAAAAACACATTCATAAAAGATAAGCTACATAATGCTAAGATAAATTATATAAATTAAGAATCACAGTGTGGAATATTAAAAATATAATCATCAATTTACAAAAACAACAAGAAAAAATAGTAATGATTTGGTAAAAAATCGTCCCTAAAAACTAATTCCTTAATTTTTCTAAGCGCAAACCAACGCTTATCTCCTTTTTTTGTAGCTCCAAAACAAATTTAATAAAATTGTCTTTGGCAACATATTTTTTTTTGTCTATGATTTCCTTCTACAGTGTTCATAAATTTTAGTGCAAAGTGGTTGGCATTACTTTTTAATGTTTGAAGCATTATAAGTAGCGTCGGTTGTTTTTTATTTACAAGTTTATTTAGCCTGCCGTTCCACGCTTTTGTTACATTATTTGTTCGATGGATGGAGCTCACCATTTACGCACCATAAATCTATCCATTCGTCACTCTTAAACCATTGCCCGTACATACATATCTTAACAAATATTATTTGTTAAGATGTGTGCACATATATCGAAACAAATATTTACATGTTTAACAATAGTATAATAATACAGATTTTGTTACAATATGACTGATTTTGAGATAATAATTAAGACTGATTTAGATAGATAGATAGATAATACTTTATTCACAGAAACTTATGTATAAAACAGTATGGTACAGAAATTAACAGAATTGGCGGCCTTATCGCTTAAAGCGATTTCTTCCAGGCAACCAAAAGTTGATTTGTTGTTTTTTTTAAAGTTGATTTATGTACATTGTAATTTAGTAAATTGTTGATTTATAATATTCCTTACTGAGATTTTACGTTTTATCATTTATCTTATAGTTTATCATAAATAAATGTGTTTTCTAATTGCTAGTTAGTAAAATTTTGAAAAAATACATAGAATATTAAGAACTACGTATTTATTTTATGAATAACAATCAATATTCATATCATACTCGTATAATACTCGTTTTGTAATAATAAGACTGATTTTGAAAACAGAGATACCTAATTAAAAGCCTGATCATATACCATAATGTTTATTTTTTCGCCTTCTCACCTTTACTTTTTCCAAATTTCGATTTTTAAAAAATCATAGTAAACATACACTACGAATAACATTCGTAAGTATCTAATAGTGAAAATCTATTTATTATGCTTAAAAACGTAAATAAAAAAGTAAGGCACTATTTGTACGGCGTGATCGGATGCAATTGTTTAGCGCAGTTTGCCGTGACCGGATGCAACGTGATCGGTTCCAGCGTGATCAGATGGGAACCACCCGAATTCTCTTCATCAGACCTTCGTACTATTAGGAAAAATATGTTGGGTCGAACGAGAGGAAAAAGCTGTCGGCCCACCGATTCACAGAGTTTGTATTCTACAGTTATAACAATAACAAAGAGCTAATTCCCCACCCTGTCTCCATAAATAATATTGTTTTTATTATAGCCTGTTATTAAACTGTCTGCATTTGTTGCCGGGACGAATTGTACCGCTTTATAAAGATCTATGCCGGGAAGGGTTAATTAAAGAAGGTATTATAATTTTGAGGGGTAAAAGACGTGAAATAAAGAGCTCTTGGCCGTGTGGTTCAGAATCTGTTATTTTACTGAGGTATATAAGTCAGTTAAACGGACCTATTCACTAAGCAAATATACAATAACCTGCCTGAGTACTTACTAGTACTGAGGTCTCTATAGTGTAATGGACAAAGAGGCTTGGATTCGATTTCGATACGGGATAAGGTAAGCGACTGCATTATAAATAATGATACACAATCAAGTAGCCCCAAGCTAAACAGAGCTTGTGCTCACCCAGACCACAAGCTGATGACTACTGACTAGATGACTGTTAGACTTCATACAATACATTATATACTTTTTATTATAGAAAATACCCAGAACACCGGAACAAATATTTGTAGATTGTACAAACTTTTGTTCGTAATCATTCATATCAGGACTTTGATTTGTTTCTTGGAAAGCTAAATCCAAGCTAGGGCTCGTTTTCGTTAGGCAGCGGAGGCAGAATTTTTCCAGGTTTTGCACAGGATTGAAATTTCTTTTGAAAACTAAATAATCCGCTTACCGAAAAATCCTGCTACCAATAGAACGTGACCGGTTTTTGATGTATTTTATAGCTAGGCGACCGTAGCTATTAAATTCAGTTCAATTTACACACCCATAAATCAGATCTCTCTGATCTTATTGTAAGTAAGTAGGTACTTAGTTATCTGGTACCCATAACACAAGCTCTGCTTACATTGGGGCTAGATGATGCTGTGTGGATTGTACAGCAATATTTATTTATTAATCCTTTAAAACATCTTCCATAAAGTCCACAAGGTATAAATAACGTCCAACGTGTCGAACCGCCGCCGCCGCCGCTTGTATTTAAATCATCGACTAATCGTTGCCGCTTATTGGCTGAGCTTCCCGCGCTAATCCGACCATAAATTACAGGTTTGTCTGTGGTTTTAAAGTAAATATGCCACAACCTGCTCATAAACAAAATATTGCTACGGTATTCTGTTGAGTTAACATTTTGCTTTTCCCAACCTACAGTCATCAATCCGTAAAATTATCGTTTAATAGGAATTTGCTACTAACCTACATCAATGCGTCAAAAGTTCCCCTAAGCCTAAATAGTAACTATTGATCTTTGCCAATACATACATTTTACTTAAACATAGCATGCAATCTGCTGATTATTTCGACAACAAAATCCACCTTTCGGGCTACTCGAACAGGCGGACAGTAATATTACTGTCCGCTCTATGCGGTCCGTAATGTATTTCGAATTTAGTAATTCTATTTTGTTTTGATAATAGTAAAGGTTTTATTCATGGGTATTTTCTATGTATAATAAAAAATATTTATCTATGTAATGTATTGTATTATGTATATCAGTCATCTAGTACCCATTACACAAGCTCTGCTTAGCTTGGGGCTAGATGATGCTGTGTGGATTGTCAAAAATATTTATTTATTTATTATTTATTTATTCATACTGAGCAGTACAAGCTTCACTATTCACGGGCTGGTTAGAATAAAATAAACCGCCAAGTGCGAGTCGGCTTGCACACGAAGGATTACTACCGTAAAAAACATTTTTTTTTTAAATATGCCTGATTTTTACGGTAGGCACATCCAGTTTTCACTTGTTCGGAGACCCCTTTAAATTATGAACTTAATTTTATTTTTAGTATTTGTGATTATTCCAGTTGAAATGTAACTTTTTTATAGAAAGTTTCATGTGTCTATTGTAGCAAACAAAGACAAATTAATGACAAGTTAAGAGCAAAAATAGCCAAAAAAAAATGGGAGCCCCCTTTAATTTTGATATTTATTTTATTTTTATTAGTTGTTGTTATAGCGGCAACAGAAATACACATTATCTGAAAATTTAAACTGTCTACTTTTTACGGTTCGTGAGATATAGCCACGTGACAGACGGACGGACGGACAGCGGAGGCTTAGTAATAGGGTTCCGTTTTCACCCTTCGGGTACGGACCCACAAAGAAAACGCGGGAAACTGACAAAAGAGCATCGTGGTGAAATTTTTTGCATGATATACGTTCTAATAAATTTTGGTGAACAAATTGTGAAAATTAACTCTTCAAGCGACGAATCCTCCAATCCAATGACTTTTAAGTTACTCGCATTGTTTGAGTAAAGCACTATACAAGCCTCGGTCCGCAATGACTGCCCTGCTGGCCACGATAAGCTGGCCTCAAGCTAAGCTTGCTATGGTCTCGGCCTTCAAGCTTGGTCATCATTGCAGCCCTTGCTGTCCGCGTTATAAAGGCCTTCGGTCTCGACCTTCATTTCAGCTTGGCCATTAAGGGCTGCAATGCTGACCGCGCTGTGATGGCCTGGACCTGTGCTACGCTTCACTTTCAGCCATCTTCAGCCGCGGCCAGCAACCCACCCATTACAGACCTTGGACGTAATGTACTATTATTAATGCTACGCGGTAGGTACCATCTACGAAACAAGTCTACCTACGTTGTAGCACTTTTACACCGTAGTACTTCTACGTCGTAGCACCCCTACGGCGTAGAACTCTACAAATATGTGTAGTAGATAGAAGTTGATCTATGTATAGGAATGCAGATGAAGTTGGGACTAATTCAAGTTGAGACCAATCAATACCCTTTACGTATAAACAAGGCCCACTTCACTCGGAAATACAATAGTTCATACCGGAATACTCCGAGTTGCCCTTCATTTCATAGCTTAGTTTAGTTAGATGGACGCCTCACGTGGCATTGCATTCTCCATTGGACGGAGGCTCGAGATGTAGCAATGTGGTTCAATGGAATATGTAGGTTTAGAATGTTTCGAGGAAGCACCTATGAAAGGGAATATCATACCATGTAGAAGACCATGCATACCATCTACCGCGCTGCCAAATTTCACTGAAATTCGTTCAGCCGTTTAGGCGTAAAAAAGTAACATACAGACATACAGATAGACAGACAGAGTTACTTTTGAATTTAATATTAGTATGAAGTATGGATGGATTTATAATAATGAAAAATTTTGACTTTTTCTTTTTCTAAGTTTTTCCTTAACAAAAAATTACTTAAAAATTACTCTCGCTCGAAAACGGTGACTTTGCTGCTCAAAAACAGTGAGCAAAATCGGGTTTTGCTCACATGTGGAATAAAGATTATATATTATTATTCAACTGGTTGAAAAAAGAGAGCCTTCATTGACAAAGAAAATTACAATTCAATAATAAAAACAAATTAGAACTAGTACATATTTACAATAGAAGCAATTAAGCTAACTGCAGACTGTTGCAAACAATCTACAGGTTGCTCAACAGATGCATATCAATACCAGACGGAAGTAATCTACCAAACAACAGGTTCGGAATTCATATGAGACTTGCACCTCTGGACCTCTGCACGTACTCATTTTAGCTTATCGTAGGGAAGGAGGTTAGACAGCGTTCACAGAAACGCATAATTTCGTTCGTTCATGGTTTGAAAGAGGTTTATAGCATTCCTACACATGGTTGTTGACCAAAATGAGTTCCTTACATTCGACCTCTTTTATTAATTACAAAATATTTTCTCGCTAGTCGAGGTGATAAGTTGTTTCTTGAACTCAAGAGCAAATGCTCATAGTTTCGTGCCTTTTAAATCCCTCGCTAGCTCTGCAGTCTACTTTTGAGCCACTCGCTACGCTCGTGACTCTACTCGAAACTGCTTCATTAGCTCGGAATTTAATATTGGCACGTGCAACAAAAAATCGTTTTGTTGAACAAATAACTATTTCATAAAATTCGATAAAATTGACAAAGTGATGGATAAATCTTTGATATTATACAAGGTGCCACGTTACTCATGAACCAAGCCGAAACTGGGTTGTTGTGCACCCTATACAAACACATTGTTTTAAATTGTCATAGTAAAAAATAACTTTACGCATACGCTTAGAAAAATGACAACCCTATCACTAATGCAAAACCGACAAAGTTTTAGGGTTTCTTTTTCATGTGCAAATAAAGAACACATTCATTCATGCTAAAAACATAACTAGGCACGTAAGTAGCCCTTTTTTAAAATTTGTCGATTTTTTAACGAAGATTATTTATCGCGTAACTTTTATTAAAATATCGATAAATAGTCTTTATTAGGTAGGTACCTACGTAGATGTACTAACCAAGAAACAAACGTAATTACCTACAGATAAACATTAAACATTGTAAGTTAAAATAATAGCTTAGAAGAAAAATGTACGGAACCACCGTAAAATTGACGGCATTGGCTAAACAAAAGCGATTGAAAGGTACCTTACTAATGAACAGCTGATGTTAGGGTTGTTACATGGGCTAGTTTCGAGGTCTTTTTTTCAGTAAAAAACCTTGAAACCAGGAAAGTGCTAGAACAAAAACTGTTCGTGGGATCCCCCCTCTCCGCTTAGTACACCAATTACGTGGCACCTTGTATAGGTACCTACTACAAGGCATATGATGACAAAAACCAATCAAGGTCCCTTTTTTCAGCATTTCACTACCACATTCAGCTTTATTACCTCATAATAATCATCAATGCAGGTAGATGATCATGGATAGGTACCTAATTTAATGATTTGAAATCTTCCTATACTCTAACATGAGATATTTGATATTTCGTTAAGAATTTAAGGTATGTTTCCTAGCTCGATGTCTAAACCCCTCGATTGTCTATTCTAGTCTAAATAGATTCATAGGCCAAAGATCCAGCCCAGTATGTTTCAATGGAATGTTGCTTATGCTGTTATGGAGGCGAGACAGGCTGTTGATTGAAAATTATGTATGTGGCCGATGGATTTATCTACGTGTCCAGTGGCGGATCATCCCTAAGGCAAACTAGGCACTGCCTAGGCACTGCCTAGGGTGTGCCTTACGTTACGAGGGGCGCGCGCGCGGGACATTTTACACTAGGATATAATTATATAGGGCCGCCTATAAATATAATAATATATACCCCACTGCCTAGCCGCTAGACAGTGGCAGTTTAATTATCCCTAAGGAAAAAAAAGGCGACTTTTTTTGAGGTGTTTTTCAAATCACATAAGCTAGCAACTGGGCGTGGTAGGCGAAGACAAACCATAGCCACAAAGTTTTTGAGGTTCGCTCCGCTCGCGCGTATTTTTTTGCACACTACTTACACAAATTATTTGCTCACTCGCTCACCGGCTCTAGGGCGAGAGGTATGTACGTTCGCTCTTCCAGGTGGCAGGGGGTGGCAAAACAAAGTTAGAGGGCACCCATTTGTCTTTGCTTTTATACCCACTTCACAAATCTTGATTATCTAATTTTATTAAATGTATCATGCCTTCATAAAATGTTTTACCAACCACTTGAGAAAGTAACAAAATGTCGCGGCTCGCTCCGCTCGCCGTTACTTTTATTGTTTTTCCCTGCCTTGCATACTTTTTTGTCTACCGCTGGGAAACTCCCTCTGTGTCTTTGTTACTAACTATACCCAACCAGCTTGAGCTTTGCCGCGGCTCGTTCAAAGAGGGGCCGCCGATGACGTGACTGCCTAGGGCGCTGTCAAAACTTAATCCGCGTCTGTACGTGTCTACATATTCTCTACGTACTATATAGATCAAAGAGGACCAGCTTAGTCTACGCCAGCAATAAATAATGATTTACGGAGAGAGAGGAGTAAGCACGTAAACATTATATTTTTTATACGTAGTACCTGTAAGATGTAAAGTTTAAAAACATGTCTCTGAGTGCATACAATGCAATAGTATAGCCACATTTTATTTACTTACAGAGCTGCATCGAATGGTAACCCTCATGAGATGTTCCAGGAAGGTTTTGTTTATAATATTAAATTAGTCTTTTTTAAAAATAGGTTGGT
Organism: Eupithecia inturbata; assembly: GCA_963662085.1. Taxonomy (NCBI): domain Eukaryota; kingdom Metazoa; phylum Arthropoda; class Insecta; order Lepidoptera; family Geometridae; genus Eupithecia; species Eupithecia inturbata. Next base: position 3,856,148 of record OY759191.1, on the reverse strand, counting down.
ATCTTCATTAAAAAATCTGTAAATAATGGGAATCGGCTTAAAACTTAACAGGGGGGTAACTTATCTATGCAGCTCTCTGTCCTCCATCACGTGTCTATCCACGAGAGCGATGCTAGTAAAAAATATTCTTCACTGAGTATCATTAGCCGACGTAATGAAACTACCTATTGCATTAATAGGTACCTACTTACTTTATTTTTTGTAAATATTGGTGAGGGAGGTCACTAAAGCCCCAAAGCTTCTAAGGCAAGTCCATGTTTGTCGATCTCGACCTACTACCCTATCTGGCCAATCCAGCGCGTCTCAACAATAGCCCAATCTCATGGGGCACGTCCATAGATCTAAGTAAAATCTGTAGATATGGTACGTTCTCACAGTGCTTATTCAACAACTGGCTTATTTTACAACTACACGCAAACACTCGCTCGCAGTTACATTTTTAATCTTGTGCAATAATTATAATGAACAAACACTAGGGCATTACCTGTCATTGTCTTTAGTTAATAAATCACACTAAATTACCTACGTCGTAGCAAGCACGCGTAACACGAACGTCCCGGTCCGACTATGACTGAGATGGGTGGACCTAATTGCACCTAATTTGCGCCTTCCAGTTTCAAGAAGCTAGTACCTCATCTCCCCTTTTTTACGTAGATCGATAGGCACGTCGCAGATATTATAATTAACGGTCTGCAATACGTATTCATTGTCTAACTTGTGCCTTGTGCCCCGACAATATTTGGGTTAGATTAACCTCCTGCAATTAGAGAGGCGATGTCGACTGAATAAGTAATTGGATTTGTCTTCTGTGGAAGTGTTATTTTTGTTTTATTCTGTTGGTTGGTTAATAAGTTGTCGTCGGGTGTTGCTCATTATTACTGAGAGAGATCACAGGGGTGAGTTTATTTGACGTTAGTAACGAGACGTGATCGTGACGTCTCCTTTTTCCATAAAATATAGTACAGCGCCTTATACGTGCAAACAGGGAAAAACTAAAAGGAGGCGTCACGATCACGTCTAGTATTAACGTCAAATAGACTCACCCCTCAGATGGGGGATGGAATCGACTAAAACCGGGTGCACCATTCGTAGTGAGCTTGATACGTTACGCCGTGTGCTATTTTGGAGTACCAGTAGGTAAGGAATGTATACACACCAAAACACAATAGGTACGTACTCTCTAAGAAAATGTTTATTGACACAGATAGGTACGCGAATACAAAGATAGGCACAGAAAGATTGTTCATTAGGTAGGTACATCGAACGTGTATTTTCGGGTCTATTGTGAATTACGAAAGATACTATAGGTACAATTAGGGTAAATGTCATAAAACCGTGAATGCAGGAGACCGGCTGTAAAATCGACTCAATGTGATTTCTGTCACGAGCAAGTGTCTCTACCCGTGATTATCAAAATTTTCCATCTGACAGTTCTACTGTCAGCGCCGCAGGTGCGTTCCGTTCCTACCTACGAAATTGAACGCCACATCACCCCCCTACGCAGAGCGAAAAGCCATACAAACAAAAAAAAAAATGAAACAGAAAGACTAAATTTAAAAATATCCAAAAAAAAATATTCAATATAAGTAGACGAGAAAATAAAAATAATTACAGGTCGAAAGGTCTCGCGAAATGGACTTTGCGACCCGACCGTGTGGTATACTCCGGTTCTTTTGTTTCCAATGGTTTTATTGTACGATTCTTGTTCGGAGGCGATTTAGTCCGAGGGGCAGACGACGACGCGACGGGCCTATTTCTACGGGTTTGGAAGAAGTTGGGGTTGCTGGTAAAATTTCTGATGGAGTAACATCTTTGTATTCTACGTGGGCTGGTTTGATGCGGTCTAGGCTAACGACTACATTCCTTCCCCTTATACTGAGCGTTATCGTCTTGTCCGTACGCTTGATGATCTCGTAAGGACCTGTGTAGGGAGATTGCAATGGTCTACGAACAGTGTCGTCTCGGAGAAAAACGTGTGTGGAAGTAGACAGTTCTTTGGAGATGAACATCTTGTGTTGTCCGTGGTAAGAGCCGGGTGTAGGGCGTAATTCTGCCATTTTTATACGCAGTTGTTCAACGAAGTCTGTTATGTCTTCAGGACGTTCGGCTGAAACTGGGGCAACAATGAGTTCTCCTGGCAGCCGTAAGGATTCTCCATATAAAAATTCCACCGAAGATGATTTCAAATCTTCTTTAAGAGCGGTTCGCATGCCTAGAAGTACTATAGGCAATGCCCTGGACCATGTGTTCTCGTGAAACATTAGAGCGGCCTTAAGTTGGCGATGAAGCCTTTCCACCACGCCGTTGGCGCAAGGGTGACAGTTTGTTGTACCGATTCTTGTAGTAGCACATTGCTGTAGAAGTCTTTGAAACAGGTGGGATTCAAACTGCCGCCCTTGATCCGTTGTTATAGCGCTTGGAACCCCAAAACGCGAAATCCAGCCGATTGAGAAAGTTTGAGCGACTTCTTCTGCCGTTATACCAGTCATAGGCCAAACTTCCGGCGACCTGGTTAGGTTCACCAGGTGGTCAACGGCGGTGAGACAGTATTGGAACCCATTGCTCATTGGTAGCGGGCCAATAATATCAATATGTACATGTTTAAGGCGTCCCGTGGGGGTATTGAAATGTCCCAGTGGTGCGTTGGTATGCCTTGAAATTTTATTTCGTTGGCAGGGTATGCAGGTTTGTGCCCAGAGTCGGCAATCTTTTCTTATCCCCGGCCATACGAAACGGTCTGTTATGAGTTACAGCGTGGCTCTAATACCAGGATGGCTGAGATTATGGAGCTGGTCAAAAGTCGGACGACGAAAGGGGGGTGTAAAATATGGTCGAGGTTTCCCTGTAGACATGTCACAAATGAGTGAATTGTTGGTATCTGGAATTCTGATTTTCTTAAGACCCAATGGAGTTGCGTCGGAATTTAATAGCTGGCGTAGTTCGTTATCCACTGCTTGGGACTGTGCTAGGGGTTCGTAGCCTGCTTCGATAGTGATGGCTACTATGTTGTGCTCCCCTTTTAAGTGCACAATGTCAGTTGTGTACTGTGAAATAAACGATAATTGGTTTAATTGAATTGGGGCCAGCTTCTCGCGACGCTGTTTGAAGGCGAATATTAACGGCTTGTGATCCGTGTATATTGTTATCTTTTGTCCTTCGAGGATGTGCCGGAAATGCTGGACACTTTCGTATACAGCCAGTAATTCCCGATGGTATGGCTATTGGCTTTGTTGAGCGTCCAGTTTCTTACTGAAAAATGCAATAGGCTGCCAATCTTTATTGACATACTGTTGCAAACACGAGCCAATTTGAGCGTTAGATGCATCGGTGACAAAAAAAATAAATAAGATACAGTTTTTCATGAACGAAGTAAAATGGAACGCACTGACCGGTGGTGGCTGGTAACCTGTGTTGTACTGGTGGCGAAGATACAGCTTGGCGCCAGCTGCTGGTCAGGTTACTCGTGGCGCCTTCCTGGAGTTGCAAGGAAGATGTAGGTCGCGTGGGGGAATTCACCAACGTTGTTGAGGTGGTGGCCACAACCTGCTCTTTCTTGAGGTTGGCGGCCGAGGGGCGAGGAGGTAGCTGCCGGCGCTGATGGCGAGATTGATGTTGGCATAGGCAAGGGAAATTCTTCGTCTGACGGGAGACAAGTGCAACACGTTGATGGCGACTAGGCGTGTTCTTTCGCGTTTTGGGTTGTTTACAGGGTCACCACTTTGGAGTACCATTAGGTAAGGAATGTCTACACACCAAAACACAATAGGTACTCTCTAAAAAAATGTTTATTGACACAGATACGCGAACACAAAGATAGGCACAGAAAGATTGTCCATTAGGTAGGTACATCGAACGTGTATTTTCGGGTCACTTGTGAATTACGTAAGATACAAGTAGGTACAATTAGGGTAAATGTCATAAAACCGAGAATGCAGGAGACCGGCTGTAAAATCGACTCAATGTGATTTTCTTTCTGTCACGAGCACGTGTCTCTACCCGTGATTATCAAAATTTTCCATCTGACAGTTCTACTGTCAGCGCCGCCGGTGCGTTCCGTTCCTACCTACGGAATTGAACGCTACACTATAATCCGTCTCGTTGCTCGTTGCGTGCGCCTTCTTTCCCCGCCCCGTACCGACAGCACGAACGCTTGCTGTGTAACACGTTACGTTACGCCCCGTAATGCTGGCAGTACGCGGCTTTAGCTTTAGCATCTATTTATCTAGAAGCGATGTATCTGTGAATGCTGCTCTTTGATTATTGAGTTCTCGTAGGCTGGCTTCAAAAGGCGTGGCTCTTTATGAAAGATCGAATACGTAAGCGCAGAATATGGGCTATGGTTTATAGCTTAATTTTGAAGAAGCTTTTGTTAGTGTCTGTCTCTACAGACAGGTGTAATGTTGTAGGTATTAAATGCCAACACAGAATAAAGAATTTGCTTCCTATGTTACATACCTAAGGGTATTTTGTTAAGGTTCAGGTTCTAGTTAGTAAAAACACATTTAATGGTCTCACATAAATTTATTTCTTCATATACATATGTATAATTTGCGAATCCACTGTGCCCGAGACGCAGCGCGGGTACTTTACAAAATAATTATAATATTCGTCTACAAACACCTACGTTACATTCATCCGCCATTTTAATTGCACTAAATATAAATTTAAAGCTAGGGAAATTAGTAGCCAATTTTGTATCGAAATGAGGCAAATAATATTTGCTACGCTAAATGGCGAGTTGATATTGTACTTCGTAAATGCAAGGAAGAGCGACTTATTTATAAACGCCATATTTTGCTATCAATAAAAATAACAGCAACGACGACGCGACGGTTCAACTTTGTATCTTTTCCGTCCAAGTTCTTAATTAGGTATGTTTAATGATTCGGAGAGATTATTATTTAACCAGCGTGTCTGTTACCACGTTTGTTTGATAAAAGATGCAGTAACAAAATATATTTTACATGATTTTCAGCGCTTATGATTTAAAGTGTACACTCCAAACTGATCCTATGAACATATTCTTACCCGGACCATTTATCTACGGGCTATTTTCAAATTATAAAACAGTATCAAAATATTTTACACAATTAATTACAATCATTGATTTCATTCAAAACATAAATACAAAATATTCGATCAATTCATGGAAATTGTTAAGATTAAATCATCACATTAAATAAATTAAGATTATCAAATATTAAACAAATTACATTATACAAATTATCATAAACCAACTGGGTAAATCAGTCTTTTACAAAACATATGCCATGGATAAACGTCACCACTTTTCATACGATTATTCTTTGTAAAAAAAGTAAATCGGAGCTAAAATGCTTAACGTTTATAAATAACGAAGTAATATGGGATGATTCGATAACAATACAATGAAATGCGTGAAACCATTTCTAACCACAACAGCACCTTCAAATGGCTTGGAAATTAATTATTGCATCCAAAAACATCATCAGCTTCAAAAACTCTAAGCTAGAAAGTATAGATAAGTAAGTTTATGCCGTTAAAAATATTAAATCTGTACAGAGATCGTTAGTGTGCGTTTGAAAATATTTAACAGAACACGTCCGTGAACAAAAACAACAAGTCTTATTAAAAAGTAAAAATAGAAAGAAGGAATGATTGTAAAGCTTTTGAAATAAAGAGATTTGTATGTTGATTAACTGCCATTCAGCATTCCGCATAAAGCTGCCCGCCCACTTGCGTGTCACGTGTTAATGCCTCGAACCCCGCTAAATACATGTTTCTTTAACGAGTATTAAATTTAACTATATCCTCATTATAACAATTTATTTCATTAAAATCTACTTTACGTACTGTATTTAATTTTTTCGATACAATTAACGAATGATTGGCAGTTACGAACGTTGGTCTAAAACCGACCATAACGACACGCACTTTAAGTCCATAATTTCTTAGTAATAATTAAAGTTCTTTTTGTTCGCAATGACTACATTAACCTTTGAAAACAGCGTTACTTACTAAATTACATACAAGCTCAAATTTAACTTATACGTAAGTTAGATCGATACAAGTAGGTATATAGTTGTATAAAACGAGTGAAAAACCTAAAGACCTTAGATTTTACTATGAAATGGATTATTGTAAAATATAAGGTACTACACTTAAAGATAGCTAAATGTAGAGTGAAGAAGACAAAGAGACCGGCAGTCGAAATATAATAATATTTCCTTACCAAAAAAATTGGAGATAAAATATCAGATACAAAAAAAAACATTCACATGATCATGCGATATTCAAAAAAAGTTGACATGAATCGCAGCGCGATTCGTAGTTTCTATTCCATTTTATAGTTACACACACGGACAAAAACATTCTCTACCTACATAAATAGATATGTCATCGAATCACGATTTCTAAAAGCAAGCAGTGATTATACAAAACTTAATTTACTAATGAATTAATTACAATGAAAAGAATATGATTTATGTAAAATTGATTAAAAAATTACATTTGTAAAAAATAAGCTGTCAAAATCATAGCAGTTCCATCGAAAAATAAGCGGTGGCCAAATTATTGGGCAAGAATTATAAATGCATAAGACAACATAAAGTTACCATGAAAATACAACTAAGTATGTATTTACATAACTTAGATACTAAACACACATATTGATCAGCGTCCATCTAAAGCTTCGACACCAAATTAGTTAAATAACATCACTGAAAAACAGACATAAATTGTCGCATGTGTCTTCAAGTTATGAAAATTCTGGTCCCGAGGCGTGATAGTGGACGCTGACCACAGGACTGACACAATATTATTTCACACGACACAGCCGATTCGTCTAAGATTTCCGTAATATTGCAATAATGAAACTTGTTTACCACTTTACACTACTTAAACATATTTCAACACTCGATATGAAAAATAAACTTCTAATTACAGCTGTAATAACTATTTATACATTTTACAATAATATGTATGCATATATTTGATCAGGATTGATTATTGTATATCGCATAAGTTTAGTCTAAGCGCATTGATTTCACTAGATTACTAAACGATAGCGTATGTTATGTATGTGGCGTAACATTGACCAATATAGAAAGTTCATAAGACGCATCTAACTATCAACCGTTTATATGGACTTTTAACACTGAACTGTAGATAAAAATAGCGCGAACAGAGCCTTTATATGACTTTTATAAGTTCATAGGATAATATACTTTATTATTATTACCCTTTCGACTCACAATCAAGATTTTAATGGTCACAATCGTAAATTTATCATAAGTTGCGTTCGTAGGCACTAGTAAGTGATTTAGCCTCGTAGGATCAACATCGAATGTGAGTTCGAGTCAGTCGATGTCGAAGGTACACTTATATATCGTTGGGACTACACTTGGGGGCGATTCTCGTATCTACGACATTTTATCGAAAGTTTAGTAACAATAAAAATTGGAAGATTTTATCATTGACGTTGATTTGCTCGATATTTATGTCGTAGATAAAGAAATCGGTATCTTGGCCAGTCTACATGTTGGTACGAAATTAAGGAGATGAGATCAAATATTTAGAAGAGGTATTGCAAGAAAGCTGTCTTTTGGGTAGGACTCTCCTAAAAATAAAGACTGCAGGAAAACTAGTGTTTTTTTATCTGTGATTGTTTTCAATCACACCGATGATCGATGTAGGCCTAAGTATTCTATTTTTAACTTGTAATACAACTTTAAAAACATTATTGTCTTGTTTTTCTTGTATGAAATCTGGACGATTATTTTTCTATTCTATTTTAATCAGGTTCACTCCACTTAATTATTGTGAAAAGCCTTTGAGTAATTTAACATTGAATGAATAGTATCTCTTATGTATAAAATTAATTACTTAGCTGATGAAACCGAACATCAAATGGAAATAATGTTTGTAGCGTTTAATTTGATGCGTACTAATGTGTTTTGCTTTGTGCCAAAATTAATGTTGGATATATTTCAATTAAATTCAGTGCCACGTACAGACTTCGACAAAAATACTGAACTGTGTCTATATAAAATCTCTAAAAGGTACCTTGCGCAGCGTTTTTAATTATTTTCGTAAATACAGAATAGATAGGAATAAGAATGCCATTCCAACAGAGAAGATGCTTAGATATAATAGTTAATCGATCCTAATTTGTTGGGTTCAACCAAATCTCTCGAAAATACTGCTGGTCTGTTTAAAAGTGGATAAATAGGACAGCTCTAGCAAAAAGTTATAACTGGCTATGACAATAAAGTCAAGTAATCGTTTTGATAGGATTTGACACATTGTCAATTTCTTTAGTGGTCTATTTTTAAGAAACAACAAACTCAAATTTAAGTCATCGTAATAACGCTAGTCTTGACCGAGGTTACATATTTGAGCCGTTCGGGGTTGAAACCCTTAGTCGTTGGGGTCCTGAAGCACACGCCATTTATAAAGAACTTGGAGAGTCTACAGGTGATCGGAATGCTGGCTTCTATTTCGGTCAACGAATTAGCATTGCCATTCAACGTGGCAATGCTGCTAGCATTTTGAGCACTCTGCCTTCTGGTGACGGCTTAAATTTTTAAGAAATAATAAGATATTTTTAAGATATAAGTGCAAATACTGTAAACAATCAAAATATCATAAATGGATAATCCCACAGTGATCGTTATTGGTTTGTTTGACACATTTCAACAAAAATCTGCTGGCTTTAAACTATTTTAAACCCAAAAGACAGCTATAACAATGAGTCAAAACCTCCTTTACCCCGTACCTCGAGTATATATTAACACATTAAGTACTTCGCTAGTCCCAACGTTAGAGGAGCCTGTCTCAGCGACAATTCGTGTAGTGGTCGAATGAGCCGAGGTACTCCAGCGCAGCTCTGTAGCAGAACTCGTATTGATCCTGTGAAGAAATGTTGGCTTAGAATCACTTTTATTTACATGTCATTTTAGTAGAGGTTTTTTTTATTTGATTAAACCTGACAGCTAGATTAACATAACAAAATACAAAAAAGATTTTGAATGCCGATTGTTAGTTATTAAAAAGTTAAATTCGGTTGAAAGAGAACCCAAATAATTGTTGCGCCCTGACACGGTTTGTATGCATTGTGTACCCAATAAGATGACCACGGGCATTACCCCCAGTGAGATAAAAGCCAACAAGGCGCTTATAAGGGGGAGGCCTGGGTCCAGCAGTGGACCAATATAGGCTGTGGAGATGGAAAGATGGAGAAGACTACCTACACCTAAGAACAATACCTGTACGCATAAAATTACAATAAATGATATGAATATGAAGTTTCAAAGTTTTAAGGACAGCCAGACTACGAAAACAGCCAGAGAAGATCTGAACCATATTTTCGAACCAATTCGCAACCTAACTTCGGCCTGTAACTTTGCTTGCTTGATAGCTGGATAAATCAAATCTATAGTATTTAAATCACAACTATTTATAACTAGGTACATTCAGTTTCTGACGTGCGGTGTGTGTAATGTATTTGTTAGCGTAAGTATACGATTTGTTTTATTGATTACTATACTTACCATAGAGACTGAGGCTTACAGACAAACCGATTAACAGTTTATGTTGGCTGTAGATTAAGTAAGTAAACAATGTTTAATATAAATAAATAAATAAAAAAAAATATTATCATTTAGGAATAATGTAACCATATATTAAGTGTTTAATAAGACAACCCCGATAAGACAAGCTAAATCTCTCCCTACATTTAAACATATGGTCTATGAACACTTTCTTACTTCGATTTCCAATAGTTAATATAAATTTATGTATGTATATATTGTCTATACTTAGTATTTATTTACATTTATATAATAGTATTTGTTTATGTATGTTCTATCTATAATACGCCACCTTCTATATCTGTACAATAGTTACGTGTCCATCGCGATAGCGATAAGGCCGCCCATTGTGCAACATTCTCTGTGTTTGTGTTTTCGGTTCTGTTTTTTTCTATCTTGGTGTGCAATAAAGAGTATTTGTATTGTATTGTGTTTTTTTTATTGGATCATTACTTTTGGATGCTACGTCCAGGTGCAGCAAAGCTGCAAGTAGAAGCTAATAAAATATTAACCCTTATTCATAATAGTCTGCTAACTTAGATCATTGCTATCACTTACTCTGTCTTCTTCTATTGACATAAGTCAGAGTGAGAAATACGCTGCTTAGCAACTGTCTTAAGTTAGCGGATTATTGTAAATAAGGGCGTAAGTTTACACAGAATTCTTATCAGAAGTGGGATAACTAATATTACCTCTGTCTGGACCATAGCGGGGCGCTGCGTGCGAAGCGTGCGGACAGTCTGGAAGACATCCACCACGCCTTCGTACTGCATGCGCTCCAGCACAGTCGACAGGGTTATGAACACGCCTGTACGGCCAACTCCGGCACTGTAACAATAACGGTTAAACATCAATACAAGTCTTATAAAAAAAACAGTCATACAAATGTGTTGAAAATCTCAATATATTTTAAGTTAAGAATCGACATCAAAGCGACGTTACCTCGCGATGTCGAAATCCGGCTTAACAATATGTGCTACGAGAATTCGTTGAAAGTGCTACGGCTTAGATATCACTGGTACAATATTTCGTAGAGCTGCTACGGCGTAGACTCACTGCTCTAATAATCTATTTCGTAGCAGTGAAAACATATTTCATAGAATTGCTAAAACGTCACTGCACTGTTTCTTAGCTTGCTACGGCGTAGATGTCACACCAACCAAATACAACCTAAGATAAAGGAGACACTGCACTGCTACAACATTTAGTAGAACTGCTAAACTATGAAAAAACTCGAGCTTTTTAAACTCTTTCACTGTCCAGCGGCAGCCCCTGCGGGACAGTTAGAAAAAGTGCGGTTAAGGAAGTTCTTACCTGCAATGCACAGTGATAGGTCCATCCTGTCCAAACTGCTCCTTGGTCTTATGCACTTGTCCTAAGAAGTCAATAAAGCCCTCTCCACTCTTGGGAACTCCTTGTTCCGGCCAGTCCGTGAATTGGAACTGGCGGACGGTTCGGGAGGCGCCGTCACGGGCGTCTGTTACCTGGTGGGAGAGTTATGTTGTTTCAGTGCTAGATTATTTCATATTTAGTTTTATTGCATTTACGTATATGAATATTTTACTATAGGTAAGAATAGGTTTTTTTTTTATCTTTTATTATTTTGATACAGGGTTTTAAATAATTATGTGACCCTTATGAATAAAGTTTTACATTACTAACTCCGATCCTGATCTTTCTTTAAGAGCTGCACGATATATTTCAATCAGCGCCCTGGCCCCCACAAACACCCCATTAAAATGTGGTATACATCTTCAATTGTGCTATGTTAAGCTTTTTTGTAAAATTACCGTAACATCTAAATCATCATCATCGTAATCATCAGAAAGACAATGGAACGACCACTGCAAGAAAGATGTATACAGATTTAGGTCAGTAAAGTCGTAAAAAAAATTTGCTAGTGTAGTGTAATGCTCTAACCACCCCAGTAAATGACACCTAATTTCATCACTTTGAACCGCGGTGATCGCCGCGCCGCTCCCAGAGTTGAGTTATTTACATATTTATTGCATTATTGTCTATCTAAGTACTACATGTCTGCCTATAATGACGTAAAATTTTGAGTTTGAATACCTAACTGCTGTTGCTTTCATAAAAAGGAGAAAAAATAATTTATGAGATGCCACAAAGCAGAAATCAATAATGTTAATATCTTTACGCTTACAGAATAAGCTTATAGACAAGTAACATTTTAAATCAAATTATTATAAAATAAATAGCGTATGCTTTAATAAAACGCAATCAACGCTTCTGAATACAGTTTACTGACCTTGAATTCTCTCAAGATGTACTGAGGCATGTTGTACTCAGCGATGGGATCGACCACGAAGCACTGGTAGCGAACTGAGCGGTCCGAAGGCCAGTACTGATGGCATTTCTCCTAAAAACACAAAGAAACGTTACAGGCTTACAAAATATAAGGAAATTGTATTCAAGCTTACAAAAAAGTGTTAAGGTCTGACGCATTCTAAAACGGAGCTTAAGACCCGGCGGCGGTGCGCCCCTTCTGTTCGCACCGCAGAGGTTGGGCAGTGAATGCTTTAAGTCGTCATTAATATAACAATACATTTATTTCAGACAACATTAGACAAGTATAGATCTTATTAACAAATTCTATGACCGGATCATTGTATGTATTGAAGGATCAAGCAGTTTGTTTACGTTGTGTTGTATCTTAAGCTTCGTTTAAACCCCTTAATAGAATGCGACTTTCACACGTCACAAGATAATGGTGTAAACGGTTGTTGTACTTACTCGGCCCATCTCCTTCAACTTGGTCAGCATAACAATGATAGTAGAGTTATGCTCCCACAGCATACGCCAGAAATCATCTGTAGTGTCGGGCAGGGGTCCTTGCGTTGCGATATACGCAGACCTGTACCGATATCCATCGACAAACGACGCGTTGATATAGTCCGAACCATCACGAGGAGACAAGCAAACTCGGGAAGATTCATAAGGAAGGATGTGAACGAGACGGTTCTTATGCTTGTTGCAAGGCAAGCTGGCTGATACGAAGCGGTTGGAATCTGCCTTCATGTTAGCAAGCTTCTTGAATTCTAGCTCCATGCCAGTGATGTTCTCAATGGTATCGATACGCATGAGTTTCTGGATATGCGCGTGTAAGTTACGCGCTGGGACCTCAGTGTCGCCGCAAACGACGGCCTCGAGTAAAGCATCGTGGATGAAGATGTACTGATCTTCGGTTTGCACCATGTAGTTGCGCTGAGCGCGGAGGCAGGTCACGTGGCCGTAGATATCGACTGTACGCTCGTGTCTGGCGCGTTCCAGCATGGAATCGATGACAATGAAGCATCCAGTGCGACCGACTCCAGCGGAGCAATGGACTACTAAAGGACCGGCGTCAGGAGGGTTCAAAGCGCGAACGCGACGAAGGAATTGCAAGAAAGGCGCTGGGTGATCTGGCACTCCGTGATCAGGCCACGCTGTGAACTGAAGTTGCTTGATCTCCCGACGCTCGACGCTGTTATCCTTGGTAAGTTGGAAGGTTCGTATGCAATACGTAGCCAGCTCTTGAACTTCAGCGATCGCCACGTTCATGTTCCCGTAAGATTCGTTCCCGCGACTCGGCCAGTACTGGTCGCACTTAATCCTGGTTCTTTCTTCTAGTTTTGTCATCATTACAATCGTGTTTGTTCGCAATTCCCAACACATTCGCCAGAAATCAGCAAAAGTTTCCTGTAAGGGCCCCTGAGTGGCGACATAAGCGTTATGTTTACGATAACCGTCGCAGTAATTGGCGTTGATGTAGTCACTGCCGAGCACCCCGTCCATTGGCTGGAGGATAACACGGCTGTGGTCGTAAGCTATTACATTTGCATAACGGTTCTTGGGTTTGTTTATTTCCATGTTTGAATGGTCCCAGGTGAACTGTTGACCGGGCTCGATACTTTCGTATTCTTGCGAAAATTTCAAGTTGTCGTTCGCTTTTAATCTGTCGATATGATCGCAGAGTTCCGAAATAGGGATAGGGGGATGTGAAATCATAGCTGGAGTCTGGAAGTTCAGTCGTCTCATTTCTACTGGGTCTGATGGCGCTCCGAATCCAACATCAGCTGACATAAGTGGTCTTGTAACTGCTGCTTGGTCAGGGGTCTTGCAAGGCTGGCGTCTTCTCTTCACAATGAAAATAAGAACCAATAGAAGGGACAGCATTAATGCTGCGATGATTGGACCGATTACCCATATCATTCCAGCTTCTTTCCTGTTCTCCTCTATTCTGATCTCCGGGTCTCCGTTTATGTCTTTGGGGTCAGGTCTGCTCGGTTCTTCACCCGGGGGTGCTTCGCGCATATCCAACGACAAATACTCCGAAAACGGACTGGACGTGTACAAATGTTTCTGAGGCGTATCCACAACAGCTCTTACGAACACTCGGTACTTTATACCAAGATTCAACTTTCTATTCGAGAAGCCTTCGTACAATTCATCGTTACCTAAATGGAATGTGTACAAAATATTTCTCTGAAGGAACTTAGCAGCTATATAAGGGGCGTTTTCATCATCTGTTCTAGCGTTATTCTTAATTAAATCTTCGGTTAGGAACTGATCGGGATTCTTATGATTATGAGCCTTATCGTCAGGCACTACGACTAAATAATAATGCGAAATAGGTCCGTATTCTTCGGAGGCTTGAGGTAGAATGACGAGGATCTCGTTTTCGAATACGCCGTAGAAATCAGGCTTTACCATCGGTTTGGGAGCTGCCATTTGAGTGGTAACGGTGATTTTCGTCGGCGGTCGGTATGAGTCGTCATTTGGTATGGCACTCACGTTGACGTTGTACGTTGTGAACGGTGAAAGATCGTTTATCGAATACGACGTCCTCTCGTGTTTCACAATGATTTCCCGCTTCGGGATTTCTTGCGTTTGAGTCATCCCCAGAGAATCAACGAACTCCTTGATCGCATTGTAGGATATCTTATAGCTAACGGGGTTTAGGTGTAAGGGGGGCGACCATGATAGCGTCATGGAGTGCGTAGACACGTCTTGAGCTCTCAAATGTAAAGGCACTTCTTCCGGCTTGACTTTCACAGTAACCTTATCTGACAACCTTCCTAATCCATCTGCTGTTTTAGCTGCAACTGCTATGGCATATTCTGCGAACTTTTCTAAATTATCCAAGTCGGCAGAATGTGTTACGTGGACGTTCTTCTGTTGCCATTCGTCCAAGTCTTCTACAGGAGTCATGGTGTAAAATATGACGTAGCCTATGATCTTCTTTCTCGATCTGAATGTTTCCCACCATACTTCTACTCCTGACTCTGAAGTTGCCACGGCTTTGACTGACATTGGTGCTCGTCCGATATCCCTTTCTGTATGAGCCGTTATGTCTTTGCTGTAAGGCCCAGGCCCTTGGTCGGTATAGGCTCTGACTTTGAAGACGTAATGGGCATCTTCTTCTAGTCCCGTGAACACAGCTTTCATAGTCTCAGTAGTTTTCTCTAGAAGCGAAGCCTGGTCACCACGTTTGAAGAATTGAATATCGTATTTCTTAATTTTGCCGCTTCTGTCTTCTCTGATTGGAGGTTCCCATCTTACGCTGATTATGTCTGGTGTTTGGAAATGGTAGGTAACGTTGGTCGGTGGTCCCTTTGGTGCGCCTTCAGGTGTTAGCCAGTACTTTACCGCTTCCTGTCCGACACCTATGTGGTTCTTTCCTGCTATCCTAAACTCATACTGAACACCTCTTTCCAAGTCCGTTATCTTATGGTTCGATGTTTTTGGAGGGAAGTCAATTTCGTCTGTTAGTTTGTGTTCTTTGTTTCCATATCGCAACCGATATCCTAGCAATTCTCCGTATGTTTGCGATGGTTTTATCCATTCGAGATCTATTGAGACTATTGGTTCTCTCTCCAAAACCCTGCAACAAGAATGACACTTTACTTTATTTTGTTCAGACTACTATGTTATACATATACCTATATGTTACCGTATGTTATATGTATTTCAATGTTATAAATAAGGAATAAAGAAATTTATTAAGTTAAAGTTCATTTTTAAGATAAACGTGTACAAACTTTGCTTGTCGTTATGTGAGACAGAATAAATACTTTTTCATCCCATATATTCGAAAAGGACGACTTGGTTCACCTTTAAGTGCACCCAAAGGCGGTGTTTTCTATAAGAAACATTTAGAGGGCAGTAATAAGTTTTTAATCCTCTTTATAAGTGCGCACTTTTTTAATTCGGAACAGCTTAGTGTTCAGCGCAAAGAAATCGAACGCAAATATTGTTTGAATAAATAAATCATTTTTATTATCCTATTTTCCTACTTATCTACGGAAACTTTTTAATTGGCCCTCAGCACACATGCTGGTCTGTGTGTGCCGGCATGTATTATGTAAATTACTATTCCTAGCTGTAAGTTTTCCTAAAATTTCGTAATTAAATAAATAAATAAAAACTGGCTGGTACTACATCCAAACAACGAGACCGTCACATTTTCCTCAAAATGAGCCAGATTCGGACATTATTTCAAACAAGCAGAATATAAAATCTATAACAATCCCTATTCCTAATAAAACTGTATCAATAAATTTTCATAATTGCGAAAATGTCTCAAATGTAAATATAGGTTTTTACTTGTTTTATTATAAAATACTATTTAATTTCAATTTAGTTGTTACTCTATGTTTTATTAAATAATAATATTACAATAAAATATGAGACGCCTTTTATTTTCTTATAGAGGTTGATGAAAAGTAGAGTGTATTTGGTTAAAGGTTTCAAAAAATCGCTCTCGCCATAAATACATTATTTTGTTCAAAGTCAAAGTCAAAAACTCTTTATTTTCATAAATACAATAAATGTACACAAGAATAGGTCAAATTCTTAATAATTAAACACTGGCACGGAAATAAAGTGATATTTTTGATTTCAGTCGCTTCGGTATGTAGACTAAAGTAAAGAAGCGACGAAGAAACATTTAGCCTGTTAGTTGTTATTTTTCGAGTTGGAGCAAATCCCATCCCAAGCTTTTTTATCCTCTATATAATCTGATATTCTATAGTAGGCCTTTTTACACAAGAAGGTTTTGACAATTTGTTTGAATTTATTGTTCCCTTGAGATACAATTTACTATTTACTTCTACTACTTACTTTACAGAACTATGTTTAGTTTGTAGAAATTAAAGGCGTTTTTGGTATGTTTTATTATACTTACTTCAATGTAACAATAGGTCTGTTAGGTACTCCACCAGGGGTTTTAATAGTCGTCGGCGGGCTCCTATCTCCGTCTCCCTTCCTCGTGAGCGCCGCCACCTGCACACTGTACCGCGTGTCCGGCTGCAGCGCGGTCACGTTCAGCTCCAGAATCGTCTCGTCCATCACGTTGAACCGCATCGGCTCGTTCAGCAGACCCTTACCCTGAGGCAACAGTTTCTAAAATCAAACGTGATTCTACCATCCACAACGAAGCTAGCAATAAAATACCTACCTCATCTCTGAGCTCCTGCACGTGGACGTGGTAGCCTCGAATGATGCCGTTCTTTTCCTTCTCCTGCGGCGGTTTCCATGAGACATGGATGGAAGTGGAGTTCATCGCAGTGATCTTCACGTCTTGAGGCTCTCCGGGCACTGTGAGCACACATGGACAATGTGAGACAACTGAGCGGAAACTGTTTGCATTGACTTAAATGCCCTATCAGCATCTACGGGAGCACTAGAAAATCTACCTTAAGCGTAAGTTTTAAGGATCTAAATCGGAATAAAGCTTCAAAAAAGGGAAGCGTTGGATAGTGCGGTCGGTAATCCCGTCGGAAATGCTGATAGAGTATTCAGGTCAAAGGCGAGTGACTACACACGCCTCAGCATCTCGATCGGGCATTTGAATACCAACACACACTGAGACATAATCATTATACGCCCTTTCACATCACCATAACCAATTAAAAACCATTACCTTCCAATCCACATCATAGAACAACTAAATCGTCAAGCTTTACAAAGGATTCAAACATTTAGTAAGTCATCTATGGTTATTCAAGCAGCGTTTCTATATCTAGGATATCGGTATCACACACTGCAAGGGATCGTGCCGTGGTCGTTAGACTTGGGAGCGGACAATCGAAAAGGAAATACCACACCAAGTCTTTAGATTCAAAATCGTCTACGATGACATGCTATTTCAAGTAACCGCTTGCAGTTTGTTGAGAGTAGGTACAGTATTACTAGGAAGATACTACGTGAAGCATAGGCACAAGCACAACGCACACTGATACAAGCACTAAAGTAATTTATACTCACTCTTTATAGCTGTACGGGTTACCCGGCAGCCCATACAAAGTCAGTGACGAGAGAAAAAAGAGAAAAACGCATTCAAATATATTTAAGACAAATTGTGCGAACATTGCAGGGCGAACGGAACTACTAAGTGAGAGATTACGAGTAGAACGCTTGTCGGCGAAATAGGGGGCACTCTTATTTTACTTCCTCGTGTATTTTGAGCTGTTTAGGAGGCGGTTTCGTTTAAGCCGCTCGGGGCGGAGCGTTCGCGTGCATAGCCTTTTTCTGTTCCCAGCGCAAATGGGAAATTCGTTTCTTGAATAAGACTGAAATGCTTCCTTGGGCTTTTTTAGCAAGGAATAGTTTACTGCGAAAGCAGCTCATGGAAGCACTTAACAATTGAAAGTAATATGAAACAGAGAAAGGCGAACGCTGTAAGTATTCGTTGCCCCGCAGAGAAGTCACTCACACGCACATGTATTGATTAACGCGACGGCCGCTTTGCAGTCAATGTGTGTGTGCTTCTTGTGTCTTGTTGTCAATGTGGGCCACGTTGCTGCTGTGTGTGAGATGGCTCGTACCTCGTGTTATCCTCTGTGTTGTTAGTTTACTGTGTGTGTCCTTTTGCTGTGCTCTCCGATATACTGTTGTTTTAGTAAAGTTAGTTGGTACTTAACAGGAGTGGTGCCGGTGTGACGATGCATTCTTTGGACCCCGCCCGTCGATCAGATACGGCAATAGCGCATTTTAGGCAATAGTATTCTGTATATGTCACAATTATCTAGTGTTCATGCACGATAGTCTGATAGAGATACGGAAGAAAGAAGAAGGCGAGACGAAACCGCTACTGCCAAGAAGTGTAGCACAAGAGCAAGTTAGATAGACAGAGAGACAGAGAAAGATAGAGAGTAGCGCGTAGTCTATAGTACCGAGCATTCGGGAGCGCGGGCGAAGTTTGTCGTTGGAATCCGTCGGATCGAAATGCCAATTGAGATTAGTGGGGGTTAGATTTTAGAAGATCCTCGGGAGTCATCTTCGGCCCGGACGTTCCCGCTAATAGTAGGAGTAGAGTATAGTATAGTGAGTAGAAGTAGTATTTGTGAGTTGCATGCGCGCGTGTGGTGTGGGGACGGTATTGGTATTCAAATGCGGCGCTCGGGCCGTGGTGCGTGTGGCGGCGCGGGGCCGCCGCGCCGGCGGAGGCCACCCAGCGCGCGGCTGGGCGGCCTCCGGCAGAGAGCGGCCGGGGGGCCGAGACTGTCCACGCACTCGCTCTCTCACCTCGTGTCGTCGCATGTGCTGAGTGCTCCTATTAATGCAATGCTTGTCTAACGCAACGGCCGATCAGCCTTGCGTACAACAAACGCTCCTATCCGGTGCCCGGTGATCGATAAACTCAACGAAAACGGTGCTCTGTGTCGTAAGAAAGCATGCAAAATTGTGTCGATCGCTAAATACTCAACAACTGTGCGTCAAAATCAAATAACGGTGCTTTTGACACTAGACCAGGTGCATAAAAGTTTGCAGTTCAGTGAGTGGCATCTTGGCGAGTTCACGGTGGACTCACCATCGGAATGAAATCATTACATGTGAGTGAGTGGAAATATTGACTCTATGCCGCCAGTGTAGCGGCTAAAATACAGTGAAATCAAAATATTGTGATGATAAATATACATTTTCAGCAAGCATAGTAAAGTTTCGTTACGAGAATTGACCTCCTTAGAATCCTGCTATATGCTCACAAAAAGGAACAAAAGAAAATAATGGTATTAGTATTTTGTTAATAGCTGCGTTTGTTATTATTATGATTATGGACTTAACCGGTATTATCAACCCACCACCAGTTGTATTATTAATGATAATATACTTAGTACAGTCGAAATGGAACACTCAATTATACGATTCATTTGCGAAATTTAATTTTATGTTAAGTCAGCAATATAATGTCAAAATATCGTGTTTCCATTTCGGCTGCCGCCCTTCACCAATTTAATTTATCCTTATCATTTCAATCACACGGAGATAACAATAAATTGATATTTATCAATGAATGACTTAAAACTAAAATGATACCACCATTGGAATCCCAGAGTTCATGAAAATTGTTAGTTTGTTAATTGTTATAATTAAATTATGCTTGATTCGAAATATAATATCAAAGGAGGTTTTAAATAATTCGATTGCATGATTATTATTTTAATTAAGTTATTCCATTTACTAATTAATCACTTTAAAAGTTGGACGAAATTGATGTAGTTTATACTTTATAGAACAGGAAAGTACTCCTTTGATATTGTACTTAGCCAAAGAACTTCGTTAATTTCAAAGGTAAATTTAATATTTCAGAAAGTTTATCGTTAAATTATCTCTTTGACTCGAAAACGCTCAATCTTATGATTTATAATAACACTTTATTAATTGCACCTTTAATTAGTAATTGACAATGGAAAAGATCTTAAACTTAAATTACAAATTTTATATGAAATTGTATAAAGAAGTAGAAAAAAGAAGTTTTCTGTGAAAAGTATCGTTCAAGTTAATATTAGCTGAGGACTCAAAATATGTACAGAGTGGGTGCTTGGAACAGAAAACTGTTGCGGTAAAACATTTCCTTACAACTTTTCTAGGATCTTTCGTCTGAACTTCGTATAAATCGCGACATTTCTTTTGCTGAAAGTGCATTGACACTTCAAGATCAGAAGATTGAGCGCGACTATCAATAACATTGTGCAGACGTCTGAGACACGTACCGTCTTCATGAGTGCGCACAGTGACTGGGTAGGAGGCGGGTCCGTCTCCCACGCTGGTGCCGGCCAGCACCCAGATGCGGTACTCCGTCCAGCGCCTCAACTCATCCAGCAGAAACGAGGTCTGGTTCAGTTTGACCACAGTCGCCTCAGAGTCTCCCCTCCCAGATTCCACACACAGCAGCTTGTAGTAAGCGATCCGTCCGTTCGCGCGCTCCGCGGGCGGCGGGTGCCAAGTCACGCGGATAGACGTGGGCGACGCCGCCACAGCGGTAACATTCATCGGAGGTGCTCCAGGAACTAAAATAGCTCATTAGTAAACAACCCTGCAACTCAAATCACCCTAACCGATGCAATCACTGAATGCGGAAAAGTGCACGAAATTAAAAGCATGCATGTGAGATCCGCCCGCCCATACATCTCTTTTTGTCATCCGTCACACTCCCTGGAAAAACAGTGATTATGATTTTGCTCGCGGCACGTTTTAAATGAATTCGTAGAGTTGCTGAGTTTTGTTCAATAGGGATACGCGATGCTTTTCATGTCGCGAGCAAATTGGTAAAAATAATTTAAACTCGAAGTGGAAAACCTCGTTAAAACTGACCTACGTACAACATAAAGCTACTACTCGGGTACCGTGTACGCTCCGCGCGAGAACTGATGATTCGGGATTGCGTACACATTACCGTTTCGACAATAACGAAATTACAAAACACATATTGTGATATAAAAACTTGGTGCTTTGTGCTTCAATTACTGGCAGCGTGCCGGGCAGGTGCTCTTACGTGAATTATTAGGGAATTACCTTATCAGGGAATCCACACGGACTCATACATCACACATTCCACAAAGCATAGTTTGGGAAGGAGATTCGTACAAAAATTTGATCCAAAACTACGCGCAGTTGAAAGCATTTCTCATAAATTGTTTGGCACACTTCTGGCTCTGAATTTAAATTATGAAGCTGTTTTAAACAGTGTAAAGTACCTAGACAAGTGCCGCGTCAAGAGTTATTTAGCCTTGCAGTAACAAGTGTTGCTTTTTCTGCAACGCTCGAGTATAAAGTAGGGTCTTGTTGCTAAGCACTTTTGTTTTGGTAGAGGTTTATTTTCGGATTTCCTTTTAAGATACCGGTTAGGTAAGTACCAAAGGTTTCAGAGCTGTTACATATTTCTAAGAGTAGCATAGCTATTTATTCAACTTTCTAAAACACGTTACTGAAATAAACTTTCATCAAATAAAAAAGAGACGTGTGTGAATATTATACAGGGCGTGACATGTGTACTAAGCCGAAAGGAGTGATTCTGGAACCCGAGAATATGAACTTGTGAATAACAGTCTCAATATTTACAAAATAATAAAGGTAAACAATTCCTGAAATTAAAACAAAAACGAACAAAAGTTGATTCCTCGGGGTCCAGAGTCACCTTCTTTCGGATTAGTACACATGTTTCGTGGCACCCTGTGGTGGTATAGTGGCCCAAATGAGAATTATCAAGTCGGGCATGACGACTGAGATTAAACCATTTTGAGAAGAACATCAGCTGATTAGATTTTTTTTCGTAGATTTGAAGACCATGATTGGGATAATGAGATTACCAAAAAAACTATGACAAATGCTTTCGGATCAAGTTCTTGCACTCGCCCCCCAATGGACAGTCACCGTTCACCACATACCATACTGCTTCGTCCGAACCGCTATGGGGGGAGTCGTCGCACCCTCGCCGCGCTGGGAACGCGCCGCTAGCCAGATGTAGTACAGGGTATTTGGATAGAGACCGTTGAGGGTGTACGTTTCTACCATTGGTATCCGCCTGTAGAAACAAGGATAAGCTCAGAACATAGTACTTTATACCTCCTAGTTTTTGTATAACAGTGGACGCCGAAAGACAATACAATGCTTAGTAATTATAGATAAATTGCCCCAGAATCTTATCCTGTACTATAAAGTTGTGTGTACAAAGGCACATTGTACTGTAATGTACTCACTAAATAAACAAGTATTTTTGTAATCATAAGTTTAAGTAATTTATTTAGTAGCGAATTACATGGTTGCAGTAACTATTGGAATTCGATGATGCCCGCAGTTGTTTTTAATAAAACTGTGTCGCAAAATAGTAGGAACACAAAAATGTTTGATATAAGTAGGTACACGCTCTACTTATTTGGCAGCTAAATGACGCTGTGTGAAATATCCAGTTTATTTGCTTACTTAACATTTGCAGTTTTTGAAGTTGATTATTTCTTAGGTATCACACTGACTTGGTATGATGCTCCTTAGCGTAAGTATCCTTCATTTAAGGTTTGAGATATTTCTTTTTCTCTTAAGAATTTACAAATTCACTTATAGAGAAACTTTAACTAAAGAAATGAAAGTAGACCTTTCAGCTTTCTAAATATACAACTTCTAATATATATAATAGTAAAACAAGGATATATTACCCTAGTTTTACTATGTACCTAGTATGCATATATAAATTAATACCAACTTCGATAGGATTAGGTCGAAGGAGTACTTAGTTGATTTTTTGACAAATTCCTAAATATGTGGTTAGAGCTAAATAACTTAACTAACAGGTCATCGCGTCACTCCGATACGCAATCGAACCAATTGAAACAATAGAAGTTATGTTAGGGCTGTGTTCCAGTGAGTTAGAAGAATTACAATTCATACGAGATTTTGTCTCCCGCGTGCTGCGCCGGTCGTTGCTATGACAGTTTCACTGACTTCGCACCAGGTTCTACTGCTATTTAGCTTGAAGGTTGAGACAGTTGACATATAGGATCACATCATAGGACGCTTCTTAGCGTTATCGTACCAGTACAACTCTTACGAGATGATACTGTCTCCCGCGTGCGCCAGCCGCTGCCACAACAGTTTCACTGACTTTGCACCAGGTTCTACTGCTACTATGTTTTAAGGTTGAGACAGTGAATTTATAAGGGATAACTCACTTTTTATGATGCTCCTTCGCGTAAGTATCGTTCCAGTACAATTCGTACGAGATGATTCTGTCGCCCGCGTGCGCCGGCCTTTGCCATGACAGTTTCACTGACGTCTCACCAGGTTCAATCGCTACCAAATTTGAGGGTTGAGATGGTACACCTGGGTAAGAGAAGAAAGAGTTGAGAGTTAATAAAAGTTTATGAAACTTGCAGGGAATCAATCGCCATTGTTTTTGATTTCTCGGTTTTCTTCACGCGAAAACATTTTTAAGACTTAGATCTGGGTTTATTGATTTGAAAGTGGGTCATCTTTCATTGTTTTCACTTTATTTTGATTGCTATTATTGTTTATCACTGATTTTATAGACCAAAAAGTTGTATTCTTCACGTTCACGTTGTTTTTTTAGACGAATAGATCCAACAGTATTCTTGTGAGTTTCACGTGATTTCTTACCTTGCTGAGTCTTGACCTGCACAGGTGCTGAGATAGGCCCAGGTCCAGCAGAAGTAAATGCCTGCACGCGTATCGTGTAGACCGTATGCGGGGTCAGCTCGCTTATTGTCGTCAAATGACTGTTGTCCACCTAAAATTAAACAGTTCATGTAGTTTCGAAGCGAAGAGCCCAAGCAATGAGTGTATCTACTATGAGAAAGACATTGCCTGGAGAAAATCGCTTTAAAGCGATAAGGCTGCCCATTGTAATTTTGTGTTTTTCTTGTGGTGTACAATAAAGAGTTTGTATTGCATTGCATTGATCGATGATCTAAGTTTTAAATACCATCAAAACAGTGTTCGTCATGATCAAATAATGCACGAAAGAGCTGTCATGAAGGCGTATCAGGTAAACCATCGGGGCCCCCAGGTAATGCTAGGTTGACGAAGTGGAAACCGAACTGAGATGCCCGGAGAAGTCTTGTGTTGAAGGTTTAACAACCAATCTTGCTCGCCGAGGCACAGGAGTACAAATAAAGTAATGTATAAGAGAGGTTATAAAATTAGTAAAGCAACATACATTCTGAGATGACCATGACTGCAGTGGTTGAGATGGATCCGTGGTGAAGTAGATTTTGTAGTTCTGTAACAATATGATAAATTATTTTTGTACAACCTTCAAAAAAAGGTCAATACATTTCAATTATTTGACCAACCTTCAATAAATATACTAGATATAACATCTGTTAAAATGGTTACTCACCGCAACTTGACCATTAGGCGTTTCAGGTTCGTCCCATTGTATCACCATGGTACTGGAGCTCAGGGGACGAACTTGAACGTTCCTAGGAGCCGAGCCTGGTTCTGAAAGAAACATACCATTTAAATTACGAACAAAAACATACGCGAAGAAAACAGTTAACAAGATACGGAGTAGGCAGTAACCATATTATACGAGAGAGCAACACAAAGCTTATTTATTTACATGAGCAACTTTACAAAGATTACCCGCGGCAACGAAATCAGGCCGAAAATAGCACACCCCTTTGAAATGAACTCCCCTGAAATCCTTTAAACGCCTACCTTTTATCTTAAAAGCAATAAGGCAAACAGCGCAACATCAAATAAAGAGTGGGCGAACGTCTCAATTACGTATAAAATGGAAACAAAAATAATACGAGTTACTGCCGTCCTAATAGGATTTGTAAGCGCCCAAACACGAAAAAAGGGCGTCACTCAATCAAAAATCTCTTGGTTGTTCATGATACTGGAAAGGCGAAACAATAAAACTTTTCGGGAGGACGCTGCAATATTAAAACGATATAATTCTGTTGCGAGGCGAAAATCCGGGTCGCCGCGCCAGCCCAACTTTCCTTTTTTATTGAGGAAAATATAAAAAGTACGGTCCTATCAGGAAACATACAAGTTAAAGTTGTGTTATGTCGTAATCAAGTAAAAAAAAAAGATTAATATCTCTATACATTATGAAATTGGCCAGCTTATGACGAACAGTACAATTTGTGACTTGCTTGGTTGGCGCTCATCATGATAGTAATAAATGTTGATAAAAGATTATTATTATTTCTTGAAATTGTTTTGACCTGGTGTTTCGTCCCCTTGTTAACTTTGTGGCCGCAAACAATTTTATGATTAGAAATGAGAAAGGAATTTATAGCATAACATTACAAAGAAGTTCTTTGCTTACAGAAAAAAACATGTCAGAATTGAGGTACTATTTCTTCTGTGCCATTACCATATAATCAAATTCTTTTTTGCACTGAAGACGCTCCGAATTAACGAACCCCTGCTGCGAAATTTATTAATATGTCGGAACACTTTGCAGCTCTTTGATATTGTGAGGTATTAAAATAAATTTGGCCCAATTTCTTTATAATATGTGATTATAACAAGGACTATCATCCCACAACAACAACCAAAAGTAAATTAATAAATGGTATCACACCCGATTAGATTACAACCACAATTAGATATATTATCTAAAGAATTCTCGAAACCATAGAATTTTTAATATAACCTACCAAATTCGTAGAACTGCTATTTAGATAACAAGTTCCTTAGTGTGATAGGCTGTTTCGTAAGCCGATGTATGGGTTTTGACAAAAATATGACACAAGACCCTGACAAAGTCATCGAGGCTGACTCATATTATAGGCCCACAGGTGTACAACAGGTTACCAGACTTGATCAAAGAGGCTGCAAATAATGGTATATTTAAGCGCCGCCGCCTATAACGCTGGCTTATCGAGCAAACTTTTTCAAATCAAATCAAATCAAATGTGGTTTGTAGCTACAATTTTTTAGAATTGTTTTGTTTATTCTAAGTGGGTCTTAGATTTATCGACCTAAAATGTAATATTTTTGTTATTACTACAGAACTATTGAACTATTAATAGAAGTTTATCTGAGCTTTTTACAAGACCTAGAGCGCTGGGTTTTAAACGCCTAAAGTGTCCAACGGTATGCCTATATGATGCCTTATTTTAACTTAACCAATTGACTATGAAAATCTGTTTTTTTTTTGCACAACAACCGAAGTTTAGCGATGACTATTTACACTGTCTACACCACAACCACTGTCTAAAATATTAATCGAATTCAAACTTCGCAAAATATTATATAGCGTATGTTTTCTTGTGTCAAGTTTGCAAAACAATTTTACTTTTAATTATTTGAAGTCGATTAACGTTCTACCTACTGTTATGTACCTCTACATATGTACTTACTTGATCCTTCATTGAAGTGGTCCACTGCAGAACGGCAAAATAAACACAACATTAGTTATAGTGACCCAGAGGAAATTTATAACCACACATAGTGCTACAGTATAAAACCGTGTGCCTGACTAGCAAGGCCTAAAATTTCTTGTCACAGAGGTTGTAAAATGCCTATAACAGATCCGGACCTAGTACGACTGCACCATTCTCTCCTTTCTAGCTTTTTGAAATGACGTCTGTCAAACTTGCAAGTCAGATTTTGTGAGTAATCAAAACTCATTATGATTTTTAAACCTCTGTAACTCTAACACTGATAAAAACTAAATGGTGCATGAAAAATCAATAGAAAACTCACGCACTACATCTAAATCTACGAAAATGATAATAAAGGTGCAAATTAAACAATAAATAATGTACAAACTCAAGCGAACTTACATGGAAGCGACGTCGTACGTCGAGGTACGTAGCATGTAAAAAACGATCAAAGAAAATACCTAATTAAAAGAAGGCCGGGAAAAACGGGCAAAACTCAACATATGTACTGCCAGACATGTAAACTCCTTTGGAAGATCGTTTTAACATTTATTTCAATTTCATTTAATTTATTTATTGTTGACTTGACTTACGAAAAATTATTCCTAAACGTATGATTTTACTACGTAATGATAATGCATAAACAAATAATTGTCATGGTAGATTCGATATATAGAAAAATTGGAGCAAATGAGTCAATAATTAAATATTTAATAATTACCATGTCATTAAATTGTCTTCACAACACAATGCCGAAATCGGTGCTTAATATTAGTTTCCAAAATTGGAACTACTTTGTTTTAAAACTATTGCAGGTGAGTATTTTCAGGTTGCTTTAATACTTTCTTTAATTTTATTTATTTTAAAAGAAAACTAGATCGTACATTACGGTCGGTCATCATAATCCAATAAGAAACCTACATCTCTGGCAGAAATTTTGTGACAGAGTCGCCTGTATTCTTTAAATCACAACAAAGTCAGCAGAAAAACGAAAATCTATTTACCTAAATCCAAAAGCAAGGAAAAAAAATAATGCGGAACTCCGAAGCGAGGTAAAAATTAAACAAAAAAGCGATGTGACATGAGAATTTAAAATGGCAACGTCGAAAATGGAAATTGGTATGATTTTAATGTTATATTTTTCACGAAATGTTAATGCTTAGGTACAAATATTTAGATGTATGATACAAAATTAGAAATATAAAATGTATTCTGCTCATTTCACGAAGATTCTAAGAATTAAATTGTGTGCCTAACATACATAAGTAAACTCCGTAGAGGCGTAGAGGAGTTATATGTAATAGAAAATATACCTTTATTGGAATTATACTTTCTATTTTGAGTCTGCAAAGCTACTTACGTGAGAAAAATGTTAGGATGCAACATCGTTGACATGAATTGAATTGTCATACAAATGTCAATAAATTATGCAGCCTTTATGAATGGAAATTTAAAGCTTGTTCCATGTGAATTCATATGCCGATTGATCTAAGTAAAAAATGCCTGTGCCTATTGCTTTTCGGATAAGATCTCGATCGTTCTTGCTAGAGGTCTAATACCTTGATCAAGAACAAGTTAACACAAATCGTACCTATTCGGACAAGATACCTATGATATCTTGTCCAAATAGATATCAATACTAAAGTCATTTACAACGGGATATTTACCATGATTTGAGTTTTGAGCTTTCCAATATATCCATATTTTATTATATATATTTTTATTTATTTATTTTTATGAGCTGCTCCGTGATCATGGCGCATGAAACTGCGCCGAAATATTGTAAAGCTCAAAACTCAAATCATGGTAAATATACCGTTGTAAATGACTTTAGTGTTAATAACCATGATGGATTTAAAAGATTTCAATAAACAACAAACGTTATAATTTAACTACTCACGGATTGACTCATGAGTATATCTCGCATAAATAACTTTACCAAGTAGTAGGAAAAATGGTGAAATACCATCGATTTTTCCTTTCAACAGACTTAGATGCGAAACTAACCGTGAATATTCAAATCATAAGTTTATTGTTTATTTTTTATTTTGTTTTATCGCATAAGTTGCAAAGCAATGACAAACATACCCGTTTCGCCTGTAGTGATAACAGCCGGCGCGGATGGTGGTCCCCGCCCGATGTTGTTGACCGCGATCACATACATCTCATATTCGGTGTATGGAGATAGGTTCGTCACTGAATAGTATTGGGTGATGACCCCAGAGATCTCACTGAAAGCCTGAAAAAAAAAGGAAAGTGGAATAAGTAAATCCATGTGAAAAAGTTGTGATAGCTATTTTCACTTCACGTGAATTTTGAAGTTCATTAAGTTAATGAAAACCGAGGCGAGCATAAATTGAATGGTACTTATGTATGTAATGAATTAAAAAAAAATATTTATGACGTTACTACGAGTACTACCTCCGAACTACCGTCGAGAAAAAGAAAAATCTGCAAAATCTAACTTGTTTTTCCTAAATACAAACAGTTTTATTGAACAAAAACAAAGGAAAAACTTAAACTTAAAAAAAATTCGCTCAAAGTGGTGTCTTTGAATTACTGAATATTTACTACAACCTCCTTGCTTACGTTAAGACCACGACTTCGAACAGTCTAGATTTTGGAATGGTCGCGAGGTTATCCTTTATGATAGAAAAATGATTTACAAATAAAGTACCAACATTATAAAATGAAACTTTAAAAAATGTGGTACATTCTACCACGATTTTTAAAGTTATAATACCTTTTGCATATGTACAGACCTGATTAGCGTATTTCGGCTTGTACTGTATAACGTAGTATTGGGGTTCTTCAGGCCCCGTGTAGGTCCAAGCTAGTCGTACCGTGGTGGACGTCACTTCAGATGGGCGAACTTCAGTCGGCGGACCGGGTAAAGCTGCAGGGATTAAATAAATACAAAATCTATATTTTGCTCTTTAAAATTACATGTTAGGCAAATGTTTATGGTGAACTAGTTTCTACCGCGGCTTTGCACGCGTTGTTTCTATGGAAACGTTTGAAAGTTATTTCTATCCCATGGGGACTGATTTATGGGATCGCCTACTCCACGCCTAAACCACTGAACGTTTCAGGCTTACTTTTGCCTGAAACGTTCAGTGGTTTAGGCGTGAAGAAGTAGGTAAACATAAATCCATCTATCTATCCAAAGTATCACATTTATATTATTAGTGTGACTGCCAATGGCTTTACACGAGTTGCTTTATCTAGCAGCTGTTGCATTGTTCGCACACCAACACTTAGGTATACCAGAGAACCAGAAATCTGGATCTCCAGAAAATTTCAACGTACCTGAACAACAAGATTATAGCGTACAGCCTGCGCGGGCTCGCTACCAATTGCGTAGGAAATTGGTGAGTCACGGCGCGGCGGAAGGTTAATACAATGTATTCCCAACAACAACCTATATCGCCGCCCCCTACCTAATAATACCATAATCGAGATATACAAATTTTACAGGAAAATTAAAAAACTGGTTTTCGACTATAACTTTTTAGTAAGGTTACGTAAGATCGTAAGATCGATAGTAAAACATAGCAATTAAATTTCACAAATAATTTAATTTTATGAAAAAATTACTCGGTTTACCTTATCAAAGTTATTTATGCTAAAATATACCCGAATAATTACCCGAATTCAATCTTTAGAAAATTACAATTCAATAATAAAAACAAATTAGAACTAGTATTGACAATTGAAACAATTAAGCTAACTGCAGACTGTTGCAAACAATCTACAGGTAGCTCAACTGATCCATATCAATACCAGTCGGAAGCGTCCCCAAGACGCTGGCTGCATTGCCCCGCTGTGAAAACCGAATTGAAAACACAATATTTAACGGTATTAAAATATACCATTTTGCTCGTGGGAATTGGTGACAGTGACCTGTACAGTAACTGTCACACGCGATTGACTACAAAAAAAGCGGTATTAACATCGTAACCTATAATTACTTGTCGAAATTATTGTTAAATAGATTGCTACTTTTTGTTGTCCTCAAGGATACAGTATTTAACATAACAATAAATTCTAACTGTTTTAAAAGATAAATCGCAAATAGCTTACTAGAAACAAAACAATTAGATAGATAGATAGACAATGCTTTATTCATCACCTTATAAAACAGATAGTACTCATTAAATATAATGTAGCGAACAACAATGGAACTGGCGGCCTTATCGCTTAAAGCGATTTCTTCCAAGCAACCAAAAAAAAATTTACCGTATTAATATGGTAATGTACAGACAGCATCATCAACTGGTAGCTCTAGCGGTAGAAGTGTAAACGTTAAAGGGGTTTAACAAATGATGCTGCTCTCCGTACATTACCGAAATTAAGATGATTTTTTTATACTCGAATATGAACGTAACGACATCTTATTAGAAAATATAAGACAGTGCGGTGTCGCTATTAATCTTGTTCTGATGCTATTCCAGGCAAAAAGGTGTTCTTATTTTCTTGCGAATAGTACAGTTAAATCCATTACAAAAAATCGAAATCAAAAAGTACTCGTACGAATCGACTGAAATAAATTTACGTACAAGGTGTAATCGGGCCTCTAGAACAATGATTGTGATAAAAAGCATTTCTATCGTAATAGTCGGTTGCGATACTATTCGGCGGGGGCGTCGATATTTCTCCCTTAAATAAAGCTTACATATCTGAGTTTCACCTTAATAAACCTAATCCAAGGTATATTATTTAACTAACATTTTAACAACACAAAAATTGGACATTCACACAAAATCAACAGATTCTATTATATGAAGCTATTGTATAAATATATATTTTCTATTATATGAGGCGCAGATATGCAAGTCTCGACAGAGCCTACACATTTGCTCCCCTTGGAGTCGAGACCCTAGGTCCATGGTGTACCAAGGCTCTACGGGTTTTAAAAATTATCTGAAATTATCTGGTCAAAGCTACGCGTGACCCGAGAGCTGGTGGCTGGTATCTGGCGCAGCGCATCAGCATTACCATACAGCGGGGCAATGCAGCCAGGGTCTAGGGAACGCTTTCGACTGGTATTGATATGGGTCCTTTGAGCTATCTGTAGATTATTTGCAACACTCTGCAGTTAGCTCGATTGTTTCATTGTAAATACTAGTTCTAATTTCTTTCTATTATTTTATTGTAATTTTCTTTGTTATACAGATTCTATCTAAGTTTGAATAGAGTAAGGAAAACACACGTACCTACTAGGGCTTTCGAATACCGGATTTTTTCAATACCGGTATTAATACCGAATGTTTTTTCTAAATACCGGGATTCCGGGATACCGGTATTGAAAAAAAACCTTATTTTTATCAGACCTTTAATTTTATTCTTTTTTGGAAGTATACGTTACGTTACATTTAGAAGGTAAAATTAATAAACAAAGTTTTATTGTCAAATCATATATTATTTACATGTAGGTACAATTATCTTTTTATATGACAATAATAATAAGTGTCATTTAGATCAGTCTTTTTTTACGATAATTTGCGTTATAAAAGTTATGACTAATCACATTTATTATTATAGAATTTCATAAAACTTGTCTAACAACATTTTTTTAATTAATAAGTTTCTCAACGATATTTGGGTTTTAACATCTAAGATATAATAACAGTGTCTATAACAGCTTCGCGTTGCTGCACCTGAGGGGAGGCGGAGCGGCCGGGGCGTATAGGGAATTTCCCCTCACCCCTGGCGGGCGCCGCCCCCTTCCGCACTGTACTTAAAACTTAGAGCAACGCGGGACTTCCAGGAAGTCCGATTTAAAATATTCCAAAATAAATAAATGGATAAAATGTCTATGTGCGGTAGTGATAGTTTATTATTTTGTGTTTTGTACTAAAATTAAAATAAAATCACTAATACCGGGATCCCGGTTATGAACATTTTAATACCGGTATTAAAAATCTCGAAAAAAATCCGGGATCCCGGTATTGGCTGATACCGGGATCCCGGTATTGGAAGCCCTAGTACCTACCTATTCTTAATTCCATATGTAGTTACGAAAGGCCTACCTAAGACTTATCTATCCTATAAACCGTAACCTTGGAAGATTGAAAGATAATAATAATCTAAATATTCGGTTTTATTTGTAGGCCTTGATAAAAAAAATTAAAATGGCTTCCATGACACGCCTTAATTAATAAATATTTTCAAGCTTCTAATAAAGTTATACCTACCTACTCATAATTTCTTAGCACAACTGTTGTAAATTTATTCCAACAATTCCTGCCAGAAAGAGGGATTTGCGCAAATAATTTTGATAAATTGTGCGAAGTCGGGCATCCATTATGAATTATTGTTATAAATTGTAATTGAAAGGGTTATGAAGTTCGCGGCCCTCGGAGACAAACGGATTTCGGATTGATTAATGATTAATTGATGTATGGACTCCCCTTATCAATGCAACGTTTATTTATTTCAGATACAAATACAAGAGACATTTACTTACTAAAAAAAAAAACAAAAAATATACAGGTTACAGGAATTGAGGGTAGTCGTGGATACTGCTGTCAATTCTTGGCTGTAACTCAAATTCAACATCCAGTCGCCCCATGACCACGATCGGTGCAACGCGATATAAACTTAGGGGAACATAAAACAAAAGGTACGCTATAAATACCCCATAAATAAAATCTTTAATAATGTTAACAGATCGCGAAAGTTTAAAAAAATGTATACAGGCCGGTACAATTGAAACAAACAACATTACAATTGAAAATTATTATTTGGTAAAGATCATCATCACCTTATTTAAAAGCTAGTCCACTGTTGGACATAGATCTCCCCTAATAAACGCCTTAGCGCCCTGTCTTCAGCTTGCTGCGTCCACGATCTGCCAGTCTTTCGCAGATCGTCATCCCAACTGGCCAGAGGGCGTCCTACACTATGTTTACAGAGACACTTCACATAAGCACTCCTTTACCCCAGGTAAATACTTTTTTAATTAATCCAATTTATATAGAAAAGTGCCGATTAATTTAGCTCTTTCTATAAAACTTTGAGAAATTGTGTCAAAACACAAAGTTCGTGTGGTCTGTCCACTGTGCAAAGCCACATAATGGATATGGCTAAGTTGAATAAACATCTCCCCCATCCCATCTCCACTCCTCTACTCATAGTAAATGGTTAGCTTGGTAGCTTAGAAAGCCTCTGAGACAAATAGACTGAAAATAATAAATACTTCCTCTATATTTTATTATTTACTACTTCGTCATAACCTACTTTTGATTCCAACCTCAAACGTAAAGAAGAATATTATTCAATCTTCGTACACCACAAATAAGACAAGAAGTAAAATTAGGATATTTTGATTGCATTCGAGCTTACATTGTTAAGTCGTTTGAGAGCATATATAACTTTTCTTGCTTCTTAATAAATAAAGAAATGCAGATACTTACATTGCACTTTGACTTCAGCAACAGATTCTATAACGCCCAGCACGCTGGCCGCCTCACACGTGTAGTTCGCTGACTCCCTGATGTCTTCCAACTTCAGGGTATTCAGGCCAAACGGCGGGTTGTCTTCCGGGGTCAGCCATTTCGCTAAACCTGGATTGAGAGATAAACATTAGTGAAGATAGAAAATATCAAATAACTAGTTATAAGAAATGGCATCATAGGAATTGTGCTTGGCGTCTGCTTTGAGTAGTACGACTTGATCATTGTTATAGCGTCAGCAACTTGTTGATGATGTCTTCCTAGCCGAATTTTCGGCCACGGTGACCAGACTCAACGGAGACTAGACACTGATCTAAACGAATCTAGCAGGAAAATACAACCTTTATCCCTGGAGCATAAGGTCTCTTTCCTTGCTTCCATTTAACCGTGGGCATGGGCAATCGGAAAGGCACACGCTTGAGCGTCAGGTTCCTGCGTCACAGACCGCGGCGAATGTATCATCAATTGGATCTCTAAGGCTGATT
This sequence comes from Eupithecia inturbata, assembly GCA_963662085.1. NCBI lineage: Eukaryota > Metazoa > Arthropoda > Insecta > Lepidoptera > Geometridae > Eupithecia > Eupithecia inturbata. Next base: position 3,821,496 of record OY759191.1, on the reverse strand, counting down.
TAAACGAATCTTGAAGGGATAAGAACCTTAATACCTAGAACATACAGTATCTTACCTTGTCTCCATTTAACTGTGGGCATGGGTGAACCAAAGGCGACGCATTTGAGGGTCAGGTTTCCGCCCAACATCACCTCAGAACGCGGCGGCGGAGGGATCGAGAACTGCGGTGCTACGCGTCTCACTGGGGACAAAGGTTATATTAATATACAATGCTGAACACCAATCCACACAGCATTATCTAGCTCTAAAATAAGCAGAGCTTGTGTTATGGGTACTAGATAACTGATATATGAATTTTAGTGTATAAAAGCTGTAAGACTGTTCGCTTACTTACAATTGACATAATTATTTTTGTCTAGGGTCACAAGGACCCTTTGATTTTAAGTTAAGATATTTGGTGAGAACCTTTTTGACTATCCTTGTGAACTGCTTTCCATGTTTGGCTTTCAAAGGTTAGATTTTACGCAAAATCACATAACGATGGAACGTCCAAAAATGTCAAAGAAGTTGAATTTCTTACGTGATTTCGTAATCTTAATTCCAAGCTTATGTAAATCAAGTTGTAACTGTTCTTTTTGTTCCATGTAAGCGACGGCAATAAAATTCTGCCGACCAGAAAATGTGGGACATTCCCCATATCATTATATCGGAAAATTACATTGCAGATTCGTTTCTACGTATTGCATATGCAAAGTATTTCACAGCGATCGTGCCTTGCCCGCTCTATAGCCTCTTTGTGCCAATGTGTACAGCATCGATCGGATTCGGCGCCGGCCATTCAACGTGGTAATTACATTTGTTTTACTGTTGTAAACAATAAAACAAACCCTCTACGTAATGGTCTTGTGACAGAATAGGTTCAGTTACATGTTGGTCGAGGTTGGTGAAGTGATGCCGAGCTTTGACTCGCTTAGGCTTATATATACATAAAATAAATAAATATTGCTGGACAATCCACACATTAAGTCCCAAGTTAAGCAGAGCTTGTGTCATGGGTACTAGATGACTGATAATTTATATAATACTTAATGCAATAGATGTAGCACACAGAGATATTTTTTATTATACATTGGAAATACCCAGAATACCCGTAACAAATATTTGTAGATCGTACAAAATTTGTCCCAAGGCTTGAATTGAACCTGCACCCCCCTGCGTTGCAGGCCTTCGCCCACAGCGCCACATCGGTCGTCAATAGCCAATATTATATAGCCATCATCGTCGCCATTCTTACGCTTTTCCGCCAACCTTCGTAGTCCACCAGCGGTGGATCACGGAGTGGTGGATCACGGAGGTGTAGGTACAACACGGGCAATGGACATACCGACTTAACTTTCTCGGTAAATACATGTGCCTATTAAGTAAAAATAACAATAATTGATCTTTTCTACCATAATTTTTGGAACTCTACGAAATAACCAGATAGGAAACTTCGCTTTACAAGCTTTTCAAAGTTTGCATAGGCCTTTCAAGCTTTAAAGCTTTCCAGAATGCAAATCTCAAGTGATACCCACTCAAACCGCCCAGTTCCAGAATCGCAATTAAAAACTTTAAATTCACCTCCCGTCTTCTGTTTTTATAATTTTTAATCAAACGACTTATTACTTCTGTTATCCTTGTTTTTCTGAACAGTTCATTAGGGTAGGCGCTCCCTTGTTTTAATTAAGGTGAGACGTGGACAGAGACCGTTCGGGAGACATCCTTTAGATCTGCGGCGGCTATCCTTCACTGACAGGATAAGACGCAGTTCCAAGTCACAAACTTAAGCCGGAAGAGCTATATAAAACGGTTGCGGAAATGTTGAAATAAGTCGTAAATATGTAAAGGGACATAGCTAAATAGCTCTCAGAATTAGCAGGCCAAATTTGAAATATTTTCCAGTGGTATTCCGGTGATATTTTGACGACCGATGTGGCGCGGCGGGCGAAGGTCCGCCTGCGACGCAGAAGGTTGCGGGTTCGATTCCCGCCTTGGGACAAATGTTTGTACGATCTGCAAATATTTGTTCCGGGTGTTCTGGGTATTTTCTATATATAATAAAAAATATCTATCTATGTTATGTATTGTATTAAGTTTATCAGTCATCTAGTACCCATAACACAAGCTCTGCTTACTTTAGGGCTAGATGATGCTGTGTGGATTGTCCAGCATTATTTATTTATTTATTTTGAAAAAAGTCGAAAATTTACTAATACCCTCTATAATCCGAAGTTTACAAACCAATACATCTGAAATGTACCTAACCTTTAATTTTTAAATATTAATTAAATAGCAAAGTCTCTAACCGGTACCTACTCGTAGATGCATATTGGTATACTTGACAAACGTTCGAAACCCTCGGAGCGAGAGTCAAACTCGCACTTGATGGATCTTGTTTTTAACTAAATCCAAAAAACTTGGACCAAACATCTCATCGCCTGTAAGCGAAGTTATTATTCTTTTATTCAGAACGCTACCGCAACGCGTTTTCTCACTTTGTTTTCACGATTAATTAAAATTAGTTCCAACGAAGGACGGTGGTTTTACCGCTTGCTTTTTTGTATAATTAAAATAGGGTATTTATGTGTTTGAATGCCATTAGATACTGTCTTTAGATAGGTACCTTGGAAGAAAATAGTAATAGTTTTAGTTGTAAATAAACTGATTTTGGTCGTGAAATACAGAGGATTGTTTGGCAAAATGGTAACGCTTTCACTGCCTAGCATCTGCGGTCCGACTAGAAGATCCGCGGGCAGGCACGTGACAAAGTGCCGGATTTAGTTGGTAGCCTACCTCTATTACGTCAGTTTGTAGGACCTTAATCGTGAATAATTCAAAGAAATAAACATAATGACAGTACCATGTCAATATATTTATGAAAACTTGTTGTACACTCATAGGAATATCAATCGGTTACCTAAACGTAGCGACATACATAATTTTAATACTAGAAATAAGGATTAACTCGCTGTGCCCACAACTAGGCTACACAAGATGTAATGTATATTTTAAAAGGCAATGTACGTCGCTTCTATAACAAAATACCAAATGAGTTGAAAAAATTATTAATAAATTAATTCAAACAAATTGTCAAACATATCCTTTGTAAAAAAGCTTACTACAAAATATCAGATTATCTAGAGGATAAAAAAGCTTGGGACAAGTTTTGCTCCAACTCGAAAACTAACAACCTAACAAGGTAAATGTTTCTTGTGCGCTTCTTTGCTTTACCTTAAAAATATTTAAGTGAGCAAAAATCAAAGTGATCACTTTATTTTTTAGTTTTACTTATGTAACTTGAATTTTGTGACGTGTCCAAGAGTCCTGTAAGGTCTAAAGGAAATAAAGCACTTTGTATTTTGATTAAATCTATTAAATCTGAAATGGTTGGTAAAAGTAATTACATTTCACACAAATATTATAAACGCGAAAGGTTGGAAGTTTAGATGTAAGGATGGAAGGATGTTTGGTACCACTTTACGCCATAACGACTGAACCGATCGGGCTGATAGTTTGCATATATGTAGCTCTAAGCCTAGAATCAAACATAGGCTTGTATCCCATAAAACAGTTCCCATGGGATATAAATAAACTTTAAACCATATACAGTTTCCATAAAAACAACGGGTGCGAAGCCACTGGCAGTAACTAGTTGGTTACTAAAGTAGGTAATTTGTGAACATTCAGACAAAGAATAAGTTGTAGAGGAAGTAGTTAATTACTGAAGTTCAGAAACGGATATCAAGTTATGAACTTTGAACATACCTATTAGAGATTATACTAACTAGTTTAGATTACCCGACAGCGCATAGGAAATGGTTTCGATAAGTTTAGCAACTGAGACATTAATAGCTATTTAATTAACCAATGCACCTCTTTAATTTTTGCAAATTAGAATTAATAATAAATAAAATTTTCACTTGTTTGGAGACCCCCATTAATTCTCAACTATATTTTTTTTTTAGTATTTGTTGTTATTTATTTGAACGTATATTGATTAATTTTACAATAACAGAATAAAACAAAATAATAAATATTGCTGAACAATCCAAACAGCTAATTGATATCTAGCCCCAGGCTAAGCAGAGCTTGTGTTATAGGTTCTAGATCACATATTACTGATATACTTAATACATATCAGTTATGACTGATAATTAACAAGTTATTAACTGAAATCTACAAAAAACTCGAATCGCTTCGCTTTTTAAAATTTTTGCAAAATGGGCTTTCAAAATGTAGCTATAGTATAAACGAGTATTTTGATACCTCTATTATCAAAATCGCTTCAGCCGCTTGGATTCTTCGGGGTCATATAGAGTATCAGATAACCACATGGAAACTCGAAAATCATAACACGCGTGTAAGAAAAGTGCGAATGAGAACTTTTGTTTATCTTCCGTTGAAAAATCCAGTTTTCGGTGTACGGAGTCATTACAAAGGCAATTTAGAGTGCCGTACGCCAAGGGTGAAAACGGAACCCTATTACTAAGCCTCCGCGGTCCGTCCGTCCGTCTGTCACATGGCTCTATCTCATGAACCGTAAGAAGTAGATGGTATACATTTTCAGAGAAATGTATATTCTCTTAAGGCTATAACAGCAAATAATAAAAATAAAACAAATATTTAAGTTATAGGGGCTTCCATATAAAACACGAGGAGAATTTACCACACTTACTTGATTTTTTTTGGCTATTTCTACTTTTCGTTTGTCAAGGCTGTATCTCTTGAACCACAATAAGTAGACACGTTAAACTCTATAAAATTTAAACTATATAAAATATAATAAAGTTCCAAATCTAAAGGGAAACTCCACCCAACCCAACCCAACAAGTGAAAATTTGATGTTCTTTGAAAAAGTTGCCTGACTTTTACGGAATGCTTCGTGTGCAAGTCGACTCGCACTTGGTGGTTTATTATGAAGCAACCTACATTTGATTAACAATTCCAGGTTGGCATCGGGCTATTGGGCAACCAAAGAAAGAAGTTATTAGGAAACAAATCAAAAGTTATTAACTTTGTTATCAATATTGCAAAATGTTACTCTACCTTTATGTAAATTCGGTGTGGATGTGGAATAATGTGGGTGCACCTTTACAAATGTCATAAAAATTTTACAACACGACTGGTCGCGACCGTAGTGGTTTCTTCCAACTCGCTCGTTAGACGTAATGTAGGAAAGTTAGCGTTGCACGCCGGTAGGGGCGACACTATCGCGCGAGATATATTGTGAATATTACCGCCTCTGTTTGTACTATGCTCTAGTTACAAACGATGTGGGTATAGGTATCTACAACTGAAATATATTCGAAACTACATATACTCCAGCCAAATTGGGTGTGAAATGTTTTAAAACAGACATCGACAAAAATCTAAAATTCTCATGCGTCGAGTTTCAGATTCAATTGCTAGCAATATTAATTAAACGAAACATCTATCAAATCAACAAGGAATGTTATTTGCGTAGAGTCACTTTCGCTTCTACAATGGATAAAGTTTTATTATATAATTATATTTAAAGATAAAGTAAATTTTTTGTTGGGCTAGAATTAGGACCTAGAGAATTTGCCCTTGGCTCAACATAGAAATCTAAAGTGTTTAATTATTAAGAATTTGACCTTTTCTAAGTGTGCATTTATTGTATTTATGGAAATTAAGAGTTTTTGACTTTGACTTTGAAAAAAACCATAATAATAATAATAATGCTGGACACACAGAATCATCTTTCATCTAGCCCCAAGCTAAGCAGATCTTGTGTTATGGGTTCTAGATAACTGATATACTTAATACATACAAGAATGTATTAATAAAAATAATAATTACACATATTTACATTACATATTTTTTATTATACATAATAAACATCCAGAACTGTCGAAACAAATGTTTGCAGATCGTATAAATATTTATCCCGAGGCGGGAATCAAACCCGCAGGAGGTTCTTGAGTCGCAGGCGGACCTTCGCCCGCTGCGCCACAGACGTCGTCAAAGTTCTTTGAACCTTCGTCAATGCTTCACTCCATTCATTTTTCATACAAACTACCCATAACCCTGCCAATAGCAACACAAAATCCACAAAAGTAATTCACTTCAAAGCTTTCACCCAAAATGCTTTTTTAGGGTTCCGTACCCGAAGGGTGAAAACGGAACCATATTACTAAGCCTCCGCTGTCCGTTCGTCCGTCTGTCTGCCACATGGCTCTATATCATGAACCATAAGAGGTAGACAGTTAAAATTGTCAGAGAATGTGTATTTCTCTTGCCGTTTTAACAGCAAATAATAAATATAATATAAATATTTAAATTAAAGGGGGCTTCCATGCATAAAACGTGATTTTTTTGGCTATTTTTGCTCTTTGTTTGTCAAGGCTGTAAGTAATCTCTTGAACCATAATAGGTTCAAGAGATACACATGAAACTTTCTATAAATAAGTAACACTTCTACTGTAATAACAACAAATACAAAAATATAATAAACTTGAAAATGGTTCTCCGAACAACTGAAAATTTGATATTCTTTGAAAAAGTTGCCTGATTTTTACGGTACCCTTCGTGTGCGAGTCGACTCACACTTGGCGGTTTATTTCTTTGTCTCTAGCTTTCTAGTTCGTTAACCTACCATTTTAGAAATCCGTATAAATCCTTATAAACGCTTTAACCGACTTCGTTTACCCAAAGATTGCCCCAAACCGTTACTGATTACGACCACTACATCAAAATGCTACTTCACTATAATGAGGGCGAGGTATATTCCTTCTCTTTTTCACCTGTAGGAAGCTATATTCCCATCCCTGTCGTGACTAATCGGTGTGGCGTGTGACGAAGCCTCGTTTCCCACGTAATTTCGCTCAATTCTTCTTTCTACCTTTGACGTGGCTTTGAATTGTGGTCACGGGTAATTTAGATAATGTTTGGATAGTATGTTTTAGTGGCGAATATTTTAGCAGTCGTTTCGGAAGATATTTGACTCATTAGGACAATTTGGCAACGGATTTTTTGTGAAGAGTCTTTAAAAGTTCACATACGCACGCACTTCTGCGTTTTCAAAATGGTAAGACTCTATTTAGTGTGTCAAACGATTTTTTAATTTTGCGACAGTCATACGGGTTGCGTATCGAGGCTAAGCTAGCTTATTTTCAATGTTTTCATTATTATAGTGCGTAAGCCTCACTCTGGGTTAATTTATAAGAAATCAAAAAATATCCTGAAAATTTTTCGAATTCGACGGGACTTGAACCCGCATCTTTCCCGAACGTGTTAACCAACTACACCACGCGGTCAAGTAACGTAGAAGACGAAAAACTTTGGGACATTCATCGGACTACAGCGCCGTTAGCTCCACCTACAGGGGAAACATTGAAGTGTTGTCTAATGCTAGTTTGCTTAGTTTTGTTTGAAAGCTTCAGCTATGCGAGCTAAGCCAAAACTAAGCTTCATATTACACTGTTTGTCAGTGTTGGTATCTACGAGTATAGGACGACCCACCTTAAGTGAACAGAGCTTTGCTTTTACCTATTGATACATTAAACACTATTTGTACCAATAAAATACTCTACGAGAAAGTTTCTTTATTTCTTAAAAAAAAATCCGACTTGAGTGTCCAGCTTGAGATACTGTAAAATTCATAGGCTCTTACGACATTGAACCTTATTTTCAATCAGTCTGAAGATTCAATATCCCTAAAACAAGAACGGGACGTCTAAAGTTACACATACCTTTGACATAAAGCAGGGTGGGCTTCGAAAACTCAGTGCCGATGGAATTTTCCGCAACACACTCGAACTTTCCATGGTCGTCCTCTTCACTCTTCACTATTTGCAAGGTACCTGAAAGAGACGAAGTATTTTAATTGGCGTAAAGAATTCTTACTGAACTTCGCAAGAGTTTCGTGTTCGATTTTCGAAGTGGCGACTAACATGGATTCTTTGGAGACACTTTAATGTTGAGTGAAAAATATACGATTTAGGTAAGACTTTGATATTAGTTGTGTCATTTTTGAGACGACCTTTCTGTAGAATCTTGTAAGTGAAAAAATGCTCAGAATAAGTATACCTATTTATGTCATTTATAGCTACGTATAATTTGATGTGCCTATTAACAGTATAAGCTTGTACTAAATATGATATGACTAGTTGCAGTCCGCGGCTTCGCACGCTTTTTTCCGGAATAAAAGGTAGCCTATGTCCGGCCCCGGGATACCATCTACCTCGCTGCCAAATTTCACCGAGATCCATTTAGCCATTCTTGAGTTATAAATAGTGTAACTAACAAGACTTTCTTTTATATATATATAGAGGTAGAAGATATGGATATCTGTGTCTGAATTAAAAACATTTATTATCAGATTTAGATTAATTTATTGGTACAAGAACACACAAGTCATTTCGTCAAGAAAGGTACATGTTTTCAAAAAATTAAACCTAAATTCGATACACAGTCAACAATAATAATAATAATAATAAATTGGTATACACGGAAATAAATTAACAAATAAAAAATAAAAAGAGTCATACATAGAGTAGTGCAACAGTTATTATATTGAGGAACGAATAATAATTTATTAGGATTTCCTGTGTCCCCTCGGACATATCTCACAAATCCATGCTAATACTATAAATTCGAAAATAACTCTATCTGTCTATCTGTTACCTTTTCACGCCTAAACGGCTGAACGGCTCGTAATGAAATTTGGCAGGGACGTAAATGCTATCCCGGGAACGGACAAAGGCTACTTGAAAAGCGCGTGCGAAGCCGCAAGCAGCAGCTAGTAATAAATAAATAAATAATACTGGACAATCCACACAGCATCATCTAGCCCCAAGCAAAGCATAGCTTGTATCGAATATAATAATTCTGGATCAAAACACAAGACAAAACTGAAAAGTCACATGTAAAGTTTGAACGGCGTACGTGAAGCCGCGTTTTCAAACTAGTGACATTAATTAAACAACATTATCCCTAATTCCATTGTGGCGATAAAACACATTGAAAACTTTCCAACAATCATAACTCTAATCCGTATTACAATGCAACTACGGTTGAGAATCGAAACATCTGATTTAACAAACAGGTGGTCTTGACTTAATAACGTTGATATTCCCTTGCGGCTACAAAAGGATAAGATCCGGACGCATTTACACAATAAACAGGTAGCCAGCAACATTGCTACAGGCTTGCAGATCGTTTAGATATCGTAGATGATGTGTACAACTTCTATATTTGTTTGGCTTGTCACTGTAGGTAGCCAATATCCTTCAAGAATACAAATTACAGTACTTACTATAATGTACTATAATTTATACTCTTACGTACTATAATTAGTGCTTGTGTTTGTTTGTGTTTCAAAGGTTTGACACACCTGCGATGCGTAAAACCTTCAAATTTCAGATGACGTCATGTCTAGTGTTTTAAGGTGGAAACACACTATCGAAACGCGACCCGACCCGACGACGAACCGTGATGTGTGTTGAGTTTAATCTAATCGTATCAGTTTTCTATGACCATAATCACATTATTTACACCCGACGCAACGAAACGTCGGGTGTTTACAATGTGGTTCTGGTCATAAAAAACTGATACGATTTGATTCAACTCAACACGCATCGCGTTTCGTCGGGTGGCGGCGTGGCGTTACAACCCTTTAGTTTCTCTTGACAAAACACTACATGCCTACAACTTTGTTGGTGATACTTTGATGGTCAGAGGGGATAAATCACGGGGGTCTTAGCATCCCCCTGCGGGTGCGGGTGATGTTTCTCCGTTCAGGCTTAGATATTGCTCATTTATGAGCTCATTTTCTGAACATCCACCCAGCCAGAGCGACTCTTGGCCCATGGGAGACTCTTGGCAGTAAGTTGTCGGCCTATAAGTTTTCTGCACAAACTGAACTTTGACCCCCCGTAGCGCAGAATTGCAGTCAGGAGGTTATTACGTCATAAATCTTTATATTTCCTGCTATGCCTTCCAGACTATTTTCCTAAGCTAGACCTTCTTGTGTATTTGCTTGCTTCATAGGTAATAGTATGTTTACGTTAGTTTTATGAGATTTTAATACTTACAATATAGGGCGGTGAATGAAAATAGGGATAAGTGATGTTTTGTTTGGTAAAAGTGTCTTGAAATGAAAAAATACCTATCTAAAGTATTATTTTAAGAGCTCGGGTTAGGGCCCATCTACACCTACTCTGAGATGAGGTGAGGATGGGGAGAGGTAGGCAAATGCTCTACCATTACCAATAAAAAATATTCTTCTTGTTTTGCTCAACTTTATTGAGGTTCAGCAGAAGGCAGAGGAAAAATATTATCACTATTCGAAAAAACAACCATGTTTAATTTCTATACGAACAAAAATTATAAAACAATATGTACAATCCAATATATAATTCGTTATTGTACACCACAAAATTAAATAAAGAACATAGACATCAACATAAAATAGAAAGGTACAAGGGGCGGCCTTATCGCTTAGAAGCGATTGCTTCCAGGCAACCTTTGGATGGATAGAAAATTGAGAATTTGAGAAAGGCAGGGGTGTATACAAGATTATTACATAATAGTAAATATTCTTATGCAAGTAGAAATATATAGAAAATATATGAAGCTATCTAAGAATAAGTGTACTTTTTTACATTAGAGTCTAGTTTCCTCCATAAGGAGGAATTTTTAAAGGGAGAAACTGGAATACGTCCTTTATAGGACGCACAATGCCTTACAATATTCATAGAATAAATTGTGGTCGAATCAATCTTCATACGTCCTAAAGTCGTCCGAAAAATGTAGGGCTCGCGTTACATCCAGTGACAGCTGACGATCGGCCCGACGACGGCCCGTCGTGCCTGATGAAGGGCCTGACAGATTTATTTGTACGGGACAAAGTGGTTTTTGTGTGAATAGTGTTAGAATCATATTTTGGAGATATAGATAGATAAGGAAACATTTTCCTATTAAACAATGGATGGAGATGTTTCGATGATAAAACCTTTGAAAATGTACCCTGTCAACAATACTAATAGCACTTTTTCGGGAATACATGATTAGAACTACAAACCGTAATAAATAATGAAATAATGCTGGAACATTCATCTAGCTCCAAGCTAAAGCAGAGCAAAGCAGAGCTTTTATTATGGTTGCTAGAAAACTATATTTAATAAAATGACATATTTTGTGCTTATAATGTTATAACCGAAAAAATAATAATAATAAAAATTATATAGTAAATAGTATGAAGGACCTACAACCGCTGGGGTAAACGTGTTCTTGAGTGGAGACCACGACTCGGACAACGTAGTGTAGGACACCCTCCAGCCAGTTGGGACGACGACCTGCGAAAGACTGGGCGGATGCTGGATGCGGCAAGCTGAAGACAGGGCGCTATGGCGCTCATAAGGAGAGGCCTATGTCCAGCAGTGGACTAATATAGGTTGATGATGATGATGATGTATTACAAGGATAAATATGTTTTATTATACATAAAAGACACCTGGAACAAATATCTGTAGATCGTACAAATATATTTTCCGACGCGTCGTACGAACACGGGGCTCAAAATTCGTCATACTTCTAATTTAATAGATAATCGAAAGATTTTAATTTTAATTGACATTTTAGACGGAAATTGTATTATGTCAAAGTTAACGGACGAAACTGCCGATCGTCCAATATATCTTTCAGAGTACACTAACCTGAGTTTTCAGGAATTTCAATGATTTTTTCAATTATACCTTTCTATTTTATGTTGATGTCTATGTTTTTTATTTAATTTTGTGGTGTACAATAACGAATTATGTATTGGATTGTACATATTGTTTTAAAATTTTTGCTTGTATAGAAATTAAACATGGTTGTTTGTTCGAATAGTGATAATATTTTTCATCTGCCTTCTGCTGAACCTCAACAAGGTTGAGCAAAACAAGAAGAATATTTTTTTATCCCACAAAAAACGAGGCAGAAAACAATACTTCTAGGAGATACGAACTCTTCTAACACTTTCATGCCTCAAGCCGCAAATATCTGTCTGCACCAGCGCGTGTGGCGGCGGCGCGGGGCGGCGGCGCGGCGGGGGGTCGCACTGCCGCCGTTGGGCAGTAAATGCGTCAATAAATTCAATTAAACAAGTGAACGGAGCTTATCGCAGATAAACGAGCTATAGCTATAAACGTGTTATTGTCAGTATTAATATTCCCACTAGCAGTCCGTAGTTAGGAAGTTAGCGGTGTGCCACCCCCGTGTCTCGGAAAACACGTTATGTCGTTGGACCTGCGCCTGACCTCTCATCGGTAGTGTTATTCTGCCATTCCATCAGATTTAGAGAGAGGGAATAGAGAGTGCATTTGCGTTTGCGCATTCACATGTGCACTACAATAAGCCCTGCGCATATGGCTGGTTTCCGTTGAGCCTGGTCGCCGCGGCCGCAAAAATCAGCTAGGAGGACATCAATGTCCAGCATAATTTATATTTATGTTATCTTTGTGATCTTTAGTTATGTATTTCGTGTAGGTACTGAGTTCGATTAGACAATGAAGTGCAATGTACTGGACATCACTGTAGATAGAACTTCTGAACCCAAAGCAACGAACCAACGACTAAACCCGGACCCCACGGGATTTTTTGGCTATTTTTGTTTTATTTATGTGTTGTTAGGTACTTGATATCTCCGCCTATGGGTAACCGATTTTACTGATTCTTTCACTATTGTATAGAGAATGATCCCGAGGTGGTCCCATAAATTTTATTCCCGAGGGATTAGTATTTATCCCGTTAAACTTAAAAAGCAACATAATATTTTTGGAGAATGACGACTAGCTACAACAGTTTTGGTGATATCTGCGCCAATTGATTATATATTGATAGATTTTGATGATTGTTTTGTAGTATGAAAATTGATTTTGAGGTGGTCCTCTATAAGTTTGATTCTTGAGGAATTGCTATGTGCGCCCTAAAACGTAGGTTTGAAAAATTCTTCAGAATATGGTAATTTAATTATCACCTAATTAACCATGGCATGGGTTTCCATGGCAACGGGCGTCAACAGTTTCATCCAAGTGTCATCAAACTAAATAAGACTTGAATTATAACTAGATGTCGCCAGTGTTTTGCACGTGAACATAGACCTTCGGTCAGGGAAAGTAAGGGAGGAGTGATTTCGTTCGTCCGAGACATAGATGAATATTACCTATAAACTGGAATTTGAAGTCGGTTTATCGTTTTTGCACGCCAAATTATTTCAATAATTTAGAAACCTTTTTAAAGCTTGTCATTGTCTAGACTAGATATATCCAAACAAATTAAGGCGCTACCCCGACCCACAGTAGCGCCGCCACCTTTTTTTTCTTATTATTACGTAAAACAAAAAAAAAAATTAAAAACCATTGGGCAGCTTGTGATACCTATCATAAGCTTTTTTTTAATGCTTCTGTAATAGATATAATTGATCGAAGGTTGAGACAGAGATGCGAAAACAGAGTTTGGTGGCCACCAAGAGCAATTTCGCATCTTTGCATAAACATTATTTGATCCATTAAAAAAAGCTTATAATATATATCAAAAACTGCCCAATGGATATTAGAAAATTCCTTTGTTTAACGTAATAATAAGATAAACTAGGTGGCGGCGCTGTTCTGGGTCGGGATGCGTCTAAGACCAATATCCAGATAACAAATATTTTTCATTACCGGTAAAAAGAGAAGTAAAATAACCCGTGAAAAAGTACGTACAGGTTTAGGTAAAATGGTAAGTAAATATATCTGCTTAACAATACAAGCTCTTATCCAACCTTCCCGATTGTCCCTTACCCACTTAACGAATAAATAAAGGCAACAAATAAATCACGGTATTATCAGCACTTTGAATTTCTCTTCAAATTCTATAGAGCTGCTCTGACCGTACTCATGAGAGATTTCAAATACGGCTAGGTATGAAAATAGCTTAGCATACACCGACTTTATTAGGCCTACGTGACTAGAATTCGTTAGGCTTTTCGCACTTAGAAACGGCCATATTTCATGCAAATTAAATCCTTATTGCAAGATTTTGTTACTACGAATAATGTAGGTATTTGTGTCTTCACCTAAAAATGTTTCAGATTTTCTGCACAACATCATCCTATTCCATAGTAATTACAGTACCTACCTAGTTTTGGTAAACGTTGATTTTTAAGTTACAGATTTTAACGCACTTTTTTCTTTGAATGTGCAAACACGATTGAATAAAAAAAAAGAAAGTGCACTGTTTCTCACATAATTTGGTTGAGATCTCGGAAACCCTGTATTCTGAATGAAATGACTTATGTTTTGATACGTAGGTTAATACTAATTATTTGGTTCCTTGAATCAGTTTCTTCATAAGTTGTGTAGTTTTCTTGTAAATAAATAAAAACTTGGTTTTTGCGATTACGCCGTTCAAAAAACGTATGCTCTGTCCCGCTCCTATGAACGCGAAATCATATTCCTATCCTTTTCACAAAATGGCGCGCATTGCACCCTCGTTAAGATTTATTAAGATCGACGATCGACCACCTGCGCGATGGGTTGATGGCATACGCAAAATCGTTGGCTACACCTGTACCAGATTAGCACAGGACCGAGACAATTGGCATTAACATAGAGAGGTCATGCCGAGCAGTGGGTCTACAAGGGCTGGTGATGATGATGATGAAGTAAAGATTAAGAAATAAAACAATATCCTAAAAATATTTCGACTACGACTACGATTTACTTCCTAACTGAGGGAAGTATGCGGGTTCAAGTCGCGTCAAAGTAGAAACAGTTTTAGGATATTATTTGATTTCTTATAAATTACCCCGAGACGTTAGGGCTTACAACAATAATAATAAAAAACCTTAGAAGTAAAGATTTGTGTTTGACGCGAGCCTAGCCAAAACTACTCAACGGATCGGGCTGAATTTTTGAATACTATCATAATAAAGGCTCCGGCCTTTATCCTGGAAAAACGCGTGTAGCCACGTGCAGAAGCTAGGTTAAAATAGTTTAGCCTAGAAACAGACCATTCCCAAATAGGTACGTAATAATATCAAGCCTTATTAAATGTGTAATGTAATTGTAATTGTACGAAATGCCGTGCATTTAGTTGTATACAGTGAAAGCTCCTTATTCGCGGGGTATACGTTCCGTATATATACCGCAAATACAGAAACCGTGAATAAGCAGCAGTAATTTGTATAGGAATGTAGAGGATACGTGTCGCCAGTGTCAACTCAATTCTTTACACGTGTAAGGGAAAGTAAGGGAGGGGTGATTTCGTTCGTCCGAAACAATAGATGAATATTATCTACCGGAATTTGAAGTTGTTTTATCGTTTTTTAAAACACGATAAATTATTATTATTATATATATCGTTATAATCCCGCTATCAGTTTAACCTCTCGTTGACCCTAGCTACCTGAGAATAAATTTAAAAACAGCGCTGCGTGCATATTAATACATTACAGCAAAATGCTGAATTTACTCCTATTGTCTTAACTTTTTTGTTTTTTTTTTTAAATAAGTCTATATAAGTCAAAATTTATCTTGTGTATTTTAAAATTAAGGCATTAAATGATTTGCTATTCTATTCAGATATTGTAATAGTTAGGTACTATCAGCAATTCAAACTTGAATATTTTATCTTTCAACTACGCCAACTTCTACAGATTTCCACTAGGCTTGATGAAATCTCCTGCAAAGGGTTTATGAAGGGGTAACAGGTGTAGAGACCGAGTTACGATGCCGACGTGACAGTTTAGAACATATTTGGCTTACAAATACGACTCTAAGCAGTTTGCTTTAAGGTCTACTATAAATTTGACTAATTTATACGTAGAAACTGAGTTTTATCTTCATCAGAACAGTGAGATTGAAAACTAAGAGTCGCTTTCTACTAATAGTAGTTTCTGCTCGCGGCTTCGCACGCGCTGTTTCTATGGAAACGATAATAAGCTATTCATATCCAATGGGAACTGATTTATGGAATAAAAAGTAGCCGATGTTTTATTAAATTACTACACTTAATCCTACAACTTTAAATAAAAATACAAATCCTAATCTTCATATAATTATTGGAGTATGTATATAAAAATTGAACAGGCCTAGAACTATTCGTATGCTAATTTTCACCCCGATCCATTCAGTAGTTTTGGAGTGAAGAGTTATAAAACATCCACACATCCAAACATACAAACTTTCGCTTTTAGAATATTAGTGTGATATTAATTTGAAGACAACAAAACAGTTTAAAAGACGGCTTAATCAAACAGGCTTTGGTGTAACCTTTGACGACTTTAAACTCAAGATAATAAATAAATAATCTGTAGGCATAATCAAGCTTGTTTTATGGGTGCTAGATAACTGATATACTTAATACAATGCATAACGCCGCGTCGTCGTCAGCGTGGGTAATTTGTATGAAATAATTTGGCGTGTTTTAAAAGCGACAAACCGACTTCAATTTGCGGTTTGTAGATAATATTCATCTATGTCTCGGACGAACGAAATCACCCCTCCCTTACTTTCCCTGAACGAAGGTCTATGTTCACGTGCAAAAAACTTAGTTTACACTGGCGACATCTAGTTATTGTTCAAGTCTAATTTAGTTGGATGACACATGGATGAAGCTGTTGACGGCTCTTGCCATAGAAACCATTAATTAGGTGTAGAACTGTTGTAGCTAGTCATGATTCTCCAAAAATATTAAATTGCTTTTTAAGTTTAACGAGATACATACTAATCCCTCGGAAATAATGTTTTTATGGGACCACCTCGGGATCATGCTCTATAATAGTCAAAGAATCAGTAAAATCGGTTACTCATAGGCGGAGATATCCAGTAACATAAATACATAAAAAAAAAACAAAAAAAACCATACAGACGAACTGAGAACCTCCTCCTTTTTGAAGTCAGTTAAAAACAAAAGATAACGACGCCAGCTTTTTAAAATTTGTTTGCCACTAATATTCCTGGTTCAATCGAACCCGCCGGCTGTGGCTAGCAACTAAACCAACAAACCCGCTATTGTGGACGCTTAACAAACCACGTCAACAGACACGAAGGGGTCGTAATTAAATGAAAAATAAGCCCCATTCAAGAATGTCCCTCAAAATAGCCTGCGCCATCCAGTGTTACCTGAATCTCCTCCACCTGGCACAAAATGGAGCATAGAGGTCGTGATATATTGGTGTTGAGCTTTATTACGTAGGTTCGTTTAATCTAGCTCTTAGAATAGAAGAAGTAAAGTGCATTGTCTGCTGAAGCATTAGTTATGCTTAGTGTGTTGATGCCCGACTACATTTGCACGGTTTTTGGGGATTACAATTTGTGACGGGGTGGAAATTAACGTTATCGACTTTGACGATAATGTTGAAAACGGCTTCCAAAAACATAGGTTGAAAACAACGTCACCAAACAAGTTAGACTAGAGTAACTTTTTGTGTTAACTAGCTAGCTAGAGGTTTCTTTCCACTTTTTACCCCTAAAATATTTAAGTGAAGAGAAGCCAAATAGCATTTAAAGTAAGTAAAAAACTCACACACGCTCTTGGCGCATCAATCCCGAAGTGGGCCTTGGCCTCCGAATTATAATATAATTTAATATTTTGAAAAAACTAAAACCCAACCTCGAATCCCTTAGGTTTAAACTGTTTATTTTTATTGCGGGATAAATACTAATCCCTCAAGAATAAATTTGGGACCACCTTAGGATAATTCTCTACACAACTGCAAAAAAAAAACATTTAAATCGGTCCATAACTGACAGAGAAATCGACGAACATAGGTATATAAAAAAAAACATACATACAGCCAAACAAAGAACCTCCTCCTTTTTTCAAAATCGGTTAAAAATTTATATATACATATACATGTATAAATATCCTGGTACAATCTTGGCGGATATCTGGCGCAGCGCATCAGCATTGCCATACAGCGGGGCAATGCAGCCAGCGTCTTGGGGACGCTTCCGACTGGTATTGATATGGATCAGTTGAGCTACCTGTAGATTGTTTGCAACAGTCTGCAGTTAGCTTAATTGTTTCAATTGTAAATACTAGTTATAATTTGATTGTAATTTTCTTTGTTAATAAATCTTATGTAAACAACGATCATGGAATGATTTACAAAGGGATACTTACCATGATTTGAGTTTTGAAATTGTTAAAACTAAAATCATGATACATATCCCGTTGTAAATGACTTATGTGTTAATAACCATGAAGGATTTAAAAGATTTCAATAAACAACAAACATCATAATTTAACTACTCACGGATTTACTCATGAGTATTTCTCGCAAAAATAACTTTACTAAATACTAGGAAAAATGGTGAAATACCATTGATTTTCATGAATGATTTAAAATATTTATAACGATCATGGACTCGTTGCGCTCCAATGACAACCATCCCTTATTTTACGCTCCCAGAGGTTGATTATACGTTATTAAACGCTCATATTTCCCCGCGACACTTATGACCGTATTTTCCTGTCTAAGCCTCTCCCGTAAACTGTGATTGTACGGGTTATTGGTTTCCGAAGGATTTTGGGGTAAGCCCGTTTTAGTGATGGGTTTGGGATGGATTAATTCTCTCAATTTTATCCGACTTCGAAAAAATGAAGTTCTGTGTTCGACTGTATGCGTATTTTATATATGTTCGTCGATTTTTTCGCCAATTATAAACCGATTTGAAAAGTATTTCGCTATTGTATAGAGAACCGATTCGAGGTGATACCATAAAATGTAAAACATTTATTTCCGAGAGATTAGTATTTGATCCGCAAAACTTAAAAACAGTGTTGAACTAACGGGTTCGAAGCTAGTTTTTAGATTTATCAAAACAATCAAATTATAATAGTGATTTCATTTCCATTGATTTATTGCATCTTATTATGGTACTACATTTGTCAGGACTTATTGACTATATGTACCCAGTTAGGGTGTTGCAGTGAGACGGCCAGATACGTTATATAATACTAATTTAATAAAATGGTATGAAAGGTAAGTATGCCAAATAAAAATTATTTAAGATTTCAATTGCAAGTCACCAAATGTATCACTTAAAAAACATTTAATTCGTAGTAGCATTTTTCCAAGAGCATCTCTTTTATTCAAATTTTAAAAATATCATATAATTTAGTTGTTATCATTTAACTGATTACTGGGTTCTTCAAGATTGTTGCTGCTGTTTATTTAGGTCGGTAGTTCACTCGAAATTTTTAAGTATTATGGATGCGAGTCAAATTATTATTATTAGTTACGCATTTATTTCAGACAAGTCCACATTACATC
This sequence comes from Eupithecia inturbata, assembly GCA_963662085.1. Classification (NCBI taxonomy): domain Eukaryota; kingdom Metazoa; phylum Arthropoda; class Insecta; order Lepidoptera; family Geometridae; genus Eupithecia; species Eupithecia inturbata. Next base: position 3,802,250 of record OY759191.1, on the reverse strand, counting down.
GGTACACAAAACATACAAAAATAAAATCACAATAAAATCAATAACATAAAATAAAATTAGAATTAGATAAAAAATACAACGATTAATTGACGATTAAAATTATATATATTAATTATATATATACATATATAATTATATAAAATTAATTAATTAGTTCTTGACTAACCTAAGCCATATGGAGCTACTCCATTACTATCCTCATTCAGTTATTTTGGATGGGACTGTTCAGTCGCGACATAATCATTTGCAGGATGCTGATGGTACCGGCTCGCTGTGAGATGTGAGAAATGTGAGAAGTGGAGATTGACCATTATAATGTCGACGATACACTTTGCTTTTATTGATTTTAGCTGGTTGCGTACAATCATCATTTGGTAAAAAGTAAAGCAGTCAAGGAAAAGAAAGGGCATTATCAATTAAATAAGTTGAACTGTGAGCAGAAACGTTTTAAATTGATATTAATAGAAATACAGCACTTAATGATAAATATTTCAACAAACAGCGGAGTTATACATTTAAATAAGGGTAAATACACGGTCTGAGCGATTCAGCCATAAATCAAGGAATCCCACAAGATATGATGACTATATCTCGTTGCAATAAAGATTGTATTTCAGCAAATATTTGCTGAAATTGCTTGGAATATAGATGTAACAGTATAAATGAAACACAGTAGTAAGGCTACATGACAGAATAACTTGGCTACATGTACCATAGCTAATGTAGCCAAGTCATTAAATTATTTCAAAATAAATTAAAATTAATCATAATTATTTTTTTATTTCTCTTGTACACAACTAGAAAATTATAAAAGAAGACTTGTAAATTATGATAAATGAATTTATTGTTGTGTAACTAGGTGGTAATGTGTATGTATTGGTCTGAAGTCAATTTATAAGTAGTTATCTCAAGTCTGCCATGGTCAGGCTTTCAGTATTAACATGCAACATGAGAAATTATCAGGAAAATAAGATATGTGAAAAACAACTTCGTTTCTGACACACTATTGTAAAAGTCAAATAAATAATAATTTATGAGTTATTCGCAATGTCTCACGAAAGTCAGAGGATTATAATTTACAATCTACATCATCTATTATTTATCTAAGGTTTTTATTAATATAGTGAATAAGCCTTCACACTCGGGGTAATTTTTGGGATATTATTTGATTTCTTATTATTTCTCTTGTTCAATAGTGCCTTTACCTCAAAAGATTATAATAATTGGATTGTAATTATCAATGAAAGCTAACGTAGGGGAAAATACAATAAAAGGTATGCGATAAATACCCGATAAATAATCTTTAATATATCAATGACAGCTGTCAAAATGACAATTACTGTCGTAGGTGACATTTTAATTAGGTACAATTAATCAAAATGATGGTTCATCATCATCATTTCAGCCCGAACTCACTATCCTATATTTATATAACAGGTTTCCGCTTTTAATTAACGATTACTGTGAAATAAATTATCCGATTATTTGATCAACATAACATGGAAATTGAAAGTAACACAGCAACTGAAAACCACACGTACGATGTTCAATTTGTGGTCTGCGGTTTACCTACGTGAAAAACAGTTTACAAAGTTACTCTTCTGCGTTTCCATTTACTGTGATGTAGTTGGAGTTGGAAATATAAACGCAATAAAGGAGATTGTATACATCGCATCGCTGATATACAACAAAGTTACTGGAAGACAATGAATTCGGGGAACGTGCAGTTTATACTTTGTTAGTATAACAAATATATTAAATGATGATTGAATTGAAAGAAAGCTCCAATTAATAAATAATATAGCGTATTAATAAACTGCCAAATGCGAGTTGACTCGCACAGGAGGGTTCCGTACCGTAAAAATCACACAACTTTTTCAAAGAACATCAAATTTTCACTTGTTCGGAGACCCTTTTAAGTTTACAACTTTGTTATATTTTTAGTATTTGTTGTTATTACAGTTGAAGTGTTACTTATTTATAAAAAGTTTCATTTGACTACCTATTGTGGTTCAAAAGAACTTTGACAAACGAAGAGCAAAAATAGCCATATACATATATCACATATTTTGTATGGAAGCTCCATTTAATTTGGATATTTTATTTTATATATTTATTTTTAGTATTTGTTTTATAGCGGCAACAGAAATACACATTCTCTGAAATTTTCAACTGTCTACCTCTTACGGTTCATGAGATAGAGCCCTGTGACAGACGGGTCCTGTGAAAGGGTTCCGTTTACACTCTTCGGGTACAGAACCCTAAAAACGGATATATACATATTATTAACCGAAGGCTTCGATGAAAGGAGACACTCACCATGAAGTTTATCAAAATGTACTTACTCAAGATTTATATCATTGGTCCATTTTAGTTAGTAAGAATTCGTTATTAGAATAAGAAAATAATTTTCACATTGTTGCCCTGAATTTCTAACGTTACAAACCGATATAAAACTTACGTTCTCGTAAACAGAGCCAACATAAGTTTTCCCAGAAGTAATATCCGACGGTGCATGAAAGCCGTAAAACTTTGTTCAACCTGAACATTACTGTACCACGAACAGCGTTTAATTACGTAACGGATGGAAAAATTACTCATTGTAAGTGACAAGAGGCGGGACGCACCTTAATCAACTCCTACCCCGTTGTTCGAATTAAGCCTCGCTTTTTGCTAGAACAACAGCCAGCCATACCGCCCCATTCAAAGTTGGAGGGTCCCCGCATTTGTATGTAAATGAATCGTAATTTTACGCCGCAATCACAACGCGTAGGTGGGTTACCCAACGTTATGGTCGGAGCAGACGGGACTATTATGGTGGCGGGTGTGGACTACGGTGGGCCACGTGTATTCGGTAGTCTTGCTTGTTGTTTGCACACGGTACTCTAGCCTGTTATTGACGGTGCAAGCTAATGTTAGGCTGCAATGTCTGGTCGTTGACTGGAGCGTACGGCAAACAAGAAGTGAGTGATCGCCGCTTATGGTCGCATTCTAGAACTGAATTTAAGCATCGATACCTATAATTCCGACTTAAACATCATTCTAAAACGACGGCAAATGGCCAGTCTCCTACATCTCAACAATTAAGAGTGATACCCGATTAAGACTACAGAACGTGGGACGAATTTATTGATATTTATTTTATGACTATGTGCTCTACTACGGAATGGCGAGTTTTTGGCAGCTTTGCAAGCATTGGGTTTAAGCTCATAGGAAAGATGAACTTTACACCTTTACTTTCTTGAAATAATGTTTGATTAGCTGATAATGTTGTTGACCATATAATTATGATGCGAGCTTGTTATACTCATTACAAGAACCGATATAAATGACAAGGCAACGAGCAACGCCTTGAGGCATGCACAGCATTTTAGATGGCATTTATACATATTACAGTGAGGTACTCTAACAGCATATTACATACTTTCATAGCGTAATAGCAAATTTCCATATTTGATCCATTATAATAATTTTCACGTTTAAAAGCAGCTTTTTCAGTGGCATTATAGATAACAGTTATTTTTGATATTATCTCTTGGATTACCTGAGATCTTTAGGTAATTTTATTTTGTTTTATTTGGAGACTTCTACTTTTCAATTTGGATAACTTTTTGGCAGGGCAAAGAGTCAGTACCCAGAAGGCAGTGAAAAATATGATGAATATGTAGATGAATATGTTGCCACCTGTCCAGCTGATTTCATAGCCATCCTTCCCATCTTCGCCGTCTTTTGTCGTCTCTTTTAAGCTTTGCTTGCCTGGAAGAAATTGCTTTTACCGTTTTATATATAAGTTTTCTGAATAAAGTATTATCTATCTATTTCTTCAAGAAAGGCATCAATAAACTGCCACTGCATTGGCAGAGATGCATCGATTGTATGGGTGATGATGATTACCTGATTACTTTACTTAATAGACATAAAAAAATATAGAAAAAATATTCGATAATTTATAAAAAAAAATGCAATTTCATAGGTAAAGACCTAATAATAGTAATTTTGTGCTAACAGTTATTATATTGTTTTTTAACGACTGAATACAAACCGCCAATAGTAAATCCTGCATCATATCCCATCACATCACACTATGTATGTTTGTTATTTCTTCACGCTTAAACGGCTGAACGAAATTGAATGAAATTTAGTACCAAGATAGTTTATATCCTGGATTAAAACATACTTTTGGCCACGAAAAAGTGAAGTATTCTCGTGTGATGATCAAATATATCAAATATGTTTTTTTACTTAATAACGCGGGTAGCGGCGGGGAGCAGCTAGTATTATAAATAAGTTTCGATGGATGTTTCTTACTATTTCACGTCAAAACTATTGAAAGTAAAGAGTCTGGAACTGGTTCCAGACTAGGAATACCACATTGATGGTTACTTAATAATTATCTGTGAAGACACGTCATGTAAAGCCGCGTGCAGAAGCTTATACAAAATAGGCTAGTTGACTCTTTTATAAAGTAGGTATTCAATTATATATTATTGTCCGAGTAGAGGAAAATAAATATTACGATATTTTTAGGACCTGGAAAACAGCAAAACTGTATTTTAAAAGTTTACATTTGGTAAACAGACGAAATCGCTGTCAGGCATATTAGTCTATATATATATGTATATATTAACTTTTTGACTAGGTTGCCTGGGAGAAATCGCTCTTAGCGATAAGGCCGCCTATTGTACTGAGTATGTGTTAAATGTACATAGATATAAGGTTTTTATTATGTTATTTTTTAAGTGCAATAAAGTGTTCATTCATTCATTCATTATTGTTATTACCTGTGCAGTGACGTCATACGGGTCGTAAACAAACAACTGACATTTAGCGTTCATCATTGTAAAAATACAGACAGACAACATAGCAAATTTCACTCGTATAAGAACCGACATGAAATTTGCTTAGAGTCCTATGACGTCACAAAACAGTCGACCGCGTTTTCAGAGTTCAAAATAAAAATATTAAAAAAAAAAAAAATAACTTGATCATTATGTATGTCATCTTACACAGTTAATATCTGAAATTGATAAATATTGGTTTCTTAAGTCAATTACCACAGAAAATATTTACTTATTTATTGCGCCTTTGATATGAGTCAAGTAGCCTATTATTATAATTACATCAGCTAGACGGAGCTACATAACATATTACTGACTTAGGTAATATATCTCTTCTGTCAAGTCTCCCACCATAAATTAACTCTTAAGTACTACATCAAGGTTTCCAGGTACTAAACTACGTACAACCTAGGAGTAGGTAACAAGGTAGATTTCAGAGTCGAGTCAGGAAGGTAAGGTTAGATACATAGCAAGCTTGTAACATGTTACATTTTACATATAAGCTTTGCGGTCTCTATCACTAGTAGGTTAACTTACATATTTGTTTTTGGTGAAGATGCTAATAATGCTAATTCTACCTATTGAATTAAACTAGACACTAATGATTGTATTAAAAAAAGCTTGCTCGGTCATAGATCTATGCTTGAGTGATGTTAATCCCATAGAAAAACTTTACTCAAGCATAGTTTGATGAATGAGCAAGCTTTGATAATACTGGCCTAAGAAGCTTACGAAACAATACCTAATATTTGCTCAGACTGTATACTACTATTTTCGGTGGGTTGTGAACTCCCACGGCAAGAAATTTGTGAGAGCTTACTAAGGAAATCTGGCGCTCGGATCTCGCCAATGCTTGCAGGTAATGTTACATAAAAAATATCAAAATTTGATCAGGCTGCCTACCAAAGACGTACGAAACACGGACTGGGTGTACAAAACTCAGTCCGTATTTCACCCCTGGGCCCGTTCTCGTTTTAATAAAAATGGAAGTTGCTGATTCGTTTTCGTGCAAATGCAATCTTATGTAAGTGATATAATAGATTTTGCACGAACACAAATTAGAAAGTTCGATTTTTGTTTTCCGAGTAGGCGAAGTAAGAATATAATAGTATATACGAGTAAGTGTTGTTTATAGAAATGCTTAACTAAATCAAGATAACGCTAGTTCAAAGAAATCTGATTTTCTGATATTTCTGATGTCTACAAGTTATTTAACTATCCGATAAGAAGTTTTGCGCACATTGTAAGATAACTTGGTATGAACTTATGCTATAAAAAACTTTGAATCAATTTTCGTTTTAGAGTCTAATGAAATGTAAAAGATTTATTACGAAAATATCATATCGATAGACTACGAAACAAAAATTGAGTAAAATTTTGCTTGAGTATGAGTTAGCAAATAGCTTACAATATACTGAACTTCTTATCTGTTATCTATTTACTTGTAAAAACTAGAACATAGCAAACCCCCGTTTTTTATTTCACGCATGACGTACCTTCGAACCTTGGTTGTGGTTTGGTTGTCAAACTAGGCCAAGATCTCAGTAGTCGCAAGATCCCCGTGTTAAAAAACTCGAATTAGTAAAATTTAACATTTTTCCTTTGGTTCCTAGAATGTGAAAACACGATTGCGAAAAAAATATATGATAAAAAAATATCATGAAAGTGCACTGTTTCGCACATAATTTGGTCGAGATCTCAGGAACCCTGCTATTGCAATGATTTACGAGTATATTTTGATTCGTAGGTTATTACTAATTATTTGGTTCTTTGCACCAGTTTCGTCATAAGTTGTGTAGTTCTCATGTAAATAAGCAAAAACTTGATTTTTGCGGTTACGCCGCCGTTCCAAAAACTATGCTCTGTCACGCTCCTATGAACGCGGTATCCTATGCCTATCTTTTCACAAAATGGCGCAAAATACGCCTTATTAATGTACCTACCTACAAGCAAGCAAATGCCTGTTCACCTAACACCTTGGCACTTTGGTCAAAACAATCAGAAAGATAAAGTCCCAGTTAATATAGCAATGTCACATGATCGGGCCAAAGATTGGGATAATCCGATAATGACCGATCCCGATTCCTTAATATATCGAGTCATCAATACTGTTAATCCAATGTGGGGCCAGTTCGACGATTCTATATATAAATATATAGATAGATAATACTTTCTTGTACCACACAAAGACAGAAAACAAGCCATACTAATGTTATAAATTCGATAGTAGCTCTGTCAGTCTATCTGTTACCTTTTCACAATAACTTTTCCGTTAGCTTTATTCAGAAAACAGAAAAAATTAAAAACACCCAAAAAAAAATTTAATCTCGCGCCAACCCGTGACGATCACACTTAAAAATAGAAAATGCCCAAAATTGATGACGGTCACTAATATCTTAAGCTTCTTTTAGAAAACTCATTCCTTCAAGTCTATTTCACAAATACAATATCTTTTCTATCTAGGGTGCTTGAAACACCCTTTGCTCAGTGGACACCTTTAGCAAAAACACCGCTCCATTTCACAACAAGTTGGAAAGGTCTTCTATTGTCAGAAAATAATAAAACTCTACGAAATATCGAAGCGCGAGAATTAATCTACTCGAATAAATTAAAATAAATTAGATTATAAGAAGTAAGAACTTGAGTCGGCTCGGCTCACTATAAGGCCTCAGCTAAACGAAGATAGTATAAGTAGGTAGGTCGTGTCCAGTACTATATTTTAGGCTAGTGGAAAGAAAATAAATGAGATGTGGAAATCGATGCTATCGGAACTAAATTCATTTGGATTGTTACAGTAGTTCAAAAGTCATAAAGCTAACCGTTTTGTGTGTCTAAACCGAACCGGTTTAGAATGTATCAAAATAATGGTTCCCATCACGTAACGAGACGTTACGTAGTGAAGTCTTACTCATCGATTGAATGTTAAGCGATGATAAAGTGTAAACGATAATGTCTGATATTGCCACTGAATTAATTGTCAAACCACACTACTGGTTTGATACCGAAAATGTACAACAATAGAGCTAACGAACTATTGAATGACAGTTTGACATAGCTATGCTAGCACTGGAAATAGTAGTTTAATAAGAGTTGCAAATCAACTCTTATTAAACTACTATTCACAGCAGAAAGACGATATAGGCCAAGATAAATTAAGTTTCATAAGTTTCATTAACACACAGCCGGTCAAGCAATAACTAGAGGTACATCACGCATTTTGGGCTAAACTCACTATAAAAAGGGTGTAAATATCACGTAGAATAAAGAAAATGTTGTTTTTGGCAGCCAGTGACTGGCTGGCATACTGCCCCGGTGTAGCAAGGACATTAACTGAATTCAAATTACTTTCTCACCTCTTGTGAAGTGCATAATGGCATTAAAATTGAGAATTATTAACATTTTCCTAGCAGAAGGACGGATTTTATTGTTATACCAAACTTTTGGGTTAATTAATTTAGGTATGACAGAGTTTTGGGTATTTCAAAGCTAGTGGCGAAAGAGTTGACTAAGTCTCGAATATTTTATTTTAATGGCAGTAAGGTAATATTTCTGGATTTGAATAATCTTTTAAGAGGCTTGAAGTTAGATCTTGTTAGCTTAACATTGAATTTGCAATTTAAAACACATCAACTCCACAGAGTATAACAATTTGGGCTTAAAAGATGCTGTTATGAATAAAACTGGTATGAAAACTACACTGGCCTGCAAAACTAAGTAACACTTATTTATCACACTTTTAAAATTGCAATATCTTTTTAAGTAAATAAGATATTAAATTATGATTATTTGATTTAGGTATACTTTCGAAATAAAAAGGACTCAAAGAAGAGTTTAATTTATTATATCAAAATTATTATTTTGTATATAGAATAGGAGAAAATACCCCAAAATCGGCTCTGAAACCTCGTGTACAGTATGCCAAACCGGCTCGAAGCTACAATCAGAGGCCGATGAGGCAATACCAGTAATTAAAAATAAAATAACATGTACTAAAACATACTTATAAAATTTTAATTGAGTTTTTGGTCACTAAGCATAAAATGGCTATTTTATTGATTTATCTTTTTTTTATGGTAAAAATGTTACTAATGTTTTACTACAGTTTCTACAGTTTCAAAGAAAACTGGTAAAATTTGCTATAGAACGTTTTTTCTTTTAAATCTAGTTTAGAAAAAAAAAAATTGTAAACGTACCACACTTAGTTTTGCAGGCCAGTGTAGATGACGCTAGATTAAAGTAAGTACATACTTAAAGTGAAACATATTTTTAACTTGCTATGCAACATTTCACCGTAATACAGCGTGAAGAAGAAGCATACTTCCTTACATCCATCCAACCAAACATTCGTATCATACTGATATTATAAATGCAAAAGTTCGTGTGAATGTTTGTTACCACGTATACTAACTACTTAACCTAATAAGATGAAATTTGGTATGTAGATAGTTTATGTTCTAGAATAACACATAGGCTAATCTAATATTCAAAAATCATCCTCCGAGGGTCTTAAAAAGGGTGGTAAGTTTCTATGAAAATTATTATTCCTTGGTTTGATTCACTCAAAACACGGTTTAAACAAATATAAACTATAAAGTAAATAATGATACTCATATTTTTTTATTTTAACAAAACTACCCCTGGGGGTAAACAATCAATTTCCAAGCGGACGAAGCCGCGGGGCGCAGCTAGTTAATGTGTGTTAATATTAATGTGATTCTATCATGCATCTTACGATTCCGTTAATCTTATTAGAGTTTTTTAATCTCTTCAGCTAAAGTAAGTTTTAATGTAGTATATTAATTAGTATGTGCATCTTCATGATGCTTCTTAACTTGCAAATTAAATTCGTCACAGTGGGAAGTTTAAACTAATTAACGTAACGTTCTGCGTTAACCGTGAAAATGTTTTAAAGTAGGTACTTCACTTGAATAAGGCGCTGTAGGTCTTTACACTAGCGTCGGTACTTATTTTTTCTTACAAAGGAATTTGTGAAGGTATAAAAAAAATATCTATCTATGTAATGTAAAGCGATAAGGCCGCCCTTTGTACTTCCTTGTTTCTCAGCATTTCATCTTCTGTATTATATTTTGTGTTTGTGTGGAACAATAACGAGTTATCTATCTATCTATCTAATGTATTGTATATCAGTCATCTCGTACCCATAACACAAGCTCTGCTTAGTTTGGGGCTAGATGATGTTGTGTGGATTGTTCAGCATTATATATATAATTTAAAAAATCGTAGTTTTGAATCTGATACCTATTATATGCTATATTTAATGCATCTGTAGGTAATACTTTTGTTTAGTTTATCGTATTACTCAACACCTTCAGTGCGATCACCAACCCGCCAGGAAAGCGTGGTGATCGTGACAAACCACCTTGTTTCCCGCAGTCTGTTACGTCGTTCAGTAGTTTTGACGTTAAGGAGCAATAAACATCCTGCCAACAATCATTTCACAATTAATAAAAGGGAATTAATTTTTTGTATGGAGGGTTAGGGCTACCCTCCATACAAAAAATTAATTCCCTTATACCACCATTTTTTTTTCAAAATTTCAGGGCACAGTGAAAGTTATTTATATGGATAGATGACAATATACAAATATAAATGTCATAAAACATAATGTCCTAAAGCGTAAGATTTCTGAGATATTTACATATGAAAAAAAAAAACATTAGAGCAATAGTTATTTTCATCAGTGATCAGTGTGTCTACCATGAGTTGTCACAGTTAGATTGCCTGACGTTACTACAGTAGTTACGTAAATACGCATATAGTTTAGTTAGTACCATTTTAGTACCCAACTATCCGCTAGAAGCGCTGTTCAAGTTTTCATACATTTTTTTAACTACAGTCGCTAGCGAGTATAGATTGTTAAAACTCAAGGTAGACACACAGAGGAGGCTTTTTGACGTTAGTAACGAGACGTGATCGTGACGTCTCCTTTTTACATACAATTTGGTACAGCACCTCTATCGTGCGGATAGGGAACTACGCAAATCCCATACAAATATAAGACGTCACGGCCACGTCTCGTTGCTAACGTCAAATAGACTCACACCTCTGTATGTAGGTTTCTGCCCTTAACGTTTGCATATATTTCTATACCTCTTACGTTCATTAAGAATGTGAGCTGGGTAACCATTATTTTTTTGGAAGAACACAACCTAGGAATTCAAAGTTTTCAATCGTCTCACACCACATCTCTACATCAGTAGAACAGTCCAGAACACACGTACACGTGGCACGTTCGATAAGTTAGTGAAATAATATTGTTTATATCGAGTTTATCGAGCAAAGGAATACCGAAACTAAGTTATCCATATTCATCTACTACGATAAGGGAAGTACCGAACACTAATTTAGCTTAGAATTGTTTTGTTTTGTTAGCGAACACAAAAAGGTATTGTGGGAAATTAGTAAAATATATAAAATCACAGCAAATTTTTTATTTGTTATTTTAGCCAGTGTTTTTTCACTGCTGGGCAAACGCCTCCTATGCCCATCCACATTTTGACGGTTCATAATTGATATTTTGGCATAATAAATATAACTATATATTTGTAATTTAGGCGTGAACTTATGAACTGATGCAATATTAAAAATAATTAATTTTACAGGAGATTAAACGTAGAAGTTTGTTCAATTGAATGACCGTGAAACCGTGAATCATATGACCGGGACAGCGCTAGTAAAAAAAAAATGCTGGACAATTCACATAGCATGATCTAGCCCCAAGCTAAGCAGAGCTTGTCTTAGGGGTACACTATGACTGATATGCTTAATATTTATAATACATACATACATAGATATTTTTTATTATAAATAGAAAATAACCAGAATACCCGGAACAAAATATTTGCAGACTGTACAAACATTTGTCCCAAGGCGGGAATCGAACCCGCAGGAGGTTACCCTCCTGCGTCGCAGGCGGACCTTCGCCCGCGGAAATAAAGAGCTAGGATTACGCGGTTTCCGAGGAGTTAAGCGGCAACTTTATTAAATGCCTGACTCTTCCTGGTTTGGACGTAATTTTGGTGACCCCAGAGACAATATCATGACCTTCCTTATACACTGACAAAAGATTATTATTTTTCAAGCTTTTTTAGAATGGCGGCCTTATTAAGCTATTTGAACGCCTCATGAAAACCGTTATTCCGGAAATACCCGCCCAGACTGAGAATGTCTGTTGTAAATTTTTTTTTACTATTTTCTAGCATACATATTTAATCACACTAGAATAACAGTACACTCTAGCCATTTATTTATCTAATGCGTTATTATGTTTTAACTTAAGTTTATAAAAACATATCACTAAGAACGAGTCCATCGGCACTTTTCTTATTGTCTCTACTTAAGGGGAAGACTCTTGGTTTATGTGTTCTTATAAATTAGCACTTATGCGTTTTCACTATAACTATCTTGTAAATTGAGCAAGCATTATGTCAAAGGTGTACTTATGTATTTTTGAGACCTACCGGTCTCAAAGCGTAAAAACATAAGTACATAAACAGTAAGTATTAGTATATAAACTGCAAAGTGCGAGTCGACTGGCACACGAAGGGTTCCGTACCGTAAAAATCAGGCACCTTTTCAAAAAACATCGAATTTTCACTTATTCGGAGACCCCTTTCAATTTTCAACTTTATTTTATTTTTAGAATTTGTTATTATTGCAGTTGAAGTGTTACTTAATTGTAGAAAGTTTCATGTGTCTTCCTATTGTAGACAGCCTTCAGATCAAATTAAGAGCAATCGCGTTTGTTGTATGGGAGCCCCCTTTAATTTTAATATTTATTTTATTTTTTTATTTGTTATTATAGCGGCTCAATGGCTCAATGTGTGTTTTCAGTTAATGTGTATAGAATACACATTAACTGAAAAATTCAACTCTGGTTCATCAGGTATAGCCACGTGGCAGACGGACGGACGGACGGACATACGGACGGACAGCGGTGGCTTAGTAATAGGGTTCCGTTTTCACCCTTCGGGTACGGAACCCTAAAATAAGTCCATAATATCGGAATAATTTTTTTTACAACACATTATTAGCTCATGAAACGTTTTAGAGCTTTGCGCTGATCATAACTAATACTAGCTAAAAATCGACTGATAAATCTACAATCAGTAGCTAGCTATATCTAAAACGCTCCAACTCGATAAAATGGCAACTAACAGGCTAAAGGCTATTCTTTACTTTAGCTAAGTACATACCGAAGCGATAGATATAAAAAAAATCACTTTATTTCCGTGTCAGTGTTTAATTTTAAAGAATTTGACCTTTTCTAAGTGTACATTCATTGTAGTAAATAAGTGGTTTATGATCTCGATTTTTGATTTTGAAAACTTAAAAGCCAGGAGAACATCCAAAGCATTCTCCAAAGAAAAATATACACTTTATTTTTATTTCAAGTGTGAATCTCTCTGGGAACCTCACGACACGCAGAATGCAAAATACAAAGTCTAGGTGACCCATTTACGAAGGATCGCCTGGGACATCTTCAATTTATTGTTATCTATAATGGAATCAGCACATCCATCAAGCGCTTGTACTACGTGTCAAATTCCAATAAAGTTTTCATTTTTCTACTTCGGAACTTGGTTTCCCGTGACTTTTAGACGGCGCTTTATTCTCTAATAAGTAGAGTGCCTTCAGTCGTAGGCCAGGGTATGTATATTACGGAATTATGAACGTTTGACATTGACAGCAAATGTCAGAAGTGACAAGACCTGCCCTTTTGGACAGCCCAAAAGGACAGTTTTTTTTCCGCGCTATTACATAAACAATGAGCGCTTCCCTTTAAAAAAAACATACAAAATAGTTCGACCAGACTGAAGAGATAAGCTTTTTGACGTGGGGCTGTCAAATCGAAGTGGCATAGACCACAGAAATATATCTAGAATATATTTCTGTGACGTAGACCTTTCATAGACCGTGCTCATTTTTACATGACAACCCACTGTCACCCTATTCTCTCCGCGAAAGGCCCATCAATTGAGTTCTAAGGTTAATAGGGTTTTTTTTGATTACATCTCATAAATAACCTGAGCCCCAAGTCCGTCCGTCGATAGTATCGAGATGTGATCGTGACGTCTCATTTTTGTATGGGATTTGCGTAGTTCCCTGTCCGTACCATATAGGACAGGGCCAAATCCCATAGAGAAAGGAGACGCAACGACTAACCCCTCTGTTGTTGGGCTTTCGTAACAATATTACAGTTACAGAGTAAAATAACTTGAAAACGCCGAAAAGACCGAAGAAATTCACATAATTATTTCCATCCAAAGGTTGTCTGGAAGAGATCGCTTCTAAGCGATAAGGCCACCCATTGTACTTGTCTTAACGTTATTTTTATGTTGTACAATAAAGCATTTTTTTAGTGTATTGTATTGAAAAACATTTTTGGTTCATGTTATAGGTACTTGTTGATGTTAACAGTGTAACTATTAATGGCGAAAAACTGCTGAGCTTATGTTTCCTCCTAGAGAAGAACTACCATAGATAGAAGAGAAGTTTAGGTCCAACTGTGTCCTAATAAACGTAAAACGACTATTACAACACCAGCCTTTATAAGTCCACTGCTGGACCTAAGCCTCCCCTAATAAACGCCCTATTAGCTCTTCATCATCATCAACCTATATTAGTCCACTGCTGGACTGCAGTCTTTCGCAGGTCGTCGTCCCACTCTTATTAGGGGGTAATGGCATAATCCCAACGCTGGAGATAAACGACTAGGTATCATAAAATGATGTACTTACCATGCATCTTGTCATTGAGCAGCGCATATCTAGGGTTGGCAGCTACATCCAGCGGCAGAGAGTTCCAGAGCCAGCGTATCTTTGGGGTAGGGTTGCCAGCAGCTTGGCAGGGCAGCGTGGCAGTGTGTCCGACTTCCACCACCATCGTGGTAGGCGGTGGTGCGATCGATGGGAAGCCAGGAGGAGTTTTTTCAGCTGTAACAAAGAGTATTTATTATTAATTAAAAGAAACAAATTGATTAGAGTTATTTTTCGCTTTTTGGTAACTTATTCTCCACGTACAGTATTATGCCACAAATCTAGTAACACGGGCCCCCTTCATGCATTTGCATGACTTCTTGTATTACCTTTATGGTTTAACAAAAACTACATCCCTCATTCCCCCAATTAAAAACATAATAATCTAATTTACGGCCAAGTTATAGATTTACATTTGACAAAATAAGCTTTTGACTGACAGTAATACCACTAAACAAAATGCAACTTACATAAATAAACAATAAACCAAACATAAATAAAAAAAACATAAATAGATTATGTTTAACTACGCCAGGTTTAAGCCATTCTTGGAGGCGACACCACGTGATTGTATTCTATAATGACAAAGAAAATTACAATTCTATAATAAAAACAAATTAGAACTAGCGTTTACAATTGAAACAATTAAGTTAACTGCAGACTGTTGCAAACAATCTACAGGTAGCTCAACTGATCCATATCAATACCAGTCGGAAGCGTCCCCAAGACGCTGGCTGCATTGATTGAGATTATTGATTATTGCACCCACACTATTACTGCAGTATCGTATTATGATTAAGACATCAAGAACAAGTATATCTGCTAAGTCAGATTCTTCTTTGACCATGGACTTACATAGGTCTACTATGACGTTCCTTGTAAAAAAATGCAACTATACCCCGCCCATCAATTTATTTTCTGTTTGGTATATGCACGACTATGAAGTTCCCTAACTGTTGACGGTGAGTGAATGAAGACTGATTGACAGAATAAAATATTTCATAGACTTTTGACAGATAGAGATCCGAATCTGTCGACTCGAAAAATATGGAGATTTACGAATGTTTCGATTTTTATCGAGCCGACATAGTATGTAACGAAGATTATTCCAGTGTGTCTACCATGAGTTGTGACAGTTAGATCGCCTGACGTTACTACAGTAGTTACGTAAATATTAGTACCGCGCATTTTAGTACCCAACTATCCGCTAGAGGCGCTGTTCAAGTTTTCATACATTTTTTTAACTACAGTCGCTAGCGAGTATTGTTTGTTAAAGCTCATGGTACATGATAATCTTTTTATGAAAAAGTGTTGAAAATAGTATAAAAGTTATAGTTTACCACAGTAACTCAATCTGCCTTACTTTTTTACACGGAAAAACGCGTGTAATGCCGCGGGCAGAAGCAAGTAGCATACAATACTATAGTATTGTGTTGAATATTCTCATTCCAAAAATAAAGTAATTTTGACGCCTGAGTAAAGTCTATAAAATAATACAAAATGTTGAACAACACTAACAAAATCGATTACAACTTCTTCATAAACAAAATCGATTGTCATCAAAAATCGAATCGGTAAAGCATTATGACATGATTATTTGATTGTCAGTCAAAATACCAAAAATAAAATAATAGAATGGAATAGGAATAACAACCGGATGATGAGCGAATGTTGGGGCTCAAATGCAGTTGGGCAGGACACTTGGCCACGACTGATCTCTTCTTCTGGCTAAATGTCCTGCCCACTCAGTCTGTACTTTAGTAGTCTTGTAGTCACCTACAGGTAGACTAAAGCACTGACTGATATGAAATCAAATATCAAAGTGCTTTATTTTCTTTAGACCTTACAGGGCTCTTGGGCTCGTAAAATTCAAATTTCATAAGTAAAACTAGGAAATAATGTGATCACTTTGATTTTTGTTCACTTCAATCTTTTTAGGTAAGTAAAGTAGCGAACTAGAAACCTTTACCTTGTTAGGTTGTTAGTTTTCGAGTTGGAGCAAAACCCGTCCCAAGCTTTTTTATCCTCTAGATAATCTGATATTTTGTAGTAAGCCTTTTTACAAAATGTTTGACCATTTGTTTGAATTTATTTATTATTTTTCAACTCATTTGGTATTTTGTTGTAGAAGCGTATATATTGCCCTTTAAAATATACATTAATCTTGTGTAGCCTAATTGTGGGCACAGCGAGTTTATTCTTATTTCTAGTATTTAAATTATGTACGGCGCTATTTTTAGAGGGAACCGATTGATGTTCCTATGAATGTTTGACAATTTGTTTGAATTTATTTATATTTTTTTCAACTCATTTGGAATGTTGTTGTAGCTGTTGGCTCATTTGAAGTTTGAGTGGTGGCCAAGAGACGGTTCTAGGAACAGAGGACCTCCACCGGCGCGATGGGTCGATGACAATAACAAAACCTTAGGCTACAACCTAGTAGATTAGCACAGGACTGAGGTCATGGCATAAACATAAAGAGGCCTCATCATCATCAGGTTGGCGATAGGCATAGGATTTCGCGATCATAGGAGCGAGACAGAGCATACGTTTTTGGAACGGCGTAAGCGCAAAAATCAAGTATTTGCTTATTTACAAGAAAACTACACAACTTATGAAGAAACTGGTTCGTAGGTTCGTACCAATAAATAGTAATATCCTACGAATCAAAACATAAGTCATTTTAGTAGCCGCAGGGTTCCCGAGATTTCGACCAAATTATGTGCGAAACAGTGACTTCACGATTTTTTCATCGTATTGTTTTATCTATATCGTGATTTCACATTCAAGGACCCAAATAAAACTTGTTGAATTTTATGTAATTCGAGTTTTTTACCAAGGGGATCCCGTGTGTAACGAGATCTAGACCTAGTTTGACAACCAAACCCGTTAGGTTCGCCCCTTAACATCCGGGTGTAATCTACAAGGAGGTCCCTACCCACCAAGCTATATTTCAGTTAGACGATAATTGTTACTAACATGTACGGGACCCCTCGATCCCAGGGGGGCGGCAAACTAGACCCAGATTAAGTAAGAACATAAACTTCGCGGGGCCTAAGATGATAATTATTAATAGTGTTCGGCACTTATGTGAAAATGTACCACGGGAGTTCTCATACCGACATAGCTTACTCATGTTTTGATACAACTTTTAAAACTTACAAACTAGCTGCTGCCCGCGGCTTCGCATGCATTTTTCAAGTTGGTAGCTTATGTCCGTCCCCGTGATACCATTTAACCTCCCTGCCAAATTTCATTAAGATCCGTTCAGCCGTTTAGGCGTGAAAAAGTAACAGAGAGACAGACAGAGTAACTTTCGAATTTATAATATTACTATTTAAAAATAACTAGATGACCCGACAGACGTTGTCCTGTCTTAACTATGAATAATAAAACTTTCTAATTATTTGCGCATTTTATTATTTTTGTTTCGTAAGAACCTTCTCCTGACAATAACAAACAAAAAAAATAAGAATTACCGAAATCGGTCCAGCCGTTCACACGTGATGCTGTGACCAAGGGAAATATTAATTTTTATTAATATGCATTTTTATTTATACCTACATATTAGACGATGGACAGTCCACCCAGCAGCCCATAAGCATAGCTTGTCTTATGGGTAGGTACTATACTTTTATTATAACTGACTAGCATATACGTACGACTTCGCAAGAGTTTAAAAAAAATTTGGTTGATATATTTTTTTTAAACGCTTGCGATATTATTAGTAAATAATTTTATCTACAAAACTCTATAGGGTCCTGTTATTCCAGGTTCAGATTTTTATATGTGCAAAATTTCATCTCGATCCATTCAGTAGTTTTAGCGTTGTCTTCGGCCAAACACCTTCACAACAGCCACAACAGCACAAACTTTCGCCTTTAAAATATTAGTAGGATTGGATAGGATATATTTAATGCATTACATACATAGATATATTTTTTATAATTACTGCATAAAAAACACCCAGAACACACTATAACGGATATTAACACTGAAGTCAACAATACGGGATATTTACCATGATTTATATTGTTTTGAGTGTTCCAATATTTCGGCACAGTTTAAAGCGCGTCACGGAATAACTGAAGTCACCGCGTGAGAGTTTTTAGTGGCAGACTAACCGATCTACCCTCATCTTTTGGTTTACCATTAAATTACCACTACTGTCGGTTTCATTATCGAACGCAACTCGGTCACGACACATTACTGAGGGTATTTACGTAATTATTTTAATGATGTACCAAAAAACTTCCGACTTTTCGACAACAATGTTTCTAGCTATAAATAGATTATGTACCTAGATGTTTTAATAATGTTTAAATAAATTGCTGCGCCCTTATAGGGTACATGTTAATAAAGCTAAGCCAATTACCACCTAAGCTAAAACAATGTATTAATGTATATGTATGCAATAAATAAACCTAAATATAAAAAAAAGAAAACGTATGATATGAATGCACATTTGAGGCTAACCAAGCGCGCCAAAACACCTGAAATAGTTGCGTTGAAACAAATAAATTCTGAGGATTTGTCCCAATTGACCTGGACAACGCAAGATTTTATAATTTTTTTTACAACTTCTAAAAGTAGGACACTTCGTAGAATATACACTACTAGTTTCTGCCCGTGACTTCGCTTACATAGAACGTACAAAACATTGCCATTGGATGGCCAATGACTTAAATAATTATCAGAATCACATCAGTAGTTCCAGAGATTACGCATCACTAGAGACCGGATTTTATGCAACATAAAAATCTCGATATATGCATGCAAGCATGCATGAATAATGCTTGAAATATGCATGAAAAGTGTCAAAATACGAAACATCAGATAACAAAAAATAGTAGTCTTTAGTGTTTATAGGGTTCCGTAACCGAAGGGTGAAAACGAAACCCTATTACTAAGCCTCCGCTGTCCGTCTGTCACAGGCCTCTATCTCATGAACCGTAAGGGGTAGACAGTTGAAATTTTCAGAGAATGTGTATTTCTCTTGCCGCTAAAACAAAAAATAATAAAAATAAAATAAATATCAAAATTAAAGGGGGCTCCCATACAAAAAAAGTGATTTTTTTGCCCATTTTTATCTTAATTTGTTAAGGCTGTATATCTTTAACAACAATAGGTAGGCACAAAAAACTTTCAATATATAAGTAACAATTTAACTGTAATAACAAAAAATAGTAAAATAAAATAAAGTTGAAAATTTAAAGGGGTCTCCGAACAAGTGAAAATTTTTGTTCTTTGAAAAAGTACGAAACCCTTCGTGTGCGACTAGACTCGCACTTGGCGGTTTATTTTATGCAATTAGCAAGGTACCTATCGACAGTAAATTAACAATTATTTAACGTTCACATACTTATTGTATTCTTTTAGATGTTAACAAACAGGTAATATTCCAAATGTTCAAAGTAAGGCCGCGGAACTCAACGTGTACTCTCGCTTACTGCCTTTTTAATATTTTTTTATACATAAACAGAACAGAAATTTCAGTGTCAATTAGAATGAAAAATATACTTTCATCACTTTGAAATGAAAAAGCAATTCACCTTCGTACAAACATTTAGTATTTTTAATGAAGAATACGTAAAGCAAAAGACGATCGCGCCAGCTTTTAGAAACTGAGCTATACCTACAACGTTAGCTTTCATTTGGTTATTTCATTACCATTAAACTAGCCTAGCCAGAAATACAGCAAATAAAGCGTAAAATATGCATAGTCACACGATTTTAGTATATTATTATAAAATCTGTGATTTTAGGTAAAATATGCAATTACCGATGAAAATGGGCAAAATATGCAAATCCATATAATCCGGCAAATATAAATGTAATTGCATATAATCCGGTCTCTACCCATCACAAACAAACTGACAAACACCCCTTTACAAATACACTTGGGTATTTGTAAAGGGGTGTTTGTCAGTTTGTACCCAATGATATACTATCAATGGCCCACTCTGTACTGGCATCACTGCCTTAAGCCCTCATAATTTAAAGTGAAAAGACACGGAGCAATGAAACTCTGTATCTAGCGATAAATATATTACAATTTGCGGCCAGTCGGGGCACCGCGTAATTAATACCAAGTTTGCGATAAATTTACGAGAGCTTACGCTTGCCAAGCTATTTTTCACTTAAATTCCACTCATAAAAGTCGATTTTTGCGCGAGTTTTTAAAGGGTCTTGGAAAGGAAAGGTATTTTTGGCTCTATCTCACCTCTTACTTTTTGAGGTGCTAATTTATTTTGTTTTTAGCTTTTCATCTGTTTTTATAACTTTGAATAAAGAATGTAAAACTTTTTAGCGTAACGTCTACTTTTTAACGTTCCGTATATTAGTACATTTCTACGAAGAAAATAAAATAATCAATTTTCTGATTGGATTCTTAAGTTTGATCGTTTCGTGTTGGCGCTAGATATTTTTTTTTGTGTTTAACTGAATTCTGCGTTCCACAAGGAATATTGATATCTAGATGATGCATATTGCATTGCGATTATAGAAATAACTTGGCGAAAACTTAATCTGGGCTAACGCAAGTTAATCAGCCATAGTCATACTATAACATTATAAATGCGAAAGTTCGTGTGAATGTTTGTTACCACGTATCACCGTAACTACTTAACCTATTAAGATGAAATTTGGTATGTAGATAGTTTAAGTTCTAGAATACCAAAGAGACTAATCTAATTTTCAATAGTTTACCTCTAGGGGGTTAACAAGGGTGGTAAAGTTTATATGGAAAATTATTATTCCTTGGTTCGATATAATCAAAACTCGGTATAAATATATATAAACTATACAGTAAATAATAATACACGTACTTTTTATTTTTACAAAACTACCCCTAGGGGGTGTGCTATAAATTTCCACTCGGGCGAAGCCGCGGAGCGCAGCTAGTATAGCTATATTTTGATCCAAGAAAACGATTTTATTGGTAAATCAGAAAAACCTTTTCGATTGTACATTATCCGAACCAGTTTTTATGACAAATCCTTTTCCATCCAGGCCGTAAAGTTGTAGAACGCACTGCCTGAGTCCATTAGGAAAGCTGGAAGTCTACCTGTTTTCAAAGCTTTCGTCAGAGATTGTCATCAGGAAGGATTGTTATCAGGAAAGTGAATATTGGTACTATTTATTTTGTTCTTGATATTTAATATCTATTTATTTATTACATATATATTTTCTAGTTTATGTATTTAATATCACTTTATGTATTTAATAATTTTATTTTTATTTCTACTTGAAGAATATTTATTGTTATGTATTAGTCTTGTATACACCCCTGCCTTCTTAAATTCTCAAGTTTCTATCCATCCATAGGTTGCCTGGAAGAAATCGCTATCGAAGAGGCCGCCCGTTGTACCTTTCTATTTTATGTTAATGTCTATGTTTTTTATTTAATTTTGTGGTGTACAATAAATAATTTTATATAGTATTGTATAATACGTTTACACTGCTAATACGAGCGTCACTGTTCTCTGTAACAATATTTTACAATCATAAGAGATTTGCTAACATTGACTTGATTTCTTTGATATTAGCCTTTTTCTCAGTGTTCATAGAAATTTCAATAGCCGGATACTTAAGGGGCGAACTTAGCGGGTTCGGTTGTCAAACTACGCCTAGATCTCAGTACAAACGGGATACCCGTGGTAAAACAACTCGAATTACATAAAATTAAACAACATTAATTCGGTTCCTTGAATGTGAAAATACGTAGGTATGAGAAAAAAAAATACGATAAAAAAAGATCAGGAAAGCGCACTGGTTCGCACGTAATTTTGTTGAGATCTCGAACAGGGTTAGATCTCGAACAGGGTTAAGATTCAGGTCTAATGAAATTACTTATGTTTTGATTCGTAGGTTATTAATAATTATTAGGTTCCTTGGACCTGTTTCTTCATAAGTTGTGTAGTTTTCATGTAAACAAGCAAAAACTTATTTTTTGCGCTTACGCCGTTCCAAAACCGTGTGCTTTGTCCCGCCCCTATGAACTCGAAATCCTATAGATATATATGAAGAACACCATTAACATCTCTAATAATAACCTTGTAAATGCGTCTTAAACCCACCAAATGAAACTCCCACCACAATTTGATTAACTTTAGCTTGTCATTATTTCCGGAAATTTCTGGATTCATCAACTCTTTATCGGCGTGTGAAAGAGATGGAAAATTGGATTGCTTTTGTAAACTTTAATAGGAATTCATTATCTGCGGGCTTTCATTAATTGAGTAAACAGTCGGTCGGTTAGAATATTGTACAACTTTCGGATGGGCACTTGTGGAACCGAATCGGGAATGAAAATAAAATAGCTTCTAGGCTTGGACAACAAAATAATTCAGGTTTGTCAACCATTAAATGACGGCGAACTTTGTAAAATTTTATTGTTGATAACAATAATTTACTAACTAAATAATACTAGACATTTTCTTACAGCATCATCTGGTCCAAGTAAGCGGATCTTATGTTATGGGTACCACAGTATCACACCACCTGACTGAAATACATAATACACCCAGACCAGGAACAAATACGCACAAACGTTATTGGCCCGCGGGAATCGAAACCGGACCCTCGTGTATCGCAGACGGACCTATGCCCGCTGCGCCAATGTGGTAATCAAATTTTAAACACGTAGTTGGATATTTTAGATAATAAAAACATAGGGAATCTAAGAAATCAAATAATATCCCAAAAAAAATTCGACTTCGACGGGACTTGAACTCACGAGGTCAAGTGACGTAGGAGTTGAAAAACTTTGGGACTTTCTTCGGACTCTAGCGCAGTTAGCCTGAGTGTGAGGGCTTACGGACTATAATAACAAAAATCATAAGGATCGAATAGATTTATTCGATAAAACCCGGTACAGACCTCAATTACACTTGATATCATAATGTTCAAATTTCATTCTAGTATAACAACTCCATCTTTGTTCGAAGATACGACGTCGGACAAAGGAACAAAAATCGCAACGAAGCTCCCACGAAAACAAAATCTAATTGTCCGACCGAACATGAAAAGTAGTTAGCAAACCCGATTCTCAAATGGCCATCAATGTCCGCGGAAACTGGGCTAACTTACTTGTTCCTCTTCTCTGGTAACTCTCTGACTTTGAAGGAAATATTGATTCTTTTTCCCGGTGCCGATTAATCTACGAAGTTTGTTTATCTATGAAGTTAGATGCCACCCAGATCTACATGTGCCTATAGGATAAAGTCCAGAGAGGTACTCCAACTAGGATGCCCGCGTGTCCTTTCGTGAAAATAAAATTTCTGAGAGTTACAATTAGATATTGAGAGGCGACGACATAGTACGCGTCGGGGGGCGTCAATGAAGGCGGACATGACATAAACTTCGGGAGGCCTGTACCCAGCAATGGCTAAAATCCGACGAAAGGATAAGGATAATCATTGATACTTAGGTTTTTTTTAATATCTGTATTGACAAAGAAAATTACAATTCGAAAATAAAAACAAATTAGAACTAGTATTTACAATTGAAACAATTAAGCTAACTGCAGACTGTTGCAAACAATTTAGGTATTTCATAAAAAGGTTTATCAACTACATACATATCAATCGCTTAAAACAAACTAAAATTAGGTCCTGTTCTGATATGCATGTTACTAACAGGTAAACAAGACATTTTTAGGGATTACCTTCACAAATCTATTTATAAAATATGTCTAGCACCTAGTCTGGCTTCCTCGATACAGGTCCATTCTAGTGAGGAAGCCGACGAAATTCACAATTACATTTTGCTCAGCAAATTACTAAATGTCCCTTTTCATGTGTTTTCGGTTATGTTTATTTGTTCTGATTTTATGAAATATTTTTTTTGACTTTACGGTATTAACCCTATTCAAAAAGTCCGTATTAAGTTCTGTTCTGTTAAAACCCACGCGGTATTCGCTACCCAGAGTGGTAGCGAAAGCCGAGTAGGTATGCGATAATCCTACTGTCAACGCGTGAAAACCAGCGAAATTCTAGCGAAATTCACCAATAGTGATGTGTGTATAAGTCGCTCAGCGATCTATGGAAAGAGCTATGCTCGGAGTTTCTCTGAAGGATAGGATTCGTAACGAATACATCTGACAGAGAACCAAAGCTATCGACATAACTCAGAGAATTAGCAAGCGGAAGTGGCAGTGGGCTGGCCATATCTTGCGAAGAACCGACAACCGCTGGGGTAAACGTGTTCTCGAGTGGAGACCGCGACTCGGCAAACGTAGTGTAGGACGCCCTCCGGCCAGGTGGGATGACGATCTGCAAAAGACTGCAGGCAGATGCTGGATGCGGCAAGACAGGGCGCTATGGCGCTCATTGGGGGAGGCCTATGTCCAGCAGTGGACTAAGATAGGTTGATGATGATGATGTGTCTATAACCAAGACTATTGTGATGTGACCCATGTGTGCAAATAAATGATCTGTATTCTGTGATTTGTGTGATGTCTCCTTGTGCGTCGTCCTAGTGAATAAATAAAATTATATCTATTTATATATGTATATATATATATATTATATCTATTATATACTGGCTTCTGCCCACGGCTTCACACGTGATACGTCACGTGTGAAGCCGTGGGCAGAAGCCAGTAATCGATTCAAAGCCGTTTTCGTGCCTACAGGCGTCGGCCCCGCTGTTTGACAGATTCCTTGCCTATGTCACGTCATTAGACATCTCGTGTGTGTCAGTGTTCAGTTAGGCGATCTTTTGTTATTTTATTTTCTCTCCCGGAAGCAGTCGCTAAATATCAAAATACACCCAACCAACGCTTGTATTTTCTTTACTGAAAGCGTAATTAAATCCTAATCGAAAGCAATTCTCGTAGACAATAAACAGAATTTTGCTTTCAAAATTTTAATTAAAGATTCACACGCACTCCTGTTAGGGAAAACCAATCAGACCTTTTATGCGGTGTGGAAAGGCTTCCATGACTTGCAAGAGTACATGTGTGGTTAATAAACTGGTCTATTGAAGCTGTAATAGCTTAGGATGGTCGATCGATCTATTGCTTGATTTATGAATTCATATTAGAACCGATTTGTTTGATTTGTTCGCAGTGGTACAGTGCAGGCGAGGGCAAAGTCCTCAACAAAGCCTCGCAAAGTACCAGGGTAGATTGGGGCATTTCTTTTTGGAGTACCTTTGTTATGGAATTAGCTATGGCAACTTTAACACGTTCATTGTCTACGATGCACATTGACGTGTTCGACTAGCTGCAACAGCGGCGTGGCGGCGCGGCGCGCACCTTCGCGCTTCTGTAAGCGTCTCATAGTCGGTCTCTTAACATTTTTAGAGGGGATTTGATGTAAGACTGCATACAACCTCTATTCTAAGTTTAAAATGTACTTCTGGAATCTCAAATGTAAACGAATCTCAACAGTGCTATATCGCAGGGGCACACATAACCGAAAATGTTTACTCCATGGACTACGCTGTGGATCTGACATTTTTGTATTTAATATATACTATAATTATTTACAACGGGATATTTACCATGATTTAAGTCTTGAGTTTTCCAATATTTCGGCGCAGTTTCATGCGCCATGATCACGGAACAACTGAAGGCACTGCGAGTGAGTTTTTATTAGCAGTCATACTGATCTACCCTCACTTTACGTACCTTCATTTATTCATTCTAGTTAAATCATAATGTTTGTAGTTCAAATAAACAAATGAATCCAGTCTTCGGGAAATACTACAGCTGTATTCTATTAGCAAAGAGTTGAGTCATTAGAGTGGTTTCAGCGAGACACATAGCCCGAATGTAAACTTTGCTGTGCACATATTCATTTCAAGTTCCACCATACCATTTGAAGATCTTACGAGTAGCTGCAGTGTTTAGAATTGTTTTAGATGTACGAAGTGGGTTAGCGCTTGGTTTACGAGTATGTCCTCGAATCTCGCATCTTCTCATCTCAGTACGTTCGTAGGTTTTGGTAAGATTGAAGTATAGGATTTTTGGATGTGTCACGTACGTTATCATGAGACACTTTACCTTAACGTTACGTTTTGTTTTTAACGGTGCAGTTTTTCAGAAACGCTTTAATGTTTCATTTCTTAATGATAACAAATGTTTTGCACCCTTATATCTCAAAACTACGCCACTTATTAATTGTCCTCTACGACAATCGAATTGTCAAATTGTTGTTATTGTGTTACATTCTTTACGTTTTATGTTTCATCTAAATCGGATAATTATAATGCCGGGTCAAACTACTAGTTTTTGAAGTGGCACAATGTTGATCTTGACGACCGATGTGGCGCGGCGGGCGAAGGTCCGCCTGCGACGCGGGAGGTTACGGTTTCAGTTCCTGCCTTGGGACAAAAGTTCTTTTGTGCGATCTGCAAATATTTGTGCCGGGTGTTCTGGGTATTTTCTATGTAGGTATAATAAAAAATATCTATCTACATATGTAATGTACTATTAAGTATATCAATCATCTAGTACTCATAACACAAGCTCTGCTAAGCTTGGGGGTAGATGATGTTGTGTGGATTGTCCAGCATTATTTATTTATTTGTGATTATAAATGTTAAAAAAAACTAAGTAATTTCTGAACTGGCTAAAATAGAGAAAAATTTAGAGGGAAGGTAGGCATTCGCCCTGCAGTAGAATCCCACTGTAGAATCCTACAAGCTTATAATAATAATTAATGCCTAGCCTAGATTAATTAAAATCTAACGGTCCTTACAATTTTGCGGTAACTTAAGCAGATTATAATGTATCGCAAAGCGCTATATCGTATGTAATGGGTTACAGCCGTTTACAGAATTTTTCGACAGTTTACAATCTGTCTAGGTCCATTAATAAAGTAACGTAAAAGCCTTACAGTTTGACGGTGACATATACAAACCCCGACATCTAAGCTACGTAAAGTTAGGCAGACGTAGCGTCATATTCCACGGTATCGCGTTAGCGGGTAACGCGACTCTTACTAATCCGCGCTGGCATGCAATTGCGGTTTATAATGGATGGGCAAAGGTTTTTAAACTTTTTTAAAACTAAACATACTGTCGGACTAAGTATTTCCTTTGTTATGGGCACATTTTATATTGAATCACTGTACTACCACCGTCATTTACCCACTTGAGATGGTGGCCAATTACCATCAGCAATAAAAAAACTTAGGTAGGCATGTTTTATTGTCCGATTCTAAATAATTCGACAGTTTACAATCTGTCTAGATCTTTTGTATTATAAAGTAACGTAACCGAACAACGGCTTTTATCCAATTTGACGGTGACATATACAAACCCTCGACGTCTAGTCTACGTGAAGCTAGATAGACGTAGCGTCATATTCCACGGTGTCGCGTTAGCGGGTAACACGACTCTTACTTATCCGAGCTACCTTGCAATTGCGAAACGTAATGGGTGGGTTACGATTTTACAAGTTTTTATACTTAAACAACTGTGGGCCTCGAAGTTTTCATGAAGAATGCTAAAGTAAAATTTTGTTATGTACGATTTTTTGTGAAGAAGGCTGACCTGAAGCTGGCTGGGTTAGATGAATGTAATTATTTTTTTTTATTCGCAGCGCAAAAGCCTTCCTTTTTTCCACGCCTCAGATCAAGATTTTCTGGTGTGTATTGACGTGTGGTTTTTAGAAAATCATTTATTCATAGATTTAAATAAAATGCATAGATCACAAAATAAATACGCTTTCATTGGCTCATTTCAGCCCTATCGCAGTCGACTAGTTTGTAAATTTGTAGTAACGTGTGAAAGGCGCCAAGTCCCTGTTTTAGCTTTACAACCAAAACGATTGCCAGTCCTTACCCATTACCATTTGAATTTACAATAGGCAAGTATACCAATCGTGAAACGCGACTCCCTTTCATCGAAGATAAGGCTGAGAAGCCTCTAGAGTCTTGGATAAGGCTTACGAATACAGCGAATACTTAAATATTTAAAGCAATAATGCTTGTTGACGTTTTAACATTATTTTGAATACATCTTTCCGAGGTAATAAGAATGAAATCCTGCACTGCCCATACATATATGTACATGTATGGGCAGCGCAGGGTGTGGGGTGTGGGTGTGCACATGATTTGAGCTCACAATATAATGCCGGTCCTAAAAAGCATAGTGGCCGAAATTAAACAGTGTAAAAAATACCAATCAACCAAATTTCCAATGTCCTAAAGCCGGTTTCGTACTCAGTATCATCAAAACTAAAAAACCCAAAGTGCTTTATTTCCTTTAGACCTTACAGGACTCTTCGACACGTCAGAAATAAAAAATTACATAAGTAAAACTAGGAAATAAATTGGTCACTTTGATTCTTTGTCCACTTGAATCTGTAAGTAGGTCATCATGAAGAGAATAAGAAACCTTAAGCTTGTGAGGTGCTTAGTTTTCGAGTTTGAGCAAAACCCGCTCCAAGCTCAATTGGTCTATTATTTTAATGAAATAGAGTTATTTCGCAATTCTAAAAATAGCAAATCAAATTACCGCAGAAACCCGCTTCTTAGCATTCTTGGGGCCAACAAAAGAAATCCGACAAATGTAACGCGAGTGTGCCTATTAGTTTGGACGGTAAAAAGTGCCTGCAAGATGGAGCGTTTGCACAGGCCAGTTCCGGTGGGTATCAGCAATTGAAGCAATGGATGAAGGAGTTTCTATGTTCGGATGTATGTAGATATGTTTCTTTTATGTATGCTCGCCGATTTCTCCGTCAATTGTAGAACGATATTAGAAAATCTCTTCGGACAACGGCTCGTGTAATTATGTTCAAACTTCACTTATGTTAAGTTTATTTATACCTTCAGTTCTTTTATTATTGTATAAAGAATGATCCTAAGTTAATCCCATAAAACATTTATTCCCGAGGGATTAGTATTTGCCTCGCAAAACTTAAAATAAAAACAGAATTTAATTTATTATTGCACACTTAAATCTAATATAAACTATTTACAAACTTAAAAACTAAGCGACAATTGGCGGTCTTATCGCTCAAGAGCGATCTTTACCAGAAAGTGTAAACGATAAGGGATTTGAAGCAAAAAACATTAAACGATCTGTGATTATGAGATGAATCCAAACCGGGTAAGTAGATAAATTACCTAATAATACTGGGCATATTCACACATCATCATCGAGCCGTAAATTAGGCAGAGCTGTTATTAGTACCCATAACCCAGATGACTGATGAACAGTATACCGGACACCCAGACACAGAACCTGCAGATCATACAAACATTCGCCCCGCGCTGGGAATCGAACCCGCAACCTTCTGCGTCTCAGGCGAACCTTCGCCTACACCGCTACTAAGCTCATCAAAAGATCTGCTTTTGAAAACTACCACTGTACACCAGGGTTTTTCTGGACTCGAATCAACTACCTCTACATTTGTTTGCAACAGTCTGCAGTTAGCCCAACTGTTTCAATAGTACTAGTTCTAGTTTATTTGTATTATTAATCTGTAATTTTCTTTGTTAATAAAGATTATTGAATGAACGGAGTACCTTACGATTATGAATAACTTATAATAAATTAAGTAGGTCACAGGTACCTTCACTAAAGGATAAAACGCAGCATAACATAACACCGAAAGGTCATTCCCTAAAATGACTTGGTGTAGTTCAAATCCCTACAATAACTTTAACCCGAGATAAGTAGATACGTGTTGAATTTTTAGGGCCCTCGTCAACCTACGAGTGGTATTGTGAGACAAATTGGCGTGGACTGCTCGTCTAAAGGGGGCTTTACTTTATGACGTAGCATTATAGTGCGAATATAAAGGTACACAGCAGATAGATAGCTACATGTATCCATACTAATATTATAAATTTATTTATTTATTTTTTATTTATTTATTTAACGTACAAAACACATCACAATCACTTAGAATTATAAAGTAACAAAAAACAAGAATAAAACTTGATTGCAACTAAACATATGTACGTGCTGCTATAATATAAATATATATCGAGTAGGTTGAGTTATTACTATCTATTTTGGGTTATTGAAACAATAAAGTAAAAAAAAAAGGTACAAAATAATTACTAATACGGTTGCTAAAATTAGATTAGGTACATGCTATAATATAACATAATTGTAAATTCTACTAACCTATAACAAGTAAGTAGAAATTACAATTATTATTATTATTATTGTATTAATGTACTTGAACTCGTTTTCATTTCTTTGATATTGATATTGAAGTGGAGGATCTCTTTTATGATTTTAATGAACTGTCCTAATCTTGGAACAAATATGTCGAGCCTGCCGTCATCTTTATGTAGCTCATTAAATTGACGTGCCATTCTTGTGAGGGGATTGAAATGGGAAATATTATTTCTAAAAGTATGTAACGCGAAAACGTTCTTCTTATTTGAGTTACGTTAAATTCGAAAGTAACTGTCCGTCTGTTACCTTTTCACGCCTTAACGGATGACTCACGTGACTCACGTGACTCACTAGCTACACCGTGTCGGGTCCGAGCTGAGCGTCGGCCGTAGCACGGTCAACTAATGTTCCATATATTTTGTATGGACACTCACGCATTACCGAGTGGCAACTGAGTGACGACTGAGCACCGGACAACGGTCGGAAACAACTCGGTCCCGGCTCGGCTCGTTGCATGACACAGTGCGGCCGAGCTGCGCCCGAGCAGTCCTTGTGATGCTATACAAGTGCACTGACGTTTTGTTCGATTTTTGCTCGGACCCGACACGGTCTAGCGTGAGTCAGCACGGGACCGGCTCGGTGACCGTGCTACGGTCGACACTCGGCTCGAACCCTGCACGGTCTAACGTGAGTCATCCTTAAAGGGCTGAACGGATCTTAATGAAATTTGGCAGGGAGGCAGACGGTATCCCAGGAACGGACATAGGCTACTTTTTATCCCGGCAAAATGCGAGCGAAGCCGTGGGCAGAAGCTAGTAGTATTATAAAATCTGTGGCTACATGTACCAGCCTATTATTATAAAGTCATCTACACTGGCCTGCAAAACTAAGTATCACACTTTTAAACTTGCAATAACTTTTTAAGTACACAAGATATATGTACATAGGTACTTTCGAAATAGGACTAGAAAAGAGTTTAATTTTGTATATAAAAACTTCATAGTCGGTAATCTTCTTTTAAGGAATTTCTGAAAAAACGTTTTATAACAAAAATAATCCTTTTCGAATGACAATGACACCATTCATATTTTTGTTTCTGTTTTTGTTTTCAAACTTTTTCTTGATCGATGAATCTAGTTTATGACACTCCGACTCAGTCAGACACTGGCAGAGTCGTAGCGAAAAGCAAGCGGCACTTGTTAGACAACAGCACACAAAGTTTATTTATCATGCCTCTTTCACCTGAAGACTGAGCTATGATCATGACTTTTCTGGAACTAGGCATTAATATGCGTTGTACTGTAAGAATGGTGGGTGTGACGTCACGAAAGGTCCAGAAGGTAAAGCGAAGGTACGAAGAGACTGGAAACCATAAGGAGACCTTGTAATGGCAGACCCAGGTGTACTAGTGCCCGAGAAGGCCGTTATATTGATTCTACTGTATTAAGAAATCGCAACCTAAATGCAGTTGAGTCCAGTAACAGCTTCTTCAGACTGGAACGGACTGCATTAGTGACAGGACAGTGAGAAGAAGACTTGCTGAAGCCAATAAAACCCGAAGACCAGCGAGTGGCCCTAAACTCGAGAGAGAGCACCGAGTAGCGGGATGAAGAAGAATGTTCGAGAATTTTGTTTACAGATGGAGTCTCGATTCTCACTTTACACTTCTGATGGAAGGTGAAGTGTCTACAGGCGACCTGGTGAGCGATACCTTCAAGCCTGCTTCTCAGAAAGAGTCCAGTACGGTGGAGGGAGTGCGCATGTATGGGCTGGCATATCTTCAGAAGGTCGCACAGAGTTAGTGTTCATAGAAAATAACACTCTGACTGGCGTATGATATTCCCGAGAGATTTTCAATGAGTATGCAGGGCCGTATTTTGCAAATATGGGTGTTGGATCGATGCTGATGCATGTTAATGCCCGGCCACACACGGCTCCGGTCGTGCAAGTGTATATTCAGGAGGTAAGTATTAGCGTGGTAGCTTGGCCATCAAGAAGTCCTGATCTCAACCCAATTGAGCACGCCTGGGATGAGCTAGGAAGGCTAGTCAGAAGCCGCAGACCACCACCTACCACCCTCAGGGCTCCAAAACAGGCTCTGGCAGAAGAATGGGAGAATATTCCCGAAACTCGGCTCCGAAACCTCGTGTTCAGTATGCCATACCGGCTCGATGCTGTTATCCGAGACCGAGGAGGCAATACCAGTTATTAAAAATTAAATAACATGTAAAACATACTTATAAAATATGTTAATTGAGTTTTTCTCAGTAAGATAAAAATGGGTATTATATTGTTTTATATTTTTTTAAGTTAAAGAATTTACTAATGTATATTTTACTATACTAGTTTCAAAGACAGCTGATATTTTTGCTATAAAACGTTTTTTACTTTAACTTCTACAGCTTAGAAAAAAATTAAATTTTAGAAGTGTGATACTAAGTTTTGCAGGCCAGTGTATTTATAAATTAAAAATACTTTTATTGCACACTTAAAGCTAAGTAAAAAATGTCCAAATGAACAATTATTACATAAGTGATAAATGGCGGTCTTATCGCTCAAGAGCGATCTCTGCCAGACAACCTGTTATGGATAGGATTGTCGGAAATACATGGGGTTAAGATCTGTGTGCATCTAATATGGTACTACTTAAAATAAATAATAAACCGTAGTAAAGTAAATAATAACACAAGCTCTGCTTAACTTGGGGCTAGATGATTATTATTGATATTTACATAAGTCTAGGTCCAAAATTTGAAGTGACAACTCATTTGTGAAATGTGAAATTGCAAAATGTGTTGAAAATTTTGGATTGTAAGGTGTAAAAGAGACTAAAAAAAGAGAATTTGAAATTTGCACACAGATAGACGGGGGCGATAAATGTGTCGCGTATCCAATTGTGGCGCTACAATTGTCGTAATACAAGTATATGTCCAGTTTGCGGCCTCATGTCATATCTACTTTCGCTTTTTCAGCCCAATATTAATATTTTAGTAACGAAAAGGGTACAAAAAAGACACAGTTTCAATAAATATATTTTTACGGCCCGTTTATCACGAAACGCTTATTATTTTCATGCTACGAGATTCACAGACTTAGCTTTATCATAGGTTGTTTGTCTGGGCTGAAAAGGTGCCCTTGGAGGCCAAAAAACTCATTTTGAACTGTGTTTCATAGACCGAGGGATCAAAGCCGTTTAGCTTTGATCTGCACAATGAACTCAAACATTTATTGTTATAAAAAGTGTATTCTTCGCGTTAAAGGTTGAACTTTCATAATAATGGATTTGGAGGTGAACTGCGGTGTTCTTCACTAAATATGAAGCATTACTGCTATTAGGCGAAGTGTGGAAATTCTATGTCATGTTAGTAAAGGAGTGTGCGTGAGAATTACGCGATTGTGCAGGTAAATGTTAAATGCTGCCAATAGCTGTGTCGGTGTATGGCTGCTTTTGTACCGTAATAATTGAGAGCGAATCCAATTCAGGAAAACTCTTTTGTAAAAGTGTTTAACTGAGACGCGACGAACTTCGCATCTCTGCCTAAACTACCTCTATACAAAATAAAACTATTACAGAGGCTTTAAAAAGCTTATGATGATAGATAAAAAACTGCCAAATTGATTTTCGAAAATTCCTTTGTATAACGTAAAAATAATAATAAATAGGTGGCGGCGGTAATGTGAGTTAGGATGTGCCTTAAGACCGATCATAAACAAAGCAATCTCCTGAAACTGGAAGTTTATAGTAATTATGTAAATTCACAATAATTTTCCTTAGAAAGGCGCGAGCTAAAGACGCAGCTCCACTTTAAATTTATAAATTCAAATCTGAATACGCAACGCAATCTCGTGTGGCATAGGCTTATTTCACGCACGCAAAACGTATAATTAACTTTATATTAACATACTGTGTAGACGGGGCTTTAGTGGCTTAGATGGATTCTTCCGATGGGAGGAAGTTTGACGAGGTTTTATGGGACGCGTGAAAACGCGCTAGTGCCTACGTTTATTTTTCTAATTTTCTCAATTAACGAATATTTTTTTTATCGCCCATAGGGATTATGTCTATTTGTCTTCTTGATATTCTTAATCCAATTTATATCATAAATTTGAAAGTTACTCTGTCTGTCTGTTACCTTTTCACGCCTTAATGTCTAAACGGATCTTAATGAAATTTGGCAGTGAGGTATATGGTATCCCGGGGACGGATATAGGCTACTTGATAAGCGCATGCAAAACCGCAGGCAGCAGCTAGTTAGTTATAAGGTTTTTTATGTGTTGGCATTGACGATAGACGGTCTAAGTGTACCTATTGCTATTAAGACGCTACCCCGACCTCTGGGTCTTAATACCAACACACTGTGCCACTATGTGGCTGTCAATGCAACAACGCATAGCAATGCTCTTTCTTTATTTCGCTCATTGTTGCCATTTAAGGCGCTACCCCGACTTACAGTAGCGCCACCACCTATTTTATCTTATTATTACATAAAAAAGGAATTTTCAAAAATCAATTGGGCAGTTTGTGATTTTCATTTAAATGTAATTTTCTTTATTCAGACAAAAAAACAATTGTACACTGCAGACTTATTATATAATGTGTATTGCTATGTGTTTTTAAATGTAGAAATATTCACATTATCTACAGATTACTACAGAAATTTTATTAACTACATAGTTGGCTGTTGTTTATGGGTAGCTTAAGGGTTATAGTTATATGTTATAATAGTGTAGGTTTTTTTTTAAATATATTTTAGAGTAGAAATTATATGAGCAGTTAATTTTTTACCTATCATAAGCCTTTTCTTGCCTCTCTTCCATTGTCTTCTCTGCCTAAACTATACAAAATAAAACGATTACATAGGCATTCAAAAAAGCTTATTATAGGTACGACAAACTGCTTAATTGAGTTTTATAAATTTCTTTAACTAACGTAATTATAAGATAAAGTGGCGGCGGCGCTACTGTGGGTCGGGGTAGCGCCATAAATGGCAACAATAAGTGCATTGCTCTGCGTTGTTGCATTGACAGGCACAAAAGTATTTATAATTAGGTAGCTATACCTATTCCACTCTCTTATATACTGTTTGGTAGTTCGCCTAACTATCACAGCTTTACCAATGAGATTTTGTATGACTATCGATTTTGTTTATGAAGAAGTTGTTTTCAACATTTTATAATATTTTACAGAGTTTACTGGGGCTTCTATTTAGACGCAAAAAATAAATAAAGCCACATATCTTCTATATATATCAAAGAAAGTCATGTTAGTTACACTATTTATAACTCAAGAACGGCTGAACGGATCTCGGTGAAATTTGGCAGCGAGGTAGATGGTATCCCGGGGCCGGACATAGGCTACCTTTTATTCCGGAAAAAAGCGTGCGAAGCCGCGGGCAGCAGCTAGTATATAATAAAGCCATTTGGCTTTATTTTTGGAACCAGATTATTCAATAGAATAGTATTGTTTTATCTGCTTCTACCTGCAGAACACGCGTTTTACCGCGATAAGACAGATTGATTTGTTGTGGTAAAACTATATTTTTTATACTATTTTCAATACGTTTTCATGGAAAAATCATGTAAAATAATCATCGTTACATACTTTGTCGTCTTGATACAAATCTAAACATTCGTAAATCCTTAATTTTTCGAGTCGACATATTGGCATCTCTATTTGTCCAAAGTAACTGTGTCTATGAAATATTGCATTATGTCATAGGGAACTTTATAGTCGTGCATATAAAATTAAATAAAATAAAAACACCATTTATTCTACTACTACATATTACAAGTAAAACGTTAATAAACTTTTATTTGTGCAATAATTACCGATAAACATTGTAAGTTATTTTTGCATCAATATATAAATCTTTATGTATGTCACATATTAGTCGAAGTCGCCTGTTTGGCGTAGGCATAACAGAAAAACATGGAGATAAACGCTCTAGTTTGTCTTATCCATTCTGGAGCGATTTCTTTTTTAAATAAATCTTCCCAACGTTTCCGCAGTTGTATTCTATTGTTCTTTCGTGGTATCCACTCAATATTTTTTTGTCTATATTGTACCGTCCATCCTATTGACATGTCTTGTAGTCGTGCATATACCAAACAGAAAATAAGAGAGTGGAATATGTACAGTAAGTAGCCAAGTACGTATGTCTTGCAATAGCTTTGAAACTTATAACTTTTGAAATTCGCGTACATTGTCGGCTTTGTAGAAAACTCTCTATAGCCCCTCTCACAGTAAGATTACATGGGATACGTAACATTCCACATATTCTGAGAAATTTTCATAAGCATGCAAGCATTAAAGGATTGTTTGCGAAGTATAAAGATCTTGTTTCAAATCTCCATTTAAGTTTTGAAGGAACATTTAAATATCAAATGAAGACGAGACACATAAATTAGGTCTCAAAAGTTTTGTAAGTTGTTTGATATATAAATCTTAAATAGGAAAGGTACCTATCTTACACGTAACAATTGTTAGGAATAGATCATATTTCGTCACGGAACAGGGAGAATGTACATAAATGTCGCCGCCGGATCGTAGAATCAGGCCGTTTGTAGAATGGCGAGGCCGCTTACGATTTGACTGTTGTTGTCTACTCTAAGTGAAGTTTTTGAATATTGATCGTTCAATAATCGGCATAGGAATATAATAAAACGACGCCGTTTTGTAAACAGCCATTCTACAAACGGGCTGATTCTACGATACGGCTGTGACTGATATACTGAGACAAAAGCTAGATTTGACCACTAAAGAAAAGGAATTCATAAGTGTGTAGGTATTTTTGACATAGCGGTTAAAAATACCTACAAACTTTTTAATTCCGCTAGAGGTGAAATCTTGTATGAGCTTCTAATAGCAAGCAAATGGAGCCGAATATACCCGATTCAGCGTCACCGACCCGAGCGTGACGATACAGTTTCGTTCACTGTTCACTGAAAGAGTGCAAAAAAGTCTGAGCTTTAAATATTAGAATATGTCTGCTATGTACTTATAATTTATAGGAAACAAGCTTTTGCCCGCGGCTTCGCAAGCGCTTTTCCAGGATAAAAACTAACCTTTGTCCGTCCCCGAGATACCTTCTAGCTCCCTGCCAAATTTCTTTGATATCCGTTCAGCCGTTTAGACGAAAAACGTAGAGACAAGAGACGAATTACTTTCATGTATAATTATATGTATGGAAGTATGGATAACAATAATAACAACAACAACAAGTGGAAGACCAGCGTTGCTAGTCATCCAACTCTTGCTGAGTCAGAACCAATTTTGTAAGTTGTAAGAAGATTATAAAATGAATATATTTTATTCGTATTCTATTCTTATAACATCGATGATTTTGCAACAGATGCTCATGACAAACTTATAGCAAACATTTTGCATATATCGAGGGCTACATCCTAGGTGCTCAAGATATTCTCAATAGGATTAATACAGCTCCTTTCTACTTTTAGAAAAAAAAAAACTTTATCCAATTCACTGAGACCGAGCCGTACAAAGCAAAATGTTCCAATGAGCCCCCATTGATGCCGTTACGACAAATCGAGTTATTGAGACGAAAACATGGCGTACGGTATTTCCTTTTCGAAGTAAACGTATTTACTGTCAATCCTAACGTTATTGCGACTCGTTTATTTACACTACGGAAAGATTTATGGCTTGTATCATGATTTACTAGGTTCTGCACGTGGCTTCGCATACATTATTCTGCCATAAAAAGAAGCCTATATGTAATTGCAGGTCTAAAACTTGGTCATCATCATCATCCGCCCCTTTGTACTTCCTTGGTGTCAGCATTTCTTTCTGTATTGTATTTTGTGTTTGTCTGATATAATAAAGAGTTATTTATCTATCATCAGCGCATATTAGTCCACAGCTGGACAAAGGCCTACCCTAGTGAGCGCCATAGCGCCCTGTCTTCAGCTTACCGCATCCAGCATCTGCCTGCAGTCTTTCGCAGATCGTCATCCCACTTGGCTGGAGGTCGTCCTACATTTAGTTTGCAGAGTCGCGGTCCTCTCAAGAGCACATTTACCCAGCGGTTGTCGGTTCTTCGCGAGATATAGCTGGCCCACTGCCACTTCAGCTTCAGCACTAATTCTTAGGACTTGGTGTTATCTATGCAATATTTCAGCTGATTCTTTTAGTATTTTGGCGTTGCCTAGACCCAAATAGCTCTATATTCACAAAGCTTGCGTCTTTATTAAATTGGAACTTAGGGTATTGTAGGATGGCGGTAGATTATAGAAAATTCTACAAAGAGTTCACCCGGGGAAGTGAGTAGTATATTCGGGATTCTCTCCAGGCCCGCTAGTATATAGTTTATTTATTCATAACTAGCTTTTGCTGTGTGGTACCGGCTTAGAATTTGCACCACCCTAACTCCCGAGGTGTGAGCAGCAGCGCCCCCTGCAGAACAATTCTACCATCGAACTGCGATCCCTAACCCGCAGGCCTAGCGTGGGTATTATGGACATTACCTACCGTGAGATAAAAGCCAATAAGGCGCTTATCAGGGAGAGGCCTGCGTCCAGCTGTGGACCAATATTGGGAGGTGGAGCTTTTGCTCGCGGTTAGGTTTTGAATACAAAGTAGCCTAGGTTATGTTATTTCAGGTCCACATCTTTATATGAGCATACTTTCAGCCTATACTACATTCAATAGTTTAAGCGCTGTCTTCGGCCGAACATCTTTACAACGATACAAACTTTCGCCTTTAGAATATTAATAGGATAGGATGGATTATATAACATGTCATGTCATAATAAGTATCTTAATTATACCATGGCGTCTCACTCTATAGATATTTTTTCGTTTCAAACAATTGACAATAAGCTTTAGGTGTATCGTTTAGTTATTGAGGTTTGTGTACTAACAAAACACTATAGAATTCCTTTATGAAGTGTCTGCACTCTAATAAGAAAACCCTTGAGTATAATATAATTAAATTGTATGCTTTTAAGTCAATAATTTTTTGGAACATTATAGTTCACATAAATAAATAAGTAAATTTAACAGCAGTCTTGGTGTGCCCGTCCTACAGGTGCGCAGTTTCGATGGGCAGCGGGATTTAAGACAGTTTCCATTACGTTTCCGCTGCTTGCAATAAAGTAAGACGTTCAATATTTCTTTGGAAAGCTGTCAATATTTGTTTGGAAGCTACTACGATAGGGTATCCCTGGTACATGGCAGTATAATCGCAGCAAGAGATGGATGGATGAATCCACACAAAGACGTGAGCAAACGGGTTTGGTTGTTTAACTAGGCCTAGATCTCAGTACTCTCCGTGGTAAAAAACTCGAATAACATAAAATTCTACATTTTCTCTTTGGTTCCTTGAATGTGAAAAAACTATTGAGAAAAAAGAATACGATAAGAAAAATCATGAAACTGTACTATTTCGCACATACCTAATTTGGTTGAGATCTCAGGAACCCTGCGGTCTATTGATATTACTTATGTTTTGATTCGTATGTTATAATTATAACTAATTATTTGGTTCCTTTAACCAGTTTCTTCATTATGTTGTGTAGTTTTCTTGTAAATAAGCAAAAACGTGATTTGTGCGCTTACGCCGTTCCAAATACGTTTTTGGAACGGCGTAAGCGCACAAATCACGTTTTTGCTTATTTACAAGAAAACTACACAACATAATCTGCTCTGTCCCGCTCCTATGAACGCGAAATCCTATGCCTATCCTTTTCACATAATGGCGCGCATTGCGCCCTCTTAACACTTTCATAGCCACACACCCAAGTAGACCAGCGTGTACTTGCGGCGCCCCTTCTCGGATAGCAACGCAGAGGCTGGGCAGTAAATGGGTTAAGCTAGCACGTTGCAACTTGCAGGATAAAGTTTACTTGTAACAGTTTAACAGTGCTCCGATATCTGTGTAAACCAATATGTTGAGTTGAAGTTTATGTTTGGCCTGGATTCCCTGATCGATTCCAAGTCAAATTCAGTTGTAATATTATTACGTATCATCGATGTTTAAGTTTTAGAATGGATTTAATGGCTATCTATCGGTAGGTACTTAAAGCGTTTTCAAGATACAATGTATGTAAACAACTCACGACACAAAATTCTAAAATATTTTTTAAGGCGTCGAGTTTGTGAAACTGTTTGGCCGGAGTATAGACCAATCTAAAGACTCATTACCCCCTTGTAAGGGGTGCTTATAAGAAGGAATACACAAATCCAACATTTTTAACCGTTTTTAGGGTTCCGTACCCCAAGGGTGACAACGAAACCCTATTACTAAGCCTCCGCTGTCCGTCCGTACGTCCTTCCGTCTGTCACAGGATCTCATGAACCGTAAGAGGTAGACAGTTTAAATTTTCAGAGAATGCGTATTTCTCTTGCCGCTAAAACAACAAAAATTAAAGGGGGCTCCTATACAAAAAACGTGTTCTTTTTGCCTTTTTTAGACATTAAACTTTCTATAAATAAGTAACACAGTTAACAACAAACACTAAAAATAAAATAAAGTTGAAAATTTAAAGGGGTCTCCGAACAAGTTTAAATTGTCTGTTCTTTGAAAGAATTGCCTTACGCAACCCTTCGTGTGCGAGTCGACTCGCACTTGGCGGTTTATTGAATTTCGCATGGTTGCTGGCCTCTGTGTATATACAAAAAATATTTTTAGAATATTGTAGAAACTTTTCTGGCATTAGAACGTCCCTGCCGCATAAATCCTTTTTGATACAAAACTGTTTTAGAAATGTTACCCTTCATTCATGGACAGAGAAGCGCTATAGAATATTCCGAGCTTTCTATATCCATGTTCGTTTATTAAACAAAAGCATATTTAATCCATGACCTAACACAACACATCCATCATTCATTGACATGGGAATCCCACAAAAATCTGAAGAGAAAAAATATAAACAAAATGTGAAACATGAATACGAATCTCATGTTAAAATAACAAGCAAAAATGTTTTCCCTCTCTGTTTAAATTTCATTACGAGATAGGAGTTCTATATGTGGGTACCAGGGATAGCCAACAGTTTTGTTGATTTAAAACATTCTTGAAGTTGTATTGCATGCTCGTAAAATTGAAAGCAGGATCTAGTTTAGTAATATGTGAACGTACACGGAAACCAACATTTTCTACTGATTTAAATATGAATGGTTGAATTTTATTGTGGAGGAAAATATCATAAGTATTAGCGTGAAATCACAATTTGAATTTACCTACATATTATGAAGCTTTTGTATCCTGCATAACATTCCATTTCTAAACTTTCAATTGATAGTAAGTACCTCGTTTTATACGTAAAAAGGATTTCTAACCTTTAACTATTACGCATCTCTGAACATGTTTATTTTCTGAAAAAGGTTAGTCATCCCTTCAGGAAGTGGGTACATGAGCACAAGTAGGTACGTCTGTAAACAGACTTAGGTTAAGGCTCGTCGTAGACCGGAGACCACTTTTAGTAGTAGGAACCCACTGCCAGTCGTCAGACTTAAATCACTACTTTTAGCTGTCACATTTTCATCTCTAACAAGGTATTGTAAGAAAAATATATAAGGAAATTGTAAACTTTACATGAAATTTAAGCAGCAGGCATTGTGCATTGTAGAAAACCAGGATTTTTCTAATTTAGTAATCTTGGTAATTTATGTTATCTTTATGGACCTTATTCTGAAACATAATTGGAACACCGGGTATAAAATTATTAATAAGAAAAATATGGAACAAAATCCCATAGGACCGCAATTTTAAAAGTAACCCCGAGCTCTCTAACGACGACTGGATTTAAAGCGATACCGGCGCAAGTGGCCACCACCAAAAACTCGAATTAAGTCGCTGTACCCCCGCTGCGCTCGCTGTGCACGCTGTGCACGGCAGCGGGCCAGCTGCACGCGGCTAAAGCCACAGCGTGCAGCATTGTGCACAGCGCTGCAGCGGTGGGACAGCGGCTTTACGTTATGTAATTAGAGTTTTTTACCACGGGGATCCCTCGAGTACTGCATCTAGGCCTGGTTTGACAACCAAACTACATATACTAACTAACCAAACGTGTTAGATTCGCCTCTTAAGTGGCTCGTTTGCTCCAATCGAACTCCTACGCCGTACCTGTTACCGCTGGAAGGATGTATTTCTTTACAAAATGTTGTATTTGTAAAAGCTTTGCATCTCGATATTTTAGGGATTTCCATTTTGTATTAGAGAAAACAGCGTAAGCGCAACAAAGAAGATTAACACAGCCTGAGAAACTCAACTCTTTATTTCATTTTAAAAAATTTCAGTAGTTCAGCTGTTATCTAGTACCTATATCACAAGCTCTGCTTGGTTTGGAGGTAGATGATGCTGTGTGGATTGTCCAGCATTATTTTTTTTATTTATATTAAAGTTAAGACTGCCACGGAATTATCTTCATAAATACTTTTAACGATAAGCAAGTTGTACTACCTCACGTCAGATTTAACCTTGTCGTACACCTGGAAAGCACCGCTGCAACACAGCACAAAAATGTTTATTTAAATATGGGCTTTAACTCCTAACATTTAGATGAATTAT
Source organism: Eupithecia inturbata (assembly GCA_963662085.1). Classification (NCBI taxonomy): domain Eukaryota; kingdom Metazoa; phylum Arthropoda; class Insecta; order Lepidoptera; family Geometridae; genus Eupithecia; species Eupithecia inturbata. The sequence goes on along the minus strand of OY759191.1, from coordinate 3,759,017 downwards.
GATTTTTTATATTGACTGCATCAGATTACAGACAGCTCGCGGAACACTCGTCTGAAGCTTGTGGGAAGCCATTTTGTCACTGTAAAATGTAACTTAGGATAACGAGTTTAATCCCATATTAGAATGCACGATTTTGCGCTGTGCGGTAGCGGTATTGGATTAATGAGCGCAGAGCTTTAACTGTACAAACAAAAACAGCAGGCAGTAATCCACAATAATGTGATATACTACCATAAAAATACGTCACGATCTACTGTACTCCAGCTCCAATCGAATTTAGCCGACAGAAGTAAACCAATGAGGCGTCCCCATCAGATAACAATAGAGGCATAATCTTTTCTGCCAAATCTACCTCGCCTCTCCACGGTCGGCTAAATTGTATTTTTCCTCAGCTTTATGAGAAACACGAAGTTGGATTATGTTTCGATTTGGCTCGGGTGATAAAATTGTAAAGAAACAACGTAAATAAATTTTATTAAAGGTTTTTGTTATTGTAGCGCGTAAGCCCTCACACTCGGCGTAATTTCTGAGAAATCAAATAATATCCCAAAAATTTTCGACTTCGACGGGACTTGGACCCGCAACCTTCCCTCAGTACGGGAATGCGTTAACCAATTACGTCACGAGGTCAAGTAACGTAGAAGTTGAAAAACTTTGGAACTTCCTTCGGACTCTAGCGCCGTAAGATCTACCTACAGACTAAACTTTGAAGTTTATCCAAACTAAACTTAAACTTCAATGTTTCCTATGCAAAAGACGCCACTGTAAAAGTTTTGGGATATTTAAAACTCTTATTTACGATAAATAATAGATTCAGGCGTCACTTTGCGGAAATCCATCGCAAAATATAAGGATAAAGATACATATATTTTAGTAATAATTCCGCGTAAAACCATCTCTGCTAAGATCCAACAAAATGCAATTTGCGTGCAAAGAAATTTACATGCCGAATGAGAATCAATAGGATAATTCCATTTTCCTATTGATTCTCATTTAAATTTTTTAAAGGTTTTCAATAGGTACTTACTGAGGTTTTACAAGAGATATTGGCATTGCGGACCCGTCTTGCCACCGGGTCTACCCCTGGGGGTAGGCTGGGACGACACCATACCACCAAAATAGTGCTAAATTTATGCAATTTTCCACTACAAGATTCCATTAACTACCACTCATCATCATCATCATCAATCTATCTTAGTCCACTGCTGGACATATGCCTCCCCCAATGAACGCCATAGCGTCCTACCCACTAGGCTAGCGCTATAAAGATTTATAGTAAACTGTTTTGTTAAAATGTTACTTTGCCTCATAAACTAAAATCGATGTTCAAAAAATCGAGTTGAAAATTAAACAAAATATATATTTTTTTTAATCAGCATCATCGAGCCTTTATGCATAACTAGCTGCTATCCGCGACTTCGCTCGCTTTTTTTCCAGGATAAAAAGTAGCCTATGTCCGTCCCCGGGATATCATCCCTTACCTGCCAAATTTCACTAAGATCCGTTCAGCCGTTTAGGCGTGAAAAGGTAACAGACAGATAGACAAACAGAGTTCCTTTCTAATTTATAATATGTATGGAACTTACAATATGCTGACGTTAAATAAATCACCGAAAATAGACGAGAAGCTAGAATTTTATTATGATCCCAATTTTATAATGATCCTATTTTCCGCCACTCTGCTATTCACGTAAGATTCAAAATCCCTCAATTACTGTCAATTCAGCTTTCGGCTTGGATTTCCCGGGAGTATTACATTTTACCTTATTTTTACTGTAAACTAAGGAAGGTACAAGCTTGCCCGGGACACTTCTTTTCATTACCCGTGAGACCTTAGATAGGTACATTCGCGAGCACATGTGAAACTGAGAAGCTTTGAAAACCTCGCGAGACTAGGTTTTTAAACAAGGAATAGCTTATTGTATTAAGCTGGCTTTCTGGATAGAAGGGGTTTCTGTTTTTATGCAAAAAAACAACTTAAATATAGTATGTAATCTGGTCATTATTTTGACAACCTTCTTTGAGCAAAGTCGATTTTCCGGCTTACTCGAAAAGGCGCCAGTGAGCCACCCCCAATTTTATAAAAAAAAGTGGTCAGAAACTCGTTTTGGACATATGTATGCATGCATATGTATGCATACAATCGTTCCTCCTTAGTGTATACCAAGAAGGTAACGAATGCGAGTTTGAGGTATAAAACCTCTTTTAAGCCTTTTAAGGCTTAAAAGTGGTTGAATACCTTCGTTTCTAATGACACGAACGAAATTAGACTTGTTGAGAAGGTTAAACGTTTTAAGTACAAGTAGCCTCCTTCGATAGGCTAAATTGATTTCCACTAAAGGATTTTTTTCGCTGACTACTTTAGAAAGGTCAACAACTTAGTAAAAAAGAAAATCTTGATTTGTAGATTGAATTGTAAAAAACAGGGGCTTAACTTTAAGTAGATATGCATTAAGTTATTACACTATTTCGAAAGGTAGTAAAAATATCACAACTGTGATATTTTTACTATTTTCCATTTCGTTTTCCTACAATTTTCGTGAAATAATTATGAAATCGGTTTTTTTTTAAATTACTTGCATTATTTCAATAAAGCACATATAAGCCTTGGTCCGCAATGACAGCACTGCTGGCCACGCTACGATGTTCTCAAGCTGAGCTTGCTATGGTCTCGGACTTAAAGCTTGGTCATCATTGCAGACCTTCCTGTCCGCGCTATAAATCTTATCTCGCTTTATTTTAGCTTGTACATAAAGGCCTGCAATGCTAACCGCGCTGTGATGGCCTGGACCTGCGATACGCTGCGCTTTCGTCCAGCAACCCACCCATTATACACCTCGACGGTAATGTACTATTGCTGTGCCAATTTAGGCCATACAATTGTATAGTCATCGGATTGTAGTACTCAGATACAGATAAAGTGGTTTATCTAAAGTATCATTAATCCGTCATTTTGGCAAAAACAAGAGTAATGCCATATAAACCTTGAGATTAGATGTAGCCAACTCTGCTAGAATCCAACGCCTGTGGCGTGTGATAGCGAACAACTTGCTAACTGCAGTCGTCGCGTCGCGACGAAAAATAAATCACTTTCGTGCCCGACTGTAGTAAGACGTTCGTTTAAAATGGTCGTGTAAATTTTTAACTGTCTTCCTTGTAAGATTAGCTTTTTCTAGCTTAGTTCTTCTTGTACTAAGCTAGCTTGTTCATTCCACTTTGGCTGTGCTTATTATAAAAGCAGAGCATATTTTTTTGGTTAGACACTGTGATATATCGACCAGGTACGGGAGGTATTTTTCTGTGCGTCTGCTGGTCCAATGGTGGAAGGAAATAGATGGGGTAAGGTCGTATAATGCCTACGCATAATCACCAAAGTGGTACTCATAGAAAACTGACAGTCTGGCAACGCGCCATCTGTGATCGAAGCTATGAAGGTTAGCCTCTGCAAGCGAGTCATCGCCTATAAGTCTAACAGCGCGTCTTTCAATCGAGTCAAGCTGGTATTTAGCCGAGCCGTCCCAAAGGTGGCAGCAGTACTCCATGCAAGTTCGTACCTCCTTTTCGCTCGCTGGCAACACCGGCGCTACGTTGTGTTGGTTATTACGGCTATTGATTTCGCATAAAAATTCAAGTTTAAAGAGTGCTAATATTACTTTTGGGAACTATTTCTATTGCTATATCATATATTATCAATAATTGTATCAAAAATAAAATAAATGAGCATTAATATAACCAATAAGCTACCTTTATACAACAACCAACTATGTAGTATGTAAAACTTCTGTAGTAATCTGTGGATAATGTGATTGGTTGTACATTTAGAAACACATAGAATAAGTACATTATACCTCTATAATAAGTCTGCATTGTACAATTGTTTTTTGTCCTGAATAAAGAAAATTAAAAAAAAAAAAAATTACCTGTGGTTTATATAGACTGAGAAGCTGTCTTAGTGTGAAGTACCGCCCAACCCGCGCCAGGATGCCCAGCTTCTCGGCAGCAAATTTGGCCTTCAACTCGATATGGGAGCCAAAGTTCAAATTCGAGCTAAGCTCTACGCCCAATAGGTTCAGACTGTCAGTGATCTGAAGCGCAGCGTCACAAAAACTGGGCACAGGATAATTGTGTCTTCTTTGCCGTGAACATATACACCTGGGTTTTGGATGCGATGAACCGCAAGAGGGTTGCGTTACCCAATTCAGACACCAACCTCAGTTTGTTGTTCAAACGCTCCATCTTCTCAATACGGAGTTTTTGTATTTTGTCGGCACTATCACGTGGACTGGCATAGTATCTATCAAGAACTGTACTGTCATCTGCATTCCTAAAATACTGGGTTTTACCAGGTCGTTGATGTGCAACATGAAAAGGGTTGCTGATAGAACAGACCCCTGAAGTACCCCAGCATTCATAGCCAATAGATCGGAGGAGAAGCCTTTAACGACAACTCGAATCGATCGTTCCCTCAAGAAGTCAGAGATCCACTTCATTTGTTTGGACGGTAGACCAATAAGTTTTATACACGTAGGTAAATCAAGTCACTTGAAAATAGATGCAATACATTAACGTCCCAACAGACAGCGTGCAACAGCCCAAGGGACGTATTCGTCAGTCACGTGTACGTACGTTCGTCTACGAATGCAATTTATGTTACGGCTTTTGTTCTACATTGTTTGTATTGGACACAAGCGTGTTCGCTCACGGGGATCATCGATAAAATGTAGGTTACTTTAAAGTACGCAATTTAACTGGGTACTAATGAAAGAAATAATTTTCATATAAAATCCTTAGTTATAGATAGTTTTTTATCTTTTGTCACGCATCCTTGTAAAAAAAGTGCTAGCCAGCCTTCAGACAAAACAGAACGTAAATAACTAATTGCAGCGCACACAAATCTTGTACGTGTAATTTAATTAGGACTCATAACTTCAGTTTTGCTGAAAACAGTGAATATTTTTTTGATTATTGGCAAACAATTGACTTGGAACGAAGACAGTCCAATTTAAAATATTTGTTGTACTTGATAATTTAATTTTTGGGCTATTTTACTTCTGGATAAACATATTATAGGGACAACCATTTAATTTAAATTATTATGACTATGCGCTTTTGTCTCACACACAATAAAAACAAGCCAAACAGCGTATGATAAGAAATCCAAGCTTATCTTTATTCTGTTTAAAGTTCAATTATTTCACGAAAGAGACCTTTGTCTGATCAAACAGCACCCGCGGTTCTGAACATTGGTGAAACAAGGTTACCATGCGCAATTAAAAGCAGTCAGTTGTGTGAATGTCAGCGCAGCCCCGACGATAGAGGGGAATTACACCTCGCCTCTCGCGAACTGCCGTAATCACAAACAATTTCAAGAAGATTGCTGCGATTCGCAATATTGTTCCAGCGGTAGCATAAGTTGGGAGTCTACAGCGTATGAATACGCAAAACACTTATGACGAATACACGTATGACGACCAATGTGACGCAGCGGGCGATAGTCCGCCTGCGACGCAGAAGGTTGCGGGTTCGATCCCAGCCTCGGGACAAATGTTTGTACGATCTGCAGATATTTGTTCAGGGAGTTCTGGGTGTTTTATTTGTATGATAAAAAATTTATATCTATGTAATGTGTTGTATTATGTATATCAGCCATCTAGTACCCATAACACAAGCTCTGCTTAGCTTGGGGCGAGATGATGCTGCGTGAATTGTCCAGCATTATTTATTTATTTAACTAAATTGTGGCTAGGAAGCGCTGGATATGATTTGCGGAGGCCCGTACCTGATGATCTGAAACTTCCAAAGAATTAAATTATCTTATGATAGCTGGGTTTCTGCAGCAGAATGAATTCATTACTGTTGTTCACAGATTTCTACTTCAAATAATGCGGTTACAAAAAAAACCAATAACAAAATGACTGTCATATTAGCCTAACAAATTCCGCTAAATATTAAAAATTGCACCACAAAACGGCTTATAAGTAAACGAAGGGATCTGTAAAGTGAAAATACAGATTGAGAGTTTACGAAATATGTATACGGTGTTGTTCTTAAAGTTAGCTCGTAGTAGCCAGAGGCTAAATTTGATTTTTATTTGGGTTTGAGGTAAAAACCAAGTTCTGGTTATTGGGGTAGCCAGAAAAACTGCATACTTAGTTTAATCAATCTCATGATCAGTTTAATGATTTCCATTATAAAAAGTTAAGGTAACCAAAGGTAAACCAAACCGTTCTGACTAATAGTTTAAATTCTCGTGCACGCGCGCCGCAGTGGGTTACCAGCTTTAATCCACGTTAGGCTGTCGATAACAGTGGCTTACCTGAACACCTATTATTTAAACTCCGCCTCATTTAACTCGGCCGCGACTAATTACTAATTAGTCATACGTGGAAAGTTCCAGAACGTTGGCGAAAATTTACACCACAAACTAGGTAAATACCTAGACGCTTACCTACATAAAACAAAAGCCCGTTACACAATGTAGAGATATTCCGACTAATTCCAAGTACCTATTAAATTAATTTTAAACAAGGCACATTTAGGAATTAGCAAGCGGAAGTGGCAGTGGGCCGGCCATATCTCACGAATAACCGATAGCCACTGGAGTAAACGAGTTCTTGAGTGGAGAAAGAGACTCGGCAAATATAGTGCAGGACGCCCTATGACCAAGTGGGATGACGATCTGCGAAAGACTGCAGGCAGATGAAGATGCGGCAAGCTGAAGACAGGGCGGTATGGCGCTCATTAGGGGAGGCCTATGTGCTATGCAGTGGACAAGTAAGTACTTAAAGGCTGAAGGTGATGACATTAAAATAATAGGTACAAGATTGTTTCACTTGGGTTAAACCTCTTGATGCGATAGGTTCCTATGAAAATAATTCTAGAATTATCGTAGGCGTGTTAACGTAGTGTAAGTACAGAACGCCATAAAACGACGCGCATAAGTTTCGAAAAAGGTCTCAAGATTTTTTTTACACTATTATAATGAAGAAACTCCAGAAAACCTGGTTATACGAAGACATAAGCCATTTCCTTATATTCCGCCTCATAAAATACAGCAATTTAAAACAAGTGCATAATAAATTTACTTTACCGAATTCAGAACTCAAATTTTAAATTCAATATAAACGGGCTGAAGTCGAAATGTTGTTTCATAGCCATGTTTATACGTGCAGACATGTAAATTCGATTTTGTAGCATGCTCGCTTCAGTTTAAAACTATTTATTTTTAAAATATTTTTATTTTTGTGAAGTGCTTGTTGATTTTGTATTGTTCGTTTATCGGTTGGTTTCCATCAATAGATGGATCACCTAAAAGGCTACTTAAATCAAGGCTATCACGCTATCACATCACACAAATTTTTTATATGCGAAATTTCGGTTGTTTTTTACCTATTGACGCCAAAACTACACAAAGAATCGGACTTAAATTTTTAATACAGGTACGTCTAGGCCTGGATAAAGCATAGGCTACTTTTTATCCCATAAATCTGTTCTCATAGGATATAAATAACCTTTATACGTTTTCATAGAAACAACGCGTGCGAAGCCGCGGACAGAAACTAGTACCACATAATCAATATCGCAGGCAAAATAAAAAAATATTTTTCGATTTTTTTATTTGATTTTTTCAACAAAATCTACAATAAAATCTAGACAGTTCAACCCTTGGTAATCTAAGTTACGGCAAAATAAGGATTTACATTTTTTTTTTTATTTTTTAATGATGGACAATTTACACAGCATCATCTAGCCCCAAGCTAAGCAGAGCTTGTGTTATGACATGAAGATTTTAGCGGAGAATAAAATCCCATCTGACGTTAAAATAACTGGAAATTCCAATCTAAGACAGCACAAACAACCTACATCAAATTACAACTTCAATAAGACTTTCCAAGTATCACTCGAGGCTCATCCAATTGTGTTGTTTAGAAACGCTGGCCACAAAGAACTGTCAGCTGCGATAATATATGTAAATAAAAATGGTGGCCAATTCACACAGCATCATTGCACAACAAGCTAAGCAGAGCTTGTTATGGGTACCGAGATTACAAATATATTTTAAACAATACATAATATATAATGCGGTAGCTTTTATCGAGATTATGAAATTGGAAACTTAGTAGGTAGTGTATACATATTGTCGCCGCTGACTGTACTCTAATAAAACTAAAAAGCTTAATTCTCAATAAGACGATTAAATTATAACTATGACGGTTTTTTTGTAAAAGATGAGAAGTTGTGTGTGTGTGCAAACCAATGTTACCATTTATCTCCCAAACGGACGAACCGATTTAAAATTAGTTTCTTTTGTAAGAAAGCTAAATTATATCTGGAAGTATTCCAAGCTTAGCGTAAGCTTTGTTTCACGATAATCGGTGCAGCTGTTTTACTGATATGATTGTACCCTGAGTCTCACAGTAAAATCTTCAGGCGTTTTCGAGTTGTTACAAAGTTGCTTGATTGCACAGCCAATCTGTTGGCCAAGTACAGGGACCGTTGTCTAGGTTAGAATAGACAAAAATTAAATAGCATCGTCATACATTGCGTAAAATATAGAAGTTGAAGAATTTAATTCCAAATATTTTACGCATTCGATGACGGACGATGCGACGTATTTTTTCTCTATTCTACCCTAGACATGAAAGACTGTGTGGTGTCGGCTTAGAATTTGCATCACCCAACTCTTCCCGCGGGTGTCGCTAGAGGCGACTAAGGGATATCCACCGGGGGCGGGCAGCAGCGCCCCCAGCAGAACAGTTATACTACCGAACTGCGATCCCCAACCCGCATGTCCAGCGTGGGGATTATCGGTTCATGAAATAAAAGCGAACAAGGCGCTTATAAGAGGGAGGCTTGCGTTCAGGTGTGGACCAATACAGGCTGTTGAGGAGGTGAGGCTACCCTAGACGACTAATGAGTGAGTGAGTAGCAATCTAATCAGGTAAATCAACCTTAAAAACAAATACGTTGAAGTGTATTAATATGTTTTTTACTGTAATTTATTACACTCAGAAAATCAATTAATTGGATGACCCAATAGAATCGCGCCCAAATGAGGGTTTCATTGTTTTGCTACACGATTTTAATTGGTAGATAGTAATTTGGTTTTGATGAGGTTGTATTTATAAAATTTTATTTAGAAGTCGATCGGTAATGAAAAACCGTTAGACCACGACGAAGATGAAGAGAGGTATGGTATGTTTCGTAACAATAAGAGATCGAGGGCATTGAGTCTTTAGTATGGGTTGTGCATAGTTTATGAAAAATTTAAAAGTTTTCGTTTCCTCCCTTGCATTTAGCGCCTTACAGCGTTCCTACTGGATAGAGAAGCTTTTTTTCGTAGTATGATTGTGCCAATAGTTTGTTACAAACTCTTCTTCGTCGAAATTTACAAATTTTATAGAGAAAGTTATATTCGCACAAGACTACACGTATAGTGATTTGGAATGGATGCATGTACAGTCCAAAATAACTTATTAAAGTTCGTAATTTGTTCCCTAATTCAAGGATAATTGTATGATATTGGCACAAGGGCTTGATTACAAACAAAACTCATTATACACCGAAATCATTTCGCCAAACTCAATTCTGTAACATTGAAAAAGGAACCTTACTGTACTGCATGAGCTCAAAGCTGAGTCGTAATGGATGACCATAGCACTATCAAAAGCCTTTCAGTTGCGACACGTTTTGCCGAATTTAGTTCCATTACCCGCAAAATCTGCCGGAAAAAATATGGCACCGTTTGCGCTCGCCTTACAAGGGCTCACAGATATTACTAGGCTCAAGCTATGAGCTTTGATACTCTTATAAAAAACAGATTATAAAATCCCAATTTAAAACCCCTATTCATACATTTTCCTCCATAATAAGTAGCTTGCATTAATAATTAATACGACCAACGAGCAAGACCACAGCGTTCAGTCTGTCAATAGGTAGGAGATTGACTAGTTATAATACTAGAGTAAAAATTACTTATAAGTAGCAGGCATAAAATGATACAGTGCAGATAATGACAGTAAGTAGTAATGTAACCATTTATTACAGGCGCACGAATAGACGCTACGATACGGCTACGACGTAGCCTTGCTATGGCGTAGCATTTGTAGCGCGTAGCTATCGTAAACGATGGTTTTCTCCATACATTTCTGCTCCTAAGCATTTAGTTATGGCTTCAAAGGTACACTCCTTACTCTGACTTCAACTTGTGGAGGCAGCTGCCTCTGGT